>OX589587.1:59272415-60555915 GCA_951329385.1 Polia nebulosa
GTTTTTTTTTGACTACTTCTCATTCTTGGGGTATAAGTGGACAAAATTACAGGATTTATAATCCTTCCTACAAGTTGTCTTGGGGTTGAAGTTTAGTGGAATAAGCCAATTTTTGTTCTATTTTGTTTTTAGGCAATTTGGCGCCTACAGGCATTATAATTTTATGAAAGTTTTCCATCATTGCATGACTACGTTTGCGCCTGCTAGTTCTTTGATACCGCAGTAATTTGAATCGCTTGTTCCATTATCAAGGCGCTTCGGTTGATTGTCTTATATGTTTTAATCAATCAACTGATTATGACCTTGGGCTCTATAAATCTCTGCCCAGGGGTTGCTGATAAATCAAAAAAAAAATCGAAACAGAGTTACCGCGTCCCTGGGCAATCAGTTATCTGAAGGAACAGGGGTGGGTTTTAGTCAGTAAAAGTCTGACACGCCCTCCCGCTCCACCAAGCGGGCGAAGTTATTGGATGAAAACTCAAGAAAAAAAGGTTCTATAGGTCAAACAACAACAAACAAAGTGTCAATCAATCAGCGGTATCAATATCGTAAAGTCAAAATGTAGGAGATTGATCACTTGACAGTTCGGTAGCGCATGTCAATCCTATACCTTGTTGTCTCTGATAGAATGTGACTTTGACAAGAGCGTCTGGACTCCTTCAAAATACTGGTATGGTTGTTTCGAGTATTATGGTCTGGTTGGCAAATATGTACTTTCTCCAAAACAGACCAACACTAGCGGTGTAGGTACGTATTCGACATTAGATGTGCCCCTTCCCTTTGCTTCCTCAGTCGATCGGCACATTGCTGCGACTGCGCGTGTGTCCAGTGATGCAACCAACGAAACCGAATCCGGTCAGAAAAATATTAGGAGACACATAGCTACTTCTATTGTTGTACCTTACAATTTATGGATTATTATTGTCTGAAATAAATGTTTTGAATTGAATTGAATTGAATTGAATTGAATTGAATAGCAGCCCACTACAGCCAGAGGTCCCCATTCCACTCCGAACAATCCATGCTCCCAATCTAGTAGGGAGCAATGAGCCCCAACACCTCCACCAATGGTCAAAAGTCCACGTCCACGGTGTCCCGGCACTAACGAGGATGATGGGTCGATTTGAACATCGAAAATTAAACAATATAAGTACGGGTAAAATGTCAATTTTCAAAACATCGATAACTTTAAATATCGAACAACCTTAAAACCGAAAATTAAAATAAAATTAAATATCGAAGTAGAGGGTATCGAATAGAAGTAAAAGAGTCGTCTCAATATCCTTATCTCTTACTTTATATATATATATATATTTTTATATGTGTAGGTATTTTATATTGAATATATAATTACGTGTGTTTAACTATATATATATATACTTTTGTAAACATTTTCTTCTTAGTAATTTTTTTTTTCAGTTTATGCACCTGCCATGTTATCTCTCCACCACCCTTGGTTGATTGGTAGAGAATGCCTAAGGCATTAAGTCCGCCTTTGTACATTTGTGGTGCATGAAGTTTTAATAAATAAATAAATAAACCCATTTTTCAAACACTTTCTGGTCTTTGATTAAGTTGAAACTTGCATTACTTATAAAATTAAGTGCTCAATGCATTAATATAGTACTATGAACTATGAAGCTGGTCTGATGATGGAGCTGGTAGGTGGCTATAGGATCTCCTCAACTAAAAAAGATGTCACTATTGTGTTTGGTCTCATTGCATATGTTTTGACAAGTTACGTTAGTCTAGGTGAGGCCTAAGGTCTGATGATGGAGCCGAAAGGTGTCCATAGAATCTTCGCATTCAAAAAAGATAGCACCATCGTGTTTGGACTCATTAGATGTGTATTGAAAAGTGATTTTACAGGTTTGATGATGGAGCCGGAAGGTGGCCAAAGGATCTGCGCAACCAAAAAAAATAGCACCATGGTGTTTCGGCTTATTGGATATGTATTGACAAGCGATATAACATTTTGTGGTGATGGTGCCCCGGGTCTGATGATAAAACCGGAAGATGACCATAACAACTCCTCAACTAAACAAGATAGCAGTATCGTGTTAGGGTTTATTAAGTGTGTACTATAGGGACCTGAAGCAGCTTCTCTTAGTGCTAGGTCCCTGGAGATTCCTTTCACGTTCCTGGGGGTTTGTCTTACTCGCTGGCGGTGCGAGAGTGTAGTGTACAAGAGTGACTGCTTATGTGTGTTGTGTTATAAAAGGAAGAGGGATGGCACACTAATACGTTATATTGAATAATAAAATTAATACTGTTGAATGATATTGAACGCAACCTTAAATCGCAGTTGTCTATGACGTATATACTCTATGCTCTCTCTTATGTCGTCTACTCTGTTACGTGCGTGCTTTGTAAAATTTCCTTTTATAATATAATATAATATTGTAGTTAAACCGCAGATCTCGTATCATTTCTCTTTCTTCAGGTTATGGGCCGCCCCATACCAGGGTAATTTGAATAAAAACAGTGCATATGACTGAAAAATCCGGCGAAGTAAAAATTTTTTTTCACAACCTAAAAAAAACAAGCGAGTTGTCCATCCAGTTAAAATTATTTATCATAAATACAGTAAAATGGCATCAAACATGGCCACAATACAAAAACTCACTGGCAGAGATAATTATTGTTCATGGAAATTCGCGATGGAAGCATTTTTGCAACACGAGGAATTGTGGGATTGCGTGTCATCCGACGCCATTGTGTATAGCAAAAAAGACATCAAAGCAAAGTCGAAAATAATTTTGATGTTAGATCCACAGTATACATGTACAAGATGCCACAACCGCCAAACAGGTATGGAATAACCTCTCTCAAGCATTTGAGGACTCAGGCTTGCTCCGGAGAGTAGGGTTACTCAGAGATCTGATAAATACTAACCTAGAATCAAGTACGAGCGTTGACGATTATGTCAATAAGATAATGACATCAGCACATAAATTGCGAAATATAGGATTCAAAGTAGACGACGAATGGCTCGGAACTTTAATGTTGGCTGACTTGTCGGAAGATTACAAGCCAATGATAATGGGAATAGAGAGCTCCGGTATAAAAATTAGTGCAGATATGATAAAAACAAAGCTTTTACAAGAAGTGAAAACTGCTGACACTACCGCTTTTTATACAAAAATACTAAAGAAAACCCAACAAGCCAAAAATAAAGATAGCCAACCGAACAAACCAAAAGGCCCCCGCTGCTTTAACTGTAACAAGCATGGGCATATGAGTAAACAATGCTGGTTTAAAAAGAAGAAGTCTGAAGGTGAAAACAGTGGTTTTGTAGCAGCCTTTTCAGCCAACATCCAGAATGACTCATCCAGCTGGTATGTGGACTCCGGTGCCTCAGCGCACATGACCATGCACCGAAACTGGTTGGAGAATGAAACTGCAGCACCTGTACAGAGCATCAGAATAGCCAACAATAAGACATTGCATGTGGAGAGCTGCGGCAATGTCACTATAAAAACAATAAACGAATTAACCGGCACCGCTGATAGCATACAGGTGAGAAATGTATTATTTGTTCCGGAATTATCAACAAACTTACTTTCTGTCAGTAAAATAGTAAAAAGTGGATGTAAAATAGAATTCAGTAAAAATGGATGTGAAATCAAAAACAAAAATGGACAGAAGGTGGCTGAAGCAAAATTAATAAATGACACTTATAAGTTGGATACTTACCGAAGTGGTCGTGCAATGGCAGCTGCAACTGAAGACACCTATCTATGGCATCAGAGGATGGGTCACCTAAACTTTAATGATTTATGTAAGCTTTCAGATCAAGCTACTGGTATTAAGTTGTCATCAGAGAAGGAAGAAAGTATTTGCACTTCTTGTCTTGAAGCAAAACAAACAAGGCAACCGTTCAACCACGAAGGCTCACGGGCAGCAGGACTGCTAGAGCTAATACACTCGGATGTGTGTGGTCCGATAGAGACACTATCTCTTGGAGGAGCAAGGTACTTTTTAACATTTATAGACGACTTCTCTAGAAAAGTAATTGTGTACTTTCTGAAAAATAAATCAGAGGTTTTAGAAAAGTTCATAGATTATAAAAAGCAAGTAGAAAATGAACTAAACAGAAAAATAAAAATCTTGCGAAGTGATAATGGCAAAGAATACAAAAATAATAATTTTGATAAGTTTTTGAGACACTCAGGTATAAAACATCAAACCAGCAATCCATACACTCCCGAACAGAATGGTCTTAGCGAGAGAATGAACCGGACTCTTGTAGAGCGCGCTAAATGTATGTTACTTAATGCAAATTTACAGAAAGAGTACTGGGCGGAGGCTATAGCAACAGCTGCTTACATAATCAACCGCTCGCCGACTCGCGCACTCTCTGACGTCACTCCACATGAAATATGGACAAACTCCAAGCCAGACTTGAGCCACATCCGAGTGTTTGGATGCAAGGCAATGGTACATATACCAAAAGAGAAGCGTCTCAAACTGGATCCCAAATCACGTGAGTTGACATTCATTGGATATAGCGACTGCACAAAAGGCTACCGATTCATAGATCAAAAAACAAAACAAGTTGTGATGAGCAGGGATGTTGTGTTCTTAGAAGCCACTGTAAAAAGAAACAAAGTTAATGCTGAGGAACTAAAACCTGAAAAGAAAAGGGAAAGTATGAATACTGAAAAACTGAAACCTGAAAAAGAAAATAAAAGTAAAGAAAACCAAACGGAAAAACAAATAAATAAAACAAATAATTATGTATGCCTACCGATAGCTGAAACAGAAGAAGTGCATGAAAGTATTATAAGCCGCGAAGGAAATGAGATTGATAATACTGCTGCAGAGAGTTCAACAAGCGAAGGTAGTACACTGACTGATAATTCAAGTGTATATGATGATCCTCTTGATGAGACATATGTACCAGATGAAAGTTTGACATCACCAGAAACATCGTACGTGAATGTCAGACCACGCAGAGGTAATATTCATAATAAAAATGATGATCCAAATGAAAGTACATATTTATGTGTTAATGCAGAAATGGCTACAAGTTTTATAGATGAAGATCCGCAAACGCATGAAGAAGCATTAAAAAGTGAAAAAGCTATTTTTTGGAAACAAGCCATGGATGATGAGTACCGGTCATTAATAGATAATAACACCTGAAGCATTGTAGACATACCGGTAAACAAGAAGGTCATCCCATGCAAGTGGGTGTATAAAACTAAACGAGATGAAAAAGGGAATGTCTCGCGATACAAGGCTCGACTCGTCATCAAAGGCTACAAACAAGTACAAGGCATTGACTATAATGAAGTCTATGCTCCGGTGGTACGATATACATCATTAAGATATTTATTTGGATTAGCAGTTAAATATGAATTAAAAATTCACCAAATGGATGCAGTTACAGCTTTTTTACAGGGAGATGTCGAAGAGGAAATTTACATGTCCATGCCACCATGCTATGAACAACAGAACAAAGCTTGCCATCTGAACAAAGCACTGTACGGTTTGAAGCAAGCCAGCCGTCAATGGAACAAAAAATTGAATGTGGCACTGATAGATATTGGCATGACTCAGTCCCTTCTAGATCCATGCATATATTATAGAATAACAAATAAAAATGATATTTTGTTTATCACAGTTTATGTTGATGATCTACTATATTTTTTCAACTGTGAAGAGACTGCACTAATAATGAAAGGAAAATTAAAAGAAAAATTCAAAATGGTAGACATGGGGAAAGCAAAACAATGTATAGGATACAGAATAATACAAAATGAAGATGAAAATGAAATATATTTGGACCAATCTCTATACATACGAAAAATTTTAAATCGCTTCGGAATGTATGACAGCAAGCCAGTACCTACGCCTTACGAAGCCGGAACACAACTAAAAAAGGCTGAAAATGACAGTCAAGTTCTGAAAAATATACCATACCAAGAAGCTATGGGATGTTTACTATACTTGTCACAGGGTACACGCCCAGACATAACTTATGCTGTCAGTTCACTAAGCAAGTTCAACAACAGTCCCACAGCCCAACACTGGGTTGCAGTCAAAAGAATATTCAGATATTTGAGAGGAACCATACATTTTAAATTGGCTTACAAAGGAGATAAAAGAACTAATATTATTGGTTTCTGTGATGCAAATTGGGCAACTGACTGTGAAGACCGAAGATCCACGACCACACGACCTATTTATTTTTCAGGGTGCTCCAATAAGTTGGAATTCAAAAAGACAGCCGACTGTGGCTTTATCAAGCACAGAAGCCGAATATATGTCATTGGCTACAGTCACACAAGAAGCATTATGGCTTAAACAACTTGAAGTAGAATATTGGCCTAATCTTCGAGGTACACCATTAACTATGTACTGTGATAATCAGAGCACTATTAGTCCTTTAGGTTCTGATGGATTCCATGCTCGAAGCAAGCACATAGATGTCCGCTACCACTTCGTGAAAGAAAAAGTTGCAACTCAGCAAATACAAGTGCTATATAGAAGTTCTCAAAACATGATAGCAGATGTACTGACAAAAGGACTATTACGTGTGAAGCATGAAGGGTTCGTGCACGCAATGGGTTTGCGTCCAGGGGAGGATGTTGAATGATATTGAACGCAACCTTAAATCGCAGTTGTCTATGACGTATATACTCTATGCTCTCTCTTATGTCGTCTACTCTGTTACGTGCGTGCTTTGTAAAATTTCCTTTTATAATATAATATAATATTGTAGTTAAACCGCAGATCTCGTATCATTTCTCTTTCTTCAAATACAAGTGTCCTCTTCGAGCGGGCTAGGAGAAGTCTACCCAAAAACAAAAATCTTCTTTATTCTAAATTCACTATTGGCGCTCCAAGAGTTTCTAGAATGTTCCAAACTTCCAACGTGCCAGTCTCCACCATAAGGTTGCCAACATAAGGTCGTCACATGAGCTACGCCCCTACGAATAGAAGCGCAAACGCTAGTAAGTCTTCTATTCAACTAAATATTTGAAAAGCCGATTGAGACCTACCTAACCCTATCCAGTTTTTCCCTGCCTGTGTGAGGAGTTATGGAGATGCAGAAGTCCATCTATGGATAGCCATACTGCACCCCGAGTGATGTGGTCAACTTTCTTTTTATTAATTTGAGCCATTCGGCACACCACATATCCTGGCAATGCACATGGCTTCAGTGAGGCAAAACCTCACTAAAAGCCACACTGCTCTGCTAAATTTTCTGACCTAAGATGCTCTAGTTAGCATCTACCCAGATGGGGTTTACAAAAATAAAATTCAAAACTGTACTAATTTTAACTCCATTGGACGCTTATGAAGACCAGGAGAAAAAACGACCACTGTTCCGAACACCTACTCACTGTTCCTGAACTTCCCCCAGAGTGCTCCATAAATATAACTTGAAGTATACTCTCTAAATGAATAATACATAAAAATTGTCATGGGCTCGGTCACACCATACAGAATCAACTCGATTCCACTTTGCGAAGGCATTATACCCCATAAACAAAGCTGGTATAAACCGACAAAAAACCCGGACACATCTTTCCCTAGGAGAGAGGATCGCAATTCCCTCTACCTCCTAACCGTAGTAACATCTTTATTAAAATCGCACTCCGGAGAAACTCATACCTATTTCTCACTAATAATCGCCTAACAATTTTTTTTTTCTATTCATTGTATGTGGTCACATCTCCCATCAGTCTTCAGTCACGTCCGTGCAGCTCATCATATCGATTAGGTACATGAAACACACAAAAACACAACGATTAATATCACATATAAACAAAACAAATGAGAACCTCCTACTTTTGAAGTTGGTTAAAATTTAAACTTTTACTATATTGTCAACCGTACTAACTTTGACGTACCAGATATCTGACAATTATTTGTCATATCAAATGACATCTGACACCACTGTCTATTCTCTAAAAATCTTTTTAAAAATAAAATAATTTTCAACAAACAATTTATAAATTTTTTCTTAAATTTCCAACACTTATATTTATTTACAGAATATTGCTTTAATAAATAGTTTACAAGCAATTCTTGACCTCTTTCGCATATTTTTATTTCTATCGAAAATTTTGGATCATCGTAATTACTACGTCCATACCTTATATTTATGGTCGAAAACTTGTTTGTCACGTTGCTATGACAATACACGTCAGCTAGAATAAATAACATTGATACAAAAATAATTTTATGTTTATCAAAGAAATGGAAATTATTCCTCTTCGTATAATACGGGAGGACACATATCTCCTCCTCCAGCATATTCTGTGAAAAACGCCGCTCCGCTTGCTGTGAAATGTTGTGATGTTGTGAAGTGATATTTATGATGCGGTTTTCATCCCGATAGATATCCGCTGGACCATCACCTATTGGAACAATAATAGCAGGATTTTGCATGACTTCCACTGGTACGCACAGCTCTTTGGACTCCACCGCCATTTCGAAGCTCTCCTGCTCACAAACATCAGCAGAAACATACTCAACCTGAACAAAATCATCGTCACAAGAACCATGTGTCTCCGACGGAACTTCCACCTCACAGCTTTCCATGCCGACGACATCAGCCGAAACAACTCCCAAACAAATAAAATTTTCATTCGACTCGTGCTCGCCAAATGTTTCTTTTACTACAATTATCTCTTGTTTCTCTGAAATATTATTACTAGGAATAATTGTAAATAACCGACCCGATTCTGTATCTTCATTTTCACAGCTTCGGTCATCATCGCCTAGACCGCAGTCTTCACATTCCTGGACATCATTGACTAGGCGCATCATATCAGCGCAGCTCTGGTCATCATCGTCCTTCTCCTTTGCTTTAATTGTTGAGCTAGAAAATAATATTACTTGATTATCTTCGCTCACATTATCCTCGGACTGTTCATCCGCCTCGGACACAACGTCCGGCCTCTCAAGATTATAAAAACACTGATTGATTCTCTGCTTGCAAGACACACACTTGCATGGGAATTCTCTCCTAAGCTCCGCGCACAGCGTGTCAAATTCCATCTCATACTGGAACGTATATTTAAAAAAATAATGCGCAGCTCCTTTTAACCAGACACCAAGAATTAACGAATAATCGCTTTTTCGCCATCCCTTGGCAATGGCCATCGACACAAACTCGTCGATAAATTCTTCGAGGCACACCTCATACGTGTGTCCCGAAAAGTATCGCATTTTGCTCTATTTATATTATTTAACACTTATTAAAACAGAACCACTCAGCTTGGACTATACTCCTCTTATCCTGGTGGCTGTCACTGCATCAGTCCTCAGTTTGTCCACCACACACCGTTACCGTTGCCGTCACTCTTACATACGGCGCTCGTTAACCGGCGCTCGCCGCCACTTATAGGGACCTGAAGCAGCTTCTCTTAGTGCTAGGTCCCTGGAGATTCCTTTCACGTTCCTGGGAGTTTGTCTTACTCGCTGGCGGTGCGAGAGTGTAGTGTACAAGAGTGACTGCTTATGTGTGTTGTGTTATAAAAGAAAGAGGGATGGCACACTAATACGTTATATTGAATAATAAAATTAATACAAGTGTCCTCTTCGAGCGGGCTAGGAGAAGTCTACCCAAAAACAAAAATCTTCTTTATTCTAAATTCACTATTGGCGCTCCAAGAGTTTCTAGAATGTTCCAAACTTCCAACGTGCCAGTCTCCACCATAAGGTTGCCAACATAAGGTCGTCACAGTACTGACTAGTGTTATTACACTGAGAAGGTGATCAGGGTCTTATGATATAATATGTAACAAAAACCCTGTTGTTCCTTTTAAGGATGTGTACATTTACCTACAAACACAACATAGATTATACTAGCTGCGCCCCGCGGTTTTACCCGCCTAGACCGGAATAAAAGGTAGCCTATATGTTATTCTAGGCTATAAGCTATCTATATACCGAATTTCGTTCAAATCGGTCCAGCCGTTTGAGCGTGAAGAAGTAACAAACTCACAAACTTTCACATTTATAATATTATTAGGATTATAATTTAAAAAAAAAATAAGCATTGGCTAGTCGAGAGGTCAAAATCAAATAACTATTAAAATCGACACATTCCAAAAAATGTTTAGATTATCTGATTTTACAAGTGCGAAGTAGATTTTATTTCGCTAAATAAGCCTACGGGTTTCGCAATCGCTTCATGCACATTTGCAGAGGTAATAAATCAGTTAGACATTACAAACATTAAAAATTTAATATTTATTTTATTTACGAGTATGTTTTAACAGATTTTTATAAATGACTTGCTTTTTATTTGGTTTGTATACCGATTCTTAAAATGTGGGTAGAAGGAACAACAGGATTTTTGTTACTTACTGTCTTTTTTTTTTGTGGGTGGGAAATCATCCAATGACTACTCACACTGTGGGTGGGCGGGGGGGCTCTTACTGACTAAAACCCACCCCTGTTCCTTCCTGGGGGTCGATTCTACTAACAAAATTGTTCAAAAATCACAATAGAATCGTAATAGTATCACGACTTTTAAGCGTTTTCTCATTCTACTTATGCACAACGATCCGACTGCGGTTACGTTTTAGTTTTCGCCAACGATCTATCGAAACAATCTCAAAATCTATTCTGTTATCAAACAAAATCGAACATGAGTGACAGATCAACCGCCGCAGTTTGGTTTTGGTTCGATTGTAACAAGTGTCAAAAATGTCAAAAACCGCAGTTTGGTTTTCGTTCGATTATAACAAGTGTCAAAAATGTTAAAATTATCATTTTGACATTTGTTACAATCGAACCAAAACCAAACTGCGGCGACTCATCTGTTGAAATTCGCGGTTGGGCATAAGTTAGTAAAGTATAACTTTTGCAGAATCGTTATAGGCTTGCTTTCATTTTCTTCATTAGAAGTAATGATGTTTTATATGGATTTCGTTGAACTTGCCCATGAGGTTGACGTTGGAAGGGTAAGAAAAAGAAATTTATCGTCAAGAGTACAAGCAATAATGCTTGCATTGGTTAGAATGTCAAGTAAGATATCTTGAGTTCTTTTAAGGTTATGTAGTAAATTACTGGCTGTTAAGGCTGTCATGGTAAATTCTTGAAGTAGGGATATGTTGTTTATCTCTTTTTGTAATTTGTTTGAGATGTTATCCAGCGTAATGAACTGAAATACTACAATGAACTTCTGATGACGCAACACGTAAGCGGACACTCCAGACGGCGGCGACGGGGACTTATCAATGTAGTTGGAAACATTGCAAATTCCCTATTCGGCGTATTAGACGATAAATTCGCGGAAAAGTACAGCAGAGACATCAACATGATACAACAAAATGAAAAACATTTAGTCAGTTTACGGAAGAATCAGACGTCAATCATAGAAACAGAGTACAATCTGTTGAAAAGAACAGAAGAAATCATGGCAAAACAACATAAAATAATTAACAAACATCTCATTACGCTGGATAACATCTCAAACAAATTACAAAAAGAGATAAACAACATATCCCTACTTCAAGAATTTACCATGACAGCCTTAACAGCCAGTAATTTACTACATAACCTTAAAAGAACTCAAGATATCTTACTTGACATTCTAACCAATGTCCACCATGGACAGTTTAACATTCATCTGCTTACCCCTGAACAGCTCCAAAAAGAGCTTAACATTATCTCTGGGCATTTATCTGAGGATCTAACATTGCCCATTGAACCACACGATATTCGGAAACTTTATTCTCTGATAAGCATTAAAGCACGCATAACTGACCAATACTTCCTGTTCCAAATAACGTTCCCTCTTATCAGTAGAGACCGATTCAAGCTGTACAGGATCCACCCTGTACCACACCAGACGAACAACAGTATGTTAGAGCTCTTACCGTCCTCAGAATACGTCGCTACAGATCTCAAAAGAGACTTATATCTTACCATTACGCCGGAAGAACTCTCTCTATGCAAACAAGAAGATGATATATTTATGTGCGATTGGAAAAAGCCGATATACCATCTCGGCAATGAGAACAACTTTTGTGATCTTGACCGAGACACAGATTCGTGCAAGGTACGGAGGACCAAGTGTGAAAACCAATGGACACCACTTGCAAACCCGTCACTATTCCTATATCATTGCTGCAACAAACAGACCGTCAAAGTAATCTGCGGAGAACAGATAGATAAGATAATATTGAGCAAAGCTGGGGTCATTTACATGGAACCAGGTTGCCTGTTGAAGGGTCAGGACTTCACTCTGAACATTCATAATCTAAACAAAAACAGACTAGATATGAAGCCGGACCTTTTTATACCTGAGATGGATCAGCTAAACTTAATTATCAACAGCACTATGCCTCTCCAAAACACACAAGACGCAGACGTAACAGATTCAGGCGAAATGGAGGACGCCTTAAAAAAGCTACACCGACGGATCGAGGACATGAAAAACAGCCAAGTGGAGGTCGATCAAATATTATCCCCTCATGACATCCATCAGTATGCCGTGAGCTACGTCCTGGTCGGCGCGCTGGCGCTGGCGGCGGGAGCGCTGCTGTACAGATGGCTGCGGAGGCGAGCGCGCCGCGCCCACATCACATCGGGAATGGAGCTTCAACCCACCAGAAGTGTTAGTGATGTGAACGTCAATAGTGTTAGTGCTAGTGCGCGGCAAACATAAGTGAACGCAATTTTAGTGCGATACATAGTTATAGTGAACTAAACATTACATGGTGGATAGGGCGTGTCTTCGCGTCCTTTAGGAACAATAAGCTCCTAGTTTAAGTTAAAATAAACTTTACTTTTGTTCTACTAACATTTTAATCTTAAGTTGTCTTGATTTCACCTTGTAAACAGTATCATGACTACTTCATAATTTTACTAACAAAAAATTGTTTTATCACCGCCTATCTTTCGGGGCCCGGAGTATGTTCGGTGTTTTCACCGAACACATGAGTTAGCAAATACCGCCGTGACGCGTTGACCTTATTTCATTTCTTTGTTACAACACACTTAATACTTTTAAGTTAACTTAAAAGTCAGTGCACTTTGGTAAACCGCGTTAGCCGGGTGTATTCTAACATTCATCAACATTTCATTTAACATTAAGAACAGTGTGAGAGTAACTCAATAAATAGTGTTCAACATAAACATTTGTTTCTCCTCAAAAACACCGACACCTTGTTACGTACCCCGACAGACCATAAGCATCGTCAGTTCCGACTCTCCAAAGACCTCGTAAGAGCTTTCATTGAGGAGATCAGTCCTCACATGTCTTCGTTTTGACGGTATTGATACGGAAACAAAGGTAAATAAATAGTTAAGTACTTACTCGTTTTATTATGTGCCAGGTGTGTGTTACAATATGCTAAAGTATTCTCTATTGTCGTTTTAGATCTTGGTTGCACTGGCTTTTAATGTAACTGGTTCGTACCAAACACTGGTAGGCCAGTCGCAATGTCATGCCGTGTCACAACCCTCAGTTTCTCGAGCAATAAAACAAGTGACAGAGGTACTTTAATAAGCCACATTATTAAGAAGCATGTCAAATTTCCAAGCTCCAGGGAAGATCGTGATGAAATCAAAAGAGGGTAAGTATTACAATGTTTCTATTTCTGTTTGTATGTAGACCTTTTTTCTTTTCATGTGAGGTGCGAAATCATCCAATGACATCTCCCGATCTAGGGTGGAGCGGGAGGGTGTATCAGACTCATACTGAGTAAAACCCACCCCTGTTCCTTCCTTGCCCTGAGTCCCCAGGGGCGAGGTAACTCTGTTTCGAATTTATCCTCAACTCCTGGGCAGGCATCGGCCATGACGGGCCGCGTCATGAATGCTGACAACTCTTTGAGGCGGGCGTGGAACACTACGCGCCGTCGACTCTGTTGTATACTACAGACCTAGACTTAGATCCTGATTAACTTGTCAGTTACCAAAAAAGCAGACAAATAAAACAAATAGATTGTGTCTTGTTACCCGTGTGCCATGGGACGTTGACACTTTAATATAATAATGTGTTGTTTTGCAGATTCTATAGAAAGTTTGGCGTTTCTGGAGCTTTAGGCTGCATTGATGGCACGCGTATTTATTTATTTATCCTTTATTTCAGGCAACTATGGCCCTTATAACACAATACATATTTAGGTACAAAACAATAATTACTTACTAATACATATTTTATATTACTATTTATTTTATAATGCTATAGTTCCCCAAACACACATGATGAGCGCTACTTCAACAGAAAGGGTGATATCATTCCTTGAATCTTCTTTATAACCTTTAAAGAGACAGCAGTATGAACTAGTTTATTAGTAATATCATAAAACTTGTTTCAGATTTGCGACTCAGATGCCCGAATATTGTGTATAGACCCGAGTAACCCTGGCTCAACACATTATAGTGCTGCATGGAGTAACAATCCTCTAAAGTCAATCCTAGACGGAATGATTAGCACTACTGTTGAAGATTTTTATTTATTAGGTAATTATTTTGTTGCACTTAACTAAACAATATCGCTATAATTAAGGGGATTTTTACACTATCATATTTATATAGATCTATGAGAAATATTACTTTCTCATAGATAATGAGAAAGTAATATTTTCTTCTAAAAGAAACCTATTTTCTCAGGAGATTCAGGATTTCCTTTAAGACAAGCTATGATAACCCCAATTCTTAATGCTGCTCCAAACACTCCTGAGGCTTATTACACTGAGAAGCACGAGTACAAGAAATGTTGTAGAATGGTGTATTGGAATTTTAAAAACACAATTCAGGTATGCATTTTATTGTTTCTCTTATTTGATTATAAAATAATAATATTGTATATAATATTGCAATAGTTACAATTGTAATATTCATGTCTGTACATTATTTTCACAGGTGCTTGATAGAAGACAGAAAACTGCGCTATAAGCCAGAATTTGCAGCAAACAAATGCCTTTTGTGTACTGCACAACAACTCGCTACAATTAAGACTGGAGGACTTGGAGTTGGACAGTGAGGTCCTAGAAATAATAGAACAGGAGCGTGAGGAAAGAGATGATGCAGCCAGAATTTCTAAAAATCGGTCACGGCAGCGTCCGAATTACCTTTTAGAGCAAGGGGGTAATTACCAAGCAGCTTAAGTGCAACAGACTTGAAGGCAATAAATGAACTGAATTGTATTAGAATTTAAATATCATATCAGTATTGTATAATTTAGCTTTATTTGTTTTCCATTGTAATTAATGTGAGTATGTACTATGGTCTATTCCCAAAGTTTCTGATGAAAATGTTGACAAAGAGATCGGAGATATTAAGTTGAAACCTTTGAAATACAGATCAATGTGTTACATAGTCCTTTTAGGTAGTGATTGGTGTGGGAATATTACTTAATCCTTTTAAATAGAATTTAACCTAAACAGGGTTTGTTTACACTTTTATTATGTTAATGCTTTTGTATTTTGTGTATAAATAAAACATAATTTATCTTAACATTAAATTATTTATTAAGAACAGGATTTATAGAGCTAATAATATTCAATCATGTCTCATTATAAACCTGATGAAACACATTACACACAATGATTAATGTCCGGTGTGGTGGCTCAAAGTCAGAGTTAAAGTAATAGATAGAACAATCAGTCATCACCTCATCAGCCTGAAACAAACAGAATGTTTCCATTATTATAAAATCTTATAGCAAAGACATAAAAAAACGGAACCTGACAGCCTAAATTATTTACAATAATAATAAATACATACTATAGAATAATATTTTTGCCTAGTTGATGGTTAACTGCTAGAGAATGCCTAAGACATTAAGTCCGCCTTTGTACTTTTGTTGCATGAAGTGTAAATAAATTAGAATAGACTCGCCCCATATTACATGGGACTTAAACTAAACATAACTGGCGAAATGTGGGTGTAGATACACATCTGCCTAACCCTTTTTTACAGACGTGATGTTATGTATAGAATAATAATTACATAATTTATTAGAGCATCAAAAACTCGTGATACATTCTATGAATTACTCATTATTTTAACAAAATATGACTTAAATCACTATATTTGAACATCCTGTTCCACTTTCATCTCTTCACAGTGGCGTATTCAAAAATTTTGGCGCCCCGGGCCAAATATTTATGCTGCCCCATAGTTAACAAAAAAGAGAATATTCTTTTTTGCTATTGCTTATTTAGAATTTGAGCTACACGATTTGGATCGGTAAGATTTTTTTTTGTGATAGACAAGAAGTTAAGGGATGGCAAGAAAAGTAGAAATAGCAGTGCTAATCCAACTTGAAAAATTGGCAGTGGGTAGCATTCCCCGCCCCTGGCAGTCTGCCGCCCCGGACCATAGCCCTCTTGGCCTAAGGGTAAATACGCCACTGACTTCAGCATTAATAAACTTTTAAGTAAAAAAAATACATGATTAAAACACACAATTTTTGGAATAGGTAATTATTACATGAGTGATAAATATCTAATAACCTCAATTTCAAACTCTGGATCTTGACGGACTCCAGTAAGTGGTCTGGTATCCCTTCCTTTAAGGACAGCAACTCTGTCCTCAAGAGGACTTAACTGTACTGTCCTGCTAGGCCCATCCGCAGTACCCCTACGGTTTATTTCAGCTAGTTTGGTCCACACCTTACAAATTTGTAATCATTCCAAAACTGAAATGAATAGAAAATGATTGTTATTATTGGTACGTTGGTATTTTTGAAGAATAGATAATATCACCTTGAAAACTTACCATCGACCAATCATTAGGTGTTCTGGCTACGCCTCCTTGCGTTTTGCAAGGGCTCGTTCTTCTTTGGACCGCAATTGTCTCACGGCAAAATTTGTGTGTGCCTCCAAATGTGGAGGTAGATTTTCTTCTGGTATCTTCCACTAGATCTGCAATTACGTACGAACAGAATAACACTTGCAGCAAGACTAAATCTTTTACCAGTAAATGAAATGCAACATGTGGTTACATAACAAAATTTTTTCTGAGAAGATACTGGTTATGATCTGACATATCCTAGCCGGGATTCTCAGCTCTTGCATTTTCTGCCTGAGAACTGGGAGAAGGACAGAATCATAGGCAGCAGAAATGTCAAGGAAGACGACTACCACAGACTCATCTCGACTGAGGGCCAGCCGAATCCCTGATGTGAGGGTACCCACACTATCAGTTGTACCCAAGCCTTTCCTAAAGCCAAACTGAGTCGTTGGCAGCAGTTTCCTGCTCTCCACGAACCATTCCAGACGATTTTTAATGAGGTTTTCCAGGAGTTTAATAAGTACGGACGATAGAGCAATGGGTCTGAAAGAAGACTGATCACTGGGATCTTTTCCAGGTTTTAAAATTGGTATGACGACTTGAACCTTCCAATCGGGAGGAATATACCCAGATGAGAAACAATAATTGGCCAAGTCCAAGTAATACTGGTGAGTAGTATTAAACTAAGGATTCCTGGGGGGGACCCTGATCCAAGGTTAACTTGGAGAGGCCTACCCCAGGGATCCGTTCTTAGTCCCCCTTTATTTAATATTTACACTTCAGATCTCCCTTCTTGTCTAAATTTTAACTGTAGATCCCTTCAGTATGCTGACGATATTGCATTGTTGGTCTGTAACAAATCGATCGAGGATGCAGCCCGATCCATGAACATATCTTTGTCCTCATTAAACCAATGGTTATTTGAACGTGGGTTGTCTCTTAGCGCTCCAAAGAGTACAGCCGTTATCTTTACTCGCAGACGTCTTATCCCTCAGGTGGATATCAGTATTGACGGCCAGGCTATCCCAATTGAGAAAAAGGTCAAGTTCCTGGGGGTTACCCTGGATTACAAATTGTCGGGAGTCGATCACATTAACAACACGATAAAAAAATGTGAACGCTCGATTTCAATTCTCAAGGCTTTGGCAGGGGTCTGGTGGGGTGCTCACCCAACCACCTTAAAACTGGTCTATAATGCGCTGGTCAGAAGCGTCCTTGATTACTGTTCCTACCTAATTGAGCCATGCAACAAAGAAGCTCTGCGTAAACTAGATTCTGTCCAGACCAAATGTCTTAGAATTATAATTGGTGCTATGAAATCCTCCCCCATAAATGCTCTCCAGGTTGAATGTGCGGATCCTCCCCTTACCCTTCGTAGACAATACTTAGCAGATCGATTCCTTTCAAAAGTCTTCGCTCTTTCGTCACATCCATTGCTTCCCATTTTAGAGCAAATTCACACCTCTTTGGAGGTATCCCCTTATTGGAAACACAAATCCATTCCACCATTGATGAATAGGTATGGAGAGCTTAAAAACCTCTCCTCACCTGTGTGTCAATATCCCACCCTACCTGTGTTTTCTTCTGACTATGAGGTGGTCCATTTTGAGCCAAAAGTCGTTTTGGGACTTGGTATCTCCAAAAATTCCGAGGACGCAAAAGGTGACTTTGATCGGGCTATCAAGAGATATTGGAAGGGTTGGAGCCTGTTTTACACGGACGCATCTAAATTATCGTCGACGGGTTGTACGGGTGTCTCGACTTATTTCCAGAACTCGAAAATAGCCCTCCTTTTCCAATGCCCCCCAGAGGCCTCAGTATTTACAGGGGAATGCATCGGTATCCTAGAAGCCATTAACTTCATATTAGCACACAATATCCAAAATTCGGTAATTTTTTCAGATTCTCGCAGTAGCGTACAGGCTTTAAGTCAAAATCAACTTAAATCTAAAATTCACAGCAAAATTATCATGGATATTCGTAATTTACTTTTTACTTGTTTTAAAAATAGCCTAAATATTGAAATAGTTTGGGTTCCCAGTCATTCGGGTTTAAGGGGTAACGAATGCGCCGACTTGTTGGCAAAATACGCTACCTCCAACCCCGTGGATCGAAAGCACTTCATGCTGCATAGTTACGACTTACGCTCGGACACCAAAATCAAACTTCACAACTCGTGGTCAGCTACATGGCAGATAAGCTCAAAACTGAAGGGGGCGTACTACGCCAGTATTCAACCTGACATCCAGCGGAAACCTTGGTTTTTCAAATGTCCAAAGATGTCAAAAAGAACTGTTTCGTCCTTGTGCAGACTGAGACTCGGCCACTGCTGTAGTCCTGTATTCTTGCATAAAATTCATGTTCGTGACAATTCTTTGTGTGAGTGCGGCCTCGAGGATGGTACATTGGACCATATCTTCTTTTCTTGTCCTTCGAATTCCCAATCCTTCGACTTGTATCACATGCTTTCTAAAATCAAAATCCCCTTTCCTATTAACTTCCATTGTCTTCTGACTAATTTCTCTCCTAAACTTATTCAACTTCTATCAAAATTTTTAAACGACAACGACATCAATATGTAGCAGTGTGTGTTATTTATTTTTATTTGTTATGTCTAAGTATGTGTCCGAGCGAGTGATTGTCTGGGCACTATAGTCACTTGTAGTGTCTAGATAGTTATTTGTACTTAAAGAAAAAAAAAAAAAAAAAAAAAAAAAAAAAAAAAACTATGTTTACTAACAAAGAATGTATTGTCCTCACAGCAACTAACAGAGTAGATCTACCACAAAGTGCAAAGTTCGACGGTTCACCTCACCGTGTTGCCGTCACCACATGACGCTGGCAGAATAGTCGACATCGGCTCAGTTGCCAAAGAAGAAAAAAAAAAAAAAAAAAAAAAAAAAAATTTTTTCTTTTTTAATTTACGTCATGTAGGCGGTCGATCGATGTCGTCACAGATGTGAAGGAAACTCGAAGATAGTTTAGACGTATATTTTAGCAGCAGGATTACAGTGTTTACAAATGATATTTTGACGTTAAAACTTTACATAAAATAGGCGCTGGTCCACACAGCCGAGTCCGCTCGGACGAGAGCTGGGGACTTAGTCCTCTAAACCAAAAAAAGTATACTGGCTCGGCTACTCCGCCAAACTATCATGGGTGTCCCGCGTGACCTTTCCCACAAGGACTAGATCCGCCGATGCACCTCGCTGATAGTAGGCGAAATAGCTTGATTTGCCTTACGATTCCCTTAGGGGGTCATTAGGCTACGGAGAGTCATAACACCGCGATTCAGAATCGTGACGTAGTCGTGCAGCGCCATCTAGTGTCAAGGTGCCATAATTAATCTGTCGAGGGTCACTAATTCACGGAGGATCTTAACACCGCGATCTAGAATCGTGACGTAGTCGTACAGCGCCATCTCGTAGCGTCCGGCGGGACTATTATGACATCGATGATCTAAAGTTATACCACTTGACAGGCTGTGTTAATATCAACTTTAAGTACGTGTGTTACAATCTCCCCCTCAGTCCTCGAAGACGTCCCGGCGAGAAGGACTGGATAATGGGTCACTATTGTTTCTTAGGACGTCCAAGTCCTCGTTTGGATCCAGGGAGAGGCGTGCTGACAACTCTCTCCTTTTTAAGTCGTCCTCTTCTTCGCAGGGGTTTCATGGCTTCCGTATTTTCAACCGGGTGATCATCTTCCTTCTCCCCCTGGACCAGAACTGCTCCAAGCGCGTAGCTACTGGCATCGGTCTTGAGGGTGTAGGGCTTTGTTTTATCGGCCTGCCGTAATACCGGGGCGGTTGTTAACCGAGTCTTAAGCGTGTTTCTTACATCCGGTTCGACATTAACCGGGCAAAAGCTTAAGTTTGCCGATTGTATTGAACGTTGTTTATTTGTGCAGCATGTTGGGCAACTACTGCGAACTACGCCAGGTGTACCACAGCCGTAACATGACACTCTGGGTGCAGACGGAGATGGATCCTGTGTTGTTTTGGTAGGAGCTTCAGCCTTGGATGGGACCTCAGGAACCTTATCCAATCCAGTTGCTTCTAACTCCTGTTGCTTCTTTTTCAGCTTCCTACACTGTTCGGTAGCATGGCCTAGGAAATGACAGAACTCGCACTTCAATTCCATTTTTGAGTTAGTTTTGGGCTTCTCATCTCTGCGTTTGTCTCCGTCGTCCAACCTGTCATTCCACATTTGTTCGACGCCCCGAGCAGCTTCCAGTAACTCGTCGTAACTGTTTACGAAGTTGCGTGGAATCTTGTCACGTATTCCGTGTTTCAGCTGACCGTATACCATGTGAAGTTGATGGGATTCCGGTATTTCAGGTTCCGGAAGTTGAGCGAACAGCATTCGCTTATGTGCCACGAAACTTTCAGTGGTCGTGTGGTCGTCTTGTGTTTCATGAACGATTTCTTGAAACAGCACGTAGGCAGGTTTCCTTGGAGCAAAAGTATGGCGCAGACGTTCTTTAAAATCTGCCCATGTGGAGACATGTTTTTTTACTCCCTGCCACCACACTGCAGCTTCACCTTTGAGGAGCAGTGGTAATCCAGTGAGCGCTTCTGCATCACTTATGTTTTCAACTTGTTTGAAAACAGTCGCTGCCGCCAAAAATGCCTCTGTCACTTCGGTATCCTTCGTCCCGTCGAATTCCGCTTTGCAGGTGGTGAAAGAACCGTGTCTTCCTGGTGAAAGTCTCGACAGCAGCGCCTCGAACTGAGCGTCAGTCAAGGTCACCGACATGTCTGCTTTCCCTCTTGCAATTGTTGTCGTGATTCTTCCGAATCGTGTGACGTACTTCGGTTTTTCTTCGTGCCCACCGTTGGTCGCCAGTTTGTAGGCGGTCGATCGATGTCGTCACAGATGTGAAGGAAACTCGAAGATAGTTTAGACGTATATTTTAGCAGCAGGATTACAGTGTTTACAAATGATATTTTGACGTTAAAACTTTACATAAAATAGGCGCTGGTCCACACAGCCGAGTCCGCTCGGACGAGAGCTGGGGACTTAGTCCTCTAAACCAAAAAAAGTATACTGGCTCGGCTACTCCGCCAAACTATCATGGGTGTCCCGCGTGACCTTTCCCACAAGGACTAGATCCGCCGATGCACCTCGCTGATAGTAGGCGAAATAGCTTGATTTGCCTTACGATTCCCTTAGGGGGTCATTAGGCTACGGAGAGTCATAACACCGCGATTCAGAATCGTGACGTAGTCGTGCAGCGCCATCTAGTGTCAAGGTGCCATAATTAATCTGTCGAGGGTCACTAATTCACGGAGGATCTTAACACCGCGATCTAGAATCGTGACGTAGTCGTACAGCGCCATCTCGTAGCGTCCGGCGGGACTATTATGACATCGATGATCTAAAGTTATACCACTTGACAGGCTGTGTTAATATCAACTTTAAGTACGTGTGTTACAGTCATATAAAATTATAAAACAATGAATTTTACTAGGACGCTCGGCACTATAGCAAATACAACGTCCAAAATTCCGGAGCGCCCGCCGTAGGGTCTCTAACATGAAACATCTGCTACTTTCTAAAATGGTTATTTTTAAATGGTACTTATTCGTTTGCCGGAAATAAAACGTAATATTTTAAAACGAATACTCACAATAAATCAACCATTTTAATTATTGAACTCGCACATAAAAGTTTTCGTTTCCCGCTGTTTGTTTTGTTTAGGTACATTAACCTTTCTTTTGACATAACTTAAACTTTTTATTTTTTTTATTTACCCCGAAGGGAAGGCTATAGCCTTCTGACCATATTGCCTAGTCTTACGTAGTCATCAGTAGTTTTTTTTCTTCAAAAATGTAGATGTAACACGTTCTAACGTTTTTATTTGGAAACAAATGCAGAGTTGCCAGAACGTCCCAAAAGGGACGATTTTTGTCCGTTTAGAAATCTTTACGTCCTTTCGATGTCCGTTCATATATTCCGTCCCTTTTCACATAGCCAACTACAATCATTTACTATTTTTATCACAAAAATGAAAAAAGCGAAACGCGTGGTGTGTCAACTTCAGAACACTGCTGGCCAATATCGCGTATATCGCCGTCCATCCTTTTTCCACTCACAGCAATCGCATCCCATATCGCTTGTCTGGACGTTCCACGCCCACAAACAAACACAATCATTCAGTTATTCAGCTCAATTTATTACGTACAAGTTAAGCAAGAGACAAACTGAACACGAAGTATATTTAAATCGGAAACTGATCCCACGAACGCAACGTATGCAACGCATTATGATATCTGGGCTCTTGATTTTATATGAAAAAGTTTGTTTTTGTGGCGTGGAAATATTCATTTAAAAATAGTAAACTCAATAAATCACCCTCAAACTCGCTATCAGAATCAGAAAACATGACTACAGACATACTAATGCACCTTCTGAGAAATTACAACAATGTGGCATACATGGGACATGGCCATTCGGCTCATCCGCGGATACCGCACGCTCTCCTGTGATGCGGCGAGCCTCCTTGCTGGACTGTCGCCATGGGATCTGGAGGTCAGGGTCCTCGCGCTGCTCAGGGAGTGGCGCAAGGAGGCCAAAGTCGGGGCGAAACTCTGCTGCCGCGACACCTCGCGGCTCGGCGGACGGAGCTTCTTCGTGGAGACAGCGACTGTCGCAACCAGGCGCTGGGCACGCCACCATTGCGGCGGTAGTGCCCCTCTTTGAGGAGTGGCTGGAGAGGCGTCATGGCGTCCTCACCTTCCGCCTGACACAGGTCCTCACCGGACACGGTTGTTTCGGGAGGTTCCTGCATCAGATCGGGCGGGAGGAAACGCCCGGTTGTTACCACTGCGCGGATCGCCCAGAGGACACGGTGAAGCATACGATGTAGGTCTGCCCCGCTTGGGCGGAGCCCCGCCGTGTCCTCGTGGATGCGATAGGTGGCGGCGACCTCTCGCGCCCGGCCCTGGTTCAGGCCATGGTACGGAGCGAGAGGGAATCGGAGGCAGACTCCGCCTTCTGTGAAGCAGTAATGCTCGTGAAGGCGGAGGCGGGACGCGTGAGGAAAGCTCAACGAAGTGGCCCTCACGGCCCCGGCCGCTACCACTGCAGGAGTGGTACTGGGCGTACTGGGCGAAGGACGTCGCGAGACGATTTCTGGCTGCCGTAGACCCGGGCCTGCGGACGGTGAGCAGTGGGCAGGGCCGTCCGATCAGCACCAGGCCCGTGAGTTGACGGCGCGTAGTGCTCCACGCGCGCCTCAAAGAGATGTTGTCAGCCACCACTGACGGGTCCCATCGTGGCCGGTGCCTGCATGCCTAGGGGTAGCGGATAAATTCTGAAAATGAGTTACCGCACCCCTGGGCACTCAGGCAGGGAAGGAACAGGGGTGGGTTTTAGTCAGTAAGAGTCTGACACGCCCTCCCGCTCCACCCAGAGCGGGAGAAGTCATTGAATGATTTCCCAACCCAAAAAAAAAAAGAAAAGCTTTCTCGGCCAACTTCGCTGAGGTAGTTAATACTACAATAAAATTCTCAGCTCCATTTTACCGAGATTGCGCCTGTTTCAATGATTCCAATTAATGTCCAGTTGCGTAGACACTTGAGACACAAAACTACACCAATTTTACATCACAATAACCACTAGGAATCAATAAACGAATAATTAAAACAGCCACAACTTCACTCAAAAAATCCCGCCAAAAACCCATAACCAAAACGTTTCCTTTCACAGCTTCGGCCAGCTAGGGACAAAACGAAACGTTCTTCCGAGTTATTAATAGGTAAAAATTTGAATTGTCGTATGTATTAACCATAAAATATACAGGAAAAAAGTATAAGTATGGCCCAGATATCTTTGTATAATATAAAATACTTTTAATGACACTTTTTCGTATTTAGTAATGAGAACCTCCTCCTTTTTTTTCGTCGGTTAAAAATGTTAGTTTTTTTATCTGGTATTATTAAAACATACTATTTGGCATGTTGGTAACACAGGTTAATCGCTTGAAGTCTTGAATTGGCTTAAAGGTCATGTAACCAAGCCAGTGGCATAGCCACAAATATATAATATTAAAAAAAAAATGAAGTCTTGAACGGTCCCGCTACGATTCGTTTTCGATTCGATTCCAGTTGGCACATAAAATATTAGAATGACAGGTTTAGGTAACTATCGAACGGGGATCGAAATCGAACGGTTGTAGAAACACAATTGAACGTGTACCGTTGTAAATTAGTAGAATCGGCCCCCTGCCCTGAGTGCCCAGGGGCGAGGTAACTCTGTTTCGAATTTATCCTCAACCCCCGGGCAGGTTACATACTATCTAAGATCTTTAACCATACATCATAGCACCGTCATGTTTAGACTCATGGGATTACTTTCTGATAATTAAACTAGGTGGTGGCCACCATTCTGGCATACTAAACAAGAAAGTGCCGTATTTTTTGGTCTCGTCGATTTTGTTTGACCAAAACTATAGTTCCAGGTATAGTCCAGAGTGAGTGAGTGAGAAAGTTCAGAAGTCATAGGACAATTTCCTACCCATTTAACGTAATGTAATGTTTTTCATTACATTTACGTTAAAAATACCTACTAATATTGAAACAAATTTTGATATAGGTAGTATGAGTGGGAAAAATGTAGGTGGATTGGAAATTCTATTGTTGATTTATCAATTATTATTCAGACCTAGAGAGAGGTCACCCTCTTGGCATAATAAATTTTTAAATCATAATACCCAAATAATTACCAATAAATAAATAAGTATCGATATTTAGGATATTCGATACTCTGTACTTTGATATTTAGGACATTCGATACTCTGTACTTCGATGTTTAGGACATTCGATACTCTCTACTTCGATAATTAAGACATTCGATACTCTGTACTTCGATATTTAGGACATTCGATACTCTCTACTTCAATAATTAGGACATTCGATACTCTGTACTTCGGTATTTAGGACATTCGATACTCTGTACTTCGATATTTAGGGCATTCATTTTCATTTTCGGTTTTAAGGTTGTTCGATATATAAAGTTATCGATGTTTTGAACATTGACATTTTACCCGTACTTATATTTTTTTAATTTTCGATGTTCAAATCGACCCATCATCCTCACTAGGACACCGTGGACGTGGACTCCGTCGCCGTTTATTAGACTGGTGGAGGTGGTGGGCCTCACTGCTCCCTATAACATCAAATCACGTAATTTTCGATGGTTGCATCACTGGACACACGCGCAGTCGCAGCATAATTAGTCCTGAAAACGTTTACTCAACATATGCACTACACCATTCTACAACGTCGTATAAGTTAGTCCTGCAAACGTTTACTCAACTTTATATTAAGACATTACAGTCACGCGACTGAACCGTCGTTAGATAAACGTCTATATATCAAAATAGTTACTACGTACCACTATTTAACTTTTACATGTACCATGAAGTCTTATAAGACTTGAATTATATGACGTTTTTGCTAGTTCGGTGGTACCTAACTACCTACATGTCTAACACTGAGTCATTGTACTTTACTTAGATACATCGATTATAATTGTGTCACATGTTCATTAATGTAATTACTTGTTGATAAATTATATATTATTGTTACATAAAAAGTACAATTAATACACTCACAGTTACACTGAAAATAATTATTAAGTTATTTTTTTCAAATAAAATAATTCACAAGAAAACACTTTTTTTCTCTTGACTTTTCGGACAGATTTTGGAGCACTTCGGTTTACTGATTAGTGATGGCCTGAGAAACAAAATGCACTATGTGTTCATTTCGGGGCAGCACTTGGTTCAACTTCCATATATAGATTGGCAATGTCTTTTCCTTATTTTTTTTAAATTTACTAAGCAACAAAAATATTCACTCTGTTTTAATTTTAATTATCTGCCTTTTGCAGTTCATGAGATACAGCACGTTGACAGGCAGACGGATGGCGGCAGCTGATTATTAGAGTTCCATTGGTTATCCTTCGGGTAATGGAATCCTATGAAAGACTTCAAAATTTAAATTAGGTTGGTTGGTTTTTGTAGTTTTTGTTTACCCTAAAACTATATTTTGTGGCAAACTCTAGAGTAACCACCTAGTTAACCTAGAGTTTTTACTAAACCTAGGTTTTTTTTGTGTGTCAGTAATAAATGGAAATTCGGAAAAATTATAAACAGAACAGGGACACTACATTATGAGGTTGAGGTAGGTAGATAGGAAAATACACCTAAGACACGTGGACCAAATCATAAAAACTTAATGCATGAGCAACAATGTACACTTACCACCACTTACATCCTGGAGATCTGAAAGAAGCCAAACCTGCAGAAACCCAACCTGAAACGTTACCTAGCCTGGTTTAGTAAAAAAACTGACTTAGGTACTCTTACTGGTAAAGAAAAGTTTTGAGTTAGATAGTGTACAAAGATGATTTTTCTAGATTGGGTTTTTATTTGTTTTTTTTTTTGCATTTCCTGACGTTGTAAATATACTATACTGTAAATATTATCTGTTTTTTCAAATACCAATGAAGTCATTAGAAGTCATACATTTAACTATTTATAAGAAAAATGCTTTTAAATGAAGACGTTTTCGGAGTATGCTTCATCGGGTGTTTAAGGCGTAAATAGCCGCCGAGTGGCGCCCTCGTTGATTAAAAAATCGTGTCAAAAACGGCCATTTTAGTTTACTTTGGATTATGAAACATTTTGAGTCGTTTTAACAACGTAAAAATACCTTATCCTCTTTGTAACAAACGCGACATAGGATTATTTCATCTATATTTTCTATGCTAAGATACGATTTTTTATTTAATAAGGGCGCCACTTATGCGGAGGTATGCCCCTATAGGTCACATTACTACGTCCCGGGAATATCGATGTACTACAAGTTATAAGTAACCCTGTTTTCTTCATTATACGAAGCTTGCCCAAAGGGGCTCGCTTCCTTCAAAAATTTGCTAAGATGATGTAATCCCATATACTTACGTACATAGCGACACTGCAACCAAGTACCGCTTATAAAGGACGGTGGTAACGAAACCATAGCGCGATTCAGCATTCGAACAACGCCATCTATCGCGCTATGGGGAACTATATGGCTAGTTAAAAATGTAGTTAGAAATTACAGTGACGCTGGATTCCCGCCACAGTGTGCTTTTGGGTTATACGTGTGTCCGAATTTTGGCTGTTTTATATATGATATTGTGTTTATTGTGACTTGTTATTGTGTTAGTTGTGTCTATTGTGACTTGTCATTGTGTTTGTTTGTGTGTTGTCTTGTCATTACCTGCTATCAGGTTAGTTGTTTGTTTTTTTCTTTTTTATCTCGCGGCTTTGGCCGCCATTATCCTTAAACAATATGAACATGGATAGAAATAAGCCTCCAGACCCTCCTGATGATATCCCTACTACCCCCTTATCCGGTTTTTCTCCGTCTAACCTAACTCCCTCTCTCAATCCATTAAGCCAGTTTGCAGATGTAGACTGTAATCTGGAGTCCCAAATCCTTCCTCAAACTAATATACGTAAACGACCCGGCAATGAAGAGGATGTATCCAATCGCCCTACCAAACAACCAAGAACTCATATAGGCCGTGTTAGGTATTCAGTTACAGATAGAGGCCCTTTTATCGTCCATGTTTCCCGTCAGGAAGCTCAACCTAATTCTGGAACCACCCTACACCCAGTTACGTTTGGGCGCTTTTTGGCAAATCAGAACATATCCAATATTACTGCAGTCAAACGAGTTGGTAGAAATCGCGTATCGGTTGAGTTTGCATCCCCTCAGGATGCAAACGCTTTCATCTCAAATAATAATTTAGGGTCAAATATGTATGAGGCTATAATTCCATCTTATAATATAACCCGAATGGGGGTTGCAAGTGGCATTCCTACTGATTTTTCAGAAGAGGAAGTCTTATCGTTTTTAAAAGTTCCTGTAGGCTGTGGTCCAATTATAAAAGTTAGGCGGTTGAACAGGAAGGTTAATAAAGATGGTCTAACTGAATACAGGCCCACAGAGACTTGTGTCATCACATTTGATGGCCAAGTTTTACCAAAACGAATTTTCTGTTTTTATACCTCTTTAACCGTTGAACAATATATCTTCCCCACTATTGAATGCCGCAAGTGTTGCCGATTTGGCCATGTAGAATCTCTCTGTCGTTCCAAACCCCGTTGCAGCAAGTGTGGCAATGATCACCCCGGTGATGGTTGTAGCATTGCTGAGAGCGAAGCATTCTGTGTGTTGTGCTCTGGTGGCCACTTTGCAAATAGCAGGGCCTGCCCGGAGTATAGCAGACAGAAAACTATAAAAACTATCATGGCTGAGAAAGTAATCTCTTATTCAGAAGCAAGTAAAACTGTTCCCATTTCTTCTCGTAGCTATGCTGACATTGCTAAGTCACAGACTCAGTCATATCGCAAAACCGTGTTTCTTAAGCCTAAGACCCATACTTCCCTGTCCCCCTCTTATGATAGAACTGCTCAACAGGAGCTCACTAGCACCCCTCAATCTTCCCAGCCTAATGGCTGTGCTTTCAATAGCCAATTAATAGAATCTCCTGAAAGTCTGTCTTCAATAATTGAACTTCTTAGCAAACTCCTGTTATCTTTAATGTCTTCAACCGAAAAATCACATTTACCGTCCAACGTTGCTTCATCACTTATTAACTTTCTTTCATCCTATAATAATGGCTAGAACTGTGTTCCTTCAATGGAATGTGAGGAGCGTGTGGTTTAAGAAGCACGAGCTCACATTCCTTCTGAATAAATTCAAACCTCTAGCTTGTTCCCTGTCTGAGACTTGGCTAGATCCGAGTCTTAGTTTCCGTGTACCTTCCTTCAATACCCTCAGATGCGACCGATCTGACGGCTATGGCGGGTCGGCTCTCTGCGTGAACAATCGGGTCCCACTTGTGGCGGTATCGTTACCTCCTCTAGGTGATGAGATTAACATAGTGGCTAGTAGAGTAGAGGGAATAACCATCCTGTCTATTTATATTGCTCACCCTCATCGAAGCTTTCTTCCGATCATTAAAGATACATTGAAAAATATAGAAGGCCCCTCTCTTGTTATGGGGGACTTCAACTGCCATCACTTTAGGTGGGGCTCTGAACGATGCGACTCTTTTGGGTTAGGTTTAGTAGAAGTCTTAGATGATCTTAATCTGTGTATTTTAAACAACGGTTGTTCAACGCGTAGATCTCTTCCTGGTCAGCATAAGAGCTGTGTTGATCTCACCTTTTGCACAATGGATATCGCAGCGGCATGTCATTGGGAATGTACCAGCTTGTCACATGGCAGTGACCACTATCCAATTATAATATCTTTGGCCGAAAAAACATATCTGGAAAAAGCGAACCCTCCTCTCTTGAGGTATAATTTGTCTAAACCGGATTGGCTAAATTATTCCTCAATATTGGAGGACAAAATTGATTCTCTTCCAAATTTAGCTTCCTGTGATTTTGATTCTCTCGGTGGTCCACTACATGTGTCAAGTTGCTATGATAACCTCATTTCTGCCATAACAGCTAGTGCGGACTCATGCTTTCCTGTTAAAAACTCAACACGTGGGAAGATTCCCCCTCCACCCTGGTGGGATCAGGAATGCACAACAGCCATAAGGGAAAGAAATGATGCTGAAAAGGTGTACAATGAGGCTATGGTCAGTGATAACCTAATAGCATTCAATAGGGCTCTTGCTAAATCTAAAAGATTGCTTCGAAGAAAGAAACGTGCAGGATGGGCTGACTTTTGCGGTTCCCTGTCCCCCTCCACTCCTTTATCAGTTGTATGGAGGAAGATTAACCGTTTTAGATCTGGTTGCTCGCCTTCAATTTCCTCTCCCATCCCCCGAGAGATTGCTGAACAGTTCTTTGATAGAGTGGCTCCTCCATATGTACCATCGGTAACAGAACATAATCAGCCATCTCTCATTTCTTCAGAAGACCCATTTGATGCACCATTTACTATGCAGGAGCTTGACTCAGTCTTAAAACATGTTCATGACTCTGCCCCCGGTATAGACGGTATTGTCTATTCCTTTATGTCACATGCAGGGCAAAAAACAAAAAAATATTTTTTAGACATTTTAAATTTCTGTTACACTAATGGCTGGGTCCCCGAACAGTGGAAAACCCAAATCATCATACCTATTTTAAAACCTGGTAAGCACGCTGATGACCCAAACAGCTTCAGACCAATCGCATTGTCATCAGCCCTAGCAAAAATTTTAGAACACCTCATAAAGAACCGACTAGAATTCATAGTAGAATCCCGAGACTTACTACCTAGGTCTCAATTCGGGTTTAGAAAGGGACTTAGTACCATGGATAGCGTTGGGATTCTGGTCTCAGATATACGTTCTGCATTTTCAAAAAAAGAATCCGTAGTCGCTGCCTTTTTAGACATTTCCTCTGCTTATGATAATGTCCTTCTTCCCATTCTCAGGCAAAAATTGCAACAGCTGAGAATCCCGGAGTTAATGATAAAATGCATATGTAGTTTGCTTATGTCTAGATCTTTGGTTTTGAGAGTCCCAGGTGAAGAACTTGACGTGAGAACGTCATGGAAGGGCTTACCACAAGGCTCTGTCCTTAGTCCCTTACTGTATAATTTATATACAGCTGACATCGGTTCTTGCCTCAATGACGATTGTCAGATTCTTCAATATGCTGACGACTTGGCTTTATATGTCACAAACAACTCGATTAGCGACGCTGCATCATCTCTCTGCGTATCCCTGGACTCTCTAAACCAATGGCTAAACGTCCACGGTTTGAGTTTGTCTGCCCCCAAAAGTGCTGTAGTCGTCTTTTCCAACAGGAAGCAGATCCCACAAATTTCAGTGGGCATCCAAGGGCATTGTATACCGGTTTCTTCAAAAGTAAAATTTTTAGGCGTCATTTTAGATTCCAAATTGAGCGGCTTACATCACCTAAAGTATTTGGTTAATAGATGTGAGAGAGCTATCCCAGTACTAAAAGTGCTCGCTGGTGTCTGGTGGGGTTCACATCCCTACACCATGAAACTGGTATACAATGCCTTAATCCGGAGCGTCCTGGACTACGGTTCTTTTCTTCTAATTCCCTGCAACAAAGGTGCTTTGGCTAAATTGGATAGAATTCAGGCTAAGTGTTTACGGATCGTATCAGGCTGTATGAAGTCCTCACCAATTAATGCCTTACAAGTAGAGTGCGCAGAACCACCGTTGGCCCTGAGAAGGCAGTACCTAGCATCGAGATTTTGGGCTAGAGTCATTACCAAATCCTCTCATCCTCTTGTTCAAATAATTGACGACTTGGAGGTTGCATGCCGAAGTTCCAATTATTGGAACCATAAAGAAGTCCCTTTGGTCATAGAAGCTTTCCGTGTTAATAAAAACTTAGATTCCCCCATTGTTCAGTTTCCGAAACTTCCTATTTTCAGTTTTGACTATGAAATTATATGCTATAAACCTGATATTTTCTACAATATTGGGATATCAAAAAGGTCCCCTTCAGCGGACTCTATTTTCAATGCGGCGGTTGGTGAGCGTTGGTACAATTACGAAAGATTTTTCACGGACGCCTCCAAATTATCAGATTCAAGTTGCACTGGTGCTGCGGTTTACTACCAAAACTCCAAAATTGTTTTAAAATTTAAATGCCCTGTACAATCATCAGTGTTTACGGGTGAATGCGTGGCCATTTTAGAAGCGTGTTTATTTATAGAAGCTCATAGCATAAGTTTCGGTGTCATCTTTTCAGACTCACTTAGTTGCTTGCAAGCTTTGGAGCAGAATCCTTTTAAGAGTAAACTGCACAGTCCTATTCTACTCCAAATCAAAAAGTCTCTTTTCTCTTGTGTCAAGAATCACAAAACCGTGCACTTGGTTTGGATTCCAAGTCATTGTGGCATAAGAGGAAACGAATATGTTGATGCTCTTGCTAAGGATGCTGTAACGTCCCAAGCCGCAGACCTTAAGCATTTTCATTGTCAGGGCTACGATTTGCTAAGCCTTCCAAAAAAGAGCTTGCTAAGCTCATGGCAAGTGCACTGGCAAATGTCAAGTAAACGGAAAGGTGCTTTTCATCACGCAATCCAGCCTTATGTTACACCCAAGCCTTGGTTTTATCCCTATAAAAAAATATCTAAGAAAGTAATTTCTACTCTTTGTCGTGTCCGTATAGGCCATTGTTGTTCTCCGGTTTTCCTTCACAAAATCCGGGTCAGAGATTCATCGCTTTGCGAATGTGGGTTGGACGAAGGTACTTTGGAGCACATCTTCTTTAATTGCTCCAAAAATAACCCAACCCTTGATCTGTATAGCCATCTCTCAAAATTAAAGATCCCTGTCCCCATTAACTTTCCTTCCCTACTAACCCATTCTTCCCCAAAGCTCTTTGAGGCTTTGATGCTTTTTATTCGTGTCAATGACATCAAATTGTGATGATTTTTGTATGGCTTTTGATAAGTTTATGTACATTATTTTAGTAACAATATTTTTATATGTTTGTTTCAGTTTTCTACTAATACTCGTCAGCAAGTCTCACATAAATACAATTTGTAATTTAACAAATAGAGTTCTATCACATTTTTTAATTTATATTCCTTTTTTTCTCTCCTCTCCATGCACACGTTTTCTCATAGCACATCTGACATTGGCAGAATTGTCGACATCGGCACGATTGCCAAAGAGAAAAATAGAATAGAATAGAATAGAATACAGTGACGCTATTTGTTTAATTCTGAGTGGATCTAAATTATTATTTTAATTTAAATACTAGTTTGTAATAATAATTTTCTGTGCGGTGTTCATTAAAAGGCGTGTTTGCTTTCTATTTACCTACGTGAAATCTGATCAATATCAGAGATTAGGTATTCATTGATCCGAATAAGTCCAAAGTCTCTAACTAACACTCAAATTAGAGTATTAAAATATAATGATACAAGCATTAATGTGCAGTAATAACCTGCATCCTAATCCTATCCTATTTCTACAACTACCTATTATAAATAAAATTACCTATAAATGCGAAAGTTTGGTTGGTTGGATTTTTGATGTTTAAAAAGTGCTGGCTCTCGGGCTTGTTTGAATAAATGACTTGATTTTGATTTTGTTTGTTACTTAATCACGCCATTATGGCAGAACGGATACAAAATTTGTCACAGAGCCAATTCCAAGCGGGCGAAGCCTGTGGCAGAGGTTAGTTAAAAATTATCTTAGTGTTGGATTTATTTTGGTGTTTGATGTTTTTTTTTTTTACATTTTTAACCGACGAAAAAAAACGGAGGAGGTTCTCAATTCGACCGTATATATATATATATTTTTATTTTGTATGTTGTTGTGACAGATACCACTTAATATGCTTTGAAGAAAAGACGTCTTTAGAATATTGGAGGTAACCTCAACTGGTCAATATCCTGGGAACCACATGGAAGGATGGTTACATCATCAGCTCAGTGCCAAGAAAAATGATAAAGGATTAGAAATTAGCCTCAGAGTATTAAAAGATGATGCGAGTCACAAAAATCTAAATTAAAAAACTTTTTAACAAAAAATTCAACCGACGAAAAAGAACTAAAAAGCTTAAAATAAATAAACCTTGTACGTCTTGAGTATTGAGCTTATTTACCTACATAAAATAACAAATTTTATATAAACTAATTTTGAGTCGGCGCCAAATAATAAAATGATTAATTACCTACATCTAGGCTTCTTCATTTCTACGTACTGTGACGATTGTAGACACAGCCTAATCTCTCAACGGGTCTGCACCGGCCTTTAACTGGCAGGTAAGGATGTTGGAGAGTCGATGGATTATTTTAGAAGAGTAGGTGTGAATTTTGTTTTATGTCAGACTTGAGTTCGGCTGGCCCGGCCGAAGTGGGCACGTGATTTTCTGATAAAACCCAATATAATATTATTTAAAAACACCCTCAACTCTTTTCCTTATCCGCCCGTAGCGAGTTATCCTTTCGTGTACTCTCGCACTAAGCAAGCGAGTCTCCGAGCTTCGAAGAACGTCCTAGGATCCCTGCAGGCCGTACAGGTGCCTTGGGGTCCTACATATTGGCGGAGACCGGCCGGACACGAGTGCCGCATGTAACGACATGCGAGGATAAAAGGAGTGTTTAATAAAAGCTGAGTGGTTTTATTTATTATAAGTGTCACTCACATAAGGGAGTGAAAAATACGGTACTTCTCAGGCAACACATATCAAGTGTGCCTGGAGGAATTCATCGACGAGTTCGTGTGATGGACATTACCAACGGGTGGCGAAAGAGTGATTATGCTCTCATTTTAGGAGTGTGGCTCCAGGGCGCAGCCCAACATTTTTTTAGATATACGTTCGAGCAGTAATCGTACAGTTTTTCTTTCTTTGTTTCTTTCTTTACTCCATACACGATCGAACTTGCGCTTGATAAAGTTTGAGCAGTTGTTCTAGTGTGAAGTACTGTCTCACCTTTGCTAGGATCCCCAAATTTTTGGCAGCCACTTGAGCCTTTGCCTCTATGAAAGGACCAAAATTGAGAGTAGATGTCAACGTAACACCAAGAAGCTCAAGTTGGTCGGTTATCGGCACGGTTACACCTCGGAAAGAAGGAGCTGGGTCAAATTGGTTCTTTTTAGCGGGAAAAAGACATGCCTGTGTCTTAGCAGCATTAAACTTGACCAGATTGGCATCGCCCCATTCAGAGACAGCCTGTGAGGACAAATTCAAACGCTCAACCATAGCCTCTCGGAGAGACCAGATCTGAGACCCACCAGCTCGTGCGTTGGACACGTATCAAAGGTTTTAGCAGATAGAGAAATATATATATACATATAAGAAAGATGACGAAGCACTCAGAACTATATTGGTAATTACAGAAAAATACATGTGCCCAGTTCCGTCAGGGCCGCAGAACTGATCCCTAAAACAAATGTGATGCCTACACATTCAATATTCAAACGGCTCTTCAATAATCTTAACAGCCAGCTGAAGGCCGGTACAGACCCGCTGAGTTTAGGCTGTGTCTACAATCGTCACATGAGCTGCGCCCCTACGAATAGAAGCGCAAACGCTAGTAAGGCTTCTATTCAATTGAACCCTTGAAGAACCGGAACCCTACCTAACCCTCACCAGAAGGCCCTACCTATGGGAGGTAAACGAAGAAGCAGCAGTCCATCTATGGATAGCCCAAAATAAACTCCGAGTAGTGTGGTTTTTTAAATATTATTAACTTGTGCCATTCGGCACACCACATGTCCCGGCAACGCACTTGGCTTCAATGAGGCAAAAACCTTCCTAAAAAGCCACACTGCTCTGCTAATTTTCTACCCTAAGATTTTTTAGCATCTACTTAGAAAGGGTCCACAAAAATAAAATTCAGAACTGTAATAGTTTTAAATCCACCGGACGCTTATGAAGACCAGAAGCAAAACTACCACCGTTATGAAAACCTACTCACTGTTTCCTGAACTTCCTCCAGAGTGCCCCATAAATATAACCTGAGGGATATTCTCTAATTGATTATTTTATAAAAATGTCATGGGCTCGGTTACACCATATAGGATCAACTCAACCTTACTTTGCAAAGGCACTATGCCCCATATACAAAGCTGGTATAAACTGACAACAAACCCAGACACATTTCCCTAGGACCCCAGGAAAGAGGATCGCAATCCCTCTCCCTCCTATCTGTAGTAATATCTTTTTGAAAATAGCACTCTGGAGAAATTTCCACACCTACTCGTATCTCTTCCTAACGAACTTCTAACATCATCAATTCCTTGCTCATTGTATGAGGTTACTTCTCCCATTGGTCTTCGGTCGCGTCCCTGCACATCATCCATTTCGATTACATGAAACGAAAAAGCAATGATTAATATTACACAAAATTAAACAGATTGTTTACTCTGTCAAACGTATTAACGTTGATGAACCAGATGTCGTCTGACAATTTGTCATATCAAATAACATCTGACACACTGTCTATTCTCTACAATTTCTTTTTTAAAGAACAAAAGAATTTTCCAAAGACAATTTATAAATTTCTTCGTACCTTAGTGACGAACAAACAATTAAGTTCGGCGTCCCTCAGGGTAGCATACTGGGCCCCACATTGTTCTTAATTTATATTAACGATCTTTGCCAGATGTCTCCCCCAAACAGCAAAATCTTTACATATGCTGACGACACCGCAATTATTGTTCATGGCCCTACATGGGAAGCAGTCAAAACAAATGCTGAAACTGCTATGTCTCAAGTCATGGAATGGCTCAAGGTTAACCTGCTCACACTGAACTTAAATAAAACCGAATATATTCCATTCGCTTTGAGACGCAATACCAAACCACCTAGCTCATTTTCTGTGACCGTGCACTCATGTTCTGATCAAGCAATACCATGCACTTGCCCACCACTAACAAAAACCGACAATGTTAAGTACCTGGGAGTACTGATAGATGACGGGCTTAAATGGGACAAACAGCTTGATAGCCTTACAACAAGAACCATGCGGCTAGTCCATATCTTCAAAGCTCTTAGGGGTTCAGCTGACCTCGACACCCTAAAAATGGTTTACTTTGCTCTGTGCCAATCAATAATTGGTTATTGCATCACAGTTTGGGGAGGTTCTGGTAAAGCTAGCTTTCTTGGAGTGGAGAGAGCGCAACGAGCCGTCCTGAAAGTTATGATAAGGAAACCTTATAGGTACCCCACATCTCAGCTTTACGCTGATAGCAAAGTACTTACGGTCCGCCAACTGTTTGTACTCCAAACCACTCTCAGAAAGCATGGTACACTGCCTCCATCCGACCCGCACAAACGCACTAACCACCCCCCAGGCGTTCCGCACAAAACTTCATTTGCCAGACATCAGTACTATGTGTTAAGTACACATATCTACAAAAAGATCCATAAGTCACTTAACGTGCTAAACCTAAACCGACATCAAATTAAATCCAAAGTCACAGAATGGCTTTTACAACAGGACTACACAAACACAGAATCCTTACTTAACTACATCGAATAAACACAAATATATATATGACACATAAAACGCACACACACATACACACCATCACACATCACACACTTCTACGCTCTACATTTCACAAATTTAACTAAATGACGTTTGTTTCCTCATTGTACTAATCGTCATGCTTCACCTGATGTTTAAATCTCATATATCTTTTTGGCCGATTCATTCACTGTCTCTTAAGGTACAGGTTTCTCCTAGGTTAAGAGGCAGGGTTTATGTTGTTTGCGCATAGATATTTGCATTTTTTTTTAAGTTTATTGTAGCTATGTTTCAAATTAATTTCTATGTATGTAAAATTTTTGCTAATAAACGATTATTATTATTATATTTATTTAATTTTATACGCATACAATTTTAAATTTTTAAATATTTAGGTACTTAGAAAAACATAAATAAATACAAAAACATTTAAAAATATAAACAGTAGTTGCCCACCGGTATCGGGAATAGGGTCCAAGCTACCGGTGGTCAGGGCTCCTGAGAAAGGAATCTCCTAACAATACGCGCCGTGTCCAGGAGTACTGCTTTCTGGATCAAGCCCTTGATCCAACTGCCCAACGAGAGCCTCCTGAGATGTTGGTCGAGGCTCTTGGCTATTAAGCCATTGGCCGTCACGACTATCGGCACAATGACTGCTGTATCCACCTCCCACATGTCGACAACCTCGCGAGCCAGATCAAGATACTTTGTTTTTTTATCTTTCTCAGCCTTCACGAGGTTCTCGTCATGAGGGACAGCTATATCAACAATCATTGTGCGACGCTCTTGTCGATCTATCACCACTATGTCAGGCTTATTATTATTATTCTTCTTATATTTCCAAAATTTAAATGTATTTACAAAGGACTGCCTTATTAAATTATTTGTATGCAGTTCATGATTTCCTTTGCATATTTTTATTTTTATAGCATATCTTGGATCATAGGATTTACTAAATCCGCACATTTATGGTCGTCAACTCGTTTATTAAGTTGCTATGACAACACACGTCAGCCATAATAAATAAAATAGACACAAAAATAACTTTATTTTTAACGAAGAAATTGACACCATCGTCCCGTATTATTATTATACTCTTTGACACCATCCCTCTTAGCAAAACTCGGGAGGGTACAGATCTCCTCCTCTAGAAAAACCCCGGGAAAAATGTCGTTCCGCTTGCTGTGGAATGCTGTGACGTTGTGAAGTGGCATTTATGTTGCAGTTTTCACCCCGGAAGATATCCGCTGGACACACACCTAGTGGACTAATAATAGAATGATCCTGCATCGCTTCTCCTGGTACGCAGCGCTGTTCCGACTCAATCTTCATCTCGAAGTTCTCTTGCTCGCAAACATCAGCAGAAACACACCCGACTTGAACAAAATTATCGTCTAATTCAACGTCACGAAAAGCATGTCTCTCCGACGGAACCTCCATCTCGCAGCTTTTCATTCCGACGACATCAGCCGAAACACAATCTAAATGAATAAAATTCTCGTTCGACTCGTGCTCGCCATGTGTTTTCTCTAATAAAGTTGTTTCCTGGATCTCTAAAATATTATTTACAGGACTAATTGGAAAGGACTGACCCGATTCTGTATTTTGATCCACGTAATCCTTCTTCGCCTCGTCATTAACCTGGCTGCTATCATCACAGCTTTGGCCAACATCGCCTAGGCCGCACTCTCCATAATCTTGCACATCATCGACTGGGCTGGCCTCAACGCAGCTGTGGTCATCATCGTCATCTTCATCCTCATTTGTTTCGATTATTGAGCTAGAAAATAAATGTGCATCACTATCTTTGCTCCCATCCTCTGACTAATCACACGCCTCGGACACAACGTCCGGCCTCTCAAAATTATAAAAACATCGATTATTCCGCTCCTTGCAAGAAACACATTTGCATAGGAATGCCTTTCTAAGCTTTTCGCAAAGCGATTCGAATGCCATACCATCCTGGTAAATGAGAGCATAATCACTCTTTCGCCACCACGTTGGCCATGGCCATCGACACGAACTCGCCGATGAATTCCTCAAGGCACACTTGATATGTGTGGCCTGAGAAGAACAACATTTTGCACTCTCTTATGTGATTGATACTTATAATAAATAAAACCACTCAGCTTTGATTATCCATACACTCCTTTTATCCTCGCATGTCGTTACATGCGGTACTCGTACTCGGCGCTCCCTGCCACTTGTAGGACCCCATGGCACCAGTACGGCCTGCAGGGATCCTGTGACGTTCTAGTAAGTTCAGGGTAGAGCTCTCACTCACATGGCAACGCGAGAGTGTGGTGTATGAGAGTGACTTGTTTACTTGTGCAGTGTTATAAAAGAAAGAGGATGAAGCACTCCGAACTATATTGGTAATCACAGAAAAATACATGTGCCCAGTTCCGTCAGGGCCGCAGAACTGATCCCTAAAACAAATGTGATACCTACACATTCAATATTCAAACGGCTCTTCAATAATATTAACAGATAGCTGAAGGCCGGTACAGACCCGCTGAGTTTAGGCTGTGTTTACAATCGTCACAATATCGTCCAGAAAGATCGTTTTAGGAAAATCTACATGACGTGGTCTACCGATACCTAGAGTTCCAAGGAATTTTCAGCTATCAGCAGGAGAAGAAGAAGATATGTTATCAAGAATATGGTGACGTTTAACGTTGCGTGTTATTTGATTAGACCGATTTCTAGCAGCCTTGAAAAGGTCCCTATTTTCAACACTGCGATCTTTTTTAATTTTCTTCTACGGAAGGCCCGATCCCTGCGCCTCATCGCCATACGAAACCCCGTCGTCATCCAAGGGGCGCCGGGCGGGCTGACGCTTGAGCTTAACCCTCTTGACAGGGGCGTGTTTGTCGTAGAGTTCAAGGATCGTCCGATTAAAGATGCATAGTTTATCGTCATCAGATGTTGCCGCTGCAAGGTGGTCCCAATCGAGTTTCGACACATCCTAACGTAGCTTCTCAGCATCCATGCGAGCAAAACAACGCATGTGCAGAACTTTAGTGGGAAGTTTAGGAGGTTTTAGGATATACGAGAGGAAAATGAGGTCATGATGGGAAAAGCCAGGGGCAGGCCACTAGCCGTGAGAGGAAACAAGGGAGGGAGTGGACGTGAGGATTATGTCGAGCCACGTGTCATCACTTGAGCTATTGAAGTGAGTAGGTTGCAGTGGCATGACATGGAGACTAACGGACTCGATAATATGAAGGAATTTATGGGAACGAGGGGATGGGTGGCAGAGATCTGTGTTGAAATCGCCCATGATGATACAATGCGCATACTCTAACCTTGTTGCCTCACCTTTATGTCAGGTGTAGAAACACCTGATTGCGAATACGTACAATCTGCTCATCATATCCTATGGGCGAAACTGAACGCAATATTATGTTGGATAGTTGAATACTATCTATCTGCCTACGTCTGGTGTTGTCTATTACACGGACCTTGTAAAAAATGAAATTTCCGTGCGTTCAAGCGTTTTTGCCATACTTATTATTGGAATCAAGTGTAACAGCTCACAATTTTAGGACCCATTAATATTAGTGTTTTTAACCAGTGGTGCTTGGCAACTGGGCTTACCCCAGTTGTAAAAACCCCCTTTGTGCCTAATGGCCTAGCTTTGTTTTCTCTCCCGCTTGATTAGGAAGGAAGTGGAAATTATGTCTTACTCCTCTGTTGCGGAACCCAAGACAGTTTAATCGTTTCTCTGGGACTTGTCGAGCTTCATTGTCTTGGCGTTTTTTCTGGTGGTCACCACTGTTGATTCTGGCTTACAGAAGTTACAGTGGTTTGGGAATAGTGTGGCGGGCGGGATTGTCCCAATTAAAAAAAAATACTCTGACCCTACTGATTCCAGCACCAACACAAGATTGGAAAAGTAGTCAAGGACAGGCGGACAGTAGACAACGCCAAGTAAGGTCTTGACACCTTTGACGTAGACCTCCAAAAACAAATACCTTTTGGTTACTATGTTGTAAGCGGATACACATAAAACCAAAGCAAGTTTAGCATAAAGTTTATTATAAACCAACCACCAGTTTGTAAATTAACCATTTCTTGTATTTTTTTTTCAAAATTTTAGACTGTAATTTCGGCGATAAGGTCAATTTTCGTTTATTTTTTTAAATAAATTTAAAACAATTCACTTTAAACCTAACAATGCCATTTGATATTTCGCACAGTACGGTTTATTTTTTTTTTAATTATCCGTTTTGCCCACCAATAGTAACCCATAAATTTTTACATTACTCGCCCGTGACCCGCCCGTGCTCGTAATGGGTACCTAACCTTTGCAGCAAATTTATACTTAATCGAGCCAGAATACTCGGAGTAAATTGGTTGTGACAGACGGACAGACAGACGCACGAGTGAATAAGGGTTCCGTTTTTACATTTGGATGTTCGCAACCCGAATCTGAACTAAAAATGAGTCATAATTCTTTCCCTGCATAATATGTCTGACTGTTGGTGCCATATTACTATGACCTTCCAAATGGCATATGCCAAGAACTTAATACAGCACTGGGTACGGAGTCCATACAAAAGTGTCCATTGTCCTTTCTAATCAGCTCTAAGGCCGTCTATAGACGGACTGGTTAGAGGTCGAGACCAACATCACGAGAGCAGTCGTGTTGCGGTCGGGGCCTCTATAGACGAACTACTTGGAGCAGTCAGTTCATTTTTAGCTACGAAAACAAATGAACTGCTTGAGCGGTTCGTGTATAGCGATCGTCAATTTTGTATTGAAACTGCAGATCGCCGCCACCGCTTGAAGCTATCGGCACTGAATGCTCCAAGCAGTCTATGGCGGCACCAAAGGTCCTAACCCTATAAGTGTACGGGTGGCACTAAGATTGAATAAACCAAAGAAGTGATATTCTATCAGTTAAAGCTTGGCGATAGTAATTGTCAAAGTTAAAAATGACACGTGATCAACCCGTTAGGCCGCGGACACGAATTCAGCGGGAGTGGGGCTGCGGCGGCGGCGCGGTCGGCGCGGCAATGCACCGGGCTAGACTGGTGCGCATCGCTCGGACGCCGCTCCCCGCACCGCTGCCTTCAAGGCCAGTTCCATATAAAACAATGTATGGAAACGCGGGCCGCCGCCGCCGCCCCGCCGCCCGCTGACTTCGTATCCGTGGCCTTACATTTTGGAATTACGACAATCGCTATCGCTAATTGAATGACACTTTGTCTAGAGCCTTTGGACATATCATGATACGTGTACCGATACGCAGTATCCACTCTGTAGGTCTGCTCCACCGGCTATTGGTCTTCGAAAAACATGGCCGGCCTTAAGGGCCTACCTCCCCGTAAGTAGCGCCCTCATTGAATAAAAATTCGTATCTTAGCATAGAAAATAAAGATTAAAGAAACCTATGTTGCGTTTGTTACATATATATATGTCGGATCTCCAGGATGTATCGAGCTACAATCAGGCATCAGGTGGGTCTGTCAAATCCCGCCAACTGTAGTGTCTATAGTTGTCGCCAGGTGGCGTGCTTTGTTTTGTTGCCAATTTGACTAGCGGATACGACATAATAATATATTATAGGATAAGGTACGAGTATGTTTACGTTGTTAAAACAGGACTCAAAGTGTTTCGTATCCAAAGTAGTAAGCAAAAGTGTCAAAAACAGCCGTTTTTGGTCCGTCTTTATTTTCTACGCTATGCTACGATTTTTTATTCAATAAGGGCGCCACTGGACCGCGAGAAGGCCCGGTCTTGACTTGGTGGAGTTACGGTCGTCCCAGACTTGATACGGCAGCATGGAGGAGAATAGACGAGACCGAGTAACATTCTACTATAAATATTATAAATGTGAATGTAAGTTTGTTTGTTACGCTTTCACGCGAAAACAACTTAACCGATCATCATAAAACTTTGTATACATATTCTTGGAGGTATTGGAAGTAACCTAGGATACTTTATATGAAAAAAAAATAGGTTGTAATTTATAGCGGGGGAAGTACTAATTCCACGCGGGCAAAGCCGCTGGTAGAAGCTAGTATTCCATAATGGCGTTCCATTGAAGAGAGTCCAGCAGTAGACTGCTATAGCTTGATTTGCACAAAAGTAAAAATAATAGGTACGGTACCTACTTGATTCAGGCATTATCGAATATAATAATAAAACAATGTTTTACGCAATCTTTAATGCATCATACTTATGTACCTACAATAATTTACGCTACTGTTGAAATGGACACATCTATCTCATTCATTAACAATTTCATAGAAAACACCAAGACAATACAAAACAACCGGTCTGACGCAAAAATACTATATCCGTAAAGGAAGTTATGCTGAAAAATACTGAAAATATGAATCACCACGCCCAGTAGGCGAACGGTGAATAAGTTCGGTAAATAGCGAGAAAACAAACGTTATCTATTGATAAAACAGGTACCTTGATATATACGATTACTTTGGTACGTACGCGTACCTCGATTACTGAACGCTTTGATAATGGTGTAGAAATTCAACGTAACGTTTTTAATCAAGTGGAGATGATTATTATAAATGTTGGTTAAATACTTACTTACAATAATTACAAAGATATATACAAGCTAAAAGAAAATAAATAATGTACAAGCGGCATTAAAAAGGGGAGGCGTGTAACTCATTGGGCATCGAAAAATTCGTCCACATCGCTGTCAATGGGACGAGAACGCTGCCAGCATTGCCACGTTGAACGGCAATGCTGCTGAATATTTTATAACAACACAACGTAAATTTCTAAAAGGACTATTTCTTCTTATTATTATTAGCGTGTCGATGGCAAATACAGTTTTTTTTAAATATAATGTTTGGCCCTGTATTCAACCACGTGGCGCAGCCATATGTTCTGGCATGTACAGGCGGTAGGGTATGCCGCCCAAGACTAAAGGTGGATAAAGGTCTGCGAAGTAGCTAGCAGAGGACTGCATCAAGTGGAGCCCCCACTTAATGCGTTCCTATGGATACTACAATACCGCGACATCCCTGGTGCTTTGTCATCAGAGCCCATGCTAGTACGTCTCTATACAAACTTAATTATAAAAACGTTTTTTTCCCATTGGGTAGGCAGAAACTAAAGAACGCCACCTGCTACGATCCTTACACACTCCTTTTGCTTCGTTTGCGTTCAAACGAGTAGGTACATCAACGTCTCCGTGTAGGTAAATATACAGTCATACACTTCAAACCGGAACTACCATGATAAATTGTCTTGAGCATTGACGCCGAGTTGTTAGACTCTCGGTTTTCTATCGATTACATTTCGAGGAGTGTGCGGAATTGCATAGTCTAATTCCGCCAAGCCAACATCACCGGTACATAGTGGACATCCCAACTATACGAACAAAACGTTTTGGGAATACTTTTTTTACTGTGCTTACAGCTAAGGAGTGGAATTCCCTTGCGGAGGCAGAGTTTCCTGATAGCTACAACCTGGGGGTCTTTAATTCAAGAATGAATAGGTTACTTAGCCGAGGGTGCCACCATCGTAGAACATATCATCGCTTACCATCAGGTGCGTTAGTGGTCAAACGCGAGCCAAATAATAAAAAAAATACGCGCTGCCTACAACCAGAGTTGCTGTCTTCTTGGTTAAAGGGGGTCTGTCTTCTCCTTATTCTTAGTTGCGTCGATGATTGCAATCATCATCTTGCTGTCCTTGTCCTATGTTACTTGGGTTGATGCAAAACGATTTCGCCTTCCATTCTCCCATAAAACCGTCCTGCTTTCATTCCCTTTATTTTCATATCATTCCTCGCACAATCCATCCATATTTTCTTTGGCCTACCTTTTTTATCGTGTTTATATCCTCATTGATGTCCTACGGTCGTGGCGGGCGCAGGAATCTGTCAGACTCTTACTGACTAAAACCACACGGTGATCGGCAGCTACTTATGGCCTCCCTGAACCTTCCACATTTATCTTTATCAATATTTTTGTCACAAGTGTGTATAAATCCCAGTATTTATGTTTAATTAGCCGAATCAAACAAATTCTGGTATATAAAGTCTAAAAAAAGTTTGTTTGTTGTCTTTTAAGCTTATTTGTAATTCCGTGACGAGTTGAAATGACATTATATTATGTACTTTTAGAGTTTTACATCTGTATTAATTTTGTTTTAATGCGATTAAATTACACGTGCTTACCATAAAAATGCCTTTATCTTAAATTGCCTGGTTAAATTCCGCTGCTACTAAAAATAATAGTTGCCTAATTAGTTTAATCAGTTATAAACAAAATTCATAAAAAAAAATACTTCATAGCAACGTATTATCTATACGTAAAGGAAAAACTTTCGACCTCTTTTTACGAAAATCACGCGAACGGAGGATTATGGAATTTGGCACAGTTAAATTTATATCGAGCAGTGGTGGCCCAGTGGTATTTGCCGCGACTTACAAGTTGAAGGTCGTGAGTTCAAACCCAGGCAGGCGCTTTACTTTGTGTAGATTATTTCATCACCACTACTCTCAAAACGGTCAAAACATCGCGAGGAAACCGGCATGTCCTAGAAACAATTCGAAGACATGTGACATACACCAATCCGCATTGGGCCCGCGTGGTGGATTACGGCCCACCTCTCCCAGAGAGGACGCCTGTGCCCCAGCAGTCGGAACATTAAAAGGCTGCTGATGATGATGAAAGTTTATATGGAGAAGGAATGCAGAAAGCTAATATTTTTATGTAATATGCACTTAGAATATGCAAAAAATATATATTATCTACATTAATAAAATAAACCTGCCAAGAGCGAGTCGGACTCGCACGCATAGGGTTCCGAACAAATATTTTTTTCGGGTACTATTTTAAACTAAATGTATACTTCTTATAGGTTTTCCTGTAATCTTTAACTAAAGAACTACCACTTGTATTTCTTTTTAATTTAGGCCCGGTGGTTTCGGAGATAAGGTGGGGGGAATGGTCATTATTCATCTATTTTCTTAAATAACATAAAAATGTATATTTTAACATTACGGAAAAAATCTATGTGGGGCCCTATAATTAGCCTTTGCATTTGTTAATTAGCACGGTACAGTTTGGAAAACTTATTTTTATTTTTCCGATTTACACCCTAAAAGTAACCCTCATTTTCCAAACCCATTTATTTTCGTTACACCTCCGTATTCGGGTCACAGATATTCATGTGTGTACCAAATTTCCACTTAATCGGTCCAGTAGATTCTGAGAAAATTGACTGTGAAAGACGAACAGACGAGTGATCCTATAAGGGTTCTGTTTCTCATTCGGAGTTTCGAAACCCTAAAAACATTACACACACTAGCATGCATTTGACACGTATTTATATATAGGTACTCTTTTGTTTATGTCATGTCATGTCATTTTTATGGTATTTGGCAATAAAACCTTAGTAACTTTCAAACTTATTAATTAATTATGTTTGAATTTCGATGACCGGCGACCACTAGTTTATTTATAAACAAACAACAATATTATAGTCATACACTAGGATTGAGGTCATATGCCATTGGATAAGACCAATAAGACCATTGATAAAAAAAGATCTCAGCTTCGTATCATAACATTACACACATCAAAGAAGTTATTATTTTCAGTGATGTTGTGTGCTCGACAACTTGCGTGAGAGAAGTTTTTTTTTTGTCTACTAAACTATTATTTATTTAACTCGTCCTAAATATATCCTCGTTATTAATAAACCGGTGTAACTTATTTTTTTTTGGTTCGTCATTAACCAACAACTTATCAAACATAAAAAATATAAAGCTTCAAAAGTGATCAAAACACCTTTAATTAGCTTTAAATTATCACCATTATAGCAAAGCCCTACATACGAGGGCTACGATTAGGACAAAGAATTTGGCACACCTAACGTTCCTATTTGCTATCTTATCATATCTCTTAAAGATAATACCATATCATCGGGCACACAATGTTGCAGCACTCTAGTCGACCAGCACAATAGCAAGCCACCTGTTGTCGGTAAAACTGTTAAAAAATAATGTTATAAACACAGACAGTGTGAAAATGGGTGTTAAAGTTCTAGCTTTAATAGCACTCGTAGTTGTTAGTGTTTATGGACAAGACAATGCTATAGAAAACAACATTACAAACGATCTTGTTGAGGACAATATCATAAGTGATGACACGCCCTTTATAGAAACGTCTACGGAAAAAGTTGAAATTAAAGATGAAATTGACGAGGCGAGTCCTGTGGAGATTTTAAGAGCTACGGATGGATTGCAAGTAAGGAGTGGGAAGTACCAGCTAAGTGATGGGCTTGTTGGAGAAGAACCGCTACCGTTGGATACCGTTGATTTCACCAATAATGAGGCGATTCAGAGTGAAAGGCAGCTGCTCTCTCCGGGTACCACCCAAATCACCAATAATGAATACGGTAAGTCATTTTATTCATATTATTAAGATATTATTGGAAATATAGAGACTTACAACATTCAACATAAAATAAAAATATAGAACCAAGCAGGGTAAGGTATCAAAGCTTGTAAAGCAACAAAAACCCAAGATAATCATGACCCCGCTATGTCTACTGATACTAAATCAATGGTATAGTACGTTGGTATGTGTGTTCAAACTTTGGCTTACGTAGTTTTCATAGATGACACCTACCTACGGATGACACACACAAAGGTGACAAATATTGCCAAATGTTTGACAATGTTTAAGAGATGAGATAAGAGATTTTGAATTAGGTTCGTAAATAGAACCATATTTTATTCTCAAATGAATTAAGGAAACAAGGAATAACACACACACCAGGAAGTTAAGGCTACTCAAAATGTTTGACCTATAATCTCTTAGATATTTTATAGTTTTGAGTACCGATGATTCACATCTCACAAGATGAGTAACCGTTAATTAATCGTTAATCATTATGTACTTACATAAATCTTGGATGACGACATTCCATTCAGTATATAATGATTAATAATACAAAGGCTGTGCAACTAGGTTATAAAGTAATTAAGAATACAATGAACTACCCTGATCCCATCAATCATGGTACAGACTCGATCAAGCACTTATGAAGACATTCATCTGTGCCTCTTTGATAAATCTTTTGTCATCAATGAAGAAACAACTAACCACAAACGTGCTATTTTATAAAACAAACACAAGAACCTACTTTAAAAAGAACATTAAGGCACATTACTCATTTAATTTAATCAAATAAATGAAGTAATCTATGATAAGGGCCGCACCTTACATGGTATTACTCTACAAAATAAAGAAATGCAGCAATTTTTGCGAAAACTTAAATGCACAGACTACTTTTGAAATACGGCGGGTTATACCAATTAAGTACAAAACTACAGATAAGGGCCACGCACTTTATCAGAAGATAAAAAAGCCGGTCAAGTGCGGTTCGTGTTTGCGCTAGGGCCCCGTATTATACGTTCTGAAGTACCTTTCGTTGGAATGAATGATTAATCACGATATCCAGAATTTCATGACGTGAATGAGGCTCGTGTAGATGAAAAACAATATACATATACCTATATGCGTCACGCTCAAAAAATCATGTTAGCACTAGCAGTCTCCAAGCGCCAGTGCTAATCAAAATCACATAACATCCAGTCTCAGAAAATTATTCACACATCTGCAGATACACCAAAATTAACCAAACCAAGTACTACCCCCAGACACTCCATGCGGTCTTTGGTGAACTTGCCGGCCACTGAGATAGTACATCAATCATAAAGCTGCTCCATTTGTAGCAGGTTAAATGGAGTACTGAGTTATGTTATTTGGTGGAAAATATTAATTTAGACTCGTTCAGTTAATTCACAATTTATCTCCAGTTCAGGAGATACTCGTAGTAAATCCGAACTGTTTAAGGATATCTAAAAATATTTTATCAGGATTATTCACATATACCTTTGGTTCAATGGAACCAAATGAATGACGACTGTAAATCCTTTTTGTTCAGTCAAATGATTGAACTCTACAATAATAGTTAATCTGCTTAGTTAGGCTTGGACATCATATGATCGACGATTTTTACATTATTGCCAATTGAACAATGTTCACCCCAAGCCATAAAATGATCAACACCATCTCAAAAAATTCCGAGACAGTTTCATAACCTACAACTTGTTAGAATTAAAATGATTTCATCGCTGTGTTGGCATAGGGATTACGTTTGTGGGTCAAATGTAGCGCGGACACAATCAACGTTCAAGTGACTTGGATTGTTTTAAAAAAAATGCTGTTTCTATTCGAGCTCTTCCAAATTTAACTTTTCGTTACTACAAGAACTAATGTATGACAGAAAAGTAATGAACAATGAATACATTTTTCACCTTACGCCCATGTGACGGTAGCGAAACGGCCAAACCACATATTTAGACTAAGGTGTAGTTTGTGAAGATAGGGCTTGTAGAGTTATTGCGTGTAGAGTTAGAAGCTTGACTCTTCATGAGATCTGATAACTTTTTGACAGTGCGAGCCTATGGTCCTATGGTCCTATGGTCTCGTCTTGGCAAGATTTTACATGAAAATGTTTTTGGTGGGATTTAATTTGTTTTTGTAAGTTGTTTGTCATTTTTTTTTTAAATAATAATATAGTAACTTAATATTGTGAAACCTGACGAAAGCCCCATATAAACTTTTATCCCCTAATTTAAGGAGTTGAGGGGTGATGTTTTTTAAAAACCTGAAACACGTATTTTTTAATAGGCTATCTGCTGGATAATTTGAATAAGCAAATCTTACCTCTTTTCATCGTCTTGTAAATACGAGTACCATATTCCCCAGCCTTCTCGTTACAGTGCTCATACCTATATGAATGTTATTTTTACTTGATATTAATAGGCTTTACCTAATTGAAAAAAAATTAAAAAATGTTTACTCGAAAACAAAAATTATTATTTAATATTTTATTTTGCATTATCCATTTTAAAGGTTAATTTCTTTAGCCACATGTTTCTTGTGTCTTGTTCTTACAACATGTAAGTGGTTGCAGGACACTGGTGAATTAAAACTTCGGTATAGTCAGGTGAAATTAAATTAAATAATTAAATTATGAAATTTATTGTAAAATGAGTAAAATTGAGATGTATATGGAATAAAAAAGAGCTATCTAAATCAAACGAGGTAGATACTTACTTTGATAGCTATTCATGTTATAATTGTAATGACTCAGTCTGAATGAATGACTAAACTAAGCAATTAAGTCATAAAGTAGTTATTTCCGGCTGAAAAGTTGGAAAACTCGACCATAGAGTTATGCAGTTATATCATGATAGATAGATTAGCACCTATCAGAACGTTTAATATCTACCTATTCAGGTATGGTCTCGAGTTTACCTACTGTAAAAGATTGATCCTTTGTCCCTTACGAGTATGTACTCGTAGATACATTTTATTGAAAGTCAATGTCGTATTCTTGAATATTATAAATTATTTATGTCATTTCTACTTTAGTTCATACCTATATTTACTTTAATTGACAACCTGACCGAAAACTGTTTCCATACGGTTTCTGGAACAAAATTTATTCCTCAAATAGATTAAATAAGAATTGCAACCCTATTTGGGGCTGCTCAACTTAAATGGGACTGGGCAGGAAATGTCTGCTGCATGCCTGACGAGCTGTGGCCCGTAAAACACAGGATTGGTGTCCTGACACAGTGACCCGGGGCCGCGGCAGACCACAAAGGACATTTCGGGACGACCTGGATGTCTTCCTTAAGAATTGCAAAGAAAAAAAAATCGTGCCCGTTGAAGGAAAGGAAGGAGGCCATTGCCCAGCAGTGGGACAGTACGGGCTAGTAAAAATAAAAAATAATATAAGTAATAATTTGTGGAAGCTTTAGCTACTGGGATAATATAGGTATAATCTGCTGAAGCAAAGATCGAAGGGTCATGCCTTGTGTGATTGCGGAACATTATTAGAGCAGTAATATCGAGATTATACGTAGAATACAAACAAATGATGCATATAACTAAAACTGTTTACAGAAAGTGGTGAAACAAAGAGGCGTTGCAAGGTGCTAAAATGACATCAGCTTGTGTACTAGGAATCGTTTGTCCGATATCAACCGATAGGTTATCATTATCGGGGCCTAGTATCGATACCGATCCACGAACACTTGCTTCAACATTTCACAAATTATATACCGATAAATCATTTTTATTTTAACGCAGAACTTGTATAGTTCAAAGTAGAAAAAGATGGTCGATATAACATTGCGAAGGTTGATGGTTATAGTAACAATTACAATGCATTTGATAACAGATGTCTTTAAAATATATTCGGGGCATACAAGACGCAAACCTATTTTAGAGTAGGTAAAATTTTTGACGAAAAGAGTAGTAAAAGTTTTATAAACAGTGCTTCATCATTATCATTATCTGGGCCAGCCACCGCTAGATATATCCCCTAGTCATCCCCAAAAGGACAAGTTATCATGACCTGCCCGTTTCCAACTGGTCTCCACAAACAAAGCTACACAAAAAATACTGCCAACGTCATCAATATACCTTTTGTGAAATATATGGAATAGAGTAATAAAAATTTCAATTATTATCCTGCAGCGCACATCGACGGCCGCGTCCTCCCTGACACGAGCTACCAGAACAATGGGCAGCCCTACGTCATTACCACCGCCAGGCTCGCCCAGATCAGAGGCAACTTCATGTACTGGTTCTACGACCAGGGAGGCAATGAAGGCATCGGAGACTACCAGAGGGACATCCATACCTCCACACCCCAGATCCATAAGAACTTCAACTTCCAGCTGCCGTTCTTTGGGTTTAGATTCAATTATACCAGAGTAAGTAACAAAATATCTTAAATTAGTATCAACATTTTAACTTCCAGAAAGTTTCTGCAAAACTACCAAGCATTAACCATTTTTATTTTTTATCTTCTCAGCTATAGCTACTGTTAAAATATTCAGTGCAGTATTAGAATCCTACACGCCAGATACCATATCTGGGTTCTTATGTTTTAACTACAACAAATTGTTAATAGTTTCAGTAGTTAGACTGCAGTATCATTGCCTCGTTGCCATTAAACGTGGTATGCTGCTAGTTTTCTGGGCACGTTCCCAGATGACAGCGATGTGGAGGAGTACTTCGACCCCTGAGTGTATTTTGTTTTTGAGTAGTTAGGTTTATTTAGAATAGGAATAGTTGGTTATTATTAAGTTGTATTTACTGCTCCATTGACAGAGTAAATAATAAATCCTTAAAAATCATAACCCCGGGCAACTTAAAACTGTTTCATAAATATTGATAACATAATGTTCTCTCTCCAGTTATCAATGAACGGCTACATCTACTTCAGCGACCCTCCAGACCACTACACCTACCCCCTCTCCTTCCCTGTGAGGGACTGGCCGGATGTCAATGACCCCTCGTTCATCGGTATCTTCTTCAGCAAGTGCCGAATTGGCAGTCAGCGCCAGGAAGACCCTGATCAGAGGAGACCTGGAGTTTACTTTAGGATGGACAGGGATTTGCAGGTAAAAACACGAAAAAATCACGAAAATTCTTGCCTCTTTGTTTCAATAATAATATGTTTTCTATCTAGTTTTATCATGCTAATCATCATAAAAGGAAAGATGACCACTTTCTCATTATAACGTGAGATACTCGTAGTGGTCAAAGGTAGCCTAGTACTAATACTAAAAAAGGTACCACTTCATAGATTTTTATTGATTCCAGAATTTGAGTCTCTAGGTCTATTTCAGAATCCATATTTTCTACTGAGTACCAACATACTGCACACGCGGTTTTAACTTTTTTTTTTTCAGTACTATAAAAATAATTTTACTATCATCATTATCCTTTTTCTTTTTCTTCTATTCGTGTGTATTCATTCTTCTTCAACATAATATCATCTAATATTTTCCTCCAGACTCGCACAGATCAACTCGGCGTTGAGATGAGGGAGCGTGTCACCTGGGACGTCCGACAGGGAGTCATCGGTTCCGAGACGTTCTTCCCGAAGCATGCAATCACCATCACTTGGAAGAACATGTCCTTCGCTGGAGGCATTGACAACTCGTTGTTCATGGTGAGTTTGAAATACTACTTGGAATTTATAATTTGTAGAATGTGAAAGTGACCTACTACCAGATGATTATCTGCTACTTAGGTTAACTAGACCATACGAGTATCTGGAGGCATTGTAACAGGCCAGTATTGAATACAGCTTTAGTTAGATACTTTTAAATCTTAACAAAAAATATCAAATGATTTGTTTTCAAACAAACATTTATTTCCTTTTTTATTTTTTTATTTGAGATGGGTTTGCTCTTGGCTCTAGTCTAGGTCAGAGGTGACAGAGACAGAGTCGACAATGGAGCGAGCTTACCCAGAAAAAGCCTTTTCACTCAATCTTTGAAGAGATTAGGGTAGAAAGCATACAGCGTTCGGAAACACAGACGCAGGCAGAGAGTTCCACTCCTTTGCTGTGCGCATTATGAAAGACGTTTGGAAACGCTTAGTGCGAATTGGTGGAACAGCTAAAAGGTAGGGATGGTAACTTGCCGTGCGTCTAGAAGTCCGATTGTACGAGTAAAAGGGGGCCCGTGGGATAAAGTCGTGGAGTTCCTGGGCACACTCTCCGAAGTACCTTCTGTAGAAGACCGACAAGCAGGCAACCTTGGGGCGATAAGCCAAGCTGTGAAGCTTGGCATCCGCCAGTTTTATATATTTTCAATATAAATATCATTTCATTTCAGACGAACACCTTCCAAATGGTGTTGGCTACTGACGAAGTATTCACGTACGCAATCTTCAACTATTTGGAGATCAACTGGAGCTCGCACACTGAAGCCGGTGGTGATACCACCACTGGAGAAGGTGGTGTACCTGCTTACGTAAGTAATTGTCCTTATTTCAAGTAGGCAGTAGTAGAGCTCTTTCAGAGACCTACCTTACCATACCTGCCATCAAACAGTACTGCAGTGTTTTGTGCAATTAGAGGCATTATTATCACTACCACCGCTTGGTGATACCACCACTGGAGAAGGTGGTGTACCTGCTTACGTAAGTAATTGTCCTTATTTCAAGTAGGCAGTAGTAGAGCTCTTTCAGAGACCTACCTTACCATACCTGCCATCAAACAGTACTGCAGTGTTTTGTGCAATTAGAGGCATTATTATCACTACCACCGCTTAAGGATATCACAAACATCGTAATGCCTCTGATATTGGTTTCTTAAGCGGCGGTAATGATTTCCAACCAGCTCGGTCGCTTGTCAGTTAAATATCAAAATAAGTCATATAAATCAACTCTGAGATACGTATTTAAACACAAGACTAGATATTGAACTGACATTGAATGGAGTTTCAGAAAAACTAAAAATTATTTTAAAATACAAGCTAAAGACAAGCACTTTAAACGATTTTTTTTTTAATACTGAGATCTACCTCCACCTTAATCAATCCTCACTCTCACCTAAGTAATATCTTGCAGATTGGCTTCAACGCTGGTAACGGAACCCAAAGCTACGAATACAAGCCGTACTCACAGGCGTCAGTACTTCGGGATCTTACGGGCAGAGGATGGGCGAATGGCTTCCCTGGACGACACATATTCAGGATAGACGAGAAGATACTCATGGGGACTTGTAACAAGGATATCGGTAAGTTTCTGACTGACCTTTTTTACCACTGATAGGTTCGCGTTTGACCACTATCTCACCTGATGGTAAGCGATGACGTAGTCGACTATGGAGCACACTTACCTAGAAGTAATCTATTCGCTGTTGACTCTCAGGTTGTTACTATCAGGAAACACAGACTCTGGCAGGGAATTCCTCTCCTTAGCTATACGTACAACGAATTTAATCCTTAAACGTTTTATACACGTACACGTTTATAATACTTGATATATTGCTTAGGTATGTTAAGCTTACTTGGAGGTATTTAGCAAAATACAACCCGATAGCTCACATCTATGTTATTATAAGTAAGAGACTATCTCACAGTTATCGGTAACAGAGTTCACATACTTAGGTACTACAAAGTCATTTTTTATTTAAACCGATATGATACGCCAGTTTAACAGCCACGTATTGTTAGTTACCTATTTACTTCAATTTCGGAAGAAATTAGTAAACATAGAAACATACATCCCTCCCCATCATCCTACTCATATTATAAATGCGCAAGTTTGGATGGATGAATGGATTTTTATTACTCAATTATGCCAGAACGGATGAACGGATCTGGATGAAATTTGGCCTAGAGATAGATTATATGGAATAGCATATACTTTAAATATACGAGTACTTATTCCACACGAGTGAACCCGCTTGCAGGAGCTAGTGTTTCATAAAAGTCCTTCTTTTGGAATTTCTTCTAGAACTAAACCACTCTTTTCTAACCACCAGACGGAGCAAACCTCCCTCTAATGTTCGCTCCAGAAAGCGGAAATATGTTGGGAGGTACCATCGTCAACATCACCGGTCCTTGCTTCAACCCAGACGACCGCATCACCTGTCGGTTCGACACGGAGTCTGTCATAGGAGCCGTGGTCGATGTCAACAGGGCTATCTGTGTGCAGCCCAGGTTCTGGCATAACGGGTATGCTAGGTTCGAGATCGCGATTAACAATGAGCCTTATAAATGGAAGGGGAAGTACTTTGTTGGTAAGTGTATGGTATTTAAAAGCCTTTGTTGAAAAATAACCTAAGTTATTATCTATTCATGTAATAAAATCGTTAAAACTCGGAAAAATTTTTGCCAATTCTTTTTTCATTTTGGTGTGTCTTTTGAAAATCTTGTTAAGCTCTCGTTTTCTTGTCTAACAAAGCAATAATACGTTTAAAAATGTCTTTAGCTTTGTACAAGAGCAGTATTTTTAGATAAAATAACTTTAAAATGTCACTACAAGTTTGGTAATTCTAACAATCTCCCAATTTCTCCAGAAACGCCCGCTACAGCAACAGAAAAGATCTTCTTCTCTGACAATTCAGTCCATGAGAGGTATCCACCAGAGATCAGAATAACCTGGGATCGTTTCAACTTGACGACCAACCTCAACGTCCAACTGCAGATCAGCTTATGGGGATACAAGGAAATTACCATCAGACCACAACTCGAATACATAGACATGATCGAAGTGGGAGTGTCTAACACAGGAGAATATGTGATCAACCCTCAAAACTTTAGAAACAGAGATAACTTCTTGCACAACGACATGCAATTCGGTTTCCTGCAGATCAATCTTACTACACCTGAAATATTTAAACACGTTCCGATATCTCCGTAAGTATTTTTTTTGGTTTTATTATTTAATGATTACAAATATAAATACAAATAAATGCTTGTAAACAGAAAGCCTGTGTTCAGAATGAAATATTTGTCAGTTTAGTTTTGTGATCTGCATATATAGATGACTTTCTTTTGCTTTCTCCATGTAAATAACTTTTCTCTTTACAGAGTTCTATGGAGTCGTCCCATCCCCTTGGGTTGGTACTTTGCCCCACAATGGGAAAGAATGCACGGCCAACGTTGGCCCAATGCCCTCTGCAACAACTGGCTTCGAACTGATCGTTTCTTGAAGAACTTTGCCTCTCAAGTGTGGGTGTGCCCTTGTACTTTGGAACATGCGTTGCTGGATAAGGGTCGGTTCATGCCTGATGTAGCTTGCGACAAAGACACGAACCCTACCTGTAGGTACCACTGGGGAAGTGTGCACTGTGTCAGGAGTGGAGCGCCCAGGTAAATTATAATTCTTTTTGCTGTATATGCATAGTATGATAGATAGTTTCGAATTAAATGACTGACCCAATAGTATACAGACGTGAAATTAAGCACATAATTTTACATAGTGGATGCACTCATGCAATAAAACCAGATTTTTCGAACTCCAAATTTTAAAGCGAACACAATTTATATCGATGTAGAAACCTGGCTTAAACAGCAACAACTACATTTCCAATATTATGCTACTTCATCCAAGCAAGGTTAATTGTGTTTAACTTTATATTTCTGTGTGATGACAATTAAATTTGTCCTATGTTTGAAATTAGTTATGTGTGACAAAAAATAGCAATTCCCGCGGAAGAGGTCACGGGCTAGTTGATTATAATTTTAGATAGCATAAAACCACACTCACAAAACTGTAACCTATACGGAAGAAGTTACTGGCTCCTGAAATACAGGTTTTCTAACCTAGCTCAGGAGTCAGGGTCTCACTTTTTGTAAACCAGTGTTGTGCGAATAAAGAATTTATTATTATTATTCACAGTGCGGAAGGCTCCGGTCAGCAATGTTGCTACGACAAGAACGGCTTCCTCATGTTGTCTTACGACCAGATGTGGGGATCCCGACCCTTGAGGTCCCACGACTTTGGATTCACTCCTTACAACGAGGCTAACAAGGTAAGTCCAATCAAGTAATAAAGTACATTATGGCCACAAGTTCATGCTCATTCACGATTTTCTGACCAGATATTTAAGCTTTTTTCATTTTACGATACAAATGAAATACTGGTATAATATGGTGACCCAAAATGAAGCAAATTCAAAGAGAAATTCGTTATGCAGTCCCATTCAAGTGTTGAGCTATCTTTTGTGAATAAGATAGCTAAAAATCACTACTTAACTAGCAATGGTTTTCGTTTACTAGGTACCATCGCTGTCCCATTGGTTCCACGACATGATTCCATTCTACCAGTGCTGTATGTGGCAAGAGGAACAGGCTGTTGGCTGTGAAACATTCAGGTTTGCCACTTTGATATTTCTTCCCGTAGATTTGTCTGAGTTTATCAGAGTTTGATACTTTTAAATCTCGAATTTTATAGCCTTTTTTTACATTTCGTGTACATAAATCTATGTTTTAAAGCTTGGCTCAAGTTATGGTTTAACCCTCTTTAAAATTGTAATGTTCTCCTTAAATGAAGGGAATTTCGACATTCAAATTTCGAAGATTTCAACAATATTTAGGAGCGATACAATTTTGTCGTATTTTAAAAGGTTTGAGCGTCGTCCGTCCCAAGACTGCGTGGCTTACCAGTCTCCTGGAGTGGCAGGAATATTTGGAGATCCTCACATCGTAACCTTCGACGATTTGCAGTATACCTTCAACGGAAAAGGTAAGATTCATGTTCTGCTATATCTCTGTTTTAAAATCACCATGACTTACTTCATAACATGACAATAGCTCTTGCTATAATGAGATAGTAGTCTGTCGGATGGTAGTGAGAATGACTGCCTAGTACCGTCGATCATGACACCTGGATGTGCCATCTACCACAAACATTTGCAAAATAATTAAGTTACAATTCTAATAATATCATAAATGCGAAAGTTCGGATATACGTCTGAACCGCGCTGAATGAAATTTAGCACAGCGAAAGATTATAGTCTGGGAGTAGCACACAGGATGCTTAATATCCCAGGAGCATGTTCCTTGGGATGATTTTCGATTTTAACGCGGGCGAAGTCGCTGGCAGGAGCTAGTACGTTTATGTTGTTACTTAAATAGTTATTTTCAAATTTTGAAAAAAAAAAATTGCCTCTAAAATTGTTGTCTACTAGCACTTCACCCGTGACTTCGTCCGCGTGAATTTTAAAAATATTTATAGCCTATAGAACTTACATATAAAATAGCTTTCTATTGATGAAAGAATTTTCAAAATCGGTTTAGTAGTTCCGGAGATTACCCCCTACATACAAACTTGCAAACAAATTATACCTCTCCATAATGTTAGTACTTAGAGATAAAAATTCAATACAAGACTATTTATGTTTTAACCTCCGCAACATCTATATCTACTGCTTGATTTCTCATGATCAACGAAAACTCCCTTTTGTCTTGTGTTAAAAACATACGATAAGTGAAGACATCCATCAGACAAAAGCTGCTGCAGCTCTATACATCTTCGCAATTCCAATCTGCCACTTAATCACTACATACATATTATAAAACAAAGTCCTCCACCGCTTCTGTCTGTGTGTCTGTTCGCGATAAACTCAAAAACATGAATATGATTTTCGTGCGGATTTCACCAATAAACTTAGTGATTCATGAGGCAGGTTTAGGTGTATAATTTGTGCCCGTGCGAAGCTGGGGCGGGTCGTTAGTGTAACAATAACTCATTTGTACCCGTGTGCAGCTAGGACGGGTCGCTAGTGTAACAACAACTCAAGTTGTGCCCGTGCGAAGCTAGGGCGGGTCGCTAGTGTAACAACAACTCAAGTTGTGCCCGTGCGAAGCTGGGGCGGGTCGCTAGTGTAACAACAACTCAAGTTGTGCCCGTGCGAAGCTAGGGCGGGTCGCTAGTGTAACAACAACTCAAGTTGTGCCCGTGCGAAGCTAGGGCGGGTCGCTAGTGTAACAACAACTCAAGTTGTGCCCGTGCGAAGCTAGGGCGGGTCGTTAGTGTGACAACAACTCAAGTTGTGCCCGTGCGAAGCTGGGGCGGGTCGTTAGTGTGACAACAACTCAAGTTGTGCCCGTGCGAAGCTGGGGCGGGTCGCTAGTGTAACAACAACTGAAGTTGTGCCCGTGCGAAGCTCGGGCGGGTCGCTAGTGTGACAACTACTCAAGTTGTGCCCGTGCGAAGCTGGGGTGGGTCGCTAGTGTGACAACAACTCAAGTTGTGCCCGTGCGAAGCTGGGGCGGGTCGTTAGTGTGACAACAACTCAAGTTGTGCCCGTGCGAAGCTGGGGTGGGTCGCTAGTGTGACAACAACTCAAGTTGTGCCCGTGCGAAGCTGGGGCGGGTCGTTAGTGTGACAACAACTCAAGTTGTGCCCGTGCGAAGCTGGGGCGGGTCGCTAGTGTAACAACAACTGAAGTTGTGCCCGTGCGAAGCTCGGGCGGGTCGCTAGTGTGACAACTACTCAAGTTGTGCCCGTGCGAAGCTGGGGTGGGTCGCTAGTGTGACAACAACTCAAGTTGTGCCCGTGCGAAGCTGGGGCGGGTCGCTAGTGTAACAACAACTCAAGTTGTGCCCGTGCGAAGCTGGGGCGGGTCGCTAGTGTAACAACAACTCAAGTTGTGCTCGTGCGAAGCTAGGGCGGGTCGCTAGTGGAACAACAACTCAAGTTGTGCCCGTGCGAAGCTAGGGCCGGTCGCTAGTGTAACAACAACTCAAGTTGTGCCCGTACGAAGCTAGGGCCGGTCGCTAGTGTAACAACCACTCAATTTGTGCCCGTGCGAAGCTAGGGCGGGTCGCTAGTGTAACAACAACTCAAGTTGTGCCCGTGCGGAGCTAGGGCCGGTCGCTAGTGTAACAACAACTCAAGTTGTGCCCGTACGAAGCTAGGGCCGATCGCTAGTGTAACAACCACTCAATTTGTGCCCGTGCGAAGCTAGGGCGGGTCGCTAGTGTAACAACAACTCAAGTTGTGCCCGTGCGAAGTTAGGGCGGGTCGCCAGTGTAACAACCACTCAATTTGTGCCCGTGCGAAGCTAGGACGGGTCGCTAGTGTAACAACAACTCAAGTTATGCGAAGCTAGGGCGGGTCCCTAGTGTAACAACCACTCAATTTGTGCCTGTGTAAAGCTGGAGCAGGTCGCTTGTGTAACAGCAACTCATCATCATTCGTCCTCAGGTGAGTACGTGTTGGTGAGGGTGGACCACCCGCAACTGAAGCTGGACGTGCAGGGCAGATTCGAGCAGGTGGCGCGCAACATCCACGGTCGCGTCAACGCCACCCATCTGACGTCGGTCGTCGCTGCTTCTAACAACTCCGTGGCAGTTGAGGTCAGTCATACTGCTTCATTTATATTTAATGTTTAATTTATTTTTATGTTTCTAGTAAGACCACCATTGCGGTGGTCTGGTGATAACTGGGTTCAAACCCAGGCAGACGCTACACTTTTTGTAATTTAGTTCATCACCACTGCTCAACGGTAAAACGGTGTAAAACGGTGTAGGCAAACATCGTGAAGAAACCAGCATGTACTGGAACCAAAAATTCGAAGACATGTGACATCCACCAACACGCACTGGGCCCACGTGGTGGACAGTATCAACTGTGGGAACATTATATGGCTGATTATCTGATTATTATTTATTTATTTTTTATTTACACTTCATGCAACTAAAGTACAAAAGCGGATTATGTTATTATGTTTTTAGGATTCCGTACCCGAAGAGTCCAAACGGAGCCTTATTGCTGTCACTCACGTGTCCGTCTGTCCGCTTGTCCGTCTGTCTGTCACAAAATTTGGTTCCGAAGAATTTTTTAACTTCCCATTGACCTATTTTCTTTTTTGAACTTGAAATTTGGTGATAATGTTTATTATGACGTATACAAATACCAATATATTGATGAATCAGGTTTTTCTTTGATAATTACACTATTTGGTACGGAACCCTATACTTGCGAATTCCGACTCGCACTTGGCCGGTTTTCAAAATAATGAATTATTCCGGATTCGGTCAAGTTAGGTAGCGGCCAGTTAAACTGTTTTAGAGTATTATGGAGAGATCTTGTGAATAAATTTACGGTTACTTTTATTTTGTAAAGCTCGTGCTGAAAGAGAATTAAGAAAACGAGTTAAAGAGTCTTAAGAAGCAGTAGTCTTAGAGGGGCCAAACATTGTCGCTTGAGCAGACATTTTGGAATAGACGGTTTAAAAACTTTTTCATTATTACACAAATGCATCAAGAGTAAAACTTGGTCGTTCATTCTTTTAATCCTGTTGCCGGATGTATCACTTCATAATTATTATAAACAACGTTTCCCGCCGCACCTGTCTGTCTATTCGTGATAAACACGAACTGAACGTATTTTCATGCGGTATTCACCAATAAACAAAGTGATTCATGAGGAAGATTTAGGTGTGTAATCTGTACCCATCCGAATCTGGAGCGGGTCGCTAGTCACCTGATATTCTAGCCAATATTTATATTTCTATTGTTTACAGGTTCGTCTTCGACCCCAACACGCGCAATGGAGGTACAGACTGGACGTCTTCGCTGACAACAAGCGAGTGTACTTCGACAGACCTGCCCTCAGGGTGCAGTACTTCCCAGGTAACATAGCACAACACTTGCCTTTCCTCTTGCTAACAACTATGACACGGGTCACCATAGATACTAAAAAATTAAACTAGAAAACGTAGTTATATTTTAGTTTAAAAAAAACACTCTTAGAGTGACGTCATTTCATTTTTCTTATTCTCCTCAGCAAACCCTTTCATTTGATACCCATATCAAGGGAATGCAAAAAAAATAACTAGTCCGCCATCTTTGGGAGTCCAGTATATTTGATTTAGAATGACGTCACTTAGCTAACCATGCATTGTCATCCAAACTAAATATGTATGCAAAATTTCAGCTCAACAGGAAACTGGGAAGTGGGTCAAATTAAACTTTCAAGATTTTTTTACATAGTTACAGGTGAAACTAATAAAAGCGTGCTAAAATTACATTTTAACGTTTCGATACTGTTTTTACAATGAAATTCGTTAATATACTGCTTTTCTAAAAATGCACAATTTTTTTCTTTCACCACGACTGAAACCACACTTTGATACTACCTAATTATCCAATTATATTCATCAAACAAGTAAATGTAACAGCTCACAATTTAGGACCCAATAATAAGTGTTAATCCATGGTGCTGGGCAACTGGGCTGACCCCAGAGCTTCACTTGTATGTAACTATGTCAAACAAATCTTAGAAGTTAAATTTGACCAACTTGAAATTATGCAAACATGTTTAGTTTGGATAACAATGCATGGTTAACTAAGTGACGTCATTCTAAATCCAATATGGCGGACGCTCAAAGATGCGTATTTTTATATGCATTTCCATGATATGGGTATCAAATAAAGGTGTTTGCTGAGAAGAACACGAAAAAAAAGTGTTTCTTTTTTTGTTTTTTACACTACAGACTTTTTCGCCAACAAATTATTGAAATTCACAGTTTCATCAACTTAGCATAAGTCAAGATGGCCCAGTGGTATAGAGCACACAGATTGAAGCGCAAATCAGTGTGCCGCAAGTTCAAATCCCACGCAATTGTTGACTTTTTGTAAGTTCTTACCCGATTGGAAGTTATGGATTAGCATTACATATATTAAATTATTCTTTAACTTGTTCACACATTTCTTAGAGTTAGAAAGGTAGATCACAAAAAAACTAAATAAAGAATTAGATTTCTGCGAGGTAGAAATGAGTTTTAACTTGACCGAAATGAACTGTCGTTTGGTTGTAGTTGTTGGTTAGTGACGTGTGGTTAACAGTATTGTAATATTCGCAAAATGCAGGCTAATATTAGTATTGAAGTGAGGGCGACTATCATTGGGCTGCATAAAAGTGGTCTTAATAAAACACAAATATCTGAAGAAACCGGACTGAATGTGAGTATAATAGCTATTAATTAATTGTAACTTTATTACAAATTAATCTTCTAATTAAACTGTATGCCATTTATGAATCCATCCATCGTATCTTTATCAGGCTTAAAAGAGAAATAGATAAATCGTTGGATTTATTGGATTGGTTATTGGATTTATAAATGCAGTTTTATTTTAAAATTATATTCAATAATTATGATTATTCACATTTTATCTATTGAAAATGAAGTCAAGTAGGTATAGCTGCCTAATATATATTTTTTTGTTTTAGAAAAATACTGAAGTCTTTGGATAAAAAGACATGAGGAAGAAGGTAGCCTTGCTAGTCGAAAGAGAAGTGGGAAACCTAAGCTTATTAGCGAGGCGCAGCGACGACATATGGTGGACGTATACGAAACGAATGGTTTCGCACCAACGAGACATTTTGCGGAATTATATGACACCTCGATGGATACTGTTCGCCGTGCACTTCACGCTGAAGGCGTGCATCACAGAAAACCTGCTAAAAAGCCGTACTTGACAGAGAGGCACAAACAAGAACGATTACGTTTCGCACGTGATTATTTAGATTTTGACTGGAATACTGCGGTATTTTCAGATGAAAAACATTTAAATCCAGTCAAAAGGGCAGGCTTCACTTATAGCGCAAGAATAAAACTCGCTGGTGTGAAAACAACGTTATTCCTAACACCGAATCAGGTCGAATCACAACTAGGGCATCCAATCCCGGTATTCTGAGATCTCGTTATTCCGAGATCCCGCATCATTTTTCAGTCCCGCACAATGCGGGATTACATGCGCGGGATCCCGCGGGATTTGCGGGACTGATCTGCAGCAAAGAAACACCCTCCTACGCGCGCTGCCGCGCGACTACTGACAAGCGAGCGAGCGAAAAGAGTGAATCGCCGCGGCCGTGTCGCGCCCCGAGCTCTCTCTCTGCAAGAGGAATTAGAACTTACCTTGGCTTCAGTTGCTTCTCCTAGGCGCACATTGTGCCAAATCAATTCTATTGACTCCATCATAAAAAAAGAGATGACTTTGTATGAATCTGGAGGTACACTAGGCAAATATTTATCTTGGTCATACAATGCACTTAAATGCATTCCGCCCACTAGTGTAGAAGCCGAGAGGGCTTTTTCAGCTGCCGGATATTTAGCTTCACATATTCGCAGCAGCCTGGCAGATGATACATTAGATACATTATGTATCTTACGAAAACATTTCCAAAAAAAATAATATGTCATTATAATCGTACTTCTTGCTTGATTTGATAATTAAAACTAATAAAGCTATGTTGATTTTTATTTCTTTTGTATCCTTCAATCCTTACACTATATTTACTAATATACAATTTAATGTACCACATACACACTTGCGGGATCCCGCCAATACCGAGATCCCGCGGGATTGAGAAATATCAATCCCGCAAATACCGAGATCACAAAAATGCTGCGGGATTGGATGCCCTAATCACAACTAATATGTGGGGATGGATGAGTGCAGCAGGACCAGGAGAACTGGCTTTCATTCCTCCACGCGCAAACAGTTCAACTTATGTGGAAGTGTTAGACTCAATTATGCTACCTACTGTGCGCAACATTTATCCAGCTGATGAGTTAGCAGAATATCCGTTTGTCCAGAACAATTGTCCTATTCACCGAGCGAGTACTGTGCGTGAGTGGTTTCACAATCACCCGGAAGTAATTGTTATTCCGTGGCCAGCGCGATCACCCGACCTCAACCCCATAGAAAATCTATGGGGTTTGATGGTGCAAAGGTGGGACTCGCGGAATAAGAGGTCTACGGAACAATTAAAAACCCATTGCATGGAGGTGTGGGAAAGTTTTAGAGGGAGCGAAATATGCGGTAATATTGTTGGGTCCATGCGCAAACGTCTACTTGACTGTATCGAAAATAATGGGGGTTATAAAAAATATTGAGTTTTAGTAAAATCAGTCGGTGTAACTAAATGTTTAGTAGGCCATTTTATTTTAACATATCCGTGGTTATTCGTTAACAAACACTGTATTATATTGTGGTTACTTTCGTTTAAAACAGCTATATCTTTTAACTTGTGCCATCGCCTTATCTTAAGAATGCAGTGAACTCGCTATCAATTTTGTTGACAATAATCATGATTCTATATTGTTTTTTATTCTTCTACCCGCACTGTTCAAACATAATAGTTCAATTTATTTTTCTCATCTAATTGACGATTATCTTGTGAGAACTAAAGTTCTTTTAACAGAAATTGAGGTTTAGTTTCAATCTTCTTTTCGTCAAGAAAATGAACAATTAAGCTAGGATCTCAATACATTCATTGTGACGTTACATCAAAATAAAATGTTTACAAAGTCTAAATCATATATCACTTTTCAATAAATAACTGGATATAAACAATTATATTTTATTTTATTAAAATTTTAATATCCTTTCATTGTTACGTTATTCATATTATGAATGGTCTAAGTGGGTATAATTCCAACAAACAGTCTTACACGTAACATAGATAACGGTTACAAGATAACTTTTTTGTCTAGGTAACAATTCGACGTCACAATTCTCATAAATGTTTAATTTGTAAATATAAAGAATAAACATTTTTATTAAACACGTCTTTTTATTTCCACCTTACAACATCGAAAAGATGTAACAACTAAGTAATAGCAAATTACGAATATGATTCTTCTTGTGGTTAATAGATCATATTCGTAATTTGCAACTATTTAGTGCAAAAAATGCAATAGTATTTTTCATAGAAATATATAAATAAAACAACTATATTAATATAGATTGGGCATTTTTAAAGTAAGAAATAACCGCAACGGACCGACCATGATTTGAACTCGGGCTACGTTATTTGCGAATCCAACACTTAGTTCATACGGCGGCACATGACATATTTGCGCGAATTTTATCAATGCAATGGTAAGAACAAGTCGCCTCTGTGACTGTGATGCGTATTCAATGGCTCAGAAAAATAATAATGATGTTTTTAAGCTCAGTGCGACGACAGTTCCTTAGTGTGTGTTACCTATGGAATGTGGATACTCATACATGCGCACACATACGCACGGAAGTATCGTGCTCGCTCGGTTCGTAGCAATATAATCTTTAGCGTTCTTATGGACTTTTGCGGCCTCACTGTACAAATAATTATTATTGTTCCCCCGCTGTTCTTTTCTGATTAATTTCGTTTAATCGTTTCTCCGATTCTCGTCGAGCTTCATTGCCTCCGCGTTTTTCTGGTGATCGCCAGAAAAACGCGCACTGAGCTCGCTTTCAGGAGTTAAAGTGGTTGGGAATAGAATGGCGGACTTGTCCTAAAAATATATGTTCTATTCAGTTTGTATTGTGTCACAACAAGACAGACTCTTCCTGGAAAGACACTGAGACTGGTCACCGAGACTGGTGGTGGTCTCACTTGTGTTGTCACACATATGTTTTCTGAAAATTTCCTTTTAGCTCCTTAATTTTTTTTTCATCCGAATCTTATACCGAATACTATCCATTATAGTTTTATTTGTGACAATGTCCCTTTTTTTCTAACGATTAACCTATTTATTCATTAATCAGGTGTGACAGTATACCAGCCCATGTACCTGCTGAACCAGTCGGAGATCGTGATCATGTTCTCTTCGGGCGCCGGTATCGAGGTGTTGGAGAACAAGGGCTTCATGTCTGCCAGGGTCTACCTGCCTTGGAACTATATGGTGAGAAATATTATAGTAAAACTGGGGTTTGAAGCGTTCATTACACCAAATCCTCATTCGGAAACCGGTCATAAGTTTACCTAATTCAAATTAATAGCCTTGAAAAAGAAGTAATACTTAATGTTTTAAACCTTAACTGACTCTCATTCACTAATCTTTTATATCTAAATGATATGTTTTGTGATAGAACCAAACGCGAGGTCTGTTCGGCAACTGGTCTCTGGACGTGAACGACGACTTCACAAGACCGGACGGAACGCGAGCAAACGTCGACCTCAATAACTTCCAGACTGCGCACAGGGAGTTCGCACAGCACTGTAAGTACTATTTTCATCATCATTTAGCTAAAAGACGTCCACTGCTGGACTCCACGCAATTTGATCATATACAACAGTCCGAAATCTACCATTGATCGGGCAGTTGCCCAGACCAGACACAACACCCGTCTGGTCGGCAGATCGTTCCTTTTCGATGGAGGTTTGCGGGACTTTACACCCTGTTCTGCATTCCTGTAAAGACTTAAACTTCCCCGTGCGTCGCCACTTCGACCGGTCCTGTGCATCTCGCATCCAGCGGATTCCTGTGACCTTGACCAGGTATAACCGCTTCATCTGGCCTAACCTTGAAGCCTTTTGATACCCGGTCGCCATTGCAATTATTTTTGTATTGTCGAAGTCCCATCTAGGCTCACAGATTTGCAGACCAATGCACCCATGCACTAATCTTCCTCCAGTTTCTGAAAACAGAACTGATTGTATGTCCCAAGCCCCACCAGTGGCGGGAGTGTTTGAAAGATTCACCGCGGCCCTAGAATGCAAAGGGACACGGGTGGATTTTAGTCAGTAAGAGTCTGACACGCCTTTCTGCTCCACCCAGAGCGGGAGAAGTATAAATCTCACAATAATCCATTCTCAAAAAAAAATCGGCGTATGAAACAATCAGAGATTGCTAGCAATATATGAAATAGAATTTTGATGGTCTTCTGCCTGGGCACATCTCCCAGACTCTCTACTACCTGAGCCAAATATTTATGTTTGATAGGTTTGCATTTAAACTCTACCTCACTAAACGGTAAGCGATGACGTGTTCAACAATGGAGCACGTTTGTTCTGACCGTCTGATGACCTGGTGACGGTTGCGGGTAGCTGATGGATGCGAGACGCACAGGGCCGGTCGTTGTGGCCACACAAGGGCCTATGTCCAGTTGTGGACGTCTTTTGTCTGAAATGATGATGATGATGAACGTATTTTTCTCTTTCCCAGGGCAACTAACCGACCGCGAACAACGAGACGTAGGAGTAGCTATGTTCTACCGCGAATACGGCAGAACGGCAGCCTACTACAACGACAACACCTTCATACCGAACTTCATCCGAGAGCCGGCTGACTTCCTCCCCATCAACAGGTCGCAGGACATCGCCAGAGCCATTGAGATCTGCCAGGACTCGTACCAGTGTAGATACGACTACGGCATGACCCTGAATAGGGACATGGCCGAGTTTACGAAGAATTATTTGTCTTCGATTGTGAGTATTACTTTTTAATACGCTTTTATTATTTACTTCACTTGTAACTATGTAAAAAAAACTTAGATGTTAAATTTGACCCACTGTCTGGTATCCGATAAAGATGAAATTTTGCGTACATGTTTAGTTTGGACAACAATGTATGGTTAGTTAAGTGACGTTATTCTAAATCCAATATGGCGGACTCCAAAAGATGGCTAGACTTGTAAGAAAAAGCGTGTTTTTAGTTTTATTATGAACTGTAATACTATTTATTTCACTTCTTTTTCGTTGTTTCGTCGTATGGTTCTAAAGTAACCACCAGAACCTAGTTTCAACCAGAATTCAGCCACGTTGAGGGCTTTTGTCACCCACCGCGACTTACAAACTTTACTTTGTGTAAATTAATTTATCACCACTGCTCTCAAAACGATGAAGGAAAACATCGTAAGGAGTCCGGCATGTCCTACAGCCAAAACTTCAAAGACATGTGATATCCACCAACCCAATTGGGCCCGCGTGGTGGATTGCGGCCCACACCCTCTCACATAGTAGAGGCCTGTGTGCAGGAATGGGAACATTATAGGCTGATTAAGCTATGCTTATGCTATGACCGCGTTTGCGTTGATAGTCTTATACACCTACCTACAGAACATGATCATCAATTCATTATCTACATAACCTTTCCCCAACTTTGTTGGTGTCGGGCTTCCAGTTTAACGGGATGCAGATGAGAACCAGTATTTTGCATAGAGCGACTATTTATTTTTCATAGAGCGACTATTTATTTTTCATAAAGCGACTATTTCATTTTCATAGGGTGAATATTTAATTTGCATAGAGCGAATATTTAGTTTGCATAGAGCGAATATTTATTTTACATAGAGTAACTATTTAGTTTTCATAGAGCGACTATTTATTTTTCATAAAGCGACTATTTATTTTTCATAGAGCGACCATTTCTTTTTCATAGAGCGACTATTCATTTTTCATAGAGCGACTGTTTATTTTTCTAATATAAAATAAAATAAAAATTCATTTTCAAAGAGCGACTTTTTAATTTTCAAAGAGCGACTTTTTATTTTTCATAGAGCGACTATTTATTTGACCTACACAACTCAGTTACTGGGTAACACGATACCATTTACAGATTTATAGTATTTTTTGTGTTTGGGGAAATCATCAAATGATTGATACTGACTAAATTCCACGGCGGGTTCCTTCAGTTCCTTTCGAACAAACGCGCGACCCTGGAAACTTACAGTCTAATGATGTCATTTGCACTTAAAAACGGAGTGATTCACCAGTGGATGAAACATCCGAGTTATTAAGTCAATAACAAGCCTTGATTGTCAACCTGTCATACGTAAAGACAAATTACGATTTTCCCACACTCAATATAGCAATACGCCGCATAAAACTACTATTATGTTGCGGCTTGAATCACACATTTATTCCATTCTAGCTTCTGCCAGCGGGTTTGCCCGTACTTCCCCCATTATAAATTACACCCTATGTGCATATAGACTCCAGACTTAGGTCCATCTCTGTGCCAATTTCATCCAGGTCTGTTCAGGCGTTCTGGCGTGATTGAGTAACAAACATCCATCCATCCAAACCTTCATATTTATAATATTAAGTGGGATTCTGGAATGAATATGTACTTTCAAATATTTCGTTCAAGCTATAATAATATGTTATTGGAACTAGAAAACACAATGCTTCCTTTATGTTATCCTTAAATATGGTTCTTTGGTCCTGAACTTACTGACTTGGCTTTACCTCGATTTACAATATTAAAGTTTCAGTTTTCCCTCACATATATGAACATATTTAAAAAAAAGTTTTTTCCTAATAGACGGAGTGATTCATGAGGTACAAATTAGGCGTATAATTTGTACCCATGCAAAGCCGAGGCGGGTCGCTTGTCTCTAAAAACTTATGTGTTTTAGCATGCTTGTGTTCCTTTAGGCATTTCTCTTACGAAAAAAACTTGTTAAGACTACAATTTGTTTTCGTTCTGCCAAATCTATCCTGCTGAGCCAAATTATTTATCTCTCTTCTAAACCACACTCTAAACCTTTCAACGCAACTTAGTCTTGGACATTCGCGTGCAGTGGGATGCGTCTAGTCAGTCTATTGTTCTTATAATTATACTGCATCTGTCAAGGCCTGCCATAGACGGACCATGGCGAAGCTACCCACTTTAGTCGTTGACGATAACCCATTCATAATTCTTGTTTAGTAGCAGTTATTTCTAGTTGGTTACGGATATATTTGTGTCACTTTCCTTAAAAATATTTTGGTACGCTAGTTTTGTATTTATTGTAATTGTTAATTAATTTTGGTTCGTATTTATTGAGTAGTTGTGCAACAAAATATTAGAGGTGATTAATAAGTTCCTAGAATTTATTAGAGAGTCGTCAAATAGCGATTTTCAGATATTGACCTATCGTTTTCTTTCCAGACTAACATAAAGGAGACGAACGCTCGGCGGGTCGTAAGCTGTGGTATTTTGGAGACACCACGATTCGGAAGAAAGAGTAATTTCTTCTTTACACCAGGAACGAGGGTGAGTACCTACTAACCTATTTCTTTAAATACCTAATTTCCTTAAACTGCACGTCCATGGTGATAATTTGCCATCACCTTTAATGGGCAATTTTCGTAGTTAAAAATTGAATAGTGTGCGATTAACCGTACATTTAATGAATATCGTCCAAAACCCAGCCTGTAACCACTGACCGGATTACTGGAACTCTGGAACTACGGACTTTATGTGTTATTTGCGTAGTGTAGGAAGCGAAAGTCTATTTCCATAACCATGAGATAATGTAAGGAGACCACGAGTAGGAGAAACACACAAACAGATATTTTTTAAACGCACAATGTAATTTTAATTTTAACTGCTAAACACTGTAAAGTAGGTTAAGGGCTAAAAGGTGATGTGTTCCAACGTCGGTTTTGAATGACGTGAATACAAATTATCACCCGCAGTCCACTCACAAAACCGCTATTCGTCATAGGTCGAGGAAACTTTGTTAAACATTTACTACGTTTCAATTTCCTTATGTATCATCAATTGTTTTTATATACTAGTTTATTCTGGGGCTTCTCGTGTTTGACCTGTATTATTAATTATAAGTTAGTTATATTTGAATTCAAGAGAATTATTTTTTGGAACATTAAGTCTTCATTCATAACAAAGTTCTAACTTCATTACAACACAAACTTTTTTAGAACCTTTTTACTACAAATGGGCACACAGTACAGAGCGCTTAATGTCGATATTTGAGATAATGGCGATGGATTGAATTTATCTCGGATTAATATCCAGGTATTTATGAAAGTAGCTCTTTGTGAAAGAGCTCATCCGGCGAAGTTCTACTATCCATACCTTTTTTGCTGCCAAGCAGCGTCGCAGTGGCGCAGTGGTGGCCCAGTGGTAACGGCCGCGACTTACAAGTTGTAGTTCGTGAGTTCAAACCCAGACAGGTGCTTAACTTTGGGTATTGTTATTTCATAACCCTCAAAACGGTGAAGGAAAACATCGTGAGGAAACCGATATGTCCTAATAGAACCAAAAAATCGAAGACATGTGACATCCACCAAACTGCATTGGGACCACGTTGTGGATTACGGCCCACACCTTCTCACAGAGAGGAGGCCTGTGCCCCAGCAGTGGGGACATTTAATACGGTCGCTGTGTTTTGATGTAGTTGCCGGCACATGAGATATTCAGCTTTGTCTCTAGGATGGCACCGCATCTGCGATGTCTCTAGTATTACTTATGTCCATAGCAGGTTGTGACTACTTACCATTGGATTACCGATCATCATCAGTGAGACCTTCTCCCAACTATTTTGGTCAGCTTCCAACCTAACCAGATACCGAACCGCCTATCTGGCTTCCACAATCCAGTTAACGGGCATCACGATATTACATAATATGGATGTTAGGATGTTACGGAAATCCGTTCTTTTTTAGATACATACTGCTTCTGCTCATGGAAAGGGTCAACAAAAAAATGGGTTTTGGTACAAAGTTATAATCAGCTGATCAAAATTAATATAGGAGGTCTGTGAAGGCTAATTCACGAATAAAATTAAAAGTATTCCAGAAACAAAAATCTTTTACTTAGAATTCCCTACAGTTGTCTACAAACAAACAGCCTTTTCTCTACATATTGTTCCTATTGATATTGACAACAATATTGTCCATTGATAGGTGAACTTCGAGTGTAACCAAGACTTCATTCTCATCGGAGACAAGCGCCGAGTGTGCGAGGACGACGGACGGTGGAACCTGCCGGATTATGGATACACTGAGTGTTTGCGTAAGTACTATGAAGTTTTTAAGACAAGCTTTTTATTGAAGTAAAATGTCCTACTAATATTATAAATGTGAAATTTTGTGAGGATGTTTGTTACACTTTCACGCAAAAACTACTGAACAGATTTTGATAAAACATTACAGTTATTTAGCTTCTACATCAGAATAACATATGGCTATAATTTATAATGCCGGGAAGTACTTATTCCACGCGGGCGAAGCCGCTGGCAGAAGTTAGTTTTATTTAAAACTTAGATACGTAAACATAAAAAAAATACATACAGTCGAACACAGAACCTCCTCCTTTTTCGAAATCGGTTAACTATATACAAACCTATACATTTTCTTTAAAGTTTGAGGCGTGAACGTCTCTTACATAGTTTTAAGGATAAGCCTAAAATATTATAAATGTCGTATCTAAGTTTTAATTAGTATTTTCCAGTTCATATAAAAGCTTGTATTTAATGAAATCACTGCTTTTATAATAACTCTTAGTGTTCATTAATGGCAATATTAGAAGCAGTCTAACTTATAATAAACAAAGAGAAAATTCAATGTTTTATCGTTGCCTTCACTAGGGCTCGCTTTTCAATTGTCAGGTAACTTTTTTGGATTTCCTATAAGTACCTACATATTAAATCTGTCGAATTAAAAATTGTATTCCTCGGATCCAAATTAAATTAATAAATCGGATCTCACAATTCGCATCACGTAAGTTTGCTGCTCTTAAACCACGCTTGCCGATGAGTGTGACATAGCGCGCGACTGTTTTAGTATCAGATTTACTACATACTCATCCAAGTACCTTTATTTAGAGCAGCAAAGTTATATGACGCGAATTATACCGACCATATTTACCTTCTCAAACAGACGAGCATTCAGTGACACGTTTTGTAATACCCAGGTAACCAAGAGTACTCTCAACGCGCTCTGTTTCTGACGTGGGGCATCATTCTGGCAGTTATTCTACCGTTAGGCCTGTTGATCTGCCTCCTCTGGTTCTGGTGCTGGTACAAACCCAGGTCCGAGGGCAAAGAAGGCTTCAAATTCGAAGACATACCGCGCTCGAAATCCGCCTCCAGACTTAACCTAAGATCAGCATCGATGGGAAACCTCACGGATACCATGAAATCTTCCACTTTACGTAGCACTTCTTCACCCAAACTACCCATCACTCCTACTGAAGAAACCCCAATGACTAGAGCCGCCCCTATTACAAGGGCTGCCCCCCCACCACCACCCATGCCCGCAGACGGCGACAGTTCTGGCATAGGGTACCCAGACTCGAACAAGAGCGACTCCAACAAATCCGACAAGTCAAACAAAAAGCGTAGGGCTTACGACAAGACATACCGAACCAACGAACCTATCCCCAACGCTCCCAATGAGGAGTTCCCTGAAAAACTGTGGGATCTGTCCGAAGAGGACTTGCTGTCTATAACGTCTCCTTCCGACACTGAATCCAACCGGGATTCGACTCTAACAAGACCGGCAAAAGACATAGAATACTTGAGTAGACCACGTCAGTTAGGTCGTAGGGCATTGCCTAGTGACTCTGGTTATTCGACGAAAGATTCTGAAGACCCTTACGCTCCGAAGTATGAAGGTCAATATAGCCCTATACCGTCCACTTATTCCCCAACTTATTCCGAGATATACTCCCCACCGATCAGTCCTACCTCAGACAATAGTCCTAGAAACACATTTAATAACCCCGGTTTGCCGGATCCTCCTAAGAGCGCTCCAGCAGATGCCATCCAAACATTTACTATGCCTCCCCAAAAGGGGAAGTCGATGGAGACTCTTATAGACCCACCTAACATTGAAGTACCTACGATGAGCCCTCGCTCTACCATGGTTTGACAAACTTAGAAATAGAAAAATAAAGAATAATATATATGGTGAACAATTCACTGCCCATAAGAATGACACTTTCAGGAGTAGCATAAGTTTAGATAGGTTACGTATAAGTGGCACATTATCATAGTATTTTGCACCTAATGTACTTAATTTAGCTTTTAGCGGACTTTCGTGAGTTTCCCATCGTTGTTGAATGTTTGTAAATTCTATTAATTTTGAATAAACTTATTTTTAACCTAACTGTGTAGTCACATGAAGAGGAAATTTCTGTTCCCTTAACGGTAGAATAACTTACACGTGATGTTGTTTTTAGGTAAGAAAGCAAGGAATGACGTTTATAATGATGATGATGAATAGAAATTTTCTCTGAATTGTGATGAGTTATTATTTTTCTCCTTCCTAATATCTGGTTATTGCTTGCTTTCTTATCTTGTGTACATAAAAAAAACCAGGTCATATGAACAGGTATGTTTATCGTTTATTTTTTTATTTGCTTTAGTGATATCATTTAGGGCTTTGATGATAAAATGATAACCTATCTTGGTTTGTTGATAAATTGCGTTATAAGGGCCACTTTTTTTTTTGTTTAGAGTAGCATACATGATAAGGGGGAATTTGTCCTACTTTTGTAATTTATTTTTAGCAAAAATATTCAATCTGGGAACGGGGCCCAAAAAATCCCCAAATGTGGAGCTACTTTCTTAGTTAGTAGTACTAGTTGACATCCTACCTCCTGATGAAAGATTACCTACTTATTATTGAAACCCGAATTATGAAAACTATACGACACAAAAGATAGCTAGCAGAATTTTACACTCTTTATTACCTACTATGAATGGGTAATCAAAATACCAATCTCGTAATGGTCTATGAGACATTGGTCATTACGAGATACTGGCAACATTTTTTTTTCCACAAAGGCCCGTAATAAAAAGTTAAAGTGCTGTCTGCTTTTCAAAATCACTCAAAAGCATAAAAACTGACCTATCCTTCCAATGCAGGCAAGCAGGAGTACTCCTCCCGCACCCTGGGCGCGACGTGGGGAATCATCAGCGCCGTGATGGTGCCCATCGTCATTGTGCTCATCTGCATCGCCTGGAGGCTACTGCTGCGCCGAAAGGCCGAGGAGAAAGAGGAGAGAGACTTCTTGACTATTAAGTAAGTGGGGCAAAGTGTTTTAAACGACTTTTAAATAGAAACAACCCAACGGACTGTCATACGATAGAATTAACCCGAATCATTAATTGATGCATAGAGTTACATTACCAGCACATTGTGAGACCCACATTGCTGGTAGTTTTTTTTAAATATTTCAATAAATGCTCACCAAGGCCATATCTGGCCCTACCTGTAGTTAAACGGTAGAAAAACGGTGAATGAAATCATCGTGAGGAAACCGGCATGTCCTAGAACTAAAAATTCGAAACATATGCAAAATCCACCAACCCGCATTGGACTTGGACCCGCGTGGTGGATTACGGTCCACACCCTCTCACAGAGAGGAGGCCTGTGCCCCAGCAGTGGGGACATTAAAAGGCTGATGATGATGAAGGCCACATCTGAACCCATTACTTAAATTCTGTTGAAGTTCAATAGCTATCCAAACTTAAGCAAAATATTAGATTTTTTTTTCATCAGCAATGTCTCGACGATAATTAATTAACCCTAAAAGACGCCGAAGACTTAAGACACTGACGTCATTGACCACTTTTTGACACTGGAAAATTGATGTCTCCAACAACTCTAGCAACAGCCATTGTATTTTATGTTCTTCAAATTGTAACTTAAATAACACCAATCAAACCTTTTCAGACCGTTGGACCCAGAAGAGTCTTTCAGAATCAACTCTGACGATGAGAGCATACCCTACAAGAAGGACACTACAGAAGATACTCCTGAGCCAACAGAACCTGTGAAGGTGGTGGATTCTCCCGATCAGTACCCGTATGGTACACCTTACGACCAACAGCAAGCCAGGTCAGAAGCCAGGCCATATGCTGGGGAGACAGAAATCAATTAGATTTAGAATCCAATATGGCGGCGGTGACAGGTAAAACAACTGACAGTGCCAAAATACCAATGTTCAAATTGGCAATGGGATAAAGGACCAGCAAAAAGATTTTAGATTTGAAATAAAATGTAATGTTGCCGCGCTATAATTGATTTACCTAAATAATTTTTCAAAGTAATGTCATTTTGGGGAATGCTTTAGGAAATTCATAAATAAGTTAGATATTAGATTTATATGACTTTGCGTAAAGCATGCAATTTGCATTTGTAAGTTTTACATTGAATACAAAATAGTAGGTAGGTTAGATTTTAATTATTTTATGTATAAAATAGTGTTTAACTTTTATTTCATAACTATAATTAATTATGAAGATCAAATCAAATCAATATGTATAAAGGTTTAAAACATTTTGCCATTTTGTATAAAATTCTATTGGAGGTTTAACTAAATCACATACAATAATACATTTTAAAACCCAATATTTTGAATTTATGAATAATCCCACCATTGAAATAACTAGATGTAATTTTATTTTAATTTTAATATGTTTAGTTGCTGTGTTTTTGTGTAACATGACAATAATACATACAAATACATTGTTTTTGTCTTTTTTCAGTGCCATTTAACCCTTTCTTTGTGTTATTCACATAAGTGTACACTTATTTCGGTTTTGTTTTATAATTTTATCAATATTAAAAACTAACTAGTACTCGGTTTGTTTTATTTTTATTCGTCATTGTGGTAGGAGAAAGCTTACAACATCGATGTAGTCTTTATAACCCGACCGGCGCGGGCCTCCGCTCGATACATTTTTTTTGAACAAGCAAGTGACCCTCGTCACCACGTGTAATGGAAGGTAGGTACTCATGATAACAAAACATAGTTACTAGCCCAAACTCAACTGTCCTTCCATTTGCCATTAGGGAGTTCCAGTCCCTACATCCAGGTGTCATCAGATCAGCACGATGGTATCATAATATCACCGGACTTAGATAAGTAATTATGCCATATTTCAGCTCTATCGAAAACCAACAAGTTGTCAAAAAATGGTTTGTAAATTTTGAAGCGTGTCCGCTTACCTACACAGAATATTGCAAGATAGATGAATAATACTAATAAGATGATGGTAGGGATCTTGACCGTACTTCCGGGATAGTTCTGATAGCCGTGATATACCTCTCTGTTCCTTTAAGTTGAAAGCGCCAGGCTAACCCGCGTAATTCAAATGTTCTTACGTTTTTTTTGCAATTTGCAGGTCAGTATCAGGTTGTATGTTGATCAAAATATGATTCGCGTTCGTAGCAAGTACGTACGTACAGAACTGTAATCATTAAAATCATCAATACAACTCTGTGTTAGTATAAATTTCAAATGTCATGATTTCATGAAATACTACATTAATACGGCATAATATATACACACTACTACATTAATATAATAGTTGTATTGATGACTTTAATGATTACAGTTCTGTAAGTACGTAGTTGTTACGTCGGAGAATCATACTTTGACCAACATGCAACCTGACACTGACCTGCAAAGTGCAAAAAACGTAAGAAAATTTGAATCTCAGAATAGGTTGCCTCCTTATTGTTTCTACGTCACACTACGTGCTAGCGACCGATTTTGAGGGCCCATTTATTGACTGTGCAAGTCACCCCCTGCCTTTTTAGGGTTCCGTACCCGAAGGGTCTAAACGGAGCCCTATTGCTGTCACTCACGTGTCCGTCTGTCCGTCGGTCTGTCTGTCCGTCGTCTGTCACAAAAAATTGTTCCGAGAATTTTTTAACTTGCCATTGGCTGAACTTGAGGTGAGAATGTTTGTTATTACGTAGGTACCTACATTTTACTAACGAATATCAATATTTGGTACTGTTATAACCCTTATTACAAGGCAATAAAGCCTAAATCAGCTTTTACTATTAATCAATTTATTTTTCCTTTACAAACATGCTGATGTCGCACTTTTACCTAGTGCATGGAAATAATATGCATTAATTAGTTAGTTAGATTCTGGACGCCGCCGCGTAACCTATTGTGCCCAAAATTAGGGAGCACTTAAGAGAGACATTGCCTAAATTAAGTGTACAAATTCGTGTATCTGTGTCTGTGGTGATTAAAGTGGTGTAAGTTAAGTAATTGCCTTTTTTTTAAAAAGACAAACGGGGTCGGCCTTATAACAAATTGGTGTCAGAAGTGGGATACCAGAGACGAAGTCTTACGACGTAGAGTCAAACAGACGCTGGTATCCCGAACCTATAGCCCCTCCGTTAAATTGATCGACAGTGAGACTTTACCCAAGGTCAAGCCTGCGTCTCTACTTGGACGACGGTCAGCCTCAGCCCTTCAGTCTGAGCCCGCTCCAGCCACATCAGAAATTGGACGACGGTCAGCCTCAGCTCTGCAGCTTGAGCCCGCTCCAGCCACATCGACACTTGGACGACGGTCAGCCTCAGCTCTACAGCTTGAGCCCGCTCCACCTACATCGACACTTTTCCAGACGGCATCACCAGCAGCTTCAGGTCTAACTCACCAACCTTCAAACTCAAGAAATTCCACAGTCAACCGTGAGAAAATTCTACTCCGAAACGTCACAACAGCAGCGCAACGTGACTCCGGACTTCGAGTTCCCACTGCGCACCTGATAATGCGAGTGTCGGCAATTATCGTGTTACTGTGAGTGTTTCTTGTGAATTACCATATTTTTACTAATTCAAAGTGTCTCTGAATTGGACAACCTAATTTTAAAGACTTTATCTAATTTCTTTTCTATTTTCACTGATTTTAATTGTTTTGCCTATTCTATTTCAAATCAATCTTACATTGTCATTTTTACTACTAACTTAATTTGTCCAACATATCATAATCTTTTATGTTCGTTAAACAAGAGTTAACATCTAAATCAAAGAAAATGTCTGACAAAATTACACTATCAGTTTTAACCAAATTTATAAAACCTTATAATGGTGACAGGGAAACTCTCCCTGCATTTCTCACAAATTGCGAGAACGCCATGTCCTTAGCTACTTCAGACCAACAAACTGTACTTTGTAAATATGTCATCTCACAGCTAGAAGGTAAAGCACAGGTTGCATGTAGCCTTAAATCATTTTCGTTGTGGTCGGAGTTAAAGACCTTCCTGAAGGCCACTTTCGGGGAGAAAAAACATGCTACACACTTATTATCAGATCTGCAACATTGTAAACAATTATCCGATGAGGATGTTACTAAATATTCTTTAAGAGTGGAGTCAATATTAACTCCTGGCAGAATAGCAGCCATGGAGGACCTTGCCCTAAATACCTTTATGTTAGGGTTAAACCCTTCCATATCAACTATTGTTCGTTGCAAAAACCCCTCTAGTCTCAATGAAGCTATACAACATGCTATTGACGAAGAAAAATTATATAATTTATCTATGTCTAAAATAAGATCCTCTAAACAGTGTTCTACCTGCAACAAGATGGGTCACAACTCATCAGAATGTTTTAAGAACAAAAAGCGTGACCGAGATCCTAAAATTTTCAGTAACTCTCCTAATTCTAATACTAATCGCGAAGATAATCCTAAATCTTGCAATTACTGCAAAAATGTTGGTCACACGATTAAAGAGTGTCGCAAGCTTCAGTATAATAATTATGAAACAACGGCAAACCGCTGAAAACGCAGAACGTGACCGTAACTCGGCACCTACTAACTCTAATGACGCACCTACACATACATGTGAAAATACGGCTAAAATTAATAATGACAATTTAAACTAAGCAAGATTTTGGTACCGTGTCTGCCAAAATCGAACAAAGCTCTAAATGACACGACCTATGCTAATTCTTATACTAATTTTACTAAATTAACACCTCGTTCACAAGAAACGAGTTCTACTAAATTCGCATCTCATCCAAAAGAGATGAGTTCTTCTAAATTCACATCTCATCCAAAAGAGATGAGTTCTTCTAAATTCGCATCTGATCCGAAAGAGATGAGTTCTTCTAAATTCGCATCTCATCCAAAAGAGATGAGTTCTTCTAAATTCGCATCTCATCCAAAAGAGATGAGTTCTTCTAAATTCGCATCTCATCCAAAAGAGATGAGTTCTACTAAATTTACATCTCATCCTAAGGAGATGAGTTCTTCTAAATTTGCATCTCATCCAAAGGAGATGAGTTCTATCAAAACTTCATCTCAGCCAAATAAGCTGAGTTCTAATACTCCTAGTAATAAAACAAAATGCCAATTATGTATTGGAAAATTACAAACATCTAATACTAATTCTAGACCTATATACGAAATTAATGACTACTGCAAAAAGGTAGCTTTACCTCATACTTATCTACATACTAATCACGCTCGCGAAAAGCTATGTTTTCTTATTGATACAGGATCGACAATAAGTATTGTTAAAGCGTCTTGTTTACAAGAACTTCCAAAACTATCTACCGAAACTGTTAAATTAAAAGGTATTAATAGTTCAGAAACTCCAGTTGAAACTTTAGGTACTTTCCAAATGGAGTTCAATTTATCAGATAGTATATATAAGTACAAATTTCATGTTACTAAGGATGACATCAATCTTATTAATTACGATGGGATAATTGGTAGCGATTTTTGCAGCTATTTTAAAACAAATATCGATTATTCTTTAAAATCAATTTCTATATTAAATCATTCTATTCCTATTATTTATAAGCAACCTTCATACAATATTCCAGCTCGATCTGAAGTAGTTATCGAGTGCACTGTATCAAATTACTCTCCCGAACTTTATCACAACAATGAAGCTCTCATACTAGATCATATCTTACGTGAAGGCGTTTATGTCGCTAATTGCATGGTCTCAATTAAACCGAATGGGAAAACAAACGTGACTATTTTGAACACTACAGAGTGTGACATTGAAATAAAAGATTATCAGGTTACAGCGACGCCCCTTGAACTTGACTGTTCAATTATTAACTCCTACAATATTAACACTGCTTCTTGTTCTAAACCTGATCGCGTAAATAAGGTAATAAATCTCATCCGGTGCTCTCATCTAAATGATGAAGAGAAAAAGGCTCTATTAGAATGTTGTTCGCGCTATACAGATATTTTCCATGTCGAAGGTGAACCCTTAACCTTCACGAATGCTATCGAGCATATTATTAATACAGGTGATGCGCCACCTATCAATGTAAAATCATATCGCTTCCCCGAATGCCACAAAGAGGAAGTAGATTCCCAAATTCGTAAAATGCTAGAACAAAATATTATTCGACCTTCAACTTCGCCTTGGAGCTCCCCAGTTTGGGTAGTCCCGAAGAAAATGGACGCTTTCGGCAAGAAAAAGTGGAGGATAGTCATTGACTATCGTCGTCTTAATGATGTCACTGTTTCCGAATCTTATCCACTGCCTCTTATTACTGACATTTTAGACCAATTAGGTCACTCCAAATATTTCAGTACACTGGACCTCGCAAGTGGTTTCCACCAATTGAGAACTTGTCCCAAAGATATGCCTAAAACAGGCTTCACAATTAGCACAAATTCAGATATGTCTGGTCACTACGAGTTTACCAGAATGCCTTTCGGCCTGAAAAATGGCCCTGCTACCTTTCAGCGTCTTATGAATACTGTGCTATCAGGCTTACAAGGCCTTCATTGTTATATTTATCTCGACGACTGTATAGTTTATAGCCAAAACTTACAAGATCATATACAAAAACTACAATTAGTATTCGATAAATTTCGTGAATATAACGTAAAACTCCAACCGGACAAGTGTGAGTTCTTAAGGCATGAGGTAACTTACCTTGGCCATATTATCACCGATAAAGGTGTATCTCCAAATCCTGAAAAGGTTAGCGCTGTATCACAATTTCCAGTTCCTAAAAATCCTAAAAATATTAAGTCGTTTCTAGGCCTAATAGGCTATTATCGCAGATTTATTGAAAACTTTTCTAAGTTAACTAAACCGCTTACGTCTCTATTAAAAAAAGATGTTGAGTTCCATTGGGACACAGAACAACAACATGCATTTGATATTTTAAAAGAAAAATTAATTACCGCTCCTCTTCTACAGTACCCTGACTTCTCGCAGCCGTTTAATGTCACCACTGATGCTCACAATTTTGCCGTTGGCGCAATATTATCTCAGGGTCCCGTCGGCAAAGATAAACCGATCGCTTATGCGTCACGTACTTTAAATAAGCCCGAAGGAAACTACTCAACTACGGAAAAAGAGCTATTAGCAATTATATTCGCCGTTAAAACTTTTCGACCATATTTATATGGCAATAGATTTAAAATAATAACAGATCATAGGCCCCTCGTATGGCTATTTAACGTAAAGGATCCCGGTAGCAGACTCATTCGCTGGCGCCTCAAACATGAAGAATACGATTATGAAATCGTTTACAAACAAGGTCGTCTCAATTCTAACGCCGATGCGCTATCCCGTTGCCCTGTCAACGCTATTGACGTAAACCATTTAAATAACTTTTCTTATGAACAATATTTCAAGGCTCAATTTACAAATCAACTTCCAGTCCCAAATACAACCATCGAAGAGTGTATTGAAGGACTACATTTATCTAAATTAAATACAATTGCTTGCCCAGTCTCCTTAGACTTTGACTATTCTATGCCTCATTGCGAGGAAATATTATCGCGGCTCGATAATTCTGATAATCTACTTAATTCTGAACGCGAGCCACTTTCAATACAATGTGTTAATGACAAAAATAAAACCTACTATTTTCTATTTACAAAAGTACATCACTATGAAGAAACAAATTATAGAGACATTTATAACTTACTAATTAAGCTTAGAAATTTACTAATTAATTGCCAAAATATTACCGATCTTGCATTACCTGATTTCACGGACCCATTCTCAAAACTTACATATACTAAAATATATAATATGATTTCCTATATTTTTCATGAAACCAATATTAAAATTCACATCTATAAAAGTAAATTAATCTATCCTACTCCTGTAGAAGTTCCTAAAATATTAAAAGAAAACCACGACTCTGTTATAGCTGGTCACCCAGGGTCACAACGAATGTACTCGCGTATTAAAGCTGCCTACTATTGGAAAGGCATGCGGTCTGATATCGAACAATACGTAAAGAAATGCAAGCTTTGCCAAATTAATAAACCTTTGAGAAAATCAAACAAAGCTCCAATGGAGATAACTTCGACATCTACCAGGCCGTTTGAAAGATTGGCACTCGATGTCGTAGGTCCCTTACCTGATGCAGGTTTCCAAAACTTTAAATTCATCTTGACCTTACAAGATGACTTAACTAAATTTACTAGCGCTTATCCAATGGTTACAGCTACTAGTGAGGAAATAGCCAGAAACCTTGTTCATTTTATGTCTCTTTTCGGTTTTCCCAAAACTATTCTAACAGATTTAGGTACATGTTTTACATCCGAATTATTTAAACAATTGACCGAAATACTTAAGGTCAAGGCTCTTTTTACTACTCCGTATCACCCTCAAACGAATGGAGCTCTTGAACGCTCACATTCTACTTTAAAAGAATACCTAAAATCTTTTGTTAATGAAAACCAGAATGATTGGCATTGTTACTTATTCACTGCAATTTTAGCTTATAATACCACGCCGCATAGTACAACTAACTTTACTCCTCACGAGTTATTATACGGTTATAAACCATCCATTCCAAACTCGTTATATGAAAGCTCTGGCAATACATACAACGAATATATTCGAGCTTTACAATATAGAATGCGCTTTAGTCGCGAGAAAGCCATTCAAAACATTTTAAATAGTAAAGAAAAATCAAAACAATATTATGATGCAAACTCTCGTGACGTTACTTATAAGGTAGGAGATATGGTTTATCTCAAACACCATCATAGACTTCGAAAGGCCTTATCGCCTATATGGAAAGGCCCCTATAAAATTATTAAAGTTCATAACAAACATAATGTGACCCTACAAGTAGGTCGCAAGGCTATTAAATACCATACCAATGAAATTAAGCCTGCTACATCTTAACCTATGTATTATATTTCTTTTCAGAATAATATGCTGCAATGGCACTTCATGCCTCAGCCGAACCGAATCAAGCATCGTCCCAATTTATCATAGCCCAGGGATTTATTTTGAACCTACTACTAATATTAACTTTTGTACTGATCATTGGAAAGTGATCACCCACGTAGATTTAGTTTCTTTAGAACCTTATCTTAATAAAATCGAATCTCTATTACACGATACTCTAAACTTGTGCAACAAAATTCAACCTCAAGAGTTTACATGAGACATACAAAGACATGTCCAGCCCTATCGAAGTTTTAGTTCAGTCCAGTTCTATCAAATTACAATCATTATCGCACATCATCTCTAATCAGTTGACAACTAAAGTTAAACGAACTTTAGAATTCGGAGGTGAAATCTTAAAGTTCTTTTTCGGCACATTGGATGCAGATGATGCCCGAAAATACGATGCTGCAATAGAATCATGCAAAAAGAGTGAAACAGAAATATTTCGCTTAATGAGAGACAACATTCATGTTGTCAAGTCCACTATAAATAATTTCAACACTACCATTTACAATCTCAATCAAAATGAGATGAAATTAAACGCCCAAATTAATCAGATGAATGAAATATTTTCCCAAATTACAAAGACCGATAACCTATTGCTATATACTTCAAAGTTAAACAACCTTCTCAATATTATCGAAGGTTCTTTACTTGCTATATCTAACTTACTAGATACTACACTTAATTCTATATTATTTTCTAAGGTTAATGTACTACATCCTAGTGTTATAAGTCCCTCAAATCTTTATTTAGAACTAATTAAACATAGCAGTCAGATAAGCAAAAGGTTAGATTTTCCAGTTCCCTTAAACATTCAAAATATTCATTCTATAATTGACGTTTCCGAATTTAGTTCTTATTATTACAGCAATAAGGTCATTTTTATATTACAGATCCCTTTGATCACTTCTGATAAGTTCATGACCTATAAAAACATACCATTATCTACACCTCATGATGACTCACATAATACATTTGCTTTGATTCAACCTTCTAACTCTTATATTGCACTAAGTGATGACAGGATGCATTATGCCATGTTGGACACTCTTTATAAATGTAAAATAGTAAGTAGTAACTTTTCTATCTGTGAATTAAGTTCAAGAGTTGTGAATCTAAAATCTTAACTGAGATAACATTGTCATTACCTTCAGAATGCAATGCTAAAATATTATATGGTCAGATTGATATTTGGCAAAAATTAAGAAATAACAAATGGATATATGTTCAATCAAATACAAATAAATTGACTATTAAATGTGATGAAAACATAAATGACCATTCAATTACAGGTACAGGAATTGTAAAATTATCACCTAATTGTATTGGGTATTCTAAAACTGTGCAATTAATACCAACTAGTTCTTATTCTTTATTTACCAAGTCTCCTTTAGATATAAGCTTTGATATAACAGCAGATGACTGTTGTAAGAAGGACATATTTAATAAAAGTTTACCACATTTGTCTCCAATCTCTATAAGTAAAATTAACTTAGAATCTCTCAAATATGCAACTCATCAAATGGATAGTTTAGAGCAAGAATTCAAGTTTTCCGGCATATCAGCAAGCTGTTAGTCGACTCTTCACGTGACCAGAGGGCTGGGCTTTTCTTTGGCCAACGAATCAGCATTGCTATTCAACGTGGCAATGCTGCTAGCGTTCTGGGCACTTTTTCCATTGACAGCGATGTGGATGAATTTTTTGATGCCCAGTGAGTTGTTTTTTCATACGCATTTGTACATGTTAGGTATTATTGTTAGTTTGTATATATATCTTTTAAGTTATTTCTATAAATAAAATTAATAGTAGCAAGAATTAAATAATCTGGAAAAAGAGTCTCATTTTATTAAATATGGCCATTACTATTCTACCTTTACTTATATTCTAATTGTGTGTTTATTTTTATACATAGCTTATAAGTTATATAGGTATTTTAAGAACAAAAATTCTTCTAATGCTGGATGCTGTGTGCAAATATTTAACCAATGTTATAATCAAAAAACTAATCGTAAATCTAAGATTTCAAATAGTGTCGAGATGACAGAAATGTCTTCAACATCTGAAGATGACAATAAGTCGATTCAGTCTTTGCCTATTAATTACCCAAATTATAAATCCACTAGTAAAGTTAATAAAGTCAGATTTTCGTCAAATAGAAATCTAAACTTTTAATATACCTAATGTATAACTATTAATTCATTATGTTATTAATTTTAATATAAAATTAAGTAACTTTTATATGTAATCAAATATAAATTCTAATGTCTCTCTTAGATAGCTACATCTTTAATCTTACTTACTTCGCTTCATCTTAATGAGATAAAGCTTCGTTTCAAAGGGGGAGCTGTTATAACCCTTATTACAAGGCAATAAAGCCTAAATCAGCTTTTACTATTAATCAATGTATTTTTCCTTTACAAACATGCTGATGTTGCACTTTTACCTAGTGCATGGAAATAATATGCATTAATTAGTTAGTTAGATTCTGGACGCCGCCGCGTAACCTATTGTGCCCAAAATTAGGGAGCACTTAAGAGAGACATTGCCTAAATTAAGTGTACAAATTCGTGTATCTGTGTCTGTGGTGATTAAAGTGGTGTAAGTTAAGTAATTGCCTTTTTTTTTAAAAGACAAACGGGGTCGGCCTTATAACAGTACGAAACCCTAAATGTGCGCAATCCGACACGCACTTGACCGGTTTTTTATCGATGTATTTCAGTAAAATTGTTCAGGCAGCGGGCATAGTCTTTACATAGTTTTTGGTAACCAGTCTACTATAGCCTCCCAAAACCCTAGCCCGATATCTTTGTTTTCCTTATCTTGCAATAGTTTTACACCAACCGGGGGTTGTCCTTGGGAGCACTTGTACAGCGCGTACAGGGATAATCATCGGTTGGTGCTTCATTTAATAAAAAAGGTCTCTAAAGGGGCCTTTGCAAGTTGGTTTCGGCCCTTCGTACGCCTTCTAAAAGTCCGGGACCTCAGGGTTCCGAGAAGCTGAAGAGTTTGTTTTTTCTCTGGAATTAACAGTCGGATTTGAAAAAATCTTTTTGTATAAATGATAACCACATTCGTGAGGAAGGCATCTAGCATTACGCTGCAACCCACGAGAGCATAACAGTAGGTAACCAAACACGCGGGTAAAACCACGAGGGACAGCTAGTAAAATATAAAAGCTTGTAATAAAAAGCAAGCATTCTAATATTTTAATTAAGCAAGATGTTTAAAGGGATGAGTAAAGAAGTTTAAACTCATATTTTGTTGTATTTTTTTATGCATGGCAACGCATACATGTTGCTATGGTAACGCATGCCAAACATAAACATGTCTCATTGACAGCGTAACAATTTGTGACTGAGTCGTAATTTCCCAAGGTTTCCCCTTCATTTAATTATTAGAATAAGAAAAATGGATCTAAAATTAATGGACAAACTGCGCTTACTGAAAATAGACACAGAATTACGTTTGCAAATAAAAATGAAACCTATGAGTAGATACTATTTCATCACAGGTACGAACCCTGGTGAGCAATTCTACGTTTTTGCATCTACTGCTGCCTGGCTTATTAGAAAAACTGGGAAAGAATTCGAACAACCCAATGAAGAAGATGATCCGAACAGTATTATTGCTACTATCCTCGATATATTGAGAGAAAAAGAGATCGTCGTTGATTTTTCTTCTCACAAACTCAAACAGGGCTATGGTGAACAAGTTTGCTTCATTTTAAACATTTTAGCAGATGAAGCTTTGAAGACAGAACAATTTGAATGGCAGCAACCAGTTGTTGACATCCCAGAGCCTGAAGAAGCTGCAGACGACATAGACCAAGTTGAAGACGAAACCGAAATATTACTAGACAAAGTAGAGGAAGAAATGGCGATATACTCAGGAGAATCCGAAGAAGAATTTGATGTAGAAGAGAAAGAACCAAACCTGATTAAAAAAGTCCACGATTGGGAAGCATGGAAGTTGGAATTAGAAAGAGTGGCACCAGCCTTGAGACTGAAAATCTCCGCAGATGGCCGGGATTGGAGGGCAAGACATTCTCAAATGAGGATGTACAGAGACGAACTTTTTGAAAGATACAAAACCACAGGTTCCCAACTAAATAAACTACACAGCAGTATAAGTTCTGTTATGGACAAGATTTCGGCAAGAGAGAATATTCTAAACGAACAGTTTGAGCCGTTGGTTCGAGAATACGGAGCTTTGCTCGACGAATTGAGCAAAGTCACTAATGAGTATAAAGATGTTAGTGTCGGATTGACAGAAAGACAAGAAATACTAAACGAACTAACATCGAAAGTAGAAAATATAAAGCAGAGAACGGAGTCTAAAGGTTCCTCAATGAATGATAACTCTCCATTGGTGACTGCAAAGAAGGCGGTCGCCAATCTGAAGAAGGATATACAGGACATGGACTTCCAGATTGTCGTGTTGCTTTGGTTATTGACGACAAAAGAAAATCCTAATAGTAATAATTTGTTTACCAATGCGGAGTCCAAGATGATTGGCATTGAAAGTTATTGAGCTGTCAAAACCATATTCATATTATGTATATCAGAATGATATGACTGTGTGTATTTATATTAGGACCCTGTTTCTGGAATAAATAAATAAAATATTAAAGTTAAAAAAAACTAAGGACATCCTTAATTTTCGTATTCTTCTTAGCAAATTCCTCCCTAACCCTTTCATTTGATATCATGGGAATGCATAAAAAATAACTAGTCCGCCATCTTTGAGAGTTCGTCATTTTGGATTTAGAATGACGTCACTTAGCTTACCAGGCTTTTTTGTATAAATAATTTCACCTCAATCGGAAACCGGGAAGTGGGTCAGATTTAACTTCTAAGATTTATATACAGGTGAAGCTAATAAAAGCGTGTAAAAATAACGCAAAATCAATGTGACAAGTCGCCCGACGCGCGTTAGCTGCTGAGATTCGTTGAATCAATATTCTATAGCCATCTGTATCACTTTTTTTTCAGGGCGTGAAATCATTATATAACTTCTTCCGGTTGGGGTGGAGCGGGAGAGCGTGTCAGACTCTTACTGACTAAAACCCACCCGTGTTCCTTCAGTTGCCTGTTCCAGGTCCGCGGTGACTCTTTCAAGCACTCGTATCACTGGACTTGCGTTTAAGCTGTGACGCATCTACAATTTCTTTCTAGAAACCGGGTATTTAATATCTAAAGCTAATGAAAAAAAAATATGACATGAATTTAATATTTAAATTAATTTTATTACAATTATTATTTACATTTGATTTTGGCCGGAAGGTTCCAGCTTCATCATATAGGTGTAAAGTGCTCCTCAAGACGAATCAATCGAGCCCAAACTTGATCTTGATTAGTTCAGAAGTTCCTATGGCCATCTTCCGTCTTCATCATCAGACCAGCTCCATGGTACCATATCAGATACATTTGATTCCAATCGGACTATGCTCTAATTTAGTATGCAAGATTTGATTACAGACCGACAGACAGACAGACAGACAACGGGACAGGTGAAACTAACGTAAATAAAACTCCTTTCTTTGTAATTATATTTTTATATTCTTGCAATATTCAAATATTACGTAAAAATATTTAACTCTTAATACATAAATTTGCCAATATGTCACCTTGGCTGTACGTGCGACGTGTTGAATTATCATTTAAATTACTTAATTAAAATACTCAAAAATAATACATTCTTTGGCTAGAAAAAAATCTAAATAAAATAGGTAACTTTATTATGCTTGTCGGATATCTACTTAAATATAAATATACAGGATGTAGCGAAAATCCGTGGTCATATTTTAAACACTTCTACTGCCTATGGAAATGAAAAACTCAGGGAAGCCATTGTCAAATTGGACTTACCGTATAAAATTATCAGCAGCTGATCAAAATTTGTATGACAGTTACAATTTATTTTCGGAATTAGCTTATTTCTATCAGTAGAAAAGCAGTATTTAAAATATGATCACGCATTTCCGTTACACCGTGTACAGCCCCCTTAGACAAAATACTTTTCTGTTAGCGTTCACGCTAACGATTAGTACAAAATGTATGGCAATAACATTTCCTGCGCAGAGAATTGTCACGTGAGTCACGTCCAGGTAATATCATTCCCATACATTTTGTTATAAGCGTTAGCGTGAACGCTAACAGAAAAGTATTTTGTCTCAGGCCACAGTTCAATTTAAATTAACGAATAAACAAGCTTGTTGTGATGATAAAATTTCATAAAATGCGATAGCGTTATAAAAAATTACATAATTATTTTGCTCTTCACAAATTAAAATGCGGCTAGATATAAAAAATAATTAAGTAGCTATAGTAAAAATATAAAATTTCTTGTTCCTTACACGTATTGTATAATTAAATTACTTTCAAAATTAAAATCTAATAATATTTGATTGGGTACCTACAACAAATATTTATGTACCTACAACGACTATTTTCATCATGTTAATTTATGGTCGGATTCTTCATTGAAAATTTGGAGTTAAAAACGTGTCAAACCCTAGTTAATGTTTAACTTGTACTATGTTGTTCACAGATTTTCAGGCTAGACTTAAACAAGTACTCAAATTAGTGTGTCAAATGTTGACTTGAGTACAAAGATTGTATTTCAATATATTCACAAATTTCTTTGATTTTGCAAGGAACAAATAAAATAATAGGAATTTAAAAATAATGATTACTATCTTTTGTTTCTACAGGGTGTAACGGAAACGGGTGGTCATATTTAGATACTGTTTTTGCCCACCAAAAACTTTCATCAAGGGAGTTATAGTCAATTCTCAAAGGAAAAATTGGACTTCCCATACAAAGTTATCATCAGCTGATCAAAGTTAGTATGGGAGATCCAATTGAATATTACTTACTTGAAGAAAGATGTTCGTTTCTATGAGCAGAAAAAGTTATTCAAAATATTACCACCCCTTTCCGTGACAGCCTATATAAGATACAACAATATTATAGGTATAAAACAACAGCATGATCACCCGACTGATGCTGCCATTTGAAAACAATACACTGTAAGTTTATCAGCCGGGCGGGTGTCGATATAGGGAATATGCATATTATGCATGCCATTTTTTTATTTCCTTATTAGTGAACAATTATGAAGATTTTTTAAAATATCCTCATCATAACCGAAGTCATAAAGCTTTAAAGTTGATTATTATCAACTTTTCTTTCTTTCTATTGAAAGAGAAGTCCGACGCGGCGACGTGCCGACAACGTCAAAGGTTATGACGGCCATTCAGCTCCTTTATAATACAGCGTCTCCGAGAAAGGAACAGATATATTTGTTTAAAATTGTTATATCTTGTTCGTTTTTCGATCAATTTTGATTCTGTTTGTTAGTGTTAGTATGCCATTTTTGTATAATTTATCAATAAACCGATTAGTTATGACATATTTTTTTCATGCATATTCCCTATTATCTAAATGTTTTCACAAACAAACCTTTCTTTGCATTCGGGTGAATGATTTCGCACAATACATTCACAAGTTGTTCTTAATCTTAAATTACAATATGTTGTGCTGCCACTGTAAAAACTTAAAGTAAATATTTAAAAAATATTTTAAATATGGAAACATTTAAATTGACATGGTAAGCAGATTATTTATTTGTATAAACAGGATGCGAACTCCTTTCCATCTTGAAGTTTTTACGAATTAAAAGTGCAAAGTTTATCTATGTTGTGATTTCGAGTCTTGCAATGATCTTAGCAAATTACATTTAGAGAAAAAGTGCAATTTTCCACAAACTTTTTATTCAATTTAGTTTTTGGAGATATTATTTCGACAATGCAAATGCTGCTAGTAATTGTATTTTACAATGTTATCTACTCCGATAAATTCGTACTTATGAGATCTATAATTATTAAATCTGTATATTTATACGTTTTAGAAAGAGAGTAGCACATTTTTTTTACGTATAAACGCAGACTTTTGAGACAGTATAATTAATAATGTACAATGCAAAAGGAATGTAAAAATGAGATATCTTCACTAGATTCTGGATTTCTGTATCCATAAAAACTTATTTCGAAAAACTTTGATCGATTTATTAAAATCAAATGACACTGGTCTATGTATAAATTAATTATTTATAAATTACCTTTTTATTTATGTATTTATAAATTACCTTTTTTAACAGGCTGGGTTTATTTAATAAAAATATAAAACAATCTATTTCTTAATTATAATAAAACAGTAGAAATGTAGAACGATGATTTCACTTGGCGCAAAAACTAATAAACCGATTCTTTTCAAATTTCGCTTAAATAATCCTTATAGGTCTGGTCAACATTTAGGCTATACTAACTGCGCCCCGCGGTTTCATCCGCTTAGACTGGGATAAACACGTAGCCTATGTGTTAATCCAGGGTATAAGCTATCTACGTACCAAATTTCATAAAAATCGGTCCAGCGGTTTGAGCGTGAAGAAGTAACAAACATACAAATACACACTCACATAGGTGCCTTTATAATATAAGTGTGATTGCATTATGTCTACAGGGAGTAACAGAAATGCGTGGTCATAGTGTTGTTCATTTACATGGGCAGAAGCAGTATCGGCCTGATTATAATAACTTGAGGTACGTTTTAAAAAAAGGGTTATATTATTCTATTTCAAAATGTGAAAAATCAGCCCAAATTAAGTTTTGACGAATAAAATGAAATATCGATAAAATTATAATCGATTAACGTGACAGGGTTCATAGTATTTAAAAAAATGCTTTTACCAGTTGATTAATTCAATTACAATAATTAAATCTATCAGAATTAACGTAATAAATAGTTTAAAAAAATTAAATATCTACATAATAAAGATAAATATTAATTAAAATCGATTCACGTTTGTTAATAAATTATAGTATTTTTAGTATGTGCTGAAAGTCATGTCAAAACACTCAAAACGCACTTAACGATTCAAAACGAATGAGTGTCACTGTCTGTCAGTGTCATGTCAATCTATGATTTTATTGATATTTTCCTCGACTCCTGCTTTTTTTCTACGGACTTCTGATCTTGCTACTTGTACGACCCTTGCTAGCATACTGGACACGGAGAACCCCGCTTATACGTTGGATTTGGACTTGTTATTTGGGATATTACGACTGGCCTGCCGGATCGCACTTCAAAAAATCAGCTGTTACGTAATCTCACTTTTGCTAAATCTTTTTTAAGTCAGCTCTCAGTTGCCAAAATCTGTAAAATTTTCAGTGATGGTTTGATAATATAGTAGCTATCAATTGCCACCGATTTCATCTTTTTACATCCAGGCCCAAGATTGTATGAAAGCGTATCCGTCTCCTTTGACCCATTTCCGTTACTTCTTGTATACTCAACTATACCTAACCGCGAGTTCGAACCCCAGCTACACTAAGTTTAGTTGTAGCCAAAGAGAGTACCTTCGAAGGGAATCAATTCAAATTTGATGTAAGTAATAACATTATTCACCTTACTTTTTGATTAGTTGAGTATTTAACACTGGCCACATTGTCTGTATAAATAATGAGTTACGATAAGTATTTCCAGTTAATTAATTCAGAACATTTTGACAACATTATAGTTACTAGTGGTCGCCCATAAGTCGAAATTCGACCTAATTTAAATTTTAAGTTCGAACGTTATTAAGGTTCTATTATCAGACTATAGGCATAAACTTGACATGACATGACTGTCGTGTCGTGACTTGTAAAATGCATGGTAGTGTGTAATGTTTTATTTTTTTAATCATTTAATTTATTTCTAATTCATAATTCTATAAAAATATTAAGTTTCTGCATTCCTTCTCCATAGAGACTACAACTATGCCAAACATACTCCTTCGTCCGCATGATTTTCGTAAAATGGGATGGAAAGTTTTTTCTTCACGTATTAATATATAGATATAAAATTGGTGACTTGTACAATTACTAATTTCTTCAAATCCAGCAGTATTCATAGCTTATAGACTACCTGAAGGCCATTTATCTATCTTCGACCTTATTTCATATAGTCAAAGATGTTATTTCTTTGAAAATCAAATCCACGACAGTATATAAATACCGACAATACTGCGTGTACTCTTGTTGGACGTTCATACCCAATAAAACAAAAAATAACTTAGGCCATGTTCCTGTCCTCGGATAATCACTATCCACCAGATAAATTAACCACCAGTCAAGTCAAGTGGAACTCATCCGGAATCCTGTTTAAAAAACTTAATATAATAATAATTATATCTTAAACAAACATCAAATGAAACTTGCAAAATTAAGATAAGTAAATACACTAATTAGAACTTGCATTATTTGGGGCATTTTAGGATGAAATCAAGTATCAACACGCAGACATTATTTTTCTGTATCTCTTTTTCTTTACAACTCTAAAAAATGCAATTCACCAGAGTGAGAAGTCCATCTACTCGTAAAAAAAAATCAGTATTCCCTATCACCTATGGTGAATGGGTAACACTGATTTTTCTGGTGATGACCAGTCTCAAAAGGAAAAAAGCCTTAATGTAAGAGTGATCAGAGACCTCCTAGGCTCACCGGGCTCATAAACTATACAAAAACGCTTTCAATGCGAATGAAAGCAGAAAGCAGACTTCTCGCTTTAGCAAACGGTGCCTCAAATTGACAGAAAGAGATAGAAACACAAAAAAAACACAGACCCATGCGTTACTGTAATTTCAAGCTTAACATCATATTTCTATGTATAATTTTCGCGGTTTAAAGTTTATAGACACACATCAGAGTCGTCACCGCCAAGTCGCCGGTCAGCCACGGTTTGTGTGTGAATAACTGAATTGTGTAATGCGTATGTGTAAATTAAGGAAGCTTCCTAAAAAATCTATTTAGTCCGTCTGTTAGATTACCAAAAAATATTGAAAATGTATTACTACGAAGTGGTGTAACAAGCTCCCACTCCTGAACTTTGATGCGTTTTATCTTTGTATTTTTTTATTGGTTTGGTAAGCCAAAAATACGTGTCCTATATTTTATGATAATCTAACTTACGGACTTAATAGAATGATTATTTATGTACCCAGGAAACATCTCTATTTTAGTATTTTATGCGGCCTACCCAAATATCCTTGCTTCGGTTTTGTGCGTCGAATCGTTGAGCTCCTTAAAGTTCTGAGTTGAGCTACACGATATCTGCGAAATGCTTTGATTGTCTGGACAGGTCCACTCAAATCTGTGTGCTACTTTCTCGTGTGATTTGACTATATAGGAAACGTGCACGGCGTAGTCTGTGCCATCTAGTGGAGTAAATTCGAAACTTTTACCCTTTAAAAACTTGTCATTGACATTTCCGTGCCATATATGTATACACACACGCATCATGCACAAATGCAGCTCGCATAACGTAGACTGCTATCTAGTAAGTGAAATCCGCAACTTTTACTGTATAAAAACTTGACATTGACATTATGTGCCACCATCTATAGTTCTTGCACGCCCCCTATTACGGATTGTATGAACATTAAAGAGTCTTTAACCTCTCAGTTTATTTCGGTGTTTCTTCTCAGAGTAACACCGGCCTCATCTAGATTAAATTGACAAAAATGATTGACGTGTAAAGGTGTTATTAACAAAATAAATATCATTTGACGTGCCTGACCGACTACTTCAGGGTGACGTGACTGATACGTTACCTTTAATATTCAATAATGAAAACTATTAGAAAATCATTCACAAGTGTCAGTTTACCTCCTGATCAGGTGCCTGGTTGAACATGATGCTCTTGGCCTGCGCTAGATATACCGGGTCGGGTTTAGACGGCTCTTCGAATGTTACGTTATACTTCCTCTTGAGATCCTCCATGAATTCTTGTTTCAGTAAGGCTAGACAGCTGAAACAAGTGTAAAGAAAATTTGATTATTTGTTTTACAAGATGTGGATGACATGAAATGGCAACACTGACGCCTTGAACTACCAGTTTCTCCAACTTGTTGGTCTCTCTACGTGCGATTGAATGGTACAAGGGAAGAATTTTTAAAATGCCATTTGGAACGTCGATGATATCAACTCAGACAACGAATCATGGCATAACGATGCTCGCGCATCACTGCTGGAGTCTTATGAGAGATACCACTGAATTCCAGAGCTAGCTACATAAAAAAACAATGCCGGTTCACGGTAACCAATTAAAACACTAATTTAGACTGAACAAAGTCGTGATTTCGACTTGCTTTTTCTTGGAATTGAAACGAGTTAAAAAAAAACCGGCCAAGTGCGAGTCGGACTCGCGCACTAAGGGTTCCGTACCCATTATCTATAAAAACGGCAAAAAATCACGTTTGTTGTATTAAAGCCCCTTAAATATTTATTTTACTTTGTTTTTAGTATATGTTGTTATAGCGGCAACAGAAGAATTTTCACGGATGATGTAAATCATCTGTCAAAATGTCAGCTGTCTATTACGGTTCATGAGATACATTGCCTGGTGACAGACGGACAGCGGAGTCTTAGTAATAGGGTCGCGTTTTACCCTTTGGGCACGGAACCCTAAAAATATGTAATCAATAGCAAGTATTAATAACCACATGGGCCGATGCCTGCCAGGGTCGCGGGTCTGTACGAAAGAGCTGCACCCAGGGGGGAGAAGGCATTTGATGATTTCCCAACCTCAAAAAAAACAAACCACTGATAAAGTCAAGAGTTGTATTCTATTCTAATTTTTGTTGATGGCAAGTAGAGCCGATGTCGACTATTCCGGCAATGTCAAAAGTAGCTTGGAAAAGCAAGTGTGTGTAATTTAAAAAAAAGAAACAAAGAAATTAAACTGGACAGCAACTGTAGACGTAACAAAAAATCTTCGATTGATATGATACAGTTTCAATTGTTGTAACTTTGTTGAGTAGTGCTGTGTCGGCCAGCAAAGGTCAAGAAGCAGCTCAGTTAAACGTTTGTATTAAGCTCTTTCTTCTTAGTCGAGTTGGCGATTTCAATAATTTGACAAGTACTTCGTAAAGGTCTTTCAAAGAGCAGTTGTTGTTGCACGGAGGGCATGACAAGAGGTGAGGCATTGTTTGGGACGTAGCTCCGCAATTGCATTGTGGCTCATTGGAGTACCCTGTCCCCATCTGACTAAGTTGGTCCTTTTTTTATATGATTCCACAATCATCAAATAACTTCTCCCGCTCTGGGTGGAGCGGGAGGGCGTGTCAGACTCTTACTGACTAAAACCCACCCGTGTTCCTTCAGTTGCCTGTTCCAGGTCCGCGGTGACTCTTTTTTATATATTGTTACGTCGACCGTATTACACTGGCACGTTCGAGAATGTGGTCGAAGTTACCAGAAGATTCCACTACGTTCGAAAAAATTCCATTGTGGTACTGTGTAGAAGTTCATAGATATTTCTAGAATATTCCACTATAGGATAGTTCGACAATGTTCTGAAAACTTCTATGACTGTATAGTACAGGCCGGCCGGACGGTGAGTGAGTCAGGACCGCCAGTTGCCCAGCTGAGCAGACGTGTCCTACTCTGCTCCTTCGCTCGGATCGCAAAACCTCGCCGGCTGTTCCTGTGTGCTGTCGTAGGTGCTGGTCTCAACTGGCTCTTGCGGGAGTGCGCAGGAGTAGCCGCCTTCGTTGCTGCTCGGTGGAGAAACCCACTGTTGCGGTCGCGGAGGCAACAGCCCCGTTTTTAATCTGCGCGTCGCGCCTTCAACATGCCGCCGAAGGGGAGGTCCGATGGCCCTCGCTCTCAGGGGCACGGTGCCGGGCCGTCTCCTTCACCACCGAATCGTCCAGTGACGGGCCGGACGCCGCCGCCCCCAGCAAGAGGGGACGCGTCACCCGGCGCTCCACCGGCCCCACCATCCACTGCACAACCATCCACCTCAAGAACGGCCGCCACCGGCCCGCCGACGATGCCTGCGACTGCGCGCGTTTCGCCGGCACGTTCGTCGAGCCGGTAGCCCGCCGTACCGGTTCGCCCTCCGGCCTTCCGCCCCGTGCCTATGCAGCCACCGGCGTCTGCCACGTCAGCTAGTCGAGCGCGCGCTCCGGCCGCGGTACGCCCCACCGCCACGTCGGGGGCGCACGCCGCCGCGTCGTCTGCTCGCACCGCTGCGCTGCCCGCCAGGCCCGCCCGCACGGAGCCCCGAGCGTCCACCTCGTGCCCATCGGGGCACCTGCGCGGTCCGCGAACCCTACCGCGCCTGTGCAGCGCGCCTCCGCCACCGTGCCGAGCGCGCCTGCACCCGTGCCGCGCCCACGCACCACCACTCCTCAGCTGCCCGATGTCGAGCAGACGCACACTTCGCCGGCACCATCAGCATCACCGCCACGAGCTCCACCGCCGCCGCTGACGCCGCAAGTAATCGCGGTAAGCAGCGGCGCGCTATCGCCATCACCACCAAGGGGCGCCGCCCAAGACTGGGCTGTGTCGGCGTGTTTTTTCCATCGCGAGAGCGAGTGGTCTGACATATCGGCATCGTCAGGTGAGTCGGACGCGGAGCATGCCCCCTCCCGGCCCTTGAGGCTGCCGCTGTTCAGGCAGGAGCGTGGGTGGACTCGCGGCTCGCCCACAGCGGAGGCCCAGGAGCCCGGATGAAGAGGACGTCGCAGAGGAGGCAAAGCGGCGCCAGCTGCAGTGCACACCGCGCGAGCGCAGCGGAGCTGAGCCGCCCTCGTTCGCCACCATCGCGAGCACTTCACCCCAGCGCAACAGGCTTCCCCTGCAGCAGCTACCAAGAACAGGTACCAAGAAGCCACGCTATCCACCGTTGGTAGTGGAGATGATGCCAGACTGGCACGTCCACTTCAGGCCCTTGCGCGATCTCCTGGGCTACCCACCGACTGTCCGCCCTTACCAGGGCAGCATTCGGTTCCTCCCCGAAACGAGGAGGAGTATCGGATGGTCCAGCGGTACTTATGCGGCCTGCAGAAGGAAACCGGTCTAGTCTGACTGGTCGGCAGACTAGGCCGACGAGACTAGCCGAGCGTGGCTTCAAGATAGCAATCAGAGGGCTGCCGGGGGACACAGAACCGGCAGCCATAGAAGAGGAAATCCGCAGTCTCGGGTTCGTGCCGGAGTACGTGCGGAGCATCAAGGCCCGCCAAGGACGCCCGGGCTGCATACATCACGCAATCCTGAAGAGTCAGCCGGACGTGAGGCGGATCTACGACGTCACCTCATTGTTGAACGCCGCACGCAGGTGCCCCCAGCCCCTTACGGAGCCGGCTACGTGCGCCAACTGTGGCGGACCTCATCCCACGTCGCACTGCGAGTGCCCTGCGTTCCGCAGAGAGTACGCCAACAGGCGTGCGGGCACGGTGGCGCTGACCAGCAGAGCTGCCCGGCCTGCCACTAAGGTGGCCCTGGCCACAACGACGGACGTCGACGAGGTTCGTGGCACCACCCTTATGGCGGTAGCCAATGAGCCTACTAGCCGGAATGCCGTCCCCCCGAAGAGGAGGAGGGAGAGGAGGACAGGTGGGAGGAAACCCCAACCCCCACCAACCAGCAATCACCGGAGGAGACCGCGGCAGTAGCGGCGGGCCCCCGGAAACCAACTGCAGCCCGCACGCAGCAACAAGCGCCAAAGGGCGCCGCCGCTGCTGCACTACCGAAGTCCGAGCTGAATAGGCGGGCCACTGGCCTCCTGCTGGACCTGATAAAGGCCATCAGGCGGGGTCAGGACCCGCTTATCACCGTGCTGGAGGGCATGGTGGCTATCCTGGCCCAATACCAGGGCGAGGCCGCCACCAGTCACCATCTGACGCCTGAGTAAGTTGCATTTACCCACACGCGACCTACTCAAACAGGAACACTACACAACAGTACATACACTGTGGCGCGGCGTGTGCTAAGTTAATATAGGCACGTCGCGTAACATAAGCCAGACATACATGACTCCATACACATGTGTACTCACGCATTGTATGCGCAGCTTTTTCGCACATACAATGCTTACATGGGCGGTGTTACACACAATACCGCCCACATATACACCTACGGCTCTACGATCCGGACGGCAACCGGCTAGCTCTGGAAACCGGGCGGACGGCGGCCACTCACTGATGCCGGCGGCCTTGTGCTGCTCGCCATCCGCTGGGCCTCCCTCAGGTAACTGGGGGTCTCACCTGGCGGTGACTGACTGCCTAGCTACCGTGAATATATGTTCGAACCTACAGTATTACACTTAGCATAACACATGGGTGATTGCTATGAGAACCTCGGCAGGCGTCAGTTCCATCGCCTGCCTGGTAGGTTCTTATTGGCAGTCACCCGAGTCCTCCACACCCATGAAAGTTACCCCAAGGAAGCACCCGTAGTTACAGGTGGCATAAGAACCCACAGTAAAAGGCCATGCCTACACTGTCCGCCGCGCCCCCTTGCGGGGACGTAGCGATGACCACAGTCTTGAGTGAGTCAGTCTGTTTTCGACTACGGATGCGAACGGATGCGAATACAAGCGATTACGAAGAGAATAGTGATTATTAGCGAATTAGTGTTTGTGTAAATAACTTGTTGAGTTAATAAAGAATATTTGGATAATTAATCGGTGTAAAATAATTTATCCCATACCAGCTCGTAACTTTTTGGTGTCAGAGGTGAGGGATAAATTATGCCAATTTTACCAAAGGATGACACGGACGGTATTCGTAAAAGTAGTCAACGGCAGCAAGACATGGATCAGAGGCCATTTGGAGATTCCCCGATACAGACGGGTGGTGCTCAACCTGCGACAGAGCCAGTCGCTGGCCCATATGGAGTTTCTTCAGTACCAGCGGTGCCAGACTTGTCTGCGCTAATGGTGCTATTGCAGGAACAGGCTCGCCGTCAGGAGGAGCAGGCCCGCAAACAAGAGGAGCAGGCACGCCGCCAAGAAGAGCAGGCCCGTCGGTTGGAAGAGAAGCTTCAACAAGATAAAGAGGAGCAGGCTCGCCGCCAAGAAGAGCAGATGCTCCTCATAAAAGACGGTGGTGAAGGAGCAGGTTCACCAGCATGAGAATCGTATCTCAGAAGCTGAAGTTCAGATTGCTGGGATGAAGAAGACTTTAGGTGAACTTAGGGCTGGAGACGGAGTTGTGCCTTCAATGGTTGCTGCACCTTCGACACGTGGATTGAAGGTGCCGCCATTCGACGGAACATCTTCATGGTCGGCCTACAAAATTCAATTTGAAGCCTTTATGAAGGCGAATGGGTGGACCAAAGAGCAAGCTATGACCGCGCTCACCCTAGGACTCCAAGACCAGGCCCTAACCATACTTGAGGCTCTTGGCAAGGATTTGAACTACGAACAGCTGCTGGAAGCATTAGAGTCCAGATACGGCGACGTGCACTTGAAGCACGTATTTCGCGCTAAGTTAAGGGATCGCGTTCAATGTAGTGCCGAGAACCTACAGCAGTGAGCCTTGGAAGTTGAAAAATTGGTTCGGAAAGCATACCAGTCCGCCCCTGCACTCATCAATGCTAATCTGATACAGGCGTTCATCGGCGGAATACGTGACTTGGAAGTTAGAGCCGCTGTACGACTTGGGCATCATGAGACACTGAAGGAAGCTTTGGCCCATGCCTTGGAAGTAGAGGCAATGAGGCAAGACCATCGAACACACCGTATTAGGGAGGTTACATTACCCTACCCTAGGTGTTACATTTGTGGAGAAAGAGGTCATCTTCGGTCAAGCTGTCCAAAGCGAAGCACACTGAGAGAAGATCAATTCCAAGAAGAAAGGGCGACTGATACGACTGCCCAGCAACAGCAGGGAAACGAGTAAACGCCAGGACTGGAGGGCGGGTTCTGGCTGGTATTGAAAAAGCCCCGAGGATCTCGATCTCACAGGCCCATGACGGAAACAGCCTGATCATCGAAAAAAAAAAATGTCTTTTCAATTCTATCATCAAAGGCGAAGTCAACGGAAAACCATGCAAACTGACGTTGGATACTGGAGCGGTTCCTTGGGGACTTCTTCAATAACCACGACCGTATACAATTACTGACAGCTGGAAGGAAGTGGACTTCAATTTAGGTAACAAATTCTATCGGCATAATGTCATCGTGGCCGACATAGTGAACGATTGCATCCTTAGACTTCATGCGGAAACATCGTTGTGAGATCAACGTTGATCAAGGAGTATTGAAGTGTGGTACAGAGGAAATCTTCATGGAAGGTGTACCATCAGGAAAAGTGTTCCGCTTGAAATTTTACGTGTCAACACTTTTGGGAAACTGCGATTTAACTGAAGTAGAAATGGATAAGGCTAACAAGATGTTACTTCAGTACGCCGACTCTTTCTCTACAAATGATGCTGACATAGGAAGAACGGGACTGGTTCAGCACAAAATTAATACTGGCAACGAGTTACCAATCCGTCAACGACCAAGAAGACTGCCGGTTGCACGTGAAAAGGAAGTGGAAATGATGATTGAGGGCATGGTGTAGGATGGTGTTACAGAGCCTTCATCGAGTCCATGGTGTTCTCCTGTGGTCCTGGTGAAGAAAAAAGACGGCAACACACGCTTTTGTGTGGACTATCGACGATTGAACGACGTCACGAAAAAGGACAAGTTACCCACAGCCTAGGATCAACGACACATTGGATACACTGACTGGAATGAGGTGGATCACCACGCTAGACCTGAAAAGTGGCTACTGGCAAGTGGAAATAGACCCTAAGGATAAGGAGAAAACTGCATTCTCAACACGAAAGGGGGCTATGTTAGTTTAAAGTTATGCCATTCAGATTGTGCAATGCTCCTGCGACGTTTGAAATTTGATTGGCCTGTTCCGAAAGACGTGATGCAGGTCAGCGGATTTCTGGGTTTGTGCTCCTAATATCGACGGTTTGTCAAAAATTTTGCCGACATTGCAAAACCTCTACACAAACTCACTGAGGAGAAGCAGCAATTCTGTTGGGACGAGAACTGTAACATCGCATTTCGGGAATTAAAGAAACGTCTGTGCAATACACCTATTCTGGGATAACCTGACACTGAAAATTACTAGCATAGTTGACACAGACGCAAGTAATACTGGAATTGGAGGCGTGTTGTCTGAACGGAAAGGAAACCAGGAAGTTGTTATAGCTTACTACAGTAAATCTTTATTCAAACCGGAAAGAAATTACTGCGTTACGAGACGGGAGCTGCTCGCCGTAGTAAGGACATTGCAGCACTTCAGTAAATATTTGCTGGGACGGAAATTCCAATTGCGAACTGACCATGCTGCATTAAAGTGGCTATTGCACTTCAAGAATCCAGAGGGACAAGTGGTAAGATGGATTGAACTACTAAAAGTTTTTTTGTTTTTATTTGGGGGTGGGAAATCATCCAATGACTTCTCCCGCTCTGGATGGAGCGGGAGAGCGTGTCAGACTCTTACTGACTAAAATCCACCTGTGTTCCTTCATTTGACTGTGCCAGGGCCGCCTCCTTCGTTCACTCCCATGACGCTGGCAGGACTAAGTTGTGCCTGCAAGTGGCCCACCTGACTTCGTAGTCCATTTAGAGATTTAATTTTCTTAAGCTCTGTTAGTACTTACATGCGATAGTGTGGGTCGGCGCGGAAGGCGGTGATGTCCTGCGAGGGTGCGTGCGGTGTGTGCAGCACAAAGGCGCCCGGTAGCACCACGCAGCGGTAGCCCTGAGCTCGCAGTTCTACGCTGTGGGATACCTGGTGAAATTTAACAGTTGAACAGTGTTGAATGTTGTGAAAATATGACGTAATTTCGTGAGTGAACAATGACATTAAAAGTTCAACAATTTCATGAAAAAGTCACCAACGTGACGGCGTCCTATGTAACAAATAAATTATAATAAATATTTCCTCTAAATTGATATGTTCTGCACAACTCCCGGACGATTTCGAAATTCCACTCTCAAGGCAATCAATGAGTTGGTCTCCGTATCCTTGTCATCAGCTCTTTAGTTCTAGTTTCTACTAGTTTTAAAGTTAATAAGTAATTCAATGACTTTTAATAATTTTATTTTATTTTGTTACTTGTAGTACCACAAGACGTACGGCGAAGTGCCACCGGTTCATGGTGGACATCCCATCCATACGTACAAAGCGTTTTGAGAAAACATTCATTGCACGTACAGCTAGAGAGTGGAATTCTCTACCGGAGTCTGTGTTTCCTGTAAGATACAACCTGGGAGTCTTTAAGTCAAGAGTGAATAGGTTACTTCTAGGCAAGCGTGCTCCATCTTCGACCACATCATCGCTTACCATCAGGTGAGATAGTGGTCAAACGCGAGCCTATCAAACATAAAAAAAAAAAAGTTGTTTAATTTTAATGCGATTTATTCTTTTGTAATTACTGGATTTTATTATAACGTAACTAATTTTATTCCATTTTAATCAATTTAAAATAGAACTATATCAATTTTATTTTAGTTTTAAGTATCTTTTAAGCGCATAATAAGTATTTATTTTCCTGATTAACTGAATAATGCTGTTGATTACATGATTGCTAATTTTAAGTTTCATTTTTATATTCTCGATTATATAAATGTTTGTTGATCCTAATATATAAAATTAAAATAAAGCACATAAAAAGGAAAATAGTCAATACCGTTTTATGACATGTGCTATCTCTAAATCACTATAACTATATATATCTTCCTCGCCTTTTCCTAACTATCTTGGGGTCGGCTTCCAGTTTAACCGGATGCAGATGAATACCAGTATTACATGGAGCGACTGCCTATCTGACCTCCACAACCCAGTTACTGGGTAATACGATATCCCTTGGGAAGACTGGTTGTCAGACTTTTGGGCTTCTGACAACCCGTAACGACTGTCCTTTATCCACGATTGACAGCCGAGACCAACGGCTTATCGTGCTTTCCAGCACGGAGGAGTCTCGGTATGTAAAGATGGTCACCCATCCATGGACCAACCTCGGCAAGCGCAGCTTAACCTGATGGATCGACCCGTGCGGCTGTTATTACTTTAGCCACGATCTCCTCACTATAACTACATATTATAAAACGAAGTCCCGCCTCGTCAGTCTGTTCGCGATAAACTCAAAACTACTAGACGGATTTTCATGCGGTATTCACCAAAAGATAGTGATTAATGAGAAAGGTTTAGGTCTATAATTAGTACCCGTGCGAAGCTGAGGCGGGTTGCTAGTACCAAATAAAGTATATAAAAAGGAAAAATAATAATATTTTCAAAAAACCCGACTGTAAAGAACAACTAAAAAGTTCCAAACAAGTCACATTCAAGCAGTCTGATGCCTTTGGTGGTAGTTATTTAAGTTCAATTATTGATTTCAACTGCTTGAAAAGTGACTTGTTTGGAACTTTTGAGTTGTTTTTATTGAAATAATAAATATGTAGTTTTCTGAATGAATACAATTTTGGTAATCTGTGGCGCTTGTGTGTCTAATGTCACTCATCACAGTAAAAAGTCTTACCGGGCAATAAACGGTTGTTAAACTTTCTCTTTGCTTTTTAATTGCTTTTCCAAAAGGATACATGGTACAGCCACCACTGTATGGCAATGGTAAACAAATAGGTCGACTGAGAAAATCTTTATAATTTTTAAACACTGACTTAATATCCATTTTGTTCTTGAGAAAATATACATAATAAACTTTACGGGAATAGTCATCTGTGAAGGTTATGAAGTAGTTCGCTCCACCAGCGGAAGGTGTCTTCATCGGACCACACAGATCAGTATGTACTATTTCTAGTAATGTTTTTGCTCTTGAACCAGAATGTGGAAACGATAATCGTGTTTGTTTTGCATCACAACATCTTTATTGGTGATAATTATACCCTCAGCACATGTTTCCTCTTGTCTTTTTCGTTTGTTCCATGTAATATTGCTAGGCATGGAACGAGGGCATCTGACGGTTCTTTGCTTACTAGATTTTAGTAATGCATTCAATACTGTCGATTTCGATATCCTGCTTGGCATACTTCGCTTGCTTAACATATCTCCAACAGCGATTGACTGGTTTCGCGGTTACCTGTATGGCCGCCGGCAAAGTATATGCATAGAAGAATCTAACTCTTCCTGGTGTTATACAACTGCCGGTGTACCTCAGGGTGGCGTGTTATCTCCTCTACTCTTCGCAATATTTATAAACGCTATTTCCAAAAAAAACTTCTATCTTCCTACCACCTATATGCAGACGATTTACAAATCTACAAACCAGCTGCCCTTGTAGATCTGGCTGATGCAATTATTGCTATAAACAAGGATTTGGCTACGGTCTGTGAGTGGAGTGAGGCAAATGGGCTTCAGGTAAATCCGTCGAAGACTCAGGTCATTGTTGTTGGCGGGAGGGATGATTCCAAAAGTAAATTGGTCACAGCTTCCCCAGGTACAATTTAACGGAACTACTATTCCAATATTTGAGAAAATAAAGAACCTTGGGGTTTGGATTGACAAATATCTGTCCTGGAGTCCGCAGCTACAGGACGTAAGCCGCAAAATTTTTGCATCTGCCAGGTCCCTTAGACGATTGAGGAACTTTCTTCCCACTGCCACTAAAACTGCGCTTGCACAGTCCCTTCTGCTTCCCATCCTTGACTATGCTGATGTCAGTTATCTCGATCTCACCCAGGCACAACTAGATAAACTTGAGCGTCTTCAAAACCTTTGCATAAGATTTATATTTGGCCTACGCAAATATGATCACATTTCTGAATTTCGCACCAAGCTCAAGTGGCTTCCAATACGTCTTCGCCGGGATTCTCATATTTTATTTCTGCTCTACAGTATTCTGTTCAATCCTACAACCCCCTCTTATCTTAAAGAACGTTTCAAGTTCCTTCATGACACACATAATAGATATCTGAGGTCATCGGAAAACTTGAGACTAGAGATGATGCACTCCACCAGCTTTTACGACAAATCTTTTACGGTTCAGGCGGTGCGGTTATGGAATGCCTTGCCCGTGTCGGTAAGGCGTGCTCAATCCTTGTCCACTTTCAAAACAATGGTCAAAAGTCACTACCTCTCTCTTTAATCGTTTTTACTAGGGTTCTATGCGTTTTGTTTCATAATTATTAATGTATATATTTATCTATAATATATTTATTGTATATATTATTATAAATAGTACACCTAAGACTACCTACAGTACTATATTTCCTTTTTTCTTTAAAATCCATCCAAAGGTTGTCTTGAAAAGATCGCTTTTAGCGATAAGGCCGCCCATTGTGTCACCCTATGTAATGTTTTCCTCATATTTTTATTGTAATTTATATGGTGTACATAATATTAGAATAGAATAGAATAGAAATTCTATTCTATTCTAATATTGCCTGTCTTATTTTCACATGAATTTGCACAAGCATTCCCAGTAACAGTGTTCAGTTTGTACATGTTATTGGTTAGACTTGCATTTGCTATAACAATCTTATTGGTGTTGTATAAATTACAACCCATAACAGTGAATTCCACTTTACAGCCATTATTGATTAATTGAATAACCGACAACAGCTAACAGGTTTGCACTTATCTCAGGAATATATAAAACATTTCTTACATGACGGAGATTTCTAGACCCATGATCATAGCTTTATAATTGTCCGGTAAAACCGCCAGCATGAATATTCCCAACCACTGGTCATCTACTCCGAATCCAATATTAGGTAATTTATACGCAGAACTCATAATTTTATTCACGTATTCTTTGACGTTGGCGCAGTTATCTAGCGATGTGTTTATTAAATCTTGCAATAAGCAAACTTTTCTTGATAGCCTGGAGTCTTCGAAAGCATTTTGCAGGTTCGTCCATACTTCTTTTAAATGCACTGTGGACCAATAAACTACGCCACGTAGTTTATTGGTTCCACCAACAAAATGATTTTTGACTTAGCTTTTATATCAAGATTTGACCGCAAACTTCCACGTCGAATAATTTTCCCGAGCGGTTTATTTTTCAATTTGTGGGTTTGACATAGCCATTTTTCTCGGGTTGATACTTGATGAAATATACGCAAACTACTGCTATCGACGACTGTATAGTACTTTACGACAGTAAATATCAAACTTCTAAGCTGTTTAGGTATACGGGACGGGCCTTTAGAAAATGAAATATAAAAGAAAATAAAAGTATTAAGGTGGAAGTTCCAGGGTAGCCCGCAAAATTCAAATTTTCTTACGTTTTTTGCAATTTGCATGTCAGTGTCAGGTTGTATCTTGGTCAAAATTTGATTCGCGGCCGTAGCAAGTATGTATTTGCGTTTGTTTTGTATTTACGTGCGGTAATCATCAATACAACTCTTTCAGTTAGAATTGATGCCAAATGTAAGTATTTCATGAAATCATGACATTTGGTATCAATTCTAACTGAGAGAGATGTATTGATGATAGTTACTGGTGAAGCTAATAAAAGTGTGTTAAAATAAACTAAATTACCTTATTCCAACCAAAGCCAGAGAATCTGGTATCGTATTTAGGCACAGATCTGTGTACGACTAGATACGGCTCGTAGTCTGACTGCCACTCGACCTGAAATAATATTTAAATATATTTTATATATTCACTAGGAGAATGGTATCTGGGGGTTCTATCACAAAATTTTACCATTGTACAGATTTACAATCTGTTACTGGGGACTTTGTGACCACACCTTTTCGCAGGAGATCAACATTATCAGATATAGGGTTCCACGGTAAGACCGCACGTTGTCTGACATGACCGGACTGTAAAATACTGAGCTAGATGTTCCTGCACGAACTAGCACAAAAGTTCCCGAGTGCTTTTCGCCCTTATGTTCATAGCAATAAGGTTGAATAGTGATAGTTCGGGAACTTTGACTCGTAAAAGTTCGGGGATACGCAAACCCACGGAAGGGCTGCACGTCACAGTGTCGCGCTGAGCTAGTTGTTACAGTACCTCGTAGGGCGCGGCGGCGTTGGTCCAGCGCGAGTAGTTGGTGGCGCGGTGTCCGCGGGGCCACTCGCGCGCGCGGAAGGGCTGCACGTCGCCGGGGTGTCCGCGCGCGGAGCTCGCCAGGCGCGCGAGGAGCGCCGCTTTGCTGCGTGGGACGGACGTGCGGTAACGGGTTGTTTCGAACGCTGCTACCACTAGGCACTGCAGAGCAAATAGATACAGTTTAAGAAATATAATTAAATAAATAGATCACCAACAGTCACCATCATACACTTTACAGAGTCAGTTTGTAAATGAGGCTTCAGGGCGAAGTGTAAAACCAAGAAAAACAGAAAAAAGTGACCAGGCGAGAGAGACACAACGAAGTCAAAACTATCCAGATAATCCAAGCGTGCCAGTCTTCTTCGTCGTGTCGATGGTGCATCTTAATTGTATTGCCCCAACACTTCGCCAGTTCCACAGAGGCAACGCAAAGATCATTGGGTCTGCAGATTTAGTTAAACGCAGTTCGCGCTGCAACATGTGAGAAGAGCCACCGTTTACTCAGAGAAACTGACGGTATGTGACAATTCGACTCTGGCTGTGTCAGCCAAAACTTGCGCTATCACAATATGCTATATTACTAGACATCGGATTATAAATGCACTATGAAAATTCACACATATATCATCATCTTCCTGCCCTTATTCTATGTTACTTGGGGTCGGCACAACACGATTTTTTCTTCCATTCTGTCCTGTCAGCCGCCGTCACGCTATCACTAACTCCCTTTTCTTTCATATCACTCCTAACACAATCTATCCATCCTTTCTTTGGCCTCCCTCTCCCTCCATCCACATTTATATTCATAACTCTTTTAGTTACATGTGTTTCATCCCTCTTTACATGACCATACCAAGATAAGCGGTTCCCTTTCAACTTTTCTGTGAATGGCGCCACTTTTAAACTACCTCTAATGTACTCATTTCTCACTTTATCCATTCTCGTTACTCCACACATCCATTTCAACATTCTCGTCTCCGCCACATGCAGTCTTTTTTCATCCGTCTTTTTCACAGCCTTTATTCTGACCCATACAGTACGATAGGTCTAACCACGGATTTATAGATTTTCTCCTTTAACTTAAGGGGCATCCGTCGGTCGCAAATTGTTCCAGTGACCTGTCGCCATTTCATCCATCCTGAGTTGATCCTGTGCGTTACGTCTCGGTCTATATCGCCATCCCCCTGAACAAGCGACCCGAGGTACCGAAAGTCGGAACAGATCGGTATAGGCGTTCCGTTGAGAGCTACAGGCATATTATAGGACTGGAGAGACCGCCGAAATCGCAGAACAGACATTCCGTTTTGGTTCTGCTCAATTTCAGGCCCACACTCTCCAGTCTTTGCCACCATGTCTCCAATCTACTCTGGACTTCTGAGCCGCTTTCGGAAAATACACACATATATTTATCATATATTCACTTACAAAAAAAAAATACTGTTCTTTGCATAAAACCCCGATACGTAAACGTGTTCAAGCTAGATTTGAACTTCACAAGCATACGTAACACTTTTCCCGACGCTTTACACTATATCTACTCGTATATCTCCTATTTCTGTCTGCAGGGTTTAAAGCAACCTAAAACGAAGAACCTAACCTGTCCATGTTGGGATCAAATGGTCGCCCAATCATTTCTAAAACGACAGTCGTTAGTAAGTAAGCTGACGAAGCTGCCAGCAGCAGTGTACTTCCAGTTCCCAATGGCGTTTTAAAGGCAGTAGGACGGCACGGTTGGCGTAGTGGTTGAACGTTCGGCTGCTGCGCTGCGTGTCGCGGGATCGATCCCCGCACGGAACAAATATTTGTATGGCCTACAGATAGTTGTTCCGGGTCTGGGTGTGTCTTGAGTATGTGAATTTAAATGTTTATGAACGCACCCACGATACGGGAGTAATTCCTAGTGTGTAGCAACGTTTTTTTTTGTTTTAAAAAAAAAAAAAAAGGCGCTGTTAAATACCAATGACCTTGAGTGGTTGGACTGTCTGAAAGAGGATATGGGTAAAAAGGCTACAGAGATGACGACTAATAGAGGAGTATGGAAGAAAAAGACATGTTGCGCCGACCCCAAATAAATTGGGATAAGGGCAGGAGAATGATGCTGACCTTGAGTGGTTAGCTTGCGTGTTCTGTACTGAGCTCACGTAACGCGTCCTACGTCCACCCAGTAATAGGACTAACTGGTGGTAGGTTTCGACCGATGGCTTGCGACCACCCACTGGGCAAAGACGTACCGCCAAGCGGCCTGACCGTGTTCCGGTACGATGCTCAGTGTAGCCAATCCAGAGGAGTTGGGTCGAAATAGTTGTTCCATTGCAGGCAGACCAACCTGGCTCGCGCTGATATGGATGTATCGGGAGACTAGTCGCGGAGGGTAGCGGGATCCGAGGCACGGTGCGCCGCTGGCCGACCGCAGTTAGTAGGGGGCCCAAGTAGTGTAATAGCCACACACGAAAGGCTGCCCCGCCAACTGATGAAAAATCCCGGAATGCACCATCGTGCTGGTTGGCGACCAGACGAGAGGGCCCGATGGACATTCCCGGGGGGGCTCGGGCGTCCCCGCAGTCTCCAGACTAGTCCCCCAATGATACCGTCCTGTCAGTGCGTACCTGAAGGTAGCCAGCATGGAACCTCATTTCACTTCCTTCTCCTCTCCTTCCTTCACTCTTCAATAATGAAAGGCAATAAAAAGAAAAAAGCTGTACAGCGGCAGCACTCCCTCTCACACAAAGTGCACCTATCCAACATTCGAGGTCTGCACTCAAATCTCGCCGCAGTCCACCACCACCTAGAGACTGAGAAGCCAGCTCTCTTATTCCTTTCGGAGACGCAGATCGGATGTCCGTCTGACGTGGCGTACCTATCTTACCCAGGGTTTACCCTGGAGCACAATTTTAAGCCGCGCGCTGGTATATGCATGTACGCCCGGGACGACATCTGCTATCGGCGTCTCCGTAACCTTGAGGACTCCAGGTTCTCAACTCTTTGGGTCCTAGTGGACACAGGCCTAGATAAAATTGTCTACGCCTGTGTCTACCGTTCGCACAGCGGTGATCTGGAGACAACTGGGCTCACACAACACCTGAGTAAAGTGGCGGATCTGGCTCAGCAACGGTACCCTTCAGCCCAATTGGTGTTACTGGGGGACTTCAACGCCCACCATCAGGAGTGGCTCTTCCCATACCAGTACACAGACCATGCTGGACAAGAGACGTATAAGCTAGCGCTGGCGTTAAATCTTACCCAGCTGGTCCAGGGGGCAACGAGGGTGCCGGATGTTGATTCGCACACAGCCAATTGCTTGGACCTTCTGCTGACAACAGATCCAGACCGTTACTCAGTGTCGATTTCTTCACCATTAGGTACTTCCGACCACTGTCTGGTGAAATCTGTATCCGTCTACTCCCCGCCCGATCCTAGCCCTAGAGGCACCAGGCGGGTTTGGCGATACAGGTCAGCAGATTGGGATGGCATGCGATCTTTCTTCGCATGTTATCCTTGGCGGCCCACTTGCTTTTCTTCGACTGATGTTTCGTCGTGCGCGGACGCCGTGACGGATGTGTTGCGGCGGGGAATGGAGTACTACATTCCATTCTCTGACGTAACAATGTCTGGCAGGGCTCGACCATGGTTTGGTGCCGAGTGCAATCGCGCTGATGCGCTTAAACACGCGGCCTACCGGGCATGGGTCGACGCTCGGACGCGTAAAGCGAGTGACGTGAGTCAGAAGAAGAGAGCCTTCAACAGGGCTGCCAAGTTCTGCAAGAAGGTGTTGCGGAAGGCTCGGTTTGACCACATTGGCCGAATTGGGAACAAACTTGCTTCTTACCCAGCTGGTAGTAAGGCGTTCGACCTCCACTGCTGAAACCCGACGGGTCGCTGACCCACTCCGCTGAGGAGAAAGCAAACTTGTTTGCCTCTCTGTTTGCGGAATCTTCGCGTCTTGATCCTGGTGGCGCGAGGCCCCCTGGTACTCTTGGTGGATGCGAGTCGATTATGTCAGACATTCGCATTCATCAGAAGGATGTCCGGAGGGTACTGCGTAACCTGGACGTGAACAAGGCTAGTGGTCCCGACGGGATACCGGCAATTGTACTGAGGACGTGTGCGCCTGAGTTGTCTCCGATCTTGACACGCCTATATCGCCTTTCGTTTGAGACTGGAAAAGTGCCGATGGCTTGGAAGCAAGCTAACGTGCAACCCGTACCCAAGAAGGGTAGTCGAGCTGACCCAGCAAATTATAGGCCCATCTCGGTAACTTCCGTTCTCTGTAAGAGTATGGAACGTATACTGAATGGTAAGCTCCTAGCATACCTAGAAGCTAACGATATCCTAAGTGACCGACAATACGGCTTCCGCCGAAATCGGTCAACGGGAGATCTTCTAGCGTATGCCATTCACTTCTGGAGTGAGGCCATCGACAAACAAGGGGAAGCCCTTGCGGTCTCCCTTGATATCTCGAAGGCCTTCGACCGGGTCTGGCACGACAGCTTAATTGGCAAGCTTCCTTCCTTCGGTCTGCCCGCTGGATTGTGTGATTGGATAGCAGATTTCCTTAGGGATCGGTCTATCCGAGTAGTCATAGATGGCTGCTCGTCCGGACTGCTGGCTATTAATGCCGGTGTTCCTCAGGGGTCGGTGCTCTCGGCAACATTGTTTTTGCTGCATATTAACGATCTGCTAAAACCCGGTACCTTTGGGTATGCAGACGACAGCACTGTTGCCGAGAGATACGTGCTAGACGCACGAGTTAGTGGGTCTCAGGTCCGGTCTCTCCGAGAGGCTATGGTTGGGCGCTTGAACTTGTCCTTACAGGCTGTCTCAGATTGGGGCGATGCCAATCTGGTTAAGTTCAATGCTGCTAAGACCCAGGCATGTCTTTTTTCTGCTAAAAGGAGCCAATTTCACCCGGCTCCATGTTTCCGAGGTTTAACCGTGCCGATAACCGACCGACTTGATCTTCTTGGTGTTACTTTAACATCTACCCTCAATTTTGGCCCCTTCATAGAGGCTAAGGCTCAAGTGGCTGCCAAAAAGTTGGGGGTCCTCGCAAAGGTGAGACGATACTTCACGCCGGAACAGCTGCTCCAACTCTATCAAGCGCAAGTCCGATCGTGTATGGAGTACTGCTCTCATCTTTGGGACGGATCTGCAAGATACCAGCTTGATGCCCTTGAGTCAATTGAGAAACGAGCCAAGAGGATCATTGGCAATGATAGACTCGTTGAGTCAAAACTCCAAAGTCTTGAACATAGACGCCGAGTTGCTGGCCTGTCGGTTTTCTATCGATTACATTTTGGGGAGTGTGCGACGGAATTGCATGATTTGATTCCGCCAAGCCCGTTTCATCTAAGGACCACAAGACGTACGGCGAAGTGCCACCGGTTCATGGTGGACATCCCATCCATACGCACAAAGCGTTTTGAGAAAACATTCATTGCACGTACAGCTAGAGAGTGGAATTCTCTACCGGAGTCTGTGTTTCCTGTAAGATATAACCTGGGAGTCTTTAAGTCAAGAGTGAATAGGTTACTTCTAGGCAAGCGTGCTCCATCTTCGACCACATCATCGCTTACCATCAGGTGAGATAGTGGTCAAACGCGAGCCTATCTAACATAAAAAAAAAAAAGGACTCGCCCATCAAGGAGCGCGGTCCGAAATTAAAAACAACACGTATTATACTAAAACACGTATACTAAAGTATAAATAATTAGATTATCTTTAAAATGGTGAAGGTTTCATAAAAACACGCTTATTTTGCGTGATTCTAATTGCGTTATACATAACTTTACAAATGAATTACACTATGTTATAAAAATATAATTTCGAATATTCACTTACCAATTACGAAGAAAATTGTCTAGAGTAACATATATTTTTTTCAAAGATATAAGACTAATCGTTTAGAGGTAATGTTCAATTAAAAATCATTAAAACTCATTTAACTGCGCCTTAAGGTGCCGACGCCCCTGCCCAGGGGTTGATGGTTGGTCTGACACGCCCTTCCGCTCCACCCTAGAGCGGGAGAGGTCATTGGAAGAAACCCACCTCAAAAAAAAAAAGGCACTTCCTTATTTTTATTGTTTGTTGTAATTCTTGTGACAAGATACAATATATATATAATATTTAAAACGTCAACTGACGTCTCTGGACCGAACTTGAAAGGCGCAATTTCTGCAGAAACGTCTTCAGGCAGAGTTTTGCCGGTTAAAATAGGCACTATGGATGAAAAAGTACTAAAATATACAATGGAAGATGCAATATGGATGTTATATGCAAACATGTAAACGCATATAACCCGATTTCTAATTATTACTAATGGCGTCTGTAGTCACTGCCAGCGCAACGATTCTGTGCTGTGGCCGCTATTATATGAAACTCTTTAAAGCCTCACCTTTTTCTGCGGATAAGGATTGACGAGCTGGATGGCGCTTCGCAGGTGGTCGTACAGCCCCGCCATGGGCACGAAGTCCACATCCATGAGGAACACGTACGGCGTGTTCACGTTCTCCAGCGCTACGTTACGAAGGTAGTTCACTGGGTAGTGCACCTGTGCAGACATCAGCCGGTTGTAATGATGGTAGAATGAGATAGAGTTATACAAGACACACAGCGAAATCACTTTCGCGCTCTTGAACAGTGATGACTTAAGCACTTGTTTTTTGGTTCTAGAACATGCTGGTTTCGTCACGATGTTTTCTTCTACCGTCTCTAGATCATAGCAATATGCATTGTGTAATATAATTATGGTGTGACAAGTTTGGTAAGTCTGTGTATCTTTAAAGCTATACAATCCAGGTTTATAGTAATTAAACTTTAAGGCCGGTATTGACACTTAATTTTATCAATAAAAACACCCCACATAAGGGGTGCAATCTCTACACCCTCAAAGATAGAGAAATTATTTTAGTATCTGTCTTACTTATTTCGATATCCACATAGGCTAACTATAACTTTGGACCTAGGTTTCACAGAGGCGTACATTAAATGTTATTTTTACGGCCATAGCATAGAGAAACTAAAAAAGTATTCAACTAAGACACAAAAGGAGGTTTGTAGAGATTACTCCCCTTATGTGGGGTGTGTTTACCGATAAAAGTAGGTGTATATACCGCCTTTAAAGTTATATTTCTACAAACCCGGACATATTCTTTATACTTAACCAACAGCTTAGCAGACTTAGCTATACATAACTAACTATTGTTAGTTACCAATTTCTAGCAGACTTATATACGAAATAAAAGCCCGGCCATATTAGGCCACCACAGCTAGAAAACTAAAAAATAAATAAGAATGACTTACAGCATTGTCTCATAGCTTACCTTATCATGTTTAAACACCAGATGGTATCCAATATTCTTCCTATCTCTAAGAGTATCGGACCAGTCTCCGATGAAACTCCACAGTCTTGTTACTTCGCAGTCTGATAAGTATATGGCAACACTGAGTGGACCTGTCAAATTAAAGTTAGCCATTACTTACTTGAAATGGAAGAAAAAACCCATTTGTAATGTGAGTAGGTACTGTGACGACCTTATGTTGGCGACCTTATGGCGGAGACTGGCACGTTGGAAGTTTGGAACGCCGATTGAAAATTTAGAACAAAGAAGACTTTTGTTTTTGGGTGGACTTCTCCTAGCCCGCTCGAAGAGGGCACATGTATTATTTTATTATTCAATATAACGTATTAGTGCGCCATCCCTCTTTTCTTTATCACACAACACACATAAGCAGTCACTCTCGTACACCACACTCTCGCACTGCCAGCGAGTAAGACAACCCCCAGGAACGTATAAGAAATCTCCAGGGACAGCACTAAGAGAAGGTGCTCCACGTCCCTATAGTACCTTCCCATGTGTGATTCCCACAACGGACAGTGTTATTGGGTTTCCCAATGGCTCTCCAGGATCTGGAAGTAACTCTAGTTGATGGCAATATGTTCGCCCCTATTAGGTAGGGCTTATGGCCGAAACTCAAATTAAGGCCAGGACTCTCAGAATCGACCTATTTTTGGTTCAACATTAAACAATCAAACATTCTCTGTTCAGATCTGATAAAAATATATGTTGTAGTTTTAAACATTCTTGGTTACTCTACGGTTCAAAACACGATATTTACAACTTCACTTGATCATAAAAAATCGCGAAAACAGAGAAATTATTGATCGTTTTTCAAGTGGTACTTGAAGTAGACTCAACTTTTACTCCCAAAAAACATGTAAAAAAATAGGCAATGAGGTTTAGAATGATTTTCTACGGTAACTTTTTCTCAAAACAGTTTATTATTTTAACAATATATTATTATATTTATTATAAAACAAAGCGGCCTGCGCGCTTCGTTTCAGTAGCCCGCCAGGCGTCACCGAGGTAGGACCTGTGTCGCTTTTGCTGGCTCGCTACGTTCTCCCGCTAATCGAGCGAAATTATACGTTATATTATTGTTATTTTTCGTGTTTGTTGTTTTAGATGAGTTTGTAAAATAATGTTGTTGTAAGCTAGATTAAACTGTAGATATTAGTGTAAGTTTGAATGGTATTTAAACTATGTTGAATAAAAACAGAAGAAAGAATTTATTGAGCCTAAATATAAGAATAAACGTAAAGTAAAGCGTGGTCGAGCTCTCCGAAACTACTGGTACCTAAGTATCTACCCTACATTATTTTTCTAAGTTGATTATTTTGTTATAGTTTTGAACTCTCTCTTGAGAATTTTGTTTGACGGAGTATGGAGACCGAGGTGACTGATGATGTGACCGACCTGATGGTGGACTCCGAAGGTAGGTCTATACCTACCTTCGTAGTCCACCATCAGGTCGGTACACAAACAAACAAATGAACAAAAAACAGACAAAAATAAACTAACATAAATTCTGTAAAACAAAGTTACAGTAATTTTATACTGGGACGCAACATTTTTGCACAGCGGGGTCAGGGAGTTCATTTAAAATGCGCGTTCGCGAGACTTGCTGCGCGGGGACTGAGGTAACGCTAAATGCCTACTGCGCTACTAGTACATGATGCTATATCTAACACGTACCTTCCCAGTAGTTGACGAGTCTCTCGAGGAACTGCAGCCGGTCCATAGACAGCTGCAGCGCCAGGGTCACGTCGAAGCTATCTATGTCTGTATGGCTGTAGTCCATGTAATATAAGTGTGTTCGCAACTTCACGTTTTGGGCGGCACGGAAGCTGACGCATAAGTCTGATTGGTTGACCTGTAGATTGAGAGAGTCGACAATTATATATACAGGCAAGTGCCTAAACATGCCAGGATGGCAGGAATATTTGAAAGAGTCACCGCAGCCCTAGCACAGGAAACTAAAGGTACACGGCTGGGTTTAAGTCAGTAAGAGTCTGACACCTGCCCGGGGGTGGAGGATAAATCTGCCCGGGGGTGGAGGATAAATTCGAAAGAGTTACCTCGCCCCCGGGCGCGTAGGGCAGGGAGGAACAGGGGTGGGTTTTAGTCAGTAAGAGTCTGACACGCCCTTCCGCTCCACCCCAGAGCGGAAAGAGTCATAAGATGATTTCCCACACCCGATGACGTGAATTTTTATAACTATTACAATAATCAAAGACAAAAACGATTTTCTGTTGAAAAAATGAGTACGAGTGTTATGTAACGCGTATCATAAGATCTACACACACACAAGTATCAATTTTCCTAAATTAAACCCACAGCCTATGTGAAACTAGGTTTTGGATATTTAGTTTTACGAGGGGAAAATGTGTATCCCCTATACAAATTTTCCCCTATGTGGTGTGTAATGACATAAGTGGCCAAGACTGCTGCATGCTGTTGGTCAGGATCAGGATAACCGTAAAAGCCTGGGTATTGGCTGGCTTTGTCACTCGCTGCTCGAGAGCTTGAGGAAGTGATGATAATGATGACGTCATGATGAAGTAAATAAATAAATCTTTATTGAACTAAAGCCTAAAAAACTATTACAATGGTATAGTAGAAGTACACACATTGAGAAGCTTATGCTAGGTAGTAATGCACACAAGTAGCTGCAGGAAGGCTGTGCTGACGTTCATAGTCGAGGGTCACCAGTATAGAGGAGCGAGGATCGCCCAGAGGACACGGTGGAGCATACGGTGGAGGTTTGCCCCGCTTGGGCAGAACACCGCCGTGTCCTCGTGGATGCGATAGGCGGCAGCGACCTCTCGCGCCGTGCCCTGGTTCAGGCCATGGTACGGAGCGAGAGGGAATGGGGGGCCGTCTCCTCCTTCTGCGAAGCAGTAATGCTCGCGAAGAGGGAGGCGGCACACGTTAGGGAGACTCAACAGAGGCAGAGTCGCCCTAGCGCCCTCAGCAGCAGCCGTCGCAGGAGACGCCAGGGGCTGCGAGACGATCTCCGGCCACCGTAGACCCGGGCCTGCGGACGGCGAGTAGTGGGTAACTCGCCGTCCGATCAGCACCAGGCCCGAGAGTCGACGGCGCGTAGTGTTCCACGCGCGCCTCAAAGAGTTGTCAGCAAAGGACGGGGCCTGCCACGGCCAGTGCCTGCCCGGGGGTGGAGGATAAATTCGAAAGAGTTACCTCGCCCCCGGGCGCGTAGGGCAGGGAGGAACAGGGGTGGGTTTTAGTCAGTAAGAGTCTGACACGCCCTTCCGCTCCACCCTAGAGCGGAAGAAGTCATAAGATGATTTCCCACCCCCCAAAAAAAAAAAAAAAAAAAAAAAAAAAAAAAAAAAAAAAAAAAAAAAAAAAAAAAAAAAAAACCAGTATAGAGGCATGCGGAATAGTCTAGGCAACTGCCCGATGGTAGATAACGGACTGTTGTACGCGTGCGGAGAACTTTGATAGCAGGATTTGGTCGCTACTTGTGGCTGTGGTGTGCTGTATGTGCTCTGCCACTACAAGGCATAAGCGTTTAAGTTAATACTTACTTTCATAGAGAAGTGCTGTATAAAGGAGCACCGGTGCAGCTTCTCCCGCAGCAGGTAGCCATCAAAGTTGACGTACGACTGATGAATGTCGCGGAAGAAACTGGCGTCGCGAGTGTTTATGTTATGCTTCAGGGGGGAGTTCCAATGAATTATCTGCAAATTATAAACAACGGAAGCCTTTTATTCGACCTGAGAGAGATTATACAGGCTGTAACGAAAATGCGTGGTTATATTTTAGTTACAACTTTCTTCAAGCAAGCTAATTATGTCTATCTCTATATATAAAACAAAGCCGGGTTACTTACACTATGTATAACTCAAGAACGGCTGGAGTAATTTTTATAATCTTTGATGTGTTGGATTTGTCTTCGCCCCGAATAGCAGAATAATTATTAAAACATCGGAAAATTTACGAAAAAAAAATCTATGGTACGGCTTTTTTGATGATATCTCGAGAACGGTTTTGTTTATTGATATTGAGGCGGTAAAAAGTTCGCCGGGTCAGCTAGTATAATATCAGACAAAGTAGGGTTAGTTACACCATTTATAAACCAAGAACGGCTGGACCGATTTTAATCTTTGTTTTGTTGGATTTTTCTCCGCCCTGAATAGAAGAATAACTAATAAAAAATCGGAAAATTTCACGATAAAAAAAATATGAAGAAAATTCACTATACTTATTTCAAAGAGGGTGATTTTGAGGTCGACAAAACTTGCGATTGTTCCGTATTCGCCACTACTTTTTCATACAAAGCACATTGCAACGTGGAATATTGTAATTCAGTGAAATCCGCATGAAAATCCGTTTAGTAGTTATTGAGTTTATCGCGAACAGACGCTACGGGGGACTTTGCTTTATATGTAGCGATAGTGATGATTTGCGCCCGTGCAAAGCCGGGGCGAGTCGCTAGTATAATACATACCTTAACATTATTCCGATCCTCCCCATAACAGTTCTTAGCCAACGTCTGCGTAGACATCTGAACATTGTACTGGCAGCTCATATTATACACATATCGCGGTTGGCTCTTTAGGATCGCGTTTATAACATCCTGGTCAGCAAGCGTGGTCTGTTTCAACCTTTCTATGTTTTCGTGAACGGCGTCATGCCATAACCTGGTCCAGTCTGTTGTCGTCCGGATCTTCTTTAGGTCTAAAAGCATGACTCCTGTATTGTAGCCCCGACCGAGAGCTGGCCAGTGCTTTGCTTTGTTTAGGTACCAGCTGCTCTCGTTTTCGACTAGGCCTATGAACTGTGGGAGATATAATAAGATGTTTTTTTAGTAAAATTAATTGGTTATGGAGGTGTGTAAAGAGTGATATTATTTTTAAAAGGTTATATTCTATTCAACTGCAGGGTGTAGCAGGAAGTCATATTTTAAAAGGTTCTATTCTATTCAACTGCAGGGTGTAGCAAGAAGTCATATTTTAAAAATTGCTTCTGCCGATCGTAATGAACAACTTTCTCCAAAGAAGTCATGGAAAATTTCCAAAAAAAATTTGCATCTCCAATACCTAAACTTATTTTGATCAGCACCAACTGTTGATGAACTTTGTGTAGAAAATCAAGTTTTTTTCTATGACTTCCTCAGAGAAATTTGTTAATTTCTAAGGGCAGAAGCAAATTTTAAAATATGACCACATCTTACCGTTCCGCCCGGGGGTGGAGGATAAATTCGAAAGAGTTACCTCGCCCCCGGGCGCGTAGGGCAGGGAGGAACAGGGGTGGGTTTTAGTCAGTAAGAGTCTGACACGCCCTTCCGCTCCACCCCAGAGCGGAAAGAGTCATTAGATGATTTCCCACCCCCCAAAAAAAAAAAAAAAAAAAACAACCGTTACTCTCTATATAACGAGACCAAATCTTTAGTTCTGTTTTCTAATATACCTAAAGTTGGATGAGTCACAGATAATATAATACTAGCGTAGGTACAGATGCCTCATCCCATACAAATAAACGGTATCGTCGTAACTACGGGTTTTCGTCTGGCACAAGTAACTTTTGTTCTTCGTTCGGGTCCGTCCTCTATACATCGCTAGATGGTGTTAACAGCGACAGCTTGCAAGCTGAATGAATTTACTTAAAGTCTTACCAATATTTTCTCACACATTGAAGAATTATTTTATAGTATTTTTGGCACTCCATATCAGTTTTACTGTATCAAAATGTGTCAGAATTCAAATTTTAAAGAGGCGAATGGATAAACTCTAAACCTTCAAACAGCGCCATCTATTGGTACAAGAAATATAGATGTCTAAGGCTTCGTTCCAATAATCGTCTAAATTTGAATTACAAGCCAATTATTCCACAATTTAATGCTTAGGGCATTTTATTAAATAAGAAAATACAGTTTTTACCATATGTAGTTTCAAAATATTAATCTTACTTAAACTTCAATATGAAATCGATGCATATTACGCCATCTATTGAGATTTATTTGAACTAAATTTTCTTTGTTCGAGATGATACCCCGTGGTTGAGTTTACCAATCAATAGCATTATTTGAGCAATTAAGATGACAAAAAAACGATTATTTCATCAATAAAATAATGAACCATCAGACCATACGTCATGATCATGTTTTCTATCACAGTGCAAGTCATGTAACTAATGATTTCAAAAGTAAGCATGATTTCAGAGTGGTAAACCTACAATATTTTTGTATAAAGTCTGGCGCTAGATCACTATCTCACCTAATGGCCTAGAAGTAATCTTAAGGTAAGAGTCAATACTCTTACCTTAAAAAGACCCTCTGGTTCTAGCTGTCAGTCAACACAGACTCCGGCAGGGTATATGCATGTAATTTAAATTTGGTTCAAATATTTTTATGCCGAATCTTTATTAGCCGGACATCTAAACTAAACCGTTATTTTAATAATTAATATCTTTTTAATAACTTAAAATTAATAAATAAAAGTGCAAATTAAGCGAGGGAAATTCTAATTTCTAAAACGCAAAACCATTGGTTAAAACGAAGCGTGACGTCACAGAATATATCAACAAGTTCGTAGTGCTTACATTTATATGGTATTGCAGGCTTTTGATTATAAAACTTAATAATAACGTGTGTGTTGTGAATTAATTTACTGTTTAAATGTAATTTTAGCATCCTAGTGACATTATAAATACTTTGAGGCAATGATTGAAACTGGTTTTGTAAAATCGGATAATCAGCCGAGAATAGACTGATGCAATAATGTAGTCGTCTTATTTACGCTCAAATCCAGATTTAACGTCCGCTGAATTATAAGGAGTGAAAGATGCACGATAATTATTATACATAACACATTATATACGTTATTTTATACATGGGTATATACAATCCTAAAAATGAGGAGTAGTAAACATAACCTATAATTTATGATTATTGTAAAACGAACGAATTAAACGAAGCTATCCATACACTGTATTTTATTGCTGAAACTAGTCACATTTAATGTTATTCACGGTCTGTCAAGTTTATTATGATACTGTTACGTCGACCGTATTACTCTGGAACGTTCGAGAATGTGGTCGAAGTTTCCAGAAATTTCCACTAGGTTCGAGAACATTCCATTGTGGTACTGTATAGAAGTTCATAGATGTTTCTAGAATATTCCAGTATAGGATAGTTCGACAATGTTCTGGAAACTTCCATGACCGTATAAATAGGCCGGACGGCGGGCGAGTGAGTCAGTCTGATTTCGACTACGGATGCGAATACAAGCGATTACGAAGAGAATAGTGATTATTAGCGAATTAGTGTTTGTGTTTATAAGTTGTTGAGTTAATAAAGGATATTTAGTTAATTAATTGTTGTAAAATAATTTATCCCATACCCAGCTCGTAACAAATTGGTGTCAGAAGTGAGGGATAAATTATGCCAATTTTACCAAAGGACGACACGGACGGTATTCGTACAAGGAGTCAACGGCAGCAAGACATGGATCAGAGGCGGTTTCGAGATTCTCCGATACAGCCGGGTGGTGTTCAGCCTACGACAGAGCCAGTCGCTAGCCCATGTGGAGTTTCTTCAGCACCAGCGGTGCCAGACTTGTCTGCGCTAATGGCGCTGTTGCAGGAACAGGCTTGCCGTCAAGAAGAACAGGTCCGTCGGTTGGAGGAGAAGCTTCATCAAGATAAAGAGGAGCAGGCCCGCCGCCAAGAAGAGCAGGCCCGCCGCCAAGAAGAACACGCCCGCCGCCAAGAAGAGCAGGCCCGCCGCCAAGAAGAGTTACAGGCCCGACGCCATGAAGAGCAGATGCTCCTTATTAAAGACCTTCACTCAACACTTGGCAAAGAGTTCAAGGTGATGAAGGAGCAGGTTCACCAGCATGAGAACCACATCTCAGAAGCTGAAGTTCAGATTGCCGGGGTGAAGAAGGCTTTAGGTGAACTTAGGGCTGGAGACGGGGTTGTGCCTTCAGTGGTTGCTGCACCTTCGGCACGTGGATTTAAGGTGCCACCATTCGACGGAACATCTTCATGGTCGGCCTACAAAATTCAATTTGAGGCCGTTATGAAAGCGAATGGGTGGACCAAAGACCAAGCTATGACCGCGCTCACCTTAGGCCTCCGAGACCAGGCCCTAACCATACTTGAGGCTCTTGGCAAGGATGTGACCTACGAGCAGCTGCTGGAAGCGTTAGAGTCCAGATATGGCGACGCGCACTTGGAGCACGTATTTCGCGCTAAGTTAAGAGATCGCGTTCAACGTAGTGCCGAGAACCTACAGCAGTGGGCCTTGGAAGTTGAAAAGTTGGTTCGGAAAGCATACCAGTCCGCCCCTGCACTCATCAATGGCAATCTGGTACAGGCGTTCATCGACGGAATACGTGACTTGGAAGTTAGAGCCGCTGTAAGACTTGGGCATCATGAGAAACTGAAGGACGCCTTGGCCCATGCCTTGGAAGTAGAGGCAGTGAGGCAAGACCATCGAACACACCGTATCAGGGAGGTTGTGGCATCACCTGTACGCGATCGTCCGCAAGGGTATAGCCCTAGGTGTTACACTTGTGGAGAAAGGGGTCATCTTCGGTCAAGCTGTCCAAAGCGAAGCACACTGAGAGAAAATCAATCCCAGCAAGATAGGGCGACTGATACAACTGCCCAGCAACAGCAGGGAAACGAGTAAACGCCAGGACTGAGGGGCGGGTGCTGGCTGGTATTGAAAGAGCCCCGAGGATCTCGATCTCACAGGCCCATGACGGAAACAGCCTGATCATCAAAGGCGAAGTCAACGGAAAACCATGCAAATTTACGTTGGATACTGGAGCTTCTCACACGGTCGTCAATTCTCATCTAGCAAGTCGGTTCCTTGGGGACTTCTTCAATAACCACGACCGTATACAATTACTGACAGCTACCGGTCAGCACATAATCGTCCGAGGCAGAAAGGAGGTGGAGTTAAAATTAGGTAACAAATTCTATCGGCATAATGTCATCGTGGCCGACATAGTGGACGTTTGCATCCTGGGATTAGACTTCATGCGGAAACATCGTTGTGAGATCGACGTTGATCAAGGAGTATTGAAGTGTGGTACAGAGGAAATCTTCATGGAAGGTGTACCATCAGGAAAAGTTTTCCGCCTGAAATTTGACGTGTCAACACTTTTAGAAAACTACGATTTAACGGAAGTAGAAATGGATAAAGCTAAGAAGATGTTACTTCAGTACGCCGACTCTTTCTCTACAAATGATGCTGACATAGGAAGAACAGGACTGGTTCAGCACAAAATTAATACTGGCAACGAGTTACCAATCCGTCAACGACCAAGAAGACTGCCGGTTGCACGTGAAAAGGAAGTGGAAATGATGATTGAGGGTATGGTCAAGGATGGTGTTATAGAGCCTTCATCGAGTCCATGGTGTTCTCCTGTGGTCCTGGTGAAGAAAAGGACGGCAACACGCGCTTTTGTGTGGACTATCGACGATTGAACCACGTCACGAAAAAGGACAGTTACCCACTGCCTAGGATCGACGACACATTGGATACACTGACTGGAATGAGGTGGTTTACCACGCTAGACTTGAAAAGTGGCTACTGGCAAGTGGAACTAGACCCTAAGGATAAGGAGAAAACTGCATTTTCAACAGGAAAGGGGCTATGGCAGTTTAAAGTTATGCCATTCGGATTGTGCAATGCTCCTGCGACGTTTGAAAGGCTAATGGAGCAAATACTTGCTGGGTTGATCGGAGACGCATGTCTTGTCTATTTAGACGACATTATTATCGTGGGCCGTACATTTGAAGATCACCTTCAAAATCTCAATCGAGTGCTGTCAAAAATCCGGACGGCAAATCTTAAGTTAAGTCCGAAAAAGTGCTCATTTTTCAGACGACAAGTGAACTTTTTAGGACACATAGTTTCGGAGGAAGGTGTTCAGACAGATCCGGAGAAAATCGTCGCCGTCAAGGATTGGCCAGTTCCGAAAGACAAGACGCAGGTCAGAGCATTTCTGGGTTTGTGCTCCTACTATCGGCGGTTTGTCAAGAATTTTGCCGACATTGCAAAACCTTTACACAAACTCACTGAGGAGAAGCAACAGTTCTGTTGGGACGAGAATTGTGACATCGCATTCCGGGAATTAAAGAAACGTCTGTGCAATACACCTATTCTGGGATATCCTGACACTGAAAATGACTTCATAGTTGACACAGACGCAAGTAATACTGGAATTGGAGGCGTGTTGTCTCAACGGAAAGGAAACCAGGAAGTTGTTATAGCTTACTACAGCAAATCTTTATCCAAACCAGAAAGAAATTACTGCGTCACGAGACGGGAGCTACTCGCAGTAGTAAGGACATTGCAACACTTCAGTAAATATTTGCTGGGACGGAAATTCCAATTGCGAACTGACCACGCTGCATTAAAGTGGCTATTGCAGTTCAAGAATCCAGAGGGACAAGTGGCAAGATGGATCGAACTACTACAAGAGTTTGACTTCGTAACGGAACATCGTAGTGGAAGAACTCACGGTAACGCAGATGCACTGTCTAGAAGACCTTGCCCTGAAGACTGTAAGCATTGTACCAAGCAAGAGACTAAGGAAGTAGTTCCCGTGAGGATGCTAAGAATGGATCTCAGCAATGAATGGAAGGAAACCCTACAGCTTGCTCAGCAAAATGACACGGACCTCAAACCGATCTTTGAGTGGATTAAAGCTGGTGCTCCGAAGCCCAAGTGGAGTGATGTTGCGGCGTTAAGTTCCATCACAAAGAGCTATTGGGCACAATGGAACAGCTTGGTTATCCAGGATGAAGTCTTGTGCCGTAAATGGGAAAACGCCCGAGGAGACAACTGTCATCTACAAATTGTTGTCCCCAAAGCCAAAGTACCGGATGTTTTACGGCTCTACCATGATGGATGTTCAGGAGGACATATGGGGGTAAAAAGAACTCTACTGAAGATACGAGAGCGGTTTTACTGGATTCACTGTCGAGAGGATGTTGAGGACTGGTGCCGCAAATGTACCAGTTGTGCGGCTCTGAAAGGACCCCAGACACGCAGCAGAGGTGCTTTACAATTATACAACGTGGGAGCCCCCTGGGAACGGATAGCACTAGACGTTGCAGGACCATTTCCGGAAAGTGAAAACGGAAACAAGTACTTCATGGTTGTCATGGATTACTTCACAAAGTGGCCAGAAGTCTTCGCCATTCCCAACCAAGAAGCAACAACAGTCGCAGATAAATTGGTTCAGGAAGTGTTCTGTCGTTTTGGAGTACCCTTGGAAATTCACAGCGACCAAGGGAGGAAATTTGAATCACAAGTTTTCCAGGAGACTTGTCGACTGATGGGTACTCACAAGACCAGAACCACTTCTTACCATCCGCAATCTGATGGAATGGTAGAACGTTTCAACCAAACGTTGGAGAGATATCTGTCAAAAGTTGTGGAAAGCAGGCAAAGGGATTGGGACAAGCACATACAGCCATTTCTTCTGTCCTACCGTAGTGCAGTTCACGAAAGTACGACTGTGACACCAGCCTTCGCAAACTTTGGAAGGGAATTACGGTTGCCTGCAGATTTAATCACCGGAACCCCCCCTGATGCCCCACGCAGTGTAACCGATTATGCGAATGACTTGCGTAACAAGTTGAATGATGTATATGAGCATATCAGACAATCCGGCCAACAAATGTCTGATAAGATGAAGACCCGATACGACCGGAAGGCAAACCATAGAGGTTTTGACGAAGGTTCACTGGTGTGGTTGCATAACCCAGTGCGCAGCAAAGGGAAGTCTCCCAAATTGCAAGCAAAATGGGATGGACCATACCGAATCGTGACCAGGATCAACGATGTCACCTACCGAATACAGAAGGGTCCACGAGGTGCGCCTAAGATTGTCCATGTAGACCGTTTGGCGCGATACTACGGGACTAATGATGCTCGGGACGAGCATGTCTAAGGAGAGGGCAGTGTTACGTCGACCGTATTACTCTGGAACGTTCGAGAATGTGGTCGAAGTTTCCAGAAGTTTCCACTAGGTTCGAGAACATTCCATTGTGGTACTGTATAGAAGTTCATAGATGTTTCTAGAATATTCCAGTATAGGATAGTTCGACAATGTTCTGGAAACTTCCATGACCGTATAAATAGGCCGGACGGCGGGCGAGTGAGTCAGTCTGATTTTGACTACGGATGCGAATACAAGCGATTACGAAGAGAATAGTGATTATTAGCGAATTAGTGTTTGTGTTTATAAGTTCTTGAGTTAATAAAGGATATTTAGTTAATTAATTGTTGTAAAATAATTTATCCCATACCCAGCTCGTAACAATACTTTCTATGTATTTCGGTATCTTGTCTTTTTAGGTATGTAAAATAAATTCAGCATTTAGTAAAACCTTGGAATGACAATAATGTTAAGTAATTGTTTTAAATGAAAGTTTTGCCTTTTGTAATTTAGGACTGGTGTGGCGAGTTGCCGCCACTCTGCAAGTTGGATGGGGTGTGGTATAACGACGTGTGTGTGTCCTGCTTTAGCATGTGATGCAAAGTGTGTAGCCGGCCTTACAGGAGCCATAGGCAATCAAAGGTGCAGCGGTCGACGTTAGTGCGCCTTACGCCGCGAGGCCATACGCATTCACCGCAGACTAAATTAATGTCTTATTAACATCGTCCCCGCAAATACACTAAAATCCCGAGTAATATCCCGTAAACGTTGGGGATTTTCCGGGAATAATAAATAACCCCATATTTACCGCGTCCGTGTAACTAGTGAACAAAACAAGAATAACCAGGAGTGTTGGTGTGAAGAGAATCGAGTGGCCACTCGTCGGGATCCTGCGAGGCTGCCGAAGGAAGAGTCAGGTACCGCTTCGTTTTACTCGCTTAGAGTTAGGCCAACATACGCCGTCTACTGCGAACCACTCCTAACTTGAAGTTATACAGACAAATATAGGCAATTTTGGGCCAGCATTCAATCCAGGTTTTTGGCCGTAACAATGTCCTGCATCCTGCCGAGAACCACAGCTATTTACACGCTTGGGCAACTCCATTAGATGGTCCTTTCGAGCCTGGATAGGCATCAGTAAAATTCAGTACAAATTAAGTACAAGTCATTACAGTAGGCACATAACTTTATTAGTGCCCCAAAATGGCGTCCCGTAAGCAAGAAGCTAAATTGGCTCAGCTTACCGCTAAAAAACAAATGATTTTCGAGCGAGTTAATCGCATATATAATGATTCCAGAAACATCTCGAACTTTGATTCACGTTCAAATGAGACATTCTTAGCGCAGTCAGAAACAATTACTGAGCAATACAACAAATTTGAGGAAATAGTAGAACAAATGAATGAATTGCAATTCGAGATTGACCAAACCGCACCAGACTATTCGAGTCTATATTCTATTGAAGACTTATATTCTAATATTAAATATAAACGTAATCTCATACTTTCGAACTACGAAACATCGGAACACAAAGGGGGTACTCGGATAAAATTACCGCCCATAGATTTGCCATCGTTTGACGGTAAAGCGGAAAACTGGCCCATATTTTACGAAATGTTTCGCAGCAATGTTCATTTAAATACCGATCTGGTTGACTCGCAGCGTGTCCAGTACTTGATCAGTAAATTGACTCATGATGCCTTAAAACTAACAGCAGGCATTGTTCCTACAGGTGATACATACAACGTTATGTGGAACAGTCTCGTTAAAAGGTATCAAGATAAGCGTAGTTTAGGGATTCATTATCTCAATAATATACTGGATATTAAACAATGCGCCGGAAATGCCGCGAGCCTCAATACTTTTGTGGAACGATATTCAGCGTCCGTCGCAGCCTTGAAGCAGTTAGACATTCCAGACTTACTGGATTTTGTTTTATTACACTGTGGTTTAAGAAAGGTTGACGCGCAAACTGTCTTACAGTTTGAATCCCGTGTGAGTGAAAAAGAATTACCTTCCTATGCGGAGTTTATAACATTCATGCAAGGATATGTTAAAGTACTACAACGCTCATACGGTAATAATTTACAGACGGAACCGCGCGCTAAGTCTAGTTCAGCTAATCATCAAACAAAAAATAACACCGCTAAATCGTTCGTATCACGTAATGAACCGGTTTCAAATAGCAAATGTACGCTATGCGATAAGGATGACGTACAACATCAGCTGTTCTATTGCCCGCAGTTTAAAAATATTAGTACACCGCGAGCACGTTTTGAATTTATTAAAGCTAAACGTGGCTGTATAAACTGTTTAAGTCTATCCCATTCTTTGGTTAAATGTAAGTCACGTAACGTTTGTAAAATTTGTAAAAAGACCCATCATTCTCTCTTACATTTCCGAGAAAAAGATGAGTTATTATCGCCCGAGCCACAAGTGCCTACTAAGGATACATCTGTTTCGCTCACTACAGCTGTTAAAACTGGGTCAACTATTTTGCTAGCGACCGCGCAGTTATTTGCATACTATAGCGACATCAGAAATAAGGAGGTGGTTCGGTGCCTACTAGATAACGGATCGCAAAATAATTTAATTACTGTGGACTGTTGTAAACGTTTGAATTTACCCATAATTAAATTACGCAATTCATCTTTACAAGGTGTTGGAATGACATCGAAACCAGTACACGGTTTTATTCATCTCAACATAGAATCTCGGATTGATCCTCATACGAAGTTTTCGATACAAGCGTTAGTTGTTGATTGTATTACAGATAGACTTCCCGCGAAATTTATTAGATTAAATAACAATGATAACATGTCATACTTAAATAACTTGCCGCTTGCCGATCCGACTTGACTGGCCTGTTGGTCTAGTGGTTAGTGACCCTGACTGTTATGCCGGAGGTCGTGGGTTCGATTCCCACCCAGGACAAATGTTTGTGTAATGAGCACGATCATTTGTTCTGTGTCTGGGTGTAATTTATCTATAATATGTATGTATTTAGAAAATATATAAGTATGTTTATCAGTTGTCTAGTACCCATAACACAAGCTCTGCTTAGCTTGGGACTAGATGGCGTTGTGTGATAGTTGTGGAATATTATTATTATTATTATTACTTGGAATGTTCCGGGCGGAATAGACGTTGTGCTTGGAGCACAATTGTTCCCCTTTATTTACCTGGGAGACAGAGTCGACTCAGGCACCCGCGCGCCCCCTGCTATACTGACTAGCTTCGGTTATGTACTTATGGGTGATATTGATTGTTGTAGTAGTGATGACACACATTGCATCTTCGTTTACCGCGCAGGCCGACATTGAAGTCGAGTCAAATTTACATAAGTTTTTTGAGCTAGAGGAAATTCCATCTCAACGTTTTATTAGTCCGGACGAATTAGAGTGTGAAAATAATTTTATTTCTTCAGTCTTATTTGAAGACGGCAGATACTTTGTCGATCTACCTTTTGCGCGCTCACCCAGCGAGCTAGCTAGCTCGCGCGGTTACGCCCATCGGCGCTTACTTGCGCTCGAGCGTAAGTTTACGTTAATGCCGACCCTACGCGAGAATTATAATAAAACTATCGCGGATTATATAACTCAGGGGTATTTAGCGGAAGTGCCCGACTCTGAATTGACAGAGGAGGGTTATTACATACCGCATCATGCCGTCATTAGACCGGACAAGGACAGCATTCGAGTGGTTTTGGACGCTAGCGCCAAAACTCACTCGGGGTTGTCGCTCAATGACATTTTGCATGTCGGACCTAATTTGCAAGCAGACTTGTTTTTGTTATTACTTGATTTTCGTACATTCCCTGTCGCGATGACAGCGGATATAAAACAAATGTTCTTACGTATCGGTGTAAAAGAGCACCACCGCAAATATTTACGAATCTTGTATCGTTTTAGCAAAGGTGAGCCTATTCGCACCTTTCATTTTAACCGCGTTCCCTTCGGACTAAAGCCTAGTCCTTATTTAGCGATGCGCACACTGCGTAACTTGGCGTGTGAGCAAAGCGACCGCTTTCCTGAGGCTTCTAAATTGGTAGAAACTCAGTTTTACATGGACGACTACGTCTACTCTGTTTCGGACGAACAGACAGCTATGCGTCTATCCCGCGATTTAATTGATTTAATGAAGGTAGATTCCTTTGACTTAGTCAAATGGGCTACCAATTCACCCGCTTTATTAGAGATTCTCCCAGAGTCTCACCGCTTACCAGTTAATTTTTCTGGCATGGATAATGATGTCCATAATTTCAAAATCCTTGGATTAACCTGGGAACCCGCTGATGATTATTTTTCTTTGACAACAATCGCCGTGGATGATAAATGCACGAAGCGCGCGATTCTATCGCTAGTTGCCCGCTTGTTCGACGTACTTGGCCTTGTAGGACCCGTTGTGCTGTACGCGAAGGTATTAATTAAGGAACTTTGGTTAGCTAAAGTAGGATGGGATGAGGTTCCTCCGGAATCCATCACTAATAGGTTTTCCGCTTTTACGCGCGATTTTCCTTCACTCTCTTCTCTAAAGGTTCCTCGCCACATTGGCGTCTTTAGAGAAGCTGTAGTGAACATCGTAGCCTTTTGCGACGCCAACTTTACTGGTTATGGCTGTTGTATTTATTTACACATTACCAACCCTACAGGTGATATCACTGTCCGACTCTTATGTGCAAAGTCCAAAGTCTCCCCCGCTAAAATAACAACGCCAGCTCGATTAGAACTTGTCGCCGCTTTACTTCTGTCTAAACTTGTTCGCGTAGTCAAGGAAAAACTTTCCGCTCGTGTACCTATTGCAGGTGTCCACGCTTTCTCGGACTCCACCATAGCTCTCTCGTGGATCCACTCATCTCCCCATAGATGGTCTATTTTTACAGGAAAACTTACCTGCCGCTTGTTTCCGTCACGTGTCCGGGAAAGAGAATCCTAGCGATTGTCTGTCTCGCGGCATGCTGCCGTCGGATTTAATAAGACACTCGTTGTGGTGGAACGGCCCCACATGGCTCCATCAGCCCATGAGCGAGTGGCCTTTAAAGTTCTCTCCTGCTCAATGTGAAACATTGCCGGAGTTTAAATCAAAGGTTTTTCTTGTAGAAACGTCGAATACTGAACCGCGTATTTTAGATACTATAGCTGACCGTGTTTGCTCATGGAATAAACTGTTACGTGTATTTATGTACATTCTTAAATTTACAAACAGACTACATAGTCATAGTTCTGTTAAAAACATTCAAACCGCCGAAAATTTCATTGTTCGAATAGTTCAAAGTTTACATTTTGCGAGCGATTTAAATTTAATTAAAGCAGGTGAACTTCCAGCTAAGAAGTTGCGCTGTTTATCTGTCTTCATTGATAGCTTCGGAATCTTACGTATTGGGGGCAGATTGTCTAAATCTGACTTACCGTATGAAGCCAAGCATCCCGCGCTTTTACCTAAACGCGACCGCGTAGTCGATCTAATAATCGATTACTATCACAATACGTACTGCCATACGGGCCCAGGGTTGTTGATGTCCATTATAAGGCAGCGGTTTTGGATATTGGGTGGCCGAACGGTTATACGTTCTCGTTGTCGGAAATGTAATACTTGTTTCCGTCTAAATCCTAAGCATCCAGTACCCAAAATGGCTGAACTTCCTGGATACCGCGTCCGTGATGCTGAAGCCTTTGTACACACCGGTGTAGATTTCGCCGGGCCGCTTGCTTACATACCTATTCGACGTAGAGGTCAACGTTCGCAGAAACTTTACATTGTTTGTTCATATGCATGGTGACTAAAGCCATACATATCGAGCTTGTATCGGATCTCACATCTGAGGCTTTCCTATCCGCATTTAAGAGATTCATTTCCCGCCGCGGTCCAGTGTCTGTTATGTATTCAGACAATGGTACCAATTTTGTTGGCGCTAAGGCGCAATTGGATGATATTTATTCTTTTTTATTAAATTCAACTGTTCAAACTGATATTAAAAATGAGCTTCTTAAATCACGCATCGAGTGGACAAGAATACCGCCGCGAGCTCCACACTTCGGAGGTATTTGGGAGTCGAATATTAAGAGTGTTAAAACTCACTTGTTTAGAGTCGTAGGTAAACAACTTCTCACTTACGAGGAACTCTCGACCGTATTGGTGCAAATTGAGTGCCTTTTGAACTCTCGACCACTTAGTGTCATTTCGTCAGACCCACATCCGGAGGTACTCACGCCCGCGCATTTTTTAATGTCCAGTCCACTCACGTATTTGCCTTCTTCTGAATTGACAGAAGAAAACATAAACCTAAACAACCGCAAAAGGCTCTTGGATCAACTTGTGTTATCCTACTGGAATAAATGGCGAATTGAGTACTTGCACACGCTGCAAGTTCGCCAGAAGTGGTGCACTCCCGATCGCCCTATAGAGATAGGTACTGTCGTTCTCTTGGGTCAAGATAACGTACCTCCATTGACTTGGCCATTAGGTATCACAGAGGAAGTTTTTCCGGGATCGGATGGTGTAATTCGAGTCGCTTCAATAAAAACCGCGTCAGGCACGTATAAACGTCCAGTCACTAAGTTGTATCCTTTGCCAACTCAATAGATTATTATTACTACGTAATTTAGTTTAGGGTTCATAGTATAAGTTCCAATGGTACGCCATTACATAGTTGTAATTTAGTTTATTCGACTTACCATAGTCAAATCGAACCGCAATTCATTCCCTGGATACTGATAATTATTTTTCCCGAGCATTATATCAATGCGATGGTGTTTCGGACTGCTGCTTGGATTTCCCTCAAAGCTCTTCAACAAGTAAACGCTTACATATTATCACCGCTTCTTGAACCTCACTCACGCCGCATAGATTAGCAGCTTTTGAAAGCTCCTGGACCTTTCAAGGCGGGGAGCATGGTGTGGCGAGTTGCCGCCACTCTGCAAGTTGGATGGGGTGTGGTATCACGACGTGTGTGTGTCCTGCTTTAGCATGTGATGCAAAGTGTGTAGCCGGCCTTACAGGAGCCATAGGCAATCAAAGGTGCAGCGGTCGACGTTAGTGCGCCTTACGCCGCGAGGCCATACGCATTCACCGCAGACTAAATTAATGTCTTATTAACATCGTCCCCGCAAATACACTAAAATCCCGAGTAATATCCCGTAAACGTTGGGGATTTTCCGGGAATAATAAATAACCCCATATTTACCGCGTCCGTGTAACTAGTGAACAAAACAAGAATAACCAGGAGTGTTGGTGTGAAGAGAATCGAGTGGCCACTCGTCGGGATCCTGCGAGGCTGCCGAAGGAAGAGTCAGGTACCGCTTCGTTTTACTCGCTTAGAGTTAGGCCAACATACGCCGTCTACTGCGAACCACTCCTAACTTGAAGTTATACAGACAAATATAGGCAATTTTGGGCCAGCATTCAATCCAGGTTTTTGGCCGTAACAATGTCCTGCATCCTGCCGAGAACCACAGCTATTTACACGCTTGGGCAACTCCATTAGATGGTCCTTTCGAGCCTGGATAGGCATCAGTAAAATTCAGTACAAATTAAGTACAAGTCATTACAGTAGGCACATAACTTTATTAGTGCCCCAAAATGGCGTCCCGTAAGCAAGAAGCTAAATTGGCTCAGCTTACCGCTAAAAAACAAATGATTTTCGAGCGAGTTAATCGCATATATAATGATTCCAGAAACATCTCGAACTTTGATTCACGTTCAAATGAGACATTCTTAGCGCAGTCAGAAACAATTACTGAGCAATACAACAAATTTGAGGAAATAGTAGAACAAATGAATGAATTGCAATTCGAGATTGACCAAACCGCACCAGACTATTCGAGTCTATATTCTATTGAAGACTTATATTCTAATATTAAATATAAACGTAATCTCATACTTTCGAACTACGAAACATCGGAACACAAAGGGGGTACTCGGATAAAATTACCGCCCATAGATTTGCCATCGTTTGACGGTAAAGCGGAAAACTGGCCCATATTTTACGAAATGTTTCGCAGCAATGTTCATTTAAATACCGATCTGGTTGACTCGCAGCGTGTCCAGTACTTGATCAGTAAATTGACTCATGATGCCTTAAAACTAACAGCAGGCATTGTTCCTACAGGTGATACATACAACGTTATGTGGAACAGTCTCGTTAAAAGGTATCAAGATAAGCGTAGTTTAGGGATTCATTATCTCAATAATATACTGGATATTAAACAATGCGCCGGAAATGCCGCGAGCCTCAATACTTTTGTGGAACGATATTCAGCGTCCGTCGCAGCCTTGAAGCAGTTAGACATTCCAGACTTACTGGATTTTGTTTTATTACACTGTGGTTTAAGAAAGGTTGACGCGCAAACTGTCTTACAGTTTGAATCCCGTGTGAGTGAAAAAGAATTACCTTCCTATGCGGAGTTTATAACATTCATGCAAGGATATGTTAAAGTACTACAACGCTCATACGGTAATAATTTACAGACGGAACCGCGCGCTAAGTCTAGTTCAGCTAATCATCAAACAAAAAATAACACCGCTAAATCGTTCGTATCACGTAATGAACCGGTTTCAAATAGCAAATGTACGCTATGCGATAAGGATGACGTACAACATCAGCTGTTCTATTGCCCGCAGTTTAAAAATATTAGTACACCGCGAGCACGTTTTGAATTTATTAAAGCTAAACGTGGCTGTATAAACTGTTTAAGTCTATCCCATTCTTTGGTTAAATGTAAGTCACGTAACGTTTGTAAAATTTGTAAAAAGACCCATCATTCTCTCTTACATTTCCGAGAAAAAGATGAGTTATTATCGCCCGAGCCACAAGTGCCTACTAAGGATACATCTGTTTCGCTCACTACAGCTGTTAAAACTGGGTCAACTATTTTGCTAGCGACCGCGCAGTTATTTGCATACTATAGCGACATCAGAAATAAGGAGGTGGTTCGGTGCCTACTAGATAACGGATCGCAAAATAATTTAATTACTGTGGACTGTTGTAAACGTTTGAATTTACCCATAATTAAATTACGCAATTCATCTTTACAAGGTGTTGGAATGACATCGAAACCAGTACACGGTTTTATTCATCTCAACATAGAATCTCGGATTGATCCTCATACGAAGTTTTCGATACAAGCGTTAGTTGTTGATTGTATTACAGATAGACTTCCCGCGAAATTTATTAGATTAAATAACAATGATAACATGTCATACTTAAATAACTTGCCGCTTGCCGATCCGACTTGACTGGCCTGTTGGTCTAGTGGTTAGTGACCCTGACTGCTATGCCGGAGGTCGTGGGTTCGATTCCCACCCAGGACAAATGTTTGTGTAATGAGCACGATCATTTGTTCTGTGTCTGGGTGTAATTTATCTATAATATGTATGTATTTAGAAAATATATAAGTATGTTTATCAGTTGTCTAGTACCCATAACACAAGCTCTGCTTAGCTTGGGACTAGATGGCGTTGTGTGATAGTTGTGGAATATTATTATTATTATTATTACTTGGAATGTTCCGGGCGGAATAGACGTTGTGCTTGGAGCACAATTGTTCCCCTTTATTTACCTGGGAGACAGAGTCGACTCAGGCACCCGCGCGCCCCCTGCTATACTGACTAGCTTCGGTTATGTACTATGGGTGATATTGATTGTTGTAGTAGTGATGTGACACACATTGCATCATCGTTTACCGCGCAGGCCGACATTGAAGTCGAGTCAAATTTACATAAGTTTTTTGAGCTAGAGGAAATTCCATCTCAACGTTTTATTAGTCCGGACGAATTAGAGTGTGAAAATAATTTTATTTCTTCAGTCTTATTTGAAGACGGCAGATACTTTGTCGATCTACCTTTTGCGCGCTCACCCAGCGAGCTAGCTAGCTCGCGCGGTTACGCCCATCGGCGCTTACTTGCGCTCGAGCGTAAGTTTACGTTAATGCCGACCCTACGCGAGAATTATAATAAAACTATCGCGGATTATATAACTCAGGGGTATTTAGCGGAAGTGCCCGACTCTGAATTGACAGAGGAGGGTTATTACATACCGCATCATGCCGTCATTAGACCGGACAAGGACAGCATTCGAGTGGTTTTGGACGCTAGCGCCAAAACTCACTCGGGGTTGTCGCTCAATGACATTTTGCATGTCGGACCTAATTTGCAAGCAGACTTGTTTTTGTTATTACTTGATTTTCGTACATTCCCTGTCGCGATGACAGCGGATATAAAACAAATGTTCTTACGTATCGGTGTAAAAGAGCACCACCGCAAATATTTACGAATCTTGTATCGTTTTAGCAAAGGTGAGCCTATTCGCACCTTTCATTTTAACCGCGTTCCCTTCGGACTAAAGCCTAGTCCTTATTTAGCGATGCGCACACTGCGTAACTTGGCGTGTGAGCAAAGCGACCGCTTTCCTGAGGCTTCTAAATTGGTAGAAACTCAGTTTTACATGGACGACTACGTCTACTCTGTTTCGGACGAACAGACAGCTATGCGTCTATCCCGCGATTTAATTGATTTAATGAAGGTAGATTCCTTTGACTTAGTCAAATGGGCTACCAATTCACCCGCTTTATTAGAGATTCTCCCAGAGTCTCACCGCTTACCAGTTAATTTTTCTGGCATGGATAATGATGTCCATAATTTCAAAATCCTTGGATTAACCTGGGAACCCGCTGATGATTATTTTTCTTTGACAACAATCGCCGTGGATGATAAATGCACGAAGCGCGCGATTCTATCGCTAGTTGCCCGCTTGTTCGACGTACTTGGCCTTGTAGGACCCGTTGTGCTGTACGCGAAGGTATTAATTAAGGAACTTTGGTTAGCTAAAGTAGGATGGGATGAGGTTCCTCCGGAATCCATCACTAATAGGTTTTCCGCTTTTACGCGCGATTTTCCTTCACTCTCTTCTCTAAAGGTTCCTCGCCACATTGGCGTCTTTAGAGAAGCTGTAGTGAACATCGTAGCCTTTTGCGACGCCAACTTTACTGGTTATGGCTGTTGTATTTATTTACACATTACCAACCCTACAGGTGATATCACTGTCCGACTCTTATGTGCAAAGTCCAAAGTCTCCCCCGCTAAAATAACAACGCCAGCTCGATTAGAACTTGTCGCCGCTTTACTTCTGTCTAAACTTGTTCGCGTAGTCAAGGAAAAACTTTCCGCTCGTGTACCTATTGCAGGTGTCCACGCTTTCTCGGACTCCACCATAGCTCTCTCGTGGATCCACTCATCTCCCCATAGATGGTCTATTTTTACAGGAAAACTTACCTGCCGCTTGTTTCCGTCACGTGTCCGGGAAAGAGAATCCTAGCGATTGTCTGTCTCGCGGCATGCTGCCGTCGGATTTAATAAGACACTCGTTGTGGTGGAACGGCCCCACATGGCTCCATCAGCCCATGAGCGAGTGGCCTTTAAAGTTCTCTCCTGCTCAATGTGAAACATTGCCGGAGTTTAAATCAAAGGTTTTTCTTGTAGAAACGTCGAATACTGAACCGCGTATTTTAGATACTATAGCTGACCGTGTTTGCTCATGGAATAAACTGTTACGTGTATTTATGTACATTCTTAAATTTACAAACAGACTACATAGTCATAGTTCTGTTAAAAACATTCAAACCGCCGAAAATTTCATTGTTCGAATAGTTCAAAGTTTACATTTTGCGAGCGATTTAAATTTAATTAAAGCAGGTGAACTTCCAGCTAAGAAGTTGCGCTGTTTATCTGTCTTCATTGATAGCTTCGGAATCTTACGTATTGGGGGCAGATTGTCTAAATCTGACTTACCGTATGAAGCCAAGCATCCCGCGCTTTTACCTAAACGCGACCGCGTAGTCGATCTAATAATCGATTACTATCACAATACGTACTGCCATACGGGCCCAGGGTTGTTGATGTCCATTATAAGGCAGCGGTTTTGGATATTGGGTGGCCGAACGGTTATACGTTCTCGTTGTCGGAAATGTAATACTTGTTTCCGTCTAAATCCTAAGCATCCAGTACCCAAAATGGCTGAACTTCCTGGATACCGCGTCCGTGATGCTGAAGCCTTTGTACACACCGGTGTAGATTTCGCCGGGCCGCTTGCTTACATACCTATTCGACGTAGAGGTCAACGTTCGCAGAAACTTTACATTGTTTGTTCATATGCATGGTGACTAAAGCCATACATATCGAGCTTGTATCGGATCTCACATCTGAGGCTTTCCTATCCGCATTTAAGAGATTCATTTCCCGCCGCGGTCCAGTGTCTGTTATGTATTCAGACAATGGTACCAATTTTGTTGGCGCTAAGGCGCAATTGGATGATATTTATTCTTTTTTATTAAATTCAACTGTTCAAACTGATATTAAAAATGAGCTTCTTAAATCACGCATCGAGTGGATAAGAATACCGCCGCGAGCTCCACACTTCGGAGGTATTTGGGAGTCGAATATTAAGAGTGTTAAAACTCACTTGTTTAGAGTCGTAGGTAAACAACTTCTCACTTACGAGGAACTCTCGACCGTATTGGTGCAAATTGAGTGCCTTTTGAACTCTCGACCACTTAGTGTCATTTCGTCAGACCCACATCCGGAGGTACTCACGCCCGCGCATTTTTTAATGTCCAGTCCACTCACGTATTTGCCTTCTTCTGAATTGACAGAAGAAAACATAAACCTAAACAACCGCAAAAGGCTCTTGGATCAACTTGTGTTATCCTACTGGAATAAATGGCGAATTGAGTACTTGCACACGCTGCAAGTTCGCCAGAAGTGGTGCACTCCCGATCGCCCTATAGAGATAGGTACTGTCGTTCTCTTGGGTCAAGATAACGTACCTCCATTGACTTGGCCATTAGGTATCACAGAGGAAGTTTTTCCGGGATCGGATGGTGTAATTCGAGTCGCTTCAATAAAAACCGCGTCAGGCACGTATAAACGTCCTGTCACTAAGTTGTATCCTTTGCCAACTCAATAGATTATTATTACTACGTAATTTAGTTTAGGGTTCATAGTATAAGTTCCAATGGTACGCCATTACATAGTTGTAATTTAGTTTATTCGACTTACCATAGTCAAATCGAACCGCAATTCATTCCCTGGATACTGATAATTATTTTTCCCGAGCATTATATCAATGCGATGGTGTTTCGGACTGCTGCTTGGATTTCCCTCAAAGCTCTTCAACAAGTAAACGCTTACATATTATCACCGCTTCTTGAACCTCACTCGCGCCGCATAGATTAGCAGCTTTTGAAAGCTTCTGGACCTTTCAAGGCGGGGAGCATGGTGTGGCGAGTTGCCGCCACTCTGCAAGTTGGATGGGGTGTGGTATCACGACGTGTGTGTGTCCTGCTTTAGCATGTGATGCAAAGTGTGTAGCCGGCCTTACAGGAGCCATAGGCAATCAAAGGTGCAGCGGTCGACGTTAGTGCGCCTTACGCCGCGAGGCCATACGCATTCACCGCAGACTAAATTAATGTCTTATTAACATCGTCCCCGCAAATACACTAAAATACCGAGTAATATCCCGTAAACGTTGGGGATTTTCCGGGAATAATAAATAACCCCATATTTACCGCGTCCGTGTAACTAGTGAACAAGAATAACCAGGAGTGTTGGTGTGAAGAGAATCGAGTGGCCACTCGTCGGGATCCTGCGAGGCTGCCGAAGGAAGAGTCAGGTACCGCTTGTTTTTACTCGCTTAGAGTTAGGCCACATGCGCCGTCTACTGCCAACCACTCCCAACTTGAAGTTATACAGACAAATATAGGCAATTTTGGGCCAGCATTCAATCCAAGTGTTTGGCCGTAACAATGTCCTGCATCCTGCCGAGAACCACAGCTATTTACACGCTTGGGCAACTCCAAGGACAGACAGGAATAAACGGAGTTATCTTCCACTTGTTATTCAAAATATTTATGCCAACGAAACTTACTTCTGATCATTATTAACATTATAAAATTCACACCATTAGTTACTATCGAAACTTACATTAAAGTGATCTTCACAACAGTATAAAGGCGATGTTGGAGATACTCGTACTTCGTATCTTCTCATAACCTTACACCAGTTTTCGTATGCGTTATCGCATCTTTTGGAACAGAAAAAAACGGGAGCATACCATACTACCAAAAGAGTAACACCGAATAACACGTCCCCGTAAGTTTACTATAACGAAACACGTAACGTGCATTCGTTGTTAAGTGTTTCGTTATAGTAAACTTACGGGGACGTGTTATTCGGTGTTACACTTTTCGAAGTAAGGTAACGCACCCGAAAAAAACACTTCATCTGGTGTCTTTCTATTAGTGTTTTGGCATTCCGGTACAAGACAATATCTATACAATGGTTTTTTAGCATTTTCCATGATCGAAATAGCGATTAAAACTGCAAATCCTTAATTATTAACTGTCTTTGCGTATAGTAAACAACACTGAACGTATCCTGTGACGTCATCCAAAGCGCGCGAAAAATGGAGGCGTTCAAACAGGTCAAATTTTGTCGGTGTTTTATATATTTAAAAAAAAAATTGGTTGTCTATAAAGTTGGTTTACGGACGATAGTTTAACGTGACAACGTCATAACAAACATTGATGAAATATAGATGCGGCGCATGCGTACAATGAGCGTAACGGGACACATTTTCGTGCATGTAGCCGGCGTTCATCGATTTATTAGACGTTGTCACGTCAAAAAATTTTAAGACTCAACAGTATTTATATTTTTTACTATGTTTTATCGAAATAATAAGTGAATAAAACAAATAAAAAAAATTGATGCATATACCCTATTCCAGTCCTTAGCTGTACGTAGGTTTACATGCTGATATGAGTCTGTATTTTACTCCCCGTAGTGCATTCAGGCACGACCTTAATTTTTTTTTTGCTCGCCCCTTTCATGGTTTCCCACTGCTGGGCACAGGCCTCCCTTATCTCCTTCCAAAACTCTCTGTCTTGCGCGATTTCTGGTCAAGTTAGCTCCGCACCTAGACGGGTGGGCAAGGATCGTCACTCATTGGACGCCAGATCCCGGAAGGACGTCACTGTCAAGGTCGATCGCGGCGAAGATGGTCTGACGATCTGATTCTGTTTGCGGACCTTAAATTTTATACATACCAAATTTAAACACCTTACCTGATCATCCGTCATATTCCTGAACAAGGACCATAGCTCAGCGATATCACACAAGAAGGTCAGGTCTGAGTCCAACACAATAGCCTGACTCAAAATATCCGGCAGGATATCAGGGAACAGCAGCTTGACTAGCGCGTAGATCCCGGAGTAGTGGCTGTTGGGGATCCAGCGCACTTGTGTCAGATAATCTTCTGCATTGTAGCATGTGTATTTTACTGGAAATTAACAAACCAATTAATGTTCTGGTTAGTTTAAAGCTGAAGTCACACAGCTCACACACTGAGACGAGGCTCTCTGGTGAAAATCAGAAAATTAAAGAAATAGTTTTTTAAACTGTAATGTGCTACATATCAAATGAATATTTGGCATTATGAATAAAAAAATATTCCAATATTTTTTTTTCATAATGCCAAAATGTATAGTTTTTAAGTTATTTGACAAAATACATGAAAAATTACCATTCCCGACTCTTATCTCCAAAACCACTAGGCCCAAAATTTTGAAAAAAAAATACATTATGTAGTTCTTTTCTTACATATTGCATAAACACCTATAAGAAGTACCTATTTATGTAGTTTAAACCTGAAAAAATATGATTTGTTCGAAACCTTTGCGCGCGAGTCCGACTCGCTCTTGTCCGGTTTTTAAGGCAAAATCTTACTCCTTTGAGATAGGTTAATCAATTGTTGAATGCACACAAATATTTGCGGCACAACATCATCAAAGATACACCATCTGCACTCACACCAAAAGTTTTTCACAACTGCTTCTGCCCACAGAAATGAACAACTTTCTTCAATATCTCCTAACATATTCCCAAAAAAAAAAAAACTTTCATACAAAAAGTTATCATCAGCTCATTAAAATTAGTATGGAAGGTTGAATTCTTTTTTCGGAATTGATTATGACTTTATTGAAGAAAGTTATTCATGTTTATTTCTGTGGGCTGAACGAATTAAGAATTAATTAAAGAGTATCTAAAATATGAGCACGAATTTCCGTTATTTACACCCTATATACAACTATCTGTGCAATATTAAAAATATGAGCACGCATTTCCGTTACCTACAGCCTGTATACAACTATCTGTGCAATATTAAAAATATGAGAACGCATCATGAGCACGCATTTCCGTTACGTACACCCAGTATACAACAATTTGTGCAATATTAAAAATATGAACACGCATTTCCGTTACCTACACCCTGTATACAACTATCTGTGCAACATTAAAAAGATGAGCACGCATTTCTGTTACAGCCTGTATACAACTATGTGTGTAGTATTAAAAAAAAAACTATTCACCGTCAGGTAAATCCCAAGTATCAAACAGCTTATTAACCGTTCTATGAGAACTACTGTCTACCACAAAATGGAAGTGTATGGGGTTCTGCCGGTGGTGCATCAAAGACTTCAGCATCGGAGTGATCTGGCGGGTACACTTCCCCATGCACACTAGGGCTATATGCACCGTCTCACATAGAGTGCCGACCGCATCCGGTATCTGTGGAAAACGTGGATTATTAGTGGGGGGGTTTGGAGGTGGCCCGTCCCAGGCGGCACTTTTAGGGGGCGGCAAAATTAACCATTTAATTTCATGCATGAAATATAAATTTTTCAGCAAAATACTTTTTATTGTGAACGGGTTTGGTTCTAAGAATATTGATTTTTCAAAAAACCAATTAATTAATTCTAGTTTTCATCAAAATCGAGCATGACCGATAGTCACCTACACGGTACTACAACATAATTATACCAAAATATCATATAGATTGAACGAGTGGAAGTAGCTTAGAATCTCACAAATTTATTCTTATTTCTCTTTACTATTACTTTGTACTTTTCGTCATCATCAGACCCTGATCACATTCTATTAAAAACCTATAAATTGAAACATTTCAATGAGCCCAAACACAATACGTCCGCTGTACATAAGTGAAGATTTGGGTGTCCTGCAGATTCCAGATCATGCTGCTGCATCAGGTCAAGGTTAGCATGTTCTTGCAATATCAGTCAAGTAACAGAATACCATATATTGAATCGATCAGACCTATGGAAGTTGCTCACATAGCTGAACAGATTTTCTTGAATAATAGCTAAAAACACTCTCGATCAAGTCACCTTTCAAACAAAATACGGGGGTTAAAAAACCATACGAATCGGTGTGCAAACAAATTTTCTCGCTCGCTTTTTTATTATTGATATGCTCGCGCTTGACCACTACCGTTCTTGCTTCCTACATTCTCCGTTTTCTGTATAAGTCAACAAAGTTTTCCTGAGGCGGTGTGGTAACTTTAGATTATCTCGCAGAGGGAACTCTAAAAACCACGAAGAGTATAAGTTTGACTTATGTTGGACCCATAGGATCAGCGCATGGCTGAAATGGCGATCCCTTACAGCTTACTGTGTGATTCACGTATTCTCATTAAAAGAAAAAGGGTAAAGTCTATAAAACTGCAGTTCGTCCAGCGTTATTGTATGGATCCGAATGTTGGACAACAAAGAAGAGGCATGAGCAAAAGGTCCTGTGACCAGTGAAATGAAGATGCTTAGATTGGCGGGAGGCGTGACCAGACTTGGAAAAATCCGAAATGAATACATACCAGGCAGCTTTAAAGTCGCACCAATCACTGATAAAATTGCCGAAAACCGCCTAACATGATATAGACACATTAAAATACGTAATGAAGATCATATGGTACAAACCGCACTAAATCTGTCGGAACAAAAGAGAGGCAGAGGCCAACTGCCATTGAACCGGTGGTCAAATATAATTGGATGCTTAGGCCGTTCATAAAACGCTGGCATTCAACTAAATGACTGAAGGACAACCAGCCAAGTCGTTGAACGCAACGTTTAACCAGATGGCGATTAAAAGGAGTTAGGTCTCTCAACAGCTTAAAACCAATCCTTAATCGTAAATCTAATTTAAGTCCACAAACAAAATTACGCATTTACTCAACACTGGTGCGACCTTGTATGACTTATGCAGCCCCTGTCTGGAGTAGTATTAGTGATACTAATTACAAAAAACTACAGGTTGTGCAAAACAAAGCATTTAAAATAGCATTTAATACACCTCCCTACACAAACCTTACAAAACTACATCATCACATCAAGTTTCCACCAATCAAAGAATTCATTCTGAAAATTTCCTGTAAATTTTTGCTTTTCACCAATCCATGTCATCGTAATTATCTGGTCTCAGAGATAGGTAAGAGTAGATCCACCAGGTTGCCCTATGCCAGGACTTACAAAAGGTACAAACTGCCTCATCATCATTTTCTAGTTGCTTGACGCTAGCTCACTTACCACCTTACCAGAGTAATTGCTGTTACCTTATTAATGTGTACATTTTTTTTGTATAATATATTCCCAAAATAATTTGGTAATTAAATTTCAGTTACAAGACCTGTCAATAATGTTATTTATTCGTTTTCTTTATAAAATCTTTTTTTTTTTTATTATAAAAAATAAGCGGTGGTGGGTGTTACTTTAATTTAAAAACGTGGGTCTGCAAACCCTACATAATAAAAAAAAATATTTTAATGTTTTGTTAAATTTTTATTTATTAAAAGTAAATTGTTCATTTTATTATAAATATATGTTAAAAGAGACGATTTAGCCTACTTAACATGACTTGGATTATGTTTGTTTACATTTAGAATAAGATCTTTTTGTTAACTTTTTATAAATTTCTGTTAATAAAGACCTTTAAAAATCAATCAAATCAACCAGATGGCTGGATGTTGTCTAGTCATTTAGTTAAATTGGATAATGATGAGTGTGTGATACCACTTAATGCATTCTAGAGCCTTTTCTAATTTTGATAAGATTTCTTGCATTCATAATGTACTTGTGTTAAGAGTTGCAGCGTTAAAAAATTTGACATCTTTTATTTGGATACTTTCGGTCTAGTGCTCCCGTGGGGACGTGCTGGGAGATAATTAGGTTGTGTTGATTGTCCAAAATCAATTCTCTTAAGTTGTCGGTTTTGATTCTGAGTGTCGATATGGGTTGTTAGTTTTTTGGATGTTCTGCTAGTGCAGCAGTCCTAGCACAATAGACGTACTTGGGTATGCTAGGTTTTATGACTTTTATTGTTGTTAGTTTGGCCACCACACTTTCTGGACTACTCTGTGAGTTGCTCTTCTTTGGTGTTGACAGACTGGGTGAAACTGACTCCTCTCCTCTCCTATCTATCCTCTGCAACCCAGAAACTGGGTTTCATAACAGAATACTCTTTGGCAAGACTTGTGGTTTACTGTTAGCAAAAAATTTGTATATTGCACTTGTATCCGGACTTCAAAAGTCAGCCAAGCAGTTTCTCATTTGACCCAGACTATGAATTATCTAGGAAGCTGTACTTCCATCAATTTTAGTTTTAAATTATCTTTCATGTTCTAATTACCTACTACAAGTTATCAAAGACCATTTTCCTTAACACCTGTTGTTTTCATACATGATGCAATTTTATTTAACAATTAATATTGCATCATGTATTTGTAAAGTGCTTATTACACTATTTAATTTGTAGGCAATCTATTTAGGAACACTGTAATTAAGAAGTTGTAAGCTAGTGATCACACTAGACTAAATTGAATTCTAAATCGGACAGACGACTTAGTAGACTAGTAGAATTAGATTGGGTAAATACAAATTGAATAGTGTAATAAGCACTTAACAAAAATGTCTAAAAGAAGCATTTTTTTAACACTAAATTATAATTGAAAACTTCTTCACTCACCACAGGAACTTCATAAGTAGACACAGTATCAACAGACATTTGCTTCATGACACTCTGCGACAATCTCAATTGTGTTTTGAACACTTTGTTCTGCGTTTCCAGTACACTGATCCTGGATATCAACCACCAATAGTAGATGATGGACACTGCTATACCCATCCCAACAGGCACACCGAGCCATGGCCGGAAAAACAGGCAATACAACAGATTCTTTAGCTTCATGGTGTTGGATTTGTCTAGAATATCATTATGGTTTTGATATGCTTTTAAGCTGTAAAAAATATATTTAACACTTTAATATTTATTATTATTTGTATAGTTAAGGCACACTCAATAAACATGACATCATAATTTGTAATAATAAAATATTTAAAGTCAATATTGACTCTAAATATTTTTACTTTATAACGGCTGCCTGCATATTTACCTGTTATATTAATGGACCTTAAAAGCTTAATCATTTTATTAAAACACTTAAAAAGATGTTAATTTCCTAGCTATATTTATCTAGTCAGTATTACTTACTTTAAATTAGGATTTGTACACAAACGACTTCTTTAAATAATTAATATGAAGAAAACATAGTTTCTAGCTGCTACGACCTTATAGATATTAGAAGGTCATGTTTACTGGTTGAGTATTACGTATTTTTACTTATTTATTGTTTATTTACACATTTTAATTTAGAAATAGTCGTCAATTTCCGTGAACAACTGAACAAGAATGAGAACACTGTGCATGAAACGTCACTTATGTTTATCACTTTTTTTTCGTCGGGCAAGTTGGCAACAATTGGCAACTAAAGGCTCATTACACCATCCGATTTCAAAGAAACTTTAGGAAATCGGAAGGTGTAATAGCAGTTAGAACAGACTTCCATTTAGTGAGATTGGAAGGTCCCGATTTGACTTTCTAAATTGTGTATGATTTAGGAGTGTAATCCCATCACTACGATAATGTAGAATTAGTCATCACTGCTCCTGGTAGAATGAGTTTTAGCGAGTTTTGACATTCTGAGTAGCGGCTCGAATTTGTAGGAGTTGGCAACACTGCCGATTTAGGATTGAGATTTAGTAGTCCAATTTAGTGTAGTGTGATCGCTAGCTTTAGCTATCTAATCTGTGGCTAGCTTCCAAGTTCTTAGTTAGGTAGACAGATAAGAAAAAAAAAAAAGATAGAAGCGACAGGGTAGCCCGCGAAATTCAAAATTTCTTACGTTTTTTGCAATTTGCAGGTCAGTGTCAGATTGTATTTTTGTCAAAATTTGATTCGCGGCCGTCGCAAGTATGTACTCGTATTTATGGAATTATATTCGTTAAACTCATCAATACAACTCTTTCAATTCAAATTGATGTCAAATGTAAGTATTTCATGAAATCATGACATTTGGCATCAATTCTAACTGAAAGAGTTGTATTGATGATTTTAATGATTACAGTTCTGTAAATACGTACTTGCTACGGCCGCAAATCGTATATTGACCAACAAACAACTTGATACTGACCTGCAAATTGCAAAAAACGTAACAAAATTTTAATTTCGCGGGCTACCCTGGAGCTTTCACCTTACGGCGTTGTATATTATTTAATATTTATATTTGGGACTCTAAATAGTGCCACAAGCGGCATTCTATCACTATTGGATAGAGTACCGTCAGCTTTTGCGGCATAATAGTAGCGCCAGCTAAACTACGACGCCATTTTGAGTTGTCTCATCTAGTCTGTTAGTTACCCGGGCCTGCGGACGGCGAGTAATGGGTAGCTCGCCGTCCGATAAGCACCAGGCCAGAGAGTCGACGGCGTGTAATGTTGCACTCGCGCCTCAAATAGTTGTCAGCAATAACGACGAGGCCTGTCATGACCGATGCCTGCCCAGGGGTTGAGAATAAATTCGAAACAGACTTACCTCGCCCCTGGGCACTCAGGGCAGGGAAGCAACAGGGGTGGGTTTTAGTCAGTAAGAGACTGACACGCCCTTCCGCTCCACCCTAGAGCGGGATATGTCATTGAATGATTTCCCACCCCACAAAAAAAAAAACCTAGTCTGTTAGTTAGATTAGGTTTTTTTTTTTAAATGGTTATGTTAGGTTAAAACCGAGATCACCTACGCACGAGCCGAGGGAGCGGTGCCGCGACAGCGGCCAGTCCAACAGACAGACGGAAGGACAGACAGACGGAAGGACAACGGAGTCTTAATAATAGGGTGCCGTTTTACCCTTTAGGTACGAAAATCTAAAAAAGCCCTTCTCTGGGCTAAATTTATCACGCGGGGTTGCGACTGTCGTGGAGAGGATCCGGCAACTGGGACTCGAGGTGGCATTGCACAAGTCCGAGGCCAAGTGTTTTCACGGTCCTCGGAAAGCGCCACCGGCAAGTTCCCAGATTACGGAAGGAGGGGTTCACATCGGCGTCGAGAGGACGATGAAGTACCTGGGACTCGTCCTTGACAGCCGGTGGAACTTCGTCGAGCTCTTCCGACGTTTGGCTCCCAGACTCGAGAGGGACGGGGCCGCATTCAAGCGGCTCCTGTCCAATCTGGAGGTTCCAAACGCCTCCTGCCGGAGATTCTAGGCGGGGATCGTGTGGTCCATGGCCCTTTACGGGGCACCAGTGTGGGCGCGTTCCTTAAGGCGGCGACCAGCTCGCCGGTTGAACGCGTCCCAAAGAGTCATGGCCATTGGCATGATCCGAGGATACCGCACGGTCTCCCGTCACACAGCGAGCCTCCTTGCCAGACTGTCGCCATGGGATCTGGAGGCAAAGATCACGCACCTCTATGAGTGGCGCGAGGAGGCGAAACACCGGGCCGAAACTCCGCTGCCGTGACATCTCGCGGTTCGGTGGACAGAGCTCCGACAGGATCTAATGGCGACATGGAGAGAGCGACTGTCGCAACCAAGCGCTGGGCACGCCACCATTGCCGCGGTAGTGCTCCTCTTTGGGGAGTGGCTGGAGAGGTGCTACAGCGTCCTCACCTTCCGCCTGACGTTTTTGAATTCAAACATCTATTTTAATATTATTATTATTCCCTAACATTCACGTTCGCGTTCGCGAATGTGAAAAATATGACATTCGTAACATCCCTGTCTACAGGACGCCACAAATCTCTGATAAACAAAGCGCAGAATTTGGTGAGAACTTGGCTGGTCTCAAAGTCAAAACACTTACACTTACACTTTATATTACGTATGCTGCCTTTCTAGGCGATAAAGTTTTATTAAATCTTGTTTTTTAATAAGTGTAATAACAAGCGCCGCAGTAAAAAGGCTTTTTTCTACAGAGAAAGATATTTTGAGAGCTAAACGCTCATCACTGTCAGGTATCAATTTTTATATGCTTATGTTAATGAATGGCAACATGAACATGCAACTAATGCAAAAGAATCACTACCACTACATTATTATTATTATTATTTATTAAAAATTACGTAAATAACACCTTAACAGCATAACGCCAAAGCAATGTTACTACCACAAAATACAATTTAAAATACATATTATAAAACAGTGCCCCGACATGTCTGTACGCGATAAACTCAAAAACTATTGAACGGATTTTCATGCGGTTTTCAATATTAGAGTGATTTTTAAGAAAGGTTTAGGTGTATTTATTATTTTATAAAAAATATAGAATTTAGGTGTAGGCACCTATAATTTAATTCATTAGGTTTACTTTAGAGGTGCGTTTATGCTCTGCTACCCGTGCGAAACCAGGACGGGTCGCTACTGTCGCTTGTAATAATTAGTTAATCTATCTACTTGTTTTTGTATTATTTACTTAGGTATCCCATCCCAAAAGGCGCCAAAAGCAGTACACGTTATGTGTGGTCAACTTTTAACGGTTAACTTAAACTAGCGTTAAATTATCGAAATTTTACCGATTAACGAAGTTAACTTTTTTATTAATGAGTTAACAAACGACGTTAACTTTTGGAAGTTTTAATTAATGGTGGTGGAAGGTATAATTAATAGAATTTTATGCAAAATTATAAAATTAAAATGTTTAGTTCGGACTTCGACCGCGCGCAGACTTATTGTGCGCACGCTCTAATGGTCGAATTTAGATTACCGGGCGATAACCATTATTATTTTCCCCAATGAATATAATTTTTAGTAATTATAAAAAAAAGAAAAACTTATAAAAGGCAACACTGATCGCTCGACAAAGTTCACCTACAGTTTCATGTCAAAGAAGCCGCCTGAGCCAGACGGTTTTGGAGAGTTCCGTACCCAAAGGGTAAAACGGGACCCTATTACTAAGACTGCGCTATTCATCAGTCTGTCTGTCTGTCCATCTGTCACCAGGCTGTATCTCATAAACCGTGATAGTTAGACAGTTAAAATTTTCACAGATGATGTATTTCTATTGCCGCTATAACAACAAATACTAAAAAACGGATTAAAATAAATATTGAAGGGGGCTCCCATACAACAAATGTGATTTTTTTGCCGTTTTTATAGATAAGGGTACGTAACCCTTCGTGCGCGAGTCTTACTCCCACTTGGCCGGTTTCTTTTTTAATCCTTTGTTATGCGCGTGTTTTGTCGCATGCCGCCGAACAAACTTGTGACGAAAGAAACCTACGTTATGCCTACACGTAGTTATCAGCTGCTGATATCGTATAGTAGGCAAGCTTTTTTTTGTGTGGTGGGAAATCATCCAATGACATCTCCCGCTCTAGGGTGGAGCGGAAGGGCATGTCAGACTCTTACGGACTAAAACCCACCCCTGCTCTTTCCCTGCCCTGAGTGCCCAGGGGCGAGGTAACTCTGTTTCGAATTTATCCTCAACCCCTGGGCAGGCATCGGCCATGACGGCCACCGTCATGAATGCTGACAACTCTTTGAGGCGCGCGTGGAACACTACGCGCCGTCGACTCTCGGGCCTGGTGCTGATTGGACGGCGAGGTACCCATTACTCGCCGTCCGCAGGCCCGGGTGTGCGGTGGCCGGAGATCGTCTCGCGGCGCCGGAAACCCCTGGCCTCCTGTTGCGGCTGCTGCTGAGGGCGTGAGGGCGACTCTGTTGTTAAGCCTCCCTCTGCCCGGGGATTGAGGACTGCCCGGGGGTTGAGGATAAATTCGAAACAGAGTTACCTCGCCCCCGGGCACTAAGGGCAGGAAGGAACAGGGGTGGGTTTCAGTCAGTAAGAGTCTGACACGCCCTCCCGGTCCACCCAGAGCGGGAGAAGTCATTGGATGATTTCCCAACCCACAAAAAAAAAAAAAAGCCTCCCTCACCCGTTCCGCCTCCTTCTTCGCGAGCATTACTACTTCGCAGAAGGAGGAGTCTGCTTCCCATTCCCTCTCGCTCCATACTATGGCCTGAACCAGGGCCGGGCGCGAGAGGTCGCTGCCACCGATCGCCTCCACGAGGACACGGCGGGCTCCGCCCAAGCGGGGCAGATCTTCACCGTATGCTCCACCGTGTCCTCTGGGCGTTTAAGTTAAGGTGAAGTGGTTCGAGGTAGGTTTTTTTATCTGTATCTAATAATGTTAATTGTAAGTAAGTGCGCAGAATGAACATATTCATTTCAGGTGTCCATCGCCTGCGCTTAGTAGAAGCGCTTGTAGTGGGTGCAAACTCATTGTCAAGGATGACATCTTGAACAACACTATCAGGCGTGCTGGTGGTGGACAAGCTAACTTTTCTTCTTGTCATGTAGCGGGGGCGAGTCGAAGGGATGGATGAACATACAGAAATAGTATCATCGCCCGTGGAATCGGCTGTAGCTTCTACGTGGTAAGCCCGCCTGTTCAGCTCACTACGACCAGCTGTAACAATTTTTTCGGTAGGAGCCCGCTTGCTCAACTCCTCACCGCCGATGGTTCGCATGCTGTGGCACCCAGCATCGGCTCCAGATGCGCCCCGGCGCTCCCCGGGAAGCGACCGTAAATTATATATTTTTTTACTACTCATCTCCATAAAGGGTTACCCGATGATTGAATTCAAATATTTAAATAGATGTTTCACATCTGGGCAACCCGTGACGACCAACTTTTTTTTATAATTTGTTTTATTTGTAATGCATATTTTATAAAAATATTAGCTTATTGCACTCCTTCTCCATAAAAATTACAATGTGCCAAATTTTTGTAAAAAGGGGTCGAAAGTTTTTGTAAGTATATAGATTTACAAACTTACAACAATCCCAATTAGGACGTTTCGACGACCCAGCACAGACACGTCTGGCGAAAAATGACGAGGAGAGTCGAGAGCCGACCCCAATTAATGTGTTAAGGCTAGGCAGACAGAGACAAACTTCAACAATTATTTATTATCTAGTGTTATGGACCCCTAATATTAAGTTCGTATGTACATTTATAAGATAGCACCTAAGGGTAGGTATAAATAGCTGGTGAAATATGTACGCGACGAGGTGTCACTGTATCTAGCTCTTAAAATACATACCTAGGTTTTTTTTTTGTAGCATTTTAACTTAAGTAACTAGACCTATTGACCAACAATGATTATAGATTCAGTAAATACTTTTACAGTATTCAGTACTTATGTATGGTTATACATAATAATTATGTATCTACTGAATCTATAATCATGATTGTGGGCCCTTCCCATTTGATAAGAAATAAACGTAAAAGCCTGCACAAAATCATCAATAATAAATAAAAACAACCTGTGTTAACATTTCCTTGATAAAGGCTCATTGGAAAGCACAATAGGTGCCGGTCGTAAGTATAATCAGAATAGATAAGATATGTTATCTTCTACGTTCTTATTACCTGTCAAGAGTGTCATGAGTGGGCGAAGTCGCAAAAATTTTTTTTTTGTAAATTTTCATTCAATTAAAACGATGAACTCACTTTTTTATTTTATTTTTATTCATCCTGAAATAAATGATTAAAAAAACGACCTCAATAAAATGAACAAATACGCTAAACAAAAATACGGATAAGGTCCTAAAAAAGTATTAAGTAAGTATGATAATGTTTTTTTTAGGTTTATTTGCATCAAAAATAAATACTAACAGGTAACACAATGCAAGACTTAGTATTATACTGCTCAGTACCTTAAGAGATAGCATAATGGTACTTATGATATTTTTCGGACTTGTTAGTCTATTGTAACTACTCGTAAAACAAAAGTTTCATCGAAATCTGTGTACAAAAATACAAAGAAATAACCGAAAAGATAAAAGTAAAAAATTATAGAAATTAACTTAGTTGCTCATTCTCACCTTAATTGTTTTGCGAATAGATTCTATGTACTTTTTACAACGAAATTTGCATTATTATCTCATGTATTTAATTAATTATTCAGCATTGCTGAATGTAAAACAAAGTACCTACAGCTTGGCAAAAAGGAGTTTGGAATAAATGAGGTCGCTAGTATCGCATCTGTAGCAACCCGGAACCCTACGACTCAACAGTTGTTGATACTTGTTATTTTTGGGGATATAATTTCAATCCCAAGTGGGTGGTTCAGTCCCTCGGATGCTACGCAAACACCGTGGAAGGCTTTAATGTCCAGTTTTATTTCTAGTTTCAACTGTCACCGCGTCACACTTTTTTTTTCCAAGCTGTACTTATCTCAAATTTAATGGAACATTGAGCTGACAACCCTAATGGTAATATTTTGGTGGGCAAAGTCGTAACAACTGCTATAGAAAAACTAATTTGATATTGCCCCCATTCATATTTTCGAATTATAGAAAGATTTCGCGTTAGATTATCGATCTTTCTTGTGTACCTATATATTACAAACTAACAATGGTAAAAAACTTATTCACCTGCTGTTTTTACAAATCGAGTTATAACTCGAAGAAAGTTTTTTACACTTTTGGCCCGCAAAACACACCACCAACTTCGATACAGTTTGACAGCCGACTCACCGACTGAATTGATATGATATTAAGGCTCAATTACACTATCCAATTTCAAGGGAGCCAATTTAAGGCTCATTTACACCATCCGATTTCAAGGGACCCAATTTAGGAAACAGGAAGGTGTAATAGCAGTTAGTGGCACGGATTCTCTTGTTCAATATCTAAACTAAAATTAGAGAATTGCTATCTTTTACTAAAAGGCAGTGCGAGAAAAGGACGGCTATAGCTATGCACTAAGTTAGAGATGTCAAACTAGTTTACGCCTTGCGCTTCGCCGTGTTTTTAGACGACATGTTTTTACGTGTACCCTTAATTTGTATGGAAATATTAGTTCAAACTAAATTTGACAGCTCTAATTTACGTCCGTCTCTTTCTTGTTTTATTAGAGAGAAAAAGATAGCAATAGCCTAAATTAAGTTTACTTTGTGCATAACAGAATCAACACCAGTGTCCGATTTAGTGAGATTGGAAGGTCCCGATTTGACTTCATAAATTGTGTACGATTTAGGATAGTTAATCGCATTACTACGATTTAGAGCTAAGAATTGCCAATTTAGCGACTTGGTAAATGGGCTATTAGTATTTTTATAGTGTGTTTAAAATTAAATTAAATTTCGCAAGGTCCCTTTCATAGTTAAAAAAATCTGAGTCCCCTCTTTTTCTTTTTTGGTCCGCTCCTAGTAGAAATTTTAGTGACTTTGATATTCTGTCTAGGGGCTTGAATTTATAAGAGTTGGCAACACTGCCGATTTAGTATTCCGATTTAGGAACAATCTACCGAGGAAGTTGGAAGCCAGCGATCACACTACACTAAATTGGACTCCTAACTGCTATTACACCTCCCGATTTCCTGAATTGGCTCCCTTGAAATTGGATAGTGTAATTGAGCCTTTAGGAAAAATCAGTTACGTAGTGTTACCAGAGACATATTCAAATTTCTACCACAGAATAAATAATAAACGTAACGTAACCAAAAATTCTTGCCGGTTTTTTTAATACTTCTGAAAAGTACCTTACTGGGCAAACTCAGATTAGTTGGGCAATCTTGTAAAGTTTTACGGTACCCCAAGTTAGGTAGTTTAGTTTGAATTTTGAATACCAAATCAAAAAAAAAAAAAAGAAAAGGGTATAATTGCGCGGCCCTGCAGACGGCGAGTAGTGGATAGCTCGCCATCCGATAGGGTCCATGCCCGAGAGTCGACGGCGCATAGTGTTCCACGCGCACCTCACACTCCTCAAAAGGTTGTTTTTTCCCGTTTTTGTCACATTTTTCATTGATGCTCTGCTCCTGTTGGTCGCAGCGGGATGTTATATAGCCTATAGCCTTCCTCGATAAATGGACTATTCAACTCAAAAAATATTTTTAAATTCAATCAAGTAGTTTCTGAGATTAGCGCGTTCTACCAAAGAAACAAACAAACTCTTCAGTTTTATGACATGGCTAAACGCTTAATCATTAATCATTCATCATAATTTATTGCATTCATGTAGTTTAAAAGTTGTTACAACTATAATTATAGGATTCATACATGAACCCTGCTCCGGCCACCGTAGACCCGGGCCTGCGGACGGCGAGTAGTGGGTAACTCGCCGTCCGATCAGCACCAGGCCCGAGAGTCGACGGCGCGTAGTGTTCCACGCGCGCCTCAAAGAGTTGTCAGCAAACACGACGGGGGCCGTCGTGGCCGATGCTTGCCCGGGGCTTGAGGATAAATTCGAAAGAGTTACCTCGCCCCTGGGCACTCAAGGCAGGGAGGAACAGCGGTGGGGTTTAGTCAGTAAGAGTCTGACACGCCCTTTCGCTCCACCCTAGAGCGGAAGAAGTCATAGGATGATTTCCCACCACCCAAAAAAAAAAAAATCCTGCTAGGGCACAGCAATATTGTTATATTGTTTGAGGGTGTAAAAACATTGGAGAGAAAAAACCTATAAGAAACGTGAACAATACATAAACAGTTACAGCAAAATAAATATATGTAGGTACGAGTACCTATTAAGTATTTAACCCTTTTTAAACTATTTATGAGAATTAAATGAGCACATTTTCCATGCTTGTAAATTGATTAAAATTCATGTGGAGCGGTTTTTATTTTCAAACTACTGTAAAATGAATCATTCACGCTACCAAGCATGGTTATAACTAAATCAATCTAGAACTATGGATTTATGCAAAAACAAGAAAATGAAGGATACGGAAGATATAATATAGTTTGGTTATTGATGGAACAAGAAATCCAGATGGCGCTACGCTGGCAGTTTACGCTGGTGTTAGTATCCACTCCAGCGTCGGGGGTTCGGCAATAGTATACGCATTATGATACAATACAAGTGAGCTAAGTTGCTCACTACAAACGAGGCCGAGCCCGAGCTGAGCCAAGTGTGTAATGAGTAGAGCTCACGAGTTTCATATGATGTTTTTCAACACATTTTCGAGAAAAAAAACAAACATGTACTACATATGACGTTTAATTATTAAAACAATTGGTGAACATAAAATTTTCAAAGTGATACTGGATTGATTTGGATGGCAATTTTATATTGGTGCTTGCCACTTCTTTAGTACTTTGGTTTTCTTCTTGTATAAATATCGGCGACAAAGGCAAATCATAGAAATTACTGCGGAAGCAGTAGGCACCAAATAACTCATGCTACGAGATGTACATATATGGTTGTGGTTCAGGGAAAAACTTTTTTGCCTTTGGCTCCAAATTAATGGCTTGCGTTATTTTGTCACAGATTTTCGCCTTGTTATCTTCGATCAAATTATTAATCGAAGCTTGTTATAGAGTCTTCTATGTATGATTCAGCCACTGCATCAGAACGCCATCCGCCATGTCGCTTAAAAGTTAATATAACGACCCCCGAATCAGCCAACATTGTAGCCGAAGACTGCACACTAAGATCTTCTAAAACTGTGTCCAGTGTAAAAATCGGCCTCAGGCAAACCTATACTTCCTATACTTCGTAATTTCTCTTGGCATATTACCGTTAATACCGATTGTTTGTGCTGTACCTACATTTTGCTTTCTGAAATTTTTGGAAAAAGCGATCATTCTTTGTTTTTGTTGAACGGAGAGCTTGATATTTTTTCAGTATTTAACGAAACGTTCCGTGGGTTGAAAAGGTCGTGGAATCTTGGTTTTGGTCTGGGTAAATTTGACGACAAGCATTTGCCGCGGGTTTCTACATCTTTTGTTGTAATATTGTAAAGCTCTTGTCGTCTACACGCACGCACCAGCATTGGCGTATCTAAGGTTATTTTCAGGAGGGCCCCGGCCCCTGAGATGCGATGACTGATGAAGCTGAGTCGACGCCCGAATGTAGTCAGTGAACACGATTAGCATCATAATTCATAAATAGCTTGACATTTCTACTAGGAGGTTACAGTTTAATCCCATGCCCTCTCGCTCCGTACGACGGCCTGGACCAGGGCCGGACGCGAGAGGTCGCCACCGTCGATCGCCTCCACGAGGATAAAGCGGTGCTCCGCCCAAGCGGAGCAGACCTCCACCGTATGCTCAGTTATGTCCTCCGAGCGATCCACACAATGGTGACACCCGGGCGTATCCTCGCGCCTAATCCGGAACAACCGTAATGTGTCCGGTGAGGACCTGCATCAGGCGGAAGGTGAAGACGCCATGGCACCTCTTCTCAAAGTGGGGACTTATCGCCGCAATCGTGGCGTGCCCAACGCTGAGTTGCGGCAGTCGCTCACTCCATGCTGCCATGACATCCCGCCGCTCTATCCACCGTGCCGCGATTTCAGCGGAGTTCACCTCCTAGCGCCACTCCCAAATGTGCCCGAGGACTTTTGCTTCCAGATCCCATGGCGGCATAGTTATAGTTTCAGTTTCAGTTACAGTTACAGTTATAGTTATAGTTAAAGTTATAGTTACAGTTATAGTTATACTTACAGTTACAGTTATAGTTATAGTTATAGTTATACTTACAGTTACAGTTATAGTTATAGTTATAGTTACAGTTAGGGTTATAGTTACAGTTATAGTTATAGATATAGTTACAGTTACAGTTATAGTTATAGTTACAGTTCAAGTTCTAGTTATAGTTATAGTTACAGCAATAGTTATAGTTAAAAAACGACAGGCTTACCTGTCGTTTTTTCCACTGCATCTAGTTAGATAAAAAAAAAGTGCGTGTGTGTGTGTGTGTGTTGTGTGTGTGTGTGTGTTGTGTGTGTGTGTGAATGTGTGTGTGATATGTAGGATAAAGCCAGGAAAGAATGAGACAGAAATATACATTTACTGAAGTTTCACTTCTATCGTGTGTGAATCGCACACACACCTTTTTTTTATGTATATCCGCCGATTTCTCCGTCAGTTGTGGACCGATTTACAAAATTCTTTTTTTTTATCCGAAAGCATAAACGTATACACTCCCGAGGTGGTCTCATATAAATTTTATCGCAATTGCTTCAGCGCTTTTTGAGAAACTGAACATTATCAGCCTCTTTAGTGTCCCCACTGCTGGGGCACAGGCCTCCTCTCTGTGAGAGGGTTTGGGCCTTAATCCACCACGCGGGCCCAATGCGGATTGGTGGATGTGAGAAACTGAACAAAAACGAAAAATACGTAAGTATACCTAGATGACATTTTTGTTTTCTCCAATTACGAATATGTTTAAATTCCAAATTCCAGAGTATAAACTCTGGAATTTGGAATTTAAATTAAAAATTTTTTTTTTTTTTAATTTTTAGTGTATTTTCTTTACTATAATAATATAGTAAAGAAAATACACTAAAAAATAAAAAAAAAACAACTTTAATTTCAGAAGTCGATGTCAAATAACGAAGAAATACACATATACATAACACACACATATTCGAAATTACAGTATTTTTTTTTAATTTTTAGTGGATTTTCTTTTTTGGAAGTCGGTTGTTATTTTTTTGTCTCTACCATCATTTCGTATTCCACGGAAGCCATTTTGATTTTCTAGAAACGGTAAAATCATCGCACAACCTAGACGTGTCAATAGACAGTCTGTATTTTTTAACCGACTACCACAAAAAGGTTTCATATGCTTTAGAGTAAGCCAATAAAAAAAAACAATTTTGAAAGCTGGTGAAACTACTTTTTAACCGACTTCAAAAGAAGGAGAAGTTGTAAGAAGCTGATTTTATTATTTTTATTTATTTATTTACAAATAAGTGTGCACCTCACTCATTCACTTCCTTTACACAGAACATATAATATGTGGGCGTCCAAGCAAAAGGCAAAAAAGGGACCATTAGTAGAGTTAAGACTAGATTCGGTATATACATAAATGTAATTTTTCACCCAACTTTACAAAACTGCGTATATCTCGGAAACTAAATGCCGAGAACTGGACCCTTTTTGCTTGGCCATACACATACGTATGTAATATTAAAAAATAATTGTATCTGTCTGCGGCAAAGCCCAAAAGGTGGGTAATTTTTAAACAAGTTTCAGTTCTGCAGGGACGCTCGGTAATAGTCATGGAAGTTTACCAAACACCAGAGATAATGTTATATATATTGTAATGTTTATATAATTAAATTCGGAACGACCACGTTGTATTATCAGCACCTAAGGCCGAATGACTAATGTGCCGTGACACACGGTCATTTAGTAGGTACGTCAAGGAATTCTACCTACAAATTATTAGTTTTGTGGTTTTAAGTTATATTATATATTTATATTTTGTCATTTTTAAATATTCAGTTTTTTATAAAGTGTCCCAGTGAGAGGACCTGCACCCTGCAGGTAAACTATTGGTTAGAAGAAACTGTTCCGAAGTATCAAGGCTAAAAATGGTTGTTGAAGCTAAATCTCGGGCGAGATTAGCTCAGTGGTTTATTTCTTTGTTTCATACGTAATTCAATTAACTAATTGCTATTAATACTTACCCACACATTTTAAATTATACTGAAAATAAGAGGTTCGTTCATTCAGATTTTTCAATTGCGAGCCCATTACCTAACACTATCATCATTAAAAATACTAAACTGTGACTTATTGTATTTGCACTAACACCTTAACTAGCTGAAAAGCAAGGTAAATGGCAAAATTGTGTTGCCTACTTTAGATCTGGTCAAAGCGTTCGACGTAGTTTTAAAAGCAATTCTGATCAAAAAGCTGAGTCATCTAGAAATGCAAGGGTACTATCATGGTTTGACTCGAGTCATCATCATCAGCCTTTTAATGTCCCCACTGCTGGGGCCCAGGCCTCCTCTCAGTAAGAGGACCTGTCGAGTGTTGTCAAATAAATAAAAGGATCAAAATCAACTTTATATAATGGCGAACTTAGGGAAATGATGTTTGGCGTGCCTCAAGGTAGCGTTTTAGGTCTAACACTATTTTTTTTTCGTTCAGTGTTGGGACTCTGAACGCCCACCGAGTGATTCCATGAAATGATAAATGATAAATGATGTTTATTCAGTAAATAGGTTACAAGGAACACTTTTACACGTCAATAGTTTTTGTCAGTTTAAGCTGGATGAGGCCGGTGTTTCCTAGCTGACTACCCTGAGAAGAAACACCGAAACAAACTCAGAGGTCAAAGTCTCCGAAACAAACTCAGAAGACGTCGGCACTGTGATCTCTTGCAGCCGTGCTCAGCGAGCCCCTCGCTACCGAGTAGTCTTTTAAGAAATAAACCCTTCCATGTGCTGATGGCTATCACCGGGGTGGTTTTATTGAGGTGGGAATCATACACTCTCTGGTCTTTCCCAAATCCAGGCGGCTTTTGAAGGTTTCCCCCGATAACAAAAAAAATGGTGTGTCACATCGACTTGTTGTGTTGGCTTGCCGGGCGACAGTTCAGTGTGTTGTCTGACATGTCATCAAGACACACGAGCGATCACCTTGTAACACTGGATCCGTATATTTTTAACATGTTTTTATGGAAAACTAATTACTTACTACTTACTGACCGTTATGGTGAACAAAACAAACATATTTTTTCTTCTTTTTTTTCCAAATTTAGGTATCAGATATTGGGAAGGGAGTAGATCTTAGAAATACTTGAATAAATAGAATAGAATACTTACTTAGAAATACTTATATCTATGGAGTAGACGGTCTTACCTACCTATAAGACATGATGAGTCACGTCCTGAAGTAATCTATTATTTTTCTCGTAAGAATATTCCTAATATTACAGATAGGGGTATAAAACTAAGCAACTCCTGCACTCTAATATAGGTACATTTGCCAGATTCTTAATGATTCAACAGGAAGAAGGTAGATTAGATACGAGTGCCAATGTCATTGAATGCCAAACTTCATTTGTTTTTTATTAAATTGTAGTCTCGTACTTATGGCTCTTGCCAAACTTGAATTCCTACTGTCCTGTGGTTTATTTAGTATCATATACCTATATCGTCTTAACGGTCTTGTTTTAAACGCATTGTAAGAACCACATGAGATACAGTGATCAGGTTCTGAGTCTGACGGACACAGCTCATTAGTATCTCTGATTCATTTATTTAATCGTCGATTTTCCGTACGTATAATAAAAAATTAAAAAGTCTCAATAAAGACCGGCTTTATCTCGTGTTACTGGCACGATAAAATTAGAAACGCTGCCCGCCATCGCGGCTCAGTCGCGAGCAAGCGTTCACCGCGAACGGACGTCATATGCTACTGAAGTATAAAGAAAAACAACTTTTAAAATATCCCATTTTGTTTGTGTAAAGTGACTATAGTCTATGAATATTTTGTGAATGCCATATTAACTGGCGTATGTGCTTCGAGTGGGGTTTTTTTTTATTAAAAAAAAAGGATATAACTTTGGACGTTTTTGGTTGTACTAATGTGATTTTGGTTTTCGGAATCATTAAAGGTAAGTTTACATTTTTTTAACTTGTATTCTATTAATATATTTACTGATATTAAATTAAATATCTTTTTAAAGTTCTGTAGAACTGCTTGACCTGTTGCACACAAAAACGTAACACAGTTCATGAGACCTCTCAGACCGAACATTAACAAGCAGAAAATATTATTCTGGATAAACAGAAAACAGTCGGAACCACAAAAAATGCAGCTTTTTTTCACAACAACCTGTATGACACTGCACGTGACCAAAAACTTTCTCATCGTCCCGAGATTCCAATACAAAACTTTTAAATGATTACAATTCCGTTATACCTTCGCCACTAACTTGACTTACGGAAAAGTTAAGAACAGTCATGTATTAAAGAAACAGTTCAAAAATTGAAAGCTACCTAATCCGGAAAGTCGCTATTCATTCTAAGAAAGTTGCATCCATTAGGTCACTGGAAACTGGTTTGATTTTCACATACGATAAGCTTGCATTAATAGGTGCACAATGCACGGTTCTCTATGAAAGAGTTTTTACTAATACAGGCAAAAGGCAGTCTAAGTAAGGAGCCTTTGCGTATCTAGGTTCTGCATGTGACACGCGAGAAATGGCCACGTTTACCAAAGACCTACTTTGCAAAGATGTGACGATATGCAAAGTAAAGAATAAAGTTTTGGACAGACCTTCGGTGTTGCAATCGCAAAGAAGATCCTTTTGAAGACTGTTGTAACTTTTACATTTTGATAGCAAGGTTAGACGTTCAATTCCTTGAAAGTCTAAGTGCTAATCATATCACGAAGTAGGTAAACCTGCTTTTGAAATTACATCTGTCTATTGCTCTTTATTCCCTCTTTCATAACATCTTTAATGCATAAATCAAAATGGCATGGCAACCATGCCATTTTGATTTATGCACATGTTACCCTTATAAATTGTCATGATATTTTAATTTATGTCCATTTTTAGCCGAACTTCAAAAGGAGGAGGTTCTCAATTCGTCGGATATCTTTTATTTTTTATATATGTTCCCCGATTACTCCAAGACGACTGTACCGATTTAAATAATTCTTTTTTGTTTCAAATGGTATACTTCCCAGGTGGTCCCGTTTAAAGTTGGTCAAGATTAGATGAATAACTTTGGAGATAGACAATGGAACTCTTCAATAAATGAAAGCAAACCTCCCGGAATTGCTGCAATAACTTATCAGTTTATTGTTTCCACCACTTCATAATATAACATCACGCTGGTACGCTCTGAAGGGGTACACAGATTTGTACTTTTCACCCAAATACACCCTAATTTCACCAATTATGTTCAAATTCCATGTTTTTGGGGCTATCAATTCCATAACTTTACTATTTAGTTTTAGCTATGGGGGTACACCAACTAAAAAGTGAATTAAAAAAACTTTTTAACAAAAATACAATAGAGTTCCACAAAAAAAACACTAAATATCTCAAAAAACTTTAATTTTTGAAGTAGGCGTCAAATAACGAATACACAAAACTAGAAACACGACTTCTGAAATTACCGATTTTTTTGAAGTCTGTTGTTTTTCTTGTAAAAAATATTTTACACTTTTAGATTGCCATGATATTGCCACGGCATAATATGGTCATAAACTTATCTAAAAGTTACCAAAAACGTGTCATAGTCTTCATTAAACTTGTTATCTTCTTCTATTTGAAGGCAAAAGTGATTATTAGTGCAACAGACTTGATTAGATACTTAAATAAATTGATATAGCGTAGTTATAAGTAGGTATACCGTCGATAAAACAATAGCTGGCTAGATTGAAACACGTTACCGTATCGGAATTCGTACTGATAAGTCGTGATAGCTGATTGCTCGTGGTTGAGCAATCAATTTCTTCATTGCTTTTCAATATTAACATTTTATAAAACATCATGCTAGTACCTATATTCAAAATGGTTAGGCAGTATTTAAGTTATAAACTAGATCTGTCTTAGATCCTGTAACAATAATAATTAATATTGTTACGGGATTTAAGTAAGTAATAATTATTTATTTATTGACACACACAAGATATTTTACAAAGAAATAACTTACAAAATGACGATAAAAATAAAAAATAAATGGAGAATATAAAAGAAATGGCTATGGACCCCAAACTTATCAAAGCCTGTATCTTGGTGGCCCAGGATTAAAGGATTGCTTTGCCACCAACTGGGCAGAAACCCAGTATCCAAACTGCTCCTGAGAAATTCCAGAGGAAAAATTCAATATAACTTTGCCCGACCCGGGAATTGAACCTAACGCTCCGCAATAGCGCATGCGACCTTAGGACCAACCAAGAAGTCGATAGAGTTTTCATATACTTAGGTACTTTTCGGGACCAGCTGGTCGCACAAACACGTAAAGCGAGGCATGTTTTCCAGCTGTTTATTTTCCCTTCCAATCGTAAACGCAGAATGTCGATTGACCAATAATTATATATATATTCAAGTAGGTGCTGTACTGAGATGTCCATAGTCCGTAACAGCAAACTGAACATAGCTTAAATACCACGTCGAGAAATGAGTCAGCTGAATGTAAGTTACTCAAAATGGTTGACAAATGCTTTGGATAATGTTGAAAACATGGATACTTTCCGGTCCATATGTTGAAGGGTTGAAGGTAACTGAGCAAGCAATAGAAAATGTTCTATTTTCTGATCCCTTAGGGCACTAAGGGATCAGATATTCACAGTAGGTAACATCAGCTAGATGTGAGTTGTCGAGAATCGAAATGATGCAATGGACTGCTGTAGGTTGACGATGACAAAGAGGGGCAGAGCCCAAATGGGATTTGAAATTTGAGAAAGTTTTTTTTAATTTCACGCCGCCCGACAGAAGGCTATTTTCTTTGTAAGGCAGTCATAAAAGCGCTCCTTCAGCGATTGCACCGCGCCACCGCCACCGTGGAAAATTTACCTCCACACCGCCGCCGTCAAAAATCGCCACGGCGCTCATATCGCGCATAAGCCGATTCAATAGAGGAAATTCTGAATTTTTAATTATTTACGTGTAGCTATTTAATTAAAAATTGAATCAGGTAGGCACTCCATAGAAAATTTTGAATTAACCTGTTAGGTAATCAGTATTTTAATTAATCACATACTTTTTTGTTAAAAGCCTGGTCCAATAATTATATCGTCATACCTTACAATACTGAGCTTGAAGAAAGACAGGACAAGCGTTGTTTCTCGTATTTTTTTTTATTTTGGTAATAATCTTTTTTTTAACTTTGCTAAAAGGGCGTAGGTATTAAGTACCTACTGGTATAATTTGCTACTAATATTCTAACAATAACACCTACAGGAAATGATAGAGTCGACTATGCAGCGAAGACCACACAAGATAGAAATAAAAAGTTCCATACACATACAAGCAATATCAATTCATTACCATTAGGTATGAAAATGAGAAATGATCTGTATCACGACCATTCGCAACGTACGGAATTGTCGTCGCAACCAGAAACGCCATTATAGAGTAAGATCCCAGAGCTGCCAGACAATACTTATTTTGGGATTGAGTAGTGTTAGTATACAGATCTCATGTTTTAGCGGTCACAGCCAAAGTCAGAACTGTCACAGGCCGACAATTTCTATGGTAATCGGTGCCAGTCACTGATACGCTTAGTTTGTACTAGCGACCCGCCACAGTTTCGCACGGGTACAAATTATAGACCTAAACCTTCCTGATGAATCACTCTGTCTATTGGTGAAAGCCGCATGAAAATCCGTTCAGTAGTTTTTGAGTTTATCGCAAACAGACAGACACAGTAGGGGACTTTGTTTTATAATATGTAGTGATGTCAATGTCGTCTTGCTAAAGAATATCGAAATAGAATCCTTTTGTCCATGTTTCAGTACTGGGTATAAACCCAGTAAGAGGTTGTGGAGGTCTTATTTTCGATAAGATTGATTGTTGACCATGCCGTCACTAGTAGCGACCACTAAGGCTTTTCCATACTCTGATCTAGGCTGTATCCTAAAATAAAAAAAACTTAAAAAAAAAACGACCGGCTTCCAAAGTTTTTTTTATTTTTCACTTTTTAGTTGTTATACCCCAGAACTAAAAACTACTACCCCAATAACATGGAACGTGGAATTTAAACATACTCGTAATTGGAGAAAACCAAAACGTCATCGAGGTATACGTATTTTTCATTTTTGTTCAGTTTTTCAAAAAGCGCTAAAGCAATTTCGATAAAATTTATATGGGACCACCTCAGGAGTATATTCTTTCGGATCAAATAAGAATTTTGAATATCGGTCCACAAATAACAGAGAAATCGGTGAACATACATAAAAAAAACATACAGTCGAACATAGAACCTCCTCCTTTTTCAAAGTCGGTTAAAAAAAAGGACACATTCTAGTAGATATAGCCTTCAGCCATCCGTTCGGAGAAGTACCAACCTATTGTTATGTAGAAACAAAAGATGATCGAAAGATGCTACGTACGAAACGGCCATTGTCTAGAAAGTTATTCTTTAAAACAATAGCCTAAGATGCTATTAGAAATTGCGATGGATACTAAGTAGTAGGTATATGTAAGTAGATAACCTTTCATTAGCAAATAATTATTTATGGAACTAACTATTACCGTGTCAATGCATGATGTCCTAGAACCAAAAATACGAAGACATGTGACATCCACCAACACGCACTGAGAACGCGTGATGGATTACGGATTGATTACGGCCCATTCCCTTTTCTAGAGAATATGCCATGTTATGCTATGCTAACTATACTAGAGGCTTCCTCCGCAAGAAAGCCGAAAGTTCTGCCGTGTCGAGGCGTGATTAAACAAACATCCACATCTGAGGCGTTTGTTGCGCCACTTCTTCTCCCCAGTTATACACTAGGCAGTGGTGACGGGCGGGCGTTTTGGGGGTCTGTCTTTATTTAGAACTTTGACCTTCAATAAATGCTGACTTTGTGACGAGGTATATCAAAAGTCATTTATCCAAACTAGGCTGTAGTTTGGATACATGACTTTTGATATATCCCGTTCCGTTTCACGAACCGCACTTTTAAATAAACCCAAAAAAAATATACAATTCGTATAGACAAACAGAAATAACTATAACTGATTATAATCCTACTGCCCTCATCCTAATTTATTTTGTCGGCGGCGCAGCAAGTCTTCTGGTTTGCCATCTCTATCAGCCGTTATTTCAGTATTATTTTACTCCTCACACAATCCATTCAGTTGGCATCATGAGAATTATCCACAACCTGACTTCGCCCACTGCTGAACATAGCCTCTTTTCTTGTGTCAATCCACACGCTCCTTTTTTTCCAGGTTAGGAAATCATCAATTAACTTCTCCCGCTCTGGGTGGAGCGGGAGGGCGTGTCAGACTCTTACTGACTAAAACCCACCTGTGTCCCTTCAGTTGCCAGGGCCGCGGTGACTCTTTTAAACACTCCAGTGACTCTGGCCGAATCCACACGCTCCTTTTTTTTTGTTGCCCGGGTAATCCACACGCTCCTGTGCCAACCTCATTCAGGTTTTTTCCGCAATGGCAACAATGTCTACGATTACATATAATTAATTAGATAAGAATCCATGTTCAACCAAGTTATTGTCAGGTATATTCTGTGGTTAAAATACCACGACTAAGCAAAAACTATTTTTATACGGTATACAAGAAAATGACCGCAACATACTCCTAGGTATCGGTTTTCATATGTTATTTGATATATCGCTACCTCAGAACACCTGGTCAGGAATTATTATGTCTTTATAACTATATATTCAATTTTGCTATTTTTAACCGACTTCGAAAAAGGAGGAGGTTCTATGTTCGATTGTATGCATGTTTTTTTTTATGTATGACCACCGATTTGTCTGTCAGTTGTGGACCGATTTTAGAAATTATTTTTTATCCGAATACGTACTCCCGAGGTGGTCCCATATACATTTTATCGAAAATGCTTCAGCGCTTTTTGAAAAACTGAACAAAAACGAAAAATACGTATACATAGATGACGTTTTGGTTTTCTCCAATTACGAGTATGTTTAAATTCCACGTTCCATATTATTGGGGTTTTTAGTTCTGGGGTATAACAACAAAAAAAGAGAAAATAAAAAAACTTTTTACACTTCGAAAAAACAAAATACTCTAAATATTAAAAAAGTCGGTGTCAAATAACGAAGAAATAAAAATACAAACAACGACTTCCGAAATTAAAGTGGTTTTAATGTTTCGTGTAATTTCTTTTTTGGAAGTCGGTTGTTTTTTTTTGTAAAAAAGTTTTTTTATCCTTATGTATTCCTAAAATAATAATAACTATAGGGACCCGTCCCAGCTTCGCATCGGTACAAATTATACACCTAAACCTCCCTCATGGGTCACGAATCACTCTGTCTATTGGTGAAAACCGCATGAAAATCCGTTCAGTAGTTTTGAGTTTATCGCGAACAGACAGACGCGGCGGGGGACTTTGTTTCAATACTATGTAGTGATAAGGATTGCATTGAAATTATTAAATTCTCGAAACGAATCTCTTTGCTCTATATTGAGACTCAAACTCAAGTAAGTACTATATACTAGAGAGGTTATACCTGCGACGTATCCTACAGATACCGAGCAAGCATTCGGAATAAGAATTCCTATGGTTGGTAGTGGTAGTCAGCAGTAGGGTAGCTTTCTATCACTGAAAGAATATTCGTAAGTAGTAATTCAAGTAAGCATTACATACTAGAGAGCTTATACCTCCGACGTATCCTACAGAAACCGAGCAAGCATTCGGAATAAGAAGTCCTGTGGTTGGTAGTGGTAGTCAGCAGTAGGGTAGCTTTCTATCACTGAAAGAATATTCGTAAGTAGTAATTCAAGTAAGCATTACATACTAGAGAGCTTATACCTCCGACGTATCCTACAGAAACCGAGCAAGCATTCGGAATAAGAAGTCCTGTGGTTGGTAGTGGTAGTCAGCAGTAGGGTAGCTTTCTATCACTGAAAGAATATTCGTAAGTAGTAATTCAAGTAAGTATTACATAGTAGAGAGCTTATACCTGCGACGTATCCTACAGGAACCGAGCAAGCATTCGGAATAAGAAGTTCTATGGTTGGTAGTGGTAGTCAGCAGTAGGGTAGCTATCTATCACTGAAAGAATATTCGTAAATAGTAATTCAAGTAAGCATTACATACTAGAGAGCTTATACCTCCGACGTATCCTACAGAAACCGAGCAAGCATTCGGAATAAGAAGTCCTGTGGTTGGTAGTGGTAGTCAGCAGTAGGGTAGCTTTCTATCACTGAAAGAATATTCGTAAGTAGTAATTCAAGTAAGTATTACATACTAGAGAGCTTATACCTGCGACGTATCCTACAGGAACCGAGCAAGCATTCGGAATAAGAAGTCCTGTGGTTGGTAGTGGTAGTCAGCAGTAGGGTAGCTTTCTATCACTGAAAGAATATTCGTAAGTAGTAATTCAAGTAAGTATTACATACTAGAGAGCTTATACCTGCGACGTATCCTACAGGAACCGAGCAAGCATTCGGAATAAGAAGTCCTGTGGTTGGTAGTGGTAGTCAGCAGTAGGGTAGCTTTCTATCACTGAAAGAATATTCGTAAGTAGTAATACAAGTAAGCATTACATACTAGAGAGCTTAATATACCTACAACATATCCTACAGGAACCGAGCAAGCATTCGGAATAAGAAGTCCTATGGTTGGTAGTGGTAGTCAGCAGTAGACTAGCTTTTTATCACGGAAATAATATTCGAAGTAACTGTATCAGAAGTTCCAGAGATTGCATTCATATTATCGGATGACTCTTATAAATCTGTATGTTTACCATAATCTGAAATGGGTAGATGCAGTTCGAAAAACATATCTACTTAGTTATTTGTTTGTTTTCTTTTTAAACGTAAGTGTAGGAGGCTATGAAAGAAGATATCCCAATTCTATGCCAAATAGTGCTATATTCTCCAACAAAGGTCTGATAAGTTGTAAATGACTTGGTTCTTATTTATGGACTTAAGTCAAGAGTGAATAAGGTTATTTCTGGGCAAGCGTGCTCTATCTTCGACCGCATCATCGCTTACCATCAGACTTTAGACAAAATACTTTTCAGGTAACGGTAACGCCAACGCTTCGTGCAAAATGTATGGCAACGACATTACTGGGAGTGAGTCACGTGACAGTTCTCTCCGCAGGTAATGTCCTTGCATTTTACACGAAGCGTTAGCGTTAGCGCTAGTATAAAAGTTATTTCGCTAAGGGGGCTGGTGAGAAAATGGTAAAACGCGAGACTATCAATAATAAAAAAAACTTACGAGTATCCAGTTATTCTCGCCTCACTAATGTATCCTCAAAGGTTGTCAAAACTTTTCCATAACAACAAATAGCTGAATTATCCGTCTCATCCCAAGGAAAATATTATTGTAAAATATAAATCTACGTTATTTTCCCTTTATCTTGAGGCGCCATTTATTTCAATCTCATTGTTTACTAACAAAACAATGCTGTCTGTTCTTACCATTGAAATACTCGTAAAAGTTACATAAACAAACAAAATTCCTTGTTGGTTTTTCCTTCGAAACAATATTTATGTTGTGAAGTACTGAAGGCCATTTTTGTATGGCTTTTATGCGTCATAATAGTAAATTAACTGAGGGTCATGTCCAGCGGTGGTCATCTTTCGACTGATATGAAATGATAAATAAACATACATACAGTCGAACATAGAACTTCCTCCTTTTTCGAAGTCGGTTAAAAAGTACTTATGATATATATACTTATATGGTGGATAGTACCAAGGGAAATGAAATGACAGAAGATGAATAAAACAACATTTTAGTAAATGCATACTTAGTTAATTTATGCAATAGATGTTTAGGCACTTGAATCAAATAAGGTAACTCTAAAAAATAAAGAAGTCGCTCAGATAGAACAAAACAGAATCGATCGGTATCGGTATCAATCGGACCAAGATAAAAGCTTTCGTACGATTAACGGTGAATGCACCTCGACGTCTGATAGATAACTCCTTTAAAGGACGAAACGAGCAAATGATGATAGAATAAATGTTCAACGAATTGTATCTAAGAAAGAAAGAAAAAGAAAGAGAGTGTGACTAGCACAGAAAACTACAAAGTAAGGTAAACATTTACAAGGCTAAGTAATAAAAATAACAAAAACAACATAATATTAATATAGAAAAGTTGTGTTGTGCGAGGTCAAAAAGGCTATCTCAGCATATGCTGGGTTATTTAAAAAATAAATAATGCAGCGGTTGTATTCTATCTGATATCTAGATTAGACGATGTCAATGTGCTAGATGGGAGTGGCCGAGAACCGAGTCAAATGGCGTGCGATTGACAAGGACTATGTCCTGCAGTAGACTATGCCGATAATATTACTGAATGATCCAAAGATCAATCAAATTTTAAAGCACTTATATAAAATCAACAAAACTGAAGTACGAGTAAGTAGGCCGCCATTGCACTTTAATAACCCATTCGCATGACTCACAATTTTCTCTAAACGGTAACTGACCAGTTTATTGATTAGTTCCACTTAACATAGACATATAATTTTAGCCACGGGTTAGTATGAATGTGTGATTTTTTGCAACGTCTCGTCGGGTCGGAAATAGCCCGTCTGGCTGGCGCGGCCTCGCATGGCCCGCCTCACTCACACCGCGCCACGCTGCACATTGCTACCTAGAACTTACGGAATTATATGAGTACTTATTATCTTTTTTAGGGTTCCGTACCAGAAGGGTCCAAACGGAGCCCTAATGCTCTCACTCACGTGTCCGTCGTCTGTCACATAATTTTGTTCCGACGAACTTTTTAACAGACTTTCGAAAAAGGAGGAGGTACTAGGTATGTTCGACTGTATGTATATATATATATATTTTTTGTGTATGTCCGCCGATTTCTCCGTCAGTCATGGACCGATTTTCAAAATTCCTTTTTTATCCATTTTTCCCATATAAGTTTTATCAATTCAAAACTGAACAAAAACGAAAAATACGTGTACCTCGATGACGTTTTGGTGTTCTCCAAATGTTTAAATTCCACGTTTCATGTTATTGGGGTTTTAGTTCTGGGGTATAACAACTAAAAAGTGAAAAATAAAAAACTTTTTTACAAAAAAAACAACCGACTTCCAAAAAAAAATACACTGAAAATTAAAAAATAACTTTAATTTTGGAAGTCGGTGTTAAATAACGAAGAAGTAAAATACAAACACCGACTTCCGAAATTAAAATTATTTTTTAAATTTTTAGTGTATTTTTTTTTTGGAAGTCTGTTGTTTTTTATTTTGTAAAAAAGTTTTTTTAACTGCCCATTGAGCTATGAACTAGGTGATTATGTTTATTATTACGTATATTTTACTAAAAAATCCAATATATTGATAAATCAGATTTTTTCTTTAAAATTCCCTCATTTGGTACGGAACCCTAAATATGCGAAGTCCAACACGCACTTGACCGGTTTTTTTAAAGGGTGGGTAAATATTAAATAACTTCTCCCGCTATGCGCGTATCAGATTCTTACTGGCTAAAAACATTTTTACAAAAAATACAACCGACTTTAAAAAAGGAGGAGTTTCTTTGTTCGACCATTGACTGTATGTATTTTTCACTTTTAAGTTGTACCCCAGAACTAAAACTAAATATTAAAGTTATGTCGGCCGCGATGACTTTCGATTACTTCCACGAACCTGGATCTTATTAGATCGTTACCATTGGATTGTTGGGTTGCGAAGTTGTCAAATATCTTGTCTACTACAAGCCTTATTATATTCCAATTCAAATTCTCCAACTTGAATCATCAAATTGAACTTTAGTTTGTAAGTTACTGAAATTAATCGAAGGATTTTTCCATTGTCATGACGAGTTCTAACAAATGGATTTGAAATAAGGTATTTTATTCAAAATTAAATTAAAAATACTGTAAATATTGGCCTTTAAGTTACTAGAATTGCCATCTCAAACACACTGGCTCTACCTAAAGCATATAAAATACTACATTTACATAAAGCCTAAAAAGCCTAATGCCTAAGCCTTGATTTAAAGCCTTGGTTTTCTGATGAACCAAAACTAATTATCACGGTCTCGTGTAGCTCTGGCCCACAGGACACTAGCTTTATCCGCTACTAGCTTCTGCCAGCGGCTTCGCCTGCGTGGAATTAGTAATTCCCCCCCCCCCTTTCACCCCTTTAAAGGTTGAATTTCGAAAAACCCTTTCTTAGTGTATACCTACTCTTCACAAATAACATACCCTCCAAATTGCATGTCTCTAGGACCAGCGGTTTAGGCTGTTCGTTGATATATCAGTCAGTCAGGACATTGAATTTTATATACATATACGTATACATACAGATGTCGTCGTCGTTGCGTTGTCTTCCTTTTACTTATTTTCGATCCATCTCTTATTTGCCATTCCGTTATAGCCTTAGACCACTTATTGTTTTTATCGCGAATAATGTGCCCAGCCCATCTCCATTTCATTATTTTTGTGCTGATGGTAGCGTCGTTGAGTATCTATATGTATTTAAAATAATATAATCCAACTCTTAACAAACTGGGTTCTAGTTTCATCCTCTCTAAAAAACTTCTCTTGGGTATCTACTGAACAGTCTTAATGCTTCATTAAAGATGGAGGTGTCAGATGCTAGGTGAAATCATTGTGTGACTTTTTGCGGATATGCGAGTGAAAGTTGTCAAGTTTATCAGATCCACGAACTATAATGTCAACTGAGTGATCAATGTAACAGCTTCTTATTTATTTATTTAACAATTAATGTACACACACATACAAAAAAAAACAGACCAGAAGAAGGAAACAGAGAAATATGTACAAAGGTGTCAAAGGGGCTTCTTCTGGGGGAAATCCGTTCAAATCATTGTCAAGTTGTTTAATCGATATTTTGATTGTTCTTCTAATACAAGTGAATAGGTTACTTCTAGGCAAGCGTGCTGAATCATCGACCACATCATCGTTTACCATCATCAGCAGGTGTATTCGCTAACTCATTTGACATCAATTTGATAAGCACTATGCAGTACATTGCTCGGTGGACATCGACTATAATAGGCACTACGGTTTGTCTATACGTCAAAGCAGCAATGTACGGCAAAGTGCCTATCAAATTGATGTCAACTGAGTTAGCGAATACGCCTGCAGGTGAGATAGTAGACAAGAACGAGCCTAACAATAATAAAAATAAATCTTTTACATTTCCTCACGCTTTACATGTTGATAAAACTAAAAGTTTGTTGTGAATGACATCCAAACCAAAACAATCTTGAAGATTGCGACAAATTATTTGCTAAATCTTTATATTTTATCTTAATGATAATGATCAATGGTCCTTTCTTCCTAAGAAAGGCTTTTGCCTGCAGTCGGACTTGGGACATTAGCAAGCCGGTATTGTTTTACATTGTATCCTTTTATACCTAGTTCATTTTATAAGACATGACATCCATTGCGTAGCATCGTACCTCGACCGTCTCCATAGAATTACATACATATATGTATGTATATCTAACTAGCTTCTCATACAGCCCCCTTAGCCAAATAACTTTTATAATAGCGCTAACGCTAACGCTTCATGCAAAATGTATGGCAAGGACATTTCCTTGCCATAAATTTTGCATTTTTTTTTTTGTTAACGTTAACAGAAAAGTATTCTGTCTAAAGGCTCTGGGGGGTTAAACAAAATTCTTTTCTGTTAACGTTAACGCTTCGTGCAAAATGTATGGCAACGACATTTCGTTGCCAAACATTTTGCCAGCCGTTCAGCGGTTCTGGCGTGATTGCTGACCCAGCGAACTTCGTACTGCCTCAGAATCAATAAAAAAGGCATGCCATACAAAATATTTGTGACAAATAATTTTCTTTATATTTTTTTTATCCGATCCGGCCTTTCTTGAGTTATAAATAGTGTAACTAAACCGACTTTGTTTTATATATAACTAGCCGACCCGGCGAACATCGTACCGCCTCAATATTAATAAACGAAACAGTTCTCGAGATATCATCAAAAAAGCCGTTCCATAAATTTCTTTTTCGTAAAATTGCCGTTGTTTTAATAGTTATTCTGCTATTCAGGGCGGAGACAAATCCAACAAATCAAAGATCATTAAAATCGGTCCAGCCTTTCTTGAGTTGTAAATGGTGTAACTAACCCGCCTTTGTTTTATATATGTATAAAAGATAGTAGGAAGATTATTAGGTATCCAAAAAATCATACACAGACACACTGTTATTATTTCTGAGCCTGTATTGTAAAAATGGAGGTAATGGGGCAAAGACCTCAATTCCCTTTGTCCAGTCTTATGTAATTTCGGCCATCAGCTCTTAACATGCTCAATTTATGCCTGGAAGTTTCCTTGGTCTTCAACGCTGTACCGTCATCAAACGAGCCATAAGCGTGTGCGCAATATTCTGTTGTGCCATACATGGTAGCAGACCATATCAGGACGACTATTGTTGTGCACGCTGGCTAAATACCTATCGCTGGGTGTCCTTGCAATGAGAAGGATGTTTTTGCTACATTTGGGATCTGGGAGACTTGTTTTTGGTTTAATTTTTTGTGGTTTAGTTTAGGTTATTGCTGTAGAGTATGCATCAGCGATAGTCATTGTGTACAGTCCGAGATAATTTATATTGGGGCCCTATTTATAAAAAAAATACCATGCGATTAGATTAAATACTGAATAGCAGGTTCTTAATTCAATTTTTGTTGCCCAAAAGAAGGACAGTTGCGGGTGTTAAATTACTGACCAATCATTTGAATGAGCTTTTGTCTTATAGACAGCTGAATTTGATGAATGGGTTAGTTGCAAAACGTCTCTTTCGGAAATGTCTACTGGTCGTAAAATGTCTCTTTCTCATAATGTCGCTTTCGCAGAATGACGTTCTTTGATATTTCATACAAAATGTATAGAAGAGGTGGGGCGCAAGACATACTGAGACGGCGGGGCGCGGGCGTGGAGCGGGCGCTGCTTCCTCGCCCACGGCACACCTGCAGTTAAATCAAACACTAGAATGCCCCAAATGCATCCACTGTGTTCGCCCGCGCCACGTCTTTCCGACACCGTTAGCGCGCCTGTTCTGCGCTGCACCGGCGGCGCCGCACCCGCACCTCGCCCGCGCCTTGTCCGCGCCTCGCCTCCGCCCGACGCCTCTTATATTTGTCCCGCGCCTTAGTAACTTAGATTAAAATTTCAGGGTCAAAATAAAAAAAATAAAAATTATTACAGTTACATGCCATTCTACTAATCCTACTAATATTATAAATGCGAAAGTTTGTATGTTTAGCTGTCAATCACGCAAAAACGGCTGAAGGGATCTGAATGTATTGCACAAAAGTAAAAAAAAACAAAAGGTTGGTTATAGCCTGGATTAACACAATTATGCTACTTTTTATTCTGGTAAATTACAAGACTTAGCAAAGGTTGAAGTGGAAGTAGAAATCCAGAGATGGGCTGAACGAGCGGTACAACCACATAAAGTAGTACCAGAAACATGAGCTAAAATAAATCTCAAAGACAATCAAGCGTGATAGTAAATACAACAAACTACTGAGACAATTAGAGTGTAAGGAATTGACGCTGCCGAAATTTTTAAAGACAATTATCGTGGCTAAAGTAATAACAGCCGCACGGGTCTATCCATCAGGTTAAGCTACGCTTGCCGGGGTTGGTCCATGGATGGGTGACCATCTATATCATCTCCGTGCCTCGAAAAGCACGTTAAGCCGTTGGTCCCGGCTGTCAATCGTGGATCTTTGACAGTCGTTACAGGTCGTCAGAAGCACGAAAGTCTGACATCCAGTCTTACCAAGGGCTATCGTATGGGAGGTGAGATGGGCAGTCGCTCCATGTAAAATACTGGTATTCAGCTGCATCGGGTTAGACTGGAAGCCGACCCCAAGATAAATTGGAAAAGGCTAGGCAGATTGATTGATATATAAAAATGAATCTCTATTTCCGTGGCATCACGCGTGGACGGTTGGACCGATTTCGCTAATTCTGTTTTTGTTGTGTTTGTTATTGTCAGGTGAAGGTTCGTATGAAAGAAAAAAATTAAGAACATTGCGCGGAAAGTTAAAAAAATTCAGAAAACTTTCGCGCATTTGACAGTTCCTAGCTAAGACAGGACCACGTCTGTCGGGTCAGCTAGTGTTCAAATAAAAATTAGGTGACATTTGAGACGGGAGGTGTAAATACAAAGTTGGCTTGTAAATTAGAGTTCAAGCACCAAAGTGAAGAGTTATATGATTTGTTTACTTTTATAATATATTACTTTAACAAATGTATTTTTTTATTTTAATCCTATAATTTTATTCTAAGTTACTAACGCAACATTTTGCGAAAGAGGCATTGTGAGAAAACGACCTTATGAGAAAGAGTAATTCTGCGAAAGCGACATTCAGCGAAAGCGACATTTTGCAAAAGCGACATTCTGCGAAAGCCACATTATGAGAAAGAGAAAAAATTACGACCAGTAGGCGTTTTGCGACTATACTGTTTTTTTTTTGTATGTTTGCTACGCGATTACTCTGCCACTTGTGAATTTGTTTTGATGATTATTTTTTTGTTTGATAGGTAATACTTCAGAGAGTCCCATATAATTACAATTTTATCGAATTTTACAATGCTTTTTGAAAAAATCAACCAAAACTAAAAATATATATGCACAAATGATGTTTTGGTTATCTTCAATCCAGTCTATTTACGCACCGCCATAAAGTGCTTCCACTTTACAGTTTAGTAGGTTCTGACATAATGACAATACTTATAAGTTTTTTCGAAATACTTTCACATAATTATAGAAAGTATTGTCATGACACGACATTGTAGTGTTACTGAATAAATTGTAAAACTTGTAAACATTTAATAAGAAATTACAAAAAAAAACAATCTTTTTTTAAACCTGGCTAAATTTTATTCTAAGTTACTAACGCGACATTTTGCGAAAGAGACATTCTGCGAAAGAGGCATTGTGCAAAAGCGACCTATTGAGAAAGAGTAATTTTGCGAATGCGACATTCTGCGAAAGCGACATTCTGCTATAGCGACATTCTGCGAAAGAGTCATTATGAGAAAAAGAAATTTTACGACCAGTAGACTTTTTGCGAAAGAGACCTTTTACGACTAAGCTGATGGATGTGACGTATGTACACATATATATATCTTGGCTTAATCGCAAAAATTATATATAATAATATATATATTTTTTTTATAATATCGTTTATTCGTTCGTAATATATATTTATAAATATTTGCCAAAAAAAAAATTAAAAAAGAAACATTTAATAATACTCGTACAAAAAAAAATGTATCCCACCGGTATCGGGAATAGGGTCCAAGCTACCGGTCAGAGCTCCAGAGAGAGGAACCGCCTTTTTTTGTGGGTGTGAGAAATTATCCAATGACTTCTCCCGCTCTACCCGGAGCGGGAGGGCGTGTCAGACTTTTACTGACTAAAACCCACCCCTGTTCCTTCAGTTGCCTCAGAAAAGCTCATCTTAAAGCAAGAGCATGGTATCAAATCCTGTGTTTGGTTTGTTTGACTTTGAATTTGAAATTAACGTGAATGGTGATAAAAATAACTATGTTCTCTCCGAACATTTTAGTGTCCCTTTTTACTCGGCCATATTGTTACCGACTTCCGCTGACAGTAAAATCTTTATTCGCATTCTTGGCAAGCATTTGGTCCAAATTAACTATTTCGATCAACTTCATAATGCTGTGAAGACTAAACAAAACCATCTTGTATACTTTTGTCACCCACACAATAACGTTCAGGGTTCAATAGGTGCTGGCTTTTCCGCTTTTCACAGTTAAACCAATATTGTGAAGAATTTGACGATCGACTCTTGGTTGTTTAACCTCCAGACTTCAAATATTTGTTGTTTTCATGTCTGCTTTTTGTATATATTTAAGGAAACTGAAATAAAGTTGGCGAGTAATGAATCGCGCTACCTATCGTTTGCAGTACAGTACGAAACGTGTTTTTTTGATCGCCGAACAAGAAGGTTTTAACCAAATGAGGTTTAATTGCAACAAAGAAAGACAGTATTAACAAATTCTGTGTATCGTACGACATTTCTGTTGGTCGGGGCACATATGTAACGTGTTCCGTGTGAGCCTTTTATCAGAAACAAGTTTGGAAAGTTAATTCCGGTCGACGAACCCATGAGCGTTCTCCTATCGGTGTGTAGTGTCAAAATGGCGGGCCTTGCTCCTCGACCGTTTGAATTCGAACTGAATATCACACCGTCACACGTGTGTGTTATACAACTCCTTGATGTTATTATTTTTCTCTTTGAGAAACTTCATTAGCATTGAATTATGCATGCTGTTTTTTTAATCTATATTTTTTTGCGTTTTTTGTTGCAAATGTATTTTTTTAATATTTTCTGTTTTCTATAATTTAATTGAATAAATGCATAATAATAAAACAATTTACATGCAGTTTCTCTTACCTTCTAAAGACAAGTTTCGATAAATGTTATTATTTTCCTAAATTGACAGATCGTTGCATAATAAAATTATCCTACTATTTTTTTTTTGTAAAAAATCACTGTAAACTTTATTACTTGTAAACTATTTAAATTAGATAAGGTACCTAATTTTGGTTGCTTTTTGAAACCAGCTTTCAAGGGGCTACCAAAATCATTTTTCACAAATCTTGTCCATGACCTACCAAAGAATACAGACGTCACAGAATATAATATTTACATACGTAGGTACGTACAGCCAGCAAAAAGACGCAGTCTATCAACGCATAATAAAGTACCACAGTATAAACAATGGTAAAGTGAAGATACGAACATGGAAGTCGTGAAGTGTACTTACCTATTAAAAGTTGGGTGAAACGAGCAGTTGTCAGTAGGCTGGTGCCAAAATTTAGTAAATAATAGTTAGTTAGTGGTAGTTGGTAGTTTCCTTTTTTCTTTTCTAGTTTTTTAGTCGTTAACTTGGGTTTTATAGAGGCTAGACAGTTTTTTTTTGCATTTACATGCGTTATTAACTACGAGACACGTACCCGGATACTGTATACCTATATGTACCTAATGTTTTTCATAGAGTTATAGAATTGGCACCAACTCGATCGCTGTTTATTTTTTATTAAATATAAATTGCCATATTTCAAGTGCTACGCGTGTTAGAATACCTAACTAGATTTTTCTTTCCTATTATACATTGTATGTTGCCATCCATTTAAATGAATAATGGCCCTTGTTATTAAAAATCACAACACACTCTCTAGATGAAAATAAATTAATTAATGTCTCGTGCTCCGGACAATTGGCCGGTTCCCCTTACAATGGCGTCCATACCAAACGCATTCCATGTATGATGCCAATTGATTCATCGACGTATGTATCTCACAAGACAATCTTCAATCAACTCAGTTAACCATTGTCTCTTCCTTTAATCAATTGGCCTGTGCATATTTCAAATGCAGAAAAATAAAGATTTTTTGATCTGTGCTTCTAAATTTCAAATGTGACGTTTGTCCATAATGGCGGATTGGCGGCAAATTTAGTGATGTGATTTTGTTGTTTTAATTTTCTGTTTTCTATTGCGAAATAATTCAGTGCAAAAATTTGTAAACGTTTGTAATTAAGTGAAAGAATACAAGTATGCATAAGATGGTTAACTTTACCGATTTTAGTCAAAAAATTAATTAATTAACGTACAAAGAACCTTAGTAACACAGAAGAAGTAAATTAACCTGAAAGTATAATAATTGTACTCGTTGATATTCCGGTACTTTTCTCTGGTTATGGATAAACAATATCCATTACAAAGAGCAACTTAAAAATTCAAAAGATTGAGCGGTAAATGAGTTTTAAAATTCCAGATTATTAGTGGAAAAATAAAAAAAAAGTTCCAATTTTTTTATAAATTTACGGATGCCAAATTTAGTGTTCCAGCAGTGCGTTCTAAATTATATTTTACATTGCTGTTCATTTGCATGGATTTTTTTCGTGTAGGTACTCTGACAGTGAGAACATATATTTTGGCAGTAGGTACTGTGATTAATTAAGTTATTACTTTATTAGTGAGACAGAGAAGATTTTTTTTTGCAAAAATGAGTCCAATATCTACATTCAGGAAAACTAACAGGCAGATGTAAGTACCTACAGTCAGCAAGAATTTGATTAGTAGTAGTTATACCTTTGCAGGGATTATTCATTGTTTTACTGATACATACACACATAACATCAACCCTGTTACTTCCAGGGGATTAGGCAGTTATCTCTATTTTAACTACACCCACATATCGCCAGTACCTACCTGCCAGTAGTTATAAATAAATCGTTTTAATTATTCTCGCCAGCGTAGGTGCATGAAATATTCAATTAAGTATCAACCATTTAAACACTAAACCAGCTACTTATGAATTCCTTGTAAATTATTAAATTCGTTGTATAACACAGCTCAAAAGAATTTCACCTTGAGTCGCGAAAGCTGTGTGCAGAATCGTTTTGTGACCCAACACATACCCGCTGTCACTAAGTCATTAACTTAACACACGATTATCGTCCTTATTTCTAAAGGAACAAGGTTTTAATCTTGTAATAGGTTTTAAGTGTATCGTAAAACCTGGGTTTTCGGTGGTACGCAAACAACGATCGACAGTTGGTATGAATACGAAATAAGTAGTGTTAAATTTTCAAAATAAAATACCTACGAGTAGATACTTAAAGTCATTCAGATAACAAAGTGAAAAAATTAAGAATGTCAGTAATTTGTGCAAATAAATCTAAAGGTCGTCTATAAATCAAAATAGATTTCTACAGTAGGTACCTACCTAGGTAGGTACAGTAGTGCGATTCTGTAAACAACTCACCGTGAAAACTTAGGTGAAGTGAACATGAAGTGAGCTGTCAATCCATACAATCAAGGTGGAATAACAGTTCACTTCACGATCACTTCACCTAAGTTTTCACGGTGAGACGTTAACAGAATCGACCGGCAGTAGTGCGTGGAGGCGTGGGCTCCAGGTGTGTGCTTCGGGTGTGCAGTTCTAAGTTCTGGTGTAAGTGTGTGAAAAAAAACACTGGACCTCACTATTTTATATTGTTAAATACTCCATATCCTCCCACAACTCATGTCTCGCTTAGGCAATTCAATTATTTTCTAATCAAATTTAAATAGGTACCTGATATACTTTTCCCGTTTTAGGCGCGGGATTGCGCCCTGTTAGAAGCAATGAAAATCTGGTCCAGGTTATAACTGTGTAATAATCACCTTTCACATAGTTTACACGGATACGTATGAATTACAAAGAAATGGGTGTCTTTTATCTGTACAATTAGATTATCAAAGAACATCATCATCAGCCTTTTATTGTCCCCACTGCTGGGACACAGGCCTACTCTCTGAGAGAGGGTGTGGGCTGTAATCCACCACGCGTGCCCAAAGCGGGTTGGTGGATGTCACATGTCTTCGAATTTTTGGTTCTAGGACATGCCGGTTTCCTCACGATGTTTTCCTTCACCGTTTTGAGAGCAGTGGTGATGAAATTATTTACACAAAGTAAAGCGCCTGCCTGGGTTTGAAATCACGACCTACAACTTGTAAGTCGCAGCCAATACCACTGGGTCACCACTGTTCTCTCTCAAAGAACACTTCTTCGTAATTCAAAATCCTGACACCAAAGTGAACCGGTTGGATCCTGTGTGTCGTAGACTAACTCTGTCAGGGTGGTGTTGTCAGTTATTGAAGTTGGAACCATAGATAAATTAGTAAATTTATAATATGGTTCGCCACACCGTTAAAAGTATCTTTATGCGACTAACCAGCCTGTCCACTGACAAGGGATATTTTTCATGCGATCTCCTTATTATAATATGCTTTGAGTACTTAATCAATGGATGAATCAGGTCACTCAACAAGTATCAGAGAGAAAATACGAAGAAATTTAACAATATGTACAACGGTATCTACCACTTCTTTTCTTCTTTACCTACATAGTATTTATATCAAAGTCGCTTTCCGCGTCTGTCTGTTTCTCGGCTAACTCCTCCTAAACAATATGTACAACGGAATCTACCACTTCTCTTCTTTTCTACCTACATAGTATTTATATCAAAGAAATGAAACAATATGGACAACGGAATCTACCACTTCTCTTCTTCTCTACCTACACAGTATTTATATCAAAGTCGCTTTCCGCGTCTGTCTGTTTCTCGGCTAACTCCTCCTAAACAATATGTACAACGGAATCTACCACTTCTCATCTTCTCTACCTACATAGTATTTATATCAAAGTCGCTTTCCGCGTCTGTCTGTTTCTCGGCTAACTCCTCCTAAACAATATGTACAACGGAATCTACCACTTCTCATCTTCTCTACCTACATAGTATTTATATCAAAGTCGCTTTCCGCGTCTGTCTGTTTCTCGGCTAACTCCTCCTAAACAATATGTACAACGGAATCTACCACTTCTCTTCTTCTCTACCTACATAGTATTTATATCAAAGTCGCTTGCCGCGTCTGTCTGTTTCTCGGCTAACTCCTCCTAAACAATATGTACAACGGAATCTACCACTTCTCTTCTTCTCTACCTACATAGTATTTATATCAAAGTCGCTTTCTGCGTCTGTCTGTTTCTCGGCTAACTCCTCCTAAACCACGGAATGTATTTTTATGAGGTTTTCGCTAATAGAAAGAGCGATAAACTAGGAACGTTTATAATCTGTTGTAACCGTGCGCGTGCGGGTACAAGCCGGGGCGGGTCGCTAGTTATACAGGGTGTAACGGAAAGGTGTGGTCATATTTGACTGGCCTGTTGGTCTAGTGGTTAGTGACCCTGACTGCTATGTCGGAGGTCGTGGGTTCGATTCCCACCCAGGACAAATGTTTGTGTAATGAGCACGATCATTTGTTCTGTGTCTGGGTGTAATTTATCTATAATATGTATGTATTTAGAAATATATAAGTATGTTTATCAGTTGTCTAGTACCCATAACACAAGCTCTGCTTAGCTTGGGACTAGATGGCGTTGTGTGATAGTTGTGGAATATTATTATTATTATATTATTATTATTTATATTTTAAGAATATTTTCTGCCCACATGGAAATGAACAACTTTCTCTAAGAAAAAATGAACAATACCCAAAAAAAAAATTGTACTTTGCATACAAGTGATCATCAGCTGATGAATATTTGTATGGGGGTAAAACTTTTTCATGAATAAAGTTGTTCTTATAGATGGGCAGATGCAGTTCTTAAAATATGACCACACCTTTCCGTTACACCCTGTGCGAATATTGAACAAATAGACTGTTATCAATAAAGATTAAAGGCTCCAAAGTAATTAAAGCATGAACAAGTGTGCGTAAAATACCCACTGGTAATTTATAATCATTCTATTAATAACTCATCCGATATGAGCACTAAATTAATTGCCTATGAAAAAGTATAATTTTTATATTTATTAAATTATAGTGTATATTAATTGCTTATCTACCAGTTTTATGGGCGTTGGTAGCGATTTATAGAAGCTAAAAAGGTAAACTTATAAATACATGTTTTATAGGTCCAATATCCGGCAATGTTATTGCAGTTTGTTGGTATAACTTGTCAAAAATGGAAGTTTGCAACACTGTTAAAGAGAGCCAGAAATTAAGTACATAGGTACTTAAACATAAACAAAGGGAATGGAAAATGAAAATTATAATGGACTGGTCTAACTAATAACGCGTTTTCAGAGATGCGGCAGACTAACTATGGAAACAAACAGACCAACTTACTGTTAGCTGCTCAAATTAAAAATAAAAAATTAAATATTGTAGTTTAAAAAAAATGAAAACCCCTCTTAGAGTGACGTCATTTTACATATTATATTATATCAAACCCTTTTATTTGATATCATGGGAAAACATGAAAAATAACTAGTCCGCCATCTTTGGGAGTCCGCCATATGGATGTACAATGACGTTGAAGCTAATAAAAGCGTGTTAAAAATGGCTGTATGGCGGCGTACGTGCAAAAAACATAGTAGCATTTAAAAAACAATTTAACCTGATTATTTAAAATAAACATGCAGTCAGGCATAAATCAAGCGAAGTGTGCAAAACCTTATCTGAGCATCGGCCTCCTTTCCTCACGTGGATATGTGTTAATCTAACTAATTAGGCAACACTAACCTACAAACTAAAATTAACCCTAATCACCACACAACTAAAGCTATTTTCGTTAAACTTAAAATAAAATGTTTACTTTTGTAGGAAATATCTTTGAAGTGGGTTTAGTTTTTAAAACGTTTAATGATATGTAGGTAATTGGGAAATGTAGGGAAGTTGAATTGAGTGTGCACTGAGTATTTTTACAAGATCTGCAGACTTGGAAACTAAGTCACGTAACTAAGAGTCTACAAGTATATTTATTATGTAGATAATAAAACGTGTAATAGGCAGGCAACGCACAACACAAACCACAGACAATTATTACCTATTATTAACCTACAGATTTTGTCCTGTCACTTCTGTCCAACACAGTACCTACACGGTTTCAAAAATTCCGTAGTAAAACACTCATGATGGAGTCGGCCTTCAGTGTAATCGGATGCAGCTGACCTCCACGTCCTCCACACTCCAGTATTGGATATCCCTAGGCAAGAGTGGTGTTAGATTCTTTAGTTTCTGACAATCCATAACGACTATTAAAGATCTATTACAAATGACAGTCGGAACCGAAATTCCGAGGCACGGAGGAGTCAAGGTATGTAATGAATGGTAACCCATCCACGGACTGACCTAGGGAAGCGTCGTTTGACCTCGAAGATCGACCCGTGCGGCTGTTACGAGCCCCTTAATCAAGTCAACCAATGATTTTAATTCCTCTGTCTTCATCGCAAGTAGGTCGACCACCAAAAATCCCTCGTTACACAAACCTTGCTCCATTTAAAAAAGAATGTTTGTGATTTTCTTTTTTCAATGTTTTTTTACGCCCCAATGAGCTTGTTTACGATCGGAAGACTGGCTGAATGTAAATGTTTGTTCGTATTTTCATTAAAAAAACCTATTGTGTAGTGATTTTAAATGTTCAGATAGTGAGATGAAAGACGGGTTGAGTAACGAAAATATTTGAAATAAGTTCATTTTACAAACAGCTGCCTATCCCAGAATATTTCTCGTTATTTCAGTTCTGAAAGCAAAAACCTGTTCCTTTCAGTTATTTGTCCCTGAAGTGACATAACAAAAGAGGGTTCAAAATATTTTCCGTAGGTAGTTATGTTAGCTTCCCTGTTTTTATTTATCCCAAAAGACATTGTTAAGTTTTGAACTGAATGAATCAGACCATAGAGAGCCGTTCTTCGAATAAAACTGGATGTAAAGTACAAAATTATGTCAGATGGCGCTAAGAAAAATATGGATTCTTGCCACAAGTTAACTCAAATTTTTGCATTCATTTTCGAAAAAGTCTTCACTAATCTATCAAAGTACCTATGACGAAAATACTACTAACATTTGTCATATTTGCCAACAATGACACGACAAAGCATTGCTTTCGAAATGCCAGCAGCGTGATTTAAAATATGAAATACATTTTGTGTCCGTGCGATCGACACGATATAATAATGGGCCACAAATGTTAGTTCGTAAATAGACGACCCAAATCCGAGTCATTCCGAGTGCACGGCTGGACTGCAGAATGTAGTCATCGGTTCTACGGCGCGAAATAGACAATTTTTCAAGATGACGAGAGGGACGACTGCCAGTGCCAACTATAAAAAAAAAAATAGCGCATCTAGGGCCACCTAGACCACAGATTAAGTAACAAATTCTTAATCTGTTCAGTTTCAAAGATAGCGCTCGTTACTACTGTTACTTTTAAAGTAAAAAGCCAAAAAGGGCATTGTTACAAAAATTCGCTCCCTGTTTCTAAACTAATAATTTCAAAAACAATGAAAGTTGGACGAAAACTGTATCAAGAAAGAAGTCATATTCTCTCAAAAGATCAACAAAATATTTCCATTCTAGTTCCAACCTACATAACATTGTGGGATAGTTTGTAAACATGTCCATTATTTACAATTACCTCGAAAAAACAATTCTAGGCTTTAAAAATTGGCATACTTTCTATTGTTGTCATACGGTCGTACGTTCATTACAACGTGTATTACACTTTGGCAGTTAGCCGGAATAACTAAGCTAAGCATAAAACTCGTATACAGTACCTACATAACATTTTAAAGATAATAACTAAACAATTCCAAAATAAAAGGCAGTCGGCTTCAAAAGTTCACGGCCGCCATTTGTTTTTTAAAAGTACTCGTACAATCACCGGCGAACGTAGGAAAAACCTACTTGGGACGAATTAAAAGTAAAACATGACTAATGGTGTCATTAACAATTTCTAAATTGCTTGTTGAACGTTTTATTTATCATTTGTTTGAGTATCATCCTTAATTTGTGCATTAATTAATTGTGCACCAGTTTCAGCGGAGCCATTTGCATGAATATTAACGTGAATGAAATACTGAAATTCTTCCGTTATTGTTTGTTTCAGATCATCAGAAATGATCCACGTCGACGAAACTGATCCGGTTGGAGGTAATATTTTATTTAAGTACTTTCCTTTATTACTTTTTAAATACTTTAAGGCTGAGCAGATAATGCAGTCTCCATTTCTACTGAAAAACACATCACGGATTCGAATTCCGAATATATGACGTCATAAAGATTTGTTCTGTTGATTTTATGTACCCTTAATTTGCTCGCAAACGATGTCGACAATTTTAACACCTATATTATTTTTGGGTACCTACCTAAGTAGTTTTGTATCTCTAATATCAAATAATTGGAAGATTTGTACTTGGTCTGAAATTATCAACCCGCACTTAACAAAAGTGTGATGATTATAATGCTCGTCCTTTCTATTAACAAAATAAAAGCTTCATTTTGAATACTCCTCGTATTTCAAGGATAAAACCAACACTAAACTTCTATGTGTGAACTAAAATTTACACGCACTATAGTCAGTGTAAAATAAAAATCGCAAAAATTCTATGTCAACACCAATTACTCTTAGCACTTAACGTTTAAGTACATTCTATTAATTCTTCAAAACTAGGTTAAATCTAAAGTTAATTATCATTTCAAAGTAGTTAGTTAAACTGGTGGTAGAATATAAATAAAGTAAACAAACACAATATTTGGCAGCCGGTTGGAATCCGTCTTTATTTTAGACCGGGCCGAATATTTGGAATCGTCCGCTCGATGACAGTATAGTCGTCATGTGGGTAATACATGCGGAGGACTCGAGGAGACAATTCTGTCGTTCATATGACGTTTATCGACGTTAATGACGTCTCTTTTTTTAACTTTGCCCCACACTAGGAATTACTCCTTTTTTTTTTTTTTTTTGTGGGACTTCTCGCAGGTCAGCCTCTGAGGCTGTCGTCTGCTTAACCGGGCTTGCCTGTGTAGGCTTTAATATATTAAAGCCTCCAGCCAGGACTTATTAAAACTTACAAACTAAGTGACCACGCTAAGGGCACTCCCTGCGGAGTACGGGCCTCGGCTTAGGGCGTCACTGGGGGGCAGCAAGGGAAGGCTGAATCTGGTTTCCATTAATTGGGGAGTTTACTGGCTCAGCGGCACGTGCTGGCGAGAGACGGGGAGGAGGAATTACTCCTGTATGTTGTAAGGGTCTTATTCTCCCTGCCAGGGTCGCGCGAATAATCGAAAAAGTTACCGCGGTCCTGAAGGAACGCGGGATTTAGTCAGTAAGAGTCTGACACGCCCTCCCCCTCCACCCACAGCGTTAGAAGGTATTTGATAATTTCTCACACTATAAACAAAAAGGTTCATGTTCTTGTCGTATTAACAGTTACAAATTCTAAGAATTGGTTCATCTCTCTCTAATCTGACGAATTGAACGCCACTGATACCAGAGCCATAGATTGTCTGTGAAAAAGTTATAAAATAACTGAATGTGGCTTAGATTTTGTCCTTCAAGGTAACCTGTGTCTAAGAGAATACCATTCTCGAAACAGAAGGTCAAAAAAAATTAAAAGTACCTAACTCGCCTGATAACGTGTCTTGGATGAAAATAAAAGACCCTAAATGCGGATTGTCATCTAACAAACTAAAAAAACACTTAGTCCAAACTGAACAAAAATCTCTACCAACTTAGTCCTCATGCCCTGGGTGCCCGAGACGCCCAGCAAATGCTGAGATGTCGGTATGGGCACGCTCAGCGAAATTTTATCGTATCTTTGTGTACTTCTCTTTTCTTTTACCTTGTGTTCTGTCTGTGTCGAATAAATGTTTCTATACTTTTCTATTTCTCTTTTCTCATTATTACAAACAAATCCTACAGTTCATTTCAAATGATACAGGCTGCTAATAAAGCTTTTTAGATAGAAGCGCAGTCATCAGCAAGAACGTTCGGATATGACGTTATCTCGAATAGTCTACAAGTTATGCCAAGTTCGATTATGAGCCCTATCCGCAAAACAACGACTAACGTCCCTAGGCATCCCGGCTGGCTGTACATACCACAGGCTTTAATCATAAAGCATTCTCTGTATGACGCATACCTACGTCCGGTGGATGGTAACTTTTTTTTTTAGCTTTAAGAAGGCAATGTGCTGTCTGCTAAGTTTTAAGACCTTATTTGTTTTAAAATTTCTTATATTCGCGCATGTTTGTAAATTAATGTGTTGGTCCAAATAAATTGAGTTTTGTATCACACGAAGCAGCAAGGGGTTGGCTTGTTGAGGATTGTATTAAATAAGAAAAAAGTGCTGATTCTTTGATGTTTCAGGAACAGCACTTTTTAATTATTTTTGAAATGAATAAATTGTACGTAGCATTTCTTTGTACGTTTTATGCGAGAAACACAGGACCGGCGATGTGGCGACGCTTGGGGGTGTCCAGCAGTACCTTTGTTTTAAGAAAATAGACTATATTTACTTTAATGAGGTAAAAAAGTACAACAATTTCTCTACTTAGTATAAAACAAAGTACAACAACTTCTCTACTTAATAAAACAAAGTACAACAACTTCTCTACTTAGTAAAAAACAAAGGACAACTACTTCTCTACTTAGTATAAAACAAAGGACAACTACTTCTCTACTTAGTATAAAACAAAGTACACCAACTTCTCTACTTTGTATAAAACAAAGTCGCTTACCGCGACTGTCTGTTTCTTCGCTAACTGCTCCTAAACCACGCAACAGATTTTGATGCAGTTTTCACTAATATACAGAGCAATAAACGAGGAATGGTTTTGTATATAATGTACACTTGTGCGAAGCCGGGGAGTTTTATATAAAATTTTCTACAAAAATAAACACAGGACAATACACTTTTTCTACGTCATTTTCTTAAGCAGCAGTTTGTGTGTGAGTGTGCGTGTGTGTGTGTGATAAATGATAAATGATAAATGATGTTTATTCAGTAAATAGGTTACAAGGAACACTTTTACACGTCAATGTTTTTTGTCAGTTTAAGCTAGATGAGGCCGGTGTTTCCTAGCTGACTACCCTGAGAAGAAACACCGAAACAAACTCAGAGGTCAAAGTCTCTTTTAGTGTTCAAATCCATACAATGTGGACTGGTTAGATCATATGAGAACCATGTACGTTTATGTCTGGGATGAGCTTTATGAAGAAAGCAACACACGAATTCGAGTCGACCTGTCCAGACAGTGCAAGCATTTGTCAGTCATCGCGAAGCTCAACTCAGAACTCTGAGGTGCTCAACGAACCGACGAACAATACCAAAGTAAGGACATTTGAGTAGGCCGCAAAAAATACTCAAACTGCCAGACAATCATAAAATCTACATGAATATAACGACATACATAGTTCTCGCATTCACATTATTCTATATGAGGACCATGCAGCTTAGTGTCTGTAGTGGTCTTTTGAAGAAAGAACCAAACATATTTGAGTGGACCTGTCCAGTCAGTGCAAGCATTTGTCAATAGTCGAATAGCTCAACTTAAAAACCACTAAGGAGCTCAATGACATGACGAACAATACCAAAGAAAAGACATTTGGGTAGGCCGCAAAAGTACTCAAACTGTCAGACAACGTTGAAAATTACTGTAAAAAGGAGGAGAAAATAATAATAATAACCCACATAGTCCTCACATTTACAATAATTAAGTAATCAAAAAAAAAAAAAAAATATAACACTTTACAAAGTAAATATTTGTGTCAAACAAAATAGTAATCATAATATGTCAATCAAAAAATAAAAATAAATATAATACTTAACAAAGTATTCAAGTCAAAAAAAAAAAAAAATAATAATAATAAAATGTCAATAAAAAAATAAAATAAAAAATATAATACAATACTATACAAGTATTCATGTCAAAAACGAATAATAAAAAAAATATATATATAAAAAATTTTTCATCAGTAAGTAGTACATATGAAAACAATGGCTCATGTATATCATTGAAGCAGCTCAATCTTTTTGTCCTCAAGAAAGTCATTAATTGTGTAAAAAGCTTTCTGGCATAGCTTACGTTTAATAAATGATTTAAATTTATTTATGCTTAGTTCTTGAATTTGGCTAGGAAGTTTATTATAGAAACGTATACATTGACAACTAAACGAACCACCTATTTTTTTCTTGAGCCTGGTTTTTGGTACAATAAATTTGTGTTTGTTCCTAGTATTTATGCTATGGATATCACTGTATCTTTTAAACAGATTAATATTTTTATGAGCATACATGAGATTCTCATAAATATATTGAGAGGGAACAGTCATAATATTAATCTCTTTAAATTTGTCTCTGAGGGAGTGTCTGGGACTTAATTTATAAATTGCACGAATAGCCCTTTTCTGTAAAACAAAAATTGTCTGAATATCGGCGGCATTTCCCCACAACAGAATGCCGTACGACATCACACTATGAAAATAACTAAAGTATACTAAACGAGCTGTCTCTAAATCAGTTAAACCACGCATTTTCCTTACGGCGTATGCTGCAGAGCTAAGTTTTTTGGACAGTTTATCTATATGGGGGCTCCACTGAAGCTGCGCATCCAAAGTTAAACCTAAGAACACTGTGGAATCCTCGGGTTTCAACTCTTCACCCTTTATTGACACACTAGTGTTCACTTGTATTACATTGGGTAATGTGAACTTTATGCATTTTGTTTTTTTCTCGTTAAGGAGAAGATTATTGACATTAAACCAGTTAACTACAGTTGAAAGAGCATTATTTACATTATCAACAACCACCTGCTGACGTTTGAGTTTAAATAAAAGTGAAGTGTCATCTGCAAACAGCACTATATCATGTTTATCCTTTATGAGGTAAGGCAAGTCGTTGATATAGATTAGAAACAAAAAAGGACCCAGAATTGAGCCTTGAGGAACCCCCATTCGGACTACAGACCCGGAAGACCTTTTGCCGTTCACATCAACTCTCTGAATCCTATTACTCAAGTATGAAGTAAGAAGATCCAGAGAGGCGCCCCGGACTCCGTAGTAGTGCAGCTTCCTGATCAATGTATCATGGAGAACGCAATCGAAAGCCTTAGACAAATCGCAAAAAATGCCCAACGCATCGCATTTATCTTCCCATGCATTATAAATGTGTCCCAAAAGTTCAACACCAGCATCAGTTGTTGAACGACCCTTTGTGAAACCAAACTGTTTGTTGTGTAATAATTTGTGTTTATTAAAATATCTTTGAATTTGATCTAAAATAATTTTCTCAAAAATTTTACTAAAAGTAGGTAGCACTGATATAGGTCTATAATTAGTAGGGTCTGATGTACTACCCGATTTAAACAATGGTATAATTTTACTATATTTCATTAGATCAAGAAACTCACCACAATCTATACAATTATTAAAAATTACGGCTAAAGTAGGTGCTACAATGTCTATAATAGACCTAGCAACGTCAACAGAATTACCCCATAGATCTGCAGTCTTTTTAACATTTAAAGTATTAAAAGTTTTGATTACATCATTACAAGTGACATATTGGAAATAAAATTGGGATTCACAAACTGGAACGTTTTCTTTAAGTAAAATTTCTGCAGCAGTTGGTGATGAATTTAGAGATTTTGTAGTCGATACGGGAATCTCTGCAAAGAAATTTTCAAATGCCGCGGCGACTTGCGAATCTGATTTAATGATACTGTCATCAATAGCAAGGCTGTAATCACTACTTCGGTTGCAAGACCTTCCCGTTTCGCTATTAATAATATCCCAAGTCATTTTAATTACATTACTACTATTTTTAATTTTTGAACTTAAGTAGCGAGATTTCGCCAAATAACATACTTTTTTAAATAATTTAGAATAATTCTTAACATATAAATTAAATTCTACAGTGTTAATATAAGTCCGTTCTTCATACAGCTCATACAGCCGTTTTCTACTTTTATTAATACCAATGGTGGCCCAGTCACTGAAGGAAGTATTGCTATTTACCGAAATCGTCTTAGGAATAAAAGTAGTATCAAATTGCGTGCAATACATTTTGAAAAAATCATTATAATGTTGATTAGGGTCATCATTAGTTGACAAAAGTGGGATTTTATTTGAGAGTTTAGTTTTAAATGTTTCCAAGCGACCTTTAGATTTTGGGTTAACAGTGATATCTTTTTTTCGTTTATATTTGTTTATATTTGGTATAGTGATCAATAGTCCACTATGATCAGAGTCTAATAAATTAATAATTTTTTTGTGGGTAGGTAAAATATCTGCATAAATATGTGTGTAATATGTGTGTTTGTGTATTTTAATCAGCCGTCTGAAAGATAAATGAAACGCCTGTTGTACTGAATCCTTACTTATATTCTCAAAGTCATGTCTTTGCTGCAAAAGTACGTAGAATGCATATGTTTAACAACAATTTTATTGTGAATGAAAGGTGAACGACATTAGAGTTGAAAAGACATTTCCACGTTATCGCATTTTTCATGCAACAGAGTAAACGTTTATGTAAAAGAGAATAAAATGAAGCAGGAATCGCGGGAATACTGATACATTCTGACACTACAGTTGAATCTCACTAATGGGATTGTATAGAAAAAATCAAGATAATTAAAATCAATCATTTTAGAATGTCCTAATTTAATGAGGGACCTTGTGACAGCTGCTTGTAGGGACAGCTGCAACTCAGACCGATTTTATCACAAAATACGAGATCGACGTTTCGTATTCCCCTTTTTCTCCTCGAAAACTGAGCTGATTCAATTATTTTTGGCACCATTTTTTTAAAAAAGAGTATGTCTATGTCCCTATTAAATGGTTTTATGTTAAAACTTTTTGAATTTCTCTGGTAGTCCTCTAAGAACGACGCGGACGGTAAAAATAGGGCCATTTTTTGTCATTTTTGGAGGGTCATATTTTCTTTACTCATTAGTTGCTGAAAAAAAGGAAATGACAGGGACGTGTCAACAGCAGACCTTGACTTTATGAAAAAAATAATTGCTCTAGAGGCATTATTCAGGAAGAAAAAAGGGGAATACAATTTGTATGGAGAATCGCAGCCCCTGTTCCCTCTTAATGAGACTCTATTGTATTTATAAATACCGCTAGATAGGTACCTATAAAAATATTTAGACAACAAAATAAACGGATACTGATTATCCGTAATAAATTCACATGTTTATCATCACATTGGATTTACAGACCACAATTGATTTAAAATAACATTTGATTTTCCTTTACCTAACAATAGAATCGCATTGAAATAAATTCAGTTATGCGGTCACACATGGCGGATATAATTGAATTTTTAACGTCATGAACCGATAACACTCTTTATAATGAAAGGTCTTGCACAGAATAAACTGGTAAACTGCAAAATAGATTTGAGAAAATGAAAAAAAAAAAATAGTCAAATGCGAGTCGGACTCGCGCGCATTAGTTACAGAACGTATCATATTTTTTTTTAACTTCTTTTTAAAACGAATATAATCTTCTTAAAGGTTTCTGTATTTTTTCAAAATTTTAGATTGTAGTTTCGGAGATAATGGCAGGTGGCACTCTCGCCACCGGGCACGAATTTAGATTACAACATCCGGGGAAAAAATAAATAAGAATTATATTGAGGATTTTCTGAAATGCCGTACACCAGAATCCAGATGGCATCACTGAGGCGTCAGGTCCAGAGTAGTCCAGACCACCTGTCGAAACGCTTCAGACGCTAATGTCAAAAACGGACTTATATTAAGTCAAATGGACTTCAACGTCATGTTTACGTCATTACGTTTTGTTTTCAAAGTAAAAAACCTTTCACCTAAGTGGCCCCAACTGGTGGTTAAATTTTCCTGAACACTTATAATTTATTTACCTTACCTACAAAATAACCAGGGAAAATAGGTGTAAGTAAATGATGATCACGGTGATTTAAAACGTTCAAATAGACATATATAAACAGCAATCTCAGTATAAAATATGCAATACAATCACAAACAGACAAATATTGACCTAGTTTAATAACAAAATACTGCATCGATTTCACTACTAATAATAAAACAATGCCAGGCACAAAGCAGATACTAAATCTATTTTAATAGCAGAATTCGCGATTCTATATAATTTATAACTGGCTGAGAGCGAGACAGTTTTTATAACGGCATGATTTAAACGCCATTGAAAACAGAGTTGACAATATAACCGACACAGAAAACCTGGCTAATGTAGTAAGTAAGGTACCTAGATGTCAAGAGGCTCTTGTCTATTTATAATCGACACAGAAAACCTGGCTTATGTAGTAAGTGAGGTACCTAGATGACAAGAGGCTCTAGTCAAAATTACATTATATCAATCAACGATAGCTATAGTTAACAAAAAACGACAAAAATAAACCCGCCTGACAAAAAACAACTAAAAAGCTCCAAACAATCTGATGCAGTCGGTGGCAGTTATTTGAGTCCAATATGAGATTTGATGCCAGCAACTGCTTCAGACTGCTTGTAAAGTAACTTGTTTGTAACTTTTTAGTCGTTTATATTCTCCGCTACTTTTTTCCAATTATACAGAAAGACAAACTGGCAATTGAAAATACATAGGGGAAGAGACCTTAAAGTGGAGAGATGCAGTGCAAAGAGATACTATTGACCAAAGTTTAGAATTGATTCAAAGCACGAGCCCGGACGAGATAAGTACCCGATTAGTAAGTAACAACCTCAATGAAATCGTGAAAAAAAGAAGATATATCAACTAAAAAATGAAAGGACTTATTAATTTGACTATCGATTGCATCTCGAATCTTCAACTGAAAGCAAAACGTATTAGGAAATACACCTTTGTATTAAAAAAGGCTTGAGTGTTGGAAATCATCGTATGACCACATATTATGACTTCTCCCGCACTGGGATGAGCGAGACGGCGTGTCAGACTCCTACTGACTAAAACTCACCCATGTTCCAGATCCAGGGCCGCGATGTATCTTTCGAACACTCCCACGACCCATATAGTATAATTACCGGCAAAATCATGCTCTTATTGCTGCCTAGTTAAATCACTTTTCATACCAATTCCTAAATTATCCGTAGCAGTTATAATAATTGAAACAAATTACTTCACACTTTTTTCTCTCAGCAGAAAACAGTCACAGTTAAATTATTCATAATGAGTCATAACACAAAATAATAACGTTATTGTACCATGGTAAATATTAGAGCTAGCTAAAACAATAAAACACTATTATTATAAGTAACAAACACGTGCCGATCAGTAGCCAAGTACCCAACCGGGATTATGTAAAGTCTAGCGACCCGGCCCGGCTCCGCTTGGGTACAAATTATGCACGCAAACCTTCCTCGTTTATCGCTCTTTCTGTTAGTGAAAACTGCATTAAAATCCGTTGCGTGATTTAGGAGTTAGCGAAGAAACAGACAGACTTTGATTTATGCTATGTAGAGAACATACGTCTATCCTCCTCTAGGCGAGCCAAGCGAAAGCGAAGCACGATTTCATATGGTAGTCAATCAATCTGCCTACCGTTGTCCCAACTATGTTTTTTATTATTTTTTTGGCGGGGTGGGAAATCATTCAATGATATCTACCGCTCTAGGTGGAGCGGGAGAGTGTGTCAGACTCTTACTGACTAAAACCCACCCCTGTTCCTTCCCTGCCTGAGTGCCCAGGGGTGCGGTAACTCTGTTAAGAATTTATCCGCTACCCCTAGGCATGCAACGGCCACGATGGGCCCCGTCAGTGGTGGCTGACAATCATCGCTTTGAGGCGCGCGTGGAACACGCGAGCTACCCACTGCTCGCGGTCCGCAGGCCCGGGTCTACGGTGGCTCGACGTCCTACGCCCAGTGCTTCTCCTGCGGCGGTAGCGGCCGCGGGTGTGAGGGCCACTCCGTTGAGCTTCCCTCACCCTTCCCGCCTCCGCCTTCGCGAGCATAACTGCCTCGCAGAAGGAAGAGACGGCATTCCATTCCCTCTCGCCCCGTACCATGGCCTGACCAGGCCCGGGCGCGATAGGTCGCTACCGCCTATCGCATCCACGAGGAAACTATGTTGCGATTGGCTTTCAGTTCAACCGGCCGCAGCGAATACCAGTAGGTACCTATTTTATTCACAATTACAGCCAGGATCAACGGCTTCACGTACTTTCCGAAGCAAGGAGGTGGTTCGGTATGTAATGGATGGTCACCCATCCACAAACCGACCTTCTTAAGCGTTGACTCGTGCGGCTGTTATTTAACTAAACCTCGAGCTCTAAGTCCGTATATGCTAAGCGAAAACGTGCTGCGCTCGTGTTTGGCTCACCTTGCGTAGACACAGCTTTAGAGAGAAGGTCGACAGATCTTTACCCGTCGGCGCCCGTGCACCCATTAATAACAGCTTTTATTTTTAAAACTGAAACGACGCAATTGGGTCATTACTTCAGTAGTTATGTTTTTACAGTCATTGGTTCATTGGGTTAGTTGCATGTTGGAATTCCAAGCTTGGAACTAAGGATTTTTTGGTCATCGTCATCCATAGTCCACAGCTTTATACTTCACCGATTGCTGAATAAAGGCTGCTTGTCAACTTTATTCTTGTTCAATTTCTTGGTTGGACAGACTTTGAGTTTTTCTAATATCAACCACGTCAAACGCAACAATATCTAATGCATTCAGTAAATTGGGCCTAAAACATTGACAAACTGTCGGCTTTATTCTCATCTTCTAGTGCTCGGCTCAACATACGCCCTGGTATCATATGCTCTGGGGCGGAAGGTCGTGTCAGAATCTTACTAGCTAAAACCCAGTCGTGTTCCTTCAGTTGCCAAGGGCCGCGACTCAAACACTCCCGCGACGACTTATCATAGGTTTCTCCGAAAGCTGATCACGAGTCATCAATTTGCTGGCCTTGAAAAATTCTGAATTAGGAAACTTCAAACAACAAAAACAAATCAAGATTTTTTTGTCAAAAACAATTTAATTTATGGCAAACCCATAAAACATCAGCTTCGTTTATGGTAGTCATTAACTTTAAAATCTCGGCAAACGCACTTAAGTTTCTTATTTACTAGGTTGGTAAAATTGTATTTGTGATATAAATAGTTAGGTACTTGATATAAATGGGTAAGTACTCGTACTTACCTGTTATTGATTTTTCGTCTTAATTTCTGCGGGTAGGTATAACATAATGCATTTGCCGAGCTATTCCATCACGACGAGGAGTGTCTGAAAGAGTCACTGCGGCCCTGCAAGTGTATTCGCTAACTCAGTTGACATCAATTTAATAGGCACTATGCAGTACATTGCTACTTTGACGTCTATGAATACAAAAATGTACTACGTAATGCTATTATAATCGATGTCCACCGAGCAATGTACTGCAAAGTGCCTATCAAATTGATGTCCACTGAGTTAGCGAATACACCTGCTGGAACGCACAGCCAACTCAAGGAACACGGGTGGGTTTTAGTCAGTTAGAGTCTCACGTCTCCCGCTCCATCCAGAGCGAAGAAATCAATGATGATTACCTACCCTCAAAAAAAAGTCAGTTACAATTCAATTCAAGCTCAAATAGCAACATTAAACTTGAGTTATTTTATTGAATTCGCCCGTACCGTAAGGGCGTAAGCCATAAACTCCGCCTATGCAACTCATTGCATAACTTTCAATAAATAAATTTTCGATGAAGATCTGCCTATATAAAATCGATGACTAATCAGCCTCTCTGTTGCTGTAAAGGTGGATGAACGCGTCAGAGGCGCCCGCGGTACGTTCACCCCGTGCACTGTCCAACAACGTAGTAAGGTTGAACTATATTAGTACTATTGTGTGCCTACTATTAATATTACTACAGGGGCGGCTTTGAGCGAGTGCAAGAAGTGCATAAAAAAAATTGTGCATCGAAAATTTTTATTTTTGATAGCAGTAAAAATCAGTTTAGTGAAAATACATTAAATCTAACTTAATATTTTTATAAATGATAATGCCAGAGCACTTTTCATTAAATAACGTTAGTAATCTTAAACGATTATTGGGACATTTAGTAGTAAACTAACTTCTGAAAATACCTTTATCCATGCAAAAGGGAATGCCCAAAAAATGCCTGAAATGGACAAACTACTAATAGTCCTCACTACTATTTAGAATAAAATATGTATTAATGAAATGATTCTTACGTTTGTTTAACTAGGGTAAAATATATCTATATTTAACTAAAATATTTAACTTGATACCTTGATATTTTTATTGGAGTTCCTGTTCATTTGACATGAGTAAGTGACATTCAGCCAAAGAGGAATCGTCAAATAATCCTTATCGAATTATTTTATAAATTAGTGCACAGATAACATTAATTTACTATAATTTGACCTATATATATATACATGTACCGTAAATCTAATTAAAATAATATATGCATGTCAATATTAACTCAAATCAACTATTTTTTAAGTAGAAAACGTATCGTTGGCTGTTTAAATAATATGTATATATTTTAGTGATATAAACTACAGAATTCTTTCATGAATCATTATAAATATTTTATTCTTAATAGAATTAAGGACAATTAGTAATTTCTGTCCATTTCAGGCATTTTATTGTATGGCTGATTGGCATTCCCTTTTATTACTATCACGATGTTTGAACTGAAATAAACAAAATTACTCTTGTTAATTGGCATCAAAACTATAAATTGACCATCCTATCCAAACACAGCGTCTAAAACTTTACTAAATAACAAAATTAACATACAAAATTAGGTTGACTGGTTGATTACCATTGAAAATTAACTTAACAAGCCAAACTCATGACGGATACAAAAATATGTAAACAAGATACAGCAAAAACGTAGAACACATGTTGGTCAGTCTAAACAATGGACAGACACTCCAAAAATCGCAATGTCGTGCTCGACACGCGTTTTTACGTCTTAACTTGCTGCCAAAAAGATGCATGACGAATTAGTGGGTGCACTACTAAGTTTATTATTGTTTTTTTTATACTATCGCTAGGGTAGAGAACTATTGAGAATCGTAATAAATTAGCGTGACAAATATGTTGAAGATAGCTTTTTTGGCCAGATTCGCTATTGTAAATGTAATTTATTGGCTCGATGAAACTAATTGCATCGTGATTGAGCAATGACATCTGACTGTGACACTTAATTTGCAATATGATTTAACTGAGCAGATACCACATGCGACCTATGACATTACTGAGGTGATGAAGTCATTTTCCTATCTAGTATCTTATCTATAGTGTAAATGTCACTACAATATTTACGCTAGCGTAGATTTTGCTTGTTGTTACAGCTATCGACGACGCAAGAAGTGCTCGAGCCTCGAACCCCGTTTCTCCATATAAAATATTCGTTGACGTGACTATCATAGTAACAGTCGAAGCTAAGGTTAACATACAGATTGGCTCGTAGGATATGTAGCTAAGATACACACCTGTGTTGGATTTAACTGGATATTTATCTTTAATATCCTACCTACATTAGACACCTAGGACCGTAATGCCGTATGTCTTTATCGCTAGGAGATTAAAATTATTTTCTTTCAACACGGTGCATTTTATCTGTTTACTAAAAGAAGGTACAACTGCTAATCAGATTAATTACAGATACGGACTAGTATATCCGTGATACAAAGCAACTTCAATAACAACACACAATATTAAGTTTTAGGCGTCATTACACGTTCATGCAAACGTCACTCAATTCCAAAAATTTGCTGACTTGACAGATGGTTGCATGATTTAAAAATCAAAATATACAGATTTTATCATGCAAAACCTACCATGTAATGGACACCTTATTTCACAAGAACTTCAACCAAATTAATTTTAACAAAATAAGATAATTATTAACCAAATTCATAGAAACCAAAACGTTAATATCAGTAACTAACGTAACATATCAGGCCAAGTCATATCAAAAAGGAACACAGAATACAGAAGTGACCACAGCAGCGAGTCTTCGGTGGCCCCATAGAAGTTATCAGTATTAGAAACCGGACCAGCCATAAAAAAAAATCGTATAAAATGGCCATTTTCTTACTAACTGTAATTTTTTTTTGAAAATCCGTGAATGGGTATCAAAATGTCACGAAAAAATATGGATAGTCTTCTAAGAGCCTTTTCGTGTAGCTGCAACGGTTAAGGTATGCAACGATAAATGCAGGGTGGAAGCTTACAGCCCCTGTTGTGAATTCGCTTGGCCTTAATTCCTTTAGCCGGTTTAGCAGGGCTAGGTTAGAGGTCGTAAAAGATTAGGTCAGCTAGTTTCTCAGCTAAATCAAATTCATACAGTACAGATATCTGTCGTTAGTTGCAGCGATCATCAGATAGAATGGTTATGGTCTATTGTTAGCAGATGTTAACCTACCTATTCTCTTTAGCCCACTTAATAAATTAATAACTTCTTATTAAGTAATAATGTTTTGCATTGGTCCCAAGATCATCTTTGAAGAACTCCAATGCATTGGCAATTAACTGTAAAACTCTTTGTGATCTTCGAAACATGTTTAAAAACGACATATTGTTTATTTTACAGAGATCGAGCCACCGTTCCCGTGCCGCGATGTCTCAATCAAGAGAAGTACAGATGTCAACGAATTTTACGAAATGCTCTCCGAGATCGGCAGGTGAGTTTATCAAAAGCATTACTCAGACTACAATAAGTGTTTGTTGAACACATAAAATGTGTTTAAACAATGATTATCACGATAAACTATCGTAATTGTACTTGTTGGACATGCCAATTTACATGTAGCAAGTAGAAAGTATACAAAACCAACAAAGACTCTTTAGAATCAGTATGTGGGTTGTTGAGTTGTTGACTTAGAGATACCGATCCGACTTGGGTATAGCCGATAAGTGATTGTTGCGATGGTGTGTGTGATTTGAGGTTTTAAAGTAGGCAGCGTACAAAATACCAAGTACACCATAATTGCGAACTACCTGAATCATCTTATAGTGCTTTAATAGCTACCGAACTTCAAATATAGAATATATATAGCCTAATAGTTTTTCCGTATTTTCCTAATCTTCCTTCCCTGTAGCTTATATGTATAATTAATTCCTAATCCTACAATTTCATTGTAGGAATTAATTTTATAGCATTTCTTTCCTAGGACGTTGTCAACGAAACAGTTAAACTGCTTGTTATAAATTTGAAACATGGCACATTCATGCGAAGACAATGCCAGTACCATACGTAATCGTCTTATAATTAGATCCCACTAAATTTAATGTCGGAATCGATAGTCCAAACGCGTACCTACACATAACGTTCCCTCGTTACATGACTCATAATAACAGGTGGAAACAATAATTGAACCAAAGCTATATCCAATATATTTAATAGTTTATTAATATTCGCTTATCGACTTGAACCCGTAGCAGAACCGTTACGCAACATTTCTCCATCTGAAAGGGTTTCGTTCGCCCTTGAATTAATCTCACCATTGTAATGGTTTCCTTTATCAAAAGACGTATAAGTAATTCATTTTCTTAGATCAGCACTCGAATCTATTATAGGCACTTTGTCGAGATTGTTCGCTTTCATAAATCTTAGGGATGCTTTTGTGCTGTAACTGACATTCAGGCAAATCTGATTCAATATCGGTCTTTGGATGCTTAGGAAAACTTGAGAAAGATGAATAAGACTATTGTGCTTTGTTCATTTATTATTCATCTCATCTCAACGTCATTTTTATTATTTTTTTTCGATTCTAACCACATTCTTCCAAATTCTTAATACTCTTTTTCGCTTTTATTTTTACAGAGGCAAATTCGGAACCGTATACCTCTGCCGAGAGAGAAGCACTGGACTAGAGCTTGCAGCTAAACTGGTGTCCGTTAGCAGACGGGATGAGAGACGGAACGTGGAACGAGAAGTCGACGTGATGAGGAGGCTGCGACACCCCAGGCTCATACAGCTGTATGATGCCTACGAATGGGGGAAATACATGTGTGTGGTGTTGGAACTGTAAGTACCATTCAACTTGAAAGTAATACCGGTATAATAAATGATAAGAGAGAAGAATGTTGAACATGTTATTAACTGCCGGCACTTCAGCTGCAGGTTATTTAATTGCATGAATGAAATCATGTACTCAAATAATAAGACTAGTGTCGAAAAGGATACTCTGAACGAACTATTAAAATGTGAAATTAATTTCATCTTCATTTTCTTCTATTTAGATAATCATAGATCAGCGGATGTGAAATTTTATATTATTCTCATAATATTCTAATTAGTTGGAACAGCAGTCACTTGATCATTTCGAAAGTCAACAATGCCAAGAAATCTACCCACGGCTGTCCATAAAGCGTGGGACATACCAGATGCGTGTTTATCTAATTATATTCAACGACCTTTCTTTTATATAAATATGTGCTTTAATGTGTGCAAATAACGAAATAATCATAGCATCACACGATACTTGCGGAAAAACTGGTGGCGGTGCGACGAATCTAAAGCTTCCGTCATACCAGTTTATTTGTATCGTTTACCGTCCACTAGCTTCTCGCAGGAATTTATTTTTGTAACAGTTATTTATCATACACACGACGTAGGTGGCGGCAGATTCATTTGTACAAACAAATTCGCTGCATTTCGATTTTGCCAGTTCATTCAAACGGTAGCTTCGCGCGTTGAGTCATGCTCGCAAAAGCTGGACAATATCAGGTTATGTTTGACTCCGACGATGTGGGTTAAGGACGCCCGTAATTTTGACGTGCCGGAATTCTAGGCCATTTGTTTCCATTTATCATTTCACTAAATGATTTTAAGTTTGTATTATTTTTCACCATTTGCACTCCCAACTTATTCGTACAATGTCTTCATATTTTTTTGCTTGTCAGTTTGTAGATTAATGGAAGCATCTGTTCACGCTGAAATCATCTCTGTTTTACATTTCTGAAGGGCACACGCTAATGTGCCTAAAAATATGCACCCAAAAATTATTGTTGGCAAATTCAATACTGACATGATTGGTGAGCAAACTTAATTCCTAAGACATCGGATATTTTATAAACAATGTCGAAAAATACATCATTATCTTTGTCCGTGCTCTCGCTGTCATCGCTTTTAATTAAAATTGTTTTATTTTTTCGCTACGGAGTTTCCTTCCTGTACTTGACGAAGTCTCCTATAAATAGTAATCATGAATAATCCAGGTGTAATTAGGTCGGTCGTTGACAGACCGAGTGTGCTGACAGGTGCGACAACGCCCGTTACACATTAATTATGGAATTTTCACTTTTACACTGTGACGTCATCATCATAGTAAATAGTTTGAAACGAACTCATCTGGATAATACACCTGTTTTATTTATCAAATTAATACGAAACTAGAAGGTGGCTGTTCGTCATAATACTATTCTGATGATGCTTTAATTAGTTATAGTATGACTAAAGTAAATTGTTGCTTAATTGACTACATTAGTCAGGCAGGCCCTCATTCGATGCAAATTAGGTTTAAAGAAACTTTATTTTTAATAAAGACAGGTCACTCACTTGAAAACAATACTAAAACATACTCGTACATTTATAAATATCACAAAGGTCGTCGTCATCAGTTACAAACTAGATACCCATTCAATGCCTTCATTTCTTCAGAAGTGATCGATCCTTAATTATATATTGACTAAGTTGAAATTATTGTGGCATTCCCAAAATTACTTACACCCACAAGTGAAATCAGAAGCATACCTATATTTATATATATATAGCAGAAAAGCATAATGTCAAATACTTTCATATGAGACGCCTGCGTTTAGGTACAAACTTTTTGTGCATACCTACATACGTAAATCAGATCAGTGACATGACATGTCAAAAAGGTGAAAGTCAGTCAAGAGATGAGTCACAAGAAACTGTGTAGTATTACTTGACTATTGGAAAGTAACACAAATGTACAGTTAAGCAAACATGAGGTCGTTTTCTTATCGCCTGTTCTGCGGTTAACCGCGATATGTAGGTACGGGAATCGCACGGTACAGTCATGTCTTGTCAACTTCGTTTAATTTGGAGATTCCCAAATAAGGGCCGTTGCGGTAGGTAAAAACGATTACGAAGCCGAAGATTAGAATTTTGGACTTTTTTTCTCTCTGTTTTTACTCTGTTAGTTTTAAGTTTGATAGTATAACTCACTCTATCCCAATCCTTTTTTGAGTAGGTATGTTTAAACCACTTTCAAATTTCACTTGCATGTTATGCACTCACTCAAACAGCCCTAATGCGGCCCTGTCAAAGAAACCTTCACTCTAAAAGCCGAGAAAAAGTTTGCAAAAAGAGTAATACCTACTCAATGACATTGAGTAGGTATTACTCTTTGAACACATTGTGTTCAAAGGCCTCTCTATCTTCAACTCTAAATCCGAACCCTCAATGAACCTATCGTGAATACCGTCTTTGTCTTCCTCCGTGACGCATATCCTGATATAAAAGCGCGCCAAAGTGTAACCCGTAAATGGCGACGGCTACTACCACAGATACAGAATGAGTCGTGGCGTCAAACCACGTCAGAAATTACGGCGCATAGTTGGCGCGCGGCCATTCGACGCCATTCTATCAAAGTTGACAGGGCTGCTAGTTGTCATCGCTAATTTCTTTTATAACTAGTTATAAGTTTATTTTCTTGCGAAAAGAAAGTACTGAAGTTTTAAGAGACAGACGGACAGACGATACCCATCTACAACCCATAATTAAGTATATGTAAGTTTAAGTGAACATGCATACACAGTGTCATAAACTCGCATACATGCGAGTATATGACAATATTTTTAGACAGGCATCACCTTTAGGTAGGTAGACCCGTAGGCATCATGTCCCATCCCACTGATTCACAAGAGTACGCTATCTTATCGTAAGTAATCATCTTTAGTGTTTTCCTGTGTTATGATAACCTAGGTATTTTCAAGATTTATTGTTCCTACTATCTTGTTCCTATTAGATATAAACAATTTATTCAGGTAGGTAAAAACCTACCCACTTAACTTACTAGTCGATGACTTGATACTATGGGCTAACAGGTACACATTTCTCCCCTACAACCCTAAATCAAACATGAGTAAATCTGCCAATTGGTCGTCGTACTCTCGCGTTGACATGTCTATTACATTCCTAACTCTGCCTAAATCTTCCTGTCTCGTCAGATGTTCTGCCAAATGTCTATCTTCACATTAAACATGTGACCAAACACAATTTATAATAGGCACTAATTACATAATTTCCTTTTTGGCCACAGAGACATGTTATTATTTTCAAAAGTTGGCAACCCTGTCTCAAGTGGATGCATTCACAGAAAATGATTAACAATAAAGACGGAGATACTTAAATAACTTTTTTATTTTATTTTCATTTAAATCATGTGACTTTTGGCTGACTCCTTATAAAACTATTACGTTTACGCCCAGGATATATTTCTTCTAAAAATATTATTTTCTGAATCACATTCTTGTGACACTTTCCAGTTTTGGCTTGGTGCACACGTGGCTTGTGTAGGTATTGTATAAGCCTTCAACACATTGCCCATTTATTGGTCATGTCAACACTCAATATTATCTGGAAGCTCATAACACGATATTCAATTAAATACCTATTTAATTCATTCAATTCTGTTTTCCAAGAACAACATAATCAGAAATAATTGCCAAAATTGAGCACTCAGACATGAGAAAGTTTACTTTGCATAACTTTCGATCCTATCTCAACAAGAGCATCACAAAAACTATCAATGTAAACATAGATATTGATGTTAGGATATTGATTGATCGTCTAAAGCCGTTAACTTTGTTTATAACTACGTACATTAGCTGCCTATAATGACGTACAGCAAAAACGGATTTTCATACAATATGTTTACCTATGTATTCAGCTCTTAAAACTGTTAACATTATCATAACGAGCTATCTAACAACCGACGCTTCTGCTTACGTCAAAACTACGCCAACCAAACCATACATTCAAAAACCTTAACAATGACGTCACCGCGAAAAACAAAAAAACTTGGTCAGAGAGAAACAGCTGTTGACGTTTCTCCCCATTCAAACATTCTAAATTTAAATGAGTAGATGACGTTAACGAGAGAAGTAAACATAACATAATGGTAAACGGAAAAATCCGACGTTGATGCTACATAACTCGCAAGTAGTCGAATCAGGGTCGCCAACAAGAAAAAAAGTTTGTAGCATCTCAGGAATTCGCGTATTTTTAGATATAGTTATGGGTCAAGGAAAGAATTTTGCCGGTCTCGATGGGTGGGTAGATTATCATTTACGTCCTTTACGAGGCACTTTTCAACTAAAGTTACCTTAAATCTTGTCAGATAATCAAAGATCTCCAATAATAAGTGTATAAAATACTTCTTTACAACTCTTAGTACAAAGAGATGTAATAAAATTTTTGGACATATCTGCCATTCGTTTAATTTGGCACCAGACAACATTCCTTCACACAGTCTGTACAATTTGGAATGAAAAGCACTTGTGCAAATCACAGCCGGATCGTTATACGTAAATAATAATTAATGTCGTTGTTAAATAAATTTATTTCGACAGATAACAGCTTTCTGGGCGATCATCTTGGCCAGATTACTTTATTCATGAAATTATTTAACTTATTTCAACGTTTTCCGCCGAGACTAAAATGGAGACAACAATACAATTTCTAGTTTTGATAACACAAGAATTAAATGGGAGATAATGCTAAATAGCCTACCAACTGTTAAAGACAGAACGACGAATATGTAGGTAAATCTTCCCTGAAGGATTGCTCATGAACTTTCATAATATTATATGTATTTATTTTTCACAATTGCTACATACTATTTACATAGTTATCGAATACTCAACTAAAACAAAAAAAAAAACTCTAAGGGCCGATTTTTGAATAGTCCGTTAACTTTTAACTGAGGAATAAAAATGGCGGTTTGACAGCCTTTATATAGAAAATAATATATGTCAAACATCCATAATTCCAAATATTTTATTCTTCTGATAACTGACTATTGAAAATTCGGCCTTTAACCAATCAAAACTAAAAAAAATCTAAAATAATTATAGTGTCGAAAAACACCTTCGCATCGCTGTCTACTGGTAAAGTACCCAAAAGGAGCGAGTCGGTCCCCACGATCCGAGAGTTTCAACCCGAAACGACTCGAAATATATACCCACAATAGAACATGGATATCCGACTCATGAATGATTCCCAACAATTCGAGCAGCTATTTCTGCATCCCCATTAGGTTCTAAATCAAAGGCTCTAAATAGCTAGGCATCCATTAAAGTCCCCATACTATTTACGTTGGCTCCATTCAGATCCACGTGCAGCAAACCTAGCTCCCAGTTTAGTTCTCAATTATTTAGCTATCCGAACACATTGTTTGAAACCTGTCCGTCTATTGGACACTCAAAATAAATGGTCGAGCCATTTGTTACTGAAGTACCTACGCAAATGGAAGCATAGCTGCATGGTTCTGGATATCTAACTTCAATACCTGGGTTTAAAACGAACATTGGAACATATTTGAATATAGTTTCGTTTTATCAGACGTTGAGTAGGGTCCGGGTACCTCACAGTGAACCAGGCATCTACATTTAACCGCCATCTAATCTCGAAAATGCGAATATAGGTAAAAGAAAGGTAATCATGAAAATATAGGTAAAAGAGGTATATATATGTGTTCTCTCTCTACCAACTAGTTCGCGTGGCAACCGCGTGCATGGTGGATGTGAGGGAAACATTTTATAAAAAATTGAATATTTTTCAAAAAACCCGACTGTAAAAAACAACTGAAAAGTTCCAAACAAGTCACTTTTCACACGTGGTTAGTCGGTTACCAGTTACCTACCACATGAACTACTAGTTGGCAGAGAGAGAACACAAATACACCTCTTTTACCTATATTTTCAGAAGTCGGTGTTTGTATTTTGTTTGTCTTTGTCGGTGTTTGTCGTTATTTGACACCGACTTCGGAAATTAAAGTTATTTTGCAATTTTTAGAAGTCGGTTGTATTTTTTTGGAAAAATGTTTTTTATATTTCACTTTTTTGTTGTTGTACCCCAGAACTAAAACTAAATAATAAAGCGATGCACGAATGAAAAACCCTAATAACATGGAATAATTGGAGACAACCAAAACGTCATCTGTGTATATGTCGCAGTCATCTGGTTGAATCCTCCATTCAATTAAATGGCTAAAATAAAAATAAAAGGCCGATAGTTAATTCAACTAGATGCACTCAACGTTTAACAACTTGGCGTGTTGAAAGGTAGCCCTTTGGAGATGACTGACCAAGACTCAGCCAAGTGATTCAAAACTTCAAGTGAAATCAAAATTTGTTATTAAGGGGCCATATACATATTTTTGTTTATGTTGATTTTTGCAAAAAGTGCTTAATCAATTTCGATAAAATTTATATGGGACCACCTCTGAAGTATGACCTACCGAACAAAAAAAGGCGGAGAAATCGCGTAAAAACATATAAAAAAACAGACGAATTGAGAACCTCCTTCTTTTGAAAGTCGGTTAAAAAGTAGTCGTTATGATGTGTTAAATAATGTGGTTCAATGTGGAAAATACCCCGGTTCAATTTACACATCTTGGGCATTAAACTAATTCCCATTAAAAAAAAATGTTTTACCTTAAAAAAATCTATGAATGCTTTATGTAGTTAAATTTTGTTGACTAATATACAAAAAAAAATATATCGGATGATAATCAAAGACAATTATGAAGCTTCGACATTTACCTTTTTTCCGTTATTAATTTCACTGTGAGACACTTTACCCTTTACTATAGTCTCTAGACAAAATGTCTTTCTATCAGCGATATACAGCCATGCTATTGACGAAATGCCAATATGTAAGGTGTTGATCACATGCCATTTATAGAGCGCTTCAATAATTCTCATGTTACATTTTCACTTTTTTTTTGGACAATCTCTATCGCTGAAAGAATGTCACTTGTTTAGAGCATCTTGTCTCATATAAAGCTGGGTCCAGACCGTACCACCGTATCGTACCGAACGGGCGTCCACACTAGCGTTTCTTGAATTGCGACGCTGTTACGATACGGAGGAACGGTACCGACCAAAGAACATTATTATCTGGACCCAGCTTTATAGGACCCATTCAACCAATCTAAATATCAAATTCTTTGATCTGACTCTCTGACTTGAAACTAACAAAAGGATTCTTGCTTTTGATCAGTCAGAAGTCATATTATTTCCATTGACACCCACGACAAGATACCGTGCGTTCTATTTTTAGATGATGCCATTACACGATTTATGAACAAAAGATAAAGCGTTACTAGCATAAGACAGTGTGCACGTTAGAAACACAACAGTTTTGTCCACCGTATACAGAATGGGAGAATCGGAGGAATGCGGAACATATCGTGAGGAAAGTTTGAATGAGGATGGTTATAAAAAGAGGAAGAACAAAGAAACGACAAATATGACAGAAGAAGACATGCATCGCCAACCCAAAACAACATAAGGATAAGGGCAGAAGGATTATAGATATCTAAAACAGAAAAGTCCTGTGAAAAAACTGGTTTATCAGTTTATTTTATCAAAGGCCATGAGACAACTGGAGTTGCAAGTTAACGCACCAACTGCTGAATTGCGAATTTAAATGCTTTCTAGCAAAAGTCACGCAAATCCTATACCTACATATCTTTCTAGCAACGTGTGCATAGTGCACAGCCTAAGCCACGTCACGTTTGACAGACACTGGACCTAGCAACCTGACAAACGTGACCGACATTATGTTTCTACAGCATGAATTTATGGGGTTCCTGGCTCTGAATCGATACCTAGTTTATTGCTATCTTATTGTCTTGTGCATCCGATTACTCACGAAATAAAGCAAACAGACCTACCTACTCACATCCTACGTTTGTTTCTGTTTTACATAATTTATTTTAATGCTTCAATTGAGAATAGAGTTGGCATGGTGAATCGTAGAGCGCAATGCATAAATTGCGAATTACGATAAAAAATGTTCTGACCTAGTAACGCCATTGCAGTATGACTATTGTTCACTATTTTTATTGCGAAATACGTACCTATCGGACGTGCTTGTGCAAATAAAATGGTTTTTAAAACATTTGGGACAAAGCCGTATCCAATTTAAAACTAGTGTCTTCATCGTGTTTTATGTATTTACGAAGGCTTCAGTAAAGTTTTACCATCTTCTCCAAAATTTCTCCAGCTGTCGTCGTTCGTCATTAACACAGTAGCTATAAAACATTGACCTCTAAAGAGCCATGAAGGCGTGAACCAATATTGCATTACAAAAAGCTCAACCAGGACTTGACTTCTTGAGTGAAAGTGTGCCAGCGCCAAGTCGTTTATACGCTTCAAAAGCCGTCGAGTTTTATCGCTAATTTCGCGTTGACGGCTATTGTTTCAATAATATTATTTGGGTAAACAAAACAGGCTAACGTAACGTAAGATATAAATGTGACTTTAAGTGTTTTTTAGGCATCAATGGAAAACCAACACGTTTGTGAGGTCTCGAGGGAATTGTTGCCACGAGCACTAAACCGAGAAAAAAAATTATAATATATGGAATTTGAACTTTTTGGATCCATAAACAATTCTTAAAACCTTAATTTAACAGGACAACAACCTTGTCATGTTCTCAAGCAAAAAGTGCCGTCTCTTTTAGCAGAGACTCACACAAAGAGACAGTCATCGCTAAAATAAAGAACAGTTAGTCGCGCTCGCCACTTCGCCAGCCTTTCCGAGACATTACTGAAGCACTATTAACGTATTCGTGCACGTGTATGCTAAGGACGTGGTCGAAATAGCGTCGTGACGACCCATACGGAACTTCGAAACACCATTTTAAAGTAAAAACGTTAACAAAGTAAAGGAAGATTACAGACTGGTTTCGGTCCAGGAATGCGGTTTCAAGAATGCATTAAGGCAGCTTAGGGCGATTTAATGGTCATTCTGGATTTGGAGTTCGAAATATCGGGGCTCTGTGATATCTCCCAAAAAAAGAGAATGTTTCTTGCTCGGGTTGGTGACCGCAAAAAGGCTTGCACCGGTCGCATTCTGTCCTTGTCGTTTAGACAGCTATCCCGTGGGTCGGATCGAAAATTCAAAATAGGTATCACATCATTTTATGCTCCTCAGAAACGTAAAACAAGGTTTTTAAAGTCAGTAGGTACATCGATAAACACGAAGTTAAAGGTCTGACATCAACCATCAACACCTCTATTTGAGTTAATTTTGGCGCCAACGCACGCACACGTCGATGCTAATTTCGATCATCTTATTTTTTTGGCAACTTTACCCAGAGCATGCTCGTCGTGCAATTTGTAGTTTTTCTATATTTAAAAAAAACGTATTTTCATGTGTTACGTCTGTTTTTAAGAGGTACTTTTTGGTGATTTGCGTAGGTATTGATTATTTATTTATTTTCCATTGCTGTAACAACAACAGTTTGTTTTGAATTCTCGTAATTATAAGGAGGAAGCTGAAGATAATAATGGGTTCGTGAGTCACACATAGCTCGAATTCTGAAACTGAGGTGCCGTTCTCTCCTTGTGATAACGAATGCATTTTGTATTGATAGTGCATAAATATGCCGCTTCCTTTAACGGACAACCGAGCTTCATTGTGCATTCCAAGAAATAAGGGACTAGTACTGATTTGGAAGACTTACCTTTGGGCTTCAATAATGCGGAAGGCGGAAAACCGGGCAGTGTCGTCAAATTGGGAGAGGTCCAGATATGACACAGTGTTAAGACTGAATGAGTAATGGACCTTCTGTAATAGACTGTCCATTACTCAGCCCATTTCCCCATCTTGTAGCACAGTGATGGGGATGTAAAATATTATGTTGTGAGCCGTATTTAAAATATAGTAAAGATATAAATTCATAAATGAACATCTGTATGTTCCAAAGACAGAATCTGAAGAGGGGATCCGTATCCCCTATAATATTCATCAGGGGTTATCAAAGTAAGGTCCCACCATACGGTATGGTGCGGGGTATGGTCCATACCCCATTTTGGGGCAGGTTGGGAGTGTTGGGACGAATCTAAGAGAGGCCAACTTTACTGATTCTTGCATTATTTCTTCGCCCATATCTAGATGCAGGCATCACCATGATCTTCAACTAGTGATGCTATAAACCGTAATGTGTGAACATTTTACGAGTATGAGGTGTTCAACGCGGACTTAAAGCTGTAATAATACGCTAGTATTATATTATCTGTGGTAATAGCCTCAGATTTGTTTGTCCGTCCCTACGATCGTTATATCGGATATTGCGAAGCTTGCGTCGGAATAACGTAGGTGGTATAAAGTTAGATTCACAAGATTGTGATACTACATCTCCACGACTGCTAATTTCGATATCATTTTGGAATCATCGGTACGATGAAGAAGAAGAACGATGATTTGAACATCCAGTCATCACAGTGCGTTTCCATCGAGAAATCGTTTCTCTTAAATGTCTTAGTACCTAATACAATAAAATTAGTTCTTATATGCGACTTGTTTTCAATATTTTCTCAATTATTTCCAGTATAACCGGTGGAGAGCTGTTCGAGCGCGTCATAGACGAAGACTTCGTGCTGACGGAGCGGGCATGCACGGTGTTCATGCGACAGATATGCGAGGGCATCGAGTTTGTGCACCGACAGAATATTCTGCATCTGGACATGAAGGTATGTTGAGACTGGCATACATATTTAAGTTACTTTATCCTGCTCCTGACAGAGATATTCCTGAAGATATATCTGACTTATGCAGCAATGCTTGTGACTTAGGTTCGTTGTTAGACTCGTGTTTGACCCCTATTTTACCTAAAGGTAAGCTATGATGTGGTCGATAGAGCACGCTTGCATAGAAGTAATCTATCTGCTATCAAATCTCATTTTACTTTACATTTTCAATAAGTTTTCGGAATCAATGGTGCGATAAGTAATGACTACAAGAAAAATATTAAATAATCTGGAGACTAGGTAATTGATACTCGATCTTGTAAATGGTATGCCATTTACAAGATCGTATCGTATGATTCGTATGTCATTTTGATGTTGATAAGTCACTGTTGGAACAATAGGTAACTACTTAATATCAGAGATGTTATGGAGCTCCGTAACCGAAACCGATATAAAAGTTTCGAATAATTTCGGATAGGGGCAGAGTCTAACTGATACATTTGTTATGACAGGTTTTTATTTTTGCCTGGCCGAGCCGACAAACAAGCCGCGCGTCGCCTGCATTGTTTAATATTTCTATTGCTTATTCATATTTTACTTTATAATTGTTTAAAAATCTAATATTCGTAACCGAAACTATCCAAAACTAGCGGATAAGTCGGAATAATTGCATATCAGAAACGGTATCTGAAATCGGTATAATATTAATCCTATATCCGTATTCGTATCCAATTCCGAAATTTCATATCCATAACCTCCCTACCTTTTTTTTTAATATTATGTTTTAAATAAATTAAATAATAAGTTACTGTGGTTAAATAACGTCATAATGTGGTAAAATAAATGATTATACCAATCGGTATTTATTACGTTGGGTAGATTTTTTTATTGAAGTCACCTGTTTTAGACGTTATACAAAAATAGACTCAAAGAAGCAATTGATTAAAAGGTATAGCTTTAGTTTACCTACACTATGTAAGACCTAAAAATAAAACCTCTTTAACGGGTCTTTCGTAACGTTTAAAAAGTTATGTATCTTAATCATTGCATGTGTAATGGAGAGGAGTTTTTCTAACTGAATGACTAAGGTCTGAAATAGTAGAATGATGTCATGTGCTTAGACTCTTTCGATATTTCGTCATCTGCAAACAGTAAAAGAAATTCGGTTCCCTTAGAATATTTTTGAATTAATGATGGAGTGAACTATGACTCGACTAAACGACAAGATTAACGAACAGGGTGTCATCCTCCCAGAAAGATTTAAGAAAGTTTAAAAAAGTTGAGTTAATAAAACGATGAGAAGATCACAAAACATAGACGGAATGAAGAGAATATCTACACCCACAATGATATTGAAGTAATTACTTCAAATTCCCATGATTAAAGACTAAAGAAAATACGAAATCGCTTCACCCTTGACTCCAACAATAAATACAGACGTAACTCCGTTTGTACAAATAATATAGAAAATAAAGAAACGATTACATTGTTCAGCTGTTGCGGTCCCGCCATCTTGGTCCGCTTCCAACTAATAAATCAAAATGGCGGAAAAAGCGCGCTACTTTTATGATAACCGGCCAGTTCAGATTTTATTTGAAGATGTCTTTTGAATTTCGAATGCGTATTTCTGTCATCTGTCGGAAACTTTGCAGAAATATTTTTTTTTATTTATTTTTGTTTTCGTTCGATCCGGTAGTGGTTAACTAGCATTCGCTGATTATTTTAGGCTTTATTTATTTTGAAGTGCCTTGTTTTCATACGTCAGATAGGTGCATGTGCATTAGAATAGTTGGCACATGTTAATAATTAGGGATTTAAATACACCTAAAATACAACACCTACCTACACACACACACCTACACACACACAACCTACCTACTAAAAACCTATTATAAATGGTTTCCTGCGATAAATAACACGGACACTGCAAATCCCTGAGGGAAAAAATAATGACAACTGGAAGGACAAACAGCAAGACTGCAAGAATCCACATAGCACTAACGTATTTGATTCGGGAAAGATAGCTATAATTGGGTACCTACGCAATACTAGTCAACCAACTCATAATTTTTTGTCAGTCTCCGCTTTCATAAGAAAAGGATTCTTAATGACGTTGTCCTAATTCCTGATTTTCCTTGCAGCCAGAAAACATACTCTGCCTAACAAAGCAAGGCAACCGCATCAAGATCATAGACTTCGGTCTGGCCAGGTTCTACGACCCTGAGAAGAAACTCCAAGTCTTGTTCGGTACTCCCGAGTTCGTGGCCCCAGAAGTTGTGAACTTCGATCAGATTGGCTACGGAACAGACATGTGGTCTGTTGGAGTCATATGTTATGTGCTGTAAGTATCCTTTTTGCTCTTGGTGATGAATAGAATAATGTTCTTCTTCGCCGTTCCCTCACTGCTAAGGATCGCGACCATTTACGACGCGGCTCCAAGTTTTGCAGTCTTCTGCAATTTGGAGCGCTCTGCCTCCAACAGCCTTCTTTATCACGTCGGAACATATTTCCGGTGCTCGGCCTTGAGTGCGTTTTCCTTCCACCTTGCCCAGTATTATGAGCCTTTGTAGACTATGCCTAGGTGAGCGCATAATATGTCCGAAAAAGCTGAGGGCACGCTCTTGGCATAGCGTAGATAGCTGTTTGGTGATTTGAAATTCCTTCAGTATGAATGTTAGCTATGTACAATAGATGCCGAGATTTTCTTTAAAAAGTTTGTTACTAGCTCAATAGTAAAATAAGTAGTAGAAGATCTACTCCGTTAAGAGGGAACTGGGGCTGCGATTCTCCATACAAATGTATTCCCCTTTTTTCTTCCTGAATAATGCCGAAAAGTCAAGGTCTGCTGGTAACACGTCCCTGTCATTCTCTTTTTTTCAGCAACTAATAAGTAAAGAAAATATGACCCTCCAAAAATGACAAAAAATGGCCCTATTTTTACCGCCGTTCTTAGAGGACTACCAGACAAATTCGAAAAGTTTTAACATAAAACCTTTAAAAGGGACCTAGACATACTCTTTCTCAAAAATTTGGTGCCAAAAATAATTGAATCGGCTCTGTTTTCAAGGAGAAAAAAGGAGAATACGAAACGTCGATTTCGTCAAAAATTTTGTGATAAAATCGGTCTGAGTTGCAGCTCTCCCTATCGCACTCAACTGCGGAAGGCTTGAGGGGGCACGATGGCAATAGTTTCTTCAAATACCTATTTTGTAAATTCCTCGCAGGCTCTGTTCCCTCATAAACCTGAGGGCCAATGCCCGTATTTTTAAGAAATATTTGCATTCGCATCGCAGTCGTTATCTTTTTTTTACTATTGATAGTCACGCGTTTGGCCACTATATCACCTGATGGTAAGCAATGATGTGGTCGAAAATGGAGCACGATGGCTAGAAGTAACCTATTCACTCTTGACTTAAAGACTAGGTTAATTGTAGCTATCTCTCAAAAAATCTCTAATTATCAAAATAAAATATAATATTTTAACATCCTGGTTTTTAGTTAAACTACTGACTAATAAAAGAGGTCTTGCAACAGAAACATTAAGTGAAAACCGAAGGCAAAAAGACCAATTTTAGAACCAGTAAAAACATATAAAATCTTTCCAAAATCAATGCATACAGCCAAAGAAGCATCAATAAAACATCTGCCATCTCTTTCCAGCCTTTCAGGTCTTTCACCGTTCATGGGTGAAACAGACATAGAAACAATGGCCAACGTTACCGTCGCTAAATACGACTTCGACGATGAAGCCTTCACTGAAATATCCGATGACGCTAAAGACTTCATTCAGAAACTTCTCGTCAAGGACAAAGAGTGAGTATTTTGCCTGACTATAGTTATTTGTTGTGATAGAGGCTTTGAGCCCTATAGAGCCTGGACTTTTTGCAAAGGAATTGAATGTTGTAAATAGCTTTGAATGATGGTTGGCACCTTGGAACGTTTATTCCATATCCTGGAGCATTTTTGTGCTACCGTTCCTTAGCTTGAGATTTTATTTGTCGGATATGTAGTTTCAAATGCCATTTGCAAAAGGTTCGGGCCTTAGAATAAGCCTGTAAAAATGACGAAGTTTTTCCTTCTATAAGAACCTTAGTTCAAAATGCGTGTCAAAAAACCTTTATCTTCGACAAAAAATGCCTTAAATCCTCGCAACCTTTCAATCCGGTATGTTCTCAAATAATCGCGGATTTTCTAAAGCTGTGTACATAGCAGCCTGACGATAAAGAACCCTTGTTACTCGTTTTATCCAACACTAGTAACTAACACTACATAAAACATTGCACGATGTAGAAATAATGATCTAACTTATATAATAATTCTCTAACCCTGTACATACTAGTTAAGTAGACGTAGAATAGAATGTATGTGTAGACCACCAGTAACTGTCCTTCAAAATTTAGCCCAAACTCTGGCACAAACTGTCCAATCTGCAAGTTAACCTATTAATCCTTAAAAACTCCTTCCTCTTTATATGCACGCATTTCCTTTTGCATCCCATATTGGCGTTGTTGGGCCCTACCAAATACTTGTCAATGTCCGTCCCGTAGAGCTAGAGACCACCCCCTTAACTGTTGTGACGGTGTTGGGCGCTAGTAACAAGGGTCTTTGTCGCAGGTCGCGGCCGGGCGCCACCGAGTGCCTCCGGCACGCGTGGCTGCAGCGCAGGCCTCCGCCCCCGCACCTCCCGCCACACGCACCGCCACCTGTCCGCCCTGAGCTCAAGAACCCACTTGACGTAGCCAAGGACAACCTTCGACTCTTTGTCGAGCGCTGGAGCGAACACCCCAACTCGCCATACGTATTCGACAACCAAGCACACGAAATCACCAGCCTCGCCAACGGAAACTGTGAGCGATCCTCTGTAGGAGGATGCTCCCCCTCACCCAGGAGCTCCCTCAGTAGCTCTCCTGACGTAGTGTTCGACGAAGACGACCTGGAACCTCCCCCGCTAAGAGAACATAACTTCCTATCTGCACCCAAATACAATCCCGTCGAAAGGCGAGCTTCCGACAGCACCTGCTTCTTACACAAGAAACAAGACGTCCTCGTCAGGAAAAACTTAGCGGAAGAAATAAAGAAACTATCCGACCACTTGTACATGCTATCCACAATGAACACTGATCTCGCAAACAACAACAGCATGAAGGAACTAGACAAAAACGTTACGGAAACTAAGTCGACCAAAGAAGAGAAACTACCGAACGGTTTTAAGAAGGAAACGAGGCACACGAAGATAATAACGAATGGCGATGCATCAGGCAATCAGAAGAGACTGTTCACGTCAAAGTCAACGACCAAAATATCGTCATCATTCTTGACAGAGAGGGAACCAGAAAAACCAATGACGAGTAAAATGCCGTGGGCAAAATCAAACAGGTCCAAACGAGTGACGAATTTGAGTCGAGATGTGCCAGACCAGCCCGTAGACGTTCGGAACAGTTTCTTCCAAGAATTCGACAGACGAAGGGAGAAGATAGACAAACTAGTAAATGGATCAGAGAATGGAAGACAGATGCCTTATAGGAGAGGAGATGAGAATAACGCGCATCGGACGAAAGACCTCCTTTTACATCTCTTAGAAAAATGGGGGGAGTCTGAGGAAGTAGAGGCAGAAAGAACGGCTGGAGGAACCTCAAACGGAGGGAGACACCAGTCGATATCCCTAGAATGGTCCCCCTCCAACCAGTTGGGGCAGACCTCCATGTCAAGTCTACACGCATTCTTCCAAAGACAGACTTCAGATGAGAAGACGCAAAGGAAGAAAGTGACGAATAATGTAGCGAAGTGACTCCGGTTGTAAGAATAAGTGCCATGACACTATGTTACCAAAGTACGGTATGAGATTAGTTAATGTTCTTGTAGCCTAGCGCATATACACGAGTTAGACTCGGCATATCACGGATTTTAAGAACCTACATGGTTATTTTTACGTAAATTTTTTGACCTTATGTCCCATTCGTAAGGGTTCGTACCCATAGGGTAACTTGAGACATACATATTTATGTACAGGGTTATTTTGCGTACATTTTTGACCTTAGGTCCCATTCGTAAGGAGGCCTACCCCCATAGGGAAACTTGAGACATAAATATTTACACGTCCCAATACTCTATGTTGAAATAGGCTCTATTAACGCAAATTATGTTGAAATAGGCTCTATTAACGCAAGTTATGTTATCTCATATTTCTATTTGATTGGAATTAGCAGAAGTACGTACCTACTTAAGTAGTTTCTAGGGTTTTTGAATAAAAACGGTCGTTTATATGCGCTAAGTCTTTAGAAGGCAGTAAAAATGACAATAATAAAAATCTAGTCTTCAAAATTTTACAAACAGATTTAGATTCAAGACTGAGAACGAATTATATCAACATATTGAACACATTTTGGTAATTTTTTGTGTGTAAATAAGACATATTTTAAAAAGTAGGGGTATATAAACTTAAATTATGATTGTTCCTTATCTGTACTTATATGTATAACTTAAATGTAATTTATTGTTATTGCGATACGTATGTTGTTAAATATAAGGCTTCATTAAAATCTGTTGTTTTATTACTTTAAACTTCAACGATTATTTGCGCCCAATCGAGATTCCTACAAGAACCATGCATGTGCCTGGAATGAAAAGCTTCCGATTTCATTCGGAAACGGTGCTTTCTATTAGTTAAACTCTAAAAGCAAGTGAGTAATTCCAGACAAAACTTTTACAAACATGCATGGCCGCTTAGGAAATCTGCATGCAGTTAAAACGCCGGAAGCAGTTAGTGAATAATATTTGCCTTCTGGTTCACTTATTTTCAACTTTAAATTAATAAAATCAATATGACATCATAATAATTAACCTTTCACAGCGATCGTCTATCAGCGTCATCGACTCTGACCCATCCCTGGCTGATCCAATCAGCCCTTTGCACAGAGCTACACGTTACCAAGTCCAAACTCAAGAGATATGTCATCAAGAAACGCTGGGCCAAGGCAGTATCAGCTGTCATAGCCCTTAAGAGAATGGGAGCCAAGTTTGAAGACCATCATGATGAAAAGGTGGAAAAGAAGAATGGAGAAAATTGATTGGTATGATTTCTTTAGTTGCAAGTAGATTGAGCAGTGTTGTGAAATGGCGTACTTAGATAGGATTCTCTCTGTTGCAAAATATCCGGATTTTGGGTCAAATGGGCCGAAATTCTTTGTAGTTTTTTTTTTGCGTTACCAATTTCAGATGATCCTGTACCTCTTTCTATCAATCAATCAATTTTGCACAAATATCCCGGTGGTTTAATTTCCATTTTTATGGCGTCTCTATTAACCATGCATTTCGCTATGACTTACCGATATTGCTTTTTGTTTTTCGTCTTTCGGTCCATTAGTCCCTATTCATCCTTTAAATCTGATAAAGTCCAAACAAACATAATATCGATGGCAGCAAAGTAGATACGGACATCTACATTTTTGCCAAAATGTTTTGTTTTGTCTACAAGTCTGTATTAAAATTATTTCAAAACTAGCTTCTGCCAGCGGCTTCACCCGCGTGGTATTAGTACTTCCCACCATTAAAAATTATAGCCTATGTGTTATTCTGATGTATCAGCAATATTACTGTAAAGTTTCATCAAAATCCGTTCAGTAGTTTTTGCGTGAAAGAGGAACAAACACATACACACAAACTTTCACATTTATAATTTTATAATAGGAACTTGGATTCAAAAGAATTAAGAAAATCTGGCACCTAAATGACCAATAACATATAGAATCGGTTTCAAAAAAACATCGTAGTAGAAACGGACATTTGAATTTGATAGCCTTTACTTCGGAACATTGGCGTAGGATTGAAACGTAAAAAATATTATCTGTCACTTGTCACGTTCTAAATCGTGAATTTCAAAGGCTAGTACTTTCCAGAAAGAAATTTGAAAAAGAGTATTTTGATAATATTTATCTTATTTTCTTTGATAAGTTTCTAGTGAAATACTTAGAAAAATACAGTTTAGTTCAGATCCAATATATTACCTAAGAAATTTATATTGTGAATAAATAAAACCTATTAATCTAATGCATTTTTATTTAGACTATAAATTTCGCGTGGTTTGAGAATTAAATTAAATTAAATTAATGATCTAACTGACATGAAGTTTGGTGGTAGGTAAAGTTGAATGAAGTAGGTAAATTGCAAAGTAAATAAAGACCTACAAAATTTGGTCAAAAAAGGGGAATATTGATTGCATGTTGTTTAGATTTTCTTTACAAGTATTACTGGAGATTATTCTTTTAGTTATTCGATATTTTAGTTAACGTCTAAACGGATATCAGGCACATGTGATTTTTCAGAGTAAAAAAGTAAATCTAGTTAAGTACATTATGTCAGTAAAACAACGATATAGCGATTTATTCAATTATACAATCAATAAAAAGGTTATTTTAAGACATCCATAACTCTCAAAATGTCACATTTTTTCATTAAATGTGCTCTTCAATTGTAAAATCGCAATTTTACAAATGCGATTTTGTGGATGTCGTCTACTTTGCTGCTATTGTGGATGTCGTCTATTTCTGCAAAATTTAAACTGTTATTTTAATGATGCGTCTGAGGCTGATTCAGAAATTATTTGCACTAAGAGGTACAAATTAAAAAACGGCTCAAAATTTATCGTGACTGGAATAGATTTTATAAATTGCATAACACTGCCCAATCCTTAACTAAATAAAGATTAGATATATTTTAGAGTTAGGTCAGTTGGTTAAACGCACATAATTCGCAAAAAAAAACGCACACACGCATATCTAACATACTTAGTTATAATTGTTTATAACAATATTTACATAGGTAATTCATTATGTTATCAACAGTGTAATCAGATTCTATAGAACGTAGAGCTTGCCTATATTTCGTTAAATATACGGTAAAATCGGGGTAGTTGGCACATTTTTGAAATCATTCTACTCTACTCTATATTACCTCTCAGTACAAAAAAACAAAATACTTTATTCGTAAAAAAAATATTTTGATCCGAAATTCGTACTTTGGTTTTTTATCTACAAAATGAAATGAAAAAAACATTATCTTTAATATTGCCAGATTATTAGCGATTTTTGCGGACTCTATATTATGGGACATCTATCCCACATAGAGGATAGTTGCCTGATCCAAATTACGTTTAGGATAGATGTCCCGCCGAGAAACAGGCCATCCCGCAAAAACTTTGATCGCATTTTGCGTTCCCATGCAATCGCACAGAGACATAGGACACTGTCAACTTAGTGTTAGTTGAAAAGTCTTTCGATAATAAAACAGCGATTAATCCGCGAAACTAGAGTAATTACAATCAGGGCAACTATACCCTAGGGGCAAATAGCCCGGTTTTACCCTATCTGTTGATTTTTTTTTTTTACTCCAATAACCACTTGTTAAGTCGCTAGAGTTCAATGTTGTTTTAGGGATATTTATAAAATAAAATATGCACTTTAGGTAGCCTATAAAACGGTACCATCGTGCTGTTCAAGTACTTCAAGATAGCCATAATAATTACGCATAATTCGCTTTGGTACAACTAACTTTCGACGTAAAAGAATTATTTTAGGACATGAGGCAATTTATAAATTAACATTACTATTTAGACGAAATTCAGTATTAAGTTATGATTTTGTGACGCCTGTACTTATTATCAAATTATATCTTTACCAAAATTAAAATGGGGTAAATATGGTTCCATGGGGCGAAACGGTAAAAACCTTTGACTTTTGTCCCAAATTACCCCAGAATCATTATTAGCGCCATTTTACCGTATTTATTGAGTTTTGCCGCTCTTTTACAACGAAAAATTAAGGTACATCTGTGCCTATCTAGGTTCTTAAGTTTTAGTGTTAAAGCTATTAGAGGCAGAAAACCGTTGGTTTAACATGACTAAAATGGTGCCAAAATATTAACTAACTAGTAACACAAGGTGTAATGCAGTGCCTATATTAAAAATAATAATTAATTGTAATCAAATAATCTCATTAAGATCTGTATATCAGGAATATTCTATACACATTATATTTTGTGAAATAATTATAAGTAAAATTGGGGAGTCCCAACAAACGTCTCTGGAAAAGATAAATGCATTAAGGCCCATTTATTATTGTCCGTGTAAATGAGTCATTAGCCAGGGGGGCCAAGACCCAAACAAATAATAGTATCTACCAGGTGTAACGGAAACTTGTGGTCATATTTTAATAACTTTATCTGCCCATCGATAATATCAAGTTTCTTCGCGAAAACATGAGGAAATTCTCAAAAAAAAAAATTACCTCCCATACAAATATTGATCAGCTGATGATAACTTTGTATGCAAAATCCAAATTCTTTTTTAGGAATTTTCATTTATTTCTTAGAGAAAGTGGTTCATTTCCATGGGCAAGACCGGTTCTTAAAATATGACCACACCTTGCCGTTACACCCTGTATAGGAGGCCTTCGCCAAGCAGAGAGATATCACGGGCTAAACCTTAATAAAAAAAAACATTTAGATAGATAAATAATGAAAGACATTAACTTCTAACAGTAGGTATAAGTTTTGTGCTAATTTTTAAATTAAATATTAATTGCAATTACATATTGGTTGTCATCGCATCATCGCCATTTTTTCTTTTTTTAGCCATATTTATTTCTATGGAAGTTTGGTTAAAAATTATTGTGAAAACTAAATTGTTTGGAATGTTTTAGTCGTATTATATTGCATTTAATTTCCAAGTAAATGACTACTAGTTATTTAAAGACATTGGTTTGTGAACAAAATTTTTATAGTGTACCTATTAATAAATCTTGTTGCATCAAAAGCGTGTTTTATTGTCCCGCCCTCCTTCACAGGCTTAAACCAACCAACGCACAAACATGTTCCATAAGGTTTAATTACTCCATCTGATTTCAAGGCAGCCAATTTAGGAAATCGGAAGGTGTAATAGCAGTTAGAGTCCGATTTAGTGAGATTGGAAGGTCCCGATTTGACTTCTTCTTTAAAACGCGCTGTACGAGCAATATACAGGTTAGGGTCAAGAGTTTCTTTACGAGAAATTTTCAAAGAGATTGGAATTCTCACGGTGGCATCTCAATTCATTTTTGCAAACATATTATACATTAGACAAAATATACATTTATACAAAAAGACCAGTGATATCCACAATTTTAACACCAGAAATAAGTACCTATAAACTTCATGTTCCTTCCCACCGTGTTCGTAGGGTTCATGGTTCGTTTGAGGGTCTCGGTATCGAATTTTACAATAAGCTACCCCGTTCTTTTCTTGACTTGCCTTTTAATGCATTTACGAGTAAAACTAAAGTTAAATCTAGTCTCTGTTCGAAGGCATACTATTCCATCAACGACTACTTAGAAGATAATAATAGTTGGTCGCTGTGTTGAATGCAAGACAATGTTACACTTGATGTTCTTTCTCCATATTTAGCTTATGGTTATGACAGATTATATGAGTTAATATAATAATTGTCTACCAAATTTAGTGTGATGGCCCTAGTTCATCACTTGTGGCTTCGAATCACAGCCCTTTGATAGTTTCTATCTTTGTTCTTGTAAGCAGGCACACCAGTTATGTATGGAGGCTTATTTAATTTGGTTTAGTGTTTATGCTTGAGTTTGTTTTTAATGGCATGATTGAGTGTGCTAGCTGGCAAGTGGCGGATTATTTAATTTTATGATTATATTTTAGACGACATATATTTATTTTTCTGTTTTACATAATGTTAAGATTGTTGCTTAGAATTATATAGATTCAAGTTCTTAAAACTTAACAGACAGATGTGTTGCTGGGGAGTTTGTTGGCCACTTCTTCTTCACAGCTAAAACACTAGGAAGTGGTGACGGGCGGGCGTTTTTTGGGGGACTGTCTTTAAGTAGAACTTTGACGTTCAAAAAGTGCTGGTTCTCAGCCTAGTTTGAATAAATGACTTTTGATTTTGATTTTGACTTCCTAAATTGTGTACGATTTAGGATATTGTAATCGCATTACTACAATTTAGTAGCTCTAAAGCAACACTTAGCTAGTGTTGCCAATTTAGCGACTTTGTCGCTAGAAATGGGCTATTAGTATTTTTATATGTGTTTAAATTACAATTTTATTTCCCAAGGTCCCTTTCCCAGAAAAAAAAATTCTGAGACCGCTCTTTTTTTTTGGTCCGCTCCTGGTAGAATCAGTTTTAGCGACTTTCTAGCGACATTTAATATTCTGTCTAGCGGTTCGAATTTGTAGGAGTTGGCAACACTGCTGACTTAGGATTCCGATTTAAGAGTCCAATTTAGTGTAGTATGATCGCTAGCTTCCAACTTCTTAGATAGACTGTTTCTAAATTGGCTCAAAATTGGATGGTGTAATTTTGAGCCTTTACTTACCTAACTCGTAAACACCACTTTGGGCAGTGGTGGCCCAGTGGTAACAGCAGCGACTTACAAGTTGTAGGTCGTGAGTTCAAACCCGGGCAGGCGCTTTACTTTGTGTAGGTAAGTTATTTCATCACCACTGCTCTCAAATCGGTGAAAGAAAACATCGTGAGGAAACCGGCATATCCTAGAACCAAAAATTCGAAGACATGTGACATCCACCAATTCGCATTGGGCCCGTGTGGTGGATTACGGCCTACACCCTCTCACAGAGCGGAGGCCCTAACAGTGGGGACATTAAAAGGCTGATGATGATGATGATGATGACCTAACTCGCGAGGGCGCCAAGCGCGCATTCCAGGCTGCAGACGCTAAGCAAGCCGTCTGCCAGTGCGTTTCCGACCTATATACCCGAGTGTGAGTTTTGGAACGTAGGTAATCAATCGCGTTTTAAAGGTGAAATGTACAGGGTAGCCCGCGAAATTCAAATTTTCTCACTTTTTTTGCAATTCACAGGTCAGGTGTTGGTCAAAATAATTATGATTCGCGGCCGTAGCAAGTATGTATTTATAGAATTATAATTATCAATACCTACAACTCTCTCAGTTAGAATTGATGTCAAATGTAGTATTTCATGAAATTGATTGTTCTTACTGGAAACCTAAGAGCTCTAAGTGAAACTGAAAGCTTAAACGTGTTTTTATGTAGGTATCTCATCGTGATAGGCTGCAGGCGCTGCAGCACACCATTATGTGCGTTCCATATTTATATATACATATATAGTTCCTACCTATAGATTTCGATAACGACGACCCTTTAAAATTATTTCCTAGCGTGTACCCGTTCCAGATTTACGTGGGAAATAAAGCCTCAAAAGTAGAAAAACAACCTAAAATGTAAGTAAACACTGTCTGATTTTACCAACTTGGCCATTGCTGATTTGCTGGGAGACGTGAAAATTGAGCTCGTGAAACCTTCATATATGCTCTAATTTATGGCCAAATTCCAGCTCTGTAACGCCAGGCCCAAGTTTCTATGGAGTTTGGGTTTCTCCTTTGTGTATCCAACCATTGGAGAGCTATTCAAAAAAAACTGTTTCCGCTGGAACTACGTCATCCAAGCGGCACATTAGTACACTAAATATTGGAATGTTTTGTTTTGTTTTTCCATTAAAAAATCCTACAGTCGGATGTAATACAATAAAGTGGTCCAGTTGTAATAAATTGTGCCATTGCTCATTAATTACTAAGAGCACATAAATGAAACTTGGCAAGACATTGTAGACCCTTACAAGATACAAACAAACGTGATAAGTTTGGCTTTCTTATTTTATGTACTTGAACCTAATAACCTTATTTTACTTTTACGGGTTTAACTTCTGAACGGTATGTTTTTTCAAATTCTGTTTTCACAAACGTTATACACAAATTCAAAGCAACGTGCGTAAAAAATTACAACTCTGCAATAAACCGATATAAAATATGATTTTCATCAAATAGCCAAACGTCAGCGCAGCGGAAACCTGAATAACATCGCAGTTTTATGACACACACTAATTATTTAATTTTTTTCTTGTACGTCCTTATGAAAAAAAAATGTGCCGCTAGGATGACGTTGTTCCAGCGAAAACAGTTTTTGTTGAACCAATGGTGGGATGCACAAGTTTGTATTTACCTTACACAATTACGCGATGTCATACACAAAATATCTGCTAAACTGAAATGAAGAAATTCGACACATTTTTCCGCTGCGACTAAGTAAATGTGACTCAGGATGGCTGGACAAATCTTCAAAATAGCTAGGTCAATAGGGCACTTTATGTGACGGCTAAACATCCTTATTTCAGAATTTGTGACGCTACTTAATTTTAGATAATCGATCGAAAACGTGTCCAACTTGAAAAACCACTTTTCGCTGGTCTCTCAATCTCGGTAACGGAAGTCTTTTTGACGACTTTTTGCATATCAACGGGCGTCACATACATTTGTGACAGGCATCGAGCTAAAAGTTTTGTGATATGTACAGCGGTTTAGTAGAAAAATGCAAAAATCTGTGTCCAGCCATCTTGAATTTACGTATAAACCTTCTAGCTGGCACTTCCGAATCTCAATAACAGAAGCGTTTTTGAATATGGTTCCTTTACTAACATTTAGTGACGCAATTAGTGACAATCGCAATTTGTGACGTTTGATTTATAGCGTCACATGTAAGGGTTTTCGAGAAATCAATAAAAACTTATTGTCCAGCCAGCCTGAGTTCAAGATGGCTGGACACATGTATCTCCGCTGCCTGATGAGTTCAGTTCAGTTTCAAAGATATTGATTATTTAAATTTTGTGACGGTGATGAAGTACCTTCACGCAACGCCGAAGACAACTCACCGCCTGCCTGAAAACTTTTGAAGACTCTTCTTACTCGTGAAGTAGACAAAGCGTTTCAAGACCAGCAAAATGAAGTTCCTACCCTAATGCCATTGAAACAGCAGCGCGCGGCAGCCTTGATTCCGGAGTTTTACCCTGATAGCGAAGAATGCACGATAACAGTATGTTTGAAAATATAGAAAGACTGGGAGAAATCTACGGATGGGATGAAAAAACAAAATCTTTCCATCTACAAGACAAACTGCGGGCCAGGCAACAAAATGGTACAAACGTTTCGAAGATTATGATTTTTCATGGGAACAGTGGAAACAAATGCTGCTACGCGGCTTCCCGAAGCACTGGGATTATGCAGGTATTTTAGAAGAGATGCTCAATCGAAGAAAATTGCACTCTGAAAGCATGACTAAATACTTTCAGGAAAAAGTTGCGATGTGCTTCAGATGCAAGCTTTCGGACAGTGCAACCATCTCCTGTATAATTCGCGGTTTGCCTGCCGGACTGCAGTCGAATGCAAGAGCCTTTCAGTGCAAACGTCCAGTTGAACTCTGCGAAGGATTTCTTTGCGCTCTCAATTACTACCGACCGCATTCTTATGATCAACGTGCAACACAAAAGGGGGAGGAAGGGCGACCAGCTGATAAAAAGTCAGGACCTGTCAACCCAGACATTGTCCCGTGCCCTCGCTGTAAGAAAACGGGACACTTGGTATGTGACTGTCCCGAACCAGACCAGCGCAGCTGCTTCAAATACGGTTTACAAGGTCATATCGCCACGAAATGTCCTTCCAATTCAAAAACCAGTGAAATTAATGTTTGCCTCCTGGAATATCGATTATCAAGGTTAGAATAATCGGGAACACTGAAGGAAACAAAGTGGCCTCCAGTACGCCACTATGAGTTTCAAGACGTCTCCTTCTCGATCCCTGCAACTGTGCTTAGCGAAAGCACTGGCTAACTGAAGATCATCAACAATAGAGAAAAGGATGTTAACTGGAAGGAAGGGACCATTTTGCTGCGTGCTGAAAGTTGCAGGGATATTCAGGTCAGTGCCACTGCCAGTAATTGCCTATTGCTTGACAAAAATCGCCTTTTATCTGCCAAAAATATACACTGTGCCAGTATAGCCTCTAGTAGGTAAACAAGTACAGGCAGTGACAGACTGTACCGCCGCGCGCCGTTCGCAATACATTAACAAAACGCGATCTCATTCCGCGTATTTCTCGGTGGTGGTTACTAATTCAGGACTACGACATCTCTATCGATTATAGGTCTGGGGAGCGTATACAGCACATAGATGCATTAAGTAGAAATCCTGTACAAACGTTTAATGTTGACCGTTTAGTTGTAATGGATTGGTTTGCTACTGTGCAAAACGAGAATGAAGTTTTAAAATACATCATAGATTTGCTAAAAGGCGGTTGTAAGGATAGTGATATAGTAAATAATACCGCTGGATTAATGAGAGACTTTATCGTAAAACCCTGAATGTCGACCGCTTAGTTGTTCTGGGATTAGCTAGGTAAAAAATATTACAAAAACACCACGATGAAATAGGTCATGTAGGTCTAAAGCGATCTACTGAGGCTATTAAAAATATTTTTAGTTTCCCAAAATGTCGCGCTTCATAAAAAAGTATGTATCATCATGTCTGCATTGTGCTTATGGATAAAATGAATATGGCAAGAGGGAAGGCAAACTTCACCCCATAAAAAAGCCTAATGAGCCAATGCGAATGGTCCATATCAATGACTACAAAGTGAAAATATGAACCCATATTCGTGATGACTAACGCCTTCTCGGAACCAGCTCGTACTGTTAACTCTGTGGCAACCATTCGACTTTTGAAAAAGATACCTATTTAGTTTATTTGAGTACTCTGAACGAGTGGTTTCTGGTCATGGCAAAGCCTTCACGAGCAGGAAGGTATTTAAAAAGACTTGGTACTGAAAAACAATTTAGGCATAAACGCTATAGCATGCCCCAGAGCATACGGTCAGGTCGAACGCACCAAACGTACCATATTGGATGCTCTACGGATCACTGAACCCAGTTATGCTTCTTACAATTGGTATAACAGCTTGCCTGACGTCATTTTGGGTATAAATTATACAATTAATGCAACTACAGGTTATAAGCCGTATGATCTAATGTTTGCTCAAACCGCATGTAACGTTTCCATTCCCAATCAGGTATCAGAATCTGTTCAGCCTAGGCGTCATAAAGTTCGTAAACGTATTCAGGTAGCTAGTACAAGAATGAAGCGAAATTACGTTATGAAACGTAAAAATAGCATTATTTATAAAAGAGGTGACTTAGGTATTATGGCGACAAGCACCAACCAACAGCGTTGGCAAAGTCAACTTTATGTTAGAGGACGTGTATTCTGGCCCTTATGTAGTGATTAAAGTTGTAACGATCGGTATAGGATTAGAAGTATTAAGGGGCTCAGAGGATATAAACAGTTTACCTGTCTAGTATTAGCCGACGCTATTCGCCCATATAAGAGTGTAGCATCCATGTCCGGTAGTGCAAGTAATACTGACGAGCAGCTGGAAACAGAAAATCTATATGTTCTAAATATAGTAAATATCGGATCCATGCATTGATTTTTGTCATAAGGGTCACATTTTCTAACTGGACTTCGAAAAATTATGACGTCCATATATTGGACAGAGCCCGTTGGCGTGTCCGGCAATTGCGCATTTGAATACTGTTTTTTTTTCTGTTGCAGGTAATACCATACGATACGATAAACTTGAGGAAACATTAGAAGAACTTTTTGGCTTATCCGATGGTGAGCATTCGGAAGACGGTTATGAAAGCGAGAGGGAAAATGAGGCGGTTTTCACGGGTATGAGTCAAGACGAAATCGAAAACATTTTGGATTCTCCGTCGTCTTCTCGAAGCCAAGTTGCTGTCAATTCACCGATACCTTCTGGAAGTGGAGTTCCTGAAATTCTAAATGTCAGCGAATCAGCAGTAGGTGATCAAAATAATAGTATTATTGTTAGAAGCAATAGTCAGGAGCCTGAAACAATTTCAGACACTGAAGAAGACGACGATGATGATTGGAATAAAGTGTTTTTTCCTCATACGGCGCCTATTGAAAAGTTTGATGACATTCCAGTACAACCAAAGCGGAATTTTCCAAATAGAAGTGGTCCTCTTACATATTTTAGATTATTTTTCTCTGACGAAATTTTATCAATAATAGTGGAGCAAACTAATCTCTATGCAGCTCAAAACAAGCAGAAGAATTGGGTTGATGTTTCTGATGTAGAAATCCAGGCGTTTCTTGGATTATTGATACTAATGGGTATACATCCTCTTGCTAATCTGTATCTGTATCTGACTTGCCATCATTTATATGTAAAAAACCAAAACTTGATAGCCGACAGAAGGCTAAGTATGGCCTCCCAGACGTCTGCGGCTTACAGATGTAGGATCTCATCTCTCTGGTCCACTGGAAAGTTACAGAAGATGCAGAGCTTGCAGCAGCAAAGAAAATAGCAAAAAATCAAAGATTCAATGCATACGCTGTGAAGTTGCCTTGTGTGTTGTCCCATGTTTTGCCGAATTCCATAAACCCTAATAAGGCTCTGTCCAAATAATGGACACCATGTAAACAAGTACACAAGTAAAAAGATACAAAGTTGTGGGGCTTGATGGTATTTTATTGTAATCATGTAAATATAAATGGGTGATATTATAAAAATGGTGTCATTTAAGATAATTGTGTCTTGATCCACTGATTGTTCAAATCCGGAATTCCATCAACCAATTCTCGAATTTTAAGTAATTTGATCTGAGGGGCCTCACTATTGTAGCATTGTAAAAATGAAGGAGTATCATTCAACCTAGTGATAAGTCGGGATAAGTCTTTATTAAGAAGTCCTTCTAGAGGAATAGGTTTCTTGACCACACTTCCACCAGGCTGGCTAATAGTATCCCATCTGCGTTATTTGCTAGGAAGCTGATATTTCCTGTATGACCATAAGTTAAAACTCCATATGATGATCGGAAAGAAAATCCCATGATCATACTTAATCTGGTTCCCACTTGAGCGTCTGGGGTGTGGTTAGATTCAGTGGAGGGTGCTCTCCTCGGGATGATATGAGGAGACTTTTGTAAGTTAGTAAGTTGGAGAGTTTTCTTGTCTAGTTCTTGTGTGTATGCTGTCATACTTGTTGTTAAATTGTTCCATGTTAGAGCGAGATGTTCAACACTTGTCTGGAAATCGGATTGTTGTTCCAGAACATTTGCTGTGAGTGTCAACAAGTCAGAAGATGATGTTGCAATCTCTGCAAGCATACTCTTGGCATTCTTAGATAAAGCGGCGGTATACGCAATGCTGGACACTTTCATCATGGCAGTTAGGGGTTTAGATCCTAATGTGCAGGCTTCTATCAGTTCATCGATTATTTGAGGCATGTCCTCTCCACATAATCTTACGAGATGTTTGTACTTGTTGAACAGATCAAGTCGTGTATCGTGGGTGACCTGACATATCTCCCTGATGGTTGTTTGGATTTTATCATCCAATGGATCCTCTAATTGAATCCATAAATTCTTTAATCTGCCCAGGAGTTGTTGTACGTCATGGTTGGGGATAGAGAGTTGTTCTGTCCGGGCTGAGATAGGGGACTGACCAGTTAGGTGGTCATTGATAGAGTTAAGATCATCCTCAGACATACCTAGATCTGTAAACGGTATATTCTCTAAGCCTGGTAGAGACATTGCAAGGATTAACACAGAGCACTCAAAAATCACTGAATTTGGGCAGTTAAAAAAAAAAAAAAAAAAAAAAAAAACCCGAACACCTGACAAATGACGTCCATAGATTTTTTTTTTTTCTTCGCCCTTTCTCGGGCAGGCTAAGGTCATAAACCATACCGCCTCGTCTTTAGTAGTGTATTTTTACTTTTTTTCCATTAGAATGCAGATGTAACACATTCTAATGTTTTTTGCAGTAATTGGCAACAAATGTGTCGAGTCAGCCTTCTCGGAAAACTTCAATGAGGTAGTCAATACTACAATAAAATTCTCAGCTCTATTTACCGAGATCGCGCCTGTTTCAATGATTCCACATATTGTCCAGTTGCGTAGACACTTGAGACACAAACCTACACCAATTTTACATCACAATATCCACTAGGAATCAATAAACGAATAATTAAAACAGCCACTGAACTGCACTCGAGAAAATCCCGCCAAAAAAAAACGTCCATAGATATTGTTTTTGTACTGCGTTTTGTTTTTGCTAACAAACTGTCAAATCACAGAGTAAAAACGTTCAATTCGCGTGACGTTTCATTCAGCCGCCAAAAATTAAATATCATGGTGTCCAAAATATGGACAGAGCACGCTAGTATTATATTATCTGTGACAGAGCCTTATAAAGGGTACTAAGCTTATTAAAGTTAGCAAATGTTATCAATATGGCTTTTTGTCCCTTTCTGTTTTTTTCCTATTTTATCGTAACCACTTAAGGGTCTACAACCGGTCAAGTGGTGCCCTTATTGAAATAAGGGCACCACTTTACAATTGATGATGATGAAATTAAGTAGTCACGATTTGAAATAAATTCGTAAATTTTTGTATTTAATGAAAATAAATGTTTATTCAATAAAGAGTCATCGTTATCTGGAAAAAAATCGTAATATTTTATTTTATCATTATGACATATTTAGTTCCTATCACAATATGCTCTTTTCTGCATATTACTTTTACAAAATAATGTCGATGTTTCACATCTGCCAGGCGTCCCGTGACGGCTCACATTTTTTTTTGTTTATGTTCAGCCCTCACTCCGTCATTTATGAACCGATCTTAATTATTATTATTTTGTTAGATAGGGTATACTTCAAGGGTGGTCCCATGTCAAGGAAATCAGGATCTGATAATGGAGTCCTGATAAAATTGAGAGAAAACCTCGAAAATTGTGGGCACGTTTAGCGTTTCTGTACGTATGTTCGGCCCTCACTCCGTTGTTTATGAACCGATTTTGATGTTTCTTTTTTTCTTAGATAGAGTATACCTTAAGGGTTGTCCCATGTCAAGGACATCAGGATCTGATTATGGAATCCTGATAACATTCAAGAGAAAACCTCGAAAATTGGGCACACATATTGTTTGTTTACTTTTCATAATTTAATCAGGTACTTGCATATAGGAATCATCACATAATGAAACTGAGCTGATGATGGAAACCATGCCTTTCCTAAACAATAGAAGTTAGATATAAAAACTGATTTTAGTGACGGATACCACTTAATATGCTTTGAGAAAAGACGTCTTTAGAATACTGGAGGTAACCTCAACTGGTCAATATCCTGGGAACCTCAGTGCCAAGAGGAATGATAAAGGATTAGAAATTAGCCTCAGAGTATTAAAAGATGATGCAAGTCACAAAAAATCATAAAATAAAAAACTTTTTAACAAAAAATTCAACCGACGAAAAAGAACTAAAAAGCAAAAAATAAATAAACCTTTTAAGTCTTGAGTATTGAGCTTATTTACGATAATAAAATGATTAATTACCTACATCTAGCCTTCTTCATTTCTACGTACATATAAAATTTAGATATTTAATAATCAGATTGTAGTTTGGCGCAGACTCAAAATTAGTTTACATAAAATTTGATATTTTATGTAGGTAAATAAGCTCAATACTAAAGACTTCAAAGGTTTATTTATTTTTTGCTTTTTAGTTCTTTTTCGTCAGTTGAATTTTTTGTTAAAAAGTTTTTTATGTCAGACTTTTGAACATAGGTAGTTTACAATTTTGTTATCGTTTACAATTATGCGGTGAGATACATTATGATGCACATTCACCACGGGCGAGCGCTCCAGATTTGATTGCACAAAATAGAATTTGAACAACAAATTCTATATTTCGTCAGCAGATTGTGAAGGTTACTGCGAGTGCTACATTTTTACTACTACTACTGCTAACCTGATTTCAATTGTGTATTTTTCGGAGACAAGCAGAACTGGACTGTACGTAAATAAAATAACCAATAAGCTTTTTATTTTTTTTTATTTTTTAAAAACACGCAATGATATTGCATTCCTGGGTCCACAGTAATGCAATACCAAACCGTGTTATACCAAATATGGTATTAACGGTAAGATTTCTGGTAGCGAGCGCGCGCGCCTGGACCACCGAACTTCTTGGGTTCGCAGCGACGAGGGTCAGCGACCAGCAAACTCCTATCGTACTGGACGAGGATGTCCTTAATCTCCTTCTTGGAAGCCTCGTCTACATCTGTAAATAAACAGGACATAGGTTGAATATGCCTTGAAAACTTCTTGTAAACGTTAAAATCTTCTGATGAAAAGTAGAGGTATCAAATCAAACAAACGGAAGTAGTTTGTTATTTTAAGAAATAAATGTTGTGCACATTTCAAACTAGCAACTTATTGAGATACATTGCTGCTTGGTAAATGTCACCATTGATCTACCCTCCCTGAAATGACTGAGTTACATTTGGGTAACACAGCTTTGGAAGAAGGGTTGTAGTTAGAACTTGTTACTGATTTAATTGCTAAATCCAACTTCAGACTATGAGAGTGAAGGAAGAGAGTACACCTGTGTTTGTGCACTGTAATATTTCCCAAGCCACAGACAAGTCTCACAAGTTGAGACGTTTTTTTCTTCTATAACATGAAACAAATAAAATTGCTGAAATATTGAAAGTTACTATAATTATTATACTTACATTTTTGATAAAAAGCGATGAGTGCTTTAGAGATGGCTTGTCTGATGGCGTAGACCTGGGCTACGTGTCCACCACCCTTAACGGTAACACGGATGTCGACTCCGGAAAATTTCTCCTGAAAAAGGTGTATTTCGTTAGGCTACTGTGATATTGTTAATTGTATGAGGTGATTAAATGAATAAGTGATCAGATTGAATCTTTACTACACATCCAAAGATGCTCAGGTTCGGAATAAGTATAATCATCATTTAAAATTTGTATTTGTTTTCATTTATAACTTTAATACGGGGGAAAACATTGTACTCACAAGTCTTTTAAAAAGGGAAAATGCAGGCATTTGCCTTAGACACTCAGAAGAATTGTTACTTATTACTTTTAATTACCTCCACTGATAGGTGTTGTGTTAGTTAACAGTATAACAAGATTAGTTGAGACATCACAAAACAAAAGTGAAGATACTGTGCAATGCAAATAATTAGGTTCTATAATACAGTTAAGAATACAATCTATTGTATTTTACTACAAACATGAGCAAACTAAAGAATGTGAAATAAACATGCAATTAAAATAGACGAGTATGAACATTGTTCAATGTGAGCTTTGAAATGAATGTGGAGCATTTAGCTCCACCTGCTATCCTGCCCTCTGTGCCCCAAAACATGCAACCTAAGTACTGGTACTGACGATTAGGGATGTCAGAAATACAAACAAATATATTATATTGCATCAATCTGTCTAGCCTTTTCCCAACTATCTTGGGGTCGGCTTCCAGTCTAACCGAATGCTATGGCTATCTGACCTCCACAACCCAATTACTGGGTAATACGATACTCCTTAGTAAGACTGGTAGTCAGACTTTTTGGTTTCTGACGACCCCTAACGACTGTCAAAGATCCACGATTGAAAGCTGGGGCCAACGGCTTAACGTGCTTGGCCGAGGTACGGAGGAGTGTCTTGGAATTTCTATATCGATACATTAATATAACGAAGAATTTAATATCACTCAAAAATGATCGATACATTGACCAAATAACATGATATTTTTTCGACAAGCCTACTTTTATGCAGTGGAAGTGGCAGTTTTGGGTCGAAAATATTAGAATTATTATAATATTTGTGTCATCAACAGGAAGAAGAATGTGAACACTTAGTTTTTGGGGGGTATCATTTAAGCTATCACCAATTTAATTAGTTTTGTGTTTCTTAAATAATAGGGTTTGTCCTCCAAATAGTAGATCTGTCACCAAAATGTAGTCACCAAACAATGCAAAATCAGTTCCACAATAAATCACCTAAAATCCTGAGATATAAGGTCTAGTACCAAATAAATGTTTTTGTATGTATTATAATAGGTGTGTCCTAATAAGTATTTAAGCAAACTAATTTAAAGAGATCACCAATAAATCATATTATGTTACTAGAAAATTGCATTAAGTTCAAATAAAAAATTAGGGTTGTCATCATCGTTTCAACCAAAAGATTCTGCTACTTAACTAGACTCCCAATGTTTTAAATTTCCACTGGTAATATAAATTATATTTAAATAAAATTTTTAGCAGAGTAGTAAATAAAACAATTAAAGTCAAAATAATCAATATTTATTGTTTAAAATAATTACCACTGAACAATCAGCGCTGGTTTAAAATAGCTGGCTTATGGTTAGCAGAATAATAGATAAAACACTTAATTAAAGTTAAAATAATTGGTCAATTTTTAAAGCGCGCCAATTTGTCTCCGCCCCTTTGATCATTTTTTCATTAAAATTATAAATTGATGTATTAAATTGGTAACGAATACTATTAATTTAATATCTGAACGAAATAAAAGGTTACTACTGTATTGGTGACAAAATATCAAATAAAAAGGAGTCGCAGTCTGGGATCGATAATCGATTTATTTGGTGACAGATCTACCATTCTGAGCACAGAGCTATTATTTAAGTAACAAAACTGTTATTATAAGAACGAAGTTTATATTCATGTAATGCAATATAATTTTATTGGTTATCGATCTCTTATTTTACACATATATTAACATTAATTTGATAATTCATACCTGGGAACAATTTTTGTTTATCTGAGAACGAAAATATTTCGTGGCGATAGATCTATTTATTAGGTGATACAACTTGATGACAAATATAAATTTTGGTGATAGAAAATATAGTTCCCGTTTTTGGGGATCCGTACTCAAAGGGTCCAAATGGAGCCCTATTGTTGTCACTCACGTGTTAGTCTGTCCGTCGTCTGACTGTCCGTCCGTCATCTGTCAGAAAATTTTGTTACAAAGAATTTTTTGACTTCCCGTTTTGACCTATGAACTTGAAATTTGGTGAAAATGTTTATTATTACGTATACTTTACTAACAAATACCAATATTTGGTACGGAACCCTTAATGTGCGAAATCCAACCGAACAGAATTCCTTTTCCTTTTATAAAATACACCACATGGCCCGAGGTAATATGTACTACATACTAGAAAGACTATCCTAAGCAAAGGATATGCTCCATTTTGACAAGAGTTTAAACTAAAGTTCGCTGCAGCACTGAGACAATAATTAATCATCTAACAAAAGAGTATAAACACGCAGCGCTAGGACGCTTTTAGGGTGTAGTTTACTCGCGACCAAAAGGTCGGAAGTGCCGTGATTTTCATGGCGCTTTCGTTTTCTTGTGTTTCGTTCAACGTTCTGCAACAACTAGTCACTCATATAGACTAAACTGTTGACTGACTACAGAAGTGGCATAGTTTTATACATACCTAACAAGCTTCAATAGAATTCACAATTATTTCATAATTTATTATTGGTGTAAAACAAATGTTTGTTTTTTTTTAATTTATATGTATAATCAAATAGTAATAGTAATGTTTATTTACATAAATATGTACATTTTTTTACAAGTAGGTTGCTTATTCTAAACTTAAGGTACACAAAAGTATTAGCATTTGGGGCCGAACTAGGCATAACCTGTATTTCAGCCCTCAACACCGAATCCCCCTGAGTTACAAATTAAGTATTTTAATGATTAAAAAGGTAACATTATAGGTGTCTGACCAGCCCTCTCTTTGTGTGAGATGGAGGTGTGCGTGAATGAGTGTGAGAGGGTAATATGTTTACAATGTACCTACATTGTTGTTGTGTTTGTGTAATGAGCACGATCATTTGTTCTGTGTCTGGGTGTAATTTATCTATAATATGTATGTATTTAGAAATATATAAGTATGTTTATCAGTTGTCTAGTACCCATAACACAAGCTCTGCTTAGCTTGGGACTAGATGGCGTTGTGTGATAGTTGTGGAATATTATTATTATTATTACATTTCAAATCGGGATAGGGAAATTTACAATTTGCTTAAAACACGAAGCTTCTGTATATTTTTATAATAATATGTTTATTTAGTTATATTATTGATCAGTTTTAGCTTCGTGTTTTACGCGAATTGTTGTATGTTTGTTTGTTTATGATGGCCCGTATCAAATGTGTTTGGTGAATTAAAGTGCTTGATTGATCAAAAGAATGTTGAAGCAAAGCTGTAATGTAAATACTTACTTCTCAACAAAATATTCCAGAGAAGTAATAGTATTTAGTTGAGAGACTGATTCCACCACTGTTTTATAAGTTTTCTTATTACAGTTTCCGTGGCGATACATATTTTATATACCCATATGACAAGCCACCGTACCCATGTGGCAGCCTTTCTAATGTACTAAAACTATCCACACATACTTCGCATTTTAATGACTGTCAGAATTCGAGAAATGTACCCAGATATGTATCCGATGATCAACTGTGAACCAAATGGGATTTGTTTGCAACCGAGTATGGCAGCAAAAATGACACAGTTGTTCTCGGGTACTATGTTAGATTATGCTATAAAACGAAACGTCAGCTAATATTCTACCTACACTTGTTACACAAATTGTCACATCTTAATTTTTAGTCTATGACAAATGGTGCAACATGGCGTCCACCAAATGGTTTTGGAAATAAATTTTAAAATAGTTACACATCAATGGAAAGTGTTTCTATTGCACTTCACCGTATTAGTTAAATTAATAGTGCAATATCGTAAAACACATAATGGCATATTTAATGGGTTTGAAAATTTTTTCGTTTAAAAACAAACAACGACATAAGGGCTCAAGATCTAAGGCATCTAGCAAACAACTGAATGAAGTCGGAACACAGTAGTGATATGTGGTGACTAGTACATATTACCTCAATGCATGCCCCATGTTTATTTTCACAGGCAGTGCAATGCTAAGTTTTTTCAAGTGGTTCTGCATTTTGCTGCAAATCTATTTCTACAAAACAAAGAATACTAAAAAATAGAAAGAAAGAAATATAAGTATACTTGTTGTAGAAGAAATCCATGCATACATTAGCTCTGGTAAGGCATTGAAATGTCTTGATAGAAGAAACGTCATGACAGTTGTCCACCCATCCTATGTTGAGATAAAGAGAAAGTAATTCAAGTATTGTACTGACCTTGCCGAGCAGTAGGATGGGCTCCTGCAGTTTGTACTGCAGCAGACGGGGCTCCACCAGGTCCAATGGGCGGCCGTTAACGCGTAAAACTCCATGACCGCGTTTACAGTAAGCCACGGCCGTGGCTGTTTTCTGAAAACAAACAAAAGACATTACAATTTTAAAGGAAAAACATCATGAAAAGTAGTAAAACATTATGCATTTTCAAATATCCCTAGGGCGTTTCCTCTGTCCCTCGACTAGGATGAAGGCACAATTTGCTGTAAAATATATATTGCCTCAAATAAACTTTTTGAGGTTATGTTGGACACAACAGTTTACAGTAAAGTTGCAACTGCGACTAGGGACAAAGTGTGAAGTAGCGAGGTGATAATCTGTAAATTTACTTCCAATGATTAGCTACCTTGAAACCGCCAAGCCAACAAAAACGGGTGCGTCCAGTAACAAAGTTGGTTACCCCTCACATTAAATACCACATTGCTAAGCTGATGAGAAGTTTGTATTTTAATTGTTTTACCACAAATCTCGTATTGCACACTGATAACGGAGTAAAAATATGTACTAATTAACTGAAATATGCACTAAGAAATCGGCATAAACACGTGGAAGGAACAAGCACTAACCTTGCGGCCGAATACTTGGACGGCCTGGATAGGTTCACGTCGCGCCTGAAACACAGATAAGCAGAAATCGAATGAGAATCAAATCAATTTGTAACGTTGGGTAAAGAAATTAATAGTAAAATAAAATATTTACAGAGCGCAAGTCGTCACGCACCTCTTGCGGGGCAGCCATTTTAACAGAGAAAGACCAAAGAAAGACTGAACCGCCTGAATGATTATAACAGGAAGGTATAACAGAGTATACAGTACAGAGACCGAATGACTAAAACCCGGAACTTGTCAAACAAATAAGATGAACATTCTCGTAGGTCTCAATAAAAGTCGTTACACGTTCGGATTTGGTAAGGCTCAATTACACCTTCCGATTTCAAGGGACCCAATTTAGGAACGATCTAACTAGGAAGCATGAAGCGAGCAATTCTAACTGCTATTACACCTTCCTGTTTCCTAAATTGGGTCCCTTGAAATCGGAAGGTGTAATTGAGCCAGTACGAACGAACCACGGATTTGGTACGCTTCCGGACCATGTCTGAACTGAATATCTGTTCTGTAGTGTAGTGTGTAGAGTAATCTCGTAATCAAAGTAATCCCCCACTATTGGCTCAATTACACCTTCCGATTTCAAGAGACCCAATTTAGGAAACAGGAAGGTGTAATAGCAGTTAGAGCAGTTAGTGTCCGATTTAATGAGATTGAAAGGTCCCGATTTGACTTCCTAAATTGTGTACGATATAAGATAGTTTAATCGCATCACTCCGATTTAGAGCTAAGTGTTGCCAATTTAGAGACTTTGTCGCTACAAATGGGCTAGTAGTATTTTGTTTGTGTTTAAAATTAAATTAAATTTCACAAAGTCCCTTTCCCAGAAAAAAAATCTGAGTCCGCTCTTTTTATTTTTAAGTCCGCTCCTGGTAGAATCAGTTTTTAAGAGACTTTAGAGCGACTTTTGATATTCTGTTTAGGGCCTCGAATTTGTAAGAGTTAGCAACACTGCCGACTTAGGAGCCCGATTTAGGAGTTCAATTTAGGATAGTGTAATCTCTCGCTTCCTGCTTCCTAGTTAGTTTGTTCCTAAATTTGGTCCCTTGAAATCGGAAGGTGTAATTGAGCCTTATCTTGGGGTCGGCTTCCAGTCTAACCGGATGCAGCTGAATACCAGTATTTTACATGGAGCGACTGCATAACCTCCACAACACAACAAGAGTAATCCCGTAATCCGCGAGCATAATTATTATTAACTAGCTGACCCGACAGACGTGTCTTGTCCTGTGTTAGCTATGAACTGTCAAACGCAGTTTAAATAATCGTTAAGTTTTCTGAAATTTTCGATGAAACTTTCTTAATTTTTTTTTTCTTAAGATGGAAGCGCCAGGATAGACCACGAAATTAAAATTTTCTTACTTTTTTTGCAATTTGCAGGTCAGCCTCAGGTTGTAGTATACTCGTATGTATTCTGTGGTCCAGTCGTTCACGCGTGATGGCGTGACCAAGGGAAATAGGGATTTATTTAGGGGCAAATAAGAGGGATGGAATGAATCCTGCAGGCCAAGGACAAAAAGGTCTGATATAGTGTCAATAGCTACAAAATTCTACGAAAACCTTTATACCAGTAAAAACCGAATAAACGCTACGGATTTGAATAAAACCGATGATGTTCCACCTATACAAGTAGAAGAAACTATTAAAGCAATTGAAACGCAGAAGAAAGATAAAGCTCCGGGCCCAGACGAGATCAACAACGAACTGCTTTCACATTGCAAAAATTACATACATTTTTAACGATGTATTGTACACTGAAGAAACACCGAGGCAATGGACCGCATCAACCATCATCTTGCTCCACAAGAAGGGAGACAGGGATGAAATAAACAACTATAGACCAATTAGCCTAATGTCTAATATTTATAAAGTTTTCGTGAAATTGATTCTCAGACGAATAACTAGAACTCTGGATGAAAATCAGCCAAAAGGGCAGGCTGGGTTCAGGGCAGGTTACTCAACTTTAGACCATATCCATACGGTAAGACAAATTTTTGAGAAAAACAAAGAATTTGATGTTCCATTCTACTGCTGCTTCATCGACTACAACAAAGCGTTCGACTCAATAGAGTATGAAAGTATCTGGCATTGTCTTAAGATTCAAGGAGTCGAACACAAGTACATTAAAATCTTAAAAAACGTATACACCAGCAGTACAGCTAGAATCAAACTAGAAAAACAGGGGAAGGAGATAAGAATAAACAGAGGAGTTCGTCAAGGAGACCCGCTCTCGCCTAAACTATTCACAGCCGTATTAGAAGAAATTTTTCGTAAATTTAAATGGGATCAGTATGGTCTGAACATAAACGGGGAACAACTAACCCACCTACGATTCGCTGATGATATCATATTATTCGCCACAACAAAAGAACATCTACAAAACATGCTCTCAGATCTGGAAAGAGAAAGCTGTAAGGTAGATCTAACGATGAACCTTTCCAAAACTAAAGCCATGACAAATGCATCAGAAGATACTATCATTATAAACGGAGAGCCAATTGAGTTTGTGAAAGAGTACACCTACCTTGGCCAACAAATCTCAACCATCGATATAATGTCAAAGGAAGTAGACACAAGAATTGGAAAAGCATGGAAATGCTACTGGGGGTTTAAGGAAGTTATGAAGAACACAGAAACTAAAATGACCGTCAAAACAACGCTGTATAACACCTGCATACTTCCAGTATTAACATATGGCTGCCAAACTTGGGCACTTACTAAAGAGCAAAATAGGAAACTGAAAACCTGCCAAACGGCGATGGAAAGAAGCATGTTGAATATAAGAAAATCTGACAGAATAAGCAACAATAATATCAGAAAACGGACAAAAATTGAAGACGTAACAATGAGAATAAAGAGACTAAAGTGGAAATGGACTGGCCACATAGTAAGAGGAATCGACAAATGGAACAGAAACATCGTATTCTGGTTTACAAGAAATAGAAAAAGAAAACAGGGTAGACAGTTCCGAAGGTGGGAAGATGAAATAAAGATCACAGCAGGAAAAACATGGATTAGAAAAGCGCTAAACAGAACGAAATGGAAAGAAATGGAGGAGGCCTTTGCCAAAATTGGGCAAACAGACCAGGTTGTCGGTGTCACGACTCGCTAGAGTCGATAAATTAGATTAAGTTTTAAAATTAATGTAACAAAATTGTGTCTGAATAAAGGCTTTTATTATTATTATTAAGAGGGATGGAATCTTTATTGTTATGAGTATTTTTAGTATTTTCACTTTTTATTTATAAATATAGGCACTAGGACCACGACACCTAGTGCAATCTTCACTAATAAGAATACCTGCTTACCAGAAAAAAACAAAGTCTTATGTGAATTAAATAAAGATTATAGAATACAAAATAATTTTATATCTTTTTTTTTTATTTATGTTAAATGTTGTAATTTTTGGGTTGTTGGGTTTTTGACTAGCTTTAGGGGTAAATATTTTCAGGAGTTGGTAACACCACGTGAAGCAACTGTCCGGTCTGGTCCGGTCCGATCGTGTGTAGCTAGAATGGATTTGGTACGCCGGACCAAATCCGAGCGTGTGTTATATCTTTAAAAGTTGGAACTCACTTGGACTTGGTTCGAACGGACCATGGATTTGGTACGCTACCGAACTGACTTAAGGCTCAATTTACACCTTCCGATTTCAAGGGACCCAATTTAGGAAACAGGAAGATGTACCGTGTAATAGCAGTTAGAGCAGTTAGTGTCCGATTTAGTGAGATTGGGAGGTCGATTTGACTTCCTAAATTGTGTACGATTTAGGATAGTGTATCATCACTACGATTTAGAGCCACCAATTTAGCGACTTTGTCCCAATTTAGCGACTGTGTGTTACCAATTTAGCGACTTTGTCGCTACAAATGGGCTGTTAGTATTTTTATGTGTTTAAAATTAAATTAAATTTCCCAAGGTCCCAGAAAATTAAAATTGAGTCCGCTCTTTTTCTTTTTTTGTCCGCTCATGGTAGAATCAGTTTTAGAGACTTTCTAGCGACTTTTGATATTCTGTTTATGGGCTTGAATTTGTAAGAGTTGGCAACACCACCGATTTAGGAGTCCAGGATAGTGTAATCACCTACTTATTAGTTAGATTGTTCCTAAATTGGGTCCCTTGAAATCAGAAGGTGTAATTGAGCCATAATGATAGCTCTATGCATATATTTATAGGCCACTATTTATAGGCAAAAGTGTAAGTCTATCTGGGAGGCGCCAACGAGATTAATCAACAGGTGATAGCTTTTCATAAAGACATTATTTTGTACCTAAAGAAAATAAATCCTACTAATATTATAAATGTGAATGTAATTGTGTTTGTTGCGCTTTCACGCGAAAACTACTTAACCGATCATCATGAAACTTTGTACACATATTCTTGGAAGAGAAGTAACATAGGATACTTTTTATGAACAAAAAAAAATAGGTTATAATTTATAGCGGGCTAAGTACTAATTCCACGCGGGTGAAGCCGCTGGTAGAAGCTAGTAAGATATATTTTGTACCTCAACAGTTTTTGATTGAATGACGTGTGGAGGTATGCGGAACAGGGTGTAAAGTTCCACAACCTCCATTGAAAAGGGAGGATCCTCCGACCAGACGGGTGTTGTGTCTGGTCCGGGCAACTGCCCAATGGTTGATTTCGGACTGTTGTATATGTTCAAATCGCGCGGAGAACTCTGCTTGCGCGATGTAGAATTCTTGCTATTTTTAGTTCGTGTGCGGCGTCATAGATGTCGCTACATCACTCCCCTCCGGAGATCGGAGATCGATGGTTCTTGATGAGTCGTCCATACATCTTGTGATGCTTGCCGGGCCAGTGGAAGGTTGGTTCCAGTGAGTCGGAACCGGAAGAGCCGCATAGTTCACGGTGAGTCGGAACTGTCTGCGGTGATGCCCCAGTGAGTCGGGGTGTTGCTATCCCAGTGAGTCGGGATGATGCGCCAGTGAGTCGGGGTGATGATGTCCCAGTGAGTCGGGATGATGCTGCAGGCTCCAGTGGGTCGGAGCGGTGCTGTGCGATGTAGTGGCTTGACTGCTGGCGTCGACCAGGAGAGGTTCTTCGACCGGCCGAAGGTGCTGTTCGCTGCGCCAAGATCGCTGATGAGGTTGATGGTGATGAAAGAGGCTGAGGATGCTGACCAGGAATGCGCATCCGCTGCATGCTGGTGGTCAGGATACCCGTAGAAGCCGTTGGTACTGGCTGGCTGTATGACTCGTTGCTCAAGAGCTTGAAGGAAGCGATGATGATGACGTCACGCTGAAGTAGCTGCACGAAGGCTGCGCTGACGTTCATGCTCGAGGGTCACCAGTGTGGAGGTATGCGGAACAGGGTGTAAAGTTCCACAACCTCCATTGAAAAGGGAGGATCCTCCGACCAGACGGGTGTTGTGTCTGGTCCGGGCAACTGCCCAATGGTTGATTTCGGACTGTTGTATATGTTCAAATCGCGCGAAGAACTCTGCTTGCGCGATGTAGAATTCTTGCTACTTTTAGTTCGTGTGCGGCGTCATAGATGTCGCTACAGACGTTTCTATAAAGTGTTCACAGAAAGTCGAAATTTATATTTATAAAAATCCCGTTGGCTGGAATATCTTCTGAAGATATTCGTTATTTAAACAAACGTCCAGCCAGCGGGCCCCTTTTTTAAATACTACTCTTTTATATCATACAATAGCATTATGAGCTTTATTTATTTATACTATTATTTATTATTTTATCTTCCCAGAAAGTCGAAATTTTGGATTTGTAAGGTACATAATAGTATCAAGCTCCTAATGCTATTGTATGACACGAGTAGTATTTAAAAAAGGGGCGCGCTGGCTGGACCTGTATTTAAATAACGAATACCTTCCGAAGTATAGCTCACAGAAAGTCAAAATTTTGGATTTGAAAGGTACATAATAGTATAAAGCTCATAATGCTATTGTATACTATAAAAGAGTAGTATTTAAAAAAGGGGCCCGCTGGCTGGACGTTTGTTTAAATAACGAATATCTTCTGAAGTATAGCTCCCAGAAAGTCGAAATTTTGGATTTGTAAGGTACATAATAGTATCAAGCTCCTAATGCTATTGTATGATATACACGAGTAGTATTTCAAAAAGGGGCCCGCTGGCTGGACCTTTGTTTAAATAACGAATACCTTCTGAAGTATAGCTCACAGAAAGTCGAAATTTTGGATTTGTAAGGTACATAATAGTATCAAGCTCCTAATGCTATTGTATGATATACAAGAGAAGTATTTAAAAAGGGGTACGCTGGCTGGACGTTTGTTTATATAATGAATATCTTCTGAAGTATAGCTCACAGAATGTCATAATTTTGGATTTGAAAGTTACATAATAGTATAAAGCTCGTAATGCTATTGCATGATATACAAAAGTAGTATTTAAAAAAGGGCACGCTGGCTGGACGTTTGTTTAAATAACGAATATCTTCTAAAGTAAAGCTCACAGAAAGTCGAAATGGATTTGCAAGGTACATAATAGTTTCTAACTCCGAGCACTATTGGGCGATCTGAAAGTATAATAACAATAAAAATAATCATAAGGTGTCCGCTAGCTAGACACTTCATAGAAACGCCATTTAATCAAAAACTGTAGAGGTACAAAATATATCTTATTTATTTTCTTTAGGTACAAAATAATGGCTTTATGAAAACCTGTTGATAAATCTCGTTGGCGCCTGCCAGATTGATATGTCGTATCAAATATTATATATATTGCTAGGATCTTGCTTGAATGTTTTTTTTTTTTCATAATTTTAAAATACATTGTAGTTTTAAAGTTACAAGCAAATAGATGAAAAATTACCAGTCCCTCCCCCACCTTATCTTCAAAACCACTGGATCTAAAATTTTGAAATATAAACAAGTTTCTTTACCTAAACATTACAGGAAAACCTATAAGGAGCAGGTAGTTTAAAAAATATATATTTGTTCGGAACCCTTTGCACGTGTTAGTTTCTAACTATTAGCTACAATGATTTATCAAACGAACAGTCTATTCAAATGAGCTATAGGCAAAATAGTCACCTAAATCAAGCTTCGTTTGTGTTTTTTGGAAATTATCTAATGATATTGTAGCAGTTTTTCATTACCTGAAAAAACGGATAAAACTACGTTTTCTAAAAATGTAACCTAGCTGGATCGATTTAGCGCCCCTGAACCGCGTAAACACGTTACGAGTCAGAGTTTTGAATTGAAAAAAAAATACAGTTTGTGCTGTGCAATCGTGTCAAAATTACACATAAAAAAATGAATAATGAATTAACATCTCATTTCATATGCAAGTATTCATTTTCACCGTGTATTTCTTTGTTAAATGTGAAAACGAAAAATTTACAATGTAACACAATAAGTGTTGAAGTGTTACCAAGGGCATGAAATCTATTTACCCATATTTTTAACACCTCTCGATAAAAAATAGGGATGACAAAAGAGTTTTATGACATGAAAGTTAATTGTTTTTGTGGGTTTGTTTCTTTAACCTTACAACTATCTGAGCGCTGAACCGATTAAGATGCGGTACTTTCAGTTTGAAAGTATTTGTTTGCGACATAGCTCGTATTTATGTCGCGAGCACTAACGTTTTCTTTTTCTTAAAATTATCATTTTTACTTACATAGATTTCCAACCGATCCCGTAGCTGCCAATGGTTGAATTGAAAAAAATAAGTACACTACCTCTTAAAAAAATAAACAATGATGATTGAAATTAACTTTTTTATTTTATCACCAAACCTTGGCTTGGAAATCTTACCTGTTAACTCTAAAAAAGTTATTTGCTGGATTTTAGGCTTTGCTATGCGGGACTTAGGCATACTACTTAATACTTATTCATTATTATAAGATGCGAAAATGGGGCGCAAAGGTACACGCAGGATTATTCTCAAGCAGGGCAGATTTAAAAAAAAAGACCCACGTGAACAAATCAGCATTGATATGAAAATGTCGTTCTGAAATTGGATTTTAAGCCCTCGCAGCTATCGATTTGGCTACTCCCTGCTTACTACCCATTTGAGGAAACTGAAAAACGCATTTCATAATCGTACACAAGCACACTACACAAAAAATGTGTATGATGTCTTTTCCGAACATTCACAAATTCATGACATAAACATGCGGTCGTAGGTACATTCAAAATTACACAAATAACATAACAAATCATCAACAATGATAATGATGAAAATGATCCTTCAAATTTTAAACATTCCCACATTTTATAATCTAAGCCCCCTGCATACTAAATTACATGAAAATCGTTGGAGCCGTTTACGAGATTAATTTTTTATTTATTTACCCCGAATGGAAGGCTAAAGTTTTTCGACCATATTGCCTAGTCTTACGTACTGTATTTTTACTTTTTTCCATCAGATGTAACAAATTTTAATGTTTTTTGCAATATTTGGCAGCAAAAGCCTTCTCGGAAAACTTCGCTGAGGTAGTATACTACAATAAAATTCTCAGCTCCATTTACCGAGATCACGCCTGTTTCAATGATTCTACATATAGTCCAGTTGCGTAGACACTTGAGACACAAAACTACACCAAATCTACATCACAATATCCATTAAGAATCAATAAGCGAAAAATTAAAACAGCCACTGAACTTCACTCGAGAAAATCCCGCCAAAAACCATATATATAAATACAAATACATGTTATACAAGAATTGCAGATAAAAATTTTCGGATGAACGAATGAGTATTAAAAACCGGAACTTCTCAAACTGATAAGATAGACATTCTGGTGTGTCTCACTGTTCTATTTTTTTCTTCTTCGCCCTTTCTCGGGCAGGCTAAGGCCATAAACCATACCGCCTCGTCTTTAGTAGTGTATTTTACTTTTTTTCCACTAAAATGCAGATGTAACACATTCTAATGTTTTTGCAGTAATTGGCAATAAATGTGTCGAGTCAGCCGTCTCGGCAAACTTCACTGAATTAGTCAATACTACAATACAATTCTCAGCTCCATTTTACCGAGATCGCGCCTGTTTCAATGATTCCACATATTGTCCAGTTACGTAGACACTTGAGACACAAAACTACACCAATTTTACATCACAATATCCACTAGGAATCAATAAACGAATAATTAAAACAGCCACTGAAGAGCACTCGAGAAAATGCCGCCAAAAACCTCCTCTCACTAATTTCTACTACCCTGAAATCTGTAAAGAAACAGAAGTTCAAAATAAATATACTTGTAATTGTAACTAGATGACGCTATCAAGCTTAGTTTACATTTTTGTGGTAGATGGCGCTACACTGACTTTTTTAGTGCACAAATTTACCAGTAGGTGGCACTACAACGTTAAATATTTTCATACTAACACATTCACGGTGGGTGAGTCAACTAGCCAATCCATCACCACGCATAGGCGGCGCGCCAAGCTTGTTTTGTATTCGTCGAACGTAATTGCTGAGGTGGAGTCGTGCGGAATGCGCGACAGTAGTGCACGATCACGACAATGCACCGCGAAAAACACTAAGTTGCGAACATTCCCGCGTAGTGCATAAAGATTGAAACAAAACAGTGTGAAATTGTTATTGTACGAGAGAAATTTTATGAATATTGTTTTGTTTATGTAATGAACAGTTTGTGTAATATTTGAACTGGATTTATTGTAATTTACCTGTGCGAGTGATCATTGAAAATTTGAAGGTAAGTTCGAAAATATGTTAACATTATCAATTTAATAATACCACTTGCGAATTATTTAGTATTCTGTGTAGCAATTGCTTTTAGTAGTCGCGGTTTTAAATATTTACGAACAATTGTGTTGAAAGTAGAAACTTTTTAAGAAATAAGAAACGTTAGTGTTGGTACTACTAGGACAATATTTCCATGAGCAACTAAATTAAAATCGCAGAAATAATCAGAGTAAGAAGCAAGTCTGGTTTAAACAACGTAGGTATCAAAAAAAAAATACTAAAATCAACTATTTCAGCACATACTCGAGTGCTTACACGGAGACTTAGAAACTTTTTATCTCCAACTTTTTGTTGACTTTGTGCGTCATAAAAAAACAAGTGAATCATTCAAGATTGTTAGCCACAAGCTTGCGTAGGCATGCAATGAAGTAGAATATTATCCAGGAAAAATAGGGAAATGGGAATTTATGTTACAAAGTAATTCATTGAATGGATGAGTGGTAAAACCCGTGCGTACCGTGCAGATGGGATGTTTTATTTACTAATAAATATAACAAATAATGCGACGTGAATATTATATGCCTTCAAAACAACATTACCTGTTACCTACATAGTTAGCATATTGAAATATATTTTTCATGCCATTAGGACTGAAGATCAAGAGTGGTCAAAAGTGGTGCAATTTTTTTCCTATAGATCAACCACTGACAAGGGCAGGAGCGTAGCGAGGTACGGGGGAGAGGAGGGGGGGGCTGCCCCCCATAGGTAGGCGAATGTTAAGTCCTCGCTGGTCGGCTGGAATGCTCACGAACCAGACAGTAAAAAAATTGGTATTAATCAGCAAAAGCTATCTGTGTTCTGATTTTAACGAGCGAAGCTGCTATGATTCTGTCTACGTATAGAGTCCGGGAGGCTAGGCGATAGACATAGAACACGACCCTCATCATTTTTATGTAGCCTATCCCACTTCTTTTTTTAATAGTGGCCTCTCGCAGGTTAACCTATGAGGTTGTCGTCTGCTTAATAGAAATTAAAAAAAAGTAAAAGCTTAAAATCTATGCGACTACACGCTAAGGGCCCTGTGGGGTAACGACCTCGACCTAGGGCGTCGCTGAGGGTTGGACAGCAAGAGAGAGACCTAACTGGGCCTTTTTACTTTTAGAGATATCGCTGCTAAACAGTGTAAAGACTAGGGAGGGTCGAATGGGGTTGTGGGAGGAGAGTGCTCCCTCGATGCGATAGCGAAAAATGCGATTCCACAAAAAGTCTCGCAAGTTGAGTAGACCTACGAGACGGTCTGGCACACCAAGTTGGTATCGACTTTACACAAAAAGCCTACAATGCCTTGCGCGTCCAGTATGATAATGTGTTCAGGGCTCTGTTTCGGTTCCCTCGGTATTGCTGTGTATATGTTAACTGACGCCAGCGTAGATGACATCTACGCAATTATGCGTAAAAAAGTTGCGTCGATGGTGCGACGCGATGAGTACGGGGGAGCCGTTATAGTGTCCTGAGGATGATTGGCGAGAGAACCGATACTGTTCTGCTCAGTAGATTCACTTAACTCCATGTGTTCCGAGACCGATGAGGATACTATGTAGGGGTAGATGGTGTGTCTAGTTTCTGCTTCCTACTGTTTAATTACTAACATTAGTTATAAGCAAAATTCTTGTTACTAACAATCTTGCCTTGCCTATGGACGTTTTTGTCTGAAATCAAGTTTTTTTTTTTTCTTAATAATTATTATAAATGCGAATGTGAGTTTATTTGTTTCTTAGTTTTTCACGCCTTAACGGCTGGACGGATTTGGATGAAATTTGGCACACGGGTAGAGCATGTCCTGGAATAGGAAATATAGTATACTAATATCTTTTATCAGGCAAATATGTTCCCTTGAGAAAGTTTTCGAATATCACGCGAGCGTAGCTGCTGGCAGAAGCTAGTAATTTATAAATTGGCACAATGGCTTATGCCAGACTTTATCGAAAGCTTTCGCTATGTCAAAGAACAAGACGACCGTCACCGCGGTATGCTGGAAACTAGCGCTTAGGTGGTCTACGAGGCGGTGAACTTGTTTGATGCATGAGTGTTAGGTTCGAAAACCAATTGTGAATTAGACTATTTGATTTAATAAGAAAATAGCGTGCGGTGTGGAAATTGTGTAAACTGAGTTAGGTGGGGAAGAGTTTGACCATATTGTTGATGATACCTTCAGAGCCGGGGGCTTTCCGAAGTTGATGATATGCTGAACCTCGTCTGGAGTGACGGAGCAAGGGATCATCAGGATCTTTGCCAGGAGGGAGGGAAGCTCAACGATCGATTTAAGCATCCACAATGTCGAGTTGAACTTTATCTACTGGATGACAGCTGGGTGAACATTGGTATTAGACTGTCAGCTAGGCATTCCGTTTTGTCAGAATTGTCGAAAGCGACACTCTTATCGGGGCGAATGTTGTCCCACTGCATGTGCGGCATGAATCAATATTATATTCTCGGTGTTTGGTCGCCTGCTCGGGTCCCCTTAACACAATCCTGGCTACGCTCTTGACCACTGAATCACTGAACCTACATACATACAGTAAAATATTAGGTAGGTATATATTTTTGTGTAAGCTTGCAAGTAGAATAGGTGTTGTTTTTTTTTAATTCATATAATGTGAATATTGTATCCTCCACATAACTATCAATAGTATTACAATTTCAGATGTCTATCTATTAGTTTATCAGAAACACAACAACCTTCCTCACGCTGAAATAGAAGATAAAACCTAACTCATATCAGTTTCCTTAAATCTAATCTTACACCCAGTGGCTTCCAGTTTAATTCAATCGAATTAGGTTCAATATCGGTCAGTCGGTCTTTTACGTGATGTGATTATTTTCAAAGGTTCCGTACCCAAAGTGTAAAACGGGACCCGATAAAGACTCCGCTGTCCGTCTGTCACCAGGCTGTATCTCATGAACCGTGATAGTTGAAATTTTCACAGATGATGTCGGTATTTCTGTTGCCGCTATAACCAGGGACTCAAACTGTAACCGCTATAAGTGTTTTTAACACTGTTTTTTTCAAACTGTTTTAAAAAGAAACCTTTATAAATGTAACAGAAACAATAATGTTACCGAATCAAAGTGTAACGTTTTATATCTGTTAATAAGTGTTAATATGTGTAAGAGAAATAAGTAGCTTTAGCATGGTTTTAGATATAATTGCACGGTATGGCAACAACGCGCGCGACGGCGCGGCTTTGAGGCCGACTGATCATATTATTGCAGTTGCGATTCCTACTTCCAATCATGCGCGCTTATACTCATGCGTCTGTCTGTCTGTCCATCTGTCACAGCCAATTTCCTCCGAATCTACTGGCCCGATTAAGTTAAAATTTGCTACACAGGTGTATTTCTATGAGCCTAACACGGATAAGTAACGTAAATAAATAAATTTGGAATATGGGGGTAACTTTTGGGGCGAAAATCGTACAATTTAAAAATAAAGTTTTTCAAACTGTACCTGCAACATATCAAATTAAAGGGCTGGTTGTGAGGGTCTCAAATATTTTTTTTTCATAATTTTAAAATAAATTGTTTTAAATAACACGGATAAGTAACGTAAATAAATTAATTTGGAATATGGGGGTAACTTTTGGGGGGAAAATCGGACAATTTAAAAATAAAGTTTTTCAAACTGTACCTGCGACATATCAAATGAAAGGGCTGGTTGTGAGGGTCTCAAATATTTTTTTTTTATAATTTTAAAATAAATTGTTTTAAAGTTATTAAAGAAAATAAACGCAAATACACAACGTAAACTGAAAATGTTATAGTTGTAACTCTAACATTTCTTAAAGCGTGAGGCGTGCACTGTTTTAAGAGGCCGTATACGAAATTTTGCCGATTTACGTGATTTTACAGTTAAAATAATGTATTTGTAAAGGTTTTAATGCACAACATGAAAGATTATTTCAATTATGATCTAATGTATGAGCTAGTTTATTTTTATTTTTATTATAATTACGATTAATCGACCACAAACCGACGACGGTTTTATGAATTTTTGCTGTAAGGGGTTTAGAATCCTACTAATATTATAAAAGTGAAAGTTTGTGAGTGTGTATGTTTGTTACTTCTTCACGCTCAATCGGCGGGACCGATTTGGATGAAATTTGGTATGTAGATAGCTTATAGCCTGGAAGCCTAGCAGCCTAGCCTAGGCGGGTAAAACCGCGGGGCGCAGCTAGTATCACATAATTACGAATCGTTTTGACGTATAAAAGATATGAAAAAATTTGAATTTATTGTTGCAAAAGTCGTTTAAATAATGTATGAATCACTTATTACAACTTTTATAAAAAAAAAATGATTAAAAAAATATTTAACTTAGTCAAATTTTAGAGTAAATGGACAAAGAATTGCTTTTGATTTTGGCTATTTAGAACTCTCGTTCATAAAATTTAAACAGCAAAAAATAAACTCCAGTTACGCTAGTATTATATTATCTGTGCTCCAGTTCACCATCAATCCATTTCTCGAGAAAAAATTTAAAAGTTACAAAAAATTGGCAATAAAAAATAAATTAAAACAACCCAAATCTCGACTTATAATACGCAACGCAAGTTTCAAATCTAGCTCATTAATTAGATCATAATTCAAATTATCTTTCATGTTGTGCATTAAAACTCATAGAAATGCATAATTTTAACTGTAAAGTCACGTAAATCAGTGAAATCGGCCAAAATTTCGTGTACGGCCTCTTAAGGATAAGCCTAAATATTATAGTAGTAGGTACGCATAAGCGTCCAGAGGACACGGTGGAGCATACGGTGGAGGTCTGGTCCGCTTGAGCGGAGCACCGCCGTGTCCTCGTGGATGCGATAGGCGGCAGCGGCTTCTCGCGTCCGGCCCTGGTCCAGGCCATGGTACGGAGCGAGAGGGAATGGGAAGCAGTCTCCTCCTTCTGCGAATCAGTAATGCTTGTGAAGGAGGAGGCTTAAGGCTCAATTACACCTTCCGATTTCAAGGGACCCAATTTAGGAACAAACTAACTAGGAAGCAGGAAGCGAGCGATTACACTATCCTAAATTGAACTCCTAAGTCGGCAGTGTTGCCAACTCTTACAAATTCGAGTCCCTAAACAGAATATCAAAAGTCGCTCTAAAGTCTCTTATAAACTGATTCTACCAGGAGCGGACTTAAAAATAAAAAGAGTGGACACAGGTTTTTTTTCTGGGAAAAGGACTTTGTGAAATTTAATTTAATTTTAAACACAAACAAAAATACTACTAGCCCATTTGTAGCGACAAAGTCTCTAAATTGGCAACACTTAGCTCTAAATCGGGGTGATGCGATTACACTATCCTAAATCGTACACAATTTAGGAAGTCAAATCGGGACCTTTCAATCTCACTAAATCGGACACTAACTGCTCTAACTGCTATTACACCTTCCTGTTTCCTAAATTGGGTCCCTTTAAATCGGAAAGTGTAATTGAGCCATTAACGGGTGAAGGATACTCAACGGAATGGCCTCACGCCCCCAGCCGCAGCCGCCGCAGGAGACGCCTTGGGCGTCGGGGGTCGCAGGACGATCTCCGGCCACCGTAGACGCGGGTCTGCTAACGGCGAGTAATGGGTAGCTCGCCGTCCGATCAGCTTGATGCGTGATGTACTTATGTCAGCCACCACTGACGGGGCATATCATGACCGATGCCTGCATGCCAAGGGGTCGCGGATAAATTCACTCAGGCAAGGAAGGAACAGGGGTGGGTTTTAGTCAGTAAGAATCTGACACGCCCTCCCGCTCCACCCAGAGCGGGAGAAGTCATTCTCCCGCTCTGGGTGGAGCGGGAGGGCACCCAGGTTCTCTCTCAGTCAGTCGAGGATTTCCTAACACAAAAAAAAAATACGCATAAGCGTTGTACGCTATAATACAAATACTGATTAAAAGATAAATACCTATGTATCTAAGTTTTAATTAGTATTTTTAAGTTCGTGTAAAAGTTAGTCTTAAAAAGATTTTACTATAAGCCATTTAAAAAATATGTGATTCGTTCGGAACCCTTTGCGCGCGAATCCGACTCGCACTTGGACGGTTTTTTAAAGAAAGCATTGATGATATTTGCTGCAATGGATCAATCCATTGCAGCAAATATTTTAAATACTTCTAGTACGTGTTTTGCACGGATATATATAACAGACGGCGCGCGGCGACTGGATTGCGACTGTCTAATAGTAAATTTGGCAACGTCGCCTTTACCTGTTACACTTATTAACACTGTTAACACTATTATATCTGTTACAGATATAATACGGTTACACTTTTGTAAGTGTTTTGGGTTAACACATTAAAAAACACATATAAAAGTGTTACATTTTTGATTCTGTTACCCATTCAATATGTAACACTTATAATTCTGTAACCTTTATGAAGGTGTTTTTAAGTCCCTGGCTATAACAACAAATACTAAAAAACAGAATAAAATAAATATTTAAGGGGGCTCCCATACAACAGCCATGATATTTTTTGCCGTTTTTATAGGTAATGGTACGGAACCCTTCGTGCGCGAGTCCGACTCGCACTTGGCCGGTTTTTTTTTTGTTTTATGTAGAGGTACCTATCGTAAAAACCATCGGCTACCTCAAAATTGGTTACCTCCGTCATTTTCCTCCTATTTAAATTCTTACCTAGGTAAGGTGGGTTTTGCCTTTTTGGGCCTCAAATCAATAACTTAAGGCGCTATTAGCTGCCAATGACCTTGAGTGGTTAGCTTGCGTGTTCTGCACTGAGCTCACGTAACGCGTCGTATGTCCACCCAGTAATAGGACTCGCTCATCAAGGAGCGCTGTCCGAAATTAGACATATTATTAATTTATTACACATAAAACAACAGGTATTGAACTAAAACACCGAGCCTAAATTATAAATAATTAAATGATCTTTAAAATGGTGAAGGTTTCATAAAAATACGCTTTATAGTTTTTGCGTGATTCTCAATTTTCTATCCGCGTTAGACATAACTTTACAAATTAATTACACTATGTTATTAAAAAATAATTTAATATGTTCTGAGATTAAATTACGACGGAAATTGTCTAGAGTAACATATATTTTTTTCAAAGAAATGAGACTAGTCGTTTAGACGTGATGTTCAATTAAAAACCATTAAAAGTCGTATAATTGCGCCTTAACTAAACCTATCACGCACATGCATTATCAGCTTTTATAATGTTCACGATGCTGGGATTCAGGCCACCTCTCTAAGAGGTAATGTAATGCACCACTCGGACCCAGTGCGGGTTGGTGGACCTAATAAAGGTGGCATAAATTGTCTCTCTATTTTTAACCGACTTCGAAAAAGGAGGAGGTTCTATGTTCAACTGTTTGTATGTTTTTTATTATTAAGTATGGAAGTATATCCACCGATTTCACCGTCAGTTGTGGACCGATTTTCAAAATTCTTTTTTATCCGAAAGAATGTACTTACTCCCGAGGTGGTCCCATATAAATTTTATCGAAATTGCTTCAGCGCTTTTTGAAAAACTGAACAAAAACGAAAAATATGTATACAACATAGATTATGTTTTGGTTTCCTCCAATTACGAGTATGCTTAAATTCCACGTTCCATATTATTGGGGTTTTTAGTTCTGGAGTATAACAACTAAAAAGTGAAAAATAAAGTCTTTTTTACAAAAAAAAAAACAAGCGACTTCTAAAAATGAAAATACATTAAGAATTTAAAAATAACTTTAATTTCTGAAGTCGGTGTCAAATAAGAAAGAACTAAAATACAAACACCGACTTACGAAATTAAAGTTATTTTTAAATTTTTACTATATTTTCTTTTTTGGATGTCGGTTGTTGTTTTTGTCTTCTAAGAATTTCATCCCCTCACCACCGTTTTCTCCAACATTACATCCTTAGGAGGTATTCACAAGAATGTTGATCCACACGCACGGAGTCACGAACAAGAGCTATATCGTCCAAAGTGTTACGATTTAACAGCATTAGCATATAATTTGCATGCATTAAGTTCTATTAACATATTCACGTCTCAATTAGTGCCCCTATCCTGATCAGTTATGTAACAAAACTAGTCCAATAGGTAAAATCAACCAGAAACAATAATTTCCATAGTTTCATAACATTATAATAACTTGTCAAAATAAATTAAAATAACAACCCAAGTCGGTGCTTATCAAATATCGTCAAATATTGAGACTTTGAAAGTGTAAGTAATAAATTAGAGGATTTATAGACTTCCGGATGTCAAATTTTACGATTTATTGGAAGATTATCTAAGCACAATAAAACGAATTTTACATTCACTAACAAGAGATGGAAATCTACTACATAGGTATAATCAATATTCAAAACATGTAAGTAAACGGCTTGCAGGTACTTAGTTATAATAACCTAACAGTTGAAAAAGCCTCAGAAAGGACATCAAATTAATATTGGAATTACTTCCAATATTAATTTGATGTCCTTTCTGAGGCTTTTACTATTATTAGTAATTGATTAGTTCATTGGATACTCCAGTTGCCTTTCACTTCGGAAAAGCCGGAAACTTCAGTCAAATCAAGTCCCGTTTGTGATACCACACATGTTTTCAGAAGTAGAAAAAAATTACGCGTACCTACCTATTTAAATACGTGTGTAGCATCTTTGACATTTCAATAAAAAGGGATGTGGAAGACATCAAGATCAGTTATCAGATAACACGCTTTTGTTTTGCATTGTTGTACTCGTATAGGTATGTTTCAGTCTCTCGCCAGATTTCAGTACTTAACCACTTTCCCACAAACTAGACTAGAGACATACAAATTGTCTATGACTCTTTTTAATATCCAATGTTGGGATGTAATGTAAATGTAATGTAAGCCGTGTGGTTTATCGGACGACCGTTGTGTGACCGAGAAAATGTCGATGGTCGACACGGCTTCCTGTCGACCATCACGTAATACGGTCACGGATAATCCATTTTAGGCGTAAATGGACTGGAGAAATGTGTGTATGAAAGGTTATGGAAAAACTTTGGGACTGGGTTCGGTTTGGCTCTGTCCGCCGAGCTGCGATTTGTCGCGGCAGAGGAGTTAATCAAAACACACCTAATATTGAATTAGTAATAGTAAACAAACTGCCCTAATTATTTACTCTGGAAGATAAAAGTAATTCAGTCTTGCTTATTGGCTTTGTGGTTATAATTTTTGCATAGAATCTTATGCCGGCTGTACACGCTCGTCTCGTTCGCGTCGCGTGGCTCTCGTCGCCACGAGAGCCACCGAGAAACGCGACGCCATACGACGAGGGCACCATCTTCACACTCGTACTCAGCCAATGTCGTGGTGTCCCGACAATCTTGTACAGCCGGCATTAAAGACAGCAAGTTACGCTAGCAATAAAATCGTCATTCTGAACAAATCACGCGTAATTATTAAACACACAGAGAGGAAGTAATATATTCCGACAAAAACTTTGAGATATCTAGCAGTATTTAAATGTAGGTACTTGTTAAAAAAGCTCTTGGTATCATTGTGTGGTTCTCAGAAGACCATGCAGAGCTAATTATAGTTAAATATAAGGAAAATTAAATAAATAACGACATGTTATTGTCTGTTAACTTTGTACACATTCCTCACCTCAGGATTTTATTTAATAAAGTGTATAATGTAGTTATATTTATTTATAAATAATATACTTACCTACTTAGTTAGGTACTCTTACAACTCAGATCACAGTAAGCCGCTTGTTGAAATATTAATTCTGCCTGCGGCTTCGCCCGCTTGGTTAATCCAGGTTATAATCTATCTGTGTACAAACTTTCATTCAAATCCCTTCAGTCGTTTTTGCGTGATTGAAACACAAGCATACAAACTTTTACATTTATAATATTATATTAAGGCGCTATTAACTGCCAATGACCTTGAATGGATGGCACCCAGTAATAGGACTCGCCCATCAAGAAGCGCTGTCCGAAATTAAACGCATTATTAATTTATTACACATAAAACAACAGGTATTACTCCAAAACACTTAAACTAAATTATAAATAATTAAATGATCTTTAAAATGGTGAAGGTTTCATAAAAATAAGCTTTATAGTTTTTGTGTGATTCTCAATTTTTTATCCACGTTAGACATAACTTTACCAATTAATTACACTATGTTATAAAAATATTATTTTAAATATTCTCAGATCAAATTACGACGGAAATTGTCTAGAGTAACATATATTTTTTTCAAAGAAATAAGACAGTAACACATTAAAATTCAATGAAATAAGATATTTAAAAGTCGTATAACTGCGCCTTAATATAATAATACTTAAAGCCCTATGGCTCCTGTAGATGGTGCCGCCGCCCGCGCCGACATTGCACCGCCACCGCACCTCTGCGCTGTGTATACGAGACGCGTCCGAGCCGCTTCCGCGCTGTCACGCAGACGGTGACGGCATCGTGTACATCTCTGAAAGGGATCGTCATCGTATAGCCTTTCGCCTTGTCGTCAAACAGGCGTCAACCTAACGTAAGCACATAACCAAAGCCGATCACCAGCTCCGGTACGTCGATTCGTTTTTGTTTGTTTGTTTGAAAACTTACTAACAAATTCAATAAAACACGCGCGCAACACGGCTGGATGTTTTCTTGTGGATGACATGACAGCACGTTCGACAACAGTAATGTGCTGCAAGTGCGGGGACGACGAGCCGTCAGTGCGAGTACAACGAGCTGTAAGTGCGGGGACGACGAGCCGTCAGTGCGAGTACAACGAGCTGTAAGCGCGGGGACGACGAGCCGTAAGCGCAGGGACGACGAGCCGTAAGCGTGGGGACAACGAGCCGTAAGCGCGAGGACGACGAGCCGTAAGCGCGAGAACTGCAGGTTAACCACGCACCGCGCCGCGGTTCGTGAGCTTGTCCCGATTCGAGGCGATTACGTTACCCTAAAAAAAAAAATGGACCTTGATTCAGTGTAGTGTAATTACCCGCTATAACACTGATTATTATAAGGTTCTTAATTCAACATTTTCTAGGGCGAATTTAAATTTAGAATCCGCTAATCAGTATGGTTAGCGAGTTTAATAAATAAGGCTGGAGTTTAGCTTTTCATTCTATTACCCTAGTCACGACCGTGGCAGCGAATAGTGGCCTAAATTCTGTTTTTTTTTACCGCAATCTTCCTTGAATTCTTGAAAATAACCATGGTTCGTAAATAACAAGGAAAGTAGCCTGTTAAATAGTCATTCAAACTCAATCAGTCAAACAAGTTAACATACTTTACTTGCCATGTTTATTTTCAGCTGAAAGAAGAATTACCCGTGGGCGACAATTATTGTAACTTTGATATGCGACTCCAAAAAAAAAATAGCCAAAAAGGTACAGCAATTCTGACGTGATGCTTACATACACATGTCAATGATTTTTATTTACAAAAATAGATACTTAGATAGATAAGAATAATTTTAATAATAACCCTTTTTTTAGCCAGCTGTTTTAGAACCCAATGGCCTGGCACAGGATGATGGGAAGAGGCCAGACGGAATGACCATAATGCCTTGGAAGTTGGGTAGACCTTTGGTGTGAGATGCAACATGTGTCGACAACCTTGCGCCGTCCCAACTTCTTAGCACGCGGGCTGTGTTGGGGCGGCTGCTGCAGGTGCAGAAAACCTCAAACGGCGCAAATATAACACCCTTATTGGGAGTTACATGTTTGAGCCGTTTGGGGTTGAAACACTATGGCCATGGGGTCCGAGTGCTCATCGAGTTTTTCGGCATATCAGCCAGCTGTTAGTCTACTCTTCACGTGACCAGAGGGCTGGGTTTTTCTTTGGCCAACGAATCAGCATTGCAATTCAACGTGGCAATGCTGCTAGCGTTCTGGGCACTTTTTCCATTGACAACGATGTGGATGAATTTTTTGATGCTCAATGAGTTGTTTTCACACGCATTTGTACATGTCAGGTATAATTATTAGTTTGTATATATACCTTTTAAGTTATTTCTATTAAACTTATTATCCTTAGTAGCTAACCTGTACTATAATATTAGGTACTTTTTCTTTCGATTCGATGGTTGCCTAACTTTTTAATTACTTTGGGCCCAGAAGCTAGCCACATTAATTGCAGCGTTAGTAGCGTTCTTCCATAGTGCAGGTGTATGGGCACTTGGGGCATTCCAATGTGTATATCAAGGAAAACTACGTGGAGACCATTTTAACACGACTGTACAATTTCTGCCGTAAAGCGACTCTGCCGTAAAGCGAACCTGCCGTAAAGCGAATCTGCCGTAAAGCGAATCTGCCGTAAAGCGAATCTGCTGTAAAGCGAATCTGCTGTAAAGCGAATCTGTCTTAAGGCGCAATTATACGACTCTTACCCCGCGTTCCGAGACACGCCAACATCGTTATTAGAGACCACAGCGCTAAAAAAAACGTTCCTAATAATATCTAAGTCGGAACGGCTATTGACGCGCTAACAGCGATATTAAAGCCCAACGATATTAGAGCCCAACGTTTTAATGATATTACACAAGGTTGAATTTTCAATCCTATTTCGCCAATCAATACGGTTTAAAATTAAATAAATGTTGTAAACACACTGCATGGTAGTTGGAAGTACTAGGGCTTCATATAACATAGTTAGTAGATTAAGATTAGCACTGCAGGCCGCACGCAACCGGAGTCGGGAAGCCATACTAACTTACTGCAGATTTTTCGCAGAATATGTGTAAACAAAGGATAGAAAGAAGGTTATTGTTGTGTAATTTAATTAAAATGAATGTCTGTTTCGTCATTTACATGCCGAGTAATAGAAAACTTTTGGAAATTGAGGAATATGAGCACATCTTATTGACTTTGACGGCACGGTTGGCGAAGTGGTTGAGCGATTGGCTGCTGAGCTGCGTGTCGCGAGTTCAATTCCCGCACGGAACAAAATAAGTATGGCCTTCATATAGTTGTTCCGGGACTGGTTGTCTTCTGTAGGAGTAATTCCTAGTGTGGAGCAACTTTAAAAAAAAGATACATATCCATACTACCTCCAAAGATACTATATCCATACTACCTCCAAAAGTAAAAAATCTTCTTCCTGTCCCTGTCTCAAGTGACAATACATTTTGCGCCAACACGACGTCACTGCAGTCAATGGAACTATTTTCAGGCATTTTCTCTCGCTCCTTTTTAAATAATATCACAACCATATGATCGAGATTTAGGTCAGCACCACGTAGTTCTAGTTCATATAATCAGATAAGATACATATTTTGGGAAAAAGCAAAAGTATTTCAGGCCATGTTTGCTATTGATAACTGAAGTTTACACACGATAGGTTTATCAATTGAAAGAGTCCTGTTACTGTTACCAAATATTAACCAAGCCGATTTCTTTTAAGTTGGATGATTGATTCGTTAAATTTCTTCTATTGAATAGTTTACAATAATTTGGCTCGGAAACAAATGCTACCAAAGATGGCTTTATCAAATGACTTGCAAGCATTTTATCTCGAACATTTTATCAGTCTGCTGTGCGAAACTCAATTCGTTACAATCTTTGTCAACTTAACAAACTGCATTTCAGTATGGCACTCAAACATCCGCAGCAATACTTACTTAACAGACACTTTATTCCTATATAACGGGCCAAAAAAAAATGTATTGGTCTTCTTAGTCATGCAATACATATCTGCCTTCCCTTTTTTATGTTGCCTAAATATTGAGCACTCATAAAATTCTTGAAACTAACCCGATAAAATACCAACAAAATCCAATTATAAACATAGCCCAGTGAGTTTTTTTTTCATACGCATTTGTACATGTTAGGTATTATTGTTAGTTTGTATATATATCTTTTAAGTTATTTCTATTGTATTATATTATATTATAAACCATTCTAGTGATAATCAAGTTCAATGACAGTAAGAGAAATCTTACCTAGCAGTAACTTACTATTGTTATGTGCCGAACTATATTCAAAATGTCACCAAGAAAATAATGTCAGAGAAATAGAGGTTCTACTCTCTATGGTATAAGTAGACGGGTTGTCTATGGGGTACTTAAAAGAATAGATAAGGTAAAGTAGAGGAAAGTCGTAAAGTTTTAAAAAGCTTTAGCGGTTAGTTGAAGTAAGTAACTTAACTTTGGTACTGATTGAAAATGAATGGGGTTCGTTTATTTTTTGGATAACTTAATCTTAAGTTATTTTTAGTAATTTCATACCTACATCTACTTATTAAAATTCTTACAATCATTCACTGACAGGGAACGTACCCACAAACGAGTTGAATAGGAACGAAGGGGTGAATAGAAAGAAAACTTTGATTAGGATTTTCACTTTGATAACTTATTATTGCTTTCTAGCAAAACATCGATTTAGTTTTTACAACAATTCATGAATAAATCGGAGTACAAATGCTACAAACTGTTTTTAGATAACGTGAAAAACCCCTTCAAAGTTTTATTTCTATTCACCCCCTGCGTTCCTATTCACCCCGTTTGACGGTACAGTCTAAACTAGGCTAGGAAAGACGGTGACACAGTGAACACCTGCTGCCGTGCACAGCAAGGCTCAGAGGAGACCCTTTACAGTCTCCACAGCGATGTGCCCTTATAAGCACTGTACAGCGAGGGTTCCGGGATGGTATTTTAAGAGGTCACTAAAAACCCCGGTGATCGCATGCATCAGTACATTGAACCCCTTCCATGTGCCGTGATGATCAGCGAGAGTTTAATCCCAAACACCCTGGCTCTTTGTCTCAAAAGTCCAGGCGACTTTTTAAGGTATCTCTTCGACAGCAAAAAGTAAGGTACTAGGCTAGGTAGAATGTACGCAGGAACAATTTTTCAATTTTTTGTTTCTTTCAGTTTCTAAAGAGGTTTAATCGTCGATGGTAGTTTGTATCGGGCACATAAGTACATAGACAACCATGTCAATCGACCATGACATAAGTTATTTAATAAAGAAACCACTGAGTGCTTCCGTGGAGCGCAGGGTGTGGGGCAGCACCAACAGTCTCCTAAGCATGATAGCAAGTTGCCTGGACTGTGAGTACCTACGTGGGTCGCTGATGTGCAATCTCCCATGGGTGGTCGCACAACTTGTAATGTGTTTAGTGTCAGTGCTTGCTAACATAGTCATAAATATCGTCTTTCCTCCAATATAAAAGATCATTTTAGAACAACTGACGGTGACATTTTAGTCGATATGATGATGGGTTTCTCACAACAGGTTCTCCTATTAGCCGCGATTCATAAAAAGATTTGTTACATAAAATGTTTTTGATAAAGAAGTTTATTTTTGATATAGGAAACAGTCCGTCAGTCAGTTAGTGGGTTGTGTTTTCAAAATAATATTTTTTGCTTGTTTTAAATTATTTAAGTGACAATTTCATGAGCCGTTCCTATTTCCTCCAGCTGTTAGGAACACGCAAAGTTCCGTAGCCATATCGATTTATCATTAAACATAATAGCATAATCAGCCTTATAATCCCCACTGCTGTGACTCAGGCCTCATCCCCGAGAGTGAATGGGCCGCAATCCTCGCGAGCCCAGTGCGGTTTGGTGGACATCTCCGAATTTTTGGTTCTACCATTTTGAGAGCAGTGGTGATAAAAATACAGAAAACGCCTAACTAGATTTGAACTCACAACGTAAAACTCGTAAGTCGGAGCCGTTACCACTGGGCCACCACTGCTCTTCTTCACCAGCGCCTGCGTATTCGCTAACTCAGTTGACATCAATTTGATAGGCACTTTACAGTACATTGCTGCTTTGACGTATAGGAAAACCGTAGTGCCTATTATAATCGATGTCCACCGAGCAATGTAGTACTGGATAGTGCTTATCGAATTGATGTCAACTGAGTTAACTAATACACCTGCAGGTCATTCAATTAACGGCATGAAAAAATATGCTTTTACCTGCAAACTATACACAAAGTTGCTGCCTGTCTGTTTCTCTGCTTACTTCTGCTAAACCACTCAACAGATTCTGATACGATATTCACTAATAGAAAGAACGATAAACGGGGAAGGTTTGTGGATATAATTAGCACCCGTGCGAAGACGGGGCGGATCGGTAGTATATTATAAAAAAATGTACGTTTTGTTACTCAATCACATAAACGGCCTATGAAGTCATGTTTAAAAACATTGAAAGCCTTTTTTTCCGGAAAATATAGTATGATTCCTCAGTAAGAGTAAATGTATAGCTGTAATGTTTAAGCAAGGAGATCCTGGGTAAACTCAGTAATTATCTGTTTACTAGCGACCCACTCCAGCTTCGCACGGTTACAAATTATACACTTAACCTTCTCATGAATCACTTTGGCTATTGGTGAAAGCGCATGAAAATTCGTTCAGTAGTTTTTGAGTTTATCGCGAACAGACAGACACGCGGCGGGGGACTTTGTTTTATAATATGTACTGATGAGATGAAATCAAGAGTGTCCGGAAGTTGATCATGAATATCACGATCATATCGGCCGACAACTCGTTATGTTATAGTTTATTTATAGTCGTGAACATAGGGACGGGTTTCTGATACATTTCGTTACATATTATAAACAAGAATTTTATTTAACGAGCCACTTATTTCGATTACGATATTTTACGTAACGTTATCATTTGGTATACCTTTTTATCGGTTCAGAATCTTGATATTTTTAATTAAACTGTTACCGAAAAATTTAGATTTTAGGGTTCCGTACTCGAAGGGTCCAAACGGAGCCCTATTGCTGTCACTCACGTTGCTCAAGTGTCCGTCTGTCCGTCGTCTGTCATACAAGTTTTACAGCCAAACGGTTGTCTCAAATTTTCACAGTTTATGCATCCCAAAGCCATAGAAATTGTCAAAAATACATTTGGTACGGAACCCTAAATGTGCGAAGTCCGACACGCACTTGACCAGTTTTTTTTATTACTACATTTTAGTGAGTTATATTTTTGAAATCGCCTCTATGCCCTTTATTTTGATGTCCATGTCACCCATTTTGTTTCATGACGCCATTTTGTTTTTTACCAACCACCAATCTAATGATACTTTTAAGCAGCAGGGTGTGCCAAAGAAATACACATTCAAACATACATATAGTATCTAAAAACATAACCCCCCCTTCAGGGGCAGTTGGGTAAAACACATCAAGAAAAACTATTTAAGCTACCATCTCTAACATTACAAAAGCCTACTTATAAGCCTCCTACTCCTCACAATGCAACCTAATAATATTTTATAACTTTATTCCCACCATATAGGTATGTCCTCAGCCGGTGTCGAACCGCAGATCTCCTGCACCGATACATAAACAATCGCCAATAGTCACCAGTCCGCGCCATATGCGTGGTCATGACTTATTAAACGAGATGTTTTGCGGACTTCGCACTATAAATTAAATCTGATAAGTAAGCGAAGGAGCAATGTATGAAGAATTGTTATATTTTATCGCCGCGCCGTGCTGGAGGAAAGTTGCAGTAGTTTGATTCGAGGAACATAATAATATCACTGATTTGTGACTGTGGTAAAGTCTTTGATACTCTTAGGAGTCACTACACGGTTACACGGTAAGTTTTGCTGTCAGTTTTACCACAGTTAAGATTGTGACTGACCGATAACCTATCTTCTAATGCAGTGATTGATGGTTGAAGAAAGAGATCTCGATACTTTGATTTTAGCATCATTCAACCATCAGTCATGCATGACTTTTGGAATTGACTGACGTTTGCATGAGCGTGTAATGGACGCCTTAGCTTCTTGTTTACCTGTTATTATTTAGCTGTCTGTGAGACACCTCGTGTTAAGCTGGAGTGATCAGTCCGGCTATCATTGAAGATATTTGACTATGTATAAATATAAATTTCTACATCATTGGTGCTACAATCCTAAGTCTCGGTCTGATACACAATAACCCTCTGCTGAGATATGATGGATTCCGACTTTTCCAGCAGTTTTCTTCTATCACAGCCTACACACCACTGGTTTCTTTCCAGTATAATATTATAGATTAAAAAAAACTAAAAAACACGCTTTGGAGCGACGTGTATTTATTTTTCGTATTCAACTGTGTCATGTGAGGAAATGGGAATGCATAAAAAATAACTATTCCGCCATTTTGGCAGTCCGCCATATTGGATTTAGAATGACGTTACTTAGCTAATCATGCATTGTCATCCAAACAAAACATGTATGCAAAATTTCAGCTCAAACGGAAACCAGGAAGTGTGTCAAATTTAACTTTCAAGATTACAGGTGATGCTTATACTAGCGTGATAATTAACCCCTTCTTTCTTCCAGGACTCGTAACAAACATTAACTGGATTTAAAATCATCACCGCACTTAACCTTTAACAAAGTTGATCTTCTGTTCATATAACTTTCTATAACAAGAGCTTTGACTCCCATTCGTAATCCGAGCTATATTATATTTCGCCGAGCCAAAGTTTAAGTTACAAATAAGCAGTTGTGTGTGGCCATTACTGGCCGCTGACAATATGGCTACTGTTATCGATGATGCACATCCGGTCCAGATAGTCGACCATAAACAAGACAAATAGAAACTTTTGGTATGTTAGTTAGTTACGGTACATATTATGATTAGTAGGTAGGTACGTCAGAACTTACTAATCATCAGTAATGGTTGGTTTTATTTTTAATTATTTCATCAATAATTTGGCATTTGTTGAGAAGAAATGGGTCTATTCTCATATTATGTCAAAAGTAGAGAAAAATTGTGGGCGCCCAAGCAAAAAAAGGGTTAAAATGAAACTATACATAATACTGGCAGACTTTTAAAGCCTGGTGTGGGGGGGCTTTGGTACTCTAGTAATAAAATGCAGTCTCCATGATTATCTTATAATATATGATGAATGCAGGTGCATCATACAAGATGGCTGAAAAACTAGCATCGAAAACACTAAGCACTAACGACACAGCTGCATGTCATGCAACAACTTTGTTTTTATCAGAAGGTTGCCGTTTAAATTTACTAGTTTGTGATGCAAAAAAAAACACAAAAATAACTTAAATTTCGGAAGTCGGTGTTTCTAGTTTTGTTTCTTCGTTATTTGACGTGTTTTTCTTATGAAATTGTATTTTTTTGTGGAAAAGTTTTTATTTTTCACTTTTTAGTTGTTGTAACCCGAGGTTGAAAACCCCAAAAAAAAAAAAATAGTAAACTAGGAGTCAATAAATAAAATGAGAACGTCATCAATGTAGTCGAATAAATAGGCATTATTAAGGATAACTCAAAAACTACTGGTCTGATTTTGATCAAATTTAAATAGGACCACATCTCTCAAATAAAAAAACAATCACCAAAATCGGTTCACCTAGAAAATAATTTTGAGGTAACTCACATAAAAAAAATACAGTCGAATTAAGAACTTCCTTTTTTTAAGCTAGTTGACAAAGTAGACAAGAATAAAAATTTAAACGCAACAAAAACAATGAAGGAAAATCGAATATTTGTTACAATTAAAAAAAAAATATTGGAAACTAGCTTTTTAGAAAGCTACTATTTCGAGCTTTTCTGAGAACTTAAAGCTAGTCGCAGACGAAGAGATTTGCTAACTTATGTAGTTATAGCTGAGGTAATTTTTAGCCGACTAAAGGAGGTTTTCAAATCTGTGTGTATTTTTTTAAAATATTGTTTTAAATTTAGGCCATACTGTCCCACTGCTGGGCAAAGGCCCACCCCAAATCCTTCCAGGTATGATTTTCACGAGCTACGTCGAACCATATCTTGCGGTCACGCCAGCTTTTCCTAATCCGGCTTCGGCGGCGCCGTCCAACTTTATTTCAGAATCACTTATTTTGTGCTTAGCTTTTGTCAACAAATGGCCTTAAGGGCCTACCTCCCAATAAGTGGCGCCCTCATTGAATAAAAATTCGTATCTTAGCATAGAAAATAAAGATTAAAGAATCCTAGATTAAAGAGTCATAAATGGGCGTTTTTGGTACTTTTGCTTACTACTTTGGATACGAAACACTTTGAGTCCTGTTTCAACAACGTAAAAATACCTTATCCTCTTTTTAACAAATGCGACATTGAATTCTTTAATCTTTCTTTTCTACGCTTTGCTACGATTTTTTATTCAATGAGGGCGCCACTTGGCGGCTGTATACGGCTTAAAACCTTGGCATGACTTGCTGCATAATGAAAACTATCTATCTGAGTCTTACCCACACCATTTATTTCTTTTAAAATTCCAATTCCTCTCACAATGTAGCCAATCCTCAGCGTAACAAGTTAACAAGTAAAGCCAAGTCAAATATGAATGTATAATGCGTCTGGTATTGTCACCAGGCTGTCAGTGAGTCAGGTAGGTAACGAAATAACTGGACACGCCCATACCAACTTATCATACAATCACTGCATTAAGCGCAGGCGCAGGCAAACGAACTCGGCTTCGTTGCCAATGTATTCCTTTTTCTTTTAAGTTGGGAAATCATCAAATAACTTCTCCCGCTCTGGGTGGACCGGGAGGGCGTGTCGGACTTTTACTGACTAAAACCTACCCGTGTTCCTTCAGTTGCCTGTGCCAGGGTCGCGGTAACTCTTTCTAACACTCCCGCGACCCTGGCATTCCCCGTGTCCATTATAACGAGACGGTGTATACGGGTGAAAATAGTACCTACTTGTTTACTATTTAGTTTGCGTAGAGCTTAAACAATGGTACAATTAATCAGTACACCAAGACTATTAGTAGTAAAGTCCGGTGTATCGCAAATCATTTAACTTTTATAGTCTGAAACGTTTCTAGATTTATTAAAAAGCTATCTACTGAAGGCTGGTTTAATTTGGATTATAAAGCTACTTTGTATAATAATAATCTTTATTTGTACATTTACACTTGAAAAGTTAGAATACAGCTACAATAACATAATGTTGTACATGGTGACAATCAAAAACACGAACTGCTGCCTCCTAAACTAGGCAAAAAGCCTGTGTTTTAGGAGCCCAAGTTCCTCCAAGAATATCAATTATAAATAGACAACATTGCAAGTAAAATTAACATAACACAATACAATACATCATTTGAATAAATTATCATTATTAAATTAAAAATTTGAATAGCACAAGAAAAAGGAAAATTATTAAATTAGATTAGTAAATAAGTAATTAAATTACAATTAATCATAAAACACATTTTAGACACACACATGATTATTAGATTCAGTAGTAAACATTAAAATTTCTTTAACTGACGATTGTAAGAAGATTCTCAGTTTCTTCGTACGTTAACTTCTGCAACCATTTGGAATAGGGTATAGGTTTAGACCACTCTTTCCAAGTTCCAATGAGACAACTTATTCACATAAGCTTATGTATATTGAACTACAACTGAGTGTTTAGATAATGTCTGACTACAACTGAGTGTGAATTTGTAACTAGCGATCCGCCCCGGGCTCCGCATGATAACAAAAGAGGTACAAATTAAACACACAAACCTTCCTCGTCAGTGAAAAGCATCAGTTGAAAACAGCATCCAAATTCATTGCGTGGTTTAGGAGGAGTAGAAGCGGAGAAACAGACAGACGCGGAAAGCGACGACCGAAAATATAATGTAAAAAAAAAGACGTGTGGCACTCGGAGACTGCCGCGGTAAAGCTATTGCATAGCATTTTTTATCAACTTATGCAATTATAATTATTTATTTATGCAGTATTTTTTTTCCTTTGTTTTTTTTTTCTTTGATATTAATTCAAGTTACAAATTTTACACAAACGTAAGAAGTCATCGTCATCGCCATCATCATCATCGTTATCGTCATCCTCATCATCATCATCACCATCACCATCATCATCATCATCATCATCATCATCACCACCATCATCATCATCGTTATCATCATCATCTTCATCATCATCATCATCATCATCACTATTCATCGATAGATGGCAAAACTAAAAAGTATCACCGCTGTGCCGGTCGGAGTGGGGGGTGTTAGGTTATTTTCGTTACGGAATTTCTGGATTCGGTCTCCACGCTCATGGCCCGCGATAGAAGCTATGCAATAGCTTAAAAGAATTGGGTATTGCAACTTATATATTATCTAAATAAATATTTACCAGTATATAGAAAGTACAAGGAAAAAACTAGTAAGTATTTAATAAACGACGTACTCGATACGAGCATTATGTATTACATAACTCTTTGTATTTGCAAGTTTATTACATAAGTGTTTACATTTGCCAATTTGTTTTAATTGAATCAATTAACTGTTTTTACACCCGCCTCCTCGTCATGGACTATCGTGAATAAACCAGGGGGATATTTTCTACCTATGTATGTATACTGTACACGTAAAACGTACTGTATACGTTAAATATCTTAATTAACCAATCCGGTTCTTGACTATTCATAACCACTAGCTAGATATTAATTATAGCACTTAAATATCTTCCTCTTATCGATCGGAGTAATGATCATATTATTATTGATATTACGTCTCTTGTAGACAACACGCATGGGAGACATGAAAGTGGGTCTATTTTGTATCTTGTAGACAAAGTCATTGCTTGTAGACAACACGCGTGGGAGACATGAAAGTGGGTCTATTTTGTCTCTTGTGGACAAAGTCATTGCTTGTAGATAACACACATGGAAGACATGAAAGTGGGTCTATTTTGTCTCTTGTGGACAAAGTCATTGCTTGTAGACAACACGCATGGAAGACATGAAAGTGGGTCTATTTTGTCTCTTGTGGACAAAGTCATTGCTTGTAGACAACACGCATGGGAGACATGAAAGTGGGTTTATTTTGCAATAAAATAACCCACCCGACTGAATTTCGATCATGGTGACCAATCTCAATGATGGGACGGCAATCCGACACGACCGGGGAGAGATCAGGCGCAGGAGCTAAGGTTTTACATGCTTTCCGAGACTTGGGGGTATCACACCACCAACTTCTAAACAGAATAATTCTTAATGGAAAAACCCAATAGCACATTTTCCCCCGACCCAGGAATCGAACCAGGAGCCCACGCTCAGCAGGCGCACTTGCGATCACGAGACCAACGAGGCAGTTTAGTCTGCAATAATTGTGGCCACCAATAAAGAGGATTCTCTACCTAACATGTTACCACGATCAATTAGTTGAGCCGCAATTACAACTATTACAGTAGAATCAGGTCAATACGCTGTAAAAATAACTAAACGCAGTCTCCACATTTCTGTGCTAAATCATCGTGAAATATGCCGAGTTGCTGAACATTCGTAGACCGGCCGCCATTACAAGCGAGCTAATGGCGGTAATAGCTCGCGAAACGGTACACTGCACACTTGATCATCTAAATCGATGCATTAGCGGTGAACATCGGTATGACTGAACTTTATTGATATTATCGCCATTTATCTTTACACTACTTTCCTTCAAATTACCGTGAAAATGATAAACACAGACTGCTCATCAAGAATTGGGCACAGTTACTGTAAACTCCTGATTAACAAATCAATTTAATTAGTAGTTTAGACTTGTCAGAATGTACGGTACCTCACCATATAGAGCTAAGTAATAACTGTTAGTCATAGTAAGAAAAATAAGTTCTCATAGCACAAATCATGGAGAGCGTTCTTATTTCTTGCTGATGCTGTCTCTGATACAAATATGAGGTCCCATCAGATGTCAGACTCCAACTGATAGAGACGTCCCGATAAATCATGACATATTTGTCCCGATCCATAATCAAAGACCATTAATTTCAGGCCAAGAAAAAATGTTGCAAAAAATCGGGCAGAATGTAAGAACTTACTTTCTACAGGGAAAATATTCATACATTGTCATGTAACATTGTTTAGGCTTTTGAATTATCATTTAATTGGTATGAATTGATTGTTTTATGTTGTATTAGTAGTCCATCGTTTTGTAAACATTTATGGTACACCTTTTATGGGTTTCACAACAATCACAAGTGATTTTTAAGCCCAATATGTTTTTCTCTATATTCAATGTAATGTTACTTTGTTGGTAGTTACCTCAGCTAGTCTTGACTTGAGAAACTCTAGTGAGGTGAGATTACTCCGGAACGTAACCTAACACTATGAATTCTTGATGATTCAACCTCTATAATCCCTTTCATTTCCTTCACAGGTCCAAAGATCGACGTAATATCTTTTTTCGCGGAAGTGCGTCTGGAGAAGGTAAGAATTCAGATTAATAATAGATCAAATAAACAAAACACAACCTAATAACGGAAATGACCACACTTAGGTAATCGGGCGTATCAATCAGTAGAATAGAAAATGATTCGCCAAAATATGTATGTGGGTTAATTATAAAAGTTGCCATCATTTAAAAAAAAACATGAACACATTACATAATTATTATTATGAGGTGTAATAAATTGAAGCTAAGAGCTTCATCGGTAACGCGGTTCAAAATTATTGTTCGTAATTATTCACGCCTGGAGAATTACTCAATAAAATAAGATGCGTATATTATCCGATTTCTACGCTTTCTTCAACATTTGCAATAAACTATACACTAACATTTATAACTTAAGTGGGTTATTAATGTTATGATGAATTGTTAACTTGCTTGTTTATTGATTTAGTGGACTACGCGAGTGGCTTTTAGGCCATAATTTATTTATAGGTAAGTTTATTGATAACTATGGGATATAGGTCTCCCAAGATCTTATGGATAATCTATTAAAATATGACCACGACAAGACTTGATAAAATAATTCTAATAAAATGATGTTTTGTAAATTCACAATTCTTGCAGAGTTAAATCATTCAGCTCCGGAACACTGGCAGCTAATTTCGCGCACATAATTATTTTTAAGTTTTTTTTTTCAAATTGACACGAAGTTGACACATTTTGCATTTAAGAGCATCCATACTTGATGAAGTCATTATTTTTATTAAACAGTAGTGACTTGAGAATTTTTTTTTCGTCTGCGGTTCGTGGGAATCTTTGTCCGGTGCCCGGTGCGTCATTAGAAAGTGATAAAATATATCTCAAGTACCTGCAAGTGAAAAGTTACGTAATGCATTCGGTTATGAGATTTCTAATAAGGTGCTTTCTTTGCATTAGTGGAGGGAAAAGTCTCTGTTTTTGTTGGTTATTGATTTGCATATACTTTGAAAGCCTTGGTGAAAATATAAGCAGGTTTGGTTGCGTTGATTTGCCCATAGCGGCCTCTCTTTCCTACTGCGCACTCAGGTCTCGCGATCGACGAGGGGTCCATAGTTCCTGCCAGATCATCTACCGCTAACCAATATGATATGTTGAAAAATCAAACGATAAAATTACTGACTAGAATACTTACTTGCTCTACTCTTAATCGAAAATCAGGCTTTTTTTTAATAAAAATACACTTTAATTAATTTTGACAACACATTCATTGTGCGTTCAGCTAGGGAGTGGAATTCCCTGCCGGAGTCTGTGTTGCCTGATAGCTACAACCTGGGAGTCAAGAGTGAATAGGTTACTTCTACGCAAGCGTGCTCCATCTTCGACCACATCATACAGATAGTGGTCAAATGCGTGCCTATCAACAGTAAAAAAAAGGTACTTACCTAAAATTATTTTATTAGTACAATGTTTTAATTAAAGAAGAATCACCAGTAAACTAGAGCATTTTTTAAGTGAATAATGATAATCTACTTGTAATGCCTGCTTTAATAAAATAGTCCTCCGTCGAAGTCATAAGGTTTATCCTAATGTACCCAAGGCCTCCAATACTTAGGATAAAGACGGCCTCTGCCCATACCTACATAATGTATTCTACCCGATGCTAGGTATAAAGTATTTCTAAAATCTACGTAAATTGGTATACCTAAGTGTCTAGCACCTTGAAATGGAATTGGTTCCCTAACAATTTAAGGTCATATAATTCACATTTAAATGTGCACCAATTTCAAATTATCACTATTGTGGAATGACGCAGCAAGTAGGCACCTAGCCAGCAATTGGTTTTCCCGGGTCGTTTCCCTATTTGGGAAATTATTTTACGTAGTACCTTACAATAATTAGTACACAGTATAGATTTTCCTGGGTAAAACTTGCAAAAACACATAAAGATGACGTAGGAAATGCTGGTGAATCAATTGATAGAAGAGGTGAGGACCAGTATGGACAGTTATTATTCTGCCTACCTTGATTTTATTAAGGTAATTAGTTCCTAAATAATATTTTTCTGACTAGTGTTTTTACAGGATCTCCTTTGAATGCTTAAAACCACAGAGTAGTTAAATAATAGCAGTAGCACAAGACGCGAAAATCTGTGAAAATGTGTATGAATCTTAAAAATCAAAAGTATCGTAGCATATTTTGATCATTCGCTTCTATATTCTCTCTATATTTATCAATATAAGCGCCTTTTCTATTATATTTTTGACAATTATCAAACCTATTTACTTTTATCATAATTTAACTATAATCCAGTCCTAAGCCGGACGCACGGACTTGAATATTCTTGATGAATGAAGGATAATCGGTCACTATGGCTTTTAGAAAGACTATTAATTTAAATATTTATCTTATAAAAGGCATACCAGTCTATTTCTGCTTAGATAAGAGTCCTATAGATATTTTTGAATTAGCTAAGCTTCCCTTTGTTTCTAGAAAACGTTAGCTGGACATGAAAAGTCTCGTGCTACAGGATATTAAAGCACATCTATTTATTATTGAATTGTAATTTTAAAAAATATGCTTTGTTGTTATGTAGCAAAGTTTTGTTTACATTCACGATTGCATTGTAGGTAGATTAGCCTTTTTTATTTCAAATTGCTTATGATCATTATACTTACGATTATATCTGTAATAAAATCTTAACTTTTTATTTATGTTTTTATTATGAGGTAATATGGGAGTTCAAACTGGTTTAACTTCATTTCGATTCGACATTGAACTTAGTACAAGGTTATGTATGAAAGAAAAAATGTTGATAAAACATCAAATTACTGGTTTTGAGGAATATTTGAGGTCTTGAACCAACAAACAGTAAGTAATTAAATGTTAATCTGTGTAAAATCAAGACTCCAATTATCTCATTTTGTTTATAACTAACTAAATCAATCTGCCTAGCCAGGTAACAAAAAAATTCTGGCTTCATGGCTTCCAGACTAACCGGATGCAACTGAATACCAATATTTTACATGGAGCGACTGCCTATCTGACCTCCACAACCCAGTTACTGGGTAATACGATACCCCTTGGTAAATTGATAAGACTGGTTGTCAGACTTTCGAGCTTCTGACGACCCGTAACAACTGTCAAAGATCTACGATTGACAGCCGGGACCAACAGTTTAACGTGCTTTCCGAGGCACGGAGGAGTCTCGGTATGTTAAGATGGTCACCCATCCATGGACCAACCCCGGCAAGCGTAGCTTAACCTTATGGATCGATCCGTGCGGCTGTTATTACTTTAGCCACGAGCTTCTCCTTAAGCCACGAGCTCCTCAAATATTCTACATTGTTTAATTTATATCTGTGCAATCAAAAATATACTTTTTTTCAAAGAAAAAAAACTATCGACAATTTTTCATTCATAAAAACCAAAATAGTCGCTATTGAATCTTTCTATCAACACTAATAAATAAATAAACTACGGGTACTACCTATTATATTACAATGCTAGTAGAACTGTCTATAAAAAAAAAACTGGCCAAGTGCGTGTCTGACTTCGCACATTTAAGGTTCCGTACCAAATGAGGGAAATATCAAAGAAAAAATCAGATTCATCAATATATTAGTAAAATAAACGTAATAATAAAAAATATCACTAAATGTCAATGGATATTTTAAAAAAATCTTCGAAAAAAGTTTGTGACAGACGACAGACAGACAGACGGATACGTGAGCGACAGCAATAGGGCTCCGTTTGGACCTTTTGGGTACGGAACCCTAAAAATCGTCCTACGCACAACTTCATTCATAAAAATCAAAATGGCTACTATTTAATCTACTAATCAACATTACTGCGCGAACTATTCGGTTTTCAAATTCACAATGACTCAGGATGTACCTGGTGAACTCGAGTTCCGAGACAACTCTGTTCTCGGAACAATTCTGACATTCTCGACCACCTTACTTATGAATGGGCTGCGTCATCAGTGACTCATGGTCTTACCTCTTACTACTTTTACGTTCACCGTTTTTTTGGAGCGTATTTGAGGCTGAAACTTGTTCCTGTCTTAAGAGGTCAGTATAATTTGATTCGGACGAGTTATTGAAAATTGCTCATCATGAGGCTTTCCCACTCCTTTGAGGTCGTGAGCCATTGTTGAAAGAGGTACTGAAAATATAATTTGCTCCTTAAGGGCCTACCTCCCCGTAAGTGGCGCCCTCATTGAATAAAAATTCGTATCTGAGCATAGAAAATAAAGATTAAAGAATCCTATGTTGCGTTTGTTACAAATAGGATAAGGTATTGTTACGTTGTTAAAACAAGACTCAAAGTGTTTCGTATCCAAAGTAGTAAGCAAAAGTACCAAAAACGGCCGTTTTTGACACTTTTGCTTACTACTTTCAACAACGTGAAAATACCTAAAGCTCTTTGTAACAAACGCAACATAGGATTTTTTTATCTATATTTTCTACGCTTTGCTACGATTTTTTATTCAATGAGGGCGCTACTTGGCGGCTATATACGCCTCAATACGAGAGCTCCGTTAAAGTCAAAGTGGCCTCCTAAACATAATAAAATTAAAAACCATTCCATATGAAGGAACTCACGTAGGACTCACGACACTAAGGCAATCCTGAGTAAAAACCGTAAAAGAATGAATACAAATACCTACTTTGCCCAATACTACATTTGAATATTCCTTTTTAATTAACTGTTCAACATTTAATTCACATTATTAGGTCTCCGTTATACTCCAAATTGAATAAGTTCTCATTTAAATGCTAAATTAAACCGGATGAGATACAATCTGTCACAATAGCTCAGTCTCATTGAAATCTGTGCCATTGTGTGGCATACTGGCATAAAATTATTGTGCTGGTTGGCTCTGTCATTTTATGACGTTAGTGGGCAATGGGATGGGTGGCAACGTCAGAGACACGTCACTGGGTTAGTCTTTGTTGTGTCCCAAACTGCCTGCTAGCGGAATATTCTGCTTTAAATGAAGTCATCAACTCATCCATCACACAGCATAATATTCCGGTAGCACAGAACGACGTATACCATCGTATAGCGCACTCTATTTTTTTTTTAATTCAGTGTTTCGCGCTTGACCACTATCTCACCTGTTGGTAAGCGATGATGTGATTGACGATGACGATGGAGCACGCTTGCCTAGAAGTAACCTATTCACTCATGTCTTAAAGACATTGGAGACCCCCTGTTGTACAGTTCTCGCCAAACTTCTTGGCCGCTCTGAAGTTCGCTACAATGGCTGCGCAGTAGTAAATCTCATACTCGCGCTGCGCCTTGCGCATCGGAAATTCAACTTCAGGGCGGCCAAGATGTTTGGCGAGAACTGTACGTATCAGGAAATACAGACTCCCGCAGGGAATTCCACTCCTTATCTGTACGAACAATGATTTTGTTTTTGGAACACTTAGAAAATGTGTATATGTCCAAAAAAAATTCAAGACCGTTTTAATAAGTTCGCTTAAGACGCTTCTTAGGGCACAAAAGTAGAGAAACGAAGTATTGCAAATGTCTTAATTGAGACCTATCTCATTTACGCTGTCGCCACAGCAGCAAAACAGACAAAGAAATTAGCTTTATGGAAGAGGCTTATAAAGACTGGACCCTTTTAGGTATGGTCATCAAAACTGTTACTGTTGCTTAAATGTTTATTATTACGCCTAGTGCTGATAAAACTAGTATAAATTCAGGAATTTTGGAATGAAGCACAATTTGATATCATAGCAAAAAGAAAAAGATAATCTTCTGGTCAACCGACTTGTATTGTATGGATCCGGCGAACCACAGTAGCCGATGCGTAGCAAAAACATTAGAAGGTTGGCACCAAAAAAACAAAGAATCATATAACGGAAGAAATAGAAACAATAACAACATTCCCGACATTTTTCTCTAATACATAAATAATGATAGTTTGATCACCGGTGGTGTCAATACCTGACAGGAAGCGTCGCCAATTGCTTTTCAATTCGATTCATAAGAATGTGAATACATTATACCATTAGTTCTACGTAACTTTCATTGCTGGAGGCCTACATTTATTTATAACTTTATTGAGGCTCCACAATCTTTGGTGTTTATTTTTTTAATTGCCTAATGGCGCAGAGATAATGACTCCTTAGAATTAGTCTAAATGATATTTGTTGTTTTAAACCGCTGTCCGAAGCTTCTAATGGTCCTACAGCGAAACGGGGTGAATGTACTTAGACGCCAAACTTAAAACCTTGTTCTTGATTCTTGAAGTCGTAAAATGTCTTTGTCACAAACTTGATTGACCGATTAATGTTATAGTCATGGTACTTACTAGAAGTTTAATATAAGTTAAATTTTGATGTTTGAATGATGATGACTGATGAGCTAAATGTTGAAAAATACGCAAGTAACAAGAAATAATGATACTCTTCTACACCAAATTGTATGGTGCATCCTCCCCTCTTTCCTCCTTTCACTTCCCTCTTTCTCTTGCTCGTTATTTCTCACCCCAAGTTAGTCTTGATAATATTATTCCCATTTTGTTCAGAATCTATAAGTACCTACTTATAATAAATGGTTACAAAACAAATACAAATCAATACAAATAAAAATAAATGGCCTGAGTCCCACCAATGATAGTCGGTGGTCCTGCTGACTCATTCATTGACTGACTTATCAACACCGAACCAAAACCTTAGAAAGCTGAAATTATGCTCAGAGATTCCCTTTACAATTTAGACAAAGAATAAGGATTTGTCGAAAGTTCCATAGAATAAGTACAACACAGGAAATACAAAGTTGCTAATTGCTCTGATGTCATTGTTAAATAAACCGCAGTTACCCGACTTAGAAATACAAAATATTGCAGAACGGCTAGCCAAGTGGCAAATGAAATAATTCACTACCGACATTCCAAAAATCCAAAACAAAAGAAGTACACACTGACACTGACACAAAAAATGTTACACCTCACTTAAGGCGTTAGACAGCATAAGTGTTCGTGGGTGTTGTATAGTTGTCACTTTGTCACGTTGGCAACCTCAATATGTCATGACAATTTCATGCCACCGACTTGGGCTGTCACGACGTCGTAGCATGCGTTGCATAATTGAAGAAGTAGCTGCTAATGCTAAATATTATAAGACAGCAGGTAGTTTCTTTACGTTCAAGTGTCAAGCTCCGATTTGAGCCCTTAGGAGTCAGGAAAAGAAAGTTCTTTCATATGGATATGGTCACTTGTCATACCATTCACGTGAGTGAAGATTTCCTCTAGAGAATGCAAGTGGTAGTTGAGTTTTTGAGATCTCCGATAGCTTATGTTATGAGGAAGCGAAGCCAACAAATATGATTGTCTTTGGTAAGAAATCATTTAGCTTCACAAGTTAGTCCAATAGGATAGTCAAAATCAAGATGTTCTTAGTTTCGACTAAGCTCTAACTAGCCTTTTTTGTTGTTTCTTCATTACCTTTCACTGGTTTGTCCATCTCCTTGCTACCACCATTAAAAACCTTCTCATACCTCTCAATACCCGATAACAGATCTTTATTCATTACTCGATTACCGCTCTCAACTCACGCTCGATTCCACTATGGGTTCGCAAAAACCATCTACACAAGTCTCCATGAATTTACTTACATAAGTCTCGAAATATGCACCCACGGCACGGTATTGTTCAATTGTTTGTGGAGATTACATAATAGCACGGTTTACATCGATAATTGAACTAATAAAGCTATTCGCTAATCGCTAGGTAACATCGGATCACGCAATGGACAGGTCTTTAAGAAATTAAATCACGATAAGGATAATGATCGTGTTTTGTTTTCATTTGCATATCTGAACCTGATTGGCGTGATTCGATTGTGTGTTTGTTTTGTTGTCTGCTCGTTTTTAATTGGGAACAGAACTAAGAATTTCTGGGGTTTCGTACGACACGGCCAAAAATGAATCACTATTCACTGCTTAGTGTTTTGGTTCAATATATTGAAGTCGAACAAACTTGTCGACAGTGTTTGGTTTGTCGTATATTTCAGAGCTGGAGAGACCAAGCTCTTCTACAGTTTAAAAATGACAATTAAAATCACAACAAGGCTGGAGGCCTATACTTTAGCGAGCGACCCTCAATATCAAACCTGTAAACCAACCACTAATAACTAGCAACAAACAGAATTAAACCATAAAGCTACTTCCTCGTATGCTGCCCAAGTGCTCGGTAGAAGCAATACAAGTTGTAAGTACGTAACGCAGTGGCGACCATCCTCATACTACGTGATTGGAATAACACTGACTCATTCGGGATTCTAAAATGGCCGACTGTCCTTTTCGATTGTGTTTTGTTTTTAGAGAAGTACTGTTAGAAAAATGGTTTTGGAGGGCGTTTTTAACTAGGAAGGAACAAATTGACAGTCTTTTAGTTCTTCAAACAGTCATGATGATGTTTTTGGGTTCAATAAAATGCTTATGACTTAATGACTCATGTTCTGCTACACCAGTGGTTTTACTTAAATGAAGACATATCATAGCCATAATTACTCAAGCAATTTGGTTTTCTTCCTATATTGGGAGAATCTTGAAACGGTTAAATTTCAGTTAAACCCTCTTCTTACTCTCAACTTTTCCATAGTTCGACTGTATTGGACCATAAAGCCAGTCATTCTGACCAATCAGCCAGGGGTCATTCGACGACTATTTTAAGAAGTGACAATAAACTAATGACAGTTCCTTTGTGCTCTAACAAAATGGCGTCACAGATGGTCTGGTGTCACGGCTAGCTTGCTGCGGCCAATCAAACGGCTAATTGGCTATAGTTCTTGGAGGAATTCAATTGTAATTTGGACGATATACCTACTCAGTTACTTTTCCACTGGGGTGTGATTCCAGTATTTCTAAGGATCGTTCGCATTCGCATCGAAGTAGCAATCTGACAAAAACACCTCTAATTTTCATACATTTTGACAAGTTTTAGACATGGCAATTGAATTTGAACGTTTTCTAAATAGGTACGAGACTTAGCCTTCAGGTGTGGAATGTTGCTTGTTACTACCCTTTTTATGGTGTGCTCTGCTGTTCTACTTCTTCTTCGTTGTTAGTATTAGGGCTTAATTCAAGTAGTTTTGCCGTTCTTTATGCTTTTATTCTGTCTTTGTGGTATATTTTATTGTGTTACGGTATTTTCCCTATTCACGTTGGTTAACACAATATTGTAAGTAGTCATTTTACGTATATTATTTTCCAAATTATTTATTTATAAGGAAAATTTTTAGTTTAAATGTGGTAATAATGTCATAACAGGCCCAAGCAAAGTTGTAAATTATTTGATTTACGCCAATAATAAACGACTCAGTAGCTGTGATATAGGTATTATTAAATGATTCATTCCTTTGTCACTTAGCTGCTGTTGGAATACAAACTATTTACGATGATTGCATAATGTAAAGTACAACTACCAAGCTTAGTAATCGCTATGACGTTCTTTGACCATAGGGTGGAAATAAAAACTCAACTTTAAAGAGACACACAAGATGCACAAAACGTTTTGGGAACACCTTCATTGTACGTACAGATAAACAGTGGAGTTCCCTGCCAGTCTGTTTCCTGATAGCTACAACCTGGGGGTTTGTAAGTCAAGAGTGAATAGGTTACTTCTAGGCAAGCGTGCTCCATCGGTGACCACATCATCGCTTACCATCAGGTGAGATAGAGGTCAAACGCGAGCCTATATAAAAAAAAGATAGCGCTCTTCATGAAACCCAGCCAGAAATCGTTGTTTATTCTTATTATTTTTCGAATTTGTTCATTACCTACCTTGTCCTAAGAGTAAAAGTAAATGCGTTGATCGATTTGTAAATATTTACATAGTTAATCAATACCCATTTATAGTCGATCAACATATAATCAAGATCGATTCAGTCAGTGAGTCTAGCCTTTGCCTTAAATGCTGGCATACTAGATTAGTGATTGATTCATCATGCTTTGTGAATTAATGTCACATTCTGCCTAGCTTTTTCCTATCTACATTGAGGTTGGCTTCCAGTCTAACCGGGTGCAGCTATGAGTATTTTACATGGAGCGACTGCCTATCTGACCTCCAGAACCCAGTAACTGGGCAATACGGTACCTCTTGGCAAGACTGGTGTCAGATACTGACTACCAGCAACGACTATCAAAAATGTACAAATGACAGCCGGGACCAACGCGACGGCTTAACGTGCTTTCCGAGATACAGAGATGTCTCGGTATGTAATGGATGGTCACCCATCCACGGACCGAACTCAGCAAGCGTTGCTCAACAGCCTCGAGATTCTCTTTAATTTATTTAATTAAAGTCAAAGTCGTATATAAGTAATAGCCTTTGGCCTGTTTTTCGGCCAAAGAATCAGCATTGCTTTTTTTTTTTTATTCATGACCATAAATTCAAGTCTTTCAGTCGGATACAGAATATATTATTAACAGATAATTAGATACAGAATATATTATTTTTCCATTAGAATGCAGATGTAACACATTCTAATGTATTTTGCAGTATTTGGCAACAAATGTATCGAGTCAGCCTTCTCGGCAAACTTCGCCGAGGTAGTCAATACTACTATAAAATTTTCAGCTCCATTTTACCGAGATCGCGCCTGTTTCAATGATTCCACATATTGTCCAGTTGCGTACACACAAAACTACACCAATTTTACATCACACTATCCACTAGGAATCAATAAGCGAATCATTAAAACAGCCACTAAACTTCACTCGAGAAAATCCCACCAAAAACTCGCATTGCCATTCATTGTGGCAATGCTGCCAGCGTTCTGGGCACTTTTCCCATTGACAGCGATGTTGACGAATTTTTTGAGGCGAAATGTATTATATTCCTCCCTTTTTTATGCTGCTTGTACATATTTTCTTTTTTTATCTTTTACCCACTTTATCCAATTTAGTTGTAGTTCTCGACTCCTACAAAACACCATGATGTGGTAAAATTATTATTACGTTATTTATTAGTTAAGTTATGTATATATTATGTATATTATTGTCTGAAATAAAGCCTAATTTCTCAGTCATAGTAAACTATTTAGTACATACTGTGACATTAAATTTAAATCTCTTAAACATTAATTATATTTTTTCTAGGACCATCATCTGATGATCCTAGAAAAAAAGGTGATCCTTGTGATATTAATTCAGCAAATTGATTAAGAACCGAAATGTTCAGTTCAAAACTTACATACCTAATTAACAATTCATTTGAAACAGTTGATAATCACAAAACTAAGAATAACAAAGTTACGAGTTATAAAATTGTATATGATTTAAGAGTAGGTTCGAATGAATCATGCCGTTCGGATGGTCCGTATATCCGTAATGCTGATACCTTCTTGACTCGTCATCACGACTTTTGAAAGGATTGAAGGACCAAGAAGGACTCTTAGCATATATCAGTACTTAGAACTTGGAGATCTCAACAATGCGGACGCTCGCTTTTAGGTTGAATAACATGAAAATGAGATGACTATAACGTAGTCCAAAAGGCCTTTGGGTCTATTGCTAATTGGGAACCTGATAATATTCTTGAAGAATAGCAATTTAATTTAGCTTATATGTTACGCATCACATAATGAAGTTTGGGGATCAGACAAAGATCCAGCGTTGACTGAAAATGGTTCAGCGAAAAACACTGCAGGACTTAAAACATTGAAGAAATTTACTACGTACGAGTATATCCTACTTTCCTGCTATAATAAGTTTGGATTGATGGATGGATAAATAGATGGATGAATGTTTGTTAGTCTGGAATAGCGCATAGGCTAGAATTAATAATGGAAGAAGTACTAATTCCACGCGAGCGAGGCTGCTGGCAGAAACTAGTGTGTAATATGCACAGAAATATCTACGGAAAATGGTTGTCGCTTTGTCGCGTCCTGTCCTGTCTATGGAAGCTTTGACAAGCAAGGCAAGCGTCAATTCCTAAGATAAAATACCTAGCTTGAAGCCTTAATACAAACCCATTAGTATTCATTCCACATCCACAGCTTGGCGAGCATTGAGCAGGTGATCTTTACCACACTCCACTTGCCGCATTCCTAGCGATATGAATCGATTTAATTACTATTGTGTTAGTTGCTCACTCGGTTTTGCTGCTCGAGCCCGATTGCTATTTATGTTGTTAATTGATTCTTATAATCGTTATTAGTGCTAGTAAGTCAGTTGAGAAAATTTCTGCTTTCTGGGAATTTTTGCTTCTATGTTCTGGGATTTCTGAAGCTACTTCAATTAATATTTTAAATGGATTTCCGAGTTGGATATGGCATAAGATAGGGTTCGATTATAGGTTACAATTACATAGGAATCCCCAGTCTTTTTTGTGGGTCATTCATCAAATCACTTCTCCTGCTCTAGTGTCAGACTTCAATAGCCCTTTGCGTTCCAGGGCGCGGCAACTCTTTCGAACAATCCCGCAACAGGAATTTACAGCCTGCAAGATCATCACGATCTTCCTGCCCTTATCCCGGTATATTTGGTGTCGGCGTCGGCGCAGCATTGTCTTCTTCTTCCATACATTTGCCATCATCTCAATAGTCACCTTCTACAACAAATCGCTCAATGCTTAGGTACATTTTTGCAACAAAAATTGTACAATGAAATAAAGTGTCCAATGCTTTGGAACCTTTGTCTTCAAACATAGTATTGTTTGACAAGCTGTGGGAGTAAATTGAGAAAAACATATGCTTCTTGCTGTCGCGCAATCGGGTAAAAAGGTAAAACAACAAGTGACAAATAATAAATATTAATAAATATTTATTATTTTTTATTATTTATTTCCTATAAAAAACATTGTAAGTACCTATACACAAATTGAGGCAGCCTCAGTAAGATACAGCGCCTAGTACTTGTGTTGGGGGTGTCGCGCTCTTCCCTTAGTAGGTAGCTGAAGCAATGTTCAATGTTTGCTAATCTTAAATACTAACAACTTAATTTAAAACAAGTGAGCATATTCCATGTTTTACATAAAATATGTGTAGTTGATTACAAAATGTCAACCGTCTTCAGATAGCGATATTGTAATCGCATCTCGGTACGCGCTGATACAAGTATAAATGATTAGATAAAATGAGATGTTTGCTATCGATGACGATGGGAGTCAGTTTTGTAATGCTTAATTATTTTTTTTTGGAAGGTAGTTAATCATCCAATGACTAGTGGGTGGAGCGGGAGGGCGTGTCAGACGATTTAACTGACTAAAACCCACCCTTGTTCCTTCAGTTGTCTCTGTGCCAAGGGAATAGCAGCGGTAACTCTATTTCGAATATATCCGCGATCAGTTTTGTTATGCTGCGGGTTCATTCTTTGTTTGGCGATTATCGTGTAGATCGTATGGTAATAGAATATAATAATATTTTTACAAAAAACTACGAACACAAACTGTGGCAGTGCCCAAAGTCGTTTGTCTTTCTCTTTGATTCCAGATTTAAATTTCATATTTGAAATTCAGTTGTTTAGTCAACTTTTTTTTTTCATTCAGCCAGTATCAGATTGAATTTATAATATTCAAAGCCAAAGACAAAGTTTAATTTTTAGCTGTTGGCAACAATGGTTTCTTGGGAGGCAAACACAGATGTTTCTGGCTGGAAACAAATTCTTGTTTCGTTGTTGAGTATCGAGTAATTCTTCAGAATTCACTTGTTTGTTATGTGTGTGTTGACTTGAAAATACTTTCCAAGAAATCTTTGCTCATTTTTGCTTACGTATCCAAACTTCTTCTTTGTCTCTTTGGTAGGTAGTACTACCCACTATTATCTACATTTTGAGAATTGTACATTCTGGAAATTGGGACATTTTTAATAAGTTGGATATCTTGGACAATGGATATTTTGAAACAGTTGGATATGCTGAACCTGATTTATTTTTATTTTTTGAGATTTCCTTTCCTATAAACTTCTGAGTTCCATAGTTCCATGAAAGTATATCAGCGAATCGGTGCAGTATCGTTTAGAAAAGTGGTCGAGCGCCATTTTCTAGCTCTAGAGGAAGTACTAAGTAGTCCGACTATGTCGGTTATGTATGGCTTATAGTGGAGCTGGGTACCTACTTTTTAATTACTACCGGATGCTAGCGCTATAATGTCGAGCAGTCAGTAAGTAAGATAGTTACCTTCACTTACTAGATTTAGAGCTTAATCCAAACTCATAAATCCTACTAAAATTATAAATGCGAAAGTTTGGATGTATGTTTGTTACTCAATCAGGGCTGAATAGATCTGGATGAAATTTGGCACAGAGATAGGTTATAGTCTGGTATAGCGCTTAATATGCTATAACTTATAGTAGAATATAATAGGATGTAACGCTTTTAATACATCAATGGGAAGTAAGTAGGCTAATTTTACGCGGGTGATGGCGCTGGCAAAAGCATAACTATATTATTTATGTATTCTAGTCTATTTTATGTTTCTATATCAGTCTATTTATACACACTGTGTCTACATTTCTCAACCAACTTTCCAGTCGCAGGTCTGCTGGAAGAAATTTCTTTTGAAATAAGCAGCACCTTTGTGCTCTTCTATCTGTATTTGTTCGTTATTCTCTGTAAGTGTTTTTGTGTGTACATAAAGAAATAAATAACTAAGTATATTATTATAAAGAGGTATACCTAATTGTTGCGTCCGTAAAAAGATTTTTTTTTTATTTGTAAATGCTCTCGTTTGACCGCTGTGTCACCTGATGGTAAGCAATGATGTGAATAATTTTCGAAAGTACTGATTCGATTATGAAATCACTTTCACTGATAAAAGCTACACTATCGCTGAATAGGTTGAGCCATCCCCATGTCCATAGGCTACTTTTGACCTCTAATAATGCACGTGGTAAAGACCACGGCAACACAGTCAGAGGGAGAACCTGGTGTTGAAATAAGTTAGCGGAGTATTGTTTTTACACAGTTTCCTTTTGTACTGAAAAGGATATGTACAAATAAATCAATTCGATAAGGCATAAACAGTGATAGGTAATAAACACTATCTACTTGGCAGCAAATTACCTCGCACATACAATTACTTTCCCATAACGAGCCTTCTAAAAAGTTCCTTCTAAGTTTCCTTTACAAACCGTTTTCTAAGTATGGTGCCTTATTGTGAAGAAAATGCACGTGTATTGTGCATTCCTCCTCCATGATTAACTCTCCCAGTTTGGAAGGCATCGCACAAAGAGCATTCCTCAGCGGTAAAGGGAGACAGATGTAAGTACGGGAATGGGGTCCTATTTGTCTTATTTACATAAAATGTAATTAGAGAATAGTTTTGATGTCAATGGGATTGAAAAAAGTTATTTATTTGAGCTTTGGTATTTCTTATATATCTTCTTATATCTTGTATTTCTCTCTACTCCATGCTATGTCGGGCTTTACAATACGAATAAAGTTTAAATTGGCTGATTTAATGATAAACTGAATTTCACAGTCACTCGCCATTTTAAAAATATTTTTGGAGGTAAAAAAAGCAACAGAAAGTCAGCCAGTGAAAATAGTCTTGTTAAGAACTATGATGCCATATCTGTAAGAATATAGGTACTTATTTGAAACTATGACGCATAAACATACAAACATATTAAAATGGGTTTACCTATATACCTAGTCTTTAATAGCCATAATTATGACCCATCTAAAGGTATAATATTGTTATGCCCATAAGTTACGCAAATAGCAAGCTGCATGGTGCATCTGTACGGGTTTACGTCAACCTGCAGCCAGCAGCCTTTTTCCCATTAACCATTTATGATCTTGCCACAGTTCGAAAATATCCTTAAAATATTTAAAAAAATTGCACTCTATAACCGCATTCTAATTGAAAAAAAAATTCAAACGGTTGTTCTCGTAATAGCCAGTGTAAGGCTAGCCATACACGGTCAGACATCTGCCGCTGAAGTAAATAGTTAATTGCGCTGCTGTAATTCGCAGCTGCCCAGCCGTTAAAGCTAAATGTCAAACATATAATCAATTCATTGCGAAGAACAAACGACAAGGTCGGACCGTTTAATCCAGATTATCTTTAAGCGGATATGAGTAATGAATCGTTTTATTTCACGGTTGTATCATCTTGCCACCGATATTGACAATGCCTGACCAGACAACCCAACATTACTCACGCGTAAACTCACAAAGTTATGGACATTTCTGATGTTTGCGTCACGCTTTTAGCCCTTGTCCTGCTCAGTTTTACTTAAAACTGATAAGATGTTACAAAAAAGTAGATATACTTGTTCTAGTTTACTTCATAAACAATCCAAACAAAACAAAGCGCCCAGTAATAAAAACGCTTCAACCATTTTCATACTCGACTGAGTTAAAAAAAAAAAAAAACAATATAAAAAGAAATTAACCGGTGGCACGTGGCGTTTTTTAAGGCAAAGGCACGAAGCGTTATCAGCCATATGCCACCAACGCGTGCCCTATGAACACCTCCCCTTAGTTCAACCGACCGTGCCCGCTCGTGCAGGCTGGTAAACCAACTTTTTTACTTTATAACCAACCTTCTTTTTTCAAATTCTGCTGAACAAGTATACAGTCAATTCCCGGAGATAAACAGCGCTGCCGTGAATTTTAATGCACTCGTATGCATTAGAAATATTAAATAGGCGTTTTGCGCGTCAATGAAACATTCACATGCTAAAATAATCTTATACTAGGATGTTAATCCTAACGGATGGATTGTTCATTGATTTGCATCATATAAAGGTGAACAACATTGTCGTGTGATTTTAGTTGATGGAGTTAAATATCATCAATATGAGTAAAATAAACTTACTATAATAAATAGTGTGACGCCTACCTATAGCGCAACAAAAATAGATAATAGTACCAATGGAATAAAAATATTAAAAAAGCTGTTTATGTTATCCGAAACAACACTAAGTACCTAAAAACGTATATATTCGATACTTTCACTACTATAGTTCTTTTTTTGCATTTGTGACCGGATATCCCTTGCCTTTCTAGACGAGTACTACTGTATCAAGTTCAGAGCAGATGTCTTCGAACCAGTAAGTAACCGTTCGGGCCGGGCAACCCCTAAGAAGGACCGATCAACTAATCTTATACAGAGTGTTTGAAATAAAATTATTTTATTTTTAGGATGTCTGGTAAATGTTATCGAGAAAGAACTTTAATGTGACAATTAGTTTTTTAACTACTAAAGTTACTTTCATATCTAGAAAAAAAATACAGTTAAAAAATATTGCTTCATTACCAAGAATGTCCTACCTATTAAAACGAACGTTACAAATATTATGTAAATTAATTAGTGACACACATTGCGAGACAGACAGTCGTTCACCATTCTCGAGCATTGTGCAAGCGACAAACAATAGCAACAAGTACCAATCATACGCTGAAAGTGAATTATAAATTATAATGTCACACACCCGTGAAATGGCGATTTGTTATAGTTAACAATATCACAGTGATTTATCAACTACTAGATAACAGGCAACTAGTTACGCCTTTCAAATTGGACTGAATTACATTTGAACTGTCTGCTAATGGGCAAGCATGTCCACCATGTTGTTTTAATCTTTCTCTGCAAATCTAAGTGTAAATTAATTACGAATAGATTTTGTCTTTAGATGCACATTTCACCATTTAGTTCTGTCAATGTTGTTTGTTTTATTGATTTGTTTGCGTCCTTGTGGCATCGAGTTCCTGGTACTGTCGCACCGAAAACCGAGGCCGGTGAAAAAATAGGTTTTATACTTTGAGTAGGTGTACTTTGCATTTATTTTTCAGATTGAGCGTGGTTTTCTGATTATTTTCATTGCGGGATAGATCTCGCGCTACTCAACTATCCTTTTTTTATAGAATCATCAAATAACTTCTCCAGCTCTGCAGGCGTATTCGCTAACTCCGTTGACATCAATTTGATAGGCACTTCGCCGTACATTGCTGCTTTGACGTATAGGAAAACCGTAGTGCCTAGTATAACCGATGTCCACCGAGCAATGTACTGCATAGTGCCTATCAAATTGATGTCAACTGAGTTAGCGAATACACCAGCTGGAGGGTCGTTTCTGCGGGAATCATCAAGCTTTATTGCCACGGCACTTTTCTAGTCGACGCCACTGATGTGATGATACTGACTGTAAGGGGAAACAGTGAATGGGAAAGTGTGGCAGGTGTGTCACAAAAAAAAAAAGTGTACCTATATATATATATATATATATGGCCATAGGTTTATCATATCTAATTCTTTTGGTTTAATGCACGATTAAAGTAGTGTCAGACCTCGCTTCGCACATTATTTCATACACATTTTATTCCATTTCTGAATTTGCCAGTACTATAGTGCCTAAAAATCCCTTACAGTAGGTATAAAAACCTCCTGTCGGGGTCGTGGGAGTATTTGAAGGAACACTGGTGGGCTTTAGCTAATAAGAGTCAAACACGCCCTCCCGCTCCACCCAGAGAGGGAGAAGTTATTTAAAAGAAAAGAAAGAAAGAAAAAAGTTTACCCTAGAAAAACTGGCCAAGTGCGTGTCGGATTTCGCATATTGAGGGTTCCGTACCAAATAAAATAAATATTATCACCTAATTTCAAGTTAAAAAGTAAGTCAATGGGAAGTTAAAAAATTCTTCGTAACAAAATTTTGTGACAGACGATTGACGGAAACGACAATAGGGCTCCGTTTGGACCCTTCGGGTATGACGGAACCTTAAAGAAAGGTATAAAACGTGACCCAACCTCTAATTAAATCCACCTCGCTCTATAAAACCCCACAGTTTCATGTTCATTAAGTGACGATGGCTATCGATCGTCAGTTTAAGCCAATTCTAATTCCCCAATACGACAGGTTTCTCAATTGTGTCACCAAGCTGATTATCAAGCTTGTTATTTGACCCTGAAATCATTTAAGCAACGTAACTGTTAAATAACGTAATTCTTAACATTACTACCGAAATTAATCTTCCATGAGTCATCCTTGTCAAAAGGAAATACGTGGTTTAATTTAACTGATGATTAAACTCTAGTTAATTTATTTACGCAAGTGGAAATTAATATTTTATTGTTCTTGTTTTAATGGCGCTAATTTAATTGTAGCTAGATTTTGTTATTATTGAATAATAATAACATTATTATGTAAATTTGATGATAAGATTTAGTTTAATTTTTTTCTGTAAGTATATCGTTTTTAACAGATATGGTTATAACCAGTTATGATGGACTACTTTGTTTAGATGATTTATTTATTACATTACCAATAAATAAATCATCTAATCAAACTAGTCCGTTATAATTATAACCCTCTGTTTGGCAAAGGCCTCCCTCTCCCTTTTCCGCCATGTTGTTTTTAAAGCTCAAACTGTAATAGATACTCGTATATTCTTAAATCAAAAACTTTGTACAGCAGAATCTGAAACAGCATGTATATCGATCGATGTGCATCGTTCCCTGGCGCGGTTCGGGCGCCATCGCGACCCTTGCGCACACGCACAAAAAGACCCAACACCTGGCCGTAACCATAGAGATCAAATCACTACATCGCACACACATTATTACATCATTGATTGCTAGTATAGACTTTAAGTAACATTGCATAAGATACATTTTGCTTTATTTGAGTGGTGATATTTTAAAGGATGAAGCTCAGGCATTATCGATTATTCGTGTGAATTATAACGGTTTTCTTTTGTTGATATTTTGACAGGTGAGCGTCAGAAAATCGCCCATCAGTCTAGTTTTTCATATCGCATTCAAATCGTTGCATAATACATAGTACAGTAGCATTTTTCATTCCATGTTGTTTTTATGTCAATGCACTTAATTGCGTTAATAGTCGACTATCGTGTTTATAATCGAGACTCATTGTTTTTGTTCAATAGCTGCAATTAACAGGCCATATTGCACTAGAGAAAATGATTTTAAAAATAGAAATTGCGTCAACTAAATCACGTTCACTGGTAGAACTTCCAATTCCGTTATTTAGGCAAAAAACTGGCGTGTCAAAATAGTTCCCGTTCGATTTTAAATTTGGAGCGCAGGATAGGTCTGGGACGCGCATGCGCGTGCCATACTGCGCGGCAGAGCGTGGCGTATGGGACATGGGAGTGAGCAGATGACACGCGACCGTTACACCAGGTGCACGTGCCAGCATATTTTTCACATCGGAATTTATGAGCTGTAGACATAACGAGTGGGTGCGAAAGATAAGAGATGGGTACACGATCTCGTTAGGTAGGGAAGAAAATGTCTGTACCGTATTAAAATTAACGAGGTTTTTTTAATAGTGATTTTTCATCATCTCGAAGCTATTTGCTTAGGAGATTTGCATCATAAAATCAAAAGTATGAGTAACATCGTTCAGATCTCCACACATAGAAACAAGGTTGCGTTACAGATACGTTCGTCGTTCTCTACAGTTTTACACAGATCATTTGCTCAAATTGAATAGCCAAGTGTTCGGTATTCTGATGTTTTACATTCACTACCAAGTTAAAAGGTATGACCTATCCTTGGCTTCAATGTGTAGAAAGGAACTATTAGGTAGGTATGTTATGTATTTCCTTGCTAGCGTATAGTAGCAGATGATTTGATGCAATTGCAAATCCGCATTCAGTATTTTTTTTTGTCATTTATAAATTGTTATTTTTGAATGTTCTGGAATTGTATCCGTAATACGGGGAAGCCACTGGCTCCAGTAAAACAGATTATACCTAAGCTATAAACTGTTTTACAGGTGTCTACATAGTTATAAATTATGACAATGTAGCTCAGGAGCCAATGAATTTCATATAAATAATTATGTAATGAAACTACTACAATAGAGACTATATTGTTTTATTTTATCACATCTTATTTAAAACAACATATATCAAGCGTAAGAGTCTAAAATTTTCTTAAGCTTGGGCAACAACTCCAGCATTTCAGTTTGAGCTAAAAATGATAAACCCCTTTATCACCACTCGTTGACATTGCGTTATAATTAAAAATATAAATATATTAAGTTGAGATTGATTAGTTGAAAAGATTAAAAATGTAAAGTAACCACGAGATTTCGGGAATCAGATCAAAGCCGATTAAATCCTAGGATATATTATCTACTATGTTTATGTTTTATGTATTCCTAACATATCATTGAAAACAAGTGATTATGAATTTACGATATATTTTTTATGATTCGTAAAACTTCGTCGCGTGTAATGGAGCGCAGTCGATACGATACGGTATATTCAGTCATGCTTTCCCTTCTCCGCGATCATTTCCACTTATAAATATTATATCAGTCTATTCCTAAAAAAACTAGACGGAGATTCCTTATTTTTTGTGAAGTTTAACTTTTACTGTTTTTTGGTTAGACATCTCATTGTGAAACCGACTTCAACTAAACCCCGTTTTGTTTTTGTTTTCATGAAAACAGTTATGATAATTCTGCAGCGCATCAATTGCATAGAAAGTCGGTGAAGTTGGATATTTTATTGACATTATTGTGAAACAAATCCATACCAATTGCGGTATAGCAAATGATAAACTGGTGTCATTGATGGGCAGATCCAATGGTAGAAAGTTTTGTGCTCAATTTTTGACAAGAACTGAGATCTTCGTGTCTCTAAAAAGCAATTAGGTAGATTAATTTCAAATATGAGTCGGTGTTTCTATGAAAACCACCATCCATACTATTTTTTTTTTTTTTTTCATTTTATATTTAGCCCAAACTGTCCCACTGCTGGGCAAAGGCTTCCTCCAAATCCTTCCAGGTACCTATTCTCTTTTCGAACCACCTCGAACCAGCCCTTGCTGTAGGCGACTAAGTCGGCACGCCACCTGTTCCTAGGCCGAATTTATGAATGCAATGGTAACTCTTTCTGTTTTGTTGTATTAAACTTGGCACATAGGATACTTACATCATCATCAGTCTTTTTTAATATCCCCACTGTTGGGGCACAGGCCTCCTTTCTGTGAGAGGGTGTGGGCCGGGATACTTACATACTAAGTAGTAATTTCAGATTCAAACACTAGCGGAGGTGGCAGAAGCAACTTAAGAATCCCATAAAAACCTTTAACACTAAATTAAAATAATTCAAAGTCAACACCCATTGAAGGAGTCCCATTGTGAGCAGTGAAGCGTGACTATGAAAATGTAGGAAGCTGTCAAACTATCGTACGTCGTGAAGGTTTGATGATAACTTCAAGGTTCTCAGTAATGTCACTATTTGGGTCAATTGATAAAATTCAGTGTCAAAATGTCTAGCGATTGTATTTTACTTCGTGCCTCGAATTTGAAGTCACGAGAGTAAGGTTCTATATATAAATAGCCCGTATTTTTCCATTGAAGAGCCAAATTCTCCTTACTCTCTTTTCGTCTAGCGTAATTTTGGGACCTATAGAAAAATAATACCAAAAAAAACTTTTTATCAGCCTGTATACAATCAATCCTTTTCCCAACTATCTTGGGGTCAGCTTCCAGTCTTACCGGATGCAGCTGAGTACCAGTATTTTACATGGAGTGACTGCCTATCTGAGCTCCACGACACAACCCAGTTACTGGGTAATACGATACCCCTTGGTAAGACTGGTTGTCAGACTTTCGGGTTTCTGACGTCCCATAACGACTGTTTATCAGCCTGTATACGACTGTCGCAAAAGTCTTTTAAACTAAATCTTTTTCTGACTCTACTGGAATTATTGGTCACGTTACGATTTTAATACATATATTTTCGATACCAATCCTATAGAATGTACATAATCTCTTAACCGTCTTCTCGACCACAGGAGTAGACAAGTTCGTTAGAATACTCTATACAAGTGAGACCATAATAACACATATTGCGTTTCCTAACAATATGAGGGTCTACAAAAATAATATCGTTAGCAGTCGTTATCCCGCATTTCTAAAATACACACAGAATATCAATGTGAATAGGACACCTTATTCGAAACTAATAGGTAACAAGACGCAACAAATGAGCGTGAATGCTCCAGGGTAGCCCGCGAAATTCAAATTTTCTTACGTTTTTTTGCAATTTGCAGGTCAGTATCAGGTTGTATCTTGGTCAACATTTGATTCGCGGCCGTAGCAAGTATGTATTTATACACTCAGCGGCACAATTAACCGCCCACTCTATTTTTCTTGTTTATTGCAAAAGCAGTTATTTAATCAATAAATGTTATTTAATATTTGTTTTTCGGGATGTTTCTGTGATTCAAACAAATGTTTAATTTTGTTAAATTTCTTTTTAATTGTTAGATAACAAAAAATAATCAAATTTTCATTTTTTTCAGGAAAAATTGGAATTTAGAAATCAAAGAAAAAAACACTTAAAGTTAAAACGAATCTTTTTTTAGTAATGGGTGTTGCCCCCTCTGGCCCTGATGACTTCTTGCAGCCTGTTTGGGAGTCCGTCCATGATGTCCTGAATATCTGATTGGGGGATATTGTTCCACTCCTCAATCGCTGCCGTTTTGAGCTCCCTGATGGTAGTGGGGGGCGATGTTCGTGCCCGAATACGCCTTTTCAAGTTGTCCCAGACGTGTTCTATAGGGTTGAGGTCTGGGCTGCGAGCTGGCCACGGTAATGTTTCGATACCGACTTCTCTTAGGTATTGAGTAACAATGCGGGCGACATGGGGTCTAGCATTGTCATGCATGAGAAGGAAATCTTCTCCAATAAATGGAGCAAATGGTACCACATGTTCTTCCAGGACCTCTTCCACGTATCGGGCTGCAGTTAAACTGCCTCTTTCAATAATGACGAGGGCCGTGCGAGCCTCGTAAGAAATACCGCCCCAAACCATTATTGAGCCACCTTGGTAGCCAACAGTTTTAACAATGGCACAGGGAGCAAACCTCTCGTTTTGGCGTCGGTAAACACGCAGACGTCCATCTGGTCCTCTCAAAGCAATTCTGCTCTCGTCAGAGAACAAAACATTTTTCCACTGATCAACAGTCCATCTTGCATATTCACGTGCAAAGCGGAGCCTTGCTGTTTTGTGCTGTCGGAGAAGTTCAGGGACGCGGGCTGGTCGATATGCCCGCAGGTTTTGTTCCGCCAACCTTCTTCTCACTGTCCTTTCACTAACACTAACGTTTCTCACTTCAAAGAGTCGGTTACGGGCCTCAGTAGCTGTGCAGGAGCGATTTCTTAAAACATTGGTGACAATGAAACGGTCGTCCCGAGCTGAAGTGCAGCGATGCCGTCCTTGACCTGGTCGCCGGGTATACGACCCAGTCTCTCTGAAGCGTCTGATGGCGTCTCGTACAGTTGTACGAGGTACTCCCAGTGTACGAGCGATGCGACGTTGGCTGTACCCAGCGTCAGCTAAAGCCACAGCCCTAGCGGCTCCAACTGCATCTAACGGCATTTTTTTTCTTTAAATTAATGAGCACTTGTTTATGAACTCAATAACACTGTTTGAAATGTTCAGAAACGCGAAAAACAGTACAAAGAATCACGGAAATCCGATCTCTACCAAAGCTGTATTTCGACTAAATCACTGAATAGACGTCAAAACCAAATTTAAAAACAATAAAACAAGGGTAAAAGTGTTTAATTTATTGTAAACATGCCCACTTAACAAATAACATTTAATACTGTAAGCATTCCATAACGTAAACAAACGGTATGCCACTTGAGAAGGGTGGGCGGTTAATTGTGCCGCTGAGTGTAGAATTATAATCAAACAAATCATCAATAAATCTCTCTCAGTTAGAATTGATGCCAAATGTCATGATTTCATGAAATACTTACATTTGGAATCTAAAAAAATCATCAATACAATTCTCTCAATCAATTCTAACTGAGAGAATTGTATTGATGATTTTTTGTATATATAATTATAATCATTAAAAAGTATTGATGATTTTAATGATTATAATTCTACATAGAATTATAATCATTAAAATCATCAATACAATTCTCTCAGTTAGAATTGATTAATTCTAACTGAGAGAATTGTATTGATGATTTTTTAGAATTTTCATCAATTTTTGATCATCAATACAATTCTCTCAGTTAGAATTAATCAATTCTAACTGAGAGAATTGTATTGATGATTTTTTTAGATTTTTTTTAGATTCCTAATGTAAGTATTTCATGAAATCATGACATTTGGCATCAATTCTAACTGAGAGAGATTTATTGATGATTTGTATAAATACATACTTGCATCGCCCGCGAATCAATTTTTTACTTAGATACAACCTGACATTTGACCTGCAAATTTCAAAAAACGTAAGAAAATTTGAATTTCGCGGGCTACCTTGGAGCTTTCACCTTAAGTGTTACCTATACAACTGGACAATAATGTAGAATCATGAAATAAGCGCGATCTCGGTAAAATGGAGTACGGAATTTTAGTGTAGGTAGGTAGTATTGATTACGATTAGTCGATTGCCATTCAGTAAATCCATGGAGTTTAACTTTTTCTTATTTTTACAACGTGACTGTGTCGAAATAATCCCCATAGAGCGTTATTACAAATAGGTGTTAATTGACACTGACAGTCTTTAGCAGCTTAGTATTAATTATTAAAATTAGTTGCAGAATGAGTATTTCGCCATAGATCTTCGCAATAGGGATTAGAATGTATATGCTAATAGACAAAGATGATATGAAAGGTTTTAAACCTTTTTTTCTAAACTAAAATCCACCCCTGTTCCTTCCCTGCCCTGAGTGCCCAGGGGCGAGGTAACTCTGTTTCGAATTTATCCTCAACCCCTGGGCAACCGGGCAAACTCTTTCAAATACTCCCGCCTCATGGATTAATGACTTAGTTTTGCTATACAAGTGACACACATCACTCGGTCGCCCACACCGTACCTACATATTTTTTTTTTTGTGTTTCTTAAAACCGTACCTTAAAGTATTCCTGGCATGTAAGCTGTTTACACTGAAAACCAATAATTAGGTAGCCATTCTGGCCCTATACTATGTTTCAGATAAATTTGCAATAAAGTACATTGACCTTTCCCTAATAACTCTTCGTAGGTACCTGAACAATTAAATATAGGTACATCGTTTTTCATTATTAGACAATGTTAAGGATCACGAGAGATGTTGATTTGGGACAGCTTTGAGTCATGAATTCCGTTTTTCAAATTAAAAATGTCAATAAATGTAGATGGGTCAATGACCATTATTGCACGTTTATTTGGAGCAACCTTTATGTATCATATCGAACGAAAACATTTCGACTGAAAACATTACCAACCACCCTTTTTAGTAACTGAGCCACTAAGGTCATGTATGGAAGGTGAATTAAGCATAGATAATACTGGGCTATACCAAATGCCACCAGCTACGAGTAGATGGAGTATTTAAATTAATACCTTGCATTAAATAATAAACCCATCTACGGTATTACCATACTGCGCAAATTATGAGTAAATCGAAGGAAAACTGTACTTGTACCTACTTATAAATAAAGTAAGTACCCGTTAACTAGTTACTAGTGATCACTTTATGTAATACTAGGACCTTTAGCCCTAACAAGAAACCTGCAATCGACGCTTCCAGCATGATAGCACTCATAAATTAATTAATCGATGCAACTTCTTAATTATCGTCACTTAAGTTCTAAAACCACGTAAGTCATTTTTTTTTACAAAATACATTATCATTCGATAGGGAACCGAAAGACGCAGCGTCAAACGAGGATTTGAACTATTTGTGACGCGTAATTTCACACCAACAACAAGACTTACCTATTTCAATGTTGAGTACTTGTAAGGAAAAGCCACAGCAAAACCGCGTAAATCAGTTTTTTTTTAACTTAGTTACGTTACGACGTGCCACTAAACAGTTCATTTGCTCTCCTGAAAACTTCCTGAATTTTTAACCGACTTTCGAAAAAGGAGGAGGTTCTATGTTCGACTGTATGTATTATGTCCGCGCATTTCTCCGTCAGTTGTGGACCGATTTTCAAAACTCTTTTTTTATCCGAAAGAATATACTCCCGAGGGAGATGGGACCACCCATATAAATTTTATCGAAATTGCTTTAGCGCTTTTTGAGAAACTGAACAAAAACGAAAAATACGCATATCTTGATGACGTTTTTGTGTTCTCCAAATGTTTAAATTCCACTTTCCATGTTATTGGGGTTTTTAGTTCTGGGGTATAACAACTACGAGTAAAAAGCGAAAAATAAAAAACTTTTTTACAAAAAAAACAACAGACTTCCAAAAAAAAAATTCACTAAATATTTAAAAATAACTTTAATTTCGGAAGTCGGTGTCAAATATCGAAGAAATAAAATACAAACACCGACTTCCGAAATTAAAGTTATTTTTAAATATTTAGTGAATTTTTTTTTTTTGGAAATCGGTTGTTTTTTTTGTAAAAAAAGTTTTTTTCTTATATGATGTTTAACTTAAGCGAGGATATTGCACTGTGATTGGGTATCTACCATCCCAAAAAAATATAACTTATGCCCAGCTATACTGATACAGACAGATAGCAATAGCTACAGACAGAAAAAATACTCAAACTTACCTTTAAACAGTTTTCTTGAAAAGATAATTTACAAGGCAATATTTCCTACTTCTGCTAGAAATACATTAATCTTCAATTCCTTCGACAAATGAAGTTTGTTATCAATCATTAAACAAAGTTATCGACTGACTAACACCGTGTACTTAGTTACTCGTATACCATGTTAGTATCACAGTAGACCAATGAATCAGATAGAGCGTTGAGTCAGAGTGACAACCGCAAACCGTGGCATACTTTAGTGGCTTAGTCTTTACCTAGATGAGATGTTGGTAAAATGAACATTGTTTTATATGAATATTACCGCAAATAATAAACATGTTAGTTTATGTTAGTAAGTGAACCGAGACATTCCTGAACAAACTGCTATCACAGTTTTATGGATTGTAACACTTGGCTTAGAAAGTAGCGGTTATTCGTCTAGTTAAATTATAGGCTCAGATCAAGTAAAAAAATGCCTTTTTTACTTGATCTGAGTAGGTAGGTATAAGGATTTTTAAAGTGTTTTAAATTAGCAAGCATAGGACAACTACCTATTAGTACCTACTCAATAATAGCTTATTCATTATTCTCCTGAGAAAAGAAAAACCTTGATCTTGGCATCATGCTGATTATGATTTTTGTGTTCAAAGACTCATTGGACCGTATTAAATCTTAGCGAGCTCCAGAGCAACACTGAATAGCAAGAGTGTTATTATTTGTATGCGTACGAACTGAAGGGGAGAAATCACTGCCGCTGTGTGAACGCCCTTGCGTTCTGTGCACAATAGCCTCTGCAACGGTTTTTAACATCTGCCGACCGGCCGGCCCTGGCAAACTGGAGACTCTCGTGATATGCCACCATTATTATTATTTCCAAAGCACGCGTCATACCGCCTTGGACTAAGTTTTACTACTTTTTTCTTCAACTATTGTAAGCAATCAACACAATAGGCGTACCAAATTCCCATGACTATCAAACAAAAACAAAACAAACTTTACATACGAGATAATTTGGCCTCGAAGGCGGTGCGCGTCACGCACCACGGGCTGCGGGCACGCACTCTGCTGAGACTCCTCGTAATGGACCAACACATTACGTCACTCACACCCATCATTAAACCCACCACCTTAGACACGCTGTTCCCACGACTCATTGACTTTTTTCTTTTTCAGGATGTCCAATTTTCAACGAACGCGCAGCAAAGTATGGTGGGGTGATTCACCGCCGAACGTAGGAAGTCCGGTGGCGCAGCCCGACTGGAACCGAAACAATCGAGCGCGAGACGATCCCGAGTGGGAGCCCCAGTTACCTCACTGGATAGCCAATCAGCCCGACGAGCCACAGAACAATAGCGCCAATGACATCGCGCAACCCATACAGGTGAACCAGTGGCCTCTGCGTCACGGTAGCCCCGGCAGCCACAAGAGCCAAGATTCCGGCTTCTCGGATTCAGACAGCTCTCCGCCTCCTTCGCAGTATTATCAGTCTCCGGAGAATACAGATAACAACAAATCGACAAGTAGCAGCGATTCAAACAACAATCAAGATATTACTGTGAAACAAGCCGCTGGTTATAAAAACACGTCGCAGAGCAATGTTGCTAACAATGCGACTTTGCCTGATAACGTCAGCGTGGGCATGCCGACGCCGAAGCCGCGGCTCCGCAGCAGCAGTGTCATACAGACGCCTTACGACCTCCAGAAGTATTGCGAAATACATACAGACGAGGCACACATGGACTTGTTAAAAGACAAAGACATAGAAAATGTAAATAAAATCGAACAAAAATATCCAACCCCGAAAAATATAAACAACGATAAAGCAAATAAAGAAAACTCGAAAAATATCTTAAATAATAATTTAAACAGTAAGACCAAAATTGAAAACAAAGTAGACATAAAGGTTACACCTCCGAGTAACAAAGAAAATAACATATCAAACAAAAGTGCAATACAAAAAGATACCAAAGATGTACCTGTTAAAAACATTAATGTTATAAGTCCCTCGAAAAAGTATCCAACGAAGAAGTCTTTCATATCTAGTACAGATAGCGACAGCACCAAAGTCATTAAAGTAGCTAAAGTAAAGGATTTGGAAACTAGTAAGAATAAATCCGATGAGAGCTTAGAATATTTGAAGTTAGAGGATAACAACCAAATAGCGGTCAACAATCAGCCGAGAGTGCGCACGCCGATATCCAACATATCCTACGTACCGACTGAGAGGACGTCTGTAACAAAAGTGGACAGAAAACCAGAGTATACGCGAAGTCTATCAAATGAGGATGCTATTCCTATAACCACGACTCCTAAATTCCAAAGAAACAGACTAAACAAATCCCTGAACTTCGAAGCACAGAGGTTAGACCAGCAGATACTAGACATTCAAGACGGCTATCATTCACTAGGATACATTGATGAGGAAGCTTTGCCAACCAATGACATGTCCTACGAAAACGAGCAAATGCATAAACCCGCCAAAGCCATCCTTGGTAAGAACATAATGGACAGTCTTCATTTAAAACCGACCAAAAAACCAGGACCCAAAGCTAAACAGCGCATGGCCACCAAAGGAGACCGGACGAAGGATATATTCAGAATATTTCCTAAGAAGGAGAAACCTGGTGTTGTGAATAATTTCGCTGGTGGTCATGTAGCTGGTAGTCGAGTTCCTTCTTTAGGACTACCACGAGCCAAAGAACAGGATTCATGGGTACTAGTTGCACATCCCGAAGAGATGCTGATACCGCATTATAACGAAAGGCTAGTCGGTACAGAGGCCGAATTAAACATGCAATCTAGAGACAAACCTGAAGAAGACTACCTCAAGAATGGAAGACTCACTCCTCCACCTCAATTCCAAGATAAACAGAATACTCCTTATGAAACAGATTCTAATATGAAACATCTGACGCATGATTCGAGAAAGGAGAAGTTAAAAGGAGAAATGGACTTTGTGGATGTCCAGCTAAACCCAGCATGTACTTCGACGCCAAAGATGCTGGCTCCTCACGAGTTTCTAGACATACCTAATAGTGAAAGGAAAACTATTCGGAGAGGCAATCTGTTTGAAAACTTTAACACTGGGTAAGTGTCTTTACTTATTAAATGCTAAAAGATAAAAACATAAAAAATATTTTTTTGCGAATGCAGGAGGTACAATTTGCTCTTCATATCAATATGGAATCGAATAGAATGTTGTTTTAATGCTCACAACCACTATCAGTTACCCTTCTCTAACATAAAAAAATATATTTGAAAGTTCTTACAGTTTCCTGAATACTTGAATCTATTTTTAAACAACCTTTGTCCTTGTTTTCTTTATTACAACAATTACGACATTCGATGTCCAGTGTCAATTAATTTTGAAAGGTCACCAGTTCACTTCTTTAATTGTTTGTCTTTGGTCACTAAGCGCCGAACATCCTTACCTACTGTGTACACCCTTTTTTAAAAGACTTTTACGGTTTTATAGCGATTGAATAATAAATAAAAACCTACAATAAATAACAATACAACACACAACAACACAAACAACAATACATACACACAACAGGAACACAACAACAACTAACCAACCAAACCCTAACCTAACTAATGTTAGGCTTTTGGAGCTAATCGATTAATATCTAAGTGAAAATCAATTATCATCATTTTATCATAATATTCTGATCTAACACCCTTATTCATCACTTTAAATTTCCACACAACTTACTAATTCTGTCACAAATTCTCAACAGCGAATCCCATTCCAGAGTAGTACTAAACAACCAAAACGAAATCCTATATCGGGAGCGTTCAATAGACCAGACATGCCTAGAAAGGCTCTGCGAAAGGAAGCCGGAACCCGTCCAGTACTGGTTATGCGACCTAGTCGGCTCGTGTGAGAACGAGTGTATGACGACTCTGCAGAGCAAGCCGTTAGGTGCTGAGATGAAGGCTCTGGTGTCTGCCAGCTCTGCAACTATCACTGGGAATATAAAGAAGGTGCAAACTCATGGGCAGATCATTGTGCACCAGTACAGTGATGTTTTGAGGTAAGGATTTTGGAACATTATAAATATTCCTGTACTTTGTAAATTATGTCGTGTCATTATAAAGAATGGAAATTTCTTCTTTCGGAATTGGTAAACTCGATAATGTTCAATAAACCGTCATCATTCACGAAGATCCTTTCGCAATAGAGATGATTCAATTAATCGAATACATTATCGATTCTCAACATCTAATCTATACATCGATAATAATCGACAGTTTCCTGTTGTAACTTTCACCGTACAAAAAAACAATAATCACTGTAATATGTATTTTTATGCTCTAGATCTATTCCAACTACGGTAACACGTACTTTTCACAATTACCAACTTAGCATACACATTCGTGATTATAGTTATGCAAAATATCTACTTTCATTTTACAGGCAAATCGAAGACAGGAAATCGAGTGAGGAACAAATCTGCTTACTAGTAGCAAATATCAACGAATTCGTACTAGCTCACAGCATCACTCTAAACACTAAGCCTCCGGGAGAAACTCCGGAAAGATGGGACAAGATCAAGAAGTCTCTACAATTGTACTTACAAAAGCTGATAGATGTAGGAGAAGATGTGAAGGTGGAATTGAATGAGAGCAACCCTGAATGGGGTCTGGTGTTGAAGCACTTGGACACGTTGATCGAGATCTTCTTGGAGACGACGAAGGCTGTGCTTGTTCAACAGATGAAGGTAAGACCTAAAGACTAAATAGTCTGCTTACCTTAAGTTTATTTAAAAACATGGTACAAAATTAGGGTAAACGCTTGCTGCCAAGGTCTCGGGTATGTTTGAAATAGTCACCGCGGCCCTGACATAGACAAGTGGTTTTAGTCAGTAATAGTCTAACACGCCCTCCCGCTCCCACCCAGAGCGGAAGAAGATATTTGATGAATTCCCACACTAAAAAAAAAGCGTAAACTTTTGGCACTCTTAAATGCAGCGCTGCTCTTCCGTGTTTTGTGTTTAATTTATATCAATGGTCAGATTGTCACAGCACATCAAAAACATCGAATTTACTAAGCATGTTTATAATTTCCTTTCCCACAGACTCTAGTATCAATAATCGAAGAGCCACCATCAGACATGATCCTCAAAAGCACTCTCACATCAATAGGTCACTTGGCCATGCTAAGTGAGACGACAGAGAGTTCCTTACACGAGAAGTGTACCAAGATCATGAAGAACATCACTGAGCTGCCCTTTGTAGATTGTGCGGTGCCCAGGGCGTTGTTGACGGCGATCATTGAGTCGAACAAGAGTTCTATAAAGGCTCTGTCGTTGCGTGCGCTTGCGACGGTCTGCGTCACAGGAGATGCGGTGAAACAATTTGAAGAGGTAAGAAGATCATATTAGAACAAATAATTTACTGTAAAATATCGTAGAGCGGATTTATCTTATCCAGTTTAATCTTTTTTGTAGGGATCATGTATCTTGATAAAAGCATTTTTCTTACGCTATCGAAATCATATGTCTAGACACACATACTATTGGAAATGTATATTAAACCCACTTGCAGTCGTCAAATAATTTGGCAGATTGAGGCACAAAATAATACTATGATGCCTTTTTTTAATTGCACTCAGTTTTTGCCCTTTCCGTTTTAGATCCGGCTATCAGGCCAGCCTAGTCATTGCAATCCCGTCACAGATCATGAGAATCTGCACGACTTTTTCTGAATTGGGTCATTTGAGAACCTATTCTGAAAAAGTCACACACTCTTGTCTACTTATTAGGTATCCTGATTTAATTAGAGGAGTCCTTATTTAAGTTGCGAGTTTGTCAACATATTTTTCTCTCCCCAGGGTGGTGGCATCGAGATAATATCAGATATTCTATCCGACCGGTCGAACCCTGAACCACAGATGCGGGAGGCGATCACCGTGCTCACTCAGATCACGGCACCGTGGCTGCGAGGGCATTACGACCTGACGCAACTGCATCTATACCTCAACACCATTGTTGATAATATTACCGGTAAGTTTTTTTTTTTAATAAATAAGCTAAGCTGTCTTGAATTGAAGTTCGCTTAGCGCCATCTAGTTTTAAATATTGGAACAAAAATACAATCAGCTCTTGTAGGAAGCGCCATCTATTGATGTAAAAATTCATTACATATCTACGTTATTGTCAATATAGTCATTATGTTGAAAATAACGTAGATAAGATTTTTTTTTAAATAACTATTTAAAAAATCGAAGCTTGTGTTGAATTGAATATCGCTCAGTGCCATCTAGTTTTAAATATTGGAACAAAAATACAATCAGTTCTTGTAGGAAGTGACATCTGTTGATGTAAAAATTCATTACGTATTTATGTTATTGTCAACATAATGACTTCTTAGGGATATGTTTTATGCTAAAATTAATACATTAAAAAACTGAGCAAAGAGCTTGCCGTAAAAACAAATCAATTTTCCACTTCAATAACCATAAAAACACGGTAATAAAAACGTCCTGTAAAAACTATGTCTATTGTGATTTTCATGAGATATTTTAGAAGTAGGCACTAAAATTGTTTATTTTATTATGTCTGTAATTTTCAAAGCGTTAGGCTGTAATAAAACTAGGCCTAGTGTGAAATAACTACATTTGTTACTTACCTACCCACAACCAACCAGAAAGTGTTCGGTCACGAATTAAATCTTAAATCTTAACATCACTTCGTCTCTCTCAGGTATTCTCTCCCGCACCGACTGCTGCCAACTCCTCCTCCTCTGCACGGCGTGTCTCGTCAACTTAGTGCGAGAGTTAGAGCTGGAGAACAAGGAAGAAGCCGTCGCCCCCGGCTCAGACATCGTCGATGTCATCACCAAGCACAAGACTGTGGAGAGACTGCTGGAGGCTGTCAAACGACGGGGACCGAATATCTCCGTGTTCTTACAAGTGAGTTGAACTTTAATTTAGGTACTACAGCAGTCTCAATGTATTCAAAATCAGGGTAATCCGAACATTCAAGTGATCCGGCGATTATTGGTATGTTTGGATTAGGTACTAAATTGTAACTTTATTCTTGGACAGCTAATAAGGCTGAATACAAAATCAACCAAGATAAGTACATAAATTTTTTAAACAGAAACTCCATCACACAAGCTCTAACTCCACTTCTCTTTCCAGGAACAAACAGCCTCCCTCCTAGCGTCCCTCTCACGCATCCCGCGGTGCATGCTTCTGCTGTCCTGCATCACGTCAGCCAGCGTGGCGCTGGTGTGCTTCGCGCGCAGCACGCCCGCCAGCTGCGCGCGCTCCGCCGAGCTGCGCGCGCAGGCCCGGCTGCACTGCCACGCTGCGGAGGCTATCGCTAGGTGAGTGACAGTACAAGTGTCAAAAAAAAAGTGTGTGTACTTAAGTACGCACATAAAAAGCTAGACTTCTTTGGCGTAACAAGACAAAAAACCAAACTGTCACAAAGTTTACAAAAGGAAAACAATCATTCTTCATGAACCACAGACCATAGCTAACTACAGGGTGGATCGGTTCTAGCTAACTTCAACCTGTGAATTTTGTGTGACAGTGATGCGCGCGCATCTTAAAATTTCACTCGTTTTTTCATAACGCGCCTAAAGAAGTATAACTTCAAAAACAAAAGGGTAGTTTAACAACCAAACCGACTGTTAAGCAGAAAGCAGTTTTTGGGGATCAAAAGTAAGGCGGACCGGCTTACTCGTACATCCAAACGTTCACTACTTCAAAAATTGGAAGATTGCAATAGTAAATGGCGCCACTATTCAAATTATTATTATTATATTAACCAAACGAAATTACTTGATTACCTACAACAAGCTCGGCTTAACCTTTCAAGTCGGACCTTGGACGATGAGCGTTTTAAATATCTCCGACGTCTTTAAGGATCTCTTGACAACTTACTAACCACCTCTTTCTTTTTCATTCATAGGCTCTCAGTAATGCCAGACGTCGCCCACCAAATCGTGCAACTAGAGGGCGTTCCCCTCCTTACCAAGCTGGTAAGGCTGCAGCGGACGCGTCCCCCGCTCGATACCAACCCCGACCAGACCTTGATCCACTGCCTGAAGGCTCTGAGGACCATCTACAAGCACATGCCAGAAGCCTTTGATGATGAAAAGGACATCAACGATATGATCAGACCTCACCTTATGGAATCGCTAATGTTGTTCTCTGCGAAGAAGGAAAGTTATGTTTAGGAATCGATTACTTTTAGTCATGTTATTGTTCGTAAAAAAATCGAAACATTTTGCGAACATGCTTCTGATTTTATTGATAAAACGAGCAAGAGTTAAATGACCTATGAAGACGTAAATATGACTGTCCAATGATTCCCTTCTAAGTATACAATCCGTTTCTTGTTTCAAGAATATTCTAGACTTTTATTTCTTGGTTAAATGTAAATTAAACTGACTCGAATATAGTTTTCCTGAGACTGAATTGTAGAAAATTATTTAATGTGACATAGTTATGGCTACATAAACGTAGTCTTTCATTGAAGGGGAGTTAATCAATTCTAATATAATTATTTCGAAATCGACTAAACCTTGATAAAATTGACAAATGAAATACACCTCTAATAATTAGACCATTTATCTACAACGGATTTTAAGTTTTTGGCAAAATAATAAATAAAATATATGGTATTATACGAGATTGCCATACATTCCACTTAATATAGAGTGTTGCTGTATATAAAATTCTAATGCTGCAATAAGTACATTATAGCTTTGTAATTAGCGCACTATCTACTTAATCATTTTACTATTTGTATTTATCTTGAATAGTTTAGTCCTGAGGCCATACTATTTTGAAATTACTCTTACTAGTCTTTAATCATTCGTTTAAACTTAGCTTTAGTTGTACCTATTTAACGGCATTATTTTTCTAATGAATCCTGTAGTACAAAACAATGGAAAAAATACGGATTTAAGGCCTTGTCCAAACCAAGGCACTATTTTCCTGAATCGATTCGAATCCTGCCTTGGTGAGTATGATGCCAAAAAAAAATCTTCATCTTTGGATATATAGCCCACCTACTTTTATTTTCTTGTGCTATATCCTAAAAAACCTATTGTTTTGTATTCCGATGGATTCATGTTATATAACTTCTTAACGCTCATGACAACACTGTAGTATTAACATTGAATACCACCTTATTTTATTGTAAGCTATTGTGCTATACTTACCTACGTAAAGTTTGTAAAGAAAATGCGATATGCGGCGCCCGCCACTGTTACTGTTTATAATAAAGTATATTATCGATTTAATTTGTGGTTTTATTTTTGTGAAAAAGTACATAGTAGATTTCGCCTACCAACCTACACCTAAATGTGGGGTGAGGCAGGGGGAATCACCTCCCCTCGCCTTTTCAATTTATATATTAACCAACTGATTGTGGAGCTTAGCAATTCTGGTGTCGGCTGTCATGTTGACGGAGTTGCTATGATCAACATCAGCTATGCAGACGATATGGTCTTGCTGAGCCCATCAATCAGTGCATTAAGACGTTTGCTGAAGGTCTGTGAGAACTATGCGGTGACTCAGGGGCTTAGGTATAATGTCACTAAGAGTGAGTTACAATGGTGTTGCCAAAAGATACTTAAATGATCCATGCATCTCTCATTAGCAGGTACACCCTTGAAGCAAGTCTCAAAATTGAAATATCTGGGCCACTGGGTCACTGAGGACCTATGCGACGATTTAGATATTGAGAGAGAGCGTAGGGCGCTGTCTGTTCGAAGTAATATGCTGGCCCGTAGGTTTGCACGGTGTTCTTACGACGTTAAAATGGCGCTTTTTCGAGCCTACTGTCAGACTTTTTACACCTGCAGCCTTTGGGTCAAGTATACGCAGAAGGCCTACAGCGCCCTGCGTGTACAGTATAACAATGCTTTCAGGATGCTTGTGGGGCTGCCGCGGTATTGTAGCGCTTCGGGTATGTTTGCCGATGCGAGAGTGGATGATTTTTATGCCATTATACGTAAACGATGCGCTTCTCTCCGGCACACAGCGGATATCAGCACCCACGGCATGTTGAGAGCATTGAGTGACCGGTGGGACTGCCCAATGCTTGGTCGATGGGTGAGACTGCACACACAGATCGGCCCTAGATAGCTGTGTGTGCATTTTATTCTATTTCTAGTATGTTATTATTATTCCTATTTGTGATTTATATGTGTGTGTATTGTGTTATTTTTTGTTATTATGCTTATTTGTAATTAATGAATATGTTTTATTACTTATCTAATTCTATGGACTTCAACGTCTGCTAATAAATGATTATTATTATTATTATAAGTAACACAAGCTCAAAAAAAGAAAAGAAAGGCCCATCGGATATGAACAACTGCCATTAGCCTACTTTTATTATTATACTCTTTGGCCTACTTCCTGCTATAATACAGGCAGTCTATTCTTCAGGAAGAATATACTTCCTGAAGACTTTAGGCAGGCCGCAAATAGACCTCCTTATACAGGAGGTCTACATACGATTTAACGTGAGAGAAAATGAGATAGAAAGCATTATACAGTGTTTTGTTTTTATGTTTTAAAATGAGATAGGAAGCATTATACAGTGTTTTGTTTTTGTGTTTTAAAATGAGACAGACAAAATCCGTTTAAAAGTAAATTACCTACATAGTCCTTAAGCATTTTACAGTGTTTTGTTTTAGCCAAAATTTTTGAATGTTTCACCTGTGTACATTGTTTACCACTTGTGAATTACACGTTTTTTTTCTTTAGAGAGGGCTTTTGCACAATCGATCATATCCATACTTTGGAACAAGTAATTGAAAAACACCAGGAATATCAGCAGCCCCTATATCTAGCCTTTATCGACTACGCGCCTTCGACTCTTATCACACACAACAGTATATGGCGAGCGCTAGAAAACCAAAATGTTCCAGAAACACATATAAACATGTCTTACAATATACAGGGTGTAACGGAAAGGTGTGGTCATATTTTAAAAACTGCATCAGCCCATCGATATGAATAACTTTCTGCAAGAAAAGCCGAGGAAATTAAAAAAAAAACTTTTTACCACCAACACAAATATTGGTCAGCTGATGATGACTTTGTATGGCAAGCCCAATTTTTTTTTTTGGGAATTTTCTATTTTTTATTAGAGAAAGTTGTTCATTTCCATGGGCAGAACCGTCGTCGTCCGTCTTAAAATATGACCACACCTTTCCGTTACAGCCTGTATAATGAAAGACCTACCATGGCAAATTAAAGGTATCAACATAAACGGAAAAAAAAAATGAGTAACCTAAGCTTCGCGGATGATACAGTACTCTTCTCGAGATCATCGACACAATTAGAAGAAATGATATCAGAACTATGCGAAATAAGCAACAGAATAGGACTAAATAAACAACTAAGGTGATTACTAACGATAGGCAAACGCCTATACACATTAACAATTTATCCAATCAAAATCCATCTCATTTCCTAATTCCAGAAACAAAGATGAGATTGACAGGAGAATAAACATGACATGAAGAAAGTTCTGGAGCCTAAAAGAAATATTGAAGTCTAATCTACCTGTAAAACTGAAAAACAAAGTCATGGATGGATGTTTACTACCCTGCTTGTTATACGGATCTCAAACCTGGATCTACAACAAAAATGCGACAGATAGAATACAAAAGACGCAGCGTGATATAGAAAGGAGCACCTTGAATAATAGGCTGAAGGATAAAATAAAATCAGAAAACATAAGGAAAAAAACCAATGTGATAGTTCTACAACATGAGAAAGCTCAAGTGGAAGTAGACTGGCCACGTAGTAAGACTGTCAGATAAAAGATGGACGCATTTAGCTACAATTTGGGCAAGTCCAAGTTGCAAGAGAGCTAGAGGCCGCCCTAAGGAACGCTGGGTAGACGAGATTAAAAAATACGCTGGAAACGACAGGACAAAGAAAGCAAAGGCAAGAAAAACCTGGAAACTGTTGGGGGGCCTATACCCGCCATATTAATGTGCTTAGTGCCTATATTAATTACAGTGTTTATTATTAATTTAATTCAAAAATTTTATTTAGTTTAAAACTGGAAAATAAAGAGGCCTTATTATTATTATATTTGCATTATATTTATGATTTAGTGCCTATCTAATCTGTGACCTAACCTGAGTGACGGCAATAAAGAAATGAGGTCTCAGTTTTCAATATTATCAATGGAACAGAAAGTCCCGTTATTATGATTGATATTGTCTATGGAATAAGAAATTCTGTTATTATGAGTGCCGGTCATCTAAAGGTGATAATGAAACCACTTTATTAGGCCCTGTACGCACCGCGATATTTCACCGCGCGATTTTTAATTCTGTAAGACTGTGTGTGAATCATAAAGGAAAAATAAAATAAAAAATTCGCGCGGAAAAAAAATTCGTCATTTGATGCAAATTGAACGCGATACGGTGCGGATTCATTTCCGCGCGAATGTTTTGTACAGTATAAAGTAGTATGGCTATAGCTGCACTGCGAAATAAAATTCGCGCGTTTTGCTCTCAGGAAGTTATATAGATATACTCTTTGGCTCTCAGTCGTGCACCAGCGCTATTGACAGGATCGTGAGCTTCGTCTCCCGATCGGCTTTATGATTTATTTACCTTAGTCAGTTACTAATTACGTGAGCTCAGCACAGAACACGCAAGCTAACCACTCAAGGTCATTGGAAGTAAAATAATGAATGGTTATTATCAGCGACAAAATGACAGAGGTGGCAGAGTATCCTCCCTCCTCCTTCCTTATAGCAGCCATAACTCAAAGAAAGTCTACGAAATAATTGAAAGTGCACCCTTTTTAAAAGAAAGAAAGCTTAGATATTATTCTATTTAATCTTACAATGCTGTACAGACTGTACCTACTACCTCTAAGTTTGCAACATCTTTTGCCCGACCAAATAGTCGTAGTAAATTATCGAATCATTCTATAGTCATTCTGTAATATCTGAAAAACTTTTAACTGTATTTTCGCAGAGCTTGATGTTTTATGTAGAAAAATCCTTTCATAGGCCGTAATGGCTGAACCCAATGTTCATTTATGACATCTTTATAGACATTTGACGTTCGTCTCAGCATCGAACTGACAAAAATCGCGCGAAATTTTAATCGCAGTGCGTACTAGATGTAATTCCGGTTACAGAATATAATCCAGAAGAATAAAAATCGCGCGTTGAAAAATCGCGTTGCGGACAGGGGCTTAGTCTACTTGTGAGAAGCTTTTAGTCAGAACAGAAGCATAGTTGTAGATATTTGAAGGCTTGTATGCAGCAATAAAAATGATATGACCCAAAATAGTTGTGCATCAATGGCAATGTGTGTACATAGGTATGTAAACAATATCATCCAGGCTATTTCTTTTTATACAAAAAATCTGTTGTTCATTTTAGACATTTGACGTTCGTCTTAGCATCGAACTGACAAAAATCGCGCGAAATTTAAATCGCAGTGCGTACTAGGTGTAATTCCGGTTACGGAATATAATTCGGGAGAATAAAAATCGCGCGGTGAAAAATCGCGGTGCGGACAGAGGCTTAGTCTACTTGTGAGAAGCTTTTAGTCAGAACAGAAGCATAGTTGTAGATATTTGTAGGCTTGATCGGATACATGTATGACGGAGCATCACTTGAGAAAGCTCGGCTCATTTGGCAGATATTTTTTGTTATTTGTAATTTGTCAGGACAAAGTTTGTATGAAAGAACATTTTCGTAAAATAAATTGCACCCGTGCGATGCCGGGGCGGGTAACGATACCAAGAATAAAACACTTAATATAAAAAAAACGTTTATGATTTATTCTTAAATTAAGTATATAAGCATCAGCAGTCCATTAGTTACGAAAAAAAAAATATAATTATCACCCATAAGATTGTTTGATATTTTTAGAGTGGACTATGTCAACTGTGGTCTCATGGCAGTTTCTGAGATCCATGTCATAGACACCCAGACAAAATTTATTCTCTGGAGCCTTGAAATAATCCAGTCCTCGCCCGATTTTGATTATCCAGCCGGAACTTAACCTGAAATAGATAAGGGAGAATTATGTTTTAAAGAGTAAATAATTATCATTTCAGCCAACAGAAGTGCACTGCTTTTTATAGGCTTCCCATAAGTGTCACCACAAGAATTGGTCCTGTGTGTCTCATATCCATCGAATACCTGCGACTATTCAACATTGTGGGAGGCTTTCTAACGCTGTGTCTTCCAGTAAATAATAATGCACAAAAACCACAAAATGGTTACACATTTTGTTTTTTCCTGCTTATGTAATCTAAAAGAGATTGCTCTCTGGCTGAGTTTGTCCGGAAACATGCTCAGGTTGTAACACTTTATAGATGTTTATATATATTTTTTATTAGAAATAATTTCAGTATGAAATACAAGCTTAAGAAAGCCAGTTGGAGATTTCTATGATAAAATGACTACTGGGATATTTAAAAAAAACATTGATGCTATTATTGTTAAACATAGTACAATTGGACCTCTTATATGTTTCTACTTCACCATTATTTAAAACATAAATATTGGACAGTAAACAAATAACTAAAGATTTTTAGATACTTACGTAATTTGCCTATCATGTAAAGTTTCAGAGAATTTCACAATCAGTTGGATCCTATATTTTGCCAAGTCATTACTCAAGTTTGTAAACCATTCTCGTTGATCTCCTTCTGATTTTCCATCCTTGGATGTGATCAACTCTATTTGCTTCAGATTTGTACATGATTTGACTAAGAGTTCACATAGCCTAAGAAAATTCTGACACTGAAAAATAAAGCATTATAATTGTGAGCAGTCAATTTTTCTCTCTCTATTCCTAGCTGATGCACTGGGTGCCAGAGGGTGTGGAACGACCTCCGGTCTCCATAGGATAACAGATTTGGGGAATCTGTTACCTGGACAAACAACGGCCTGAGACAGTGAAATTCCTCTCTAGAGGAATTGGAGGCAGGAGACAGGGTCCGCATAAATTCGTGCAGGACAATACCTAGCCAGGGGTGCGTGATGAAATGCACAAGCACTCCAGCACCACGGCCAAAGGTAATTGCAGAACACCGTGTGGTTTAGTCAGTAAGAGTCTGACAGACCCCCACACCCACCCCGAGGCGGAGGAACTCCATAAGGATTTCCACACATTAAAAATAAGGTCTTTAAAAAAGGTGAGTGGACAGGTTTAATTTTTTCAAAAAGATTTTTAAAAGTAAATCTATAAAATAATAATATTATATAGAGATAGGAAAACATGCCAAAAGAAATGCAAGAAATGACAATACCGTTTTGACTAATAAATGACAACAAGTTGCGACTAAAGAAGAAGACTAAAATTTTGACTAACCTGATGAAAGCTTCTAATATAAGGGTCTTCAACAGAAACATATTGTACTTCTTCATCTAAAAACCTTCCAAACAGAGTTTTATAACTATGTCCCGTGGAATTATTCTCAATGTGCACCTGTTCATGGAACTGGCCAGCCTCCTTTTGTTGCAAAACTAACTTTTTTATTGTCTCTGCTCTATTCATGTACTCCTCAACTTTTTTTCTAAGATAAGCTTTGTTAGCATCATCGATCTCCCCTGTGAAAAGAATTTTTTTGTTTTTGTTATCTACACAAGTTTTGAACAAAAGTAAACAAAGTTGTTATTGTTACTTACCTTTTATTTTGTCAACTAATATCTGAAGGCCTTCTTGGTAACATACTAGCGCCTCCGTATACCTTTTTTTCGTATCTAATTCAATACCGCGCTTTAGGATATTTACAGCAGCACTTTCTATGTTCATTTTGTACAAACTTCAATAAAATACTAATGAAAATGAGACGTCGTGCACTTTTGCATTTCAGTTGACTTTATCAAAATACGTTTGCAAATAATGTTATCATGACATTTCGTCAATTTATGGGAATAATGTACAATGCACGTAAAAGCAGAAAAGTAACAATTGCAAATTTCAAAGGAAAAATGTAAAGTTTAGCATAGAATAAGTAAAACTTTAATAAAGAATCAATGGATAGTTGAAATAATAAATCAGGTTTATTGAGAAACCAAACAATGTTCGTTTAATTATTGATTTTGGTCTTAGATGAATGAACAAAGAAAGAATGTTTTTTTTTTATTTACCCCCAAGGGAAGGCTAAAGTCTTTTGACTATATTGCCTAGTCTTACGTAGTACGTGTATATATAGATATATATATATATATTTCATTAGAATGCAGATGTAACACATTCTAATGTTTTTTGGAGTATTTGGCAACAAATGTGTCGAGTCAGCCTTCTCGGCAAACTTCGCTGGGGTAGTCAATATTACAATAAAATTCTCAGCTCCATTTTACCGAGATCGCGCCTGTTTCAATGATTCCACATATTGTCCATTTGCGTTGAGACTTGAGACACAAAACTACACCAATTTTACATAACAATATCCACTAGGAATCAATAAACGAATAATTAAAACAGCCACTGAACTTCACTCGAAGAAATCCCGCCAAAAAACCACAATGAATGAATTTATTATTAAATTAGTATTGAATGAACCATCATCAGCCTTTTAATGTCCCCACTGCTAGGGCCTCCGCTCTGTGAGAGGGTGTAGGCCGTAATCCACCACACGGGCCCAATGCGGATTGGTGGATGTCACATGTCTTCGAAGTTTTGGTTCTAGGACATGCCGGTTTCTTTACGATGTTTTCCTTCACCGTTTTGAGAGCAGTGGTGATGAAATAATTTACACAAAGTAAAGCGCCTGCCTGGGTTTGAACTCACGACCTACAATTTGTAAGTCGCAGCCAATACCACTGGGCCACCACTGCTCTACATTACTTACATCTATTGAATGAACATTATTCTGATATTCCCGAATATTTTCCATTTTAGGCAGTTATAGAAAACTAAACTAAACCTAAAAAAAGGAAATTTAAGCAAAAATATAAAAAAAGGTGTGTGTGCGATTCACACACGATAGAAGTGAAACTTGAAGGTGAGCAAAAGTTGGTCAAAGGTTTGCAATTGGTGGTCAAAGGTGAGCAATAGGTGGTCAAAGGTGAGCGAAAGGTGAGCAATCGGTGGTCAAAGGTGGGCAAAGATGGTCAAAAGGTGGCCAAAGGTGAGCAAAAATTGGTCAAAGGTTTGCAATTGGTGGTCAAAGGTGAGCAATAGGTGGTCAAAAGTGAGCGAAAGGTGAGCAATCGGTGGACAAAGGTGGGAAAAGATTGTTAAAAGGTGGCCAAAGGTGAGCAATAGTTGTCTAATGTTGATGATCGGTAGCTTTCTATATATTATAATGTACTCTGTGTCGGTAGCGAAGTGACGGGACCCCAGGCCCCGCGACGCGCGCGCCCTCTCCTCTCGCCGCCTCCGCCGCTGCCCGACGTCAGCCGAAGGTCGTCGAAGACGCCCGAACAATAGTATGTATATTTCTGTCTCATTCTTTCCTGGCTTCATCCTACACATTTTTGTATTTGTGTCTCTTACCTGTCGTTTTTTCCGTTGCATCCGGTTTGAAATCACAACGATTCTAAAGAAGTTTCACTTCAAAAATAAAAATGCTAGAACTTTACCAACCACGAATATTTTCGTGTAATGTAATACTATTATTATTTCATTCTTACAGTGCCTTTTTTATCAATTTGAGAAGTTAAGGACATATTTCTGTGTCATAATGCTAGCACTGGTGTAAAACGAATCGTTTCGTCTCGCCGCCGTAGTAGCCCTCCCGTAGCCTAATGATGCGATTACACTATCCTAAATCGTACACAATTTAGGAAGTCAAATCGGGACCTTTCAATCTCACTAAATCGGACACTAACTGCTCTAACTGCTATTACACCTTCCTGTTTCCTAAATTGGGTCCCTTGAAATCGGAAGGTGTAATTGAGCCATTAAAGGTCTTGTAACCAAGCCAGTGGCATAGCCACAAAAATAAAATAAAAAAGGAATGGTAAATAGTGTAAATACACAAGGTTTTTTGGCGGGATTTTGTCGAGTGAAGTTCAGTGGCTGTTTTAATTATTCGTTTATTGATTCCTAGTGGATAATGTGGTGTAAAATTAGTGTAGTTTTGTGTCTCATGTGTCAACGCAAATGGACAATATGTGGAATCATTGAAACAGGCGCGATCTCGGGAAAATGGAGCTGAGAATTTTATTGGAGTATTGACTACCTCAGCGAAGTTTGCCGAGAAGTCTGACTCGACACATTTGTTTATTTATTTATTTATAATAATAAGCACACCAACAGCACTGTCACTTACAATTCAAATAAAATAAATTGTTGCCAAATACTGCAAAAAACAATAAAATGTGTTACATCTGCATTCTAATGGAAAAAGTATAAATACACTACGTAAGACTAGGCAATATGGTTAAAAGGCTTTCGCCTTCCCTTCGGAGATAATAAAAAAAAAGGATAATAAAAAAAAGTATAAAATGTAAATACAACATAACCTAAAGTGGGTTTCTTTATTATAAGTCTGTCTATAATTCTATAGAAAAACTTTGAAAAGATGATCTGATCTAAGTATCTTAATTTTTATATAACGCGAAGTAATAAAAAGATTATTTCGTCTACATTACAGCTTTATTTTAGCACAAAATGTCGCATCAGCTGGGACGTGTTGTTTCGGCAATTTTACATCGATATTTTGGTGAAATTGTGCAGAAAGTGGGCGATGACTTGTTCACTTTTGGCAGTAAGCCTATCGGCATGATAGTGAAGACGACCAGCCTCACTCGAACCCAGGTAATTAGCTATGAACTGATTTTAGTAATATAGGTTATGTTTTTAGTATTAAGCAATTTCATACTAAATAAATCAATCAAGGCTGGTGTGTGCCTAACAGCTGCGTCTATCAAGCTGCACCGTACTAACACCAGTTTTGCCACGTTTCACGTTAATTCTAATCCAGCTGAGTTTTACGTCCTATCATCTGACTGTCGCTATTCAATAACAATTAATTCCAGGTCATAGAAAGTCTTCGCACTCTGCTCAAGTTCGACCTGGCCACATTTGAACCATCTGCCATTGAAGTAATAGCTGATTATAAGTTGCTTCCTGATAATGTGCTGCTACTCATCAGATATCCTAGGTAATTACAATTAAATATAGTACAACATAATATTGCATTAAGTACTTGTCTTCCCAGAGGGGTAGGGAGCCCTAAATTTGACTAGTTATTTGAAGGTTGTATGTAATACAGGGTGGGCCCATTCATTGCCATAAACCACGCACAAATCAAAACCATGGCTTGATACTGCCAATCCTTTTCCCACCTATCTTGGGGTCGGCTTCCAGTCGTAAACAAATACAGGGGGCAATACGATACCCCTTGATGAGACTGGTTGTCAAACTTTTGGGCTTCTAACGACCTGTAACAACTGTCAAAGATCCACGATTGACAGCCGGGACCAGCGGCTTAACATGCTTTCCGAGGCATGGAGGAGTCTTGGTATGTTCTTGGTGTGTTGGTTGTCCGGCAAGCGTAGCACAAAAATAATAAGCCATTTCTTTCTATTGCAAACACCCTCTTGTCACATTGTCTACCATTTATTAAAAATTGTTTTGAGTTGATGCTAGAAGTTTGACTTGCTTAATGAACAGATAACTATCAATATTTTGCAGGTATCTTCTGCAAATCAAGAGTAAGTATGGCAGCGAGGCAGAGCTACTGATTGAAGAGTTGCTGCAGCAAGCCACCTGCACAGCAACTGTTCTACTCTTTACCATTGCCATGAAGTATAAGGATGACAAAGTGTGTATAGACGATTTTAGTTAACAGTGGGGAAATGCTCACGCAAAGAGAGTAGAAACTTGTAAATAATTGGATAGTAGTTTAAAATGCCTGTAATTAATTGGATACTAGTTTAAAAAAAAGAGTTTTAAGCTTTTAATCATCGGTGAGCAACAACACACAACCTACTTTTTTTAATGCCATTTTCTGGGTGTCCAGAGGAGCTGACTGACTGATTAAACTTTACAACATACCCAAATTCTCACTTAAAACATGACACCCCAATGCCCTAAGTGCCCATACACCTGCACTGTGAATGACCTGATGAATGCTACTGACGCTGGTGGTAATTGCCAGTTTCTGGGCCCAAAGTATTTAAAAAGTTCGAAACCATTGATTCAAAAGTAGAAGAAGCATAATCAGCCTAACATTTCCTGTGCTAAGATACAGGCTTTGTTCTATGAAAACTTAATCAAAACAATTTATTGTAACCTAAAAGCTCCTTATCTACAATCTCAACACTCCACTTCCAGGACAAGAATATAACAATAGTAACTCTCAAGGACATGTTCATAAGCCTGGTGACGGCCGGCTACATCCAGCAGGCCCCGGTGGCTGAGCTGAAGGAGGGCAGTGAGATCCCCACCCTGGTGCCGGTGGCGACCGTCTTGCCCGATATGCTGGTATCGAGGAATGGGACGTTGGCGCTGGTGCAGGCTATGAGCTCGGGCAGTATTAGTGAGAATAATGATAGTGAGTATTTTAATTGCATAGTAGAGGTTTTGAATAGGGACAACGTATTCTCCCAGTGAAAAATGTGACCTGGTTTCAAAATCAAAAGTCATTTATTCAAACTAGGCTGAAAGCCAGCACTTTTTATTGTCAAATATCTACATAAAGACAGTCCTCCAATAACACTCGCCCGTCACCACTTGCACAGCACTTGCTGTGAAGAAGAAGTAGCGCATCAAACTCCCCAGCAACAGATCTGTCTGTTAAGTTTGAAGAACTTGAATTTAAACAATAGTATGTAAAGTAAACAACATTACATATACAGGGTGTAACGGATATGCATGGTAATGCATGGTGATATGTTTGCGAATGAATGGAAGATGATACTGTCAGAATGTTTGAATTTTTGTGAGAAGAATGCATGACGGTGTTAAATAAATTATATGTTTTAAATAGTGTATAAATATTTTATAATACTGCTTTTGTTTATAGAAATAAACAATTTTCTTCAAGAAAGTAGTAGTCAATTCCAAATAAAAAATTTGGACCTCCCATACAAATTTTGATTGAACTTAAGCGTTAGCGCTATTATAAAAGTTATTTGGCTAAAGGGGCAGGTCCACTCGAATTTGCGTGTTGCTTTCCTCGAAAGTTCATCCCAGACATAAACGTACATGGTTCTCATATGATTTGACAAGTACATATTGTATAGATTGAGAGACTTTGACTTCTGAGTTTGTTTCGGTGTTTCTTCTCAGGGTAGTCAGCTAAGAAACACAAGCCTCATCTAGCAAAAACTGACAAAAAAAAATGTTGACGTGTAAAAGTGTTGTTAAAACCTACTTAGAAAAATAAAATCATTTATCATTAGTAGGAATTAGGATACTGTACTCAAGTACATTGTGTTTTTTTTTTTCAGATATTTACTGGAGAGTAAACTATGACAGGTTCCACTTAGACTTTCGAGATGAAATCATGATCAAAGCGATCACAAGACGGATTGACGAAAATGGTGAGTGACTTTTGTAATGGTTGTCAGTCCCTGTAAAAGTTGCAGAAAGTAACTTTACAGTCAAAGGTTCATTTTCAGAAGCTGTAATAATAGCATAGTCAGCAATTTTCACAAAGTAAAGCGCCTGCCTGGGTCCGAACCCACGACCCACAACTTGTAAGTCGCGGCCACCACACTGGGCCACACTGGGCCACCACTACTCCGTCAGGAGCTAAACCATAATCATTTCCAGGGCAGGGCAGGTCTTTTATTATCATCTAGCTTCTGCCAGCGGCTTCGCCCGCGTGGAATTAGTACTTCCCCAGTTTCAACCCGAGTCAGTAAACTTTCAACCCCTTTTTCATCCCCTTAAGGGTTGAATTTCGACACAAAGAACACACCCACCAAATTTCATGTCTCTAAGACCAGCGGTTTAGGCTGCGCGTTGATATATCAGTCAGTCAGCCAAGACGTTGAATTTTATATTTATACAGATGTGTAGGACTTGTCATTAAAAAACAGTATAATGGTACACTTTCTTTTTTCTTTTCTCCAGAACACTGAAAGATTGTGCTTCAATGTTTTTTTTTTTAAATAATATTTGCAATCAAATCAAATCAAATCAATCAAATCAAATCAAATCTCTTTATTGCATTCATGTGTTTTACATTTAGTTGTGAAAATATGTAAGTAAGTTCCAACATGAAACCCGGTTTGGGCACGGCAACATAATAATAAGTTTTACATCATAATAATAACATAATATAATAGTAAGATTATGTATATATATATTTATCCCAATCTTTAATTACTAATCATAATGGAGGGGCTCAGCAGAACCATATCGTCTGCATAACTAATATTATTAAAACAAGTGTCATCAATGTGGCAGCCGACATGCGTGCTACTGAGCCGCTCGACAAGCTGGTTAACATAAATGTTAAATAATAGAGGTGAGCTTAAACCACCCTGCCTAACGCCACATTCTAATATAAACTCATCCGACAGCGCCCCTGCCCACTTCACCTGGTTTTTCTGGTTTGCATACCAATACCTCAGGAGAGAGATACACTCCCCCGGCACACCCGCGCTGCCCAGCTTATCCCACAGAAGGTCGTATTCGACACGGTCGAACGCCCTTGACAGGTCCAGGAAGCACGCGTATACCGGCGTTCTTCTGGCTGTATAGTACCCGACAGCATGCTTTAGACTTAAAATAGCACTTTCAGTAGACAACCCTGCTCTGAATCCAAACTGGGCATCATGCAGGTCGACCACTTTCGCGAGGTTGGCATTAAGCATGCTGTCAAGCACCTTGGCTGCAGTAGTGGCCAGTGAAATGGGCCGGTAGTTAGCCCTGTCAGATGAGTCTCCCGTCCTATTTTTTAAAATAGGTACCACAATAGTACGCATGAGCGGCTCCGGTAGGTATGAATGTGACATACAAAAATTAAAAAACATTGACAAAACACGCGGCAAATGAACACCAGCATATTTAAAGTGTTCCATGCTGAGGCCGTCATGACCGGGCGATTTTCCACGCTGCATATGGTTTATAACTTTTCTGATATCCTTTGCAGAAAAGAACGTCTTACGCTTAGTCGTGACGGCACTTGCATCGTGAACATAACTTGCTGACGATGGTCCCAGGGACGACGGGTTTTTAAAGCCGCCCATAAGCCCTCCATAAGCGGGCTAAGGAAACTTTTGTCCATTTGTGAGAAGTACGCGGAGGCGCATGGGTTACAATATAACTCTAAAAAGAGTGAAATTTTAGTATTTAAATCAGGCCGACAACAGCCTACCCATGTGCCTCCTGTATTTCTCAATGGAATAGCCCTAAAGCAGGTTCAAGCCTTTAAATATCTGGGTCACATTGTGACTGGTGACCTCAGGGACGATGAGGATATTGAGCGGGAGCGCAGGGCTCTGGCGGTGAGAGCTAATATGCTCGCACGCAGGTTCGCACGATGCACGAGAGAAGTGAAAGTGACGCTATTCAAAGCTTATTGCCAGTGCTTCTACTCAAGCGGCCTGTGGGTGAGATATACGCAGCGAGCCTACAGAGCCCTGCGCACTCAGTACAATAATGCATTCAGGATGTTGTTGGGTCTGCCGTGGAGGTGCAGCGCGTCTGGAATGTTTGCTGAAGCGCGCGCTGATGGTTTCCAGGCCATCATGCGCAAAAAAGCAGCTTCCCTGCTGGTCCGTTTACGGGGTAGCAACAACGGCATTCTGAGCGCAATAGCGGCACGTTTTGACTGTCCCTTTCAAAACCAGTGGGTCAAGTCTTTTGTGGGTGTGGCCAGTCATGGCAAATAAAAATTTAAAGATATTGTATACTAGAATAAGGTTTCTATGGGTTCTATGGGTCTATGCCACCCGAATTAAAATCATTATTATTATTTAATTTAATTTTCAAATTTTGACATTTTTAATTTAATTTTTTGACATTTTTAACTTACTTTAGTGACATTTTTAATTTAATTTTTTGACATCTTTGAATTTGTTTGGCATCTGTTATTTATTTTTATTGAAAGTTTTGAAGTATGTATGTATTTGAATTACTTATATGGGCATAAAGCCTGAAATAAATGAAATTATTATTATAATACCTTAGACTATAATATTTTGATCAATTTAAATTCACTAATTGAACTGCAATGTCTATAGTTAGAATGAATTATTAATTCTTTGAACAATTACTGTAACAATTTAATTATTTTTGTTATTATTAACTTACTACTATTGCTATTGTTACTATCGAATTATTGTTGTTATTACTGAATTATTATTGCTATTTCTGAATTGATAATTTAAATATATAATTGGAATAAATAGGGTATTTTGTAGATTTTTTATTTAGTTTTATGATTTTATAATGCATGAAATGGTTTAGATAATATGGAATGTTTTAGATTTAATTTGTTACTTTTTATACTTTGGGATTTGCTTTATTATTATTATTTAAGACTAGGTATGTACATTTATTTTACCAAATACTAGCACCCTGCCAGCGACCTCATCCGCGTGAATTTCAAAAACATTGACTTTGACACCAACAATACAACTTTCAACTGGTGAAAGAATTTTCAAAATCGGTTCAGTAGTTACAGAGATCTGCCACCACATACAAACTCACAAACTTACAACCAAAAATTTTACCTCTCTATAATTATCAACCCGAAGCTATAATCAGATTTATTGATTTGTATTTACGCTACTACGTAATAGTTATTTATATGTACCTGAAATTCTTCCTATGTAGAGTGTAATTAATTTAAGATTAAATTGTATTTGTCATTTTAAGTGGATTGCATTCTTTACTAGATGCACATGCGCTGCAATGCCACGTTTTTGTTAAGTTTCATCACAATCTGATATGGTTTAGGAAAGCATAGATAACAAACAGGCATTTTTATTATTATAGATGAGAAATAAATGTCTTGTTATATTGGTTGAAACACATGGTATAAAATCACATTCCCCTTCAAATCTTGTCTAATATTTAACCTGCTATGAGTGCATGCAAGACACGAACTGGCAGGAATTATGTTGGTCGTCCGGTGGCGAGATGGGTGTGCGACATTGTTGCCATCGCGGGTAGGATATGGATGAGACTGGCACAGGAGCGTGGGGCTTGGCACAAGCAAGGAGAGGCCTATCGTCAGCAGTGGGCGAAGTCGGGCTGTGGATGATGATAAAGAGTGCATGCTAAACCCCCTTGATTCTTGTAGGTAACTAACATCATACTACAACATTTTCAGCCGGAGAACTGATGCGCTTTCTCCTCGAGAAGATGTACCTGACGTCTGCAGCGTGGGCGCCCGAGTCCAGTCCCCTGTGCGTCATAGAGCTGCGAGAGCGCTGCCGGGGGGCTGCCAGTGAGAGGCCGCTGCTGTATCAGTTTGTGGACCAGTACCTGAAGGTGCTAGGTATGTTGAGCTGACGCCTCTCCTTGTTCCTGATGACTATAGGGATTTCAGCTAAATAGTGTTCCACACGTGTTGGGGATTATTTTGCAATATACCAACTAATTTGTTTGGGTCACAAAAGGGATGAATAATAGGCATGCCACTGAGGTGAGAATGCAAAAGATTAGTGGTGTTACACCAATGTAAGAGGTGCCTATAGTTTTAAATATAAAACCTAAATAATTTCAGCTACATTCCCTATTAATTGTTGTTATATTAGTTTTATTGATGTAACTGTAAAATTATTACTGTTCTTAGTCATAAGTTTTTTTTCTTTGCGCTGTATGTAACTGTGTTTACATTGTGTGTAATATTAATAAATAAATAAAGTTTAAGAGTGCCACTGGCGACTGAGAAGTTATGTGAAAATAGGTTGTCAAGGTAGTATGTGTTGCGGAGGAATGAGGAACATGTTGTAAGGAAATTTTTGAGTATGAATGTGGTTATCAGAAAGAGATGGATGACTAAAAACGAGGTGACTATGATAATGAGCTGAATGCAAGAAGAAAACATCTTTCCCTGGGAACCCATTCATTGAGCATACAGCTAAGGAGTGGAATTCCTTGTCGGAGTCTGTGTTTTCTGATAGCTACAACTTACGGGGTCATTAAGACAAAAGTGAATGGGGTTACTTCTAGGCAAGCATGCTCCATCGTCGACCACATCATCGCTTACAATCAGGTGAGATAGTGGTCAAGCGCGAGCCTTATAATTGGTTGTGATAATGATAGGAGGATGATAGCATTGTAACTGTGTCCCAGAGGAGAACGGCGGCGGGTTCGTGCGGCGCGTGGGCGACGCGGGCAGCGGCCAGTACTGCGTGCGAGCGCGCCACGCGGCCCGCCAGCTCGTGCTGTGCGCTCTCGAGCACACCGTCACCGAGCGGCTGGGCTCCAAGGCCGCCAGGATATTTAGGTAATGTTTCTCCTGTTTCCCCACGCTATTGTACGTTTAGCAAGCCTGTAATCCACCTGATTGTAAATGGTTACTGAGACAGGGGCGGCCTTAACCGTTACGAGGCCCCGGGCGGCAGATCTTTGCGAGGCCTTTGCCCTTTTTGAAAAGTACCTATGTGTTTGTTTGTCCACACCTTTCCGTTACACCCTGTATATTAATAGTTAATAGCTTTTTGTACGTTTTTTATAGGTGTTTTATGTAATGTTCCGTTTTCAGGTTAGTTCGATCTAGAAAGTACATAGAAGAGGAGGACATTCAAAAGAACGCCATGTTAGTGAACAAGGAATGTAAGCAGTTGACGTACAAACTGCTGGAAGAACACTTCATTAGTGTGCAGGTAACACCTTCTATCCACTTTACTGTGTTATTTGAACGTTAGGATAGTTCATAGCGAAATGGGAATAAAAAATTAATCAGCTGAATTAGTATCAGTTAATTATCACACTAAAGGCGAAAGTTTGTATGTATGTGTATGTTTGTTACTTCTTCACGCTCAAACGACTGAACGGATTTAGATTAAATTTTGTACCAGGGTAGCTGATATCCTGGATTAACACATAGGCTATAATTTATAAAGCTGAAAAGTACTAATTTCACACGGACGGCAGCTAGTTTATTACGTCTGCCTCGTAGGCTCTGCTGCTAACCATGAGCTTCTGGGTTGGATTCCTGGGTCGAGAAGAAATTACAGATGGACAAACCAAATAAAAATTATTTTATTTGTCCATCTGTAATTTCTCAGTAGCGGCCTGGAGTCTGAAATTTTGATGGAAATAGGCTCACTCATTACATACATTACTCAGGGCCTTATCCTACTAATATTATAAATGTGAAAGTTTGTGTCCATGTATGGATGTTTGTTACTCATTCACGTAAAAACTACTGAACGAATCATGATGAGACTTTATAGTAATATCACTACATAGTATAAAACAAAGTCGCATTCTCTGTCCCTATATCCCTATGTATGCTTAAATCTTTAAAACTACGCAACGGATTTTGATGCGGTTTTTTTTTTAATAGATAGAGTGATTGAAGAGGAAGGTTTATATGTATAATTTGTACCCGAGCGAAGCTGGGGCGGGTCGCTAGTAGCTTATATATCAGAATAACATATAGGCTCTAGTTTATAGTTGGGGACGTAATAATTCAACGCAGGCGAAGCCGCTAGCGGAAGCTAGTGAATAAATTGATTAGTTTAATCACTGATTAGCAGATTCTAAATTCTACTTTTACTACCCGGAAGAAGGATAGATGTGGGTAGTAAAAGTACATTGACCTTTCCCTAATAACTCTTCATAGGTACCTGAACAATGAAATATGAATAGTTTTTCATTATTAGACAATATTAAGGATCACGAGAGATGTTGATTCGGGACAGCTTTGTGTCATTATTTCCGTAAACTAACTTGACTTACGTAAAATTTATATTTCTAGCCAATGAGGAAGGCGGCGTCGGCGGGCGGTCTGGCGAAAGCTATATATTTATATCACATCAAGTTACATGACGTAAGTGACATACTCATATATTATAAGAGCGATCCTTAGTTTTTGAAGATCTATTTATATCTCGCAGTAAAGGTACTAAATGCCAAGTTTTGTGGTAGTCGCGGTCATAAAACGTGCGAAAAGAACGGTAATTATTTAGATTTATCTAAACCCTACTAAGTCTCGAGTCATATCGCTGGTTCGTTTTATGACCGCGGCGCCGCGGCAGCTATGTAACGTTGGAGTACAGGCTGTAACGGAAAAACGAAAAAAAAAATGTACCTCCAATGCTAATTTTGATCAGCTAATGATAACTTTGTATGGAAAATCGTTTTTTTTTTTTAATAGATAGAGGTCAACCGTCGAATCCGACTCGGCTGGGCGGCGTTCGGGAAGTTGCGTGGTATCTTCTCGTCTCACATACCCACAATGTCTCAAGACGAAAGTCTATGACCGTGTTGCCAGTGATGACTTACGGAACCGAAACGTGGTCGCTCACAATGGGCCTCATCAGAAGGCAAAGGGTAATAGAGAGAGCTGCTTGGAGTTTCCTTGCGTGATAGAATCAGGAATGATGATATCCCCAAGAGAACTAGGGTGACCGACATAGCCCGAAGAATCGCCAAACTGAAGTGGCAGTGGGCAGGGCACATTGCTCGCAGAACAGATGGTCGATAGGATCGAAAAGTTCTGGAGTGGGTACCGCGTACTGTAAGACGCAGCGTTGGAAGGCCTCCCACAATGTGGACCGATGACCTGGTGAGGGTCGCGGGTAGCCGATGGATGCGAGACGCACAGGACCGTTCGTTGTGGCGACACTTGGGGGAGGCCTATGTCCAGCAGTGGACGTCTTTCGGCTGAAATGATGATGATGATGATCATGACTTTGTCTTCCTTGAAGAATGTTAAGTTAAAGTTCACTTCCATTGGCTTCTGCAGCATTTGAAATTTGACCACGTATTTCCGTTATACGCTGTGTAATGCGACATATGTATATTTTGTCACACAAGAAAAATGTATGCTCTGTTTAGAACTGACCCTTATTCTCATTATTAGGTTGCACACGCAGTGCAAGAGATGTGCTACCGCTCGCTGCACAACGTGCTGCGTCGCCACGCGTACGAGCGCGATGCGCACGCGCGCCTCGTGGACAAGCAGCGCCGCGTGCGCACCATCGTGCACGGCATGCGCCTGCGAGGGGAGCCGCAGCAGAACATTGACGATGTAAGACCATCATCATTCCCTACCATACACTTATCGTCGGCGCAGCAGTCTTCGTCTTCCATACTCCTAAATAAGTCGACATCTCAGTAGTCACCCTCTTCGTAGGCATATCATCTTGTAGCCTTGTAGGTCGTTGTGTACTATGAAGTCTTCGGGGCTTCAGGGGTTTTCAGGAGCATGTAGAGTTCACTCTCCAGCGAGGGGTACGTTAAATGCTGAGCAGCTGTACTAAAAAAATACTACTTGTCAAACTAATTCGATGTTCGAATTACTCTTCAAATATCGAACAGTCTAGCCCGCCAGTGGTGCCAGGTCCACATGTTTCACCGCAATACCCAGGCCCTAAGTATGTAATACAGGCATACCCTTTAGGTCAATTTGTTTTATAATCCATTATTATGAAATAAATTTGTACGGTCTCATCGCCGTACATTTTTCTGCTTACTTTGTAACCTACTCTAGCCTAATGATATGCGTCATAATTTCACATTATAAAATAACATGACTAATGAAGTAAAATATAGTGAACTCATAACTGTGTAGCTATCAACAACTGAGAGAAATAATCGCCTTCCACTCTAGTACTGTAACTAATTCATAACTTAATAAACTTAACTATTGCATCTTAGTGGAAAGTGTTTCTCTATACTTTACTGAACTTTCAAACCTTCACGACTAATCAGTGTACGGAGTTAACTACTACAACCCGTACATTTATGGTCCTTCGAGCCTTCGTGTATATCAGTGCGGTTGTGACTCTTGTTACGGTAGCGAATCGGTTCAGCTGGTATCCCGGAAGAGGGTCGCCCCAGTTGGATTGAGAAGGTGCAAATACCTAACAAGAGTAAGGCCACATTGAATACCGGAACAAACTTTTACTACCAGAAGAGCCTTCGACTACTGGAAGAGCCTTCGGAAACTGGAAGAGTCTTTAACGATAACTAGAAGAGTCTTCAACTACAAGGGAGCAACAGCCTATCAAGATGAATAAGCTACCACTACAATCAAACTGTTTTGAAAACATCAAAGCATTATGCAGCAACTATAACAAGGATAGCAAAACAAGAAAAACAAAAGAATACTTGAATAAGCGGCTATCCTCGTTAGAAGCTCAATGGATGGACTTCAATGCACGGCACACATTGCTGTTGCAAGAAATTGAAGATAAAAACATAAACTATTTCACGGAAGATGTCCATGGTAAGACAAAGAGCATGTACGAAGAAACTAAAGCAGACATTTTAAAAATGTTACAAACCACTGAAGAAAATGTAAAATTCGACCTGACAGACTTGTCGCGGGGAGAACCTGATGACAAGACTAAGACTTTACTGACTAAACAGGAATGTAACTTCAAAGCCATGGATCGGGCTATGGCAAAAATTGAGTTTGAAGTCCTTACGGAAAAATGGGAACTTGAAGATCACCTGTCAATCTTGAAGTCGAAGTGGGAAGCTATTGACAATACTCATTGGGAACTGGAAGCCTTACTAAAAGGCTCGGAAAATACATACTATGATATGTTCAACAAAATGGAAGCCAAATATGACGGAGCAAGGAAACGACTAAAAAGCAAGATGTGGTCCAACGCTCATCACCAACACTCAGCTCCGAGAATCGAGATTCCAGAGTTTTCAGGACACTATAACAAATGGATTTCTTTCAAAGACCTGTTCCTGGAGACGATACACAAAAACCCGACATTGAATAAGGCCCAAAAAATGCAGCATCTGAAAACTAGGCTGAAAGGTGAAGCAGAAAGACTCGTGCAGCACTTGACCATCAGCGCCGACAATTACACTTCGTGTTGGGAAATACTGAACCAACGTTACAACAATCGTCGACTACAATTCTCATCTTACATGAACACTATGTTGCAGTTGTCTGTAATACAGAAACCAGACGCTTACAACTTGAGGAAGTTGCATGACGTAACAACTGAATGCCTAAACGGCTTAACAAATATCGGTTTTGATATAACCAGTTGGGATCCTATGATTGTTCATTTGATGTCACAAAAACTAGACTGTGGGACCTACAACGAATACATAAAGAACTTGCACGATAACAGAGAAGTGCCAACACTGCAAGAATTTCTGATGTTTTTGGAAAACCAGTTTATGGCATTTGAAACCATGAAGACTTCAAAGAAGGACATACAGAGCTCAGAGAAGTCAGCTGGAACTGAAAAAAATCCATCTCGGAAAACCTTCGAGCATAAGAAATGGCATCCAAAAACTTACCACACTTCATACGGGCAGTGCCCTCTTTGCAAAAACGATCATGTTTTGATGCGATGTCAGCAATTTATTGACTCGGATACTAAGCAACGAAACAGCATAGTTGCAAAATTGCGTCTATGCAAAAACTGTTTGTTCAGACACGATAATCAAACTTGCAACTCTGTAAAAACTTGTAAGGAATGTAAGATGAAGCATCATACGCTCTTACATTACAACAATTCCAACAAAAATACACCTTCAACGAGCAATGACAACCAACGCTCAGGTCAACGACCCACGAGGGAACCTGAAACATCGAGTTCAAATCATCTATCAGCCAACGAGATGGAAGTCTTACTTACAACCGTCCAAGTTAAGGTCAAGTCCATAGATGGGACTTACTTAACTCTTCGTGCGCTCGTAGATCAGGGCTCACAAGTCAACCTGATAACTGAAAATGCAGCGCAACTCCTGAGGCTGCCAAGAAAAAAACTAACTGCAAGAATATCTGGAGTTGGTACTGCATCAGGCGACTGTAAAGGACGTTTACACCTAACCTGCAAATCAATCCACTCCGAATATACTTTCAACACTGAAGCATTGATAATGAAAAAACTGATCAACAAACTACCGAATAACACATTTGAACGGCCAGAGTGGTCGCATTTGAAGAACATAAAATTGGCAGACCCAGATTTTAACATTTCAAGGTCTGTTGACATATTGCTTGGAGCTGACGTATACGCCGAAATAATCCAAGATGGAATACTTAAAGGTACCCCAAGGTCCCCCGTTGCGCAACAAACACAGCTGGGATGGATTTTGTGTGGAAAACTAGACACTTTTAACTGTAACGTCACCCTACTAGACTTGGCTGAAATAACAAAATTTTGGGAGTGTGAAGACGTCACCACAACAAACACAGACCGATCTGAAGACGATCAGTGTGAAACTTACTACAAAGAAACTACTCGCCGTGGATCAGATGGAAAATATATTGTGAAGATGCCTTTATGTCCAGATTATGAAAATAAGATCGGAACATCGAAAACGATTGCAGTTTCACAATTGTTGCAATTAGAAAAAAGGTTTCAAAGAAATGGCCGACTTGAACTGCTATACAAAGATTTCCTTAGGGAATACCTGGAGTTGGGTCATATGAAACTAGCAAAACCCATGACATCTTCAACTGCTGAATGTTTCTTACCACATCACGGAGTACTTCGTGAAGAATCTACTACCACGAAGCTCAGAGTTGTCTTCAATGCATCTCAGAAAACTAAAACGGGATACAGCCTGAACGACATACAAGGAAAGGGTCCCAACCTACAAAAAGATATTCAAGAGCTTATCATAAAATGGAGAACGTACAAATACGCCTTTACTGCTGATGTCGAGAAAATGTACCGATGTATCTGGCTGTCTGAGGAACAACAACAATTGCAAAAAATTATTTGGCGAACTACGCCGTCAGAGAAATTGCAAGAATACCAACTCTGCACTGTTACTTATGGCACTAAGTGCGCACCGTGGCTAGCCATGAGAACCATCAAACAACTTGCATACGATGATGGCTACAAATACCCCACGGCTGCCAAAGTACTACTGAACGAAGCATACGTCGATGATGTCATAAGTGGCCACAACTCACTGGAAGCGGCCCAGGAACTCCAGAAATCGCTTATCGATATGTTAAAAGGAGCCGGGATGAACTTACGCAAGTGGTCCAGCAATCATACAGCATTGCTAAAGAACTTAAATAATGATCAGATCTCACGCAAAAACACTTTTGATTTCAAGCAAGAAGAATCCATGAAAACACTCGGACTTGGTTGGAATCCTCAAACCGACACATTTGCGTTTAACTGGAAATTTGATGAAAAATGCCGTCCGGAAATAACCAAAAGGCGGCTTCTTTCAGAAATATCACAACTTTATGATCCACTGGGTTGGCTGTCACCCATAACTATTGCGGCAAAAATAATATTTCAAGAAGTATGGGTCAACAAACTTAACTGGGATGATCAGTTACCCTCTTATATAGCAGATAAGTGGCTGAAACTAAGAGCTGACATGCCCAACGTAAAAAACATAAAAATCAAGCGCTGGATCGGTTTAACAGAGCAGAAGATCGAACTATTTGGATTCTGCGACGCCAGTGAAAAGGCTTACTCGTGCGTGGTTTACAGCTGCGTGAGAGATGAACATAACAAGCCAACAATAACATTACTTGCTGCTACTCGTAAAACAAGAGTAGCGCCCTTATCACAAACGATCACATTACCGAAACTTGAACTTTGCGGCGCACTCTTACTAGCGCAACTCATCGAAAAAATCAGAGTAGCGCTGAATGAATTCGACATAACTACAAGCGCTTGGAGCGATTCCCAAGTGGTACTGGCGTGGATACAGGGAGATACATCTAAGAGGGAAAAATACGTCGCCAATCGAGTTGCAAAAATAACACACTTAATGCCTGCCACGGAATGGCGTTATGTGAAGTCGCAAGATAATCCTGCAGACTGTGCATCAAGAGGATTGCTACCAACGAAGCTTAAAACATTCAATCTGTGGTGGGAAGGCCCCACATTCCTGACCACCTTCCAAGAAAAAAGTCGTGAAGAAAATATAACATGCACATTTACAACTAGCATAGGCAACGTTTGCCAAGCGAAATCGAACTCTATGAACAATGAAACCAATAATTGTATTCATAACTTATTAACTAATTGCAGTTCATTTACCAAAGTAAACAGAATTGTAGCATGGATACAACGATTTATCGGAAACGCACGTAACAACACGAAACGTGACACCGGATACCTCACTTTATGCGAATTAAACAAAGCAAATGAACAAATAATAAAATATGTGCAACGAACGGAAATTACGCAAGAATATAAACAACTTATGAAGAAAGAAATGATTCCTACGAAAAGTAACATTTTCAAACTTAAACCATACTTAGATACTAGCGGCATACTCCGAGTCGGGGGTCGACTGAACCACTCCAGTTTACCTTTTGAAATGAAGAATCCAATCATTCTACCTAAGGGTGGACGACTGACTGAATTGGTGATTCAACAAGCTCATCAGACGACTTTACATGGAGGAGCCAGACTAACTTTAGCGCACATCCGGCAACGGTATTGGATCGTTGGCGGCAACAGAGCGGTGAAAGCTGAACTACGGCGCTGTGTGCGCTGCCATCGCTACAACCCGTCGCAGTTGAATCAACTTATGGGAGAACTGCCACCACAACGAGTAACACCTTCGCGGCCGTTCACCCACACGGGGGTTGACTTCACAGGGCACGTCGAAGTCAGACTCAACAAAGAGAGAGGGGTGCGAACCTCAAAGGGTTACATATGCATTTTTGTATGCATGGTGACAAAGGCTGTACACATAGAACTTGCATCGGACTTAAGCACTGAAACCTTCATAGCAGCCTTCCAGAGAATGTGTTCCAGGCGCGGAACACCAAGTCACGTCTACTCAGACTGTGGTACAAATTTCATCGGCGCATCAAGGTTGCTTCAGAAAGAGTTCGAAGACTTCAAGCAATACTTGTCACCTGACTTCTTCAAGAACATCGCAGACATGGGGGTACAATGGCATTTTAATGCGCCCGCTTGGCCAACTGCTGGCGGACTATGGGAAGCAGCGGTCAAGTCAATGAAGTATCACCTTCGTCGGGTGCTAGGAGACCAAAAACTGACGTATGAGGAGTTTACTACCCTGCTTGCGAAGATAGAAGCATGCATGAACTCCAGGCCGCTTTGCCAACTCACTGAAGACCCCGAAGAATTTTATAACTATCTTACACCAGGTCACTTCCTGACGGGGGGACCAACAATGTCTTTACCACGAGCTGACTACACTGAAAACAAAATGGATCTACGCCGACGATGGCAATTAACAGAACATATGCACCAACAATTTTGGAAGAATTGGTCAAGCGACTATCTTGCACAACTACAAACACGCAGCAAATGGAATAATCCCAAGAAAAATCTCAGCGAGGGAGACATCGTAATAGTCCGGGAAAACAATTTGCCGCCAGGAAAATGGGCTATGGAACGGGTGCTAGAACTTCACCCTGGAGAGGACGGATATGTTAGAGTGACAACGCTGAAAACACAAACTGGCGTCATTAAACGACCCATAATAAAACTATCAGCTCTACCCATCAACACTAACATCAAAAATAATGAAGAATGCAAGACAAATTTACAGGAGACCAAGGCAACCGAAAAAACTTCCACAAGAAAAAACTCTGAAAAAAAAATGTCTTACAAACATTTTCATGTATCTGTTCACACTGTTAATACTTGTGAATGACTCAGATTGTTCGCAACTAAGGTCGGGCACTCAAATTACCAACTTGGAACCCGAGCGACCGATTTACTATGACACCATCGGCAAGGTTGAACTAATACACGATGAATGGACTTTGCTCACATACTACAACTTAACAAACTACTGGCAAGGCGTTCAACACATTGAAAAAAAACATTAACGGTGTAAGTGACCTTTGCCAAAAGATCCACCAAAGTTATTGTCAAGCTACAACGGATCAACTTTCCCACGAGATGGAACTACTCGACTTTTACAACACGATCCTGCTGGCTCCCCAAAAACATTTATCTACACGCAAGAAGCGCGGCTTGATCGACGGAGTAGGCATGGTAGCCAACAGCTTATTCGGAGTCTTAGACCAGAAATTTGCTGACAAATACCACAAAGATATTGAAGCCATACAGCGTAACGAAAACTACTTGCGTGAACTCGCAAAAAACCAAACATCGATCATGCAACTACAAAATGACGTTCTGAAGAAAAACGATGAAAATATCAAGCTTCAATGCAAAATGATAGAACAATTTATGGACGAAACGAAGAAGAACATGGACAGCATTGAAACAGAAATACAAACAATAATGGCCACTAGCTACTTCAACTCCGCTTCGCTTACAGCATCCCTACTACTACGAAATCTTAAGGAAATTCAAACTATGCTGCTGAACACCCTCACTAATGTTTACAGTGGGCATATGGACGTGCACTTGATATCACCAGTCAGCCTTGTAAAGCAACTAGAAGACATATCTGGCAGACTGCCGAGAACTTTGTCATTTCCGACAGACAATATCAGAGAAGATATCAAGGAACTTTACAAGTTGCTATACGTGAAAGCACGAATAACAAGAAACTACTTCATGTTCGAAGTTCACATTCCCTTAATTTCAAATGAGGACTTCACTTACTATCGGGCTATCGCCATACCATTCAAGACGGAGTCAAATTACAAATTGATGCAATTATCGTCGGAATACATTGCCGTGAACTTTGAGAAGAATTCTTACATCTCACTAAACGAAAAAGATTTCAAGCTATGCATCAAAATACAAGAACATAACTTCATTTGTAACGCAAACATACCTGTGTTCAACTTACAAAACAAGAATGCACCTTGCGAAGCAAAACTACTGGGTCATCGTATTACTACGTCACCGTGTGACGTAGATAGCGTGACGTGCGAGGAGGCATGGATCAAGTTGCAAGAATCAAACAGCTGGCTGGTTGTTTGCTGCGAAAGGTGCGAATTACGTACTGTTTGTGAAAACGACGTAATATCGCAAACGATTACATCGGCGGCTATAGTTACTTTGAGTCAAGGATGCGTGCTGCGGTCAAAAGAACTCACCATCACTTCGCACAATCAGTACAACAGCAACCTCAACGTGAACTATGACATGCATGTCCCGAACCTGAACTCGCCGATAAACAACATTGTCAACGTCACACTTCATAACGCGGCACACGAACTCTTCACTCTCAAGAAAAACGACTTTGAAGAAATTGACAAGAAGCTGCGCTTCCAAGAAGAGAACGAACCAAAACTACCATCCACTATCACGGATCATGATGTTCACCAATATGCAATTTGTTACCTTTTACTAACAATTGCTGTCATCACTTTCCTGTGGATCGTAACTAAGAAATACTACGCACTGTTCAGAAAGCGGCTTTCGAGGAAGATAAATAAAACGCCAACGCATGAGGACATCGAACTTCAACCAATGGGATCTCGAAAGCAGACTGCCAGAGAAGAAAACCAGCAGTCGCCTACAGACATCGGCCACGGTCAACCTCAAGGACATCGAGACAACATTGCCTTTACTTTTGATTAATCATTTTACTTTACTTTAAGATAGATTTTGTACAGGCGTTTCTTTCTCTCTCTACTCATCTTAGCTTCTTTAGGGGGTTGCCAATATGTACGGTCTCATCGCCGTACATTTTTCTGCTTACTTTGTAACCTACTCTAGCCTAATGATATGCGTCATAATTTCACATTATAAAATAACATGACTAATGAAGTAAAATATAGTGAACTCATAACTGTGTAGCTATCAACAACTGAGAGAAATAATCGCCTTCCACTCTAGTACTGTAACTAATTCATAACTTAATAAACTTAACTATTGCATCTTAGTGGAAAGTGTTTCTCTATACTTTACTGAACTTTCAAACCTTCACGACTAATCAGTGTACGGAGTTAACTACTACAACCCGTACAAAATTGTTAAATTCTTCACCGGAGCAGTCTCCGGAACCAATCTAACCTATACCAACACAAACTCATTCAGAGTGGTGGTCGGTGTATGGCCCACTTTTTAGTAGTGGGAATATTATAGGTTGGGTGGTATGTACAGCTAGGGCTGAATGTACTAGGCGCCTTCAAGTTTTGAACTCACCTTCTCATTAGTCTGCTGATTTTGGTTGTGAAAAAGTTTCATACCACAAACACTGGCTTGAACCACCAAACATCAAAACACTACAGAGAGTAATCCTACTATTAAAAACCAGGGGGTGCTGGATTATTGGACTGTTCGAATTACTGGATTGTATAAAAAAGGCATTTTAGAATGTCCTAATTTAATAACATGTGGGAAGCAGTGGCGTAGGCCCGGGTGGAGGGTGCCGGATTAGTGAAATTACTGTATAGTGTTTCGGTTTTCAGGTATGTCTGATATTACACTTATTTGGACATCTTGGTTGACCCTGTCACATGAACATTCCAGGTAGAAGAAACCCTAACCCCGCCAGAGCTAGCAGTACTCCAGGGTGTTGAGAAAAGACTGAAGCAGCTCAGCACAGCAGAGATGGAGCTCGATAAAAACCTCTTCATATTCAAGTGGTATTTTATGTTCCCAGAGACCAAGTAAGGATAGCTTTCAAGGTATGAAGGCTTAATTTAGTCTATGTTTCTGGTCTGGTTTACTGGAAACCATTATGTTGGTCCTTATAAATGACATCTCTAGTTAAAATTATGCTCTTAACGTTTTTTTTAAATTTAGAAGTATCTAAAGTGACCATGTATTTTTATTGAGTTAAAACTCAAATCTGTAAATTAAAACTAGGATAAGGAAAATGAATAAAACACTCAAAAATACGTTCTTAAAATTTTATTTGACCCCATTGATACTCAATAGTTGCTCAAACATGTACAACCTATACCGTCGATTGATTATTATTACAAAACATATCCGACTATCTACCTGGGCAGCCGTCACACGTAATCAAAACAAAACGGCGGATAATTTGAAGCGAAATTTACAACTACTGAATCTCTGAATCATTGCGAACAATGAAGACTTCTGTAAATACCTAATGCTGGCTGGTTCACCGAGGTATTATTTCAAGCTCGTATGATGAGTTTTTATTAAACAATTCGAAAATGGAAAACATACTTGTTTAAAAAAAAATATAATATCCAGAAGATTTATGCTTCACTGAACTAAAGTTAGTTGATTTAATCCGTAAGAGGCAAGGGAGCACTGTTGTTAATCTGTATAGCATTGACATAGAATTCAATGAGAAAACATAATTATGAAAAAGATCGTTGTGACTTTTAATTTGTGCCCACCTGTACCTCAACTACTTATCCATTTAAAAAACATACAAAAAATTCAGGAATGATAAGTTACTTCTAGGCAAGCGTGCTCCATCGTCGACCACATCATCGCTTATCACCAGCGGTTTTAGAAAAATAACTTTTCTGTTAGCATTCACGCCAAACTTTTAGTACAAAATGTATGGGAATGACATTACCTGCGGAGAGAATTGTCACGTGACTTCTCGCCAGGTAATGTCATTGCCATACATTTTGTACTAAGCGTTTGGCGTGAATGCTAACAGAGGAGTTATGGTGAGATAGTGGTCAAGCGCGAGCCTATAAAGTCATTAAAAAAAGAAGAGAGGATCTTGTTTTTTTATAGAATACCTACAATCATATTTTGATTCTATTAATTAATTTTACTATTGCACAAACATCTGCATCGTCCCGGTGAACCCAACCATAGAACACTTCAAATGAAATGACAATTAATCAACATTGTTATAATTATTAATTAATATTAACAAGTATATAGATTATGTACGTACGTAGTTAAACACCTGTTAAACAGTGACATCTAATATTTTTATGATTATTTTAATTTATTACAAATATTCGTCGATGTGTGTACTGACAAAAATTTTTGAGGAAACTGGGGGAAAATTTGCTAAAAACTTCACTTCTGCTTGCTTAACACCGTTTGCGAGACATGTTTTTATTATTTTAAAATGTTACTCAAGTAGTTTCGGTACCTTTTTTTTGTACTGTTGTTAGTATTTTTTTTGGTTTGAACTATTAAAGTCGGTCTATATATGAAACCATTCTTCAAGATGTTTTCCTAATCTTTGTCAACGCACACTCGTCGCTTCGTAAGATATCCACTTTAAGCTAAAATAGTGTTACACTAGATTGTCTAAATTAAAAAGTCGACGAATATTTACACACGTATGCCACGGCTTGATGCCTCGTATAAAACTCAACAAAAATCTAAAATCTGTCAAATAAATGCATTTACATATAATTTTGTTTAAAGTTAAAGGAATACAGGAATATTTGATTCATTACTTTATAGTGACTACAACATGCTATTAAACACTGATTGATACATTTAATAAAAATAAAACATAATTACCCATATACCTAATCGACAACCCATTAATCGAATTGAATAAATAGAATCATTTGAAATGAAAAATATTGAATACATCTTATCACTCAGTCATTAGTTTGTTTTTCGAATAATTTCAATTGATGTTCAGTACTTCGAAACCGATGTTACTCCATATTTCTATTCTTGCACTTGAATTCATCTGGTTGTCTGGTTCATGTTCTTCTTAAAGTACGCAGACGAATCAAGTGAATATGCATTATTATTATGTAAAATTTGTGCACATTTAATTTTACATAAACAATATTTATAAGTATGTACCAGAAATTTAAACTAAACTTAAAGTTGCGAGAGACATCATAGCCGGGCCAAAAAACACCCATTATTTTAGTCAGATTATTTTATGAACTATTCTATGGAAATATTAAAAATACAGTGAAGACATCGACTATCTGGCCTAAGATATCACCTTAACGCGAACGAATCGACCTACATTATCCGACTATACATATTTGAGATGTTTACAAAAGCAGTTATTTTTATCTAATATTAATGTTATGAATAGTGTGTGTGTGCACTCAAGCTCAAAAATGCAACTAAAATTGTATCTACCATAAATAGACGGGAAATGCTCGATTATTGTTACTCTGAGGGGCTGTACTGCATTTTCATTAAATCCAACTTTCCAAAATAATGTAAACAGCGACATCTATATACGAAAAGGTAAAAAGCGAAATAAAATGAAACATGCAAATTAAAATTGTATTTATTTAATTTATAAACTAGGTATTTTATACAACTTAACAAAATACATACATACAGTAACTAAACAGACCAACCAAAATATTATCATTCATACTGGCATCGAATCTTTATCAAAACAACTCATATTGCTGCATTCATTCCTGGGAACATTGTGCGCACCTTTAGAATGAAAGTGACCCAACTCAAAAAATGCAATCTGTGGTTAATGAGCAAGAACGTCTTTAAAAATGTATAGTGATAAGACCAAATTTAAATGTATCTCTCCTGTTTTTCTTTCTGACTCATAATTTAGGCTCTAGTTCACCACAGGGTTTCAGTGTAGGCTTTTAAGGTCAGTTTATAAAACAAAATCAGAATAAACAGGCATTTTAAATTAGGTCACTTTCATTCTCAGGGTGCGATGGTCACCACACATCATCGTCTCGAAGGTATTCGATTGGCAAGAACCATCTCAGTCATAAAGTTATTCTATCGGAACAAATGAAGCAACATGTTACCACACCATGTAGTGTTGTCAATGTATTTCAGTTTCTCTCTAATACTGTTAAGTTTATGTTATTTATCACTGAGTACTTAATTTCCTTCAAATGTATGTCTGAACGTGTAAATAATTTTATTTGTACTATCACAAAACACTTCGCATTTTAATTACGGGATGGAAAGTCCAAATGAACACAAAGTTTTAAATCATTCGAGATATTTTAGCTTACAACAAAAATTGGAGCTAAGCTGAACAAATATTTAAAGACAACTCTCAATCCTTAAGCCAATTTACTAAATAGAAATATTTTTATAGCTATATTATGAGGCCAAATAAAGAATAAGTATAAAGGATAGATTTGTGATGTAAAATAAAAATATAATAATAAGAAGCTTTAATCGATATTTACAAATGTAATCAGACTGTGGTAACGCTGAGACATGAGGACCAAACTATGTTAGAGACGATAACAGAACAGGCGATCATTCGCCATACAGCGAGCGGTGATACGGTGCGGCTATATTATTATATGTAGGCATGTATAGACTTCATAAGCGAGACATATTTAAATTTTCCAAATTTACTTCTAGTGCTTTATTACTATAATTTACCACCGTTGAGTGAACCAGTCGCCGTGTCGTGAACGTCAACGTCACATACATATTGTTTCTCTGAGTAAACATTATGTATGGCGAGTGGCGCTGCCTACCGCCTCGCTGCGGCACTACGCTCCCATACAAACTACAACTAGCGCAGTAAATAGCATAAAATTTAGAATAAAACATTTAAAAAAAAAAACATCCAAATATATTGCAAGAACGTATCACAAAAAGCAATAAAAATGTCTCCTAATTCATTATACTATTTACAGTGCAAAACAAGGTAATTTACACACTTCGTTTGTTTCACTAAATAATTTGTCATTTTTAGATAAATATCTCAATAATGTAATATAAATTTATATAATGATGGCCTAAATAATAATACTAACATTTGTAAATTAACGTGGCTAGCCGGGATAAAGAAAAAATATTGATGTGAAGCCAAATACCTATTACGTCCAGGAACTATTAAATTATAGGCTTACTTAAACGACGAACCTTATCCCATAGACTACTAACTTTAACGTATTTGGGCAGCATGATATCTATAAAACGAGCTATAAGTTACGCGGTGAGATATACTCGTACAGTATCGTTTTATAAAGCTATCCATAATGTTGTCGAAACGTAACAGCGCCACGAACTTGCGACATTTTCAAACGAAGCGTCAACAATGTGCGTTTTACATCTTTTATAATCTCGTACATTGTGCATGATTGTTTTTATTAAATTAATACTACGAAAATTGACAATAAAAGATATCAGTGAGCTACGCAAACTTTTTAATTTGTTACTTCATTTAAAAACATCACAAGGGTTGTTCTGGGCGACATGGTATGCTGGCTTTCTACACTGAACACATTGGAGTCCGTCTCCCGGCGACGTTGCTCTCGCTCGCGCCCACTGCCGCTCGTCTAAGTGCGTCTCCCTCAAACAGGAAGGCTTACAAAATGCAGCAAGACGCTGAACAACAACTGCTAGAACCTCCTTTACTTTTTTGCCGTTGATCTGGAAATTAACAGAGGAAAGTGAGAAGTTTTTTTTTACACGACTGTATTACAGAGTGTAACAGAAACACGTGGTCACATTTTAAATACTGTACGGTAAGTCCAATTTTATTTCGGGAATAGGCTATCGCTTCCTTGAAGAAAGATGTTCATTTCAATGGATCGAAGCGGTATCTAAAATATAATCATACATTTCCGTTACACCCTGTAAATAGTTAAATAAAGACCATTATAGAATCAAGGGACATGGAGAAAAATTGCGATAATACTGGGACTTTGCAGACAATTAATCTTTGAACTGAAACAATTCAACGCCAGGGAACGTGTCTAACAAGCATAAACAAACTTAGAATGGCTATGATATCTTTTTCTATAATGGTCTCCAATGCTAAAATTCGAAACAGTTGATTCTTAACGAATCAACATTTTCATAACGTTCTATAAACTAATTCATTTGACTAAAACTAATTAGTACAGTAAGTAGTACAAGGTATCATAACGACTTACTAAAAGGAAGAGGGGAGGAGGGAACGGGATAGGAATTGTTAGGTCCACCGGACTTCTGGAAAACAAGTCTAGATTTAGTCACGACGTTTTTCTTGTGTAGCAAGAAAAATAACCTGGCCACTAATTACTGCACTATTACAACGTTAAGCATAATAGCCAAATTATTTAAATACATACTATAATGGATTAGGTTCAAAACTATGTTTGACTAATTTACTGAAGCTTTATTCTACACTAGCACTTCGCCTGCGACCTCTTCCGCGTTATTATTTCAAAAATAAAGCCCATAAATAGCACCCAAAATTTTTTTTTTAATAATTTGATGTGTAGTTCCAGAGATTCCTAAATACATACAAACTTACAAAAAAAAACCTCTTTATAATATTAAATACAAGTATAGATTTTCTAATCAATGTATTTCCTTGCTATACATACAGTTATGGAAGTAGGCAGGAATGGAAGTTGATGTGTTCAGAATTGAACATAGAGGTTGCTTTAATCTATTTGCTGTTAGAGCAGACACCATCCAACCCCTCATACGGGGCCCACAATACACGATTCGTATAGGAAAGTCTTCACATTGATTTCAGTGCGAAAATGATATGACACTTTCTCTCACTCATATAAAATGACCCTAGTACAAAAGTGATGATATTTCAGAATTTTACAGGTAGGATCATAATAAGGCTAGTGTCGGGAAATATATGATGGGTTCCTAAAGATAGTGTTCTCGTACCGTGTGAGTTAGGCTCGGGCAGGTGCTCGCGCGGCACGAGATGCATGACAGTGGTGCGGCCCAGCGGGAGCCCCAGGGCGCCGAGCGTCACCGAACTGTGCAGGAACCGGCCCTGGTAGATCAGACGCAGGATCTCCGCGCGCGACACGCATTCCGCCGCCCAGTCCGCTGGAAAATGCAAGGTGGAATAATTAGGACGTTTTTTTTTTACAAAAATATAGGTTGGTTCAGCCATGTCTTTTTAGGGTTCTGTACCAAACGGAGTCCTATTGCTGTCACTGACGTGTCCGTCTGCCCGTCGTCTGTCACACAGGTTTTACAGCCAAACGGTTGAAGCTTAGTATTCAAATTTTCACAGTATCTAATATATTGTTGACCCAAAGCCGTAGAAATTGTCAAAAATTGGTACGGAACCCTTAATATACGATGTCCGACATGCACTTGGCCGGTGTTTTTGGTCATTAACAGATAGGCAGTGACATCCGCTGGACATGTATAGTAACAGAAGTAATGATGATGAAAATTCTTTATTATTTTTCTCGACATTATAAAATACAGTCACTGTTTAATAAAATGAAATAGAGAAAGATATTTCTTAGTTGTTATTTATGCAACTCGTAATGTATGTTGTTACTATGCCTTTATGACATATTTCTCAGTTGTTCTTTGAACTTGCGTACCTAATCATCTACTAACAGGTACGCTAGTTCAGGAGAGAACGTTAGCTTAGCTTTATACTTATTGTGATGATGAAAAATATGGATGAGCTGCATTTTCCTTCTGGCTTTCATACTGAGAGCCGACCCCAAAAAAATATTTGAAATGTTTGTAACAAAGGCGAAGTCCATATTTTTATGTAGCCTCGAGAAGTGATTTGCAGCAAATACTAAAAGAAGGACTTTAAAAAAGAACCTTAAAAAATCTTTAAAAATGTCTCGTAACACCCATAAAAAAAACTTAGAAAATACTCACTAAAATTTGAAATCCTGCCCCCAGAGAGATTTGAACTCTCGACCCCTGGTTTACAAGACCAGTGCTCTAACCCCTGAGCTATGGAGGCTAACGGGTACGGCGTCGTAAATGGTGATAGGTATTGACGACGCGCATCTACACACACTACAATGAATCGTACAAACACAGACGTGTAGTTTATACGGATCTTAGTAGTTACGTTGCGATATCTAGATGGCGCTGGTTTAAATCGTTGGCAGTTCAGAAATTATAATTTTTCTATGACGCGTCTAACCTTGTTTATCAATAGGGTGTCGTCAAATTGAATTTTGTTTTTATTAAAAAGGAGGAGGTCATGCATTTGTTGTGTTTTTAATGAAGGCTTTGATAAATATGTATGCACCTAAATCTACCCCGTGAATCACTCTATCTATTGCTGAAAACCGCATGAAAATCCATTCAGTAGTTTTTGAGTTTATTGCGTACAAACACGACGGGGGTTTTGTTTTCTTATAAGTAGTGATGGCGTAACATGTACCTATGTCATGATATTGAATTTTCCTTTTTCTTTTTAGGCGTTGATGAACATAGTATCCAAGTATGTAGGCAGGATGTGTTTGGCAGTAACTTTGCTAGTGTAACATGTAACTTGTACCTACGGTAAAGCTGTGGCATCGGGATTCCGTGAACTAAGTAGGGGTGGTACCTAAGCGTGCCCAAACCATAGTGTGGTCGGTAATTTCCTTCTTCTTTTTCATTCATAGTGCATAATGATTCCAACGCGATTTTCAGGTAAAAAAGTACCTAAAACTTAAAATGTTTGCAAAGCGTTATTCTGGGAACGAAATATATTTTGAAAAGCTTATTTATTCAGTTTTGTGCTTTAGCTTTGTTATCGAGGACAAGCATTATTAATTAATTTATATCACCCGATATTTTGAGGTATAGGTAATTAATTAGATAGTTCATTAGGTTTTCTTTTGTGATGAACCCGCTCTTGACCTCGATCTAGGAATCGATCTCGATCGATCTAAAGAATCTTTATTTTCTCACAAGAACATTTCACTTAAAAGAGATTATAATTTAAAAAAAATCTTCGTCTAATGACGAAGCATGCAAAGATAGACTGAGTTACAATAAACAATCACAAACGAAGTAAAAATGCAGATACATCTAAGACAAGTTAACACAGCTGGCTTAAGTTACTCTCAAAAGTACTCAACTACACACCTGATAAAACTCATTTGAGTAGAGATGATTCAGTTATACTATACGTAATGCAGCCTTCCCGGTCCAAACGAACCATCGATCGTCTTACGAACTACCTAAGGGTGTTATTAGACCAATCGATCGATCGTCGAACGATGCCATCGATCGATGGCTTTGGCTGATCGACGCGCGGATACCGGTCGATAAACAATCGATCGGTTGACGTCGAGTAATCCATTCTACCATCGATCGAGCGATCGATTGGTGGACCTAGTAGAAACTATCGATCGACGTCGACTAATTCACCCTACCATCGATCGACGGTCGATCGATGGGTGTAATAGACTCTATAGAGAACTATCGATCGACATCCATTAATGCATTCTATTATCGATCGATGGCATCGATCGACGATCGATCGATAGGTGTAATAACACCCTCAGTAACGGAAAATTGCAGAATGCGTTAGGTTACAATAAATCTCGTAAAATAATAAATTTTTCCTCGGTTGGGTTTTATTGTATTCGAAATTAATTATCTTTTTACAAAATAATGTGAAATTTATATAATGCATGATTTATTACAATCTTACGAAGTTTACATTAATCCGGTAACACCACAAAATGGAGGTAGATTTTTTTAATTTTAGTTGGATGATGAGCCTGCTCTGATCTCGATCACGCCTGATGGTAAGAGATGGATGTGGTCAACGATGGAACGAACTAGTCCAGAAGATGCCTATTTACTTTTGCTTTAAAGGCTTGATGGGTTAGGTATCTGACTGTTCCTAAATTACCGTGGGCTATAAAAATTACTACGTACTTTTCCTAGTTAGGTTATCCTATTGTAGGACCGGCTTCCCGTACCTAGACCTAACTTGCATGCCTCTCTTAACTAACCTAAACATACCACTAGCCAAACCAACAAGCTTCGCCGATAAATCACAGCCACCAGGAGGCGCCACTATCGTTCGCCCCAGCGACAATAATTTGTGCACCAAACACGAACGGCGTTGTGTGCCCGCCGATAAATATCTACCTATCTACTACGTATTTACGTGCTAGATAAACTAAGATATTTTATTGAGACTTTTCCTACGGTGGAAATCTTGTGGAGTTTTCTACAAGTTATTTCTACGTAGTTGGTGGTTAGATAGTGGCTTAATTTTCGTTGTGCATGCGATTGTGTTGTCTGATTTTGTAGTTAAAGTTGGAGGAATTTAGGGGTTCTTTAGTATGTGACGTTAGTTTAAAAGGTCTTTTTTTTTTGGATAAATTTCTTTTCGGACATGGACTTCGTAAGTACCTACAATTTACGAAGTTTTGAAGAGACCTTCATACGTTCATTTAATAAGACATCTTTCCTAAATTCCCTTCGTGAAGGCTATTATATTTGAAGGCTATTAATTAACACTAGCCCAATGGCAACATGTTCAGATGTCTAATGATAAGTAAGCGATTGATGATTTTAACATGACATAATATTATTATGCACTTTATACTGTTTTATTTGGAATCTAATTCAGAACATAAATAAATTAATAAACGATTAGGGGCTTTAAATAACCATATACAAAAACAATTAAATGTTAAACTTTGAACCACAACTATGCCAAAACTAAAGATAATAGGTAGGTGCGGTATATTTTTGCCAAGCCAACAAGCTAGCATATTTTTTTTACAAGACCACGAAGCCAAAAAATAAAATTATGGTAGGCTAGGTAATTACAACAATTATCGTTATATGACCTGTTCACACCTATCCGAGCATTCTGAGCACAGTAACTGACCTCAGGGAACGTGTTCAAAACAAGCTCACGTTTTGCTCTTAGTCGTCTTTAGTTTCTTTTTTACAAACGCGCGAATGTGTGTGTCAGCCATATTATGCCGGACGCACCATGTGTTTTTGGATCGGGCGTATATAAAAAAAAAGATTTATATTGTGTTATGAAGACACTTCCTTAAAATACTAATTGTGTATTTTACTATGATTTTGTGCCAAATCCTAAACAAAAAACTGTGTTTATTGTTTTAAAAATAGCCAAAACATGATGTTGATTAATTTTGATCAAGTTTTAAATTACATTTTAAAGTGGGTGGTAGGTAGATACCTAATTGTGGTTAAGTGTTGTTGTAGATATTTGCGTCAACAAGACCATTTTCTATTTTTTTATTTTCCCTAAGACCGAATTTGACGCACAAAAACAGGAAAAACGATCGAAAGTCGTTACTATAATCGGTACCACAATAATCAAATAGAATATGGCACAATAAAGTAACTTTTATAGTGTCCGACCGATGAAGAACAAGATGTTTAGCCGAAACCGAATCCGTAACCGAATGTTCGGCTCCCCTTCCAGTTTCGGCCGACCGAAACCGAAACTCCACTTGGTGGGGGAAAGACGGCCCAAAATTGAAACTTTTGTCTTAAAAAGTTATTAGACCATTGAAAAATCAGACCTAACTTTCATAAAACACTAAGTAAATTAGTGAAACGATGATTAGTGATTAGGATTACACACAAATGATTACAGACATAGACGAGCCAGACAGTAATTTTATATTCGGCCAATTTTTGCCCGAAACCAAAACTGCAGCCGAAACCATATTTATTTGGCCAAAACTGGCCGAAGAAACCGAAACCGAACCTTCGCGCTTCGGTCGGACACTACCTTATAATATATCTACAAAGAACAGCAAAGAAACGTGTTCGAAGCATTGATAAATATTATATAATTTGTATATTAGTGGTTTGAAGTTAATATCATTGCGGCAGACCATTGATCCGATTTAACGTGTCATAAATTTATAATATAGCCTAAAAGACTGTTATGTATAGTAGGTACTTCTCTCTTTATGAAACGAACGATAAAAAGGAACCGACAGAAACATAATAAAATTACCATAGCATAAATCCCAGGAATTTTAAGAATTCTACGTGTTGTGTGAAAAGTATCAGGGACATTTTTAATATGATAGAGACCTAAAAACTGAACGTCTCGTTTCTCTGTGTGTGTAATAATTTGTGCGTAATCATCTTTTTATTGACTTATTTAGTACTAGCTTCTGCCAGCTAAGTGTGTAAGTGTTAAGTTACTCCTTATATAGTCAGCTAGCTGCCAGTAAAATCTTATCAGACAGACAGACAAAAATTTTAAAAATTGATTTTAGGCACAGGTATCGTGCAAATAACTATGAGCTTAAAAAAACTATTATGTTGACATTACAAACAGACACTTCAATTTTATTTATTTGTATTAATATGTACAGTAGTGCTATTCTGTAAAATCTCACCGTGAAAACTTAGGTGAAGTGAACATGAAGTGGGCTGTCAATCCATAAAATCAAGGTGGAATGACAGTTCACTTCACGCTCACTCCACCTAAGTTTTCACGGTGAGCTGTTTACAGAATCGACCGGCTGATATTGATGATGATTTGACAGCTGCGACCAACAGCTTAACGTCCTTTCCCTTTTTTAGCATATGGTACTTACCAAATACTCGATATATTGTACCTACTTACATGTTAGATCTCAGAATACCAACTAGTGTCAAAGTTGTAAGGCTATGTTGACGCCATCAATCAGTAGCCCCGCCCGCTGGTATGGAGATCAGAGCGGGCTAGCTAACTACACCACTTTAGTGTATAAACTTAGATTTGCATCCGCAAGCTTTGGGGGGAACTCACATGTTGGAGCTCAGTCATGATCGAACATGTTTTGATAAGTGATGCTGTTACAACCTTGAGAGGTAAGAAAGATGGATTTGATTTCATCTGAGAGTGACAGGCGGGTAATGGGATGTTTCCTGGGTATAACAATAATAATTCTATATATTCCGTAAGTTAGATTATCAAAAAATATTGGACACGTATTTTTTGCTTTACCAAACCAATAAAAAATGAGAAAAGAGGCTTGTTACGTGACTAAACGGTACAAAGTTTAGCGCGAAATTGTAACGCACTGTATCGTCCTCATTTTTGGTTTACAAGACAAAAGAAAAATACGTGTCCAATCTAACTGACGGACTTCTTACATTTTTTTAGGAAACTAGCCATTATTAATATTATTGGAATCAAATGTTCTCACAATTTAGGACCCTGTTTTAAACTTTTAATCCGTGGTGGCTTGACAACTGGGCTTACCTCAGTAACTCAGTTGGAAATGGCTCTTTGTGCCTATTGGCTTATCTTTCTCTCTCTCCTGCTTCATATGGAGACAAGTCGGGTAAATAGTGATTGCAGCATTTACTCGACTACACCAGAAGGAGGGAAATTATTGATAGATTCACGTTTGACCCTGATGGTAAGCGATGATGTCGTCGACAATGGAACACGCTTGCCTAGAAGTAACCTATAATGTATCTTCATGAGTAAAAACAGAGTTTGTGTTGATTAATATTATTGCACATATTTTATATTTCTTTATCTTGCAGCTTGCAACGTTTTGTTTGCACTTCTTAAAGCCGAAATTGTTATCAGTAAAACTACTTTGCACATATTTAACAGATAATAGCCGGTCTTATTTCAGTCATATGACTGTAATTACCTTCAATTTTAAAACAAAAAACAGAAAAACAAAGTCTTAACTGTGCTATTGTAGTGTTTGGAAAGATTTAGAGAATAAACACTTCTTATACATTTTTAACCTTGACCAACTACATAAAGAAATCAAATCCTGCTATCATGTAACTAGGTAATTTTAATGATAAAATATTAGGAAAATAACTAACATTTCAGACTTCAAAACAGACTAAAACTAATCATCAAAAATGAAAGAAGAAAATTAGACAAACCCAAGCAAAAGTCAAGATTAATAGCGAAAAACTTTGTTCGGTGTTAGGTCTGCCAATCCTAAGCCCTATTGCAGACTACTACATCACAAAGCAAACTGATTGCCCATATCCGTAGGGCGCTCATAACCAACTACCCATACTCTGCACACATCACAACAGGCTAACTATTTATAGTCCTTTGCTGAACACAGTAAATGACAGTTGGAACTGTTCAAAGCTAAGTGAATTATGGCCAAAACAGACACAAATTGATTTGATTCAAAAGTAATTTCACGCTTGGGCTGTGATACAAATGTCCAAAATTACACAGTTGTGGGGTTAATTATGAACTAGTGAAGGGATTAATTTAGAATTTACATGGTAATGTGTTCTTATAAAGATTTTAGCTACAACCTTAAGACAAGAGTCAATAGGTTAATTCTAGGCAAGCGTGATCCATCATCGCCGTACCATCAGTACGATAGTGGCCAAGTGCGAACTTATCAAAGTTAAAACAAATAAATAAAGGAAGTTATGACAAATTATTCTGTTTCTTACAATGTTAATTTAGTGAATGCAAGAAGTGTCTCAAGATTGTACCCTGTGGCAGTCTTTGAAAAAGCCTTTGTACAACAGTCGATATCTTGTTTTTCAGGAAGTTAATCTCATGGAAGGTTACTTCCATTTAATCTTTTAATGTAACATTCAACAATATTTTGATGAGAGGCAAACAGTATCGTACTTTTATGTTTTCCGTTAATGAACGTTGTTGTGTAAATTATTTTGCATATTTTAGGATGTTTAAAAATACACAATACCACAGTGCCAGTGGACATTTTCGATAACAACACTTTGGGAAAATCCCCTCATATAATGGATACGTGGATTTTCCAAATTTATACCTAAGCTATTAAGTTTTATGTCAGGATTATTTTTGAAAGCATTTCCTCCACACAACATTTTAGATAAAATGAGTTTTGCAGACTGGCATATCCAAAGAGACCTTCTATGGTGTCAATGGCGATAATGAAGAGTTGTATATGGTATGGAATCTTAATGATCGTGTACCGTTATCACCTTCAGGCCAGTTATGGTAGACGTGTGATGAAGAAAGAGCCCAGCAGTAGATGAAATCGGCCCGTACTTAATGTTGATGGATGAAAATGAGATGTCTAAGGAATGATGATGAAGAGAGTTGTATGGCATTGACTTATAATATAGGGTGTTAACCGAAATCCGTGGCCATATTCAAAAAAGTCATAGTTAATTCCGAAAAAAAAATTTAGTCCTCCCATACTAATTTATTTTGATCTACTAAACTTAAACTGTAACTTTGTAAAAGTCCAGTTTTTGAAGTGAAAGGCGCGTTGGGCATTTTTGAGACGGGAAAAACAATTGAACTCGCGAAAACTGTTACCAACACCGCTTCGCGATCCGCTACGAGTGCTACGACGCGTAGCACTCGTAGCAGATTGAAGTGAAAATTTCTTTAGGTGTGTTGGGCATTTTACTTCAAGTTTTCACATCTGTCGGCACTCCTGGAGTGCCACTGTTTTTTTTTTTGGTAATCTACTATGGTATTCTGTTGTTGATTTCCATGGTACTAGAAACAGTATCTAAGACTAAGATATGGCCACCCTTTTCCGTTACATCCTGTATAGTAAGGACAGGGCGGACCGCATGTTTCCCAGACGATGACGCCACAACCTGGCTCTACTAGACCGAAGTGAACCCGCCAGTGGTCGGTATCTTCGAGAGCGGTCATGTGCGCGAGACACATCTATGTTATGGAATCAAATGTTCGTGTAATATTACCTTCAGGCCAGTTATCGTAGACATGTATCGCGATGTCGCCCGCTGAGTCGACAGGACTGAACACAAACTCCTTCGTTTTGCCCGACACCAGAATTAACCGAAGATTTATCTGTGGGAGCAGAGAAGAGGAGTATTAGTTGCATGTTAAATTCAATAAATATTGATGACAAAATTTTAGAATAAGAAATGTTTCGAAGATATGTAACAATAATTTAATTTTCCATAGCAGATAAGAAAACAAATCTTTCAATCTTTAGTTACCAGAGCCGTCATATAGCATTTGCAAACATAAATGTAGTTAGTCAATGTTGCAGAAAGATGTTCAAATTATTTTATTGTCGCTAACCGCAAATTAATAGTACGAGTCAAAAAGACGATGTGCTTAACGATCACAAATGAGTCAATTACAGTGAAGTACCTATCATCATCTTAACTAATAACACTGATTAGCAGATTCCAAAATTTTCTACCCAGAAGAAGAGTAGATGCAGCTCAAAGTGACCCATTTTATAAAACGGACGACTTAGCACAATATTATTTAATTAAATAGGACCTTAATAGATCGTAGAATAGTCCTGCCTGGAAAACCACATTAAAAAAAAACGCGCCAAGTACACTACTTCACAAGTAACAGGTGGGGTGGAAACGGGCATATTATGGAGAAAACGAGTTGTTAAACTTTTTAAATCGCTATATCTCAGAAATCGTAATTCATAAGAAAAAGTATAAGAACAATTTTTATAGATAATTAAAAGTTCTACAATTTTGTCTGAGCTACTTTTACGATAAAAGTTATTGTTTGGCTGAAAAATGCAAAAAAAATATACCATAATAAATGGTTTTTTTGCCATATTAAATGGGTTTTTTTTTGCCATGATATGCCAGATGTGGGATCGATGAGGACTTTTCACATTTTATTTATAACTAGCGACCCGCCTCAGCTTTGCTCGGTTACAAATTATACACCTAAACCTATAACCTATTGGTGAAAAGTGAAAAACCGCATGAAAATCTGATTAATAGTTTTTGAGTTTATCCCTACAGACGCGGCGGGGACTTTGTTTTATAATACAGTGTGAGTCTTTATAATGTGCACATATCGAAATGAGGGAATCTATACTTAATTTTATCAACGAAACAATATAAAAAAAATAGTTTTTTTATATTAAAAAACAAACGAAAACAAAATGGTGTTACTTTAAAACTAAACGATATATCGCGATTAATCAAGCTCCACAATGATGAGGCGTCCTCATAAAATGAAGATTGTGAAAAAAAAACTACTCTCAAATAAAAATGTTTTTTTTTTTTAAGAAAAACCTGTTTTTTTTTTCATCAATTTAAAAAAAAAATAGATTTTTTTAAATATTTTTTCCGTCGATAAAATTAAGCATTGATTCCCTCCGATATGTGCACATTATAAAGACTCACACTGTATTACTATTGTTACTAGCTAAAAAAAAAAAACAAACAAACGTGGTTCTGCGATTAAAAAATGGAGGTGAGGGAAGGAGTGTGAAAAACACTTTACGACCTATTCTCATACATCACAAATTTACAAAAAAAATATGTAATCGGTCGAGCCGTTTCGGAGGAGTGCAACCACAAACACTGTGATACGAGATTTTTATACATTTTATCTTATTAGAAGATATAGTGAGTGATGGTGTTCTGTACCCGGAGTGTCAGTTTTTAACGTACTAAATCGCGTTAAACTAAACGTCAATTTGTACTAAAACTGTATAAGCGCCGCCTGCTGACAATAAAGTGTAACCTCTTTTTTTCTATACGATTTTTATTTTATACGAAAACGCGTTCAAGTGCATAAGAAAACTCACACTAAGCACTCAGAATATTCGTATAAATATTCAGCTCTATGCAAATTACTGTAACCTCGAATGTCTATTTTGACCGGACTATATCTTGAATTTAGAATCCGCTAATCAGTGTTTAAACTTAGCATATTGGTTAGCAAGTTTTATAAATAGGGCTGTACATTATAATTTAGCCCGTAATTTAACTACACGGGGACACCGCTAGTCAGGCAGACCACAAGGAACGCAATGAACATTCCATTCCAGAATAAACTTCATATAAATTTCTAAATCTATTATTAACCACTATTCGCGAAGCACAAAGAGCTGTTCAAATAAACAGTAACTACCTATCCACCTGCTTTTTCGTGTGAGCAATGTTTCCGATCACGCTAGGGTGTAGTATAAATTTATATTTTGCTGCATAACGAATAATTGCCTTTGATACTACAGAATTCAAGGCCTTGACCCAAAAATGAGCACAGACAACCTTAATATATTATGTTTGTAAGGAAGCCAAAAGGCTATTTGGGTCAAGGATGAAGGATATCGATTCTCGTGTAAAAGTGTAGGTATGAAGCAATTATTTGCTAACAGCGGCTTATTAAAGTGTTACAGTAAAGTTAATTAATGACTTCAAAGGAAACTAGCAAGAATGGATCGTGTATAACACTTAGGCAGAATATTTAAGGTGACCTGCGCCTCAGTGTTTATATATTATTATATTAGAATTTTATTGATTAAATTAAAGGTTTACAAAAAGTGTACATTTAGTCAAATTTCAATTTCAATAAAACGCTCACGGTCTTTGTCTTCCATATTCAAATTGATTTTCTTTCCTTTGTCAGCCTGGATTTTGTTAATCGACTAATCCATTCGACATGAAAGCCATCACTAATTGTTCGATTTTAAAAATTAGGCCAGTTGTCTCGGTCGGCGCGAATTAACATGACAAAGCCACAAAACAAGGTTTATTTAGTTTAAGCAGTTCATCCTTGCCACATTAATATGTATGGAAATGCGTGGAGCGTAGAATGTGGTGGTATTTCGTCAGTCGGTGTATTAGCGCCTTAATGCATGGTTAATAAAATAATAAGTCTCTTATTATTTAATCTGTAGCTTTGATTTGGCAAATTTATCTAAATACAAAATTGTTCAGAATTTAAAATTGGTACAAAATGTTTTTTTATTTGTATCTCATTCATAAAATTATATTCCAATTAAATACGATTGTAACGTTTACGAAAACTTCAATAAAATAAAAAACGAGATTTGCGACCCTGCCAGGATTCGAACCTGGAATCTTCTGATCCGTAGTCAGACGCGTTATCCATTGCGCCACAGGGCCTGTGAACACAGTGTCGAAAATAGCATTCACATGACGTTTGCAGGCGCTACAGAAAAAACTGTGTCAGCTTATTTCTTTCAATTTTCTTGCCTAAGAGGATTTTTCTTGGAAATAAATTTTCTATTCACAGGTATCTGACGTTCACCAATAAGGTCTTTTTTACACCTACGCAATGAACTAAAATAAAATTAATGGGTGTGGGGCGACCCTCCTATAGGAATATTACAATGTTAACGTATAGTATACTGTAATAGGGCGCATTTTGTTCGCAGCGGCCGGCTCAGGGGACGCCGGGTCTGCGGCGGCCATATTTCATTTTTCCCGCCATCCGGGAGTCATCCGCCATTTTCTTCCTTGCATCAAAACGTACGCGAAGTTTTTATATACGTTCCTTTGTGTTTTTTGTCTCCGCAATATTTCAAGGAAATTTGGCGTAGGCAATTTCATGTGTATGTATGTGAATAGTCAAGACAGCGACCTAGATATTGTACGATATTAATATTAATCTTCTGTTCATTATTCCTTTAAAGTTTCCAAATAGTGTAGGTTATCCTTTATCAGTAGGTACGCATTATGTTTTTGTTCCATTCTGTCACAAAGGTTTTATCCGTTTTATTTCATCACAATAAAATTGATGCGTACTTTAGTTAAAGCTCTTTGTTAAACAGAACGGCTGGCTCAATCCATTTCGCCGACCCACGCACCTCCAACACAGACCCGTATTTCACGAATATCGTGCTAAGTGTACCGTAGCCGATCCCACAGTTAGTTTCATCGAGGTCATTGTCGAAAAAGCTTTATAACATAGTAAAAATTTATGTTACGCTCATATTGGGGTCAAGCGGTTTTGAAAAACGGTCTTTCTTGCCCGGAATCCTTCAACGATGAAGATTCTTTGCAAATATTTCTTGTACGGGAATGTTATGGGGGTTCCTGGTGTTTTCCTATGGGGTCCGTGTTATTTATCGTTTGTATTGTGCAAACAGACTTTTTTTTGGGGAGACGCGTTGTGCTTTTCTTGTTTTTGCTCCTCATACTTTAGTTTATGATGTGTAAATAGAGGGAGCCGAGTGTATGAATCTATGGATTGCTTATTGATTCTATTACGCACGAATGAGTAGAGAGAGAGTAATACGAACTTTCATTGTATATTAACGCGATATCGTCAGCGTATTTGATGCTTTGTATATAAATATTAGAACAATTGAACAATATGTATTTAAGGAGACGACATCGTAAAAGGCGAGAAAGACGTTGCTTGTGAGCGTATATGACATGTGACGTCACGGCCATTAGCTGCCATAATGTCGCGATTTGCGGCATAGACAATAAGCTGCCATTTTTATGGTTCTATCCGCAATGCGGGGCGACGGCACTGTGCGGAACCCACCACTAGGCCGCTTCCGTTGCATACGGCAGCAATCCAACATAATTGATTAGGTAGTCTGCTATTCCAGGGTGTAACGAATATGTTCGGTCATAATGTAGATACAAAGATTCTGCCCATGGAAATGAACAAGTTTCTTCAAGTTAGCCATAGCACAGATAATATAATACTAGCGTAGCCATAGTCAAGTCCCAAACCACCACCATGCACCACGCATTTCCATTCTGTAGTATAGGCGTCTCCATAACTAAAAAAGTATCATCGTAGCGAACTTTCGCTTTCGATCCGCTGCCTAGTATCATAATATAACACAATACGAACATTGTACCTATTTTGCTATGCTAATTCCTACGTTGATTTTAATTTTTGAAGTGTACCTTGCTTTACTTTGTGTAAATTATTTCATCACCAATGCTCTCAAAACGGTAAATGAAAATATCGTGAGGAAATCGGCATGTCCTAGAACCAAAAATTCGAAGACATCTGGCAATGACATCCATCAACCCGCATTGGGCCCGCGTGGTGGATTACGGCCCACTCCCCCCTCTGACAGAGAGGAGGCCTGTGTCCCAGCAGTGTGAATATTAAAAAAGGGTGATTATGCAATGTTCTGTAATTGTACCTTTACAATTTTGAGATTTACTGTCTAGTTCTGAACTGAACCAGTCCAGCTTACCCTGAGTCTTACCAACAGCGTTAAATAGCATAGCAATTAATTTAACTGATCTTATGACCAAATAAAGACGACAAATTCCGATGTATATTCCATGAATCGGTAACGAAGAAGAAACAAAATATCGTAATTCCTATAAAGTTTTCAATTGGGGCCATATTAAATTGCCGCGGTTCCGCTATGCAGAGACGTAGCGTCGTCGCCTTTTCAAAATAAACTTAAGAGGGAACAGGGCCTGCGAGGAATTTACAAAATAGGTATTTGAAGAAACTATTGCCATCGTGCTCCCTCAAGCCTGCCCCTGTAGAGTGCGATAGGGACAGCTGCAACTCAGACCGATTTTATCACAAAATTTTTGACGAGATCGACGTTTCGTATGCCCCTTTTTTCTCCTCGAAAACTGAGCCGATACAATTATTTTTGGCACCAAATTTTAGAAAGAGTATGTCAAGGTCCCTATTAAATGTTTTATGTCAAAACTTTTCTAATTTGTCTGGTAGTCTTCTAAGAAAGGCGGTAAAAAAGGGCCATTTTTTGCCATTTTTGGTCATATTTTCTTCACTTATTAGTTGCTGAAAAAAAGGAAATGACAGGGACGTGTCAACAGCAGACCTTGACTTTTTGAAAAAAAAAAGATTGCTCTAGAGGCATTATTCAGGAAGAAAAAAGGGGAGTACATTTGTATGTAGAATCGCAGCCCCTGTTCCCTCTTAACGGAGCTTGGTTTCACAAACTATACCGGTATTGTGAGAAAATTTAAAATGGATTCCATATAATGTTGAACATGTTGTAGAAAGCCTGCAAAATAAGACTGAAATGGAATCTTCTTGGCTCACTCGGTGCATCATACATAGACTCATCCATCTCTTATCAGGTGAGAAAGCGAGATCGAGGTCAAATGCAGGCTCATTTGAAAAAAAAAACGTATTCATAATGTCTTCATCTTTTAGTTAAAAGACTGTTTTCTAGTCGGTTCTTGTTCACAGCTTATAGAGAAAGCATGTTCATTTATTTAACGACCATAAAATAAAGTAAGTCGTTTTTTGATAATTCAAAGCATACAAAACTTCTAGGCCTTTCTAAACGCCGTCTGGAAAATGACTATGCGAAGGCCTTGACATTTAAATACCTTGGAAACATGAATATCAGTTCGCAGAACTAACATAATGTATGTTCGAAGTTGTAAACGTTATTCAGAATATCAAAAAGTTTATGATATGGACCAGATTAATTCTTATTACAGGCAGAGCTGAGGTGGACCACGTCACATACTGAATAAAAATATTGATTTTTGTATGGATAACGTGCGTTACTGAAATAGATGCCCTTGTAGGGCGTCGGCATTTCGGGTGGTCATTCATAAACTTTGGTGTTCTGAATAAAATGAAAAGTCAGTAAAGGTTGCTCTGCCATGCTCATGCATGCTAACAGAAACGTCTTAATATCTTTTCGTGTTATTGTGTAGAACTGGCAAGGTACCAGGCAGAAATCCTAATGGTTAGAAATCACCGCTAATTATGCACAACTAAAACATTAATTAGGAATCGCGGGTGTGTTACCATCTTAATCCAACTTAATCATCATTCACTTGCATTATCCTAATTCATTTGAGGTCAAAATGTCTTATTCTTCCTGTCTTCTCTAGGTTGTTTTTAAATTCCTCGGTTGGTCTCGTAGTCGCAAGCGCAACTGCTGAGCGTGAGGTCCTGGGCTCAATTCCCGATACGGGCAAAAAGTGCAATTGGGATTTTCCATTACAAATTACTCAGTAGCAGTCTGGACTTTGTATCTGGTGATGTAACACCCCTGTGCCTCGAAGAGCACGTAAAGCCGTTGATCGTGCGCCTGATCTCTCCTCGGTCGTGTCGGTTTGCCGTCTATCGGACTATGTGGTAAAGGAACAGAGAGTGTATTTGTATTTGTGCAGACTCTTGTGCACTATAATATCTCTTGCGTGCCTGGCTAATCTCCGTTGAGATTGGCCGCCGTGATCGATATTCCATGTAGGTCACTCCCTTTCTTTCCACATCATGTTTCGCAGCGCTGCAAGGTAGCAAGTACAGCTATGATAGTAGCAGTTCTAGCTGGACGAGCTCCTTGTCCAAGATAACTCTTAACTGACTAGTAAACTTCTCCAAAGTGTTCGCGACTAAGTTATCCAGCTATACATACTGGTCGGACAAAATTTGAGACAAAATCGACAGTGACAATTGGCAAATCGCTACAGTCTCGCATACTTGTTGCTGTTTTACTTAGGCGGTATTTAAGTACCCAGTGCCTGGAACGCTGTTAAAAACTTGCTTAGCACTTATCACCTGTTATTTTCCCAGCAGGTAGTAGTTACTTTAATTTTAGCAAATTAAGTTGTTAGTTTCAATTCCATCACGAAGAAGTTATTATATTCTTTGGTTGCTTCTGCCAGCGGCTTCGCCCGCGTGGTAGTAGCCTATGTGTTATTCTGATGTATAAGCAATATTACTGTAAAGTTTCATCAAAATCCATTCAGTAGTTTTTACGTGAAAGAGTGACCAACATACATCCTCACAAACTTTCACATTTATAATAATAGTAGGATGATGTTTTGACTTTTTATTTTCGCTCCCAAATTCCAAAAGGTACTTTTGGAGCCATCCGCAACCGCATACTTTTCAAAACGTATTCAATTCAATCAAAGGTTTGCATTGTCTTGAAAAAAGTTTCAGTGAAAAGAATGGCATGGTCATTGGACTGTAAAAAGAAACGAAGTTCGTGTTTTTGTTATAGATACTTCCGCGACTGAACACCAACGAACCGGTTTCCTTGCCTTGCAATTTTATTAGAGCAGCCGAAGAAACTTCGTCGGGTCGTACTCAAAAATAAACTTAACTTTCGTCCCAAGTTTCTTTTCGATTTGACTCGCTGGTCACGGAAGGTCCGACCCTCACAAATATTCAAGAAAATGATAATCGATACACCCTTTAGTCGAATTATCGAAACAAAACATCTTCAGGACCTTTTCGTTCCGGGATCCTGGCTACACTATCGCCACAATTTATGTATGGCACCGGACTTCACCGAAGTTAACACCTGCAATTTCAGGTTTCCAAGTGACTTGAGTTTGCCCGTAATCTGTGAATGATGACTCCTTTCAATATATCGGTCCGCTTCAACGGTTTCCTTCATGATTCAGTGGAGAATTTCAATTCTCATTGATTGAAACCGGTTTCAATAAGGTGAAATGAAAGTTCAAAGTCGAGATTGTCTCATGAATAATTGTTCTTGTTTAGTATTATTGTTGTGTGATAGTCGTGGAATATTATTTATTTATTATTTATTTATTTATTTATTATTTCTGTAGTCATAATGTCAGTTGTGTAGAAACATTTCTGCGACTCTTTATGGCCTCAAAGTTTTACAAGTAAAATACTTTTTCCTGAACTCATTATACTGTTTTCGTTTTATATTTTCCTTGAGTACCCTAATTGTTCAACGGAGCAAGATTAGTTATCAAAACGGTAGACTTCATTATTTGTCCAGAAAAAAATATAATTTGAAAACGCCTTATCGTGTACTTGAACGAGGAAATATTTCGTAAGCTGATTACAAAATAAAAAAAATATTATTCAGGTACATTTTTCCTCTGTTGTAGACTGCGTGTGTCGTCGTTGACTTAAATTCTTTAAAACCGTGCAGAAAGGCTGCAAAAGACAGATAACAAGCTAAACCCAAATGCTCGCTTTTTCAATTTGGTCGTCGTAGTACAAGGAGTAAAAAAACAAAGGTATTTACTTAATCAGTGTATTATGGAGCTGGCGGAGTAACCGGCTACATGAAAGCGAACTTCCCTGGCGCCACGCCAACTAATGCATGAACATGTTTATATTTCCTCATGTTCGGGAGAAATTCTTGCCTCTGCTGGCTGGTTGGCTTTGACCACAGGCAAAGGCCGTGTTATCAGCATTCTACTTGTTTTATTAATGCAACGTGCACTTATGCAAAGTCCGGTTTTTAGGTCTGTCCGAAAATTCTGGTCATTCCCTTTGTTTTAGGACGAAAGAGGATATGGTCCAGTTAGCTATTAGTTTGATCTCCATTTCAGTTTTGATCTTCAATAAATGGAATCATATTTACCGACCATGTTCCATGCTTTTACCCGACCCCGAACCTTAACGGCGAATTCGCTATTAAGTTTACTGTTTATGAGGGACAATTATAAATTTAAAATTGTCCCTCACATTTCAGTGACGTGAGTTGCTAACCTGCTCTTAATTACGTTGTGATAATGTTGTCTTGCTGTTCTCTAAGAAGTATTTAAGGGAAAGGAATCTAATTGCATTACACAGCTGTACCTTTTACGCTTGACGTAATATTTTTTTCCCATATTAACGACGGCTGGTTCTGCGAATTCAAGATTATGATTTAACATGAATACATTATAATGTTTGCAAAAAGTATTGCTGATTCTGAGAATTAATATTAAAACAAGGCTAGAAGAAAGAAAAACGATCGTGCGCTAACATAACAAAGTGCTCGACAAAAACGCCTTGATATTCAAGGCTTCTACCACAGATAACAAAAAAAAAGAACTAAATTCGATTCCATTCTTCATAGTCTTGACATTTCAATTTGTTAATCCATTGTTGTGTACCATTTACTTATAAATGACGTTCTTATTGCTGGGACCTATTCGAGATAACAATGGGCGATGGAGCGGTGGAGCGGTGCTCGGTGGGGCTCAGGCCCGACCAGATAATCACGTTTAACGGCAAATAGAGTTTGTGCTCTCTGGAGGAACACTCTCGGCTGTATGGCCCATTGCTGGCATAATAGAATAATAGATTAGTGCAGGAAGCTGTAATGATCACGTTGGTTCGACATTCACCTACTTTTGATGGCTGGGTGTCGCTTTACAGTACAATCCCGATTCAGCTTTCTGATTGTTTTCGCTGCAGTAAGTACTGTGTTTTGGAACTTGTCTAGTTATCCGCAGAGATCATCTAAAAAATATTTTTTATATGTTTGTCCTCTATGCGTTCCTAAACCACTGATCAGATGATGAAACTTTGGTAGGGTCTTCTGAGGACGCCCGCGAGGGTTTCTGGCCCAAATTATTAATATATACATGTAAATAAAGCAGTAATTAAAAATGTTAGGTAGCCCGCAAAATTCAAATTTTCTTACGTTTTTTGCAATTTGCAGGTCAGTGTCAGGATGTATCTTGGTCAAAATTTGATTCGCGGCCGTAGCGAACTTAAATGACTTGCAAATTGCAAAAAACGTACGAAATTCTAATTTTCCAAAGCAAATAAAGCTCCAGCTTTCACCTTAACGTGGCATTGCAACGCATGCTGCAAGTTTCATATATTTCAATCAGTTTCATAGTGGACTTCTAAATTCTCGCCGATGAAGAATGATGAAATCCAATAAAGTTGTTCTCTCATTTTGTAATCTCACTTAATTGTCTTTATCAAGTCCTGTATTCTTGTTCCGCGGTACAGGTAATGGTGCCGGTGCAACACAATTTCTAGGTCCAACCGGTACATTGGCACCATTAACTTTAATTACTTTCTGCTTACATGGTCTAGAACTCTGGACTAGACTTTAGCTAATGCAATGTTTCTAATAACTGTATAGTTAAATGCTTTTCCTTTATTAGTCAAATGTAATCGTTTGTAAGTGTCTACCTGGGCAAAAAATTTGCAGCAAATCAAGCTTGTGAATTAAAACATACAATATGCACCATCATCGTCATCATTTCAGCCGAAAGACGTCCACTGCTGGACATAGGCCTCCCCCAAGTGTCGCCACAACGATCGGTCCTGTGCGTCTTGCATCCATCGGCTATTCGCGACCTTCACCAGCAGGTGTAGCATGACCAATTCTATCTCTATTCTACCAAGAATAGACAAAGTTCTTTTTATCTAACTTGACATCTTTTCTGCCCGAGCATCATTGTAGACTTTTGTCGACTGAGGAATAGAGAAACATTAATTTCTTCTCTTCAGTTTTAACATCGCCATGCTTAAGACGGTAGAAACCTTTCTACAATCTGGTCGATAAAACCTGTTTCTATGGTGGTCATGCTACGCGTGCTGGTCATCGGTCCACCTTGGACCGCCTTCCAATTTGCACCAGCCCAGTGCAATTTTGATTCCCAAGAAAAAAAAGGCTAGTCAAGCTTAGCTGACAAACGATATTGTATTCGTCGTATAAATTAGGGTGAGATAATTTTTCACGCATGCGCGTTCGACCCTCTTAAGTGGATTTTCCATGATCATAAATCAACCAATTACTGTTTTGGGAATATTTCCAATTTCTTCTATCAATCAGGCGCGATCCCTCGGGGCTTAAAATTGTAGACGAAAATAATATAGGGGTATGAATGAATACTGGGTATTCAAAAATATTTATTTTTCCTTAACATTTTTAGGAGTCAAATGAAATAGAACATGAGGGTTTCCAGTCTTGTGTTACGTAGCGAAGCAATATTCTAGATCCAGCTCAGAGGTAAAATATTTCATATAAAATGGAACCTGATAAAGGGGATCACATCATGGATGGCCATGATGTGATCCCCTTTATCAGGTTCCATTCGGGCATGAAATAAACAGGGACAGGTACAAAACAACAGCGTTTATAAATGTCACGATCAAGATAGGTATTATTCAAAGAGGTTAAATGCATTACTTCTTTGAATGAATATGGTTTTTTTTTTTTGGGGGGTTGGGAAATCATCCAATGACTTCTCCCGCTCTGGGTGGAGCGGGAGGGCGTGTCAGACTCTTACTGACTAAAACCCACCCCTGTTCCTTCCCTGCCTGAGTGCCCAGGGGTGCGGTAACTCATTTTCAGAATTTATCCGCTACCCCTATGGTTTCCACCATAGGGGTAGCGGATTAATTCTGAATTTGAAATATTATAATAAAGAAAAATCTTTTAACAAAAACTGGCCAAGTGTGAGTCTGACTTGTGTGCAAAGGGTTCCGAACGAATTTTGATTTTAAAACCATAGGTTTTTCTGTAATCTATAATAATAAAAATATCTGTATTTTTTCAAAATTTTAGACTAAGTAGTTTCGGAGTTATGCGGGGTCACTTTTCGTCTATTTCCTTAAACTAGTGGTCGCCCATTAAATTTTAAGTTTGAACGCTGTTAAGGTGTTATTGTCAAAGACCATAAACATGACATGACATGACTGTGAACTATAAACAAAAGACAAATACGTGTCAAACGCATGGTAGTGTGTGTAATATTTTTTTATTAATTTAATTTATTTCCATTGGATATTATAAAAATATTAGCTTTCTGCACTCCTTCAAACGTAAACTGTGCCAAATTTCATACTCCTCCGTCCGCGTAATTTTCGTAAAAAGGAATTGAAAGTTTTAGATAACATTAAAATTATTTATTGTAAAATCAAAGCAAATTGGCTGTGAAAGACGGACAGACATGATAGATACACAGTCACACAGACCGACAGACAGACATACAAGTGATTCTATAGGGGTTCAGTTTTTCATTTCACTTGTTCGTGTTTTTTATTCAGAACTTCTACAGCGTGTTAGTCGAAGTAAGCGAATAATTTCCTGAAGAAAAAATGCACTTCCTAAACTTTTTGTACGCTTGGTGTTTCTCGGTCTTCTGGGAACATTACGTAGGCAAAAGTTGTAGCCATTATTCGGCACAGTACCACAAGGCCTATAACAAACAGTAAGATTTTAGTGGCCGATATAAGGCAGCATCTGTATAGGCTTTACTAGAAAAAAACCCGAGTATTGTGAAAACCTTGAGTAAAAAAATAAATGTTGTAAAAACTAATGATCTCTTTTGGTTTTACTGCTACAGATACAAGCAGCTTCTTGTAAAATAGGGGCAAAATAACCAAACAATTCACTGTATTCTATGTATTTAACATAATAGTTTCTGCGCGCGACTCTATCCGTGTGTAACACATAAAACTTATTATAAGGCACTTTGCAAGTGTGGCTTTCCGCCAGAAGGATTTATTGTAAACGGATCAGCCCCCTTAGATAAATAAATTTTATAATAGCGCTAACGCTAACGCTTCGTGCAAAATGTATGTCAAAAAAAAGGACATTACCTGCGGAGAGAACTGTCACGTGACTCACGCCCAGTAATGTCGTTGCCATACATTTTGCACGAAGCGTTAGCGTTTACGTTAACAGAAAAGTATTTTGTCTAAAGGCTCAGAATTTCTACAGATTACGTTTTACAAAAAAAAAGAATGGGTTTCTTCTAGGCAAGCGTGCTCCATCTTCGACCACATCATCGCTTACCATCAGGTGAGATACCGGTCAAACGTGTCTATAAATAGTTAAAAAGAAAAAAACATAAACGTACATTGTAACTTCTTTATAAGATTAGTTACTCGTACATACATTTAGTTAAAATGTGTAATTAGCTTTTAGAATGTGCCGAACAGTCTGATACTGAAACTAAATTCAGTAGGACTGACCATGCAATATTAAAAATATGGAACCATTATAAAAATCCCGTCTACCGTAAAACTATTTCATCTGACCCCAATTTCCTCATATTTAATATCACAATATGTCTGTACCCTTTGATCCAGATCCAGTTACATCTTTGTTAAAATATCGGTGGCTCTGTGACATCCAATAACTTTTGCCTACAGAAGCGGGACCGAGGGTAACTATTTCGGTAACAATCGACTACGGACGGGGGAATTTAATATTCCACTTTAGTGGACCAGTGTATGGGGGAGGGGTATTCGGTGCAAAGGTATCTTTTAGTGTCCCACCGAAACACAATTTTTAGCCGTTACCAAATGTTTGGAGTCTCTTCTAAACCCACATGGAAACAGAAAAACTGGTAGCATTAAAATTAAAATGTCTTGAAGAAGTTATTAGACAATTGAAAAAGTATTAATTTTCATAAAATCTAATATATAAAAATCTCGTGTCTCGCAGAACAACGTTTGCCGGGTCAGCTATCTTCTTCTAATCTCGTGTGACTGTGTTTGTGGTTGCACTCCTCCGAAAGGGCTCGACAGATTTAAATGATTCTTTTTTTGGATATTTTGTAGGTATGGGAATAGGTTGTAAAGTATTTTTCACCCTCCTACACCCAAATCCCATTTTTTAAACGTAGAACAACGATTGCCCGGTCAGCTAGTACTAAATAAATTAATAAAACAATTATTACACGAACGAGAACTGTCTCGTTCGAAAAGCTAATTATACTTATTATATTAAAGTGACTGCAGTTTATAGGTCTCTATCACAATTTCAGCTCAAAGACACTAGTGTCGAAACGCCAGCCGAAACCAGTTTTTTTGGCCGCAGCCAGCCGAAATAAACCTTCGGTTGAGCATCTTTCGAAATTATAATGTGGTTCTTGAGGATATGGGAAACGTTTAATCGGAGTTCTTTGCTGTTGACAAAATTACTGCAGTTACAAATGATCATATCAAAGATAACAGACGTTTTGGTCATGGAATGTTGAGATCCGAAAGTTTGATTAGGAACTGGGCGTAGGCAATTATTATGTCTTTGCTACATACTTTAAATCTTAGCTATCCAGGTAGCTACATACTAGTCATCGTCGGACAAAATTTGAGGCAAAATCGACACGAATAGAAGTCTGTGCTTCCAATGAGTGAAGTCTCACAAGATAGAGGTTCTTCTACTAGATTGAAGGGGACAGGTCTAAAGTAATTGAACAGTCATAAAATGAATCATAATTAATGCGCATTATTAATTTTATTACTCTAAATTAGTTTTTTTCTATTAGTAAATAAATAAATGACTGGTTATTAACACAGCAATTAATCATTTTACTCTAGAAATTTTAAAAGGAAAATCGTACACCGTAGTGTCGTATAAAAATGAATTAGAAATTAAAAACATAAATTAACTTTACAGAAAAAGCTCTTACAGCTCTCGCCAAAAGAAACACATAGAAAATAAATGTCTTATTCCTTAAATTTATCATTCGGAATAACGGAAACGTAAGAAAAGCCCACGCAAACAATTTAACGCGAATCCAGAGGCAATTACGTTCAAATCCAGTATAATTTCCATAAAAACGAGGCCCTTATGAAAATACCTAAGAAAATTGCGAATTTGTTTATTATTAAAAACCAAAGAGCCGTTACAAACACGTGTCTTTGCCGACCTTGTTGTTGATTAGGTCCTTTACTATGGTAATTCAAACTTTATGCCTAGGGAATATTGGGCGTGATAATTGGGCATGTTTCCATTAACCTTTTGACCAATTGTCGCGCGATATCGCGTCACGTACAAAAGTTGTAATTTGTTTTTTCACATGGCGAGTTGAGCTTTCCAGCCAGTCGAGTTGTTGCAAACATTTTCATACGTCCATGTTCCTAAAGTAAAAAGTTTCGTAGCTGGCAGTTGACAAATTAATTAATTCTATGCGGTGTACTTTTTTACAGTGTCCGCATTGCTACAATATGAAATACGCGCAAATAACTACTGCAAAATAAACTGTCACAACATAACACATTTGATTTATGTGAATGACTCGTGCTGTGAAAAAGTTGTACCTATTAGTTAAGGTGACAAGGTGGAGCGGTGTAGAAAATCTAGAAAGTAGAAAATAGGTCTAATTAACACTTTTTTTTACTTCGTCGTAGGCTGATCAATCTCTTCTAGTTTTATCCTTATCAGGCTCTCTCCTAAATCGATTTCACTTCATGACTTGCTTGGTAAAAATTAAGGGCCTTAATTTGTACCAAGCCAGATTCTCAATTAAATTTTTGGATTTAGTGTCTTCTAATCAGCATTTAAACTAATCACATGGTTCGATTCTTTTTATAAAAAGTTTTCAACTTATCACAAATATCAATCTGCAGATTAAAACTGCGATCAATATCACGCTCAACATAAATCACTTTCTCACAAAATGTTGATGAATCAGCTCCGGATTTTGAACTCGGTGTGAACGTTCAGCCTTTGACCGCAGTCACCTTTGCATCCTTGAACCCAAGTAATCAGCGTTAGAAAATCTTAATACATTCTGTTGAACATGTTTTTTTCACAAGAATTATTGAAGGGTTGGTACACACGAAAAGGTTCTGAAACTTAAGGGTATCGATGTCAAAGGGAAGTTAGTTCATATTTTCACAAGGCGGTCAGCAAACTCTGCCTTTGTCATATCATTATGAAGAATGATCCGCGTTGGTCTTGTGGTCGTGAGGTCCTGGTTTGGATTCCCGGGTCGGGCAAAAAGAGCAATTGGGGTTTTCTGCTAGTAATTACTCTGTAGCAACCCGGAGGCTGGAAGTTGGTGGTGTGAAACCCCCGTGCCTCGGCAAGCACGTAAATTTTTATCATCGTTGGTTCTGCCCCTGATCTCTATCCGGTCGTGTCGGATTGCCGTCCTATCGGACTATGAAAGTAAATGAACAGCGAGGGAACAAAACGCTTGTGCACTCTAATATCTCCTGGGTACTAGACTAGTTCTTCTACTAGATCTTCGTCGAGATTGGCCACTGTGTCGAAATTCAGTCAGGAGGATAATTATTATTACTATGCAGAACAGAGAGTTTTGTCATTAATTTGACATCACAATTTGGAACCTTAGAAGATAAACCTTTATTTTTATAAAACTAGATCAAAGTCTCTGATCAGTGGGTACCTTAATCTACTGCTGGTCTCAAATATCAAGTAGATGGTGAAAATACAATCAAGACGACGAACATAACAAGAAACAATCTAACGGATATATAGCTTTTCTATAGGTACTTCCATCATCATCATCATGATCTTCTTCTCCTATCCCCATATTACTTGGTGTTGGTACAACACGTTTTCTTCTTCCATCTCCTGCCTATCAGCCTTCACGTTATCTCCTAATCACTACTAATTCTTCATCTATTAATCCATACATTTTTGAAGTGAAAACTTCGTTGAGCGATTTTTAGTAGGGGCAAAACTATAGGTTCGCGCTTCGATCAACAATATTGTTGATCAAAGGGTTCGCGTCACAGATATCCTAGTGACGTGCTGCGCCAGACTGGCAGCCTGAACTATATGAAAATGTATAATGACGTAATAAACGTAATATTTGCTTGGAGTGCCAATAGATGTGACAACCAGATAAATTCATACTATAATATTATATTTAAAAAAAAAAACATTGTTATTCCAAAGTTTCAAATTTTCACTTCTGTGTACAGTCCGCATGACTATTTCATCTTTGGCCTTCTTCTCCCTCTCCATTCATCCTCTCTTTTAGTCACATTTTGCAATGGTTATTTCCATTACATGTAAATTGAACAGTCTTAGAAAAACCAGAGGTCACACATGTAAAATGCAAACTTCTTCAAAAGCCCTTCGATTTCTATGATATTCAGTCTCCGAAGCCATCGGCTGCAGATGCTCTACAATATTGAATTTCATATGAGAGTGCACTTCGGTAAATTCGGTAACGCTGTTTACGTTACCTTCAATATGGCGCATTTCTACAGCGAGCCATTTTGAATGGCGTGTTAACTTAATACTTACGAATGTGGGTATTTTTTTATGAGTTGTAATATTTTAGGAGAAAAGGCGGTTATTATGTAGGTACGTACTAGTCTGCTGCCAAGCGGCTTCGTCCGCGTGGAATTAGTACTTCGGCCAGTATAAATTATAGCCTAGTGCTATTCCAGACTATAATCTATCTCTGTACCAAATTTCATCAAGATCCGTTTAGCCGTTCGAAGAACGGTGTTTGAAGAACAAACATCCATTCATTCATCCAAACTTTCGCATTTATAATATAAGTAGGATTAGTAGAAAGTAGGATTTTGAACTATAGGCTGTCAGTTTTTTTTTTTTTAATTTTAGCTTCGCACGGTTTGTGGATTTAGCCAGTGTCAAGTTAAGAAAGTATTTAGTTTTAGATACAGAATACTGTCACTTTTTTCCAATTAGAATGCAGATGTAACACATTCTAATGTTTTTGCAGTATTTGGCAGGAAGTGAGTCGAGTCAGCCTTCTCGTCAAGCTTCGCTGATGTAGTCAATACTACGACCAAATTCTCAGCTTTATTTTTACCGAGATCGCGCCTGTTTCAATGATTCCACATATTGTCCAGTTGCGTAGCTACTTGAGACACAAAACTACACAAATTTTACATCACGATACTTCACTCGAAAAAATCTGGCCAAAAACTCCGACTGTCAGTGTTATCGATCATATGAAAGTCCAAAATATATGTTATTGTCATAATACGCTGCTGAAATGTCACGAAGTCAATCCCAAACATTTTACGACTTGTCCAGTGCAACAATTATAAATCAGTTTCAAATAGATGATTGATGAAAGTGGTAATATTTACAAAAAAAAAACCCGGTTAGTTCTTGAAAAAAGCCTGATTGTACAACCCTTTTTTGCAACACTATAATAATAGTAGTATACTGGTAAGAGTCAAAACAAAGAATTACTAATTAATGGTCCCGGAGACGACGGATCAACAACATGTCATGTGATTTTTCATGGTCATATATTTGTTCTGGGGACACCAACATTTTTTATTTTCCTGAAAACTGTCGATATTCTATTACTGGCTTATCTTCAAGTCCCCATCATCATCTGGCTGCTGCAGCACAGTTTTATTGGGGTCGGCTCCCAGTCTAACTAGATGCAGATGAATACCAGTAATAGGGGATACCCTACCCTATGTTTATACGAAATATTTTATGTGCAATATTTTGTATAAAACAACAAAAACACTGAAAATAAATCTTATTCCGCATAAAACAGCATCAAAATTGGTTATTAAATGAAGCAGCAATTAGTATTTCAAATATTGGTATAAAGGCAATCCCTCACCGGGAGCATTCGCGTGCAATGTAACATATAGATTCGACTTTGAGCATTACATTAAAATACTACCTCCCTGACTGACGAGCGTTCGCGTGTAATGTAACATTATAGATTCGACTTTGAGTATTACATTACAATACTACCTCCCTGACTGACGAGCATTCGCGTATAATGTAACACTTAGTATAGATTTGAATTTGCGAGCAATGCATGAGCATGTTACAAGTTGTATCAAAATATTACACATTGTATCATTACAAGGTGCGCATTGTAATGCTCGGTTCTCCTCCTTCACTGATGTAAACTCGTTTTGTATCATTACAGTTTGTGCACTGTAATGCTCAGTTCTCCTCCCTCATTGATGTAATGCTCGACTCTGTAACGTTACATTACACGCGAATGCTCCCGGTGAGGGAGCGCCTTAAGGAAGAGTGGGGGCGTGTTGGAGAAATCTCGCTATCTCTTTTCTACGCGCGTAACCTAATGGCGGTGACGTCATACATCAGTGTGTGCATCCTTTTTCTATTACTTGATAGTTAACCCTTCCACGAGATCTTAATGGTTTCTAACTTACTTAATTACGGATTTTCAAAATTCTTTCTATTTTCGATACAATTACTTTTGATTTTAGAAACAGTTATGTTAATATTGTACGCCTCATGATGTTACAGCGATTTTTATGTAATTATTGTAGGAACTGACTTTCCACCTGTGACAAACAATAAATGAATTTGAATGAAAAAAATTGAGTCAACTACCAATTTACGTGGAGCTACTGCCTGCCTATCGACTGTGTTAAAACTTTTTACTGGGCGATCAATAAAAACGTGTCAGGTGCACGAGGCAATAACTTCCACTGCTTCCAAGAAACTATTATTGTGTATTATGTCGCTAGCAGTAACTTGAAGTGACGCACCCTAGATGGTAGAAAAAAATACCAACATCGTATTCAGACATTTGCATAAACAAATCTGAAAAATATACAACCACAGTTTTCCAATAAAATATTTATATTATGCCAATGGCAGACATAAACAGGTGTTAGCAAATGTTTTACTATGATCCATTAAACTCAATTCCAACATTGAATCTCACATTCTATCATCTTAAACATATAAATCCAATGGTACTCGTATTTTATCTCTAAGTGTGGTTTAAATACAAAACATTACGACCAGTAAACACAATCATAATTAACGTCTCACTAAACTATATTAACCATGACCTCACAGAGAGGATGCCTGTGCCCCAGCAGTGTGGACATTAAAAGGCTAATGATGATGATGATATTAACCATGGCCTTGATTGATACATCATCAAACGTGTATCTAATTCTAGAAAGGTTTTCTCCGAACACTTGATAATCAATATTCCTTCACCTTTCAACTGTAACTTTCACTGTTTCCATGAAGCCATTAAGTATAATAACGATGTCTAATACACATGTCACCTGTTCGGACACGAGCGAGGGTTCTCATCCACCAGAGAAGTGCGAGGTAGGTGTGCGCGGGGAAAATATCCACCAATAGGATCAATTCGATTTTCTCGACCTGGCTTAGCGCAGCTCTGGTGGAAAAGAACTAGCGGAGTTAAGTTTTTATTATACATACAAAAAAGCGAGAGATGCCAAATGGTTTGGTTGGGGAACTAGAGCTGCTTGACTACCAGTCAGCAGACATTACACATCCTGCCAAGGTCGCGGGAGTCTTCGAAAGAGTCACCGCGGCCCTGGAATTCAAAGGTTGACACGGGTATGGTCAGTAAGAGTCTGACACGCTCTCCCGCGCTGGGTGGAGCGGCAGAGCGTGTCAAACTCTCAGAAGTCATCCGATGATTTCACACCCTCAAATAAAAAAAATCTTTGCATCCTCGGACCGCCTAAGCTCATTGGAAGACCAGCGTCAGACAGCATCTGTCTGGCTGTGCAGCAAATGCTGAAATGAACCTTTTTGGCGCAGCCGTGAGGGGCACGAAATGTATTGTTTGCATTGTCAATTTTTGTTTTATTTTTTTCTTTTGTGTGCCTGGTGACTGTCGTCGAATATTTTTTTTCTTTCTTTCTTTCTTTAAGCTATTCGCACATCTGGTGGAAACACATTTTCACAGTGCCGCTACACATCCTCGTACATGTCTAGTAGAAAAGCACCCTAACTCAGCAAGACCATTCCCTAGCGTGTCATAACTTACGACTTAGCAATCAATAAACATGTGTCAAGTTCACACAAGGTAGGGAATGTTTCTACGAATCCTTGTATTGGTCGGCAGCTAATTGACTTGTCGTTGACTAAGTGGTTGCTTTGACGGGCGACCTTACTGTGACGTGTTATTAACTTATTATGTTAGGGCTTTGGCAGACTGGCCAATTAGCAACGGCATTCAGTAATGTAGTCGCCATTCAGAAAGTCGATACAGCGGCAAGCTCGAACCTACCTTTAGCATATTTTCGCTCGATGTAGCGACCGTCGGCTAAGCGAATACAAAATGCGCCATTTTGCTAACGCTCTGAAATGCAGACCGAACGCAAGTTGCCAAAGCACGGACCACTATTCATGATGTCGCAAAATCGCGAATCGCTTATGCTTAAGTAACATGTTGGCTAAGGCCCTTAGAAGTTATGACTTGGCGATCAATAAAGGCAATATGTCAAGTTGACAACGTGACACGAGGTAAGAATATTAGTTTCTACGAATTTATTTCAGTTCGGTAGGTATCTAATTAGCTCCGTATTTGTGTTTTCCTGGTGGATTGTGTTACCGTAAAATGTATTAACGTTTGAATTGATTTGATTGTTATGCCTATAAGGTAAATTGACCTCAAAGGCCTCATAGCAACCTCGTTCTATTTTAGCCACAATTTCAATTTTGAAACCTGTCTTCAAACAGTGAGTGATTTGACGGATAGACTCAGTTTTGTTACCACGCTCACCTGAAACTCTGTTGCCAACAGATATGAGTCCATTACAGCAATCGGGTTAACTGGGCGATCAATATGAACACATGTCAAGTTCGCACGGCGGTAACTCTCCCTGTTGCCATAAAACGGCACAGTTACAAATGGTTAATGGACGCATAATCTCTGTTTTGGACTTAGGGGACCTTGAGTGACCCTAAGTATGCTGTAGATGGCACTTAGGAGGACAGTGCGCAAATTGACGATAGTTTGTTAAAATGAGAGGCTCTTTCGGGTTGTAAAGCGTAGTTTTGGGCTGTTTTAGGGGGATTTATCTTGACAACACACAACTAAAAGTTTGGTCATGATAATAAAAGTATCTAATGGTAGGAAACCGTTGCTACCCAAACAAAAGATAGCTGGGAAACATTCACAACATCCTTCAACAAAAGTTCATTATAACCAACTATGTAGATAAAGCATCCCGTCATCATTCTTCTAGAAAAATCGATAAGTTTTAACTTTGTCCCGTTGCGACCCACTTCTTACCCTGGACAGGGAGCCCCTCCCCCTGAAATTATAATGAACCGGGTCCGTCACTGCGGCTTAAATATACTGTTTCACGAAACCGCCCCGACTTGATAGGCGAAACTTTTCGGATGGGTTTTTACGAGTTTCGTGCAAATTGTAAATTATGTAAACCAGTAGCTATATTACTTTTCTATGAATTTGTCGAGACGTATAAATAAACAAATGTCAAATAAAAAAAAGTAGAACTTATTTTGAATTTTCTTTAGACAGCCATATTGGAGAGATTTTTTCTACTCGGAAAGATCACACGAATTTGCAATATCTTCCCCAAAATTAGCTTCATCTTCAAAGGAGCCATAATCGTGTAGAAACACCCTACTGGCCAGTAGGAAAATACTGAATAATTAATGAAGCCACCGAATAAGAAAAAGATGCTTGCAAACTTTTGCAGCTATTATAAAATGAAAAGGGTTATTTTCTCTAGAGAACAAGGGGTACAAAAGAATTAATAAGAAATACTTTAGAAGCTATTAAAGCATGAATTATTCTATGGTAAGGGTGCACTGGATGCGAGAAACACAGGACCGGCTGATATGGTGACGCTTTTTTTTTATTTGGGGTGGTAGGAAATCATCCAATGACTTCTCCCGCTCTAGAGTGGAGCGGGAGGGCGTGTCAGACTCTTACTGACTAAAACCCACCCCTGTTCCTTCCTTGCCTGAGTGAGCAGGGGCGAGGTAACTCTTTCGAACTTATCCTCAAAAAAAAAAAAAAAACCCTAGGCAGGCATCGGCCATGACGGGCCCCGTCATTAATGCTGACAACTCTTTGAGGCGCGCGTGGAACACTACGCACCGTCGACTCTCGGGCCTGGTGCTGATCGGACGGCGAGTTACCCACTACTCGCCGTCCGCAGGCCCGTTGGGGGACGTCTATGTCCGGAACTAGTGAACGTCTTTTTTTTTTGTGGGGTGGGATATCATCCAATGACATCTCCAGCTCTAGAGTAGAGCGGGAGGGCGTGGCCGACTCTTACTGACTAAAACCCACCGCTGTTCCTTCCCTGCCCTGAGTGCCCAGGGGCGAGGTAACTCTGTTTCGAATTTATCCTCAACCCCTGGACAGGACGTCTTACGGCTAAAAGATGATGATAAAAGGTTCACTGTTGGCGATGCTTGGGAAACCTGCCGTGCAGTGATAATATACTGAATCTGGAAAAGCAACAAATCTTCCTATCCTACTAATTCTATCATATCCTACTGCCTAATAATCCTATCCTACTTAATATTATAAATAAGAAAGTTTGTAAGGATGGATTATGGATGTTTGTTACTCTTTCACGCAAAAACTTCTGATAGGATTTTGAAGAAACTACAGAGTAATCTAACTTACTACTCTATACCTACTCTACTCTATATAAGTTAGTTACAATGTATAAGTTACATTATAATGTATAATGGGAGTGAGTACTAATTACACGCGGACTAAGTCGTTGCGAGGAACTAGTTTAACATAAACTGCGATTTTAGTTTTTTGAACCATGTTTTTTGAGGTGATTAAAGTAATAACAGCCGCACCGGTCGTTCAGGTTAAGCTATGCTTGCCGGGGTTGGTCCATGAATTGGTGACCATCTTTACATACCGAGACTCCTCCGTTCCTCGGAAAACACGCTAAGCCGTTGGTCCCGGCTGTCAATCGTAGTTCTATGACAGTCGTTACGGGTCGTCAGAAGCTCGAAAGTCTGACAACCAGTCTTACCAAGGGGTATCGTATTACCTTGTAAATGGGTTATGGAGGTCAGATAGGCGGTCACTCCATGTAAAATATTGGTATTCAGCTGCATCCGGTTAGCCTGGAAGCCGACCCCAAGATAATTGGGAAAAGGCGCGGGCAGATTGATTTATTGATGTTTTTTTGAGATAAAGTATATGTTCCTATCGTTTATCAGACTTAGGAGAGGACTATGTCGAGTAGTGGACGTTGATGAAAGATTTTTCTTGTTTATCTAAATAACTGCAATCGTTAGCATCATTATCTGCCTCGCCTTATCATCAGATGACTTCTCCCACTCTGGGTGGACCGGCAGGGCGTGTCAGACTCTTACTGACCAAAAGCCACCTGTGTTCCTTCAGTTGCCTGTGCGTTCCAAAGCCGCGGTGACTTTGGAAAAAACTTCTACCGGTAGTAAATGTTTGTATGTAATTAAAATAAAAAGTACTATTAATCCCGATAGTGCCTGCAAGCAATCTATCAAATTGCTTTCATCCATGTTTGCACAATAAACCGGATCAGTGTTAACTACTCACACAATCACTCGATTTGATTGCACGAGATTTTTTAACTATAAAAATAGAAATGTTTGCGTCGATTCTATATGAAAACTAAATAGAAAGTGAATACAAACAACGAGGAGCTCGTGGTTAAAGTAATAACAGCCGCACGGGTCGACCCATCAGGTTAAGCTACGCTTGCCGGGTTTCGTCCATGGATGGGTGGATCTGTACATACCGAGACTCCTCCGTGCCTCGGAAAGCACGTTGCCGTTGGTCCCGGCTGTCAATCGTGGATCTTTGACAGTTGTTACGGGTCGTCAGAAGGCCGAAAGTCTGACCCAGTCTTACCAAGGGGTATCGTATTACCCAGTAACTGGGCTGTGGAGGTCGGATAGGCAGTCGCTCTATGTAGAATACTGGTATTCAGCTGCATCCGGTTAGACTGGAAGCCGACCCTGATAGTTGGGAAAAGACGCGGGCAGTGTTTTTGTCTTGTTTCCGTAGATTTGTTTTAAATAAAACTGGTGGGAATAATGTGTGAGTAATTAGCTTCTGCTAGCGGCTTCACCCGCGTGAAAGTCGAGAATTATCCCAAGGGAATTTATGGCATAAGGGGGATATGGCCTACCCACGTGTAATTTTCGTCTAAATCCGTTCAGCCGTTAAGACGTGAAGAGGTACCAATAGACAGACAGACGATATAGACTTCGCATTTATAAAAATTGTTAGGATTAGGATTTTGCCGAGCTACTCGTAAGATCGCAAGGACCAATTGTAGGAAACAAGGTTTATTAGTCCTAATGATTTGTGATCGAACACTTTAGCGGAGCGGAGTCGTACGGATATCGTCCAATCACAGACGAGACGAATGACGTGATGAGGATTTCAACCATTGTGATTGGTCGATTCCTGTCTCCGCTCCGCACAGCTCTGCTTCAGTGGAAACGCACCCTGAGTCTAGCTAAGTAAGCTGAGCTAAGTAGTGGTCAACTTACTTACTTGACCATTAGAAATTAAGAATTGTTGTATCGTGACAAAACATTTTCAACAAACTTTTACAAATATCTCACTCTCTAAAACATTTTATTGGTCATAACTCATAACTCGCGAGATATCAACACAACGGTACAGACTTAAATTATGTATCACGTTTCAAAGTGATTATTAATAATTTACGACCAACACTGTAAAATGCCCATTAATTATTATAACAACGCTATTATTATCCTTGTTGACATTTAAATACATTTTATCGAAATACCTATTTAATGAGCGAGTTATTATTTTGTAGTGACTGCGAGCTACTGATCGAAGGCGTGATATGATGAAGATAAATAAATTTATTTAATATTATGTATAAAGTAATTAGTATATAAATACAGACATTGACATTTAGGGTTGGAATTTTTACATTGATAGATACACTTCAACTGATCTTTTAATTTTCCTCTTAAAAGGTGTTCTTACTACCGATCATGGTGAAACACGTCATCGCTCTACGCCTTAACAGTGAGGCCGTGCGAAAAATATTATTATTATTAAACATTATAATAATTATTCTTATTAAAAACCTATTGTCGCGTTAACGATCGGTAACGCCACGGTACCGGAGACGCATATCTACACGTTGTCAAGGGTACAGAAAAGAATATAGGGTACCTTTCGTCCAGAAAAATAATACTGTTCCCGTGTTTTATGTTAAGATGTGGTGTACAATAAAGAATTAAGAACTTTTGACGGTCACAATTGCTTTAAGACGCTAGATGGCGCTACCTGTATTTCGGGTCATTTTGCTCCCGTGCAAAGCCAGGGCGGGTTGCTATTATTTAATAATGAAATGCAATTTACTAAGAAGTAAGCTTGACATGGTCAGCAAAGATTATATAGGTTCAAAGTTTTACGTGTGTTTCATAAAGGTAAACAATGATCCTCTGCAGAATGCTTTAATGGCTCTTGCCCGAACCTGTTCCTATTTTTTTCAGAGGGCAACTCCATTGTTATTCTGTACAGGCTTGCGCACAACTTTGCTTGACTGATTGGCAATTCATCAGGGAAGTTGGGGAAGAGAGCTTATAAAAATAGGTCAACCAAAAAATATGTTATGGTCGTTTAACTTTGCTCAAAATTGTAAAAGAGAAGCTTCTTGCAAGCACCTCTTTTTAGGGTTTTGTAGTCCTAATAAGGACAAGAAATCCTTATAGTTTCGGTTTGTCCGTCTGTCCGTCCGAGGCATAGCTAAGAGACTGTTAGTACTAGAAAGCTGCAATTTTGAATTGATATATATATATACGCAAATAACATATATATCGCAAAAAAAAACAGGAATTTATCGAGATAAGCAAAAGTAAATGTACTGAACAGCTGTTTTTTTTCGTGATTTCAGGATTGGTCCAATAGTCTGCCCAGGGGTTGAGGATAAATTAGAAACAGAGTTACCTCGCCCCTGGGCACTCAGGGCAGGGAAGGAAAAGGAGTGGGTTTTAGTCAGTAAGAGTTCGACACGCCCTCCCGCTCCACCCTAGAGCGGGAGATGTCATTGGATGATTTATCACCGCACAAAAAAATAAAGGATTGGTCCCATAGTAAAAGTTGTTCATAACTACATAACACTGGCAATATTCGTCAAGTATTGCCAGTGTTTTCATTTATTGTTGTATTGTCGTCTCTTCCTTGTACACCAATCATTCTCTTACATCAAAGATTGTATAACCTACAAACTGTATAATTTTAAAGGCTCTTAACTACATAATATGTTTGACTAAACAGTCCATAATGTTGCTACCCATAGATCCGTGGGTCCGTACCCTAAGGGCAGAACGTACGTCCGTACCCTAAGACCCCAACAAGAAGGGTTAATAATACCACTAGTGACGGTACAACGATTTAATATGTAAATTAATCCTATAATGAGACCCCAGGCGGATTTAATTACGTATATGAATTAACTTCACGCCTGCTGTAAGTGATGGGATGGATACCGGTGTAGGTGATACGTACCTACATAAGTAGGTGTATACCTTTGGTTAAGTAATGGGGCTAATGGGTTAATCTATTAGACTGCCTTACAGTTCCTCTGAAACTGAAAGTGTGTATTTTCTTAAAGAAAAATAAAATTGCATTTTGAGTGATTATGGATTCGAATTGCAGGTTAAAGCGGAAATGCGTGGTCATATTGATTCTGAAAATACAATTAGACTTATCGTACAAAATTGTGATCAGCTGATCAAAATTATTATGGGGAGGTCCACGTTATTCTTTCGGAATTGACTATGGCTTCCTTGAAGAAAGTTTATTTATTTATTTTCGCCTTACATCTATCTTTACAGGTGAAGTACAGGAACAGGTGAAGCTTTTCATTTCCATGGGCAGAAGCGGTATCTAAAATGAATGGCCACGCATTTCCGCTACACTCTGTATAGCGCTCAAGACTGGTGTACTTTTATCTGTTTTCTCTTCCAAAGAGATGACTTTCATGCAGTTGATGAAGCCTACATCATACATACTGCATGCAGTTTTACCTGAAACAAACAAAAAAATCAATTATAAATACATCATATGGAAAATATAAAAGTTACTCAACTCAATTTATTGTTTACAAAGCAATTAAAATTTTAGGGCGCAGCTGCGAACATGAAAGTTCTATGTAGTAATAATTGCTAAAGTTTTAAATGTATTATTAATGTCATTTCCAAATTAAAAACTTATTTTAAAACAAATATTGGTTTAAATTAAAATTCATGATCAATTTAACTTGGAAATTAAATTGAGAGGAAAAGTTTTCCCCTCCTAATTCAACCATCTTGGGTTAAGGTATCTCTCTTGTGTAAAACAAAGATCAAATATTCGTAGATTATGTTGAAGTCTCTACGTCAATTTGTAATTATGTAGCTATATTAAAGATCTCGCAACAACACAAATAACCAATCCAAGTCAATAAAAAATATATTATCATTATTGGGCCAGTCACATACTGAAATGCCCTAAGTGCTCATTAACCTGCATTATGAACTCTACTGACGCTGTATTAATATAGCCAGCTTCTGGGCCCAGAGTAAACCATTGATTCGAAAGAAGAAGAAGAATCAGGCCAGTTTTGAAACACACTTTTGAGGATTCCTATATTAAATTGATTCAATAAGCTTTGTTGTACGACAAAATTACTTCTCTTTCTTTATTTGTGCGTACAGCTAAGGAGTGAAATTCCGTGCAGGAGTCTGTTTCCTGAGAGCTGCCGGGGGAACTTGGAAGGCGTCAATTACACGCTCAAGCAAGCGTCAGTCAATTCCAAAAGTCAAAAAGCGTCAGTTTGTGTAATTGATGCACAAATTAAAGTATCGAGATTTATTCATTCAACCATCAGTCCCTGCATTAGACGATAGGTTATCCGTCAGTCACAACGGTCACAATCTTGACTGTGGTAAAACTGACAACAAAACTTACTGTGTAATGAACGCCTAAGTTAACAGTAAATAGGTTCTAGGCAAGCGTACTCCATCTTCAACCACATCATCGTTTGCCATCGGGTAAGCGATGATGTGGTTCACGAGGATCACGTTTGACTACAATCTCGCCTGATTACGCGAGATAGTAGTAAGACGGAGCCTTTCAATAAAAAAGAGTTAATTCTTGTGAATGAAGATTGGTGATAGCAGTTAGGAGATAGGAGCGAAAGATCACTCAAAGCAGAAGTGTTTTACCACTAATAACAGTACCAAGAACCAATGCGATATTACAAAGAGCGTGAATTCAGTAGTAAAGCTATTTATAGGCTTACAATATAGTAAAGTGCAATTACTAACGACCCTGGCGTGGTGCCAATGCCAGTTTAATTACACCCAGAAACAATAAATCTAGAGTACACTACAACGCACTATACGTGGGTATAATCAACTAACATTCTATTAGGGACTGATGAAAGTTAAGGGGTTAGTGCTCACGTCCTTAGGGCCTAGAAGAAAGTGTCATTCTAACAGACAATAAATCCTAGAGTACACACGATACGTAGGTATAGTCAACTAACATTCTGTTAGGGACTGACAAAAGTTATAGGATAGGTAAGGCTGAGGTGATCCTTAGGGTCTAAAGAAAGTGTCATTCTATCAGACAATAAATATAGAGTACACTACATCACACGATGCATAGGTATAATCAACTAACTTTGCGTTAGGGACTGACAAAATTTGAGTGTAGAGCTGTGTTGGTCCTTAGGGACAAGATAAAGTTTTATTAACGACAATGAGAAAACTATTGCCAATAAAAATACAACCGACTTCCATAATAATAATAAAAAAGGCAAAATAACTTTAATTTCGGAAGTCGGTGTTTCTAGTTTTGTTTCTTCGTTATTTGACACCAACTTCCGAAATTAAAGTTATTTTGCATTTTTTTGTATTATTTATGGAAGCCGGTTGTATTTTTTTTGGAAAAAGTTTTTTATTTTTCACTTTTTAGTTGTTGTATCCCATTCTAAAACAAAATTAATAGTAAAGTTATGCCCGAATTGATAACTCCAAAAATAGGGAATTTGAACATAGTTTGTGAAATTATGGTGTATCATGGTGAACTGTACAAATCTGTTTACCCCTTCAGAGAGTAGTGTGATGTAATGTTGTGAAGTGGTGTAAACAATAAACAGACTTGCGATTGCAGCAATTCTGGAAGGTTTGATATCATTTATTGAAGAGTTCCATTGTGTATCTCCGAAGTTCTTAATCAGATCTTCACCAAATTTCAAATAAAAAAATCGTCAGCTTTCAAATAAAAAAAGATTCATTAAAATCGGTTCATGAGTTCGAAAGTTCTGAGGTAACACATATAAAAAAACAGTCGAATTGAGAACCACCTCCTTTTTTTGAAGTCGGTTAAAAACGTATGCGATTGACATGCAGTACCGACATGTCACGTGGTCTATCCCAAAAAATCTTGTATTTTGACAATCTCTATCGCTGATAGAATGCCACTTTGTTCTATGGATAGATAGAATAAGCTTAATACGAGTAGTACACCAAAAAACTTATACAACTTTATAGACGAACCTAAATCTATGGTAATTTCTGGACCTATTTTACTACTGCATGAGAGCACTGAATATTAAAATGTTATGTAAACCAAAAACATGAAAGGAAGTCAGTAATGGCCAGACTAGCTAGATAACGATCTGATTAACGAATGATCTAACGAAAAATATGCCGATTATAAGAAAAAATACCATCCTGATACTTATGATAGAATTTTTATACCCACAATGTCAAATATTTCAAAAAAATGTAGTGTGAAAACGTTAGTATCTTTTATTCCACCATGAATTTCCTTTACGCTGCGTAAGGGGAAGTTCTTAGCTGGCGGATGAAGTGTCATGCATTTAAATTAACATTTTTCGCGAATTAAGTCCGGGATGTTAAATATTTTTGCAGACATTTTGCGCGAAATGGCCTATTACAGTTACTTTTATCTTGACAGGGTTTCATAAAAAAAGTCGTTTTCGCGAAACAGTCTATATTATGCTAGCCTATAATTAGTTTACACTTAAGAAAAGTTAAAATATGATGATCACATTGATCATTCGAGTATAAAGAGCGAGGAAAAACCGAGTGGCTAATTTTAGAGTAAGGTAGTCTTAATTAAAGGTGTGGTAAAATGGGCAATTTGGGTGTTTAAATAAAAACCGAAACAAGGTCCAGTATAATTTTCTCGCTAAAACTGCAAGCTCGTAAAAACTTTTTAAAATGACCAGTTCAGAGTACACTCAAATGTTACAACATATAATACAGCCAGGAGCCGTTTGGACAAGAGACTCTTACATACATTGGGTGCACAATAGCAAGTTAGGAGTTAGGAGTACTGTAAAATTGCCAGAAAGAGTCTGGACATTTTATAGTACTCCTAAAACAGTTCCATGAGCTTGCATCAATAAAATCCGATGAACATACGACTTTGAAAGTCCCTTACGAAGTGACAAAAATACTGCTCATCAGACTATGTTAAAAGCATGATTACTGTCGACCTGCTGTCTACATTTAAGGTGGAAGCGCCAGGGTAGCAGTGTCAGGTTGTATCTTGATCAAAATTTGATTCGCGGCCGTAGCAAGTATGTATTTAAAAAAAAAGTATGTATTTTTAGATTTATAATCATTAAAATCATCAATACAACTTTTTCAGTTGGAATTGATGCCAAATGTCATGTTTTCTTGAAATACTTACATTTCAAGATATGTATTGATGATTTTAATGCTTAGTTCTGTAAATACGTACTTGCTACGGCCGCGAATCATATTTTGACCAACATACAACCTGATACTGACCTGCAAATTGCAAAAAACGTAAGAAAATTTGAAATTATCGGGCTACCCTCAAGCATGGCGAGAAACAGTTTAGTATTCCTAGCAGTAAACATTTCTACCAGGGTCGCGGGCGTGCTTGAATGTGTCACCGGGTTTTAGTCAGTAAGAGTCTGACACGCCCTCCCGCTCCATCCACCTAGAGCGACAAAAGTTATTTGAAGTATTTCCACCCCACCACCACAACAAAGCAGTAATCATTTGAAGGTATAAGAATAGTTATCTCATATGATCACTAACTTTATGAGTATACACATATAGCTCAAGCATCTCATCTCCAATACATAACAAAAGCTATGCAACAAACTTCAGCCAGGCAGTCTGATACAAATAGTTATCTCATACGATCACTAACTTTATAAGTATACACATATAGCTCAAGCATCTCATCTCCAATACATAACAAAAGCTATGCAACAAACTTCAGCCAGGCAGTCTGATACAAATAGTTATCTCATACGATCACTAACTTTATAAGTATACACATATAGCTCAAGCATCTCACCTCCAATACGTAACAAAAGCTATGCAACAAACTTCAGCCAGGCAGCCTGCTAAAAATAGTTATCTCATACGATCACTAACTTTAAGAGTATACACATATAGCTCAAGCATCTTACCTCCAATACGTAAAAGCTATGCAACAAACTTCAGCCAGGCAGCCAGGCTGGCAGACTGACCTAATTTGTGCATATTTCCAGAGATAATTAAATATAGCTCAGTCGCATTGCCGGCTAGTGGCCGATTTGTTTGTGGACCGCTAATTGCTTCGCCACTCGAATAAGGAAGTATGTTGTGCTAGTGTAATTTGTTTCTCTTTGAACGTGTTTATTAGTTTATCATTTGGGGGATGGGAGACTGGAAGCATGGGTGCCGGCAGAGCCATTTTCAGGGGGGTGCATACTGAATGGCGTACCGGCAAGTTTACATTTTCTTTTAAACAAAAAAAAATTGAGAAATATTCTGATCCCGTGACATAATAGTTTTTTGCTATTTGCGGACAATGTCGACGCTGTGCTGGCCTCCAACCCTCTTTTTGCACCTTAAAGCTATTGATTTATCCAGAAAATAATAAGAAGGAAGCAAAAGCGAGTGAAGGGTGCTCGAAACCTTAGCACCTCACCTCAAATAAATAGGTTCTCTTATGATATTAGAAAGCTTTTTTTATATTTTACTGAGAGCCAGGGCACCCCCTCCCGGCGCACATGACAGCAGCTAGGCAGCTACTAATGAATGTAGTAACTGTCAAAATCTAGGGCTGTTAAGATATATACTCTGCCAAAGCAATAAGGAAACAGGCATTGTAATACAGAAATAGATTCACTTGTTTTCTGCTCGAGCGACACGAGTCGTTTGTCCTTTAGCAATCACACCCCACGTAAATGGAAAACTACATGGAAAACGTTTCTCGAGCTTGCACTTGACGGCTTCATCGACCTTTGTATTATTATTCAAGCAGACCATTGAGCAGTGGTGGCCCAGTGGTAACAGCCCCGACTTACTATTAATTTGTAGGTCTTAACCCAGGCAGGCGCTTGACTTTGTGAAATTTATTTCGTCACCACTGCTCTCAAAACGGTGGAGAAAAACATCGTGAGGAAACCGCCATGTCCTTAATAAAAATAAATCGAAGACACCAACCCACACTGGGCCTGCATGGTGGATTACGGCCCATTCTTTGTCCTAAAGAAGAGGCCTGAGTCCCAGTAGTGGGAACATTATTAGGCTGATTATGTTATGTAGACCGCATTGGGAACGCATACTTATCCAGCACTTAGTTTGCCTTGCCTTTCAAGTATTGAATCACCTGTACAGCTACCGTACCAAAAACGCATCTACTGACGGTCCTACGTGTACTCCTATATTAAAACTAATTTTCCTTTCCGTCCTACCCCCTCCTCCAGTGGGGGCGTGACGTCACATGGCGGTGGTCGTCAGCGTTTCGCTCGCGGCAACTGGGCCAAGGATCCCTCTAATTATTATCAGTGTAGACGCAATTACACGGCTTCCGAGAGCCAACACGCTTTTAGGCAAAACACTTGCGAATATGTAGCCAGAGGTTAGGAATGTGGGCGAAGTTTTCTGTTTTTAGGCTGTAGAAAATAATGAAGGGTTGTACTGTACATAGGATGAATTGTCTTCCTAGAGTTTGTAGCTTTAAAAGAACAGGACTACCTTTATTTAGAAGTGCGTAAAATGTGAACGGATTAAAGACGTAAAAAAAAATGAATAAGGGGTGGGAAATCATCCAATGACTTCTCCCGCTCTGGGTGGAGCGGGAGGGCGTGTCAGACTTACTGACTAAAACCCACCTCTGTTCCTAGTTGCCTGACTTTTAGTTAAAAAAAATTAAATAAAGAACCTGCTTATCAATCAGTGTTTAAACTAATCTTAGAAAACTTATACTAGCTAAAATTTTGCGTACATGTTTAGTTTGGATGACAATGCATGGTTAGTTAAGTGACGTCATTCTAAATCCAATATGGAGATTCCAAAGATGGTGGACTAGTTATTTTTTATGCATTCTCATGATATGGGTATCAAAAGAAAGGGGTTTCTGAGAAGAACACGAAAAATAAAATGTGAGTGTTTTTGAAACTTCAGAATAACATAGGCGTCGAATTGAGAACCTTCGTTCTCGACTTTCGGAAGTTAGTTAAATAGGAGGATATTCAATTAGCCAATGAATCAGGGTGTTGTTTGCGTGTCTAAAACACTTCCTCCTAAAGAAAATAACCTTGTGACGTCGGTCGGTAACGAATGGGCATTAAATGCCGTCCGACGGTTACGACAAACCATTCTATTTACGACTGCAGGTAATAATATTACAACTTAACCTAATTCTTTTCACGCATCTACGTGATGAATGAAAGGCATTATTTTAACGGTCTGTACTTTAATATTGGATTAAGGGCAATAGTTTTAGAGAGGTCGTGGATTGATGTGATAGGTATTAGAATAGCTTCGAATAGAACGAGGCTTAAACGGTGGTGCGGTCTGGATAGACGATCCTGCTGTCACCTTGCAGAGTTATTCAACTGAAAACTTCTTTAGCCATGTTGAGCGATTATTGGTTGGGCCAACACTTTTAGGTTATCGTCACCGAGATGCTAGTAACGTGTTCCGCCAGACTGGCGACGCGCAATTTTCACTTATGTCAGCCGTCTCCTTGACTGCCTATTTTTACTATTATTATTATTAAAAAAAATTGCTGGCGTGCGCAGCGAGGCTGAGGGGAGATCCCTCAACAGTCTCCCCGGGGATGTGCCCTAACAGGAGTTGCAGAGAGGTTCTGGAGAGGGCTTTTAATAGGTAACGAGGTTCCATGTGCTTCTGGTGATCACCAGGGCGGTTTTAGTGCGGTATGAATCCCGGACTACCTGGTTTTTTCACCAAAAGTTCAGGCGCCTTTTAAAGCCCCGAAAAAAAGGCCAATCATCCAAAAAATAGTCTAGCTTATACCACCACTTCTTTCTGGGTCTGCCGCGTTGCTGTTTTCTGCATTTTGATTTCAGAATCGCAAAATATAATACTTTCCAGGTCAGAAAAAGTAGTAGACAATGGTGCCAATTCTCTTGTTCAATAACTAAACTAAAATTAGAGAATCGATATCTTTTAATAGAAGGCAGTGCGAGAAAGGACGGCTATAGCTATGAACTAAGTTAGAGATGTCAAACTAGTTTACGCCTTGCGCTTCACCGTGTTTTTAGTCGACATGTTTTTACGTGTACCGTGTGGAAATATTAGTTCAACTAAATTTGACAGCTCTAATTTACGTCTGTCTTTTTCTTGTTTTATTAGAGAGAAAAATATAGCAATAGCCTAAATTAAGTTTAGTTTGTGCCCCACAGAATCGGCACCAATGACTAAGTAAAACTCGAACTTAGGAACAACCATGATAGATATTTTACACGGATTACTCACCAATAATTAGTTACATGACGTTGTTGTATGTAAATGCGTTGAATTGATTTACGTTTACTTATACTTTCTTTTATCTAAGCGTATAAATAACAACACGCAAATAGCTAGTCACGGTTATTGGGTGGAATTCTCTGAAAACACTTCTAATCAATAGTGTTGGAAGAAAGATTGGGCGTCGGTTGCGGTCCAAAATAAAGCCTCACCTTAATTCGGATTCACTTCACCTTAATTACGAGTTGTGGGTCGCCCACGACCCAGCCAGGATCTATATTTTGTGTAAATTATTTCATCATCGTTGCTCTCAAAACGGTAAAGGAAAACATTGTGAGGATTTCCTAAAACCAAAAATTCGGAGACATGTCATACGAGATCCCACCCACTCTTGCAAAGAGGAGGTCTGTGTCCCAACAGTGGGAACATTATAAGATTATGCTTAATTCGGGTTTCGCTAACGTTGAGTGCAGTGAATGATTTGGAAAGAGCGTTACTATTCTTTTCATATTTGTGTCTGAAATTGTAGTCCAGAATTTATGTACCAACTTTATGAAAACTGCGAAAAAGTTTCGGTTTCAGCAAAAACTGGGACGGGAACCAAAATTCGGCGCCAGTTTCGACTGAAAAAACTCGTTTCGCTCGAACACTACTAATCAAGCCTAGCGTTGAGAAAGTGAGAAACAAAATGTTAACGGCTGACTATTTTTGGAAAGTTTTTTTTTTAACATTACTTTCACGGCAAACATTTAGAAATGAATTGGTATTTATTTGAATGTGTCGAATCAATGTACGATGTCTTTCATACTGTTTTGAATAAATACTATGAAATAAGACAACGATGCAAGTGTAATACTAACTATCCTATTTTATGTTTGTTCAATTGTATGTTGTTTCAATCACGCCTCAACGGCTGAATCAGATTTGGTTGAAATTTGGGTCTCAATGGGTAGACAATGACCTGGATATGGGCATAGGATAGATTCTATCTCGATAGTACGTTTGGATTTCCGCGACCTTCCATTGCTACATCTTCCGATACGAGGATATCCGATGGATTCGAAACACACAAGACCGGTCCTTGTAGCAACACTTGGGGGTTGTCTATGTCCAGTAGTAGATGTTTTTTGGCTAAAATGCATCACCATATCAGCCAATATGTTTTTTTTTTGGGACAATTTTAACGCGTGAAAACACTTTAGGTAGTCGCGAGCAAAGCTGCAGGCGAGACCTATTATAAAACGTTAATAACAAACGATTACTTTATTGCCATTATATTCAAGAACTGAACCTTCGACTTGACCCAGTAATGTCATTGCCATCTCGTCTATTTTCCATCAACCCTCAGATACAGCCAATCATATTATTAAGTGGATTATGTGGAAAACTGTCAGTATCCAATCGGCCGGCCTTGGGAGGTGACGTGTCTAAGAGGCTGCAGTGAAGGCACCGCATTTTTATCTCCCTGTCCAAGGGTATGAGAAATGGCGGTTTTTAACCCAACATTCTAATTAGATGGTATTTAGAATAGAATATAAAATATACATACAAAGTAAAAGAGATAAATAGTACAGGATGAAACAACAAAATTGAGTTGAGCGTGCCACACCGAAAGGGTTAGCACTGGGTGAAAGACACTCAGCCCTGGTTTTCAGTTAGCACCCTGTAGTGACACACGGACGACAGTAAATAAAATAAATACTTATAATATAAATTTTTTAACTGTTTTAACAAAGAGTCAGTCGTCCTTATCCGTTTGTCTACGTGTTGGTGTCGTAACAGCTGACTATGGACAGATATGTTGCTGCATTACAAACAGATACCTGTTCTTTTTTCAAAAACTGCCCTGTGGTCTAACCAGTTGTGGAACTGAAACTGAGCAAATAGTCACTTTCTGATGTAGACGTGAAAGAACTGACATGAAAAAACGGTACAATATTTACTAGAAAAGGAAAATAACCGTCCAAAATAAAAACTATTTATTTCTTAGAACATGAACACAAAATTACAGACCAAATAGCTTTAAAGAACCGTAAAACGGCGTCCATCAAATTTTTACAGCTGCTACCCGCTGTTCCCTCATAACTTGGCACACAGGCATTAGACTGACGGAGCCCCTAGTTTTATTGGTGCACCTCGTTTGAAATATGGTAAGAAATGGCCGGGAAACGTGACCGGCGTTCGCATTTGCAGCATAATGGCGTTGGAACCAACTCCCTTTGCACACTCCACTGTTCTTTAATCTTATTTGCACGCCATTTTCGTGCCGTACGTGGATTTAAGGGAAATAGTTTTTAGATGATGTTATCTTTATATGTGTGAATAGTTTGAGGTTTTATTTAAAACTGAGTTGATAAGTGCTCAATTCGTCCCGAAGTTTGCAGGGCTACCTGTTAGTAACAACAAATAAATCTCCTATTATATTCATATTTTAGTGCCAATTTACACTATCACGCTAATTGGCACTTCCACTCACGATACGTTTTTATTCTGTGTTTATTTAGTGAAACTAAAGAATTGTGTCAGTAGTATCACGGTTTTAGCACTATTGACTCTATTCATTTGTGTCAATGGAGTGCAAATTGTCAATAGAATGAACATACACTCACACATTCTTACCCGACAACCCCAGAATGAGGCTTATGTTTTTTGAGCAATTTTTCAAATTGTTTGTTGTTGTTTATTAAGTAGAGGCGAGCAGTGGTAGCCCCGTGGTAAGCGGCCGCAACTTACAAGTTGTAGGTCGTGAGTTCAAACCCAGGCAGGCGCTTTACTTTGTGTAAATTATTTCATCACGTGAAGGAAAACATCGTGAGGAAACCGGCATGTCCTAGAACCAAAAATTCGAAGATATGTGACATCCACCAACCCGCATTGGGCCCGCGTGGTGGACTACGGCCTCTAGATTACCCTCTCACAGAGAAGAGGCCTGTTCCCCAGCAGGCTGATGATGATTTTTATATCAAAGCGATATCCACAGTTGTGCCAATGACAATATTATAAAAAAAAATATTATGAGAGCAACAGATTGGCGAGCAACTAATAGTTGCCCTGTCAACAGAATAGTTTTCACAAGTTTTCATCGACATGCGTAGTTCTTCACGTATGCCTCGTTTGCATACGTTCATAAATAATGGGACAAAAACGTGCTCTGAGATGCCTCCACCACTTGTGAACAACCCGATCAGTCATGCCCAAACCTTCCTATAGTCGACTAACCCGTAAAAAATCACAAACGACCCACAAAAAGCCAAGAGAAGCCAACAGTCACGAAGTGTGAATTTCGAATGCGCACGAAAAGGTTAAGTTCCGTGGGAAAGAAAAAAAAGAACTATTTCCGGTCGGTCGGGTCGCGGAAACAAGATATCCGGGGATGGAAGGCCCAGGAAATAGTCGATCGCGGCCTAATGAGGAGAGAAGGATGAATAGAGGTCCTCCAGTCAGCCTTGTAGGGGAACTCTTACGTGAGGCTTAGAAAGAAACCTTTGATTTACTTCTCTAGTTTCCGCTAACAGTAATTATTTTGGTTAGAAGTTGTGCAGTAAAGGCTGGGCTTTTCGCGTTATCACTACGTTGGAAAACTAAAGTATGTTTAATAAAGTACGTATGTACATATATAGAGCATTGATCTGCGTGATTTTGTCCTTTTGCTATCATTATGTCATGTACGCACTAATATGAACTTTACTTTTCCAGCCAGCTCAAGTAATTTAAAAATCCTTAATAAAGTTGATAGCTGGCTAAGCGAAATGGGAGACAGTTAACAGGCTAGATGACTCAATTTTGTTTATTATTTGTTTCAATGTTGTTTTAATACTTTATATTAAAAAATTAAAAATAGAAAGAATATTAAATATGTTTAAAATTAAATAAGATAGAAACCTTTCAAATCTGGTGGAAGGGCAAACTTTCAAGTAACAGAAAAAGGAAGCATACACTGACGTATGACGTAATTGCCATTACGTTATGCGTGTACCATGGAGATAGAGAGATGTCCTCACTCTTCCTTATACCAATATTTGTAATGCTTATTGCTGCTTCATTTAATAATCAATTTTGATGATGTTTTCAGAAACAGTTTTTTTTTTTCAAAAACTTGTTTCATACCAAATATTGTTCAAAAATAAACACAGAATACCCTATTATTTCAATATTATCAGAATAACTATCACTTGTACCAAACCTAACTTCTAGTACTCTCTTGGCCCGACCCTGATAACCCAATAGTTTCGTATTATGAAAACTATTGTATCTATTGGGAATTTCAATCACGACCAAAGTTATGAAAGGAACTTATACCTTACCAAAACTTAGGTCTAACTACAGTACTGAACAAACGAAAACTCACTAGTTTCGTTATTGTGAATACTTAAGTATCCCATTTTGGAGGCCTGGAGGCCTTATATTTAGGGGTGCCTTACTTCCGAAATGAAAAAACGGAACCCTTATATTATTATTGGTCCGTCTGTCAAGGCCCTTTTTCTCAGGAACGCTTGGAGTATCAAGCTGAAATTAATATCAAATACTCAGGTGTGCAATCCCTTGGAGCAGTATAAAATGAAATATTCTAAGTCAACGCAATCAAAAGATACGACCGATTGTGCTACGTTTATCCCATCAATCAACTCGAATCATGAAATTTGACAAGAAGCCTTGGCATAGAGAAGTACAGAAAAAATCCGAAAACCGTCAATTTCACAAACAAACAAAGTCAATTTGACAAAAAAAATATAGCACGGTACGGTAGAAGCATTTCCTAACAATATGATTCGTTCGGAACCTATTTCGCACGAGTTCGATTCTTTCTTGGCCGGAAGGGTGTGTCAGACTTAGTGGCTAAAACCCACCCGTATTCCTTTGGTCGCCTATGCGGGCCACGATGACTCTTTCAACACACCCGTGATTCAGGCAGAAGAACTGAAGGTCTGCATGATTGATACGTTAATATGGTGATATATTTTTTGAATGAGTCGGAAAGTCACCGCGGCGTTGCCCGGGTTACCTGCGGTAGTGTGAGGGTTGATGTTAGGGTTGTCTGAGATGTTATGTACGGAATTTTCAAGTATGGAAGTGGAATATGTTTGCAGAGTGACATGTTTGGTTGAAATCATTTTGTTTTTGGTACGGAGATTGGAAAAATACTGTTGATTGTTGACATATGTTAAATTATTTCATCATCACTGCTCTCAAAACGGTGAAGGAAAACATCGTGAGGAAACCGCTTTGTCCTAGAACCAATCATTCGAAGGCAAGTGACATCCAAAAACTCGCACTTGGCCTGCGTAGTGGATTACGGCCCATTCCTTTTCAGAGAGGAGGCCTATATTCCGGCAGTAGAAACGTTAAAAGGCTGATATGCTATGTATGTTGACAAACGTTTTCTAAAAGCCAATGACTCAGGCGACGATGGCGGGACGAGCTCGGCAACTGCTAACAGGACTGGTCCACGCTTGCTTGAAATCGGGAGGAATGGAAAAACAAAAAGGATGCCTTTGCCCTGTAGTGGAATAGCATAGACTAAAAGTAATAATACGAATGAATAAAATATCACTTGTTTGAATTTACATTTTTTATTTTAATGATTCATAGGCTCGCGTTTGACCACTATCTCACGTGATGGCAAGCGATGATTTGGTCACCGATGGAGCTCGCTTGCCTAGAAGTAACCTATTGACTCTTGACTTAAAGACTACCGGGTTGTAGATATTAGGAAACACAGACTCCGGCAGGGAATTCCACTCCTTAGCTGTTCGTACAATGAATATGTTCCCAAAACGTTTTGTGCGTGTGGGTGGGATATCCAACGTACGTCTAGTGGTCCGATGATGGAACATAAATTGACAGACACACAGAATTCCAAAGTACCACTCCTACAAATGTCTCAACCGCAAAATGTACACACAATGGTCAAAACGACCACACCGCTAACTTATTCTTATTGGCACTTCCATTTGTGCCCGAACCAACCGCACGGTCCTATTATGCCCACTTTTAACGGCATTACAGCGTTATGGCGGTTTAAAAGCCCCGGTGGTACCATAATGGTGGTGCTTACTGCTGTGATATCAATACCGAGTGTGCGGTTTTCGAATCAGAATGTAATGATCATTCTCTACCTACGTTTAGGTAAGTTTTATTTGTTGCGATAAAAATCAGCATAGAAAATGATGTGTGACATTTTTCTTCCTTAATAAAACTTTAATGGTTATATTTTTCTACCAGATTTGGCTTGGCTCAGGTCATGTTCTATCGGTGTGCCAAGTTTCAGTCATATCCGTTCAGCTGTTACTTACAAACATTAAAAACTTTTACATTTATATTATCAGTAGAAAGAAAACAGAATACGTTTTATTCCCACACTAAATTATATATTTATCAGTAAACTAAACTAAAAGCAAAGTCAGCAAGAAACACTCCATTACTCAACAACTCACAAGTTTAGCCACATAACTACGAGTAAGTACATCTAGTCCACTAAAGCTCCTACTGTATAAATTACCCTAAAGCTTAAATAATATCGTCTTAAGGCGCAACCCTGCATTGTTATAAGAGATGACTTGGCGGATTGCCGTCCGATGATGGATAGGCCCGCAAAACGTATCTCGGGGTAATTTGTGCCACCCGACGTCTGGCCGTCGACGCCTTCCGGACCGTCGCGTTCGACGGGTTAAGGAATGCGGGAATTTATTTAATTTCATTCGTAAGGCCTTGAGCAGTGAAAGGGTTAAGAATGAGGATGCATTTTGAAGGTTCTGCGTGTTTTAACCCGTGACAATTTTGAGTTTTTAATAACTTTATGTTTACAGCTGGATTGCTTGCTTTTTCTTTTCGTGTCGTGTTACATTTACATAGGTAGTTATACTGTTTGGGCCCAGTACGTGGCCACGTTTATAGCGGCATCGGAGACCTTGTTTAGATCATCGAGGGTGCAGGTGAAAGCACATTTGGGACACTCCAGCAGATGGGATATAGTTTGAACAGGAGTGCTTGCTGAAATGCTAAATCTCGAAATATCTCCTATCGTTGCGAATCTATCTTCTATACATATAAATAAAATAAAAGTAAAAGAATATTTAAAAAAACAAGCTTTTTTCTGATAAATTGAACTAAAATGTTAAAAATAGACTAGTAAGTATTTGGCTTGTAGGTACTTAAAAGCTTGACCCGTTACAAGCTATAACTTAGGTAAGTTCCCAACTATGTATATAGTATATTATATACTATATAATATACTAGTCATTTTCAAAACACGAAGACACAAAACCAGAAACACCAATTTCCGACATTAAAGTCATTTTTGGAAGTCGGTTCTATTTTTTTAGTTTTGTTAGTGGTTCTCCATTAAGAGCCTACACCATCTCAGCTCAAATTCTAATTTCGCCCCCACTTCCCCGCGTGCCACTGCACTCTTTATCTCGCTCGCACACTTTTGCTCGCAGAGACGCGACACGCGCGGCCTTGAGGTCGAAGCGATTTCGTTAGAGTAAACTACACTATTATCGGACGAGTACTAAGAAATAAAATTATCAATCTAATTTAATTTTAACTTGTCATTTTATGAATATAAAATTATATATTATATCGCAAATACAATTTCAATGTATCTATAAACGATCAGTTTCCAGTATAAGCTGACCTCTCAGTGTGCGGAAAGCCTATAAAATGCGAGATCAGCTTATACTGGACGGTATAGGTGATGTCTAGCCGTGCACATTATTTTATTTTACCTACCTACTTCTATAAAATACTAGTCAAATGCGAGCCAACTTTGCGCTGTGGGTTCCGCCAATTAGTTTTGTAGTAAGTTTGCGTTTTATAGTTTTAGTGTATGTATGTTATGTGACAGCCGTTTGCGCATGTAGGTAATTATGTAGGTTGTAGGTATATGCAAGTACCTAGGTATACATACATATGGTATACATAGGTTAGAAAAATCGATTCTAAACCACTACATAAATTGTAGAATTTATGCAGTGGTTTAGAGTCGGTTTAGTAGCAGTAGAGCTACAAAAAACTAGTCAAGTGCGAGTCACCATTGCACTGAGGGTTCTGTAGGTACATTGGCTTGGTAGTAAGTTTACGCTGTGCCATTTTAAAATCTTATAATAGGTAGCTTTCTCCTTGTATTACCACTTTCTTAGTTATTATGCATCTATATAAGAATGAATCGCCGAAATGTAGGTATGCGTATATCTTTCGAAGGACTTCACCAAATTGCATAATTCTTTTTTTGTTGTGTTCGTGATTCTCAGGACAAGGTTTGTATAAATATAAGATAGGTAGGTATAGGTAGGATAAGTAGGTAAGTATGCAGGTAGGTATGTAGGTAGGTATGATAAATACCATAAGTTTTTTTCAAAGTAATTAAAAATAGTCAAAATTAAATAACATTTATTTTTAATCGCTTATTTTCTAATTTACATAGTTAGAACATGTCTGGAATTGCATAGCTCAGGTAACATGCATGTTTTATAAAAATGTTCTAATTTTAGTTCCATTTCAGAAATATTGGTCATCTTTCTATAATTTCGACTTTGATGTTTTTGTCGCATCCAGACCTTATTCCGAAAATACATTTTTTTTTGTACCGATAATATGTAATTGTCCTTGCACTTGTATATACCAAGGATGTTTTTTATTTACGACAAGTCCGTTTTGAGTTTTTCTCCAAAAATTTACTTCTATCTTATCTATATCTTAGCTTCGTCAAAAGATGTTTAGAATGCTGCAATGGGACGCTTGATTTCAATGATTGTGTATATTCAGTGAACAGCTCATGTTCTCAGGTGATCTGCAAGAAAACACAACATTCATTATAAAACACTTTTTTTGGGGTATGTTATGTTATCATTCAATGACTGGCGTGATGGGCGTTGGTGGCTGCGCCAAAGTTTTAAACTTTTGCAGCTACCATCGTTGTACATTGTTTTTTTATCTGCCTGTATTTGTTGTTCTGTTCCTAATAAACGATTATAATAAAAAAAAAAAAAAAAAATTACCTCCCGCTCTGGGCGGAGCGGGAGGGCATCTCAGACTTTTACTAACTAAAACCCACCCCTGTTCCTTCAGTTGCCTGTGCCAAGAGCCGCGGTAACTCTCTTTCAAATATACTCGCGACCCCGGCAGCATAATTTTGTCAACATGAATAAATAATACGGAACCCTAAAAAGTCCAACATTATGAAAATTTTATTATGAATTCGCCAATTTCGTGATAGTACCGTTACGCGTTAGTACCAAGCGGTAGTGCCATGGGGGAACAGCAAATTTCGTGATTATCACACACGTATGATAGATAGGTACTTACAATTATATATTTTGTAACACATGAAGATTTGTTTCGTCCGAATTTATTTCTACAGTTTTCGGAGGTCATACCTCCGTCCGTCCGGTCCTGTAACAATCACACGGGACAAATAAATACCTACCTAGACCTCACATATTTTTATTTATGATTTGGCTATGGAACCCTAAAAATATACAAAAGAAGACTAAATCGTCCATAGAAGCAGACTTGCCCTATGAATAACAAATAACAATTACCCACCCTACATTTTTTATTGAAATACAAATTTGGTGAATTGGTTTGATGGTGGAGGGATAATTTTCCAGTACAAGCTGACCTCTCATTGTACGGAATTCCTATACAATGTGAGATCAGCTTATACTGGAAATTTATAGCTTGATAAATTTTTTTTTGATTTTTGTTTGTCTTTTAAAAAAATGTTGCCCCACACTAGGAATATTCCTGTATCGTGGGTGCGTTCACAAACATGTAAATTCACATACACAAGACACCCAGACCCGGAACAACTATCTGCAGGTCATACAAATATTTGTTCCGTGCGGGGATCGAACCCGTGACACGCAGCGTAGCAGCCGAACGCTCAACCACTGCGCCAACCGTGCCGTCAAAATTATATAGCCATATGTAGTAATAATAATAACAGATCAGTGTTTTATGGCCTACAGATAGTTTTGTCGGATCTGCGCGTTTGTGAATGTGAAGATTTGTGTTTGTAATCGCACCGTCTCCGATTCAGTTGAAATCCTGGAGTCGGCAACATTATAAAAATAAACAATTAGGTACTACATAGATACCTATTTGTTGTATATTGTCAAAACAATAACAAACCTATTTAGGGAACTTTTTAACTTTTTACAAAATTGGACACCCATTTTTCACATTTTTTATCAAAAAAAAAAGTGTACACCTGGATTTCGCCTAAATCGTGAAAGGTGCGTTTACAAACACAAATCTTCACATGCAGAAACACCTGCAACTCCTAACGCAGCAGCCAATCACCTGCCACTGCACCAAACGTGACATGTTTGTAATCACTAATACTGTAAGTAGATAGGTAGCTATATACTTACTTCATTACGTTTATCATGTTTTCCAGTTTCTTTGCGCCAACCCTTTCGTTTCTTATTTTTATTACGGTTATTTCCCATTGCACCAACACTATAAGTATAAGTACTACAAGATTTGTATTTTACGTAGTCTTGTTGCGTAATGTGTGCTCTGAGCGCAAGCGACACAGCCCTCCCGTTCGAAAGCCGAAGCGAGACTGAACGGGGGCGTCGGGCGCCAGGGAACAAGCTTCAAGACGGCATAGTTTAGGTGATAGTTTAGGTATTTTATTTTTACTGTGAAAATAATGGTAATTAAAAAATAAAAAAACTTGTAGGACCTGCTTTATAGTAAGTTCAGTTAGTATGCAAAGTTTCATGATCTAATTTTAAGCATTTTTTGAATGCTAGCGGTTTATTGTTTTCGGTTTAGAGGTAACTTTGGATTTTTTTTCTATCGAGAAAATTTTATGGAATCGTGTTTTTGAGGTTTATAATACCTAACATTGATCCTCAACCTTGCCATATATTTATTTCAAAATTAATGCTGCAGTATTATCGACATAACGGAGGATCATGCTAAGCCATTTGAGGTAACATAGACTCTTAAATTGTGTCTACAATACATAGACATAGGATCGCAGCTATCGCGGTTGATTTGCTGTCAAATTTTGAAGAGTTTCTTTGTCTGTCTCCGAAACTCATCATCAGATCTTATGAAATTTTATAGGACCATTTCGGAATATGTGACGAACATGAAACATGAAACATCGGAATTGATAACCTCCTTCTTTTTAAAAATCATCATCATCATCGCTTACCATCAGGTGAGATAGCGGTCAAACGCGTGCCTATAAACGATAAAAAAAAAGAAATCGATTTCAAGTCCCTCGAACTTTATTTCAATATGTAGGATAATAATTATCACTAACTTTTTCTTCTGGAAAGGCATTTTTAGGTAAGGTACTTATTTTCTACACAGGAGTGTGTGTTTTTAAACCGTTTATCTCATATTTTATCTCAAGAACTAGGCCAAATCGAATGATTTGATTTTAGGTTTGAAATACATCAAACATCAAATATGTCAATTAATGCAGTAAGCCTTTTTTTAAATGCAGTAAGACTAAGGATGAAATGAAGTCGCCTTTGAATTGTGAAAAAAATGAGTTTAGTAGATACTTGCTTCTGCTCGCGATCAAATCAGGCATCAAATCTGTGATTAAACTAAAATAAATTGTACACTTTTTATTAATTACATCACAAAAGCGAGGCCACAGTAAGAAGCTGGGTAAAGATGACTTAAAAAATCCAGAACTTTTAATTGCTTTATGGAAAAAGACTGAGAAAAGCAACGTGATTTTCCCCTTACCTTTTTATAAAAACTTTTGCAAAGGAAACCCCTTAAAGTCTTGCCAAACTCTCGAGGTTGACTGTTTGACTAAGGATGTATGGGGCAATAACCCCTGCTTAGTTTATTAATATATTTTCTATGCCTCCGCTGTTGACGTATGAAAAGCAACGTGATTTTCCGCTTACCTAAACAAACACACAAATATAGTATCGAGTTCAGGCATAGAGTAAAAGTAGGATAAATGGTTATAAAACTTCAAGGTTTTATAAAAACTTTTGCAAAGGAAACCCCTTAAAGTCTTGCCAAACTCTCGAGGTTGACTGTTTGACTAAGGATGTAGGGGCAATAACCCCTGCTTAGTTTATTAATATATTTTCTATGCCTCCGCTGTTTACGTACGATTTTCTTGTTATTAGTTGTTTTTATGTTGTGAAAATTTCAACCGACTACCAATTACGTCTGACAGACAGACGGACTGCGGAGGTTTAATAATAGGCTGTTGGTGGTTACCCTTGGGTTTAGGTACAAAACCCTAGAAAAAGAATTTACCAAATCGCTCCAGCTGTCAATCAAAATCAATACCTTTTTTTTTTGGGGGGGTGGAAATCATCCAATGACTTCTCCCGCTCTGGTTGGAGCGGGAGGGCGTGTCAGACTTTTACTGACTAAAACCCAGCCCTGTTCCTTCGACCTTCAGTTGCCTGAATGCCCAGGGGCGCGGTAACTCAGTTTCGAATTTATCCGCGACCCGTGGGCAGGCATCGGCCATGTCGGGCCCCGTCAACACTACGCGCCGTCGACTCTCAGGCCTGATCCTGATCGGACGGCGAGGTAATCAAAATCAATACCTTGGAGCTGTAAAAATATCAAACTTCTGAGCTAACGCAATCAAAAGATAGTAATACCCGTTACAGGTTAGATATTTACTATACTTCTGTGCCTCAAGGTTTTACGAATATGGGTTAGTACCTACACGCCAAATACTAGAATTTATTTCCAACTTTTTAGTTCATTGTCCCTGATAAAAGCTTGTTTTTAAAAACATTTTTTTACCATTAGTTTATTTTTAACTTTTTAGAAGGCAAGTATTTTAGAGTAGGTGTGATGTTTTAAAATATTCTACGGATATTATGTTGTGATGTAAAGTGCTCCTCAAGACAAATTAATAGAGCCCAAACTCCACCGAGTAGACTCGGTGGGGTTATGTTATTTATCACAGAGATGCCGTGGCCACCTTCCAGCTTCATCATCAGACCCTGGATATCGTCCATCTTCGACCACATCATCGCTTACCATCAGGTGAGATTTTTTTTTTTTTTTTTTTTTTTTTTTTTTTTTTTTTTTTTTTTTTTTTTTTTTTTTTTTTGGGGGGTGGGAAATCATCTAATGACTCTTTCCGCTCTGGGGTGGAGCGGAAGGGCGTGTCAGACTCTTACTGACTAAAACCCACCCCTGTTCCTCCCTGCCCTACGCGCCCGGGGGCGAGGTAACTCTTTCGAATTTATCCTCCACCCCCGGGCAGGCACTGGCCGTGGCAGGCCCCGTCCTTTGCTGACAACTCTTTGAGGCGCGCGTGGAACACTACGCGCCGTCGACTCTCGGGCCTGGTGCTGATCGGGCGGCGAGTTACCCGCTACTCGCCGTCCGCAGGCCCGGGTCTACGGTGGCCGGAGATCGTCTCGCAGCCCCCGGCGTCTCCTGCGACGGCTGCTGCTGGGGGCGCTAGGGCGACTCGGTCTCTGTTGAATCTCCCTAACGTGTGCCGCCTCCCTCTTCGCGAGCATTACTGCTTCGCAGAAGTTGGAGACGGCCCCCCATTCCCTCTCACTCCGTACCATGGCCTGAACCAGGGCACGGCGCGAGAGGTCGCTGCCGCCTATCGCATCCACGAGGACACGGCGGTGTTCTGCCCAGGCGGGGCAAACCTCCACCGTATGCTCCACCGTGTCCACGGGGCGATCCTCGCAGTGGAAACACGCAGGGGTACCATCAGGTGAGATAGTGGTCAAACGCGAGCCTATCAAACATAAAAAAAAAAAAAAAAAAAAAAAAATCGTCTAGGTGTAAAGTGCTCCTTAAGGACAAACCAATCGAGCCGAGACTAGATGGGTTTATCTTGTTTAGATAAGAAGTTCCTATGGTCATCTGCCGTCTACATCATCAGACCAGCTCCGTGGTACCATATCATTGTATTGTCACCGAAGATACATAAGTACATCAAATTGGAGTCCAATCGGACATCGGGAAATGGGTCTGATTTGAGTTGCAAGATTCCACCCGAACAAACATACTTACATACATTACAACTTAAATAAAAGCTTTTAAAATAAATCCCTATTTCCCTTGGTCACGGCATCACGCGTTAATGGTTGTACCGATTTCGCTAATTCTTTTTTTTTTTGTGTTTGTTATTGTCAGGAGAAGGTGCTTTCGGAAGAAAAGATTAAGAAAGTTGAGCGGAAAATTAGAAAATTTCAGAAAACTGAACGACTACTTAAACTTCGAGCGTTTGACAGTTCATAGCTAAGACAGGACAACGTCTGTCGGGTCAGCTAGTGATCAATAAATGTGACTAGAACATTGCCATAACACAACCATCTCAGCCGCAAAAGCGTCCTGGCGTCCACAGCTGGACAAGCCTTCCCAAGCAACGCCGCAACTGGTCCTACATTGTCCACATCCAGCTAGTTCCCGATACGTAACATACCGCCACATTAAAATCATCCTCATCATAGCAACCCGTAGTTAATGTAACAGCTCAACTCATCCGAACAACACGTCCGGTTAGCGTATCCATAATATAACCCGTTCAATGCTGAGCTCCAGTGGCCTACTTGGCACGAGGTGCCCCGCGAGGTGGCCCCTCGAGGACTGACGTCACCTCCCCCGTGCACTTGCACTAATGGCCCAGCCGGGGCCCGGGGCGGCTACATATGTCGGGCTCTGAAGTGCTAGTGTTACAACTAAAGCATTTTTAGATGAGAATTGGATTTTGTGTTTTCTGGAGATTTTTTGGGATTTGTAAGCTTGTTTGGTTTCAGTTCTGGAAAGATTCTTTCTAGTTTACGAGTTCAATTAATTTTAGATGTTTTTACACGATTGTCTGTATTGGCCCTAAAATTTGCCTTATAAAGCTGTGCATTTGAAGAAGCATTTTTCTATTTACCAATTTTTCATTTCCTATGACTCGTCAGCCTTTAAGGCAAAACTGAATAATCATCATCTGGCTTGCTCCATTGTAGACCTCATCTTCGCTTACCATCAGGCGACATCAGGGTCAAAACGTGCTCAAAAGAAATACAGTAAAAATAATTACGAGTTTAAAAATTTAAATTTCGCCGAAACAATGCTTTTTCAGTTTTCATTTACGTGTGTAACATCGGTTCCCAAGTTATAAATGTCTACTAAACTCAGTAATTTGTTAGGTTTATCTCCTGAATGCCACCGAAGTATTTACTCTCCTCTTCCTTATTATACTCGCTTTCTGATCTGTTTGTTTGTTGTTTCAAGCAATCTGTTTTACCGCACAAAAGTGAAATTATGTTCAATGGAGCTTTCAGCAATAGAGTTACAAGAACCTTTAATAGTATTTCCTTTTACCTGTGTCATAAAGAGGGTTTTTATTTATTGTGTCTCTTGTTTTACTTTTTCTTTTACATATCCTCTTCGTACATACTCAACCTCTTTTGTAGTTGATTAATCAAAGTAAAAAAAATAAAATAAAGCCAAATACAAAAAAAATTGCAGATGAATCTGGAAAAATTACTATGAGGAGAACCACCCACCTAGTTACCAGATTTTTGCTAGGACTTAAAAAGCTGTTTCTGTATGCTTATTAGCTTCATCATCATTCATCATTTCAGCCGAAAGACATCCACTGCTGGACATAGGCCTCATCCAAGTATCGCCACAACGTCGACCAGTGTCCTATGCCTCTCGCATCCATCGGATTCCCGCGCCCCCACCAGCAGGTGTATCCGCTAACTCAGTTGACATCAATTTTATAGGTACTATGCAGTACATTACTCGGTGGACATCGATTATAATAGACACTACGGTTTTCCTTTAAGTCAAATCAGTAATGTACGGCAAAGTGCCTATCAAATTGATGTCAACTGAGTTAGCAAATACGCCTGCAGGTCACCTGCCCATCTTATTAGCTTACCCGGGTCATAAAAATTACACCTAAGACTATTTGAATAAAACATCCTCAAAACACATAATAATTTAACGTAAGAACCTCCCTTCAAAACGATTCGCACATTTTATTCAAACGTCCCATATTCTTTGATTATAATAAAAGCTCACACAAAGGCACGAGGAAAAAAGTTGATTTGATTGAAAAAAATCAGGGCCTAGCAACCGCCCAGCGCGAGTCGACTCGCGACGTAAGTAAATCATTCATAATATATGAAGTCCCGGTTCATGGTAGCATGAGCCGCCAATCAGCTATGAGGGAATCTAATTAGTTTAATTACTGGGACACCGGTGAACGTGTAGGCTGCCGGGCTAATTTTATGAGAGGTAATATCGGCGAAGGGTGAGAGTTTTCATAAGGAAAGCCGATTTAAAATGTGTTCCAAAAATATTAGATTTTTAATTGCTATGTTTTGGGGAAACGAAGTGTTCTTGTGAAGCCTCGCCTCTTCTGCAAATTGGGGTAACAGTAAACTTCAACAAAAAGTGTATACATATGGCATTTCCTTGAAATAAGTAAAGGGGGAAGCGCCAGGGTAAACCGCGAAATGAATGATTATAATTCTATAAATACTTGCTACAGCCGCGAACCATATTTTGACCAACATGCAACCTGACACTGACCTGCAAATTGCAAAAAACATGAGAAAATTTGAATTTCGCGGGCTACCCTGTACATTTCACCTGCAGAATGTGAATTTAAATGGCTTTGCGTCAGCACGCACCTTTCAGAGTATGTTTTAGTCATGAAACAACCGCAAGTATATGGATAGTTCCATTTAACAGAAACATGTTTTATATTTGTATCATTTCCACAATGGGACGGTTTGGAGTTACAGGCAACTGAATTATCTGACTAGTTCCATATAAGAAAATCTTTCTATAATATTATATACTTGCTTGCTTGAACCTAGGGCGATGGCATCGGTATTTGGATTTAGAAGGAAGTCCATTCAGATGTGATGACTAGCCAAGTTAAACGTTTGTTTGCATTATGACTGAAAACTTCTGGATGCATAATTAATGAGACTTTCGTTTGCATAACAATCACTGCGGAAACAGAGCAAGCAAAACACAAATATTGGACGGTTTGGATAAGGAATGCAAACATTGACGATACCAGTGACCAGAAGACCATTCGGCATCTTGCAAAATATAAAAACGTATCAACTCAAAAAGAAGAAATAAAATTAGCTGCGCCAACTGTGCCACTTCTGATTTTGATAAACCATTCCTTATTGCAACAATACATGAATTTCACGCACCCAATAATTTTACAGTCTACTGAGCCCTTACAAAGTAACCAGAAGGACACAAGATTAGCTTCGGCTCTCCTCGGTCAATTTCGGGGACCTTCGACTATCTAATTAAGGCCTCGACAACCATGGTTTCTTTTGCGTAAAAATCGAATTGTCTGTAACGACCTCATTCCATGGACACTTGTAATTACGAACGGTAGTTTTAATTACTTTTTCGTACGCTTATTACCTAACGAATGCTGTGTTTCGGCGCGAATTGGGGTTTAGTTTTTTAAATCGGAAGTTTTATTTTTAAAGGTTACATTTGGTGATCATGTTTTTAACTCTTTGCGTGTCTAGCACCCACATGCTGGCCAAGACACAATTAAAGTGACGGGTTAAGCGTAAAGAACGATAAGAGTCGCCAGAGAATCTCGCCAAGAAAACGATATTGGGATCAGATTCTGAATATAAAGGTTGTAACGGAAAGGTGTGGTCATATTTTAAAAGCCGGTTCTGTCCATAGAAATAAACAACTTTCTCTAACAAAAATTGAAAATTCCCAAAAAAAATATCGGACTTTCCATATAAAGTTATCATTAGCTAATCAATATTTTTATGAGAGGTAAAAAAAAATTTTGTGAATTTTCTCAGATTTTCTTGAAGAAAGTTGTTAAAAAAGAATATTTAGTAACGAATTCAGGGACAATTGTCAAAGTGTCATTGGTGCAAATAGGTGACACAATAGCTGTTAATATGTTAGAAGGCATAAGCTCTCCAATCCAGACAGTCACGCTCACAAGCTGTTCCAAGCCTGGAATCATCCATCACTGATATAACTTTAAATCCCATCAGTTCAGACTTCGCCTAGTCCAAATTCAATTGATATTTAGCTGAATCTGGTCATACTGAAACTCGACATAACTTAGGAAGGCAGTTTATCTAACGTGAAAAAGCACACAGCAGGAAGTCGGCTGCCAAAAAATGTAGAGCCAAGTCAATATTTTATATGGTACAAAGCCACAGAACTAAGTCGCGTGTACTGGCATAGTTTTTGTGTGTGAACTGTGAGGCTAGCTTCCTTCTCTCATTTATTTGGTGGTACAATTTCCATTGTTTTTTGTACGACACTGAATTGTGAGCGTTTATCTCAGTTTGTCCTCGATTTTTTTCTTACATTACGTTTATTTAGATAAATAGAGAGGTAAAGTTTTTTTGGTGCTGTGAGTGTTTCAGCTTCTATCAAAGACAAAGTATCGGTTCCGTGCACTACTATGATACGATTAGTTTATGGAATATGTCGTGAGCTTAGTTTTGAGTATAAATGTACTGTTGTGTGTGTGTGACTTTAAGAGTATCGGGAGATCAAAGAAACGATAGATGGATTGTGTGAAGGCCTACAAAAGGGGTGACTGCTGAGAAGACGAATAATTCTACTAATATAATAAATAAATGCAAAAATTCGGATGAATGTTTTTTACTCAATCACGCCAGAAAGGCTGAACAGATCTGGATGAAGTTTTGCACAGAGATAGGATATAGTCTGAAACAGCACACTTTTTTATCCCAGGAGCCATAGGCTCTTCACCATTTAGAATTGATAATCATCACAAGGAAACATTCCCTTGGTTTGTTTTTAATTTTCACGCCAGTGAATCTGCTGGTAGAAGCTCGTAGAAAAATAATATAGAAGAAAGCAAATTGCGCCGACTCCAAATAAATTGGGATATCGTTAGGTAAAGATGAAACCCATGTTAGTAAAGGCCATGAATTGGCGTAGCTATAAATATTTAAAGCAAAATAGAGAGCAACTACCAGACAGAAAGTTTATTAACCTTTTTAGGGTTCCGAAAGTCCGAATGAAAAACGGAACCCTTATAGGACCACTCGTATATCGGTCCGTCTGTCCGACAATGCCCCCTTATCTCCGAAACCACGCAGCCTAACATTTTGAAAAAAATACAGGAGTTAGTTCTTTACTTATAGATTACAGGAAAACTATATGAATTAAATAGTTAAAAATACCTAAAAAAAATATGATTTGTTCGGAACCCTATGTATGCAAGTCTGACTCGTTTTTGGCCGGTTTTTTAATCATATTTCTGGGTTCGCTCTTCCTTGATTGACGTGAGAACTGAGACTCTAAGTTGTCAATTTCTAGAATCAAAACTAAACTAAAGAACGCAACTAGAAGTATTTTACCTCGGAAATCATTAAACCTCATGCCAAAATCACTAAAATGTATCAGACTGAAAGGTAACCCTGTTAGGCGGACCGATCACGTTAAATCCGCGAATGCGCCAGACTATCCTCTAACAGAATCAGATGGCGAGAGATCGTAAGACGAGTTACATCAGTACCAGCCATTGGACATAACTCATAGTGTGTACTCCGTACAGCGTACTATGCGTATGTACACCAGACCATTTACGAAGCAATTGTTTTAATGTTTTTTTTAACTTGCAATGTGTGTAATGGGTAGCTCGCTGTCCGATCAGCACAAGGCCCGAGAGTCGACGGCGCGTAGTGTTCCACGCGCGCCTCAAAGAGATGTCAGCCACCACTGACGGGGCTCGTCATGGCCGATGCCTGCATGCAACAGGGGTGGGGTTTAGTCAGTAAACGTCTGAAACGCTCTCCCGCTCCACCCAGAGCGGGAGAATCACAGGATGATTTCCCAAAACAAAAAGAAAAGTATTAGCCCCAGATAAAGGAACTCTTCAATGCTGAACAGCGCGGACACGGAATTTTGTGTACACATCTAACTGTGATAGCTGGTATAAAAGCTTGTTTAAAAAATGTTTTTTATTTTTAAAAAGGTTTAATGAACTTTATTTTCTCTTAAGAACATAGTTGACGTATAATGAGATTCACAAAAATATCTTATTACATTCAAATACAGATTTAGCTTAGGGCGACAAGTTTCATACTCATCATCATCATCATCATCAGCCTTTTAATGTCCCCACTGCTGTGGCACAGGCCTCCTCTCTGTAAGAGGGTGTGGGCCGAAATCCACCACGCTGGCCCAATGCGGATTGCTGGATGTCACATGTCTTCGAATTTTTGGTTCTAGGACATCACCTCACGATGTTTTCCTTCACCGTTTTGAGAGCAGTGGTGATGAAATAATTTACACAAAGTAAAGCACCTGCCTGGGTTTAAACTCACGGCCACCACTGCTCTAGTTTCATACTATTACAACTAAATCATTTTATTTCACAATCTATTCAGCAGCATCTCATTAGAAATAGGACTGTAAATATGCGATTTTAGTTTTTTTTTTGTAAATATTTAAATTGTCACACATTTTTATGTCATTAGGGGGCTATTGTAAAGTTGTACTATCAAACAGTATGTTTTTTTGCCCTAAGTCAGTGTACATGGTAATGTTTTTGTGTTTTTTGAGTTAATGTAATGTTTGAGTGGACGCCGTCTGTGATTATTTTTTAAACTAGGTTGCAAGTGTTGAATGTATATAAACTTTAACTATTTAATGTTATATGTGATTTGGTTTGAGCAAGCACGGGAGAAGTGTTCCTGGAAGGACTTGGGGGAGGCCTTGCCTAGAAGTAGGGCAGTGTAGGCTAGTAAAAAAAAATGTGTGTGATGTGGCAGTACTCTCAATAAATAAATAAACGGTGACCACGACCCATCTGTCAAGAGCGAAGCGGAGAAGAAGAAAACCACTAACATCTCGAACAACTTTCGTTTGAACAGCTACATTTTAATTGCAGCGGCTGCAAATCAAGTGAAATTGACAGTGAATACACAAACAGCTTGACACAGAGCTCAGAAGATGGATGTCTAGACAGTTAATTAAGCCAATGTTATTAATAGCTGAAACATCACGCTATATTTAGCGTTTCAGTGTAATCTCTTGTTTATTAGCGTTTCGATGCAGTTCGCTTTGATTTGGATTAACACTTTATTTTTTTTATGATGTTGCATGAGTGCTGTGTAGGGTTGGCAGGTGTCCGGAAAATGCCGGATATAGTAAGATTTTACACAAGACATAGGAGAAGTGGAGCCGAACCGGAGTCACTGTGACAACTGTCCTGAGAAGAGCCGAAGACAGAATAGCCTGGAAGCAGGTCATCAGTGAATCATCATCATTGAATTCGAAGCTCAGCGAATATACATCACCTGCCAACCGGGTTGTTATTCGGTAACCCTTTCGGTATTTTATTTTATTTATTTTTCTTTATTTAGGCAACCAACATAAAATATGTTACAGAATAAATGTGTCACAGTATTAATGGCCAATAATAGGTTTCCCTTTGTATCTGGGATAAACATAACGGGAACAGATAGTGAGAAAATTAAATTAAACAGTTCAGTACAGTATTATTTAAAGTTAAATTTGGAATAAAACTTCAAAAATGTTAAATGAAAGATGAAACTAAATCGCATGTCATTTGCTTTCGCTTATAGTTTTAACAATTCGTTTTTTGAATGTTTGCTTATTACAATTAAATATGTCAACTTGAGAGAAGTCTGTGTTAAAAACACGAGCAATGCAAACCATTAGGTCATTACACAGTTTTTGGAAAAATTTATGAAGTGTCGAGGCACGTGCAACATGGATGTGTGACGAGTGCGCCGTAGTTGGTGTGTTAAAAGTAATGTCAAAAGTATGCGTAGATACGCTCAGCGCGTTTTACTGGATCTTTGTGTACCACTCTTTTCTTTTAACTTTTGTTTGTTGATGTTGTGTTGTGTCTGTGTATATTATTATTTGTTTCTATTCTATTCAAAAATTTTGACGGATATGAAAAGATTTGATATACCTAATGTCCCTATGTGTATAAAAATCACACACCTTTAAATGGATCTTTTCGGCTTCGTCGCTTTAGGACCTGACAACCCTAAGTTGCTTTGTTAATGGGGCAGAAAATATTTGTTTTTAAATATCAGACGATAGCGGTTTTGCTTGAGTCTAAATGGCTTTCTTAATGTAATTAGCTTAAGTGTTACAGATATTAACAGCTTGACTTGATTAATTGCCCTCGTATTTTTTTTTCCATATCGTCCAAATAAACTGAACAACTGTAAAACTGATGCCAGACACTGTGAATTGGCATTTGACCCATCCCCCATTACTCATATTTTAGTTTTAATTTGACAAATGACTGTCACGACCTACATTTTTTTGTCCTGACCTGAGTTATCAATCACGATATTTTTCCCGTGGAGTTTCGCTCCAGCAAAATGTAATTTTTCCGGGATGAAAAGTAAACCTATGACACGCTGACAAAAACGAAACAAAAGAGTAGCTTTCTTGAAATAATTTTATACTTAATTTACCTCCTTATTAGGTTGTAATACTTAAAAATATAATAAGTTAGATTCGTGTAATGGAGCGTTATTTTGCAAGTTGACAGATTGTCGTTTGACGTTTGGTTTTTTTCCAACTTGATCTGGAGCGAGTCTGACTCATAAACTTTATTTATTGGAAAAAAAACTCTTAATAGCACTTAATGATGTCTCGAGGTGTTAAAGGGACCAGAGTCAAGTTCAAATGCTGTATGCATAAGAATGTAGGACGCTGGTTCCTAGGATTTACTTAAGATATTTTAGATTAAACTAACTAGAAAATGGTCAGATCTTAACCTCACTTATTTTTGGAAGAACAATGCGGTCTTGGCAATGGGTTCTGAACACGCGTCCACGTGCCCGAGGATGATCAGGATAGTATGATCATAGCCTGCTGCGATATTACTTGTGGGATCTCCTCTCTGGACCTTTAATCTTCGAACGATAGGGTCATAGTGGTTCATCATAAATTGTAAGTTCAACATACAATTTTCTGTATACTGATTATTATCTAGTGTGATGCAGTGTTAACAATAAATGTGAGAAGTGAAGACCAAATCAATGGACTGTAATTTACTACAAACATACCTCAAGCAAAGAACCTGAAGATAGGTAAATAGGGTCTCATGCTGAAATCTATCTTTGACGCTAGCCGGTGGAAGAAAAAAATTATCTTACAAGGTATACAGTAGAGTCTGGTAATCTTAATTTCGTATCGTAGCGGCACATTCATTAGTCCCGACCCTCCGCCCGGGATTTTTTTTGAGAGACTGCGGTTTTAGTTTCACAATTCTTCTTATTAAATCAATCATCACAACTTTATTATCACACAGCCTGATAAAAAAACAGTAGCACAATAATCAACGCGGAACCGCCACAGTCTACGATTAGCACAGCGTACCTAAACATAGTAATAGAACGCGCATTAAATTAGCATTGTTCTCTAATTATAGCCAGCTGATGGCACGTTAGCGCTGCAGGCCCCAAGGATTTGCAACAGCTGTTGATTCTAAACGGAATCATACCCTGAAGACCTACGTACTGAGATCACGACTAGTAGAGAAGTTGGGATTTTTGTTTCTGGGTGGGAAATCATCATATAACTTCTCCCGCTCTGGGTGGGAGCGGGAAGGCGGGTCAGACTCTTACTGACTAAAACCCACCCGTTTTCGTTCAGTAGCCTGCCAGGGCCGCGGCCACTTTTTCAAACAGTCCTGTGACCCTGGCACCGCTGTTGATTCAAAAAAACTTTTTTACAAAAAGTGTTTGTATTTTGTTTCTTCGTTATTTGACGCCGACTTCCGAAATTTAAGTTATTTTTTAGTGTATTTTCTTTTTTGGATGTCGGTTGTTTTTTTTTTTGTTTTTTATTTTTCACTTTTAGTTGTTATACCCCAGAACTAAAAACCCCAATAACATAGAACGTGGAATTTAAACATACTGTGACGACCTTATGTTGGCAACCTTATGGTGAAGACTGGCACGTTAGAAGTTTGGAACTTTCTAGAAACTCTTGGAACGCCAATTGAGAATTTAGATTAAAAGAAGATTTTAGTTTTTAGAGTAGACTTCTCCTAGCCCGCTCGAAGAGGGCACTTGTAAATAATTTGATTATTCAATATAACGTATTAGTATTTCAGTTCTCTTTCTTTTATAACACAACACACATAGGCAGTCACTCTTATTCACCACACTCTCGCACCGCTAGCGAGTAAAACAAACCCCCAGGAACCTAAAAGGAATCTCCAGGGACCCAGCACTAGGAGAAGTTGCTCCAGGTCCCTACAAGTGGCGGCGAGCGCCGGGAAAGAACGCCGTATGTAAGAGTGACGGCAACGGTAACGGTGTGCGGTGGACAAACTGAGGACTGATGCAGTGACAGCATCAGGATAAGAGGAGTATACTCCAAGCTGAGTGGTTCCATTTTTATTTAAGTGTTAAATAATATTAAAAGAGGAAAATGCGATACTTTTCGGGACACACGTATGAAGTGTGCCTCGAGGAATTTATCGACGAGTTTGGGTCGATGGCCATTGCCAAGGGGTGGCGAAGAAGCGATTATTCGTTAATTCTTGGTGTCTGGTTAAAAGGAGCTGCGCATTATTTTTTTAAATATACGTTCCAGTATGAGATGGAATTTGACACGCTGTGCGCGGAGCTTAGGAGAGAATTCCCATGCAAGTGTGTGTCTTGCAAGCACAGAATCAATCAGTGTTTTTATAATCTTGAGAGGCCGGACGTTGTGTCCGAGGCGGATGAACAGTCCGAAGATAATGTGAGCGAGGATAATCAAATAATATTATTTTCTAAGGAGGACGATAATGACCAGAGCTGCGCTGATGCAGGCCTAGTCAATGATGTCCAGGAATATGAAGACTGCGGTCTGGACGATGATGACCGAAGCTGTGAAAATGAAGATACAGAATCGGGTCGGTTATTTACAATTATTCCTAGTAATAATATTTCAGAGAAACAAGAGATAATTGTAGTAAAAGAAACATTTGGCGAGCACGAGTCGAATGAAAATTTTATTTGTTTGGGAGTTGTTTCGGCTGATGTCGTCGACATGGAAAGCTGTGAGGTGGAAGTTCCGTCGGAGACACATGGTTCTTGTAACGATGATTTTGTTCAAGTTGAGTATGTTTCTGCTGATGTTTGTGAGCAGGAGAGCTTCGAAATGGCGGTGGAGTCCAAAGAGCTATGCGTGCCGGTGGAAGTCATGCAAAATCCTGCTATTATTGTTCCAATAGGTGATGGTCCAGCGGATATCTATCGGGATGAAAACTGCATCATAAATATCACTTCACAACATCACATTTCACAACAAGCGGAACAGCATTTTTCACAGAATAGGTTGGAGGAGGAGATATGGGCCCTCCCGTATTATATGAAGAGGAATAATTTCCATTTCTTTGCTAAACATAAAATTATTTTTGTATCAATTTTATTTATTCTAGCTGACATGCATTGTCATAGCAACGTGACAAACAAGTTTTCGACCATAAATATAAGGTATGGACATAGTAATTACGATGACCCAAATTTTTCGATAAAAATAAAAATATACGAAAGAGGTCAGGAATTGCTTGTAAACTATTTATTAAAGCAATATTCTGTAAATAAATATAAGTGTTGGAAATTTAAGAAAAAATTTATAAATTGTTTTTTGAAAATTATTTTATTTTTAAAAATAATTTTAGAGAATAGACAGTGGTGTCAGATGTCATTTGACATGACAAATAATTGTCAGATATCTGGTACGTCAAAATTAGTACGGTTGACAATCTATTAAAAGTTTAAATTTTAACCGACTTCAAAAGTAGGAGGTTCTCATTTGTTTTGTTTTTTATGTGATATTAAGCGTTGTGTTTTTGTATGTTTCATGTAATCGATATGATGAGCTGCACGGACGTGAATGACTGGACTGATGGAAGACTGATGGGAGATGTGACCACCTATCATGAACAAGGAAATATATTTGTTAGGCGATTATTAGTGGGAAATAGATATGAGTTTCTCCAGAGTGCGATTTTAATAAAGATGTTACTACGGTTAGGAGGTAGAGGGAATTGCGGTCCTCTCTCCTAGGGAAAAATGTGTCCGGGTTTTTTGTCGGTTTATACCAACTTTGTTTATGGGGTATAATGCCTTCGCAAAGTAGGATCGAGTTGATTCTGTATGGTGTGACCGAGCCCATGACAATTTTTATGTATTATTCATTTAGAGAGTATACTTCAAGTTATATTTATGGAGCACTCTGGGGGAAGTTCGGGAACAGTGAGTAGGTGTTCAGAATAGTGGTCGTTTTTCTCCTGGTCTTCATAAACGTCCAATGGAGTTAAAATTATCATAGTTTTGAATTTTATTTTTGTAAACCCCTTCTGGGTAGATGCTAACTAGAGCATCTTAGGTCAGAAAATTTAGCAGAGCAGTGTGGCTTTTAGTGAGGTTTTACCTCACTGAAGCCATGTGCATTGCCGGGATATGTGGTGTGCCGAATGGCTCAAATTAATAAAAAGAAAGTTGACCACATCACTCGGGGTGCAGTATGGTTATCCATAGATGGACTTCTGCATCTCCATAGCCCCTCACTTAGGCAGGGAAAAACTGGATAGGGTTAGGTAGGTCTCAATCGGCTTTTCAAATATTTAATTGAATAGAAGACTTACTAGCGTCTGCGCTTCTATTCGTAGGGGCGTAGCTCATGTGACGACCTTATGTTGGCAACCTTATGGTGAAGACTGGCACGTTAGAAGTTTGGAACTTTCTAGAAACTCTTGGAACGCCAATTGAGAATTTAGATTAAAAGAAGATTTTAGTTTTTAGAGTAGACTTCTCCTAGCCCGCTCGAAGAGGGCACTTGTAAATAATTTGATTATTCAATATAACGTATTAGTATTTCAGTTCTCTTTCTTTTATAACACAACACACATAGGCAGTCACTCTTATTCACCACACTCTCGCACCGCTAGCGAGTAAAACAAACCCCCAGGAACCTAAAAGGAATCTCCAGGGACCCAGCACTAGGAGAAGTTGCTCCAGGTCCCTACAATACCTACTCGTAATTAGAGAAAACCAAAACGTTATCTATGTATACGTATTTTTAGTTTTTCAAAAAGCGCTAAAACAATTTCGATAAAATTTCTATGGGACCACCTCGGGAGTATATTCTTTCGGATAAAAAAAGAATTTTGAAAATCGGTCCACAACTGACAGAGAAATCGGTGAACATACATAAAAATCACAGTCGAACATAGAACCTCCTCCTTTTTCGAAGTCGGTTAAAAATGGAATCATAACCTCAAAACCCGAATGAAAGCCACTCTCGCACCGATAGCATTTAAGCAGATGCATATTTTTGAAATTATGGACTTAACGAAACAAAAACAAAAATATGTATCTTAGCAATCTTCTTTGACACGAAAATTCCTAAATGGCGTCGGATTGACGATCAAATATAATGATTTTCAGAGCCATCCGTTTGTCCCATTGTGGTAAACCCGGACCACAAACATATCTCGTTGGCGGGGTTGTCAGTTATATAATATTAATAACTTGCAACACAATATCTGTCGTGATTAATGATTACTGTTGCCATGTCCGCCTTCCAACTCTGTTCTATACTTTGTCCTAACATCAAAAATAACTCAATGAATACCCATACTATATCATAAATGCGAAAGTAACTCTGTCTGTCTGTTTGTTATGTTTTCACACCTTAACCGCTGACCCAATTTTGATGATTTTCTTATACAGATAGATAGGACTTTGAAGAAGGATGAGGATAATTTTTATGCCGGGAATACGTTCCCTTACGGTAATTTTGAACTTTCTCGTGGGCATGCATAAGCTTATAAAGATCTTCGTCTTTTTGGAACGAAGTTCCTTATCGCGCGTTGTGAAAGGGGGCTAGACGGAAAAAATTCTTACGAAAAGTTGTCACGACACTAATGAGGCTGTCCATCCAAAAAGATTGTGTTGGAAAATAATCTAATAAAAACTTCTTGTATTTTTGGTGGGTAGGTACAAAGTTTGCAAGCAGATCAAGCATTATTTTCATTTCTATTTCGCATTTGATCTGAGCTGAGCTGAGCTGAGCTTAGCTGATCTGAGCTGAGCTGAGCTGCGATGAGATGAGATGAGATGATGAAGTATAACTTCTTACGTGCGTGCGTGTGTGCGTAGCTAATAATAAAAAAAATATTATAAATTAAAAAAAATAAAATTATATTACAATTCCTTCACTAATTAATCGAAAGGAACTTCGTTCCATCCGGGTGTCCCTTGACACCTCTCAAGTTTTTTTTTTTTTTAAATCATTGATAAGCTCGCGCTAGACCCCCAGGTTGTAGCTATCAGGAGACAGGAGACTCCGGCAGGGAATACTACTCTTTAACTGTACGCATAATGAATGTGTTCCCAAAACGTTACACGTCTTTTCTGAGTAGATGGAACTTTTTAGATAGTTTAGGCTCAGTAGGTTGACATTAATAGGAGCGTCAGTGGCGTTCTTTAGATCTCCAATAGTGCTGGCAGGCACTTGGTGCACTCCAGCACGTGGACTATGTAGACAAGGATACCGCATTCAGATTTGAAACTACAATATGACGGGCTTATAAAGAAATTTATAAATTGGTGCTGACGTGCTGGAGCAGTACTCGTAAGACGCGCAGTGCAACACAAATGCAGGGTGAATTCCACTAGTTCTAATATCCGGCTGGGTTAGCTCTGTTAAGTCGCAGCGGATATTCCTAAAGCAGTAAGAAAGATGAAAACTACCATAACATGTAGAAAACAGTTGATGAAACCGACCATAAAGCAGCTCATTTAGTCACTCACGAGATATACAAAAGCATGAATCTGCCAATAAAATAAAGCTATTCATTTTGATGAGTGTGTTCCCCCTTTCACGTGATGGTCCACTATTCCAACGACTTTATTACTATCCTAGAGGTCTGGAGTCTAATAAACTAACGATTCATAGATCTCGCTAAAGTTTTATCTAGCGGTTATATAGCTGCTCCTATAAGTCAATTGCATGATGGTGAATGAGAATGTGGTAAAATAATTCAGATAACCTACATTTGATACCCAGACTGGGAAAATTGATGATGATTACAGCGATCGGCAACGATTGGATTCAATTTAAAAGAAAATCGATAGTGGCGCTTTCTTTAATCCACCTTTTGTTACCATCTTGAATTTGCAGTAGTTTTGCTTTCTCTGGTATATCTTTACGATCAATTTTCGATTTAACAAACCGTTTTCTATAGCCTAAACTAGACTATCGTTCCTAACAGTACCTCTCTATAAGCTCCCTAGGGCCCTAACACACAGAAGGCGAAGATTTTTAGAAACACGTACCTATTCCAAAAGCGTTTTATCGTCGGATATTTTAAAATAAGAAATTCTAAATTCAATTCTCGCGCTCAATATTTGTTATGTCGTCGTAGAGCGCTCGGCAAGCGATTGCTGGCCGATATGAAACGGATACGTGAACGAAATACCGTTAAGGACGGTCCATCGGTTTACATGGCGAGAGGAAATTCTATTTTACTGGAAGGACATATTCATATTATGTTATGCAGTGTCACGCTCCTCCCTCGAGAGGTGAATAAAATCTAAAACAAGAATTACTGAAGTAAATATCTACTGTAATAAGATTGTTTTTTGTGAAAATAGCTGCAACAATTTTACACTATTCTTTGAAATTTTTTACCAAGTTCAGGTTTAAGTACGATTTCCTCTTTACTAATCCTCTGCGCCTATAGTAATCTGTTTTGGAAAACGTCAGGTAGGAGTGGGCAACAATCCTTACAAAAGCTTGCAGTAATCGGGTTAACGAACGATCAGACAGATTTTATTACAAAATCTAGAATTAGATTTCGACCATTTGAAACTCTGATAAGTTTGTAAGAATATATGTTTGTGTTTCAAACCAGTTTGTCTTTGTTTAGAGAAGCGTTTTGAATGTAGAAACTTATACAATAACTTTGAGCAAATAAGATTATAACAAGTCTATATTACAACGACACGTTTTATTGTTCGAGATGTCTAGAGTTCTAGACAATAGGCAGTTCTCACCCTGAAACTTTGTCAATTTTCAGTCACAATTCCCACAAAAGGTTAGAAATATAATAATTCTTACCACGAACACAGTATTCCATCCTTTACAGTTACACAGCTCCTATAGCCACAAATTACAATTTATATAAAACGCTGCGAATTCCAACTGCAGAATTTCATTTCATTCATTGAAATTCCGTCCATCTACAATCCAAAGTATACAAACATACAAAGTTTTATTTATGCGTGTTATTGTGCAGCGAGTTCCCGCGGCGTGACGGTAGCGTGCCGGCGGCGTTGCGGTTGCGTGGCTGTGGCGTGGCGGCGCATACTAAACGCACCACAGATAAATGGCGCGGGTTAAGCGCCATCGTGCATGCATGGCCTTTGTTTTGCCTTTTTATTTCATAACTTGTTCACAAAGGATGGCAGGAATTTGTGCGCTTTGGAGCGCGCAATATAGTTGTTAGGTAGTGGATATTGTTGGTTTCGGTTAGCGCGGGTGATCGTTATCAATTTATAAATTTACGTATAACGCCATTTATTTCTTCTATGCTTAAAGGCTGTTATTAACTGCCAATTATCTTGCTAGTTCTATGCTGAGCTCACGTAACGCGTCGTATGTCCACCCAGTAATAGGACTCGCCCACCAAGGAGCGCTGTCCGAAATTAGACGCATTATTAATTTATTATTCATAAAAAAACAGGTATTATACTAAAACACGTATACTAAAATATAAATAATTAAATGATCTTTAAAATGGTGTAGGTTTCATAAAAATACGCTTTAGAGTTTTCGCGTGATTCTCAATTTTTTATCCGCGTTAGACATAGCTTTACAAATTAATTACACTATGTTATAAAAATATAATTTCAAATATTCACATATCAAATTACGAAGGATATTGTCTAAAGCAATATTTTTCTTTTTTCAAAGAAATAAGACTAGTCGTTTAGACGTGATGTTCAATTAAAAACCATTAGAAGTCGTATAACTGCGGTTTAAGGACATTTAGGACCATTATTGAACGATCACTGATGAAAGCTCAAGCACTTATCAATCATAAACTACTACAGCAAGCATCAATAGCCGTTTCATAGGGGTTTACTGATATCGGCTTAGGACTATTGTATGAATTGTAACGCACAAAGCGACAGAGCAGACCATTCAAAATCATCATTCATCGAATGGTTTCGTTACCACTCTTAGTGACCGGCTAATCTAAAAATTAAAAAATCCACCATATGAGTGTGCAATAATGCAGTCGATTACACAGACAATCCTAGGAAAGGAGAAGATGTTGCTGATAAAATATTTCTCCCAACATTGACATACATAGGTGAAGGTTTAAAGGAGAGAAGTTACTTCAGAATCAGTGGAAGATGCTTAGGATTTTACATACTTTTATTTAACTTGCCATGATTGTTAGTTCGGGTTAAATCTTGCCAGATGAATTAGAACCACTTCCTCTTATCCCACGGAGTTGATTTTTTACATGTTGGTTCAGTTCCAATAACCACGCATTTTTATCATAAGCCTGACCTAAATCGACACTCAAGATTAGCTCCAAATAGAGGAACTTTACAACGGTCAACTGCACTGACACCAAACTTTGTGTATGAATTAAAAAGTTTGTTTAAAAAAATGTTTTATTACTATTCTTGAGATTGAAGAGGAAAGGCATCCCTTTCGTACAAAGAAGGAAGAAAGAATATTGAGACGAAAGAAATGAGAGCGTCAACGCTGATGAATTGATGATTAAATCCATAAATCTACGAACTTATTTTCTTGAGAAAAGAAGAGGACGCAGGCTTCTGATAAAACGCCAGCTTCTCCGACGTTACCATACATAGATAAAAGTTTAAAACAATTACCGGACAAATCGGAAGCCTGGTAAGGATTGGATTCAATCGAGTGTCGTGCACTATTCTATTAGATTGCAAGCTATCGGCTTCGCGTAACGGTGGTCGGACTAGAATCCCGTTAGGTTAATGTGGTGCAAGGGAGGAACTTGCGGCGGGATTTAGAGAAGACTGCCGAAGTCTGCGTTTCCTGATAGCTACAACCTGGAGGTCTTTAAGTCAAGAGTGAACACTCTGGAAACAGGGCGTGACTTAAAGTCTAGTCTCCTAAAGTTAAGGTCTAATCTATCGTCGACCGCACTATCACTTTCCATCAGTCATCCAGTATCAGTCCGATAGTGGTCAAGCGCGAACCTATCAATAATAAAAAAAGGTTCTTATTTCTAGAAAAAGAAAAAAAAAAGGATTTTGATATAGTTCTAGCTTGTGATTGTGTCACAGAAAAGCAATGGCGCATCTTCTCGTACAAAGAAAAGAGTAGGGGTTCTAGAGTAGGCCCATGAGAGCGAGCTGTTCATTGAATAGAATTCAAAAATCTAAGAGCTATATAATTAAGGAATTATTATCAGTAGTTCTTCAAAATTATGTAAAGCTGTAAAGATGGAATAGTTGATGGTTGGTAAGTTTCAGATATCAAGATCACGGTTTCATTAATTCACTCTACAGAACTTGAATTTGAAACATAGGTAGCTAGCTATGTATCTCCTAAACTTGAGCTCACTTTTAGAACATAACTCTAATCTGATTTACTGGTGATTTTGAGAATCGTTGATGTGTTCTCATCTCTACATTCCGGGGCCTCCATTACACGAGAGGTTTTGCTGTCAGTTTAACCACAGTCAAGGTTGTGACTGATGGAGAACCTATCGTCTAATACAGTGACTGATGGTTACATGAAGAAATCTCGATACTTCGATTTTTGCATCATGCAACCATCAGTCATGACGGTTGAATGAGCGTGTAATGGACGTCTTTGTTTCTTTTTGGAGTTTGGGAAGTAGTTTACTGACTAAAACCCACCCCTGTGCCTTCAGTTGCCTCTATTTCGAATTTATCCGCGACCCGTGTAATGGACGCCTAATGAAGGTAACAAAAAATGCTAAATCGCTGAACTTTTTACGCTCCCCAAAAAAATATAAACGTTCCTTATCACTTTGCAAGATAACTGATTTTATACGACAATCATTAAATTGACGACTCTTCAGGAGCGGTTTGTCGCATCACCTTCTCACTTGGGCACGGCAAGCGGTTTTAGATATAACCGTAACGGTTCGGATCGGAGTCAGCATTTACTTTAACGATTCGATCGTTGCCGACTAAGATAACTGGTCGGCAATGCCTTACTTACCGTCTTCTTATTTAGATCTTCGTGCTATAGTAAAAGCATTTGTTATAATAGTATTTACTGTTTGTTATTACCGTTGTTTCGTGTTTGAAGGCGGTTAGTGTGTTTTTCTGATGATTAGCGACATACTGGACCACACACAGTTTTCTTAAGTTGGTCTTTGTTTGATTTTGTATCAGATGATGAAAAGCTTTTGATTCAGACTGATCAAAATATTATCTAGAGGAATTGCGGCCGCTGCAGCCGCAATGCCTTTAGAGAGGGTGACAGGGTCCGTATAAATTCATGCGGGTCAATATCTAGCCGGGGAAGCGTAAGACGAAATGCGTAAGCACTCCAGTGCACCGGCCAAAGGTAGCTGCAGAACATCATGTGGTTTTAGTCAGTAAGAATCTGATAGACCTTCCGCCTGCTCCAGGATGGAGGACAGCCATGAGGATTTCCACACGATTAAAAAAGAGGAACATCAATTGGGATGACCTTTTTTGATTAAGCCATATAATACTTCTTCAATTGGACCGAAATCCCACAGGGAAAAGAAAGCGTGGCCTTCCCCGCCAAATCTGGCTTTGCACCGTGTTGGCAGAAGCGACGAGCATCGGAATCGGAATGACGTGGAGCGAAGTGAAGCGGGAAGCTCAAGATCGTTCGCGATGGAGAACTACTGTGGACCATCAGGGGACATAGGACACTAAATCAAGAAAGTCAATATACTCGTAATACCTCTATGTAGCGTAACGTTTTTCAGGTCCAAGATACAATGCGAAAATAGAAAAACAATTCAATAATAAAAAAATATTTTTTGTCATTTAAAAACTCTACAGTCTCAAATGTACCTAAGTCAAATTAATCCGCATAACAGAATAATTCATCAACGAGCTGATACATAAACTAGCATCTTATATTACTTTTTTCAAAGTGGTCGTATCTATTTTACCCAGGGGACGCGTCTGGCGCAGTTGATTAAAGAAATTAATTGTTTATCGTCGACGAAGACGTGCTGCGAATATATTTAAACTGAAAGACTGGAAATTTTCCCAGAGCAAGGTTGGCAGAATTTCTTCATAGATGAGGACAGGAGGAGAAATGGTTTCTTCAGAAAAGTCGGATGCGTTTTAGTCACAACCGATGGGCATCTATGAACAGATCTTCTTCTTTTGAATCTATGGTTTCCTAACTTTTCATATTCTTCAGGCCCAGAAGCTGGGTCCAAAGTACATAAAAAGTTAGGTAGGCAATCAATAATAGTATGTAAGGATCGGAGCAGGTAGCGTTCTGTAGTTTCTGACTACCTACGTGGTAAAGTAAGTTAATGCTTGTATGTCTGAGAAATGGTCAACATTATTTCCTGTACCTAAAAAGGTTAACAAAAGAAACAATTTTCGATAAAACAGACGTTAAAAAGAATAATTTCGTCGAATCTGCTGCACATTTCCAGTCCATGTCCTTTGCACATATTTTAGCACAAAGCTGCACAGTTCGCAGTGCGCTGCACAAAGAGCGCACTTGTCATAATATAACATTACACATAACAAAAATATGAGACAGCACCTGTTACCCGGACATTTATATTTACGTTCGGAACATGGCTCGCGGGAATGTTGCGATGTCAGGAGTTCACAGCCCTAAACCCGGGAAAGAATATTAATCATACCTACCAGCGGTGGATAAAGGGGGAAAGCATACTGTTTGTTGTCCTGTTTTTGGAATATCCTTTGATAAAAGAGTTATCAGTATAAACCAGAAAAAGGACCAAAACGGTTTTGAAGCCTAAATTGACGGTGGCTACGGAATGAAAGAATAAAATAAAAAACGTGTTAAGTCGACCCAAAGTAACTTAGGACTAAGGTGAGGCGATTTAAAAAAAAAAGGCTACATCAGTTTTGTAGACCTTAACATGTGGAAGCCTCATTATAAGTATTTAGACCACAACAACAAGATTATCCAAAAGATAAATTGCAAAGCTTGATCACCGCGGTCAGATCACAGAATAGCGTGCAGTACCAACAGCTGCTTGCCAAAAACTACAAAGGAGACAATACAGAATATATTACTGTAAAGTTGAACAAAGTAGCAGCCCTAAGAAAGTCCCGGGTAGTATATTCACCCACGGAAAGTTTCGGTGTCGCCCGGACGTGACACGTCTTTCAAAAGAAAGTAGGTAATATGGTTATGTAAGAAATTTTACCGGAGGCGACCACCTCGGAATACGCGATAAAGATATTGATTTAATCAGTGACGCGGTTTGCTTGGAAATCTTTTGTGAGTTCAGTTTAGGAGTATTTCCAGAAGACGAAATACCATGAACCGTTTCCTTTACAAAGAGTCGTGATTCAGTGGTATAAAATTTACAGTTGTTCTTTGTAGAGATTCATTAGGTAGAAGATCAGATTTCAGAAGTAGATGTCTACAAGATGAGGATGTGTGAATTAGGTCAAAGGGCCATAACCTTTTAAATGAATGATGTAGATGATACAGTCCTAGCTGCGCATCATTTATATTCCCTATATTAGAAAAAAATTGCTTTACATACGAGTATTCAAAAACAATATTTTGCATCCGTATAACAAAATCTATGTATATACAGGGTGTAACGGAAAGGTGTGGTCATATTTTAGGAGCCGGTTCTGCCCATGGAAATGAACAACTTTCTCTAAGTAAAAATAGAAAATTAAAAAAAAAAAAAAATGGAATTTCTATAGGTACAAAGTTATCATCAGCTGATCAATATTTGTATGGGAGGTAAATTTTTTTTTAGAATTTACTCGGATTTTCTTGAAGAAAGTTGTTCATATCGATGGGCAGATGCAGTTCTTAAAATATGACCACACCTTTCCGTTACAGCCTGTATATCTTGTTTATTGAAAACAATAGATCTGAAATTGAAAATTTAGATTTTTATATACTCAAATGACGGCTAGGTTTTCAGAATCGCGTTCAATTTATTAGCCTGGTTGTTTCTGACAATTCGTTAGGATAAAAATTTTAATAAAAATCTGTAGTTTAAAAAAAAACAAAAAAAGAACACTTATTTTTTAATTTTTCCAGTTCTTCTCAGCAAACCTTTTCATTTCATGGGAATGCATACCAAATAACTAGACCGCCATATTTGGGAGACCGCCATATTGGATGTAAAATACTTAGCTAACCCTTAGACTATGAAAGATTATAGACGCAGTGTCAAAACAGCAATCTGAAGTACCAGAACGAGAAGCCGGCTTGTATCTGTACACGCGAAATAAGCTCACATAGACAAAATGAGAAGCCGACACGTCTTCGTTACGTTCGTCAAGGTCACTCAAACATTTAAACGACCCTGCTTCATTTAATGTCCAATGACGTTCCGTCTATAACCTTTCATGGTCAGCTAACCATGCATTGTCATCCAAACTAAACATTTACGCAAAATTTAAGCTTAATCGGAAACCGGGAAGTGGGTCATATTTAACTTCTTAGATTTGTTTACATAGTTACAAGTAAAGCTTATATAAGTGTGATAATAAAAGAAGAAAATTGTGGATCGAATGTTTTCAGATCCATTCTAGATTATATTATTTAAATATTTGAAGCTTTTGGAGGTTTAATGTCTTGGAAGTTCGTAAACTTTGACTTTGACGTCTCTTGGTATAGTAAATTATTAATTTTAAGTATTAGAGCTTCGTTCATGTGAGTATAGTCACTTTGCTATTGTATTTCATCCTTTTGCACTTAACTAGATTTCTTTTAAGTTTATTTAGGGTTATATTAAGTCAAAAGTGAAAAAGCTTATATCAGCTGGGAATACAGTGGATTAAGCTTAGTAGAGCACTATGAAGGTTGAATGGCTTGGCAAGAGACAGAAATAAGGCTGTACCAAAGGGATAATTTACATCTGTTAATTGAGTGGGCGACCAAAAAAAAAAACAAATTAAGCCGTCAGTTATATTTGTATTTTTTAGTAAAGTATACGTAATAATAAACATAATCACCAAATTTCAAGTTCATAGGTCAATGGGAAGTTAAAAAAATTCTTCGTAATAAAATTTTTTTGACAGACAACGGACCGACAGACAGACGGACACGTGAGTGACAACAATAGGGCTCCGTTTGAACCCTTCGGGTACGGAACCCTAAAAATGAAGACGATACAGTGCGTTGAAATTTCGCATAACGTCACACCTGAGTTAAAATTGTACCACTTTTTGCTCAAACGTGACGTAACAGGCCGGGCCTCCTAAACTTTGATGTGTTTAATCTTTGTCATTTTTCATTGATTTGATAAAACACAAAATACGTGTCCAATATTTTTTGACAATCTAACTTACGGATTAAATAGAATTATAGTTTTGTTTCCCGAGATAGAATCATCCCAATTGTACGTTCCTGAGCTATCTGATTCAAACAGCATTAAACACAGATTAAGTTGCTATATTTCAGTTAAAGTATTTCTAACCCAAAAACAGCGACATTCGAAACATTGTGACGAAAAAGCTTCGCAAAATAATTTCGGAATTAACTCGGATAATGTTATCGAAAAGAATTTCCCGGCGGCTTTTTTTTCGAAGACTCGCGGTACATATTTACATAGCAAGGGACTTAATAACAAGCGTTGCCGCTTCCCCGCATTGTCTGGAGAGAGACTGTCGCTCCCTTCATTTTTAGGGTTCCGTAGCCGAAGGATAACCAATGGAACCCGATTACTTCCGTTGTCCTTCCGTCTGTTCGTCCGTCCATCTGTCTGTCAGCAGGCTATATCTCATTAACCTTAATAGGTATACAGTTAAAATTTTCACAGAGTATGTATTTCGTCGATTAAATTCCGCAACAGGCTACGGAGTGGAATCCTCAAGGGAAAAGAAAGCGTGGCCGTCCCTGTCAAACCTGGCGTTGCTCCGTGTTGGCAGAAGCGACGAGCATCGGCATGACGTGGAGCGAGGTGAAGCGTGAAACTCAAAACCGCTCGCGATGGTGGACTACTGTGGACGCCCTCTGCCCTAGTGATTTTTTCGGTTTATGGAACGAAACCCTTCGTATGCGAGACCGACTCGCACTTGGCCGGTTTTTATGTGCTCATAATTCCCCTGCCTTTTAGTAACAGAGCAGACATCCTTTATTCACGTATTTGCCTCATCCCTTATTGTCCTTTTTTCATATCTACGCTGTTACAGCGTTTGTTCATATTCATTGTAGCATGTGCTTTTGCTGTGTTTCAGGGGAATTGACGAACTGTGACGTTCTGAAACAATGATATCAGATTCAGGCTGTAACTTTGTGTTCACAAAAGGGATTTTATTTTCTCGGTTTTATTTTTAATATTAATTGGGTTTCAGTCTGTTTATAATTGCGAGTTTGTATACAAAAGGCTTGTTGATTTAATAAAATTCGCGTTAATATTTTAAATTTTATCTACGAGAATCTGGCTTACAATTTTACTATTCAGCTTTTAATGCGATTTCGCAGTAAAAACACTTAACAGTGAAAATTTGATAGTTCTCAGAACAGATATTTCAACAGCCACATTAATTTCGTAACATTTATTTATCTGGACATCAACCATTGTAATTTCAGACAAAATAACCCAACAATATTATTCAGAAATAATCGCCCACCAAAATTAAAACAAATGACAACCAATTCGCATCTGAATATCACTGTACCCACATTTAAAAGAATATTTTTACAACATGTCCTAAATCCAATTTAGCGGTAAAATCCGGGGACATTTCTTTCGTCTATTTTGTTTCTCATACATTATTCAAAATTATTCCGAGTGAATTACGAAAATGTTGTGTGTGTGCGAGTGTACGAGGTTGTGTGAGTCTGTGCGACTTATTGTGGATATTGTGTCTTACGTGTGTTTTATTGCAAGTTTGTTCGCATAATAAATGTGGGCAGGTTAATACGAGCGTGCGCAGCGTAGGGTTAACTGGGTAAAGCTAGGTCTTTGCTGTAACGTGGACTTAGGTTTGAAATATTTGTTTATTGCTGCTTATTTTGTTTACGGGGTTATTTGTAAAATATAAACTTTTAGTGGGTGATACTTTCACCCACTAAAAGATAATAAATAGTATACATTCATTATGTGGTTGGTCTCATACTTAAAATTTGGTCAGTGGGTCGTCTTAGGGGCGGAGTGTAGGAGTTGGAGAATACGCTTAGGGGCAATATGATTGAGAAGCAAGGAAAAGTAAAAAATAAAATATTGGACTTAATAACTCGGAAACGGTGCGTCTTAGGGCCATTCTTCTCACAACAGAAGTGGTTTCTATGGCCATGGTTAACCCGGTACTGCAATAAAATGGGTAAATTGCCGAAAAAAAAAAGTTCTCGCACTTTAGCGCCCAGGCTACACTCCAACTTAGTTTTTTTTTAATATGAGGCGAATTTCCTAATAAAAATTGTTTCATAAATTCTCGTGAATACTTTCAGATCATGAAAGGTTTAGTGTCCTATAAATAACCCTATGCTTATTAGATTTAATAAACGGTTCAACCTCTTTTTATCTCACTAGATTAGATTGACATCATAAGTAAGTATTATGAGCACGGTTAAGTCGACCTTTCGAACCGATCACAGAATTATTAACAACTTAGAAACGCTTAAAAGTATAAAAAATTGCCTTTAGCATAATTCTAGACAGTCATTTGAGAACTGTGGGAATCCCTAGCGTCTGCATCAAAGGTTTAATATTTTGCAGCTGTGTGCAAATCAACACTACGATGCGTGATACTACAAACATCTGGAAAACGACCCTAATCAATGTTAACGACTCAAATACCCAGTGGCATTTGTTTCTATGCAATATATTAACTTATAGTATATATCTATATACATCACCATTTATTATCATAATTTCAGCCGAAAGACGTCCACTGCTGGACATAAACCTCCTCAAGTGTCGTCACAACGACCGGTCCTGTGCGTCTCGCATTCATTGGATCCGCGCGACCCTCACCAAGTCATCGGTGCACCTCGTGGGAGACTTCCAACGCTGCGTCTTCCGGGGTACTTAGCGGTTCTGCCCGAGCCGGTCTTCAGTTTCGTGAGCTGCAGAGATCTATCTATTGGGTAAAAACCCAATAGACAGACATCTCTTGCCTTTTTGTTTGTGTGTGGGAAGTCATAAAATAACTTCTCCCGCTATGGGTAGAGTGGGAGGGCGTGTCAGACTCTTACTGACTAAAACCCACCCCATGTTCCTTCAGTAGCCTGTGCCAGGGTCACGGTGACTCTTTCAAACAAACCCGCGACCCTGGCAGAGATTCATGCATATGACTTCGTGCAAAGAGGTAGAAAGGCGGACTATATGCCTTAAAAAAAAGGCATTCTTTACCAGTCAACCATGGTAAAAAGAGATTACATGGCAGGTGCATCGTGTTTTTGAATACTTACAGTATTAAAGCAGCGCTCACCATTATCTTGTTCTTATCCCAATTTATTTGGGGTCGCCACAATATGCCTTCTTCTTACATACTTCTCTCTCTAATGTATCTGATATAAACTATCCTAAGACATCGCAATCTGCCAGTGTTGCGTATTCGATACTTATTAATATTGCAATCGTGTCGTTCTTGAATAGATTTCCTCTATCTTAGATTCTGTTGTAAGAAGGATTAGCAAATGCATTACGTGGACTAACTGACCTATTAGGTCGAAAATAGGTGCAAAGGTATCAATATTAGGTCATCCAAACATGTTTCTCTTCAAAATTGTAAATTATATCACATGCAATCAATAGTTTAGGAAGAGCGAAATGTCATAATACAAGCATTGCTTAAAAGAGCGCTTCAAATATAAAAAATATTGTATTGTAAAAATCTTGTAAAAAAAAAAGAAACATTTTGTACTGTTTTAGAAAATAATTTTAAATCTTGTGTCGACTTGAATATGAAGTGCCCTAGTTGATGTTACATGATAGGTACATAATTAATTTCTTACTTTATAATCGTCACAACATATACCATATCCTATATCAACCCACTAAATAATTATTTCATCAGACAAACTTCGACAACAGATGTACCATTTACCAAACAAATAATCTTTTCACAATCCTATTCCGGCTACGGTATTGGCATGAAACAATATAGTGGCAAACTAGCAATTCTGACAGGGCATCAACCGCGGGGTATTTTCGACCGTGCATGTGATGGTTTCGACCTCACGACCAATAGATGCACATACATAATTAATCGAGAACGAGGATATCGGGTTTACAGCAGTTTCCTATAATCATTCAACAGTGGGGACAGAAAATCCACTACGCAACACAAGTTAGGCAAAATTAAGAAAAACCTACATGGATTTCATAATTATGATCTGACATTAATTGTATAGACTTGAAGAGACCCTGTACGTCTGAGTTTGTTTGGATGTTCCTTTTCGAGGATAAGGGGTAGTAAATAAGGAAATACCGGCCTTGTCTAGTTTAAATTGCCCATCTGCCATGTAATCTCTTCACCACCCACGCTTGACTGGTAGAGAAGCTTTGTACATTTCCGCATGAAGTTATAATAAATAAATAAAAACTGATTAAAGATTGACATGTAACAGTGTTATTTTTGACCAATTAACAAAATAAATGTCATTCAGAAGCTAGTCTTTTTAACATAATAATCAATAAAGCTTGAATGCAAAAGTTTTCAAAACGCTAACTTTGCCAGATCAAATTCAAACTCAACCAATGCAATGTTGTTTGGAACCGGTGAGATAGTGCTGAATATTCCAAATAACAGCGCCGAACTTGCTAGGCTATATGAATAGTAAATACTTCTACCGGTATGGCTGGGCTTGCACTGCCTTTGCAGAAGACCGAGAGTTTTCGAGGAAATGAGAGTTTCCGGCGAAAACTTTTCTGTATAATAGGAAATGGGACTTTCAAGTAGAAGGTACGCAAGAATTCCAGAACAAACTTTATCAAACACACGCGCACAACATCAAACTTAAAAGCCTAGAATATTTTCTCTAATAAAGGGACTGTTTATAGTCTTCGAAAGCAAAAGATCATCGAAAAGGTCACCAACAAGATGGACCGATCAAGTGAAAGACACGTCCTCCTCTAAATTCTATACGACCGTAAAAGACGCGCTGGACAGAAACCGGTGGAGGCAAATAAACTGCTCCAGGTGCAACTCTGATGCTGATTCACGATCCTCAGCCATGAGAGACCGACTACAGAGAGGCTTCGAAATCTTCGACTATCGAGCTGAAGCTTACTTGTATACTTTTTCACTTGGCATTGTTTACCAGTAGATTTTCTGCAAGTAGGTATTCTGTATTACAGATCTGTAGAACAAACATATAGGTCAGTATAATTAATGGGTTCCGACAGATGCCGTTCGACACCGATATTTATTTCAATTTGAGCCCCGGTACCAGTGCGAATGGAACCGATGTATCAGCTTATTTTCATAGAAAAGTTTTGAGAAGATTAATCGGTGATATAGTTTTTGCTGATAGATTTAATTGAATCAAAAACCGGATTTCATGAATCCTCATTAAGTTAATCACTAAGGTAATCAGGATAAAAAACTCTTTTGGACAAAAAATTAATCGACATGCGGAATTAAGGCAGATCGAGAGAGAACTCCTATGTCTTTCAGTCATTCTAAAGAATGGCTAAACTTTGTGGCTCGTTGGTATTTTTTAAGCGTTTGCAGAACTTTGAAATCCTGGGCATATGATGCGGAGGAATAAGTATAAATATAGATGGGTAAATATGGACTCCGGTCTGAAATAAACTTATTGCTTACTTACAGTTTACTACCTCATCAACGTTATGTTGATGCACTACTATACATACGTATATAGGTAGCTCAGTCCTCTCGGGCTTACAAGTTATGACAGAAATTATGTCACATGTAATAGTGTGTTCTTGCGATGTTACAACATAGTGTTACAAAACATATACAGGTACTTAGATTCATCTGTTTTGAGCCGCGTGATTGCAGACTCGACATGTCTTTGTTGAATACTGATTAATTACCTGAAGCGAGAGCCTCCGACGGTACAAATGCTTGGTGTAAATTATTATAATCCTGTGTCAGCGTAATACTAATTGTATGCTCGTATATAGGAGCTTTTCATTAATGTATGAAAACTGTTTTATTTAAACTGCCATTTTCTTTGGCCTCATCATCGTCATTTCAGCCGAAATACGTCCACTGCTGGACATTGGGGAGGCCCAAGTGTCGCCACAACGAACGGTCCTGTGCATCTCGCATCCATCGAATTCCCGTAACCCTCACCAGCTCGTCAGTCCACCTTGCGGGAGGCCTTCCAACGCTGCGTCTTCCGGTACGCGGTCACCACTCTAGAACTTTTCGGCCCCATCGGCCATTTGTTCTGCGAGCAATGTGCCGCCCTGTCCATTTTCCATGGCCTATCTCACAGGAACCTTGGATTAGACTATGACTCTCAGTGATAGAATAAGTAATTTGAGATAACCACGTGCAAATACCTCTTAATAATATTAATATAGATTAGCTGCGTTAACGTCTACAAAATTACCTACCCAAAAAATCCTTACTGCAAGATTAGAGACCCAAGGAAAAGGCATCCCCTACCGCTGTCCTATTAATAACCCTACGACAAATTTCAGTCACGGCGCATCCCCCGGTCCCTACGGCTCGGGACGGCGATTAATTCTTTAATTAACCCTACAGCGGCGCGGGTCATTGGCGCCGCGAATTAGAAGAAATGGCGCCGAGATAACTCAGCGAACGCACTCGCCATTTGTCTCCATTCAAGATGGCACCCAGTTAAATGGAATAAAAGGAATTCTAGTAGAAAATATTATTAACTCGCTGAGTAAATTTAACGCCTGTTATGAGCGTTGCGGAGATAGTTGCGAGTTGTGGTTCATGAGTATTTGTAGTGCATACTGAAGTTGGTAGATGTTGTTAGCATTATACTAAGCCTAAGCTCTCTTAGTAGTGAATTGTTGGTATCAGCTTCCCTCTCCTGTGCTGGCATTATTATAAACAAGAAACTTGTCGAGATCCTGAGATTGTTGAGTCGATAGACTTAGAGAAAAGTTTCCTTATTTGATGTTTTTACTACACCTCTAGAGTTCTCCTCCTCCCTTATTAATCAATACCTACGACAGATTCTATACCTAACGTGGATGTAAAAAAAACCGGATTAATTTCGTAGGTCAGTCGGGTCACATGGCTATTGCGGTGTGAAAATTGCTGATAACACGGCTATCAAGTACACTTATCAAAGCATAACCACAAATTTGTCAGTTCCTTTGGCGTTTAAACTCCATATCCTACTTGATAATGATGTTTTTGAAAGAGTGGACGTCTTTCGGCTGGAATGAATGAAATCGCACCTCAACGGCTGAATTGACTTGGCACATATCCTGGATACAGGATATTTTTTATCCCGAAAGTAAGCATAAACAGCCTTTTAAAGTTCCCACTGCTGGAGGCTGCACAGAGAGTAGGCCTTACATAGGCCTCCTCTCTTTGAGAGCTTACGGGCCTCAATCTCGCCACGCGGTCCTATTGCAGGAAGGTGGATGTCACATGTCATCGAATTTTCGGTTCTAGGATATTTCCTCAAAATGTTTTCCTTCACCGTTTTGAGATCAATGACGGCCTGGGTTCAAACCTACGTAATTCAGAGCCGTTACCACACCTCTGGAAGTAGGTAAGATCACTTAGAAAAATTTCGACATTCACGCGGGCCACGCCGCTAGCCAAAGTAAGATTCCTCAAAACTATCTAAGTAATAAATCTACCGTAGATACACGATAAGATGCAGGTACATAAGGTAGGTAAGGAATTCCTCAGGGCCCGGCGTGGCAGGCAGCAGGCAGCTACCGTGTCGGCCTGACATAAGTATGCGGAAGTAGTGCGCAATCGTTTCAAACGCGTATGATAGATTTATTACTTTGGATAAAATTGAGAAATATATCACATCGTGTTACTGATTGAACAATAACAGGTGCTATAAGAATTCATTGTCCGGAATTGTGATAATTTATGTTACAAGCTTTTGACAACGGATTCGGTCGAAAATTAATGTCTCTCGAAAACGTATTAAGTACTTAGGCATACTTAGGTAATTATACAGAGTATAGTTCTCCCGAGTTTCACAATCAAATTCGTCCAGCCGTTGATACGTGATTGATAAACAAACAAACATCCAAACAGATAGAATTTCACATTTATATAAGCAAAGGATAGAAACAAGTGGAAAGCCTTAGAGGAGGCCTTTGTCGAAAGAAAAGCTGTTAAGAGGGGAGACCATTAAAATGCCGAAAATAAGATTAATTTAATCAGGAAACCTCTATTTTTCAATTAAAATATTTTGTCAAATAAGTTAAAAATGGCAGCTATAAAGGCTTATTTTATTTTATTTTAGTAGGAGTAGGATATACATAATTATGTATCTTTGTTAAGCGGGATCGATCCTTATTATACAGATTCTAAAATTTTCATATTATTTGGGTGTGCGTGCAGAGCGGGATTCACTTACCGTGTAAAAGAGGACGGTGTTTCACGGCACGATTAGCTCTTGAGAGGTTGAGCGATGGCTACTGCACTGCGTGTCGCGGTTTCAATTCCCGCACGGTACAAATATTTATATGGCCTATAGATAAATTGTTCCGGGTCTGGGTGTATGTATGTGAGTTTACATGTTTCTGAACGCACCCCCGATACAGCCCTCACGGCCCCGGCCGCTACCACCGCAGGAGAGGTACTGGGCGTCAGACGTCTCAAGACGATCTCCGGCCACCGTAGACTCGGGCCAGCGGTCGGCGAGCAGTGGGTAGCTCGCCGTCCGATCAGCACCAGGCCCGTGAGTCGACGGCGCGTAGTGTTCCACGCAAGCCTCAAAGAGATGATTGTCAGCCACCACTGACGGGGCCCATCGTGGCCGATGCCTGCATGCCTAGGGGTAGCGGATAAATTCTGAAAATGAGTTACCGCACCCCTGGGCACTCAGGCAGGGAAGGAACAGGGGTGGGTTTTAGTCAGTAAGTGTCTGACACGCCCTCCCGCTCCACCTAGAGCGGGAGAAGTCATTGGCTGATTTACCAACCCACACAAAAAAAAAACCCCGATACAGGACTAATTGCTACTGTGACGATGTATTTTTTTTACCAAAACGAAAAAACCTCCATGCTAACTGATCTGTCTAAAACTCGTAAAAAAAGCAACATAACTATTCATACCGCATTCTTCCCTTGTCTGGATTCTGTATTTCAATTACAAATAATCAAATCGTAGCGAAGCGCGAAAGCTCCGCGCTAAACGCAGGCAACCCTGTCTCCCGGGGGAGTCGCAAATACTTCGCTAAGTAGCGGTAATTAACGTTTAGTCTACGACATAAGTGTACGACACTCGAGTCGCAATCTGTCTCGCGCTGCTAACTTTCAAAGAAACTGTATTGATGTCTGTTGGAAGTATGTATAGTTTGAAGTCGTATGATGAAGAGTCTCAGACGTGCATTGTTCTTGCATTAATTATAAAACAACCGACTTCCAAAAAAGAAAAAACACTAAAAATAAAAAATAACTTTAATTTCGAAAGTCGGTGTTTGTATTTTATTTCTTCGTTATTTGACACCGAATTCCGAAAAAAGTTATTTTTTAAATTTTTAGTGTATTTTCTTTTTTTGGGAGTCGGTTGTTTTTTTTGTAAAAAGTTTTTTATTTTCACTTTTTGGGTGTCCAGAACTAAAAACTGCAATAACATGGGAACGTGGAATTTAAACATACTCTTAATTGGAGAAAACCAAAACGTCATCTATGTATACGTATTGTTCGTTTTTGTTCAGTTTTTCAAAAAGCGCTGAAGCAATTTCGTCAAAATTTATATCGGACCACCTGGGGAGAGATATTCTTTCGGATAAAAAAATAATTTTGAAAATCGGTCCACAACTGACAGAGAAATCGGTGGACAAACATAAAAAAAAAATCAAAAAAAAAACAAGCATACAGTCGAATATAGAACCTCCTCCTTTTTCGAAGTCGGTTAAAAAACAGGAAAATGCAAGAATGTCAAATAAATAAATACTAGCAGTCTTATTTATAAAACTCGCTAACCATATGCTTAGTTAACTACTGATTAGACTTAGTTAACTACTGATTAGCGGATTCTAAATTCAAGATAAAATACGTTTCATTCATGAAATTCAACTGCCTATAGGAAAAAGTCTCCTTTAAATGATAAGTCAGTACTTTACTACCCACATCTATCCTTTTGAGTAGAAAATGTTGGATTAAGAAATGCTAATCAGTGTTTAAAATAATCACATGGTTATTTTTTTATAAATAAAGCCCAAAATTGCTAAGTAATAAAAGCCGCACGGGTCGTTCTTTAAGGTAAAGTAACGCTTGCCGATGGCGGTCCGTGGGTGAGTGACTATCGATTACTTATGGAGATTCCTCAGTGCCTCAGTTAAGCCGATGGTCCCGGTTGTCATTTGTAGATCTTGGATGTCCAGAAGCCAGAAAATCTTAAACCAGTCTTGCCTTGGGGTATCTTGTTACCCAGCTACTGGGTTGTCGAGGTCAGCTAACCAGTCGCTCCATGTAAAATACTGGTACTAAGCTGCATCCATCACTTAGACCCCAACAACGTTCGAAAAAAGCTGGGTAGATTGAATTCATCACCCATTTATTACAATAAAATTAACAAGCCAATCTAAATGACATTTTTTATTAACATGTCTGTAACGGTCCTTTTGTTTTACATAATTATAATTAGTACGGGACCCGGCGCGGCGGAGGGTTATGAACGGGATGTAATAGGACAACGTGTTCCACGTTTGAACTTTATTAAAGTTAAATATAGAACGTGAGTATTATATACTGGCTGTTATATTTTAAAAGATGAATGAAGTTTTTATACGTTTTTTTTTTACGGTCAGTAAAAGTGTTGTAACAACTGATGAAAGCGTGATGTTGATTATGCTGTTTTATTGCTGATAATTTTTATTATGTTGGTCTAAGTTGTAACAGCGGATTTCAAGTTTGTAATTGTCTAACCACCATTGTTTTAACATCCATAACAACCGATATAAGTGAGAAGAGAGGCCCTGCAGCGGAACAACATAATGGTAACAGAACTAATATAACTTCTTGGAGTACATCAAAACAGTAACTCCATAAACCATCACCCCATACTCTTTCGTAACCCATACTTCTCTTTCAGCAAAAATCTTTTTAATAATATTACCCTATTCCTACCAGCTCATTCTTTCACTCGCGCACAAAATCTCTAAACAACAGCAATAGAACAATTAAAGAGCAATAACAAGGCAGCAGCCGTAGCTCGGCAATAAATTGCAGGAGCCAAGCTGCACGGCAAAGTTGGCAAGATGTATACGAGCCAGATTATACTGCTATGCAAATTCTGTAGATGTGAACTTACTAACTTCGGATATTAACATAGCTTGCGGTGGGACGACCGATTTTCGTCGGCACGTGTGGTGGTATTTGTTTTGGGGTATGAAACATTGTGCTGTGTGTTTATTAGCGGAGAATGCCTTGACTGAACGGAGACTTCTCAGACTTTTGTGGATGTCGGTCGGTGGACACGATCTCAACTAATGGTTGACGAATATACAGGACTAGCCAAGATTTTTGTAGAATTATAATATATTATAATTATAAAAATTATTAAAAGAAAGAAGGTCGCGTGAAACGCGAACCATGTCAGCAGACAGGCTGGTCATTCAAGTATACTTTTAAAGGGTGATGCAAATATAGAATAGGAAATAAATCAAGTAAAAAAAAATTATGGATTTGTATTTTGGGAGTCTGTTTCAACATTGGCAGAGAAAGGTTTATTTTATAATATCAAGTTTTGCACACTGGCGTTTCCTTTCGTACACTCCAGAGCCCCAAGACCACACACTAGGAGTACACACCACTGTGCTACAAGCCCCAAATACTACAATATTCTAGTCGACCTATCAGTCTTAGCTTTAATATTATAATTTATAAGCGAAGAATTTCATGACTGAATAAGGGATACTACTAATGATCGGTGGACTAAACGTGGGAATATGGCTGATTATGAAATTTGTCACAGAGCAGAGTATTTGAAGGCACCATTTCTGTGTCCGACTTCTTGGAATTGATAACTAGCACGCACTCTGCAAAGCTAGTTCAAATAAGATTCCATCACGTACGTATTCCTCTGAGCCACAGAAAATATTTACCAACCAATTCTGAGAATTCCAGCTAACCTTATTTCAAACTTAACTGCTATAATAAGTCTGTCATTCTTCCCAGTTACCACCGACCCAACGATTACCAGATCTGCAATTCTGCCCGCGTGCACCTGAGTGATACAGCAACAGTTGCGCGCAACATACTGCGTTCGCTTCCCGCATGCCTAATGCCTTTCATGACGTTAGTGTCGTCTCATGTGGGAACACTTCCGTATTCGCAGAGTTATATATTGCTAACAAGTTAGATTTTTAGAAAATATTCGAGTGCTACAGAACTTATTTGGTAGGTAGTTACTAGGTTTAACTTATTAAAAATTGATGATTTTGAATGCATTTGTAAATTGAACCATTTACAAATGCATTCATGAAATCGGCAATTGAACCATTCGCATTGTGTGAAATATGTAGTAAGAATCAGTAAAATATTCCTCAGAGCTTGATTTATGTAAATGAACACACTGATAAAGCAAGATTTCATAGTAGGTACCTACTTCCAGAGCCTTTTCCAAAACTTCACTGCTATAATAAGTCTGTCATGCTTCCTACCGACCGGGACCTAATCATTGCCAGATCTGCAATGCTACACGCGCGCACCTGAGTGATACAGCAACAGTTGCGCGCAACATAAACAGCGTTCGCTTCTCGCATGCCTAATGCCTTCCGTGACGTTAGTCTCGCGTCTCATGTGATAACACTTCCGCATTCGCAGGGTTAATATAAGTTGAAACTTTAGGGTTATAGCTATTATTTGTTATGTCATTTGTGGGCATTTTCAATTTTAAAGTCGCATTCTCTTGGGATGGGATCTGTTTTTATGATTTTGGTTTTCCATTAAGCTTTGAATATGGTAAATACTGCGACCCGCCCCAGCTTCGTACGACTACAAATTATACACCTGAACCTTTCTCATGAATCGCTCTGTATATTGGTGAAAATCGCATGAAAATCCGTTTAGAAGTTTTTGAGTTTGTCGCGAACAGACAAGCAAACAGACACGGCGCGGGCTTTGTTTTATAATACGTAGTAGTGACGGTAACTGTCTTTCCACCCTTTGTATACTACGTTATTGAACCAAACGAAACATGTCATCATAATGATTAATCAAACCCTCACAGTTTCAACGGATAAAATAAAGAAGTAATCAAGTACTACCTCTCTAAATCCTAATAGAAAACATAATTAATTGCACTGCTTAGGACTGCTTAGCACTGGCTTAGGAGCTATTTTCTAGGAACTAATTGATTCACCCTCACGTAATAGGGTCCTAATCAAATCCTCTTCATTCATCAATCATTCACGGCAATGTGTATTAGTTACACTCAGATTTTTTTGCGGTTTTTATTAACTCGCGAATTTGTTAAGCTCATAATTATCACATTTTTATATAATTATATTAAAAGAATGACGGGTTAGTTACACCATTTATAAGTCGAAAAACGAACTGGCTCGATTTTTTATGATCTTCGAATACGTTGGATTTGTCTCGGCCCTAAATAGTAGAATAACTTATAAAACATCGGAAAAATTCACAAAAAAAATATATTTATGAAGAAAATTCATTTTCTCGTTATACATTTTGTGTAGAAGGGCTTTTTTTGATGAAATCTCGTGAACGTATTTATTTATTGATTCTGAGGCGGTACGAAGTTCGCCGGGCCAACTAGTTGTTACTTAAGTTATCTAATCTCATTTCTGCTTTAGCGAAGCGACACTCTAAACAACTTTTTATTAACTAAAAAGGATGACACTTTAATGGATCTTAAGTCCTTGCAAATTCCCTGTACAATACTTTGTGCCAATGAAAAACGACCAATGTTTAATAGTTGGAACCCTTCCCAGTCGGATAAATGCAAATTCGATAAGTGATTAAAGACGGTGGTGAATCATTTAAACTTGAGGACATTCCACTCAGCTTAGTGTGACTAAGATGAGGTATTAGCTAAAATGCTGTGATTAAGGACAAGAAAAATTAAAGGAGTCTGCCGATTATATCGCATCATACCATGACCGTGCTAGGACCGTATCAAACACGGAAACACACGACACGGACGACTATGTCTACTAGAACGTATCAACAACGTATCGTACCCGGTGCTGATACAGTCCGTGCATGGCACGTGACGGTGTTGGTCGGTGACCGAACGGTCTACTGGTCATAGTGTCATACTTTTTATTACAAATAATATTTGTTTTTGCCTGACAAGTTCCTAGCACGGTCTTGATATGATACGGTGTTGTGGGCACCAGATACACTGCAGCCTATCGTTTTAACGTATCTTTGTCTGGTGTGGTGCAATCGTTATGATTGGTGTAGTATTTATGCTCTTGACTTCCAACAGAACTTCTTCAACACTCTTTTGCATCGTAGGTTTTGAAAACCTTTTGAAACAGGGGCCTGTTAGAGGCCAGGGTTTTAATGAATTTGATACCTCTTTCAGTAAGTGAACCTAACATACAGAAGATAAGTTCAGATAATTAAAACGGAACAGCAGAAACAGCTGCTCAACTTTTATCTATCAGCCGTCAAGCGCAAGTTCGATCGTGTATGGAGTACTGCTCTCATATGGGACGGATCTGCCAGATTGAGTCTATTGAAAGCTAAGAAGTGGAATTCCCTGCCGAAGTCTGTATTTCCTAATGGTTACAAACTGGGGCTTTGAGTCAAGTGTGAAAAGGTTACTTTTAGGTAAGCGTGCTCCATCGTCCAACACTTCATTGCTTACCATCAGGTGACATAGTGGTCAAGCGCGAGCAAAAAAACTATCTGAAGAAAAGAAACAGTTTCACATTCATACACATAGCTAACAAATCTTTCAAAACTTCAAGGGGTTTCAATCAATATCAATCTGGTGAAGAGTGGTGAAGCTTGTTTCGAACAAATTGATAGTGACTCGATTGACGGCCCGGGGTCAATCACCAATTAGAGCGAGTTTTTAGCTGATGGTGGCGCAACGCTGTTTCGTAGGCGATCAATTGTTGGCAACGTGACAACTTTACTCAATGTTTATTGATCGAGTTGAGGTGAATCTTACGCAGTTTTAAGGTAATGTTTTGATTAAAAAAAAGACGTAGAAAGCATTGATTCTATACGGAAACAAAATAATCGCAACAATCACAAAGTTCACCCTGAAGTTTGCTGTAAGAAAACCCAAATGTTGGGTTAAGCTCGCCCTTGTCACAAACTGTCCCTTTGTGTTTTTATTTATATGTTTGCAATAAAGAATAACAAATGAATAAAAATAAATAAATTAAGTTTAAGAAAAAAATCCCTTTCCTACAGAGAGGGGGCCTGAGTTCCAGCAGTGGGAACGTTGTGAGGCTGATTATGTTATGTGAAAAAAAAAACATGATAGCCAACATTGCGCAGATCATGGTCTTATGGGGTATATTAAGGGCAACACCTAAATAAGACAACCGAGAAACACAAATTTAACATTGGTTTTGTAACTAGGATGATGAATTAAGAAAGAAGATAATAGTTATTGATACGTAGGTTCAAGTAACAAATGAAGAACTACCGGCTTTTTTTTTGACAATTAAATACTGTAAAGGCTTAAAAATAAAAACTTAATTCAAACTCAAAACATATCGATCGATAAAAACCTCAAAGCTTGTTACACCATCAAGATACGTCCATAGCCACTGACGACCTAGCAGGGAGAAATAAACCGCTATCATGCCTCTGACCAACGACATATAACTGCTGATAAGAAACTCAAAAGGGCCACGAAGGCTTTATGGACCACGTAAAAAGACAATCCAAATAACAGCCAATGGTGCACGGAGGAGATAACAGAATACGATGGTGTTTTTCAATGGTCGAATTTGTTGTTTTATAGTTTTGGGCTGGTCCATAAATGTCAGACATGGGTTTTGTTAAGTTTTGAGGGAAATGGGTTTCATGTTGTTGATATGACAGGCTATGTTTTTTAGATTTTCTGCTCTTTGAAAAACCATAAATCTGGACGGTTAGGCGCAAAAAGACAAAAGCGCAAAACGTCAAAATAAAAAAATAAAGTCTAACTAATCAGCTAGCTATTTATAAAAGTTTTACTTAAGACAGAAATAGGAAAATGAAATATAGATCATTGGGTTTTGGGTAATAGTTTTTTAGTATATGAAATAATAATTTAAATTTTATTTTAAATCAATAGGTATTAAATTCAACCGACCAACACAGTCTAAACTTGATGAGACTTTTAGGTGAATTTGGAACAATGTCTTTGGTAATTGTTGTGTTTTTATGTTTGTAATTTTTTTAATTTTAATGTGTACGTTTAAATTGACTTCATTTTAATTTTCATTCATTATTTTAATAATTATATTACTGAAATTGTTGACTCTCTGCACGTGTTGGTTTTGAACTGTAAGTGCAGAGAGTGTAATAAAAAAAGGACAAAATTCGGATCCTGTCATTTTTGAGTATCATATTAATTACAACTATTTCTTAATTGAGCAAAAGAATAATCAAGTGGTTTTAATCCTATCATTTGCGATGGCAAAATTGTAGCTACAACACGTTGCCTAACCTTTTGGAAATCACAAATTATCTTATATCACTAACGATCCTGACCTCTCTCTGATTTCATCGCTTCATCGGCTACACATACACAACCGATACCGCTGTACTAATCAATGGGCAAAGCTAGGATTCTAGATAGAGGAGTGATATTCTCACAAAGGGAAACACAACTCGTTACATTCTCACAAATTTTCGAGTGATATTCTCACAAAGGGAAATGTGTTTGATACATCGATGTGTATCACTTTAACATCATGATTCATTTGCATCAATGGATATTGAAGATTCATCATGATCACATTGATGTAGAACATCAAAAATAATCAAAATTTGTACACCAACATTGTCAGACGCACGCGTTACAATTCATATCAAAACCATATTTTTTTTACCAAGGTTTGGCGGTACCAGCTATTTAAAGTCGGTGAGGGAAAACATTGTGGGGAAACCGGCATGTCCTAGAACCAAAAAATAGAAGACATGTGACGTGGCCCTGCACCGGGCCCGCGTGGTGGATTAGGAGGAGGCCTCCTCCTGTTCCAACAGTGAGAATGTTAAAAGGCTGATTATGCTATACGAAAGAATAAGAAGAGATTTTGCTGTGTAAAAAACCATTGTTAGCGAAAAAGTTTTATTTACATTTAAGGAGTGCGCTCAGCTAAAATTTTGACTAAGTCCAGAATTTTTAGAGTTATACAAAACCTAATTGAACGTTCCCCCTTTACGCGTCAGTATAAACCTTCTGTCGCGGGATTGTTTGAAAAAGTCATTTTGGCACAAGAATGCAAAGGGCAACTGAAGGAACACGGGTGGATTTTAGTCAGTAAGAGTCTGACACGCCCTCCCGCTCCACCCAGAGTGAGAGAAATCATTTGATGATTGCCCACCCTCAAAAAAAAAAAGGATATCCTTCTGTCCCTATCCTATTCTGTGATCACAGCCCCTGGTGAAGTGAACCGAATTAGGCAATTAATGGGCGCGGCAGCCAGACCGCAGTACCAATTACATTGTTAGTTAGCAGACACTTTATGTGCCAATTGTATGGTGATCGCGGATGGGAAATATGGCACTGATGGTACTGCTCAATTTTCGGTAAACTGATAAGAGGCCATAATGAACTGTTCGTTGGAAGCATACCTTGTCTAAAGCACTTCGAAGTGCTTCAAGACTTAATGTAAGAAGTAATCATTCACGAGTATTTTGCAAAAAAATTAGCCCCTCAGTAACATTAGTGTTGAAGTTACAAAAAATGCCAGTGGCTATTTCAAATAAGACCCCTGTCCTTCAAACTAGGATATTATTATTATTATAGGAGTGGTCCAAGCTACCCTGAATTTGTGGGCAAAAATCCAAAAGTGAATTAGAAAGTGTTAGGTATCGTTAGTCAAGTGGCCTTCTGAAAAATCTTATAACAAGGATTTTCATCACAATTCCAAATTACCGCTTTGTCTCTTAGAGTCTTATACCAAGGTCGTGTTCAGCACCTGTTTATGACCGACGGATACATATAGTCTGGTTATAAGCACTTCGAAGTGCTTCATTCAAAGATAATGAAGGAATGATATGGATTATGAAAGTAAACGAGCAACTTTAAATTAGATAACCAAAATCCCAAGTGCGTGAGAGAATCTATCGTTATCAATTTGTGATCTACTGAAAAGAGAAAGATCTTTACAGTCAGACTAGAAATTCGGAATAACAGCTCTATCATGAAATCAGTAATAAGGTCGTATTCAGGACCTAACTTTGACCTACGGATACAAAGGTCTAGGCGTGTTAATGTCTTTTGACACATATTAGTACGTACGTACATAGGTTCTAGGTACTAATTGAGCCACGGGCACACATGCTTTGGATGGATATTGCTCCAAGCTACGCACAGTGATGGGAACTGTGTTTGACATAATTAATGGTGAAATGCTAAGAATACAAGTAGAGGTTCTATAGGCTTCCATTCCATACATTACTAAGATATGAGCGGTTTTTCCCGTCGCAAGCAGCTTAAATAGGAGTTTACCTGCAACAAAAAAAAAATACATTGATAAGAAACCTGTCATCGAACACTTTAGAGATTAATTTCTTACTAATATGAAATGAATAATAGGAAATAGAAGCAGTGGTAACGGCTTACGTGTCGTAGGCTCGTAAGTCGCGGGTTTGAACCCAGGCACTTTATTTGTTTTTTTTTTTACATCATTACTGCTCTCAAAACGGTAAAAGAAAACATCGTGAGGAAACCGGCATGTCTTAGAATAAAAAAATCGAAGACATGTGACATCCACCAACCCGCACTGGGTCCGTGTGATGGATTGAGGCCCATTCCCTCTCACAGTGAGGAGTCCTGTGTCTCAGCAGTGGGAGCATTAAAAGGCTGATCATGCTTATATGCTTAAGAAATTAATAATTGCGCTAAAGCATAAACCACCAACTTTAATGGTGACGATGCCAGGAGTGATTAAGACTAATAGCTGTAGATGATTCCAGGCAGAGAAGATGATAATGGTTGATGCCGAAAATGAGAAACTATAAGCGAAGGCAAATGGCATGCAATTGATTTCGATTCATCTTTCAATTAAAATTTTCAACTTTAAATAATACTGTACTGAACTGTGTAATTTAATTTTCTCACTATCCGTTCGTATTATGTTTATCCCAGATACAAAGGGAAACCTATTATTGGCCATTAATACTGTGACACATTTATTCTGTAATATATTTTATGTTTCGCTGTTGGTAGCCTAAATAAAGAAAAAAAAATGAGACAGGAAATTATGCGACTACTAGGTGCAGTAAAAAGGACTTAAACTCTATAATATATAACTGGTACAATAACAAGATAGTGCAACCCTGAAGTTGTAAGCAGAGCGGAAATTGAAAACGTAAACAGTAGCAAAGCGAAATATTTTATGTTCGCTCGTAAACTTGTAACGATTGCGTCTGAATCTGAAGTTATAATATTATGTGCAAAAGGAGTAGTGTTATATATGTAGCACGTTTCACTATACGTACAGTTTCCTTGTTACTACCTACCTTGAGAAAGTATTGATTTTATGTGTAGCTTATAACAGCCTCCTGCAGGTGTATTCGCTAAGTCTGTTGACATCAATTTCATAGGCATTATGCAGTACATTGCTGCTTTGACGTATAGGAAAATAAAAGTGTACTACGTAGTGCCTATTATAATCGTTGTCCACCGAGCAAAGCAGCAATGTACTGCAAAGTGCCTTTCAAATTGATGTCTACTGAGTTAGCGAATACAACTGCTGGCTCCACATCCTACTACGAACGACCGAACGGATCTGGATGAAATTTGACACAGAGATAGATTATAGTCTGGAATAGCACATAGGCTAATTTATAATGGGGCGAAGTACCTACTAATTACACGGGGGCGAAACCGCTGGCAGAAGCTAATATGAAATATGTTGAAACCTAACGCGACAACAGCTCGACAACAATCGGGCAGTCGCCCACCAGATACAACAATCGTCTGGTCGGAGAATCATATCTCTTAGGTCTAAAGCTTTGTCTGAATAGACGACACAGATAAACGATTCTGGTGAGAATCTCAACTTGGATCGGGAAACCCTTTCATTTGATACCCACACCCAAAATAACTAGTCGTACGCCCTACGGCCATCTTTGGGAGACATATTGGATTTAGAATGACGTCACTTAGCTAACCATGCATTGTTATCCAAACTAAACATGGACGCAAAATTTCCGAAAAAACGGGAAGCGGGTCAAAAACTTTATTTGTGTGATAGAGTGTGTTGTAGCGGATAAATTCGTAACAGAGGTACCGCTCCTCTAGGCTCTCAGGCAGGAAAGGAACAGGGGTTGGTTTTAGTCAGTAAGAGTCGGACATGCCCTCCCGCTCCACGCAGAGCGGGAGATGTCATTGGATGATTTCCCAACCCACAAAAAAAAAAAAAACTAAGAGTGTTAGCAATTATAAATTTGTTTTTATGGCAGTCTGTTATGAGCCATCGAGAGAAACAGTTTGATATTATAATAGAAGTATATCAACTATTGCGGATCAGTGTTTCCTATCTTTCGCACCGAAACCCTAAAATTACACGCTAGGAGTAACAAACCTCTGAAACTTCGTCCCAAGTTATTATAATATCTAGATAAAACGTGATGAATGAGACACTAAGTGCGAATATTATTTCTCAACAAAGCGTCTACATTATCTGTAGCTGTTTCAAATATCTGTATTGACTTAGCCTACAGTGTATAGCGTAATATCCTTTCAGTCTAGCTCTTGTGTTTGCTTTGCCATTATCTCTGGGTACTTAAGAGTAAATAGTTTCTATCAAAAGTCTGAAAGCTCATCATCGGATGTATTGTGAAGCTGAAGTTACGTAAAGCTATCCATTGTTGTATGTTACCCAAATAATCTGGAATTAAAGGAAAACAGAGGATGTATTCGTTACACTTTGTGTCAAGGATCCTTGCGAAGTTTGGATAGCTTGGAGCTGCGCGCTTCGGTAATATAATATGACGTCACTGTTTTCGATGGCGTAGAAGCGGGGCCTTTTGTGTTCTTTGTTCGATGTGGGTATTAGATTTTAATAAGAGAGGAGAGTTTGGTTCCCTTTACATCGATCAAATAAGCTTTTCGCAGTAAATTACTGGAAGTAAATTATTTAACACATTACACATAGTCTACTGTATACCTGTTTGGGGTGGGGCAGCGAAATCAAAATTAATAGACGTAGAACGAGCGCAAAGAGGTCTGATATAAAAAACTTTTTTACAAAAAAATAGAACCGACTTCCAAAAAAAGTGCAAAATAACTTTAATTTCGGAAGTCGGTTTCCTAGTTTTGTGTCTTTGTTTTTTGACACCGACTTCCGAAATTAAAGTTATTTTTCACTTTTTCACACTCTCACACTTTTTTTTTTTGGAAGTCGGTTCTATTTTTTTGTAATTTTTATTTTTATTTTTCGCTTTTTAGTTGTAGTTCACCATAAAACTGTGTTAGCAATTCATAGACATACGATAGCAGCAAACGCGGTTGATTTGCTGTCAATTTTTGAAGAGTTCCGTTGTCTGTCTCCGTAACCCATCATCAGATTTATGTGAAATTTAAATGGGACCATTTCGGAACAAACCCCTTTCGAAAAAAAAAAAGAATTTTGCAAATCCGTCAATAAATGACGGAGTTATGCCCGAACATACATAAAAAAAATACAAACATCCGAATTGATAACCTCCTTCTTTTTTGAAGTCGGTTAAAAAATAATGTATTTTAAGAAACGGAGATTCTTTACGGAAAGTCTTTATGAGATCAGTGGCCTGCTATCTGTTAGGAAATTATATACGAGTATCTGTGCCACGATCTTAAAAAAAACATAAGACACATATGATAAAAATAGAATATTAAAAAGAAGAAAGGATATTATTGCGCAAGTCCCACAATCTAAAACTAATATTGCTGCCACACAATATAATAAGCAATCAGTACAGTTATATAATAAAATAAACAGACATATACACTAAACATCTTCATGAAGGTAAGAAAATGCTAAGGTTAAAATCACGCACGTATGCAGATATTGAATCATTGTTACACTTTGTGGAAATTAGTTATATATATCATACACACATCCACACCACCCACACACCTCTCACACCCCACATACCTCACACACTCCACACACCTCACACTGCCCACAAACATCACACACCACACACACTCGACACACCTCACGCACTCCGTTCACCCAACACACCCACATTGTATTCATTCTGTTCAATTCACGAGCGATCGAGCGTGTTTGAATTTATTATACTTTATGTAAATGGCAATAAAAAATATAAATATATTATATTTGTCTAGCTTAGCGAAAAAATTTAAATCAAGAAACTAAAAAATGAATAATAATAATTTTTTAAGTTGTACAAACAGCCAAAGCTATGGAAGAGCGGAGGCTCCAATCATAAACTAATATAAACTAGTTGGTACAGAAATAAACATTTTGTATTTTTGTATTTTGTACATTATAAGACCATGGCACATTCTGCTGAAGATACTAAAGAAAATCCAATCATAAAATAAGATCGTTGTTTTCTTACAGAAATCCTAAATAAAAAACCGAAACGTGGCTATTACAAAGTAACAGGGTACCAGAAGTAACAGCAGTTCTTACCAACGCACAAAAACTGACAACTTTCCTATTGAAATTCGCTGATCCAGCAAGTTGTTAAACTACTTGAGCTATACTGCCCACAATCTCACTTAATTAAAGACAGATTGCTAAATGCCAGTCCATTGTCTTCAAACATAGTGACGTCATTTCCAGTCCACTACGGCACGGATGAATTGGGTGTCTTCCAGCTTGTTCTAAGAGGTAATCGAGGGAAATGGGTCAGGGATGTGAAACTTGACTATTTTAGTATAACCTAGCCTGGGAAGTGCTGAGTCAGCGTGATTACGCGGAATATGTGTTGATAAAGGAGTGCATGTTTAATTACATTAAAAATATAGGGTTTCAGTGATTAGTGATTAATTATGATTATAGGGCTCCGGTATTACGTTTTTCATACATATAGCTTTCCAAGCCTGTTTCCATATTAAATATGCTGCTTGATAAGTAAAATAATGGTACAAGAGTTCAAAGAAGGAAGAAAATAGTCCTTCATAATGCGTACCACGCAAATCAGGCTTTTGACAATACTTTTGTTAGAAAGGGTGATCCAACTACAACCCTTAATATGGATTCCTTAACACGCTACATGCGACATCAGATACTTATAGATACACAAAAGAATTAGAAAATTATCTTTGAAATCACATAAAAGCTAATGCTTACAAAAAAAAAGGCTTCCAGTCTTACCCATAACAATAATTAATTATCATCAGCACGTCTCCGCGACGCACGAGCCGGGGGAACGTACGGACGTACAGTTTGTAATCAGGCCTGACCTGGATACTTCTTTGTTCGCCGCTGAATGAGAGCCGACGAGCGCAGGGTTAATTGCGTGGCTGGTACACGCCTTTGGAGGGCTAACTTACAACTAATGCAAGTAAGTGCGTATGTTGCTGTTGTCGGACAAGGGTTTTGTTTATGTTTTGGGGTTAAAGTGGGCTAGCTTGATAAAGATGTGAACATGCTTCGACTAAACAATTTTTAATTTGTTAATTTCGTTCTTACTAATGGGCGTTGGCAGCGGCGGCGAAATGGGTACACGACATTGTTGCCCCTGCGGGTAGAACCTGGATAAAGCTGGCCCCCTATCGTGGGATCGGTCCATGCCCTTTAAGGGACCGGTGTGGGCGTGTTCCCTGAGGCGGCGACCAGCTCGCCGGTTGAACGCGTCCCAAAGGGTCATTGCCATTCGGCTCATCCGAGGATACCGCACGGTCTCCTGTGAGGCAGCGAGCCTCCTTGCCGGACTGTCGCCATGGGATCTGGAGGCCAGGGTCCTCGCACTGTTCTGGGAGTGGCGCGAGGAGGCCAAACGCCGGGGCGAAACTCTGCTACCACGACACCTCGCGGCTCGGCGGACGGAGCTCCGGCAGGATCTCATAGCGACATGGAGACAGCGACTGTCGCAACCCAGCGCTAGGCACGCCACCATTGCGGCGGTAGTGGCTCTCTTTGAGGAGTGGCTGGAGAGGCGTCACGGCGTCCTCACCTTCCGCCTGACGCAGGTCCTCACCGGACACGGTTTTTTCGGGAGGTTCCTGAATCAGATCGGGCGGGAGGAAACCCCCGGGTGTTGCCACTGCGCGGATCGCCCAGAGGACACGGTGGAGGTCTGCCCCGCTTGGGCGGAGCACCGCCGTGTCCTCGTGGATGCGATAGGTGGCGGCGACCTCTCGCGCCCCGCCCTGGTTCAGGCCATGGTACGGAGCGAGAGAGAATGGGAAGCAGTCTCCGCCTTCTGCGAAACAGTTATGCTCGCGAAGACAGAGGCGGGACGCGTGAGGGAAGCTCAACGGAGTGACCTTCACGGCCCCGGCCGCTACCACCGCAAGAGAGGTACTGGGCGTACTGGGCGTAGGACGTCGCGAGACGATCTCCGGCCACCGTAGAGACCACCCACTGCTCGCCGTCCGCAGGCCCGGGACTGCGGACGGCGAGCAGTGGGTAGCTCGCCGTCCGATCAACACCAGGCCCGTGAGTCGACGCCGCGTAGTGTTTCACGCGCGCCTCAAAGAGCCACCACTGACGGGGCACATCGTGGCCCGTGCCTGCATGCTTAGGGGTAGCGGATAAATTCTGAAAATGAGTTACCGCACCCCTGAGCACTCAGGCAGGGAAGGAACAGGAGTGTGTTTTAGTCAGTAAGAGTCTGACACGCCCTCCCGCTCCACCCAGAGCGGGAGAAGTCATAGGATGATTTCCCACCCCCCCAAAAAAAAAACGGAGATTGGCACCAGAAAAGAGAGGCCTACTCAGCAGTGATGATGACGATGAATGGGAGTCGGCCTATTATTACTGACCTTTTTTTTTGCTTCTACAACATACAGATAAAACTGATGAAATAGCCCTGACCTTTAAATAGAGACCACTTCATTAAAAGAAAGTACACATTTACTAAATTGCGTAATACATATTTAATTTGAAAGTCAATTTACTAAGGAGAATTTTAGACACCCACGCACCTGACACTCAGAAATAAAATGAATACTAAAAGAACGAATCAACACAGGTTATTATTAATGAGGTAAAGAAAATGCCTCGATTTATTTTAAAATTATTCGTTCATTTTATTTTCAGCTTCAGCACATACACTAGCTGCTGCCAGCGGCTTTGCTCGCGTGGAATTAGTACTTCCCCACTATAATTATAAACTATGTACTATTCCAGACTATAATCTATCTCTGTGCCAAATTTCATCCAGATCCGTTGAGTCGTTCTGGTGTGATTGAGTAATAAACGTCCATTCATTCAGACTTTCGCATTTATAATAAATATTATTAGGACTAGCTTTTGCCTGCAGTTTTGTCCGCATGATTTCGGAAATTATCCCACATGGTATTCTCCTTAGACTATGAAAGGTCATAGACGGAGTGTCAAAATCCAGCAATCTGAAGTACCAGAATGAGAAGCCGGCTTGTATCTATACACGCGAAATAAGCTTACATAGACAAAATGAAAAGCCGATACGTCATCGTTACGTTCGTCAAGGTCACTCACACATTTTAACGATCCTGTTTCATTTAATGTCCAATGACGTTCCGTCTATAACCTTTCATAGTCTAAGGTATTCTCATGTGCCAAGTTTAATGCAAATCCGTTTTAAAGTCTACTAACACATTTATAATATTTAATTTATTGTCTGTGGAAAACTTACAACTAATACATGTTTATTTACAAAAATACAATACTAGTAATAGATACGAGTATGTTGTACTAGAACTATGCACAGCCAAAAACAAGTTATTGTAAGATCACAAATAAAAACATTTAAATAATATATTCTATGGATGAAGAAATAATTCATTATCTTAAGGACGGGCCAAGAAGCTCAGGGTCATTTAGTCACACTCTTATTTTAATGTAACAGTGACCTTTCAGACCTATCTTCCTTTCACACACACACATTAAGTCCCTGTAGAGACAAGCGCACATAAGCAAAAAGAAATAGCCTTTTCATACAAAAATTAATAGGTATTCTATTTCTAGATCTCTCTACACGTTAATAAGTCAATTTAGAAACGGATTACTATTTTGTATAAAAGAAAATAATACCCAACAAGACATAACTCAGAGGTAATATGAGACTGCATTTTATTGCCTTGTTTTTACTCATTACGTAATTATCTTCAACGTGATTATTACGTAATTTATACTGTTAATCATTTTAAGTTACTTTTCTTATGCTTATTTGTGCATATTTATTTTGATGCCGTGTGTTTATTTATTTAGCAAACCCGTTTAGAAGTGTGATTTTAGAAGAAATAGACATATCGTATTTTAAATACCTGTTCAGGCTGTTTAACAATTTATATTCGCAAAAGTTGACCAACTTTGCAAGATCGACACAATTTCCGTGAACAATCGCATGCATGCGCAAGCTCTTATTTCCAAGGTTCAAACAATTTATTTTAACGAGAATACAGAAACAGGTAGCGGTTTACGAAATCTTCTGAGTTTCAACACCAATTAAATTATTAATGAGAGTATCGTAGTCACGTGTAAGGGGCCGTTCATAAAATACGTTCGCAAATAAGGGGGAGGGAGGGTATTGCTTAGCGTGACGAGATATGACAAGGGGAAGTGGGGAGGGGGGGTTAAGGAAATGTAACGTTCGCAGTTCATCAATTATTATTATGTGGTGACAATAAGGACAACTTATGACAATAAATATAATATATAATTATATTATAATGTATATATAATATAATTATATATTATATCATATATAGATTTCACTGCCAGGTACCCGACACCGACTACCCGGCAACCGGAGAGTGTGAAAAGGCACTTACAGTAGTCGCATTTGATGTGTAACATTTGACATCTCACTTTTGTAATAAGCAACATTGACATTCTATCCTGAAAAATAAAATTAAAACGTAAGGTTCCGATTTTGCCGCGCGCATACTTATTGTGCGCGCACTCTACCATCGCTCATTGGTCAAATCATACAGCGCGGGCTTCCCCAGTTTCCTGTTACACACTTCCGTCCCATTTCACGAAATCACTCTCACAGATTGCAGGAAAGCGAGAGGAAAGATGTTACACATCAAAAATAAGTCGCACTTATACTATATGCATGATGCCTATAAATGTAATTTAAAATTCGTTACTTAGCACTCACTAAAAGCAGACGCTGATTTTGTTTGTCTTTATTTTATGCCCGTTATTACGTGAATTATTCTGCCTATCTTAAAATCTCTCAGATTTAACATTTAGGATATATAAAGAGTGACATCTGCGAGAAGTGAGCGGCAGTGGCTCAAGAAAATGTAAATAAAGAAAGAAAATATTGTATTGGCTGTACTTAGTATGACGAAGAGGGAGGGAGGGGTCTAAAACAGTGAAATTCTGAGTGACGTATTTTACGGGCGGCCCCTAACATATTTATTTATTTATTTATTATATTCTTTATTGTACACCATGCATGATATATAACTAAAGAAACTTAAAAATTAAAGCAAATACAATGGGCGGCCTTATCGCTTTCCGCGATCTCTTCCAGGCAACCTAGAATGGAGAGTAATTGCCTGGACAAGATATGGGGCTGTCATTGGTGTGACAATACCAATATTCAATATAATACAACAGACACACATATACATACATATGCTGTATAATATATACACAAATACAATATATATACACATATAAAGTAAAAATAAATGACGACCAACGATAGTCACAGTGACAGGTAGTGTTCCTTTACCAGCCTTTTAAACACAGGCAACGATTGAGCGCGTTTTATTGGGTCAGGCAATGCATACCACAGACGAGCAGCTTGGACAGCAAAGGATTTATCCAAGAAAGTCGTGGAATGCATCGGCATTTTAAGTCGTAAGTTATCTGATGACCTGAGACATTTCGTGTGGGAATCACAAAGAAACTGAAAACGATTTTTGAGGTAAAGAGGGGTGAAAGGGGAAAAGAGTATATTATACAAAAGGGAAAGAATGTGGGCATTCCGGCGAAGGCGAATTGGCAACCACTTGAGCTTCATACGGAATTCGGAAACATGGTCATACTTTCGTAAACCGAATATGAACCTTATACAAAAATTTTGAAGCCGCTCAAGTTTATCGAGTTGTTCTTGAGTAAGGTCAAGATAGCTGGCAGCAGCATAATCAAGGATGGGCAGAAGAAGCGATTGTGCAAGCGCAATCTTGGTGGCAGTCGGAAGAAAATTACGCAGTCTCCTCAATGATGCAGCAGATGCAAATAGCTTGCGGCTAACTTCCTGCAGTTGGGCAGTCCAAGATAAGGTCTTGTCAATGAATATCCCCAAGTCTTTAACTTTTTCAGAGAAGGGAATAACAGAGTATTCGAAAAAAAATTGGGGGAGACTCGTCCAGTCAATCCTTGACACCATCCTAGGACTACCAACTACAATGACCTGAGTCTTTATGGGGTTGACCATGAGTCCAAATCTTTTGCTCCAGTCGCATATGCGGGCCAGATCACGATTTATGGTGACGATTGCCTCAGAAAGATTTCCAAGCGGAGCTTGCGAGTAAATTTGTAAATCGTCTGCATAAAGATGGTAGGAAGAACTTAGATCATGGGAGATTGAGTTTATAAAAACTGCGAAAAGTAAAGGGGATAATACGCCACCCTGTGGTACTCCGGCTGAGGTACTACACCAGGAAGACAAGGTCTCTCCGATGCAAATACGTTGCCGGCGACCGAACAGGTAACAACGAAACCAGTCAATCACCGATGGAGATATATTAAGAGAGCATAAAATGCCAAGCAAAACATCGAAATCAACAGTATTAAAAGCATTACTGAAATCGAGCAATGCCAAGACCGTCAGATTACTGTTTTCCATGGCTGACCTAATATCATCCGTAATATTGAGAAGGGCTGTGGTGGTGCTATGACCAGGACGGAAGCCGGATTGGAAGGGGTTGAGAAGATTATTTTTGGATAGGAAAGTACTAATTTGGTTATGGACTAATCGTTCTAGAACTTTGGACAGGAAAGACATAACATATTATCTTCCTTTAGGCTTGTTTTGTGGTAACAGGAAATCTCAGGAGTTTCAGTGATTCGTTTAAATCAGACCTCTTAAATTTTCTACTAAAATTCGTTTTCTTTTCAACTCATCAACAAATAAATTATCTTTTGTTATGTTTAAATAGGAAGCAAACAACGCAAATGGGTCATGAGAAATCACTACATATTATAAAACAAAGTCCACGCCGCGTCTGTCTGTCTGTCTGTTCGCGATAAACTCAAGAACTACTAAAAGGATATTGCATGCGGTTTTCTCGAATAAACAGTGATTCATGAGGAAGGTTGGTAGGTGTATAATTGGTATATATATGGTATATAATTCTAGTCACAACACTATTGCTTCAGAAAGTACTATCTTTCTTTTAAGCCACTTAGGTGCAAGAGATAACGTCATGATGTTATATGAACTGTGATGTTATTGATGCAACAACATTGTAGTCTGCACAGGAAAAGACGAATTCGCCAGCAGTGTTTGACTAACCAAAACACTAGGGACTGTGGAAGCCACGTTTATATCAGACGAATCTACAATCAAATACCTGTCTTCTCGATCCCAAGGATCGAAAACCTAGCATCAATATTGTATTTTAGTGTTCAAACTAGTAATGTACACGGTTAAATTCCGGGTAGACAGTACATTGAAGGAAGGTTTCCATCTGACTGGCCATCAAAGGATATACAAGAACTAGACTGCTATTTACCACCGGCTAAATATGTTCAGGCTCTCATTTGACTGACTGACTTCAACCGTCTGATTGGTTTCGGAATATTCCGAGTCATATTTACGGATCCGTTGAATTTGCAATTAGTTGTTCTCATTTCTCTTGGGGTATCGGAATTGGTAATTTATTTTTGATATTCCTTTTGGGAATGTAAGGGAATTTTACGTATAGGTATTTGGGAAACTTAAGGCCCTACTACCGGCCAAGTGGCGCCCTCATTGAATAAAAAATCGTAGCATAGCAGAGAAAAAAATATTAAAGAATCCAACGTCACGTTTGTTACAAAGAGGATAAAGTAGTTGTTAAAACAGGACTCAAAATGTTTCGTATCCAAAGTAGTAAGACATTATAAGTTTCTCAAATATACTGAAAATTATGATGTGTGTAGCATATCATCGGCTTAAAAATATCGACATTAGGACGATAATACAACTCTACTTAGTGTTATCCTTTTCAATAGATCACAATTATTATGAGCTCCATTTAATGTAGTCAGAAGTTATTTTTATACCGCGTAATAAAACTACAATCTTTTTTACTGTACCTTTTTAAACTGATAATAGGAGTTCATCGATATCTTCGAACGTTATATTTGGATTAAGTTCATTAAAACCCTTATAAATAAAATGGAACTCCTAGATAGCCAAAAAAGCAATGAGAAATTTAGAGAAATTAATACTAAAAATAAATGTACAAATTGTGATTAAAGATAACCCGTGAAAAGCTTGTTATTTTCCCAGGGAAAGTTATAATAGTCGCCTAACGTTAGAAAGTGGGTGCTACGTAATTTCCGCTCGAGTGAGACAGGGAATCGGATTAAGGACACTTACTAAGTTAATTTTAAAATTATTTCTAGATAACATGAGTTTCTGACACGTACAGATTTATATTCTGAGCCTTTATTACTAAACTCGTTAAGCAGGCAATCAATTCATGATAAAACTGTAATCGTTATCAAAACGGTCCACAGAGTCAATCCACTTTTGATCTAAAATCCTCTTAGGCTGGTTGCAAATAAAGCTTTTATAGACATTGACCACAATAACTGCGTTATTTACTTACGCTTCCCAATCATTGTATCCTTCTCTAATCCCCGATTTCCGAATTATGAGGTTGCAGTTTATTATATTTCAAATCTTTTTTCGCCTGAAAACCTGTCAAACTTTGGTTTTAAGGTAGGGTTTGACACGATGTTTACCTCAAATACTTAATACAGAAACCGGCCCTAAGCCAAAGATGGAGTCAGGTATCGAAATCACACCGATGTGATTTGTACAACAGATTTTCTATTGTTTGTTTCTCCGGTAACTGACACCTTAAGATCTCTAAACAAATCACTAGATACGCAGGCCAGCAGGCCAGACAATCCCTAATGGAACAAAATGTAAGCACCCATACAAATCACAGACAGACACAGACCGTTGAAAAGGTAGCACGATGAGTTTCTAAACAGTACCTACGAACGAGGTGAATAGGAACGAAGGGGTCACCCCCTTATATTTTTTTTTATAGAAACAAAACTTTGATTAGAATGTTCACTATGATACCCTAATATTGGTTTCTAGTAAAGGATCGATTTAGTTTTTATATCTACATAAATAAATCGAAGTACTTAAATGCTACAAACAATTTCTAGTAGTAGCCAGAAACGCCAACGTAGGCACGACTGCCCGCCACACCAATTTACAAAGGAACAATGCAAAACCTGAGGTTAACAAATTAAATTTTCCGGACAGTTTAGAGCCTACTTCTGAACTGGGGCGTGAAATGTAAAATATAATTAGGGGTAGGCCGGTGAGAATCGTGGGCAGATTGTATTTGTTTTAACTCCTAACGTGTCGCACCCAAATTAACAGCGGGCTTTGTAAAAAATATTCAGCTGCGGAGCCAAAGTTGGTTCGGCTTATTGTTTTAGTGATATCGTATGCTATTTCAGATTTTTGGGGACTGCTAGCGAGTGTCAGGTAAAAGTTTTGACGTTGACACAATGACATAGGATCACATTTTTGTGTTACTAAAATAATTCAACAATTTTTGCTTCGTTTTGTCTGGACGTCAGACGTCGATAGTTTTAGCTTTAGCAGGCAAAATATGACATAGGCTTTTCTGGAGTTGCACTAGAACACACCGCTATCTACATTTCTGAACAGTTTTTAAGGTTCAATTTTCTCTTTTCTGACAGCACTTCCGTCAGTTTAGCTTTCGTTGTACTAAGAACCTATCTCAAACTTTTGATATGACGCTTGACCTCCAAAACTTTGTATTGTGAAAGTCTGGTTTTATTTACCTTAATCTCGACGGACCTAAGAATGAAGATAAAACTTTTAGAAAACTCAAAGTGCCTACTAGCACCTTATTTACTTTTTGTTTTGATAAAAAAGTGGTCTACCTGACCTTAGGGAGGAAACGTTCTTTGTTCTAAGAAACCGCAACGTGTGTCTACTGCAGAAAGGTTAGAGATCACAAATTACAGTAAGTAATATAATCTGTTTTCCGGACGATCCGCTACCAACAAAAAGCTTTTTTTATAAAAAATACAACCGACTTCCAAAACAAGAAAATTCACTAAACATTGCAAAATAACTTTAATTTGTTGCATGAAGCCCCTTAGGTACCAGTATTCTACATAAACTTTAAATAAATGATTGTTTATTTTAAAACTGATTGTATAATAATTTTCTTTAGTCTAAAAAACTGGCCAAGTGCGAGTCGGACTCGCGCATGAAGCGTTCCGTACGATCAAATTTTATTTTATTATATTTTTAGCTTAGCGAATATAGCAATATAAACTTTGTGAGCATTTCAAGCGTCTACTTGTTGCCATTATTAAGATCAAGCAAATAAAGCCAAAACAAACACGTTTCTAGTAGGGGAGCCCCCATTCATTTATATTTTTTGTTGTTACAGCGGCAACAGAATTACACATTCTGAGAAAATTTCAACTGCCTACCTACTACGGATCATGAGATACAGCCTACTGGCAGACAGACGGACGGACAGCGAAGGCTTAGTAAAAAACTAAAAACACAATTTATTTTTTTGGACGCTCACATCATATTAAAGTTAAACATCACTACGATTGCCTGTACGTATTATGGCATCTAAGGAGGTCGCTTGAAATACGAATCTTGTCAGCAGACAGGCTGGTCGGTCAAAATTTGACCGACCAGCCTGTCTGCTGACAAGATCAAGACATCACCCTTTGAAAGTATATTTAATATACTTTCAAAGGGTGATGCAATCAAGTAATAATTTACTGTAGTTTAAAAAAACTAAAAAAACATATTTTACTTTTCGTGTTCTTCTCAGGAAACCCTTTCATTTGATACCCATGTCATGGGAATGCATACAAAATAAGTAGTCCGCCATCTTTGGGAGTCCGCCATATTGGATTTAGAATGACGTCACTTAGCTAACCATGCATTGCCATCCAAACTAAACGTATACTCACGCCAAATTTCAGCTTAATCAGAAAATTCAGAAACCGGGAAGAAGGTTAAATTTAATTTCTAAGATTTGTTTACATAGTTAGTTACTTAGTTACAAGTGAAACTAATAAAGTGTGCTAAATAAAAAAAAACAACGTCATCACTCCCAAAGGTGTAAACAAAACTTCCATCCCTTGAAACTCACACCATTAAACGTAGAAACAATATGACGCAAGAGGGTTCATTTGGGTCGAGTTAAGCCTTTCGACCTATTTCTCCCTTACAAGCTGCACTGATACTACCGCAGATACAGATGCTTCACTTCCTGTTCCTACATCCGAGACCCTTACGCACACATATGAAACAGGAGTTCATTCGGAATTTAAAGGAGAAATAAGGGATTTCGAATGCGGCAAGATCTTTGGTTGTTGAATAAAGTCTCTACTTTACTGTCTATAGTTGTCTGTGGTCCGACCTATTTTCGCTCGACAATCTAAGTTGATTCCTGTGCTGTTCTCAGCAGATCCCTTTTTGTTCGTATCTTCAGATTGCAATTAGGGATCCAACTTATCTTGTACTATTTACGTTCCATTTATTCTTGGTCTTCACAAGAAACTAGGTGTTTTGATTAATTTGCTGATACGTTGTAAGTTGATCTTGTTTCGTTGATTGATACGAGAAAATTGAGACTGCTTGGAAAAGGTCAAATCTATTTCGGTGTGCGAAAGTAATTATTTCGGCGCTTCTACATTATTGGGAATCCCAAGCCTATTTATGGTAAAACCTGCCTTATTTTAGACACATTCATGTTTATGATCGATTAGGGTCATATTTGCGTGCATATTTCGAAATTATTTTGAACTTCACTGTGAATCAAACGCAGTGCAAAAGTGTCAGAATGTTTACCTGTTTTAACAACGTAAAAATACTTTATCCTCTTTGTAACAAACGTGACGTTGGATTCTTTAATATGTATTTTCTATGCTATGCTACTATTTTTTATTCAATGAGGGCGCCACTTGGCCGGTAGTACGGCCTTAATTATTGATATTCTTCTTTTTCGTGTCGCTGGCACGATGGTGTATTAAATATTTTTGGCCCTAAATTTTATTGGTATTTATCCGATTAAATTAAATTCGAAGATGTTCAGAAGAAGGTCTTATAGTAATTGACACACTACAAAACTTGGTCCTTAAACTTAGTAGAACTTACAACGGCCTTCCGAATTGGATTCATAAGGCTTACGTGGATCCTCGTCTCTAATTTACATAGGAAGGCTTTTGTTCAAGTTCTTACATCCCCATGTATATCCAATTGTAAGTTTTTTTTCTCTTTGTAAAAGATGGACTCGAAAAGTCGGCTGCTACGTGAAAACAAGCTTCTAAATTTTAAATACAAAGTACCGCATGAAAAATAAAATAATAGAGAATACTCCTGTTTTTATTTTTGTACAATATTTTATAGGAAACAAAAACTAACAATAACGAGAAAATTATTAAATGAAGCAGCCATTAGCATTTCAAATATTTATATGAAGAAGAGTGGCCGGCGTGGTGGGAACATCTCGCTGCAATAAGCATTTCAAATATTTATATGAAGAAGAGTGGCCGGCGTGGTGGGAACATCTCGCTATCTTTATTGTACGCGCATAACCTAATGGCGGTTACTTTTTTTTTTTATGGCGGTTACGTCTCATGTGAGATTGTGCATCCTTTTTTTGCTTTCTCTTTCTGCTACTAGATTTGAAAGGTTTCTAACATACTTAATTTTGAACGAATTTTAAATATTCTTTCGATTATGGATAAAATTACAAGATATAAAAATGAAAAAAAAAATGAGTAAACTACCCTGTTGGCTATTACTTTTCTGAAAGCACCTCACCAGCCGGTGACAAAAAGGCAGTACCTACCTATCATTTGACAAGCTATTAAGATAATTGCCAGAACAGAATGCCTCTAAACTAAAGCCTCATGACAAAGTCCAAAACAACAAAACCAAAAACGAATCAGAGACCATTCAGGCAGTGATTGTGAATTAAATTTAGTGCAGCTGTCGCTATTTGTTACTTTTATCTCGAACTACCCTCCTTTTATTTGTGTATCGTTTGAAATCGTTTCACAGCCTACCCTTATCGGCGTTACGCTTTTGTTTTAGACGGTTATCCCAACTTGGACTGTTATAGCTGTTTTAGTACTTTTTTGTATCGATTCGAGGGCTTCGATTTATGAGTTTATAACGATTAGGGGATGTTGAATTTCGATGTAATGGTTTGTTTTGGTTGTCATTCTAGTAAGATAAAACTGGTATAATGCGAGCCTATGATGTGAGAAAGGCAGTAACTGAGGAATGATAATACAGAATTTTGTTGCGAAATTTGGGTGTTAGCTTTATCTTGCCAGACTTGAAATTTTACTTGAAACTTGCTTCTGCCAGAGTGGAATTAATACTTCTGCCATAACAAATTATAGTTTATGTGCTATTACAAACTATTTGTTTTTGTGTATCTGTGCCAAATTGGGCACATATTGTCTATAGAGACAAAATACTTTTCTGTTGAAAATGTATGGCAACGGCATTACTGGGCGTGAGTTTGACACGTGACAGTTCTCTTTGCAGGTAATGTCCTTGTCTTGCATTTTGCACGAAGCGTTAGCGCTATTATAATAGTTATTTGGCTAAGGGGGCAGATCCGTTCAGCCGTTCTAGCGTGAGTGAGTAATAAACATGCATCTATCCATCCATCAAAACTTTGGTATTTGTAATTGGAAATAAAATGACTAAACCTTTAAGCTTTCTGTGGGTACAGTTTGCTGGCATTTACTAGTTCCTTTCGTATATTTCCAACCCGTGCATAAATACCTTCTTAACTGTATTATCAACCCACCAACTTCATTTCCATTTCTATTTATCTCAGCAGGTAAACACGAAAGTCAGAAACTTTACTAGGAACATATAAAAACTTATTTATACCGCTGTATTACCTTACTCCAAGGTATTTTCAATTTTATCCTAAGACATTCGCGAACTGTCGACGATCCCCGTTGATTCATTAAACGTTATTTATTAGATAGCCTCTTCGAAAGTTTGCTCGTTTATATTAAAATTCGTAACAAGTTGGTAAGTTTAAAATTTTTGTTTGAGAACTTGTTCATATCGATTGTCTGCAAGGTGACGTCATTTTTGTTGAGGGTGCCCTCGAAACTCTTGAATATAAAATATATTTACGTTTATTTATTGGGAAACTGGAATAGACTACCTACCCTGTCTGCCCAAGTGACGTAAGAGCAGACTTAGCTACTGTTACAGGTGTGTTTAGCCTGTAAGCTGACATCATTCTGACATCACCAGTCTCCGTAAACAGGGTGATCCCCTAAGGTATATACTAGATGTGATTGCGTAATTAATGCTATGTTTAGCAATGAAGGTCCTTTACCTATATCTATCTGGCTTTTGACGACACCCACACTATGGGATATAGGAACTATATCGTTCATTGGAAACACAAGGTTTATCTTCTTACTGTTGTTTTAATCCTCCTTTTTTACCAATAATTTTTGATGGGCAGATTGAGTTAAATTGTATCCTGTCTTTTAATGAATTCTTTTGCCATCAATTTAAACCTACTCATATTAAGAAGGTTACAACTTATTTCAGCTTCATTAGCTATGGGGTACAACTAATAGCGGTATTTTTTTTTTGTCTGGTTGGAAATCATCCAATGACTTCTACCGCTCTGGGTGGAGCGGGAGGGCGTGTCAGACTCTTACTGACTAAAACCCACCCCTGTTCCTTCCCTGCCTGAGTGCCCAGGGGTGCGGTAACTCATTCTCAGAATTTATCCGCTACAATAGCGGTAGTTGAGTATCGAAATTGATTATACATATATTAGCACTTCGCCCGCGACTTCTTCCGCGTGGTTTTCAAATATCTATAGCCTATAACACTCACAAATAACGTGGCTTTCTATTGGTAAAAGAATTTTCAAAATAGGTTCAGTAGATACAAAGATTACCCCCTACAACCACAACATTTACCTCTTTATAATATTAGTATAGATTAATTAGAATCTGTTAGCGCTATATCGTGTATATCATATCAAAGGCAAAGCTAATCCGGGCTTTGTAATTACTGTAATTATATTATATGTGCGCGGTATTATTATTATTACGGTCGAACCAAAACATGGGCCAATTCCGCTTGTACGGCAGAATTGATTAAAATTGTTATAGTGTTTTTAGCTGGATATGTCCTCACCAAGGACTTCAAAGCCACTTTATGTGATGGGACTACTATTATAAAAACAAAGACAATACATTAAACGGGAACTCTGTAATGACTTTTTCACTTTTTGTGGTTAACAAAATTGGAGGAAGGATAGCCTCAGGATCTACCGGTATTAATAGTGGTGAAGAACTGAAGAGAGAACAGAGAAACAGATTAAAGGACCTGTATGGAATCTGCTAACTGGCGAAAAACGTCCTTTGGCCACAATGGTTTTTCTCCACTATCGTGAGCGCTTAAAAACCAAAAGTACCACAATGCCAAAATGAGCTTGCAAATATTTCTTTGGTGGCGAAAATCAAACCTCATAAAGCTCAGACCATGATTCCACTACGCAGTATTACTCGCAAAATATAACCCAATCAACTCTTTTCATAATGAATTGGTAATTAACAGCTACGCACAATAATTCACCATTCCAATACCTCAACAGCATATACTATTATACCACCTCCCGTAATACATTGCTATCTGATTTTGAACCCAACGACTTAACCCGTCAATATTTCAGAACGGGCGTACTTCGGCAAGCCTCGGAAGACTTCGGCAAGCTCCGGCAATACATCTGTATTGTACCCTCGTTCACTTGTCAATTATTTAGGAAAAATATACCGGCTTCAGGTGACGTGGGTTGGTTGAGCGTAATGTATACGCGAACGTAATTGATGTGAGAAAGTAATTATTGTTTCAGATTGCTTGTTCGTTGTTAGGCTTGAAACAGAAGAGGAGATTAATTAAAAGTAACAGAAGGAATTTTCAAGACCGAACAAGCGGGAAAGCTGAACAGAAATCTGTGTTCGTTGGTAGGTCCGGTAAGAGAAGGCAGGATGAGCTTAGCAATCACAGTAGTCCGGGCGAACTGGAGGCAGAAGCTGAAGGGAAATTTTGGAACTGTCTTACAAATTAATAATAAAAGTGTAACATAAATAAAAAATCTGACGACTCAGCACATATTCGTCTGGCGGAGAATGACTAGGAGATATGTGATAAAGTAATGAGGTATCTAAATAATGGGATCAGGCTAAGCAAAGACAGAGTATGATTTCATTTGATCAGATATAACAAATACGGAAAACGCCAATAAATTCGTCTACCACTTTGGTCATACACAAACCCTTTTGTGTTAATTGCATTCGTTTATCTACAAACCGAGCGCCAACCAATATCCAAACTTTTAATCTAATGGATTAAAAGTTTGGATATTGGTTGGCGGTCGGTTGGAAACGGAACACACCAAAATGTAGTTGTGAATTTCAAATATTTTCTAACCGTACATTTTAGTGTTCAGCGTGGCAATTCAAAAACGCTGGAACACTTTGTTACTAGTGTCGGACACGTACCGGGTTCCCGGATCAACGGGAATAAAAAAAAAAAAAAAAAACGTTGCCCCACACTAGGAATTACTCCTGTATCGTGGGTGCGTTCACAAACATGTAAACTCATATACACAAGATACCCAGACCCGCAACAACTATCTGTAGGTCATACAAATATTTGTTCCGTGCGGGAATCAAACCCGCGACACGCAGCGCAGCAGCCGAGCGCTCAACCACTGCGCCAACCGTGTCGTGTCGAATGCTGGCAGAACGGTGAAATATCTAGGTGAAACCGTTAAAACAGTGGAATGGTAAATAGGTGAACATTTTTTTTTGAGTGTCGATGTCAGAGACAGAGGTGACAAAGGAAAAGTTGCGAAGAATACTACAGAATGTAAACTGAGCAGTTCGGGATCGGGTTGCGAACCTTTCGCATGGCTGTGTGTCTAAGAAAAATATCCATTAAAAGAAACGTTCTGTTAAGGATGCTTTGGACTACCTACTCTAAGGATTTTGTTGATTCTCGGGCTCGCTTCTCGATATTCCTTTTAGTTTTAAGAGCAGTCAGCATGTGAGTTACCTAATTCTTGCACTAGTTTTTAACCGACTTCAAAAAAAGGAGAAGGTTCTCAATTCGACTGTACTTTTTTTTTACGTCTATAGGATTGGACTAAGTTTAATTATAGTATTTAGAAGTTGAAGTAGTTTTAGTATTTTAGTTTATAATGTCTCAATCACAACTTCGCTGATCATCATCCCATTAAGATCGGCACAGCACTTCTGTTTCCTCTGATCTAGTAAAATAATACTCTGCAAAACAGAATCGTGTATTGGCAACCATATCATAAGTAGTGTCGGACCGAAGGATCGATTTCGGCCACAAAAACTTGTTTCAGCTGGAGAAACGAAACCGAAATTTCGACCATAAAGTGACCGAATATTCGGCTCCACCGAAACTAGCGTCTTTAAGCTGAAGGTTGTGATAGAGACTTATAAACTGACTGTCTCGTTCGTCTATGTGTGAAATCACTTCTGTGTTATCATCATTTTGCTAATTTATTTAGTATTCTATGAAAGTGAAAGTTCTACACTTATACTTACACTTATACTACTTATACTTATACTTAGGTATACTTTTTTACCGTCCTACTTTCTGTGATAACTTTTTCAAGTGAGTTTTGGTTACGGTTTCGGCTAAAAGTCGTGTATCGGTCGGACACTAATCATAAGTGAGGATAGATTTACTGAACCGCAGCGATTCCCGGCCGATCAGCCCTAGCGATCGTATTGTGTTGGTACGCGCGGTGTTGTAACAACCATCGCCATCGCATACTCATCAACAAACGCTGCTTGTTTACTTGTTGTTCCTGTATACAGGGTTGAAACCTTCAGCGAGGCAGTAAGGAGAACTACCTTAACCGTTGCAGCTACAAAGGGTCTTAGGAGACTATCCATAACTTTTCGTGAAATTTTGATCCCAATTCCAGATGTTCGAAAAAATGTACAGTTAGCAAGAAAATAGCTATTTTACACCAATAAATTATTGAGTACGAGACGATATGTAATTTTACACATTAAAACAATTCAATTATTTTTTTGCGATTTCTAACTGTTTAGTACGCCAACCATGGTTTTTCCAATTGAAGTTTTTGATCGGTATTAGAAACAGGATCGGCTGGCAGCAATACAAAAAAGGCTAAAATGGCCATTTTATTGCTAATTGTACTATATTTTAGGAGACTTCAAAAAAAGGAGCAGGTCTTAATTCGTCGAAATGTTTTATTTTTTAAGTATGATCACCGATTACTCGAAGACTCCTGGAAAGATTTTGAAAATTCTTTTTTTATGTTTGAAAGGTGGTTTAAATTTGGTGAAGATCTGATTATAGGAACTTCGGAGATAGATAATGGAACTCTTCAATATGGCAAACCTTTCGGAATTGCTGCAATCGCATGTCTTTTTATTGTTTACACCACTTCATAACATAACATCACGCTGATACGCTTTGAAGGGGTAGGTACACAGATTTGCACAGTTCGTCCTGATACACCCTAATTTCATCAATTAAGTTAAAATTCCATGTTTTTGGGGCTATGAATTCGGACATAACTTTACTTTTAGCTACTTTTTTAGAAGTCGGTTGTAAAAAGACATTTTGTTTAGAAACAAATAAGCCCCTAAATCTTTACTGGCTAATTCGTCTCAGCTCGTTAACTTTTCCAGGACCGAATTTTCTGTATGAAAATAAAATAGTTACGAGTTTGGCATGATTTTGTTCTTGTGGGACCTATTGCAATTAGTTTAAGCGGAATGTGGGTGTACAGACCCATTGATTGGATTTATTTTCGTTGGATCCCAGTTTAATATATTTGGTGTTGGATCCCACAAAACATTATTATGTATTTCCGTTGGATCCCAAATTTTAAAAATGCAAGAGAATTACGTTTTATTGTCGTTGAATCCCATTTCCGTTGGATCCCAAATACTTAAAAAAATCTGAATGCGAGTACTTTCAACAACAAAATTGTTTATAATAAAATGAGGGTTTTTTTTTATAATTGTTGACTGATCACATATAATTGACAACATTTCATTATTATAGCTTGCATGTAATAATACGTTATAGAAAAGTAAATACAAAACTAGAGCACCCGTACTTTTCCATTTTTTCGAAATTATGTACTTTTCATTCATAATTTCAATTTTGAAATTCTGTATTCTAAAAAGACGTAAGCATCAAATAACGTCATGCTTACGGTGGAATGGCGACAGAACCTTTGCTTTACTGTGACCCGTCAAAAAAACTGTTAGATGTCACTGTCATTGATCACTTTGTCAGATTGTCAAACTCGTTGACGCTTTGTTTGTTTTCAATTAAATTCGTAAATTTTCTTATTTTCAAGTGTGATTATCATCATTCTGTTTTTATTAAGTCACCGCGAAACGCGTGACGCCGAAATATGCCTAAAAATAAATAAGGCCTACGCACACCGGAACGGAATGGCAAAGGATTTTGCCATTGGTCAGCGCACACTAGCCGCTTAGATACTGAATAGTAGCATTCCGGCGGCCTACCAAGACCTCCTGCGACGTGCCGCGGCATGCCGCGTCGCGCCGAAATATGCCTCAAAATAAATAAGTGTGAAGTGGGTAGCTTGCACTGCCTCACCCCGCGGCATTTCACTCGGCGTCCTTCGGCGTGCCGTTGCATACCGCAGTGTGCTGCGAGATCACGCCGCGGGATCCCTTAGCATGCTCTCTAATGCCGTGTCAAGAAATCCCTTTCGACGCCACGGAATTAATTTAAAATATTAGAATTTATGTCGTATTACTACTAGATAACTTGTGGCAAAAATTTAAATCCTTTGCCATTCCGTCCCGGTGTGCGTAGGCCTTTATATTGGACTTTATAATGCATGGTAACACCCGAACATAAAGTAAAATCAAAGTTATATCAGGTTACGGCTGCAATCGATGAATCTGTCAAGAAGATTATCACTGTAGAATGCCAGGACTGTGCAGCTTCTGCAGGAGGATGCAAACACGCTAAATGCTACGCCATTTGGCTTTTAAAACAGTCAGACGAACCTTCGACTACGTCAACTAAGTGTTATTGGTGTAAACCAAAACTTGCTGGAGCTGTAGGTGACCAGAAGTTCATCTTGGCAAAAAACATTGGCAAAATGAAAAGAATCCCAGATAATTCCTTCAGGAATGATTTTAAATTATTTTGGCTACAAAATTAATCATTCCTAATGAATCAATCCTAGATGTATGGTGTGACTGTGAGTGATGAAACCCACCGAACTATTAACAACGTCGAAGTTTGGAATAATAAACTAAAAAAGGCAACAAAAGTAAAAAAAAAACCGAATATTATGCATAAAGATGACTGTCTAAATGGAAGACGCTAACATGTACAATGTTAGAATGAAACAATTTGAAAAAAAAAATGTTTTTGCTCAAGGTAAACAAAATGTAGAGATTAAAGAAAAAAACCAATGGATAAACTATGTCTTGCAACAATATAAACAAAAGAAATCTCTGTAGGGCTGTGTTTGGAAAAGCTTCGAATTTAGTGTAAAAAGTGGACCTATCAAATAAAGTATGAATTCATTCATGTTTCTTCTGTTTTTAATTCATTCAATCATTTAATAATCGGTGAGCCGAACACACGCTGCTTTTTTAATGTTTGATAAAGGTAAATCACTTTTCTTCTGAAAAGTACACATGTTGTTATAACATGGGATTCAATGGAAATAACAAATGGGGAATCGTAAATACTTCAAAAATGGGATCTAAAACTGGGATACAATGAAAATAAATCATTGATTGGTAACCCGTCTTTGCTAAGGGTTTGAATATTATGCTTGACAGGCACCTTATTTATTTAGACTTCATGCCCAAAGGTACAAAGGCGGACTTGAATTTTCTACAAGTCAACCGAAGGTGAAGACATTATACGGCAGGAACACGTTAATCTGTTAGAATAAAAATTTATATATATCATCATTCAAAAACTAATAATATCAGGTGATTTTCTTTATTAATATGGTTCTAGTAGCCAAAACATCCTGTTGACGGAGTGTGTAATATCCGAACATCCGCTGTCGAAGATAGAATATGGCACGTTTTCTACAAATAGATGGCATTTTCATTTCTTTTTTCTACGAATAGATGGCATTTTCATTTCTTATCTTGCCATTTAATTAAGATAATAACAGGATGTTAAAGTATATTTCTGTGTTGTTTTGATTGTAATAACAGCCTCTTGAATTTATTTCCACGACACAGGGAATGCTAGCATCCTGTTGACGCAGTCCAAGATAGAATATGGCACGTTTTCTACAAATAAATGGCATTTTCATTTCTTATCTTTCCATTGAATTAAGATAATAACAGGATGTTAAAGTATATTTCAGTCTTGTTTTGATTGTAATAACATCCTCTTGAATTTATCTCCACGACACAGGGAATCCTAGTGTGGAGAACAGTGATTTACCTGATTGAATTATGTATTTTTCTGAACAATAAAGATGATTATTATTATATCTTGATGTGAAATTTCCTTTTTTTCTTGATTTTTGTTAAACTTCGGATTTAATGAGAGGTTAACTCTTTGGAACAGAAGGTTACTTGCAAAGTTACAAATAGGGTCAATTCATCATTCTCCTGCCCATATCCCAATTTATTTGGGGTCGGCGCAACATGTCTTTTTCTTCCATACTCCTCTATTAGTCGTCATCTCTGTAGTCACCCCCTTTTTACCCATATCCTCTTTCACACAGTCCAACCATCGTTTCTTTGGCTTACCCCTATTCTTATAGCCATCCACATCCATACACAAGACTTTCCTCACGACATTTTCTTCATTCCTCCGCATCACATGCCCATACCACGACAACCGATTTCCACAGTCAGCGGTGCCACTTTCAGACTTCCTCTTATATACTCATTCCTAATTCTATCCATGTGCGTAACACCACACATCGCTCTTAGCATTCTCATCTCAGCTACAAGCAATTGCTTTTCATTCATCCCTTTGTGGCCCAACATTCTGAACCATACAAGACAGCAGGTCTGACCATTGTTTTATAAATCTTCCCCTTAAGTTTTAGGGGAATGCGGGAGTCACAGATAGTCCCGGTGACCTGCCGCCATTTCATCCATCCAGTGTTAATTCTGTGCTTAACAGTCCGATCTATTTCGCATATATCAAATAGGGTCAATTACAGATGATTAAAAAATATATTAGTTCCGTCAATTAGATTACCTAACAAAAACTATTGGACACGTATTTTTTCTTTTGTCACCTAAACAAATAACAGGCCAAGTGCGTGTCGGACCTCGCATATTAAGGGTTCCGTACCATATGATGGAAATCAATATTTTGGTATTTGTTGTTAAAATATACGTAATAATAAACATTATCACCAAATTTTAAGTTCATAGGTCCATGGGAAGTTAAAAAGGTTCGACGGCGAGTGACAGCAATAAGGCTTCGTTGGACCCTTCGGGTACGGAACTCTTCAAAATGACCCTGAACTTAAGAAATGAGACCTGGGAGTGTGAGATTTTTACCTCACAAAAACCACCCTGGTGATCACCATCAGCATAGGGAAGGGATCCCGTATAAAAGACCATCCGCAAAAATTAGATTAGCCTACCGGCTTTTTTAACACATAGATAAGCTTCACTTGTAACCTATGTAATCAAATCTTAGAAGTTATTCTTGACCCACTTCCCGGTTTCTGATTAAGCTGTAATTTTGCGTGCATGTATAGTTTGGATGATTGTCATCCAAACTATACATATACGCAAAATTTTATGTGTATTTTACGCATGGTTAGCTAAGTGACGTCATTCTAAAACCAATATGGCGGACTCCCAAAGGTGGCTGACGAGTTATTTTGTATGCATTCCCATGATATGGTAATCAAATGAAAGGGTTTGCTGAGCAGAACATGAAAAACCAAATTAAGGGTGTTTTTTTAAACTACAGAAAATTATTTGAAAATCTGCGAATGGGGATCAAAATTTCACGATATATTATAGATAGTCTCCTAAGACCCTTTTCGTGTAGCTGCAACGGTTAAGGTAGATCCCCTTAATGCCCCGCTGAAAGTTTCCACCCCGTATATGTGATCTTGGCTTGATTTTGTTACTACAGCGTATATTGAAGATACATCTGCATTTTCAATGTTGACTTCGGTTCTTCTTACCATTTCTGCCACTCATAAATTTATCTCACTATAGCTACGAGTATATTCACCAATTTCAATTGTTTGTACCTCATTTCTTTATGATCAGTTGTTGACCCGGCTTTTTCTTTCTTTGAAGAAAAACCAACGATGTTAACGACCGCAGTGTCTAAGCCTTGTCATCAAGGGGCAAACGAATCTCGATGCATCTAAGTCTTACAAGTTGCTCATGGAAACTGCGTGGACGTTATACGTCGCATTAGGTCTCTTGCAGAAAAAATAATTATGGTGTATTCGTTCGAAGCCAGCGTCACGTGGAAATCAGTTCCTTTCTAGAACTTGGCAAAAAAAATAACTGAAGGTAGTAAGAGCTATAAAAGCCTTGGTTGACATCAATACATTTTCCTCATAAATACGGAAAATACTTTAGTAAAATGTCCCTAAGGTTACTTATACATTTGTACACTTTTATGGATTTCCCACATCTTTGCAATGTACAGAAAATAATTGCGGAAAACGAGGAGCATAAATGCTGAAATGTGAATTCCTATGAATAATGGTTATATGCAAATATGGATGGTAAACGTTGTATATTATCATTTTCTCTGGCTGCTAACGACTCAGTTGGTGTAAGAGACAATTTAATTAATTTTCTTTGTTACACAGCAGAGTGGTTTTATTAATTATTGCAACTAGGATTTTTAGAGTAGCACATATTAACCCTGTTTGTATAAGCTTTTCTCTTTGTATTTCTTTTTTTTTCGTTTCTTCATGGTATGTGTCATACCTGTGGCAAATAAACTCTTTTTCTTACTTGCTTTCTTTCTTTCTTACATATACGCTGGTTTCAATGATCACACTAATATTATGAAGGCGAAACTTTGGATGTATGTATGTGTATGTGTGTATGTTTGTTACTCCTTCTCGCTCGAACGGCTGAAAGGATTTGAATGAAATTTGACACCAGGATAGCTCATATTCTGGATTAACACAATGGGTACGTTTGATCCCGAAAAAATACAGATTCCCGTGGGAAGTACTAATTTCACGCGGGCAGCAACTATCAGTAAATAATTTAGACAAAACAAACATCTGTTAAAATGAAACAAAAGTTAGTGCAGTCGTTTCATTTATTACTAGTGACACAACACATATTCAACTTGTCAGCCACTCAACATTTTACTTTAATAGTCACAAAATCACTTTGGAACATGATCGTACCCCGAAATTCAATACGACTGCTTTGTCACATGCACGAACGAAACACCGCAATAGGCAATTTCGCACATACACCTACCTATAAGTAGAAAAGCACTTATAGATCGCAATGATTGTGGGAGAGTAGGCTTCCGGCCTTCCGCCCGTGAGTATCAAATATTCCGTAGGGATTCATCAAGCCGTCCATTCTCGCTTTGACGGTTGTTTAATTAAATTCAGGCCTTGGTTTAATGAAACAACACTACAAATTCGACCTCCGTGCCTCTTTGTTTCTTCAATTATTATAATTTCAAAGCGAAACCGCGTCATGAGAACTTCAAGCTGTTTGAAATAGACTTGGAAACCAGTGAACTGATTCCTGTCAAACTTTTACGAATATTAATTAATGTTATTCACGACTGTTGTAATTAAAAGACGATGTTTTGGAATGGGAATAACATAAAGACTTTTGTATTGAAACAAATTAAGACAGAGAGAAGCATTATGTTCTTTTAAAAGAAAAATAACACGGAACAGACAATACTCGGTTGTTAGTGGAGCCAGCGAAGCTACAAGTGGGCTCAATAAAAGAATGCTCAGTGAGAAATGATAGGGCGTTTTACCAACAGTACCGGTTTAAAAAGCTGCACCAAATGCTGCGCAAGAGCACATGCCGTTTGGCTGCGCATGCGCTATGGCTCCAGCACTCCACGCCCGCACGCACATGAGTCAGAGCGCGTTGACCCGCGACGCGGAGCGGACGCCTCCAACACATTAGATACCGCTTTAATAACACACTGCGATAATTTTACAACCGGTTCCACGTACATGGGACTGTATTATTATGATAATTGAAATGACTACTAGTACGGTTACTAGAGTGTAAACATGATAACGGTAACGTGGCTCGCGACTTTGTATAGTACACAAATATTTGCATTAAATATTTGAACGACAGTCAGACGTTTATTGTGTCTTGAACATAATATAAATTCATTTTAACTCTGCCACAAGGAAGTTTCAATTGACGTCACGCATGTGTAAACGAAAATAAATGACGGATGACGAGTCCATTGTGTCGTAATTTGACTTTCCCTTTTGCCCTCGTCATTTTCTAACCGGCAAGAACTTTCCAAGGAGAAACTAGAATGGCGAACCGAGTATGGGTAAAGGAACAATAAAAAATGTATTTACGTATGAAAAAAAAATGGTCTATTGAAGTCTTTCAAAATCAAATCATAAGATACAAACACAGAAAGTCGAAGAAAGCTAATGAGTCGTGACTGAGGAATACGTGAGGACACTGAATGACGTAGAAAGCGACACGGTAAATCTGGCTCAGACCTGAATCAGGAAATTGTTTCATCGATATAAAGGAAGGAGTTCCTGTAAACCCTGGATGGCATCTTATTACTCATATTACCGGTCTTATTCTATTAGTGATACGAGTAAATATAGGTAAAAGAAGACGAAACGAAGCCGCAATAATTTTCCGAGAAAATATTTGCCCGTGGAATGAAAGCGAATATTTTTGTAACGAAAAACCGATTTATGCGGGATGAGAAATTTCATTTAGAAGACAGTAATTTAGTTTTCTAGGTAACTGGAGAAATTGCGTCGCTAAAAATAAAAATTGTAGCGATAAAGGTCAAGAGTCCAATCTAAGCTTCAAGAAGCGAGAAAGGAATTTCTAATTGACTCCGCATTATACATAATAGTTATTCTTTGTGAGTGAATTGGAATTTTTAATTATGCATTAAATTAACAAAGAACTTGAAGTAACTACTTAGGTACAAAGTAAAACCGGTGTTCAAAGGTAATAGAAAAGCTAGACCAAGCGCAGACCGACAATTTATCGCAATGTTAAATGAAATACATAAATAATAAGTTTTTTTTTTCATCATGCGTTATGAAAAATATTCATGATAACAAAACATACGTACTAGCCTAAACTAAACTGTCCTACCATTTGCCATAAGGGAGTGCCAGCCACTACATCCCGCTGCCATTGTCAGATCAGCTCGATGGTATCATAATATTGAATTGTCACCAGCTTACATAAGCATATAACAAACAAGTGGTCGAAAAATGGTTTGCAAATTTCGAAGCGGACAACGAACATACGAACATTGCAACTTAAATAAAAGCTTGTAAAAATACAGAGTACATTTTTCCCTCATATAAAAAAATAACAATTTCAGTTCCAAGTGAAAATTGTTACTTTATACAACGCTACAATACGGTCACAATAAAGAAATCTCGGAGCGGTGACGTCCAAGTTCCTTAAGCGGCGTTCTTATTTCACCTGAACTTTTTTACGATACAACTTCGGAGAGTGCCTGTAGAAACTATTTTAAAACGACTTTTATATCACTATTAAAACTTTCCAAGGGTGTGTAATAAACGGACGTCGGAGCACCGTGAGAGTTTATGTCCCCAAGGATATTGGTTGGTATTTAATTTTATTGCGGGTATTTGAACATTTGTCTTGGTAAGAAGTGGAATGTGGCGAGTTCTGGACCAGTTTTTGTATTCAACTAATGTTCGAATAGAATAAGGAAATAATTTATACCATCAAGAATTTTTTAAATTCTTTCTACAGAGTAGATTCTCCTGGATCCTAAACGCATTCACACCAAAATGGATGGTGTTATCGTAAAATTATCGAAATAACATGATCTGAGGAAGCTCTACACGGAGGTGAAACAAAAAGCATTTACTGACAAATATAGATACAGCCAATTTGTAAACACGAACCATATGCTTAATTAAAACACTGATTAGCGGATTCTATGTTCAAGATTATAAGCGTCTCATCCATCACATTCAACTGAGGAAGATACCTTCTTCTGTCCTTCAAATGATTAGTTTAAATTAGATTTTTTTAAATTAAAAATCTGCTTATCAATGTTTAAACTAATCAAGTGTTTTTTTATAAATTCGTCCCATAGTTATATATTTAATGAGAATGTCATCTGATTCCAATTCTGTTACACCAACAATCGACCAATAAAATAAATACCTATGTTATATTAGGTGGACCTATGAAATCAGCGTTTTGAATGTAGAATTTTAAAGAAGTTGGAATTTTTATACTAACATTTTCTTAATTTATTTAACAACTATTAACACTAATGTTTTAAAACTTTTATGCAATTATGTTTAAAACCTAAGATAACGTATGACACTTAGATTAAGCAACAAAAATAAGTTTTGGCTAAGTTAAAACAAATAGTGGTTTCATTTCTGCTACCAAAAAAAGAGGAGTCATTTTTAAGGCATTTTTTTTTGTATATACCTTTAAGTATTAAGGTTTTTTTACTATTGGCAGTTGTCTATGACGGTCATTATTCGATAGAATATCAAGCAATTGATGAATAATTTAATTCATAGAAGTGACGAGGTTCTCTATTTGTGAGAAAAAAAAAAACGCCAATTTCATAGGTGGGAACCCAATATGTAGGTATAAACTTTTCATTAACGCTTTGTACAGTACAACAGCTAATTAAATGTTTAACGTAGATCCGGATCATACGATCATCTACCAGTTCTTGGTACTAGCTGATTTGTCATTGTTATTTTCAGGGCTTACCTAACAACATTATGTTTATAAGAGTATTCTTTATGAATTCAGTGCTACGGCCTTAGTATGACTTGTCAATGTCATAATGAAAAAAAAAACCCGCTGGCTTCTTCTTCTTTCGAAATTTCGAGGGTTCCTAACTTTTTAAATACTTTGGGCCTAGAAGCTCGCCACGTTAATTACATTGTCAGTAGCGTCCATCAAGTCCTCCATGGTGTAACTGTGTATAGGCACTTGGGGCATTCCAGTATGTGAGTCATGTTCTGGACACCGCACTTACATTGGGAATCAGACGAGTCTATAAAACCCTATATTGTCAAGTTGTGAAAAAGTGATAATAATAGTTTATTTGTAAAACAAGTTTAGGTATAACACAATTTTTGATTGGATCCTCCTTTTAGGCTGATAATGCCTGTATTAGGCGAGTCCGCTCTTCCATACAAGACGTGTTATACAAAGAGCAAAAACGTATAATTTTTATGCTAAATCTACATAAATTAACATTAACTTAGATCAAGTGTGTGTATGAGTGGGTGTAGGTATGTGTGCGAGTAAATGTTAGTGAAAATGTGGCCTTTAGGTGTAACTGAGAGTACATGAGGTTTCAGAAGTGTTTCGGTATCATTGTAGGTAAGCGTTTGTATTCATTCCATTATAATTCTTTACTGTCGTAGTAGTTTTTGGGATAAAAGTAGATGTATTTATTGATTTTTTTATTATATAGCGGAGCAGATCGGTTACTAAATTGCATACTGGCAAATGAAGTCCTTGTCCTAGGTCCTATATTTTTCCTTCTTTTTGTCAGTATAGGAAAAAGATGTGTCAATATTATGTTATACCACAGAATGGATAGTGCTATTCATCCTGTAGCTTCCTCTCTATCTCCTCTCTAACAATGGAACAATGATGGCTTTAACACATTATAGTAACGCTCTTGACATATGGTATTATATCCTGGTCTATGTGGTGCAGGTCTATGTTAACCATTCTTTTCTAATTTTTTTTCTTTTATCTTTGCCCCACACTAGGAATTATTCCTGTATCCCGACCCGAAACAACTATCTGTAGACCATACAAATATTGTTCCGTGCGGGAATCGGATCCGCGACACGCAGCGTAGCAGCCAATTGCTCAACCACTACGCCCAACCATGCCGATACAACAAATCTAAACATAGAATTCACTGACATAAAACTAAAACACACTCTTTAAAACATCCCTGCTGTCACTGTCAATAAGGCTATAAAGGACTTCTACTAGTATTTATAGCTATATTACGCACTGAGTCGTAGAACTGCCGGAATTCCAATCGCGACCTTTATTGACCCTAATAGCGGGCGTCGATTGAATCATAATAGTGCTCCATCGGTATAGATCCTTTATTGAACAGATCTACTTTTATAGTGCCTGTAATAGATTTTAATTGGAATACTTCCGTTGTTTTCGTTTTTATTACTTTTTGTAACTATGTTCAATCTTGGTGGTTTTTACCAACTGTGACAAGATCGGCTTGCAATCTGTAAATACTGAAGTTCAGCTGAAACTCACTTCAGTATTCAACATGGAGTAACTGCCTTTCCGACCTACAACTAGCCAGGATGACACAATACCCTTTGACTGTATTTTTTTTTTAATTATTAATTGGCTCGCGTTTGACCACTATCTCACCTGTATGCCAGAAAATTTTCAATTTATCTAGCTTTTACCAAGTGGGCTAGGATTGGTTTGCAGTCTGTAGTGATTACTGAAGTTCAGCTGAAACTCACTTCAGTATTCAACATGGAGCAACTGCCTATCCGACCTAAAATAGCCAGTCCTAGGTAACACGATACCCCTTGACCGTTTGACATACTTCCGGGCTTTAGACTAGCCGTTACCACTGTCAAAGCGCTTCTAATGACCGACCTATATATTCCACTTTCGATCTATACTTTTTTATCTGTAACTTTTCTAGAGATCGTCAGGTATACATCACATACGATAGTTAAGATTTTTTTTTATTTATCATTACGTGTGTCCATCATAGTGATTATATCATTTAATGTATCCCACAGCTAACCTGTGAACAGCGTTGTGGGTTATTACAATATTGTGTTTGATGTACGAGTATCTATCTCTGATTTCTGTTTTATGTTGTAGCTGTTTGTAGTACTTGTACCTGTTTGTTGTACTTGTACCCTTGAAATAAATAAAAAAAAATACACTTTTGTGTCATTGTCAATAACTTAAAATAATTTGTTGATAAGGACCAAAGTTATTTCGTCCTTTTGTCTAAATAAACCGAAAACATTTCATTAAAAGGCCTACAAGCTTAGCAGCTTACGCATTGCGGATCACAGCTCTTTTCATGCACAGAATGGAAAGTACAATATAATTCTAAAAGCATAATTTATATCGGCATAAAATTCCAGAATGTTTATTATCGAACTCCATTACGCTTTAAAAACATTATAGAGCACATATTTCCGTTTAAAGTTTATTTTGTGGAAAGTTATGATTCGACGTAATAACTCAATCTACATATTTATCATGACTGTGCCCTTGATCCGGCACTTTTTATAGTTTATTGGGAAATTTATGCGAATTGAGCCGGGTAAGATCCATTGCGTTTCTAACATAATGTTTTATATCGTATTCTTGAACATCATTATGTTATGATAATGTCCGTTTGGTGAATTTTGTACTAAAAATAATACCTCTTCCAACACATTTTCAGTTTGTAGCAAACGATGCATCTATCGGTCAGAAAGAGGAAGTAGACAAGAAAAAAATATCAGTTTAAACTATTTCAGGGTGACAGAACCATCAACATTTCAGCCTATAAAAAACAAAAGGACAATGTTATACGCAATGCAGTCACGTCAGACACGTCAGAAAAAAGTTCTGCCTCTGTGGTGTGAATTCTGAAAGAAAGAACATTTATTGAATAGTCACAGAAACTACGTCGGGTATTCCATTCAACCGCGCTGCAGTGCCGAGGAGCGCGATGCGAACGTATGCTCCCGTGTGGCGCAAGTCATAAACTGACGAATACTGACGATATCGCCCCGAAATAAAATGATATGACGGTAGTTTTTGGAAATTGAAGTAGTTTCTGGTGCTTGAGTTTAAAGGCTTTTATATAAGGGGTATTGGATTTGTGTTAAAAGTAAGTGTTATGGGCCCATCTTCTGAATTTATGGTGGTGATTTTTGGTGTGGTATTGGTTTGTGGTGGGGAGTATACTCGTATCTATCTTTTCATACCTAAAAACTGCAATGGAGATTGCGATTTGGATTTTTTTTAATGTTTAGAACCTTCAATTTTATTTCTTTTGAAACTACAAATCCGACTAATAAATCTACTATTCATACACATACTAGAGCATACTCGTACAGTTAACCGCTTATAACATGCACCAGTCTTCATTTACATCGAAGTGTGACAGTGACTGTTGACAACTTTACCACAAAAGAGCAGTCTGTAGACTGAGTGAAAGCAGACAATGAACGGCCAGAACCACACAGTAACTATTTTTTACAAAACCCTGCATCTGAAATACTCGTAAGTACTGTCTGTAAACATTTTAAGTTGGTAAACGTCCGCAATATTGATTTTTACATGACGTTCTCTGTACATCTACTTTGACACAGTACCTGACCTTCCCGTTGTCTTTTAATAGCTCATTTGTCAAAATCTGTCTGCTCATTTATCAGAAACGGTTCAGGCATATGTTCGCAAAGAAGGTGAAAATATGTCAAGGATATTAATACAGGAAACTGGATACATACATAAAGCATTTTCCTTGCAGCTTTTGTTATTTGTGACAAAAGCTACAAAGAAATTACTACCAGTACCAAAGTTTTTACAAAGTTCTTTTGAAAGAAAGAAAAAAACTGGCCAAGTGCGAGTCGGATTTCGCACATTTAGAGTTCCGTATCGTATGAGGGAAATCAATATTTTGGTATTTATTGAGAAAATATACGTAATAATAAACATTATCAAAAAAATTCAAGTTCAAATGTCACTGGGAAGTTAAAAAAAAAAGTGTCTGTGTACTTTTGTACGCACGTAAGAAGTTATACTTCTTTGGCGTAATAAGATTAAAAAACCAAACTGTCACAAAGTTTACAAAAGGAAAACAATCATTCTTAATGAACCACAGACCGAAGCTAACTTCAGGGTGTCGGTTCTAGCCAACTTCAGGTTTTTTGTGCCGGTGTGTGCGTGCATCGTAAAAAGTTACTCTCATTATTTTGCCCTAATGCGCCAAAAGAAATATAACTTCAAAAATTCTGCGGAACAAAATTTTGTGACAGACAAACGGACAGACGGACGTAAGTGACAGCAATAGGGCTCAGTTCAGACCCTTCTGGTACGGACCCCTAAAAAAGAAAGTTTCTTGCCAACACATAATATTGAACAAAAAAGAGGAAACCATAAAAAAAAAGGGTTCAGTGTGGCAAAAGGAGCGGGCTCAGCAAATGTTGAACCCGCTGAGAGCAGCATAGCCAGAACGCTGATCAACGCTTTTAGGTCATTCGCTTGTGATATGGACCTACCGAAGTGTCACATTGGAAGTTGACAACTTTATCTCTGTGCGGATTGTATGAGCGGTCGCGGACAATGAACCAGGCACTAATGTCATTTTACGCCTCGCTAGCATTCGCCTCGCCTCACCCTGCCTTGCCGAGGCATTGAAAGGCTTTCTTTTCTAATACTTTGTTGTAGCTGATGCATTTCCTTAAATATTTATTTGTAGATGAAAAAGAATGTTGTTATTTGTGGCCAAAGTTTGCATTAAGAATATGTTCTGTTTAGTTTGATTGCTATTGCGACAAAACACAAGTGCATTGTAATAAATGAATATTAGTTTGCTGGGTTTGACTGCACATAAATCTAGACTACTCTATCACCTCGGATATTGTTTCCTATTAATGGCCAGTACAAATCTGCTGAGCGTGGTTCCTGCTTCCTGGATTCAATTCCCAGATCGGGGAAGTGATACTGGGTTTTTCCGTTAGGAATGACTCATTAGCAGCCCGGAGTTTGGAATAGGTGGTATGACGCCCCCGTGCCTCAAAGAGCACGTAAAGCCATTGGTCCTGCGCCTGATCTCTCCTCGGTCGTGAGAGTAAAGGAATAGAGAGTGCATCTGTTTCTGCGCGCACGCTTGTGCACTATAATATCTTCTGCTTACATGGCTAATCTCAGTTCAGATTGGTCACGGTGATCGAAATTCGGCTGGATTTTTTTATAGAGGTGACTTTTAGGTAGTTGCCACTTGTTCTTTGTATACCAGAAAACCTACGTCTTTTCTAGGATAATTTAGATTTAGAAGAAACTGCTCTCGCAGAATATTGTAATATATTATCACATTTGATAGACATTCTTTGGGTAGTCCAAACCACATTACCCAAGCGATAGGCATTCAATTCCGTAGGTCCAGTCAAGCTCATGTACAACTATCAACCACAAACAGGACATAGATTAGGCCGGCGCCGCCCGGGCTTATCGACCCAGCCTGGTGATATATTCGCACACATGATGCATGTTGATACAAGATACAGCAGTTAAGCTACTGACTCATAAACTATTGTCATATTATTTGCATACTTGAATTAGGGTGCCGAGGAAGCTAGGAGATAAGGATGTTTTAGTAGTTATTTTAACTGTATTTTATTACGGATACCGATAATGAATCAACTAAGCACTGTATAGACGAAATAAGTTAATAGTAAAATAATTATTTCATTCTTTTAAATTCATACACAAAATTTCGTGGTCGTTGAAGGGTTCCTCTATCTGGAGCTAATCCTGAATTTCGATTCAGGTCATGCTTACCATACAATCGTAACTGCGTCATCGGAACTGAACCATCACGTGAAAATTTAAGAAACCATCGATTCGCAAGAAGAAAAAGATTTATAAGTTCATGTCTAAAAAGCTTAAACTTGTGCTCAGCGCAACTTACGTGAGCACGAATATTATGTGGAACTGGCATGCTGCTCTGTGGTTATTTCTTAAATAGGGTAGTTTTTTTTTAAACTTAGAGTAGTTTCCTAAAAAAAACCGGACAAGAGCGAGTCGGACTCGCGCGCAAAGGTTCCGAACAAATCATATATTTACAGGTTTAAACTACATAATTATAGTTACTTGTTGGTTTTCCTTCTATAAGCAAAAAACTACATTCTGTTATTTTATCTTTTTTTTTTTTTCAAAATAATGGTTTCGGAGATAATGAAAGGGCCTTATCTCCGAAACCACTAGGCTCAAAATTGGTAATTTCTATTTTTTTCAAATAACTTAAAAAGTATACATTTAGGAATTATGAAAAATATATATTTGAAATCCTTACAATCCTCCCTCCTTCCTCCTGCCCTTTTATTTGATATGTAGCACATTACAGTTTAAATGATGTCAGTTAGATACCAAAAAATATTGGAGACTTTTTTTTTTGTCACGGTCCCAAAAATAAGGACGATACAGTGCGTTGAAATTTAATTTCGCGTGACGACGATACACTTTGTACCGTTTAGTGACGTAACAAGCCCTCACACCTGTACTTTGATGCGTTTTATCTTTGTCATTTTTTATTGGTTTGGTAAAGCAAATAATGCGTGTCTAATATTTTTTGATAATCTAACTTACGGATTAAATAGAATTATTATTTTTATAACCAGAAAACATCCCTATTTTAAATCCAAAAAAACTTTTTTGTAATGAAAATGATAAATGTACATGTACTCGACTACTCGTATCATGGCATTCTATGATGCTTATTACGTCAATGCACGATTCTACTGGGTGGCGCAAAAGTAAAGACCCTATTTGGTTCAGCTATAACATTTTTTCTAAATTAGAAAACTAGATTTAGATTTTTTTAAATGTATATTTGTGCCATTAAATTTCGTACCATTAGGATTTAAAGATGATGTCTTTTAAATGGTGACCTCCAGAGTTGATACACATTTGAGCCCTATTTATGACATTTTGCATAACTTGCCGTAACACTTCCTGCGATATGTTCGTTATTTCTTGACGAATGTTTTCTTTTAGAGCTGCGAGAGTCTGTGGCTTGTTCACATACACCCGAGATTTCAAAAAACCCCAAAGAAAGAAGTCTGGACTGGTCAGATCGGGTGATCTTGCAGGCCAAGGCAAATCGCCAAAACGAGAGATAACTCGGCCTGGAAAATTATTCCGTAAGAACATTGACACAATTATTCCACGTTCTTGGGGAGTAAAACGGTCCATGTTTATTTTCAGTGTATTTTACATTTGTTCACTACACAATTTTCAACAACAGAATGACAGAAAATGTCATATAAAAAAAAAAAAGGTATTTTCTTTAGTGCCACTACTTTTGCGCCACCCGTTACTAGGTTGAGCAACGAAAGTGACAGAAATGCAAATTAGCCTTTCAGTTATACTGTAAAATATGTAAAAAGAGAAACCGCTTTTCAGTCCGAGACAAACGCATGCAAATAACTAATCTAGGACAAAGGAAATCCTAGTGTCCCACACACAAGACAAGTAGAGCGGTATTATCTTTTTATTATAGAATCTTGAATACTCCTATTGGACGGAAAGGATTGTTTAAAAATTCATAAATAAATTACATTCTATAAATAAAGTGATGTGAAAAGAAAATAATTCTGAGAATAGATAAGGACTGACACATCACATTAATGAACTTGAGAATGCTTTTGAATTCGACATTGTGACATCCTAGTGTCCCAGACACAAGGCAAGTAGAGCGGTATTTTCTTTTTTTTATTATAGAATCTAGAATACCCTGTTGGACGGAAAGGATTGTTTAAAAATTCATAAATGAATTACATTCTAGAAATAAAGTGATGTGAAAATAAAATAATTCTGAGAATAGATAAGGACTGACACATCACATTAGTGAACTTGAGAATGCTTTTAAGTTCGACAATGTGACTTCAACTTGAGTTCTGAGAAAAGATCTGGTTTTTAGTATACATTTGACAAACAGACCATTTATGTTATGTAGAGGACATTGTTGACTGGCCTGTTGGTCTAGTAGTTAGTGACACTGACTGCTATGCCGGAGGTCATGGGTTCGATTCCCACCCAGGACAAATGTTTGTGTATTAGAGCACGATCATTTGTTCTGTGTCTGGGTGTAATTTATCTATAATATTTATGTATTTAGAAATATATAAGTATGTTTATCAGTTGTCTAGTACCCATAACACAAGCTCTGCTTAGCTTGGGACTAGATGGCGTTGTGTGATAGTTGTGGAATATATATATAAATTGTTTTATAATATAAAATGTCGTAATAATAGGCTCGCGTTTGACCACCAACTCACCTGATGGTAATCGATGATGTGGTCGACGTTGGAACACGCTTACCTAGAAGTAACCTGTTCACTCTTGACTTGAAGACCTCCAGGTTGTAGCTACCAAGACAGTCTTTGCAGTTACCCGACTCCATGATATGTTAATGTTATCCATGATATGCATTGACAGGTCTTGTGCTCTATTAGTGAAATAGATGCTATTCCAGGCCAAAATCCTTGCAAAAATGTTCAACACCAACTCACATACAGACATGTAGCTACGTATGTAACAAAGTTTCGAGTAAGTATAGACAGATAAAACGCGCAAAACTTTCTAACTGCAACATCAGTGGCAGGCTGGCAGCATGCGGGGACATTGTTTTCGGTTCACTTCCCGTCTCATACATTCGTATGCTCAATCCTCGTACCGACTGCTGTAGTACTGTTATGTCCGTTGAACTGGTAGACGGCAACTGGATACATGTTGTCTCTATTTATGTGTGGATGCAGTTTGTAGGTACTGTTACTACTGGTACTACTGGTATGTGATTCGGAGTTTATGATCGAATCAGCGTGAGAGTCAAAGAACGCTGCCTACACTGAGAAAGTTTAATTTTGCATTAGTTATTTTCGAGTAATAGTACATACTTATTATATCGAATAGATTTAGTTTTGATGATGATAGAACTGGAAATAGTCAAAGCTCTGGTTCTGTTTTCAACCCCCTGCTTTTAAGAAAGTAGTCTAATGGAATACTGTATACTTCTATTGGGGGTACGAAATGAGTATTGCTACGTAAATAGTCTGCAATGATCAAGCGGTTTCACCCATAGACTGTAAAGGCCATCGCACACAAAGGAGGACTTCTCATTTGTGACATCAAGGAAAATGCACAAACATCTAGCCCCATCAAGTTTCTTTTCAATAGCCTGGTTGGCGCAGCACAGTTGCGCATGCCCATTGTGTCAAGTTGCACATATACAGGGTTAGGACAGTGACCGGTGGCGGGTTCTAGAGTAGCTAGTCCAGTGAACACGGCTGCGATTACGCAGCGTCGCAGCAACGGTACTGCGGCCACGTCTGGACACGACTTTATGAATATACGAGGACTGTGGAGTTGAGCTAACTTTCTTGATGTGATTCGAGAGATAAGGACTTGCTGATTCTGTTTCGCACGCTAGGATTTCTCCCATATCTTAAATTGCAGTTGTTCTAACTCAAACTTATTTAATGTATTAAACACCCAGCATAAAAACTTTAACCAACACCAACGTACTTAAATGAACGCAAAATGTCACCAAATTATATTATTGAAAGCTTTCTTCGTAAAAAGCATACACCAATAAAAACTTTAAGTTAGTTAGTCTAGTTTAGTTACCGAACGAAAAATCTAATAAAACGCTGAAATATTTCAGTGCCGAAGCAAAATGCAATTTTGTACATACAACGCCACATGGTTCGCTATCTATTAGTAAAATTGCATGTATGTAATTTAATCTTAACAGGTACGGACAGTGGTATATGACGCGAGTTTAAAAGCGTCATATATAGACCAGACGACATAGAATGGGTGTATGGACTTCAATATAGACTGCACAGTCTACTGGACACTGGCGACGCGACGAGACGTGGCGACGATTACGCAACAATACATTTCAGTGGCGACGTCTGAGCACGCTGTAATTCGATCAAGATTCAAGAGAGTGTGACAACGTGTGTTGAAAGACTAAAGCGTTGGAGCTTTTGTATTTCTTTTTAGGAGACGAATCTTATCAACCAGACGAAAAGCAATACGATTGAAAGTTTTCAAGATACGAGTAAATCAGAAAATATTGAAGTAACTGAATAGTACTACCGTCAAATATTTACTAACCTAACTTATAACCGATCATACTAAATAATGAGTGATCAATATAATTATAGATTTCCTTTAAATATTACCTCACCTATAAAAGGCGTCCACGTCTATAAAAGGAGGTGACTACTAGGTTGAAGAATAACTGTTTGCCGACCCCAAATACATTGGTCTATAGGCAAGAGAATCATGTTGATATGTATTCATTTATTACAAAAAAAAACATATAATATGATGACCACTCTTATTTTATAGCCCATAATTATATTAAACAAAATATCACACTAAATCGTCACCCATGCGGAGGAAACTCCTACCTTTTATCATGGCCAGGTTCTATCACGAATTTCAGAGACCGAAATTCAATCAACGACGTCTTGGCCGCAAACTATGGCACGGATAGTGACGACTGGGCTGCAGCAACTAAGGTTGTTATAATTTAGTACGTCTTGTTAGGAGTTTCACTAACTTTATCTAAACGAGAACTAAGATTATTATCAAAGAGCTTTTAACTTTTAATCCAAACCAGCGTTGTCTGGAAGTTCATTAAAACTTTAATTAATTCTTAACTTACTGCACCTGACTTGAATCCACCATAAGATTTTAAGCCAATCACCATAACACAAACAACCATAGGTAATTACTATTTATTACGCTTTCCATCATAACATCATCATCCTGCTGTCTTGTCCTTGTTCGTTTTTTCTACATTTCCCTTCACCTCAGCATTCCTTAGAATTTTTGAACAGCGTTTCTTTATTTTTCGTCGAAGATTAATTTTAGATATTTTATACATAAACGACCAGAATTCAGCCCTGGCTTTAGAGTTAGTGTTGGCATCGGAAAGGTCTTTTCATTGTGCAGGTGTTAGTGCACAAAGACCTAGATAAGGTATCATTAGTGGTGAGGCGATATGACCCAAGCGTCATCCTTCAATCCAGAAGTTTGTCGGCCGTCTCCACCAACAACTAGTGGCACATTTTTGGATGATAACGTAAGATTGACGTTAAAAAGTTCTTCAATAAGCGCTAGAGTTTAAACCAAAGGCATTCGTGGTGAGGCGATATAACCCAAGCGTCATGCTAAAATTCAGAAATTTGTCGGCCGTTTCCATCAACAACTAGTGGCACTTTATTGGATTTACGTCACCATCCTAAAATTTGATTGACGTATAAAAAGTTCTTCATAAGCGCTAGAGTTTAAACCAAAGGCATGTCTAAATCGTGCGCCACACGTCAAACACAACCTTAAAAATCTAACAACCGCAACATTCAGTATATCGGGATCGGACCAGTAGGTGAATTTAATTACAGTGTAGCGAACGATAAATCGCCCCGAGGAAGCGACGCGCTACAGACTATGTGCTGTTTCATTATAATATTTAGCTCTGGGGTATTTGTGGGGTAGAAGCTTGGAATATAAATTAGTAGACATGCCGCCATATTTTCTTTTGAGATTTTTGTCGTGTCTAAAAGTTTTAAAATAAAGATTTTATGACGGTTTTGGATTAGAACGACTAATTCCTTAGCGTAAAGGCTTCAAGGATTATTTAACCTATAAGTACTGAAAATAATGTCTCTTAAATCCCCACTTCTTCCTTCAGACAAGCAGCCAAAACTTATCATCCAACTTACTTTGTTGTTAATGTCACTGTCAGTGTCAAAATTCATTATTATTGGCACTGTTTATTGCTGGTTACAAAAAATTTAAGGATAACTTAGAAGATAGCTCTTGCATGTCTCAATTTGTAACCACAAACCCTGGCACCAATACGTCATAAATGCACTAATTTACAATTGAAATCCATTAATTAATTTAAAGGTTAAGCAAACTATTTAATGAATATCAATTCGTGTTGCAATCTGGAATAAATGAGCATTTAATTGAATTAGCGAAATGGGTAAATATTGCATAATTGCATTATTTAAAATAATGAACAAAGATAGTGAATTATGAATTCAATTGACAAAATGTATTTGGCAGACTACCGGCCTAACGGTCGGATGGATATAGAGCTGCCACCCGTTGCCAGATTTCATTAATAAAGTACCGTTCGGTGTAATCTGCAGTACGTTGGTTCAGCTCTGGCATAGCTTTGTGGCGAAATGAAAATATTTGAAAATGGGCTTTTTCTAGTTAAGCCATTGAGGTATAAGATAGAGGATTTATTATAAAATTGTGAAACCACAATCAATTTGTGGTTCGTGTAAAATGAAATTCCGGAACGAAAAGTCTCTTTTTGCGCCTGGAAGTTAATAATTTTTTTGCCTTGATCGTAATACTCTTTGTTTACCCCTCCGGCCATCTAATATAACATAACCGACACACCTCTACGTGTGTCGGTTATGTTATATTAGCTTGTTCTAATCAAATTAATATCCAATCAGCAACATTACAAGTGGGCAAGCCTAATGAGAATTTGATAATTAAATGATTTTGATGTTCGGAGCAAATTTCCGTGCCGTATGGAACTCCATTCGGCACGAACTATGCAAAGGTACTGAAGCACCGATCATAACTATGCTCTGTGCTTCAGTAGCTTTGCAGAGTTTATTAATATTGTGCAGCGCTACCTTAATCCCAGTACCTACTGTATCGCTGAAAAAGTATCAACGATTTACGTCATGGTCGAGTCCTAGGAGTTCTGTTGGTAATCTCGGACGAACCTAATAAAAATGTCAGATATATGATATCTGACATTTTGCTCGACCTAAATAACTACAGATACAACTAGCTAATAATAATGAATCCGTCATGCCGTAAAATAAGACATTTCAAATACAATGGAGTTAGTACTTAATTGTTGTTTCGTTTTCGAAACGCAAAAGCTATTAGATACAAAATACAGGGTGTAACGGAAATGCTTATCAAATACTGCTTCTGCCCATAGAGAAATAAACAAATTTCTTCAAGAAATAGTCAATTCTGTAAACAAATTTTGGAACTCCAATGCTAATTTTGATCAGCTATACATAAATATTACCTGCGGAACGTTGTATGGAAAGTCATTTTCTTTTATGGGAATTTTCCTTGAAGAAAGTTGTACATTCCCGTGGGCAGAAGCAGAATCTAAAATATGTCCACCCATATCCGTTACATCCTGTATATAATAGATCGATCCAATTCAATTAACTTGAGTAGAGAGAGTGAGAACTTGAGTCACTTAACTGCTACTTTTCTTGACCAGCACTGACCTTGTGGAACAACTAACTTAAATTAGAAATGTTGGACGCCACTCTGTTTCCTTGCTTTCGAGTATAGCTATTAAATGTGTGTAGAATTGTGGTTGTAGGTACTGCACGGATGGTGTAATGAGAATGGAGTACTCACGAATGACGCATTTCGCAAGGAACGCGAAAGGGATGAAACGTCAACGCTTACCATCAGTCGAGTTAGTGTTCAAACGTGAGCCTTTCAATTTAATATAAAAAAAACGTAATCATTAGATCGTCGTCGTCATGAAGTTGGTTTTAGACATGAAATATAATCCAAAACAAGATACAACGTAAATCTACACTAATGGTGTAACTAAAAATGTATTAAATAAGCTGCTTTGCGTGTTACAGAGTGTGTGGTGTTTGGTTACTGGTTCAAGCTTCAGACGAAGTCCGCTATCAGTTTCAGATGTATTATAACAACTAATTAGAGTTTTCACAGTTTTGGCACAACTGACCACACGGTGCTCCGTTGAGACGCACGTAAGCACTCCATTTCTTCTGATTCTATGGCCGTACAACACAAAAGACGAAATAACGGGACCAATTGACACATAAGTCAAGCCAAAGCTGGAGAACTATCGCTACGGTACAAGCAACTTGAAAAGCATCTGTAGATCAATCAATGTTCGATTTCTTAATCTATGAATCAATGGACGCTACAGGGTCTAACAAGATATGGCATAGTGTCAGCTTATGTGGCAAATATGGCTTTCGACCGTTTGGACGGATATTGCTCGCTTAGGAAAGGAGAAAAGAAATAGTAAAGAAATCGTCAATGTCAATCCATAATTCCTTATGATTGAATTAACTTTTCAATCCTTGTGAGTTCGAAGATCTGACGCTTATGGAGGCGGTACTAACAAGAATGGAGATTTGGCCTGCTTGGTCATATATAAAGAAGGAGTAGGAGTGTTGTAGGAGGTAATATCTGAAAGTATTGATCTAGCTTAATCAGCCTTTATAATGTTCCCACAGCTGGGACTCAGTCCTCCTCTCTCGGAGAGGGCCGTAATATACCACGTGGACCAGTCTAGTACTGATCCTAGTATACAATTTATTTTCACGGATAGATAAATACACCATCGCTAAGTGTCCTATGCTACTTTATATCCAGAAAAAAAAACATGGTTCTGGTGGTATAGGCCACTAGAACGAAGCCGGGAGAAAGCTACCACGGGAATTCCTTTTAGTTTGTTCCGATGAAAAGAAAAATAACTAAAATATATCGGACTCTATCCTAAAATACCAGCCATAAACGAGTTCACATCACAGTTTAAAATACAATTAACGAAGTAACTCCAAAACTATAACTATGTGTGTTAATAACTATACTAACTTTACTCAGTTCTTAATTAGTTGTGTTAATTAAACCAAACGAGAGTGACGTAACTGCGTTTTAAAACGTCGTGATTACGAAACCGTTTGGCGAAGGAGAGAAGGAAATTAGTTAAGTAAATAAAAGAGGCTTTTAGTTACTCTTTCTTTGCTAAAACGAGTTTGTTGAATAAAACCTTTTTTCTGGTACAGTGAACTGTTTTACTTGGAACTTGGAAGCAAAGTAAGGAGGTGAAGCGTTCAGTCGTAGAAATAAAGGAATTGTTCTGATTCGTAAAACAATTTCTATAAAAACGCGTCGTCGCATTGTCGCTTCGCGCCTGTCTGCAGTATAAAGTACGTCCAGACGACACAAACTTAATACAGATTTTATTTGTATAGAATTTTGTCTGTTCATACTTTAAATATATTGAAAGATTCGTAATATTCAATAAGCTGACTCAAATAACAATTCATTAAAAACATAATCTTTTCATACTTTTTATATGAAAGGCACAGCAGGCCAAAATGTTATTGGTTTCAAATTGAAATTCCAGACCAAAAGAGTTGTATTTAGGGTTCCGTACCCAAAGAGTCCAAACGGAGCCCTATTACTGTTACTCGCGTGTCCGTCTATCCGTCGTCTGTCACAAAATTTTGTTCCGATTTTTTTTTTACTTTCCTTTTGACCGATGAACTTGAAATTTGGTGATAATTTTTATTATTAAGTATATTTTACTAACAAATACCAAAATATAGATAAATCAATTTTGTGCGAAGTCTGACATTTGGCCAGTTTTATTTAGATTCCAAAACAAAAATTGAAAAAGATATGGCCGATGTAGGATTGCAATCACAAAAATACTTTTTAGATATAAAAGTTATATTTCATGAAACCTAGGTTAGATTGTATTTTTTGGACCAATGTCACGTAAATAATTTAGGTATTTGTAGAGATAGAGATCACACAGGCCCAGGTGCTATTGACCTTACTACTCTAAAGGAATCTTTTATATCAATTTCGGGGGCTGGAGAATATTTTATGAATGTATGAGTCGGCAGAGGTTACCTTTAAAAATAAGTTTGAATTCGTAGAACAGCAGTCAAGTAGAGGTGAAGACTGTTTTGGGTGTTTTTAAAAAGGTCTAATAAAATATGCCACCCTTTTTTGGGCGAACCTATAAAAAACGTTATATAACATTTAAAATTCGGATCTAGATTTAGAACATGACACAGAAAAGATTCTAACACCTCCGCTTGACCAATTAAATTAACTAATTATTATTACTGAAAATAATTAGTTTACGAGTGGTCACAGCGGGGACCACTAACGAATTCATTGAAGTGGACAAATTCCACGTCGGGGATCGGGAAGCAATCTAAATACTTAACAGAGTAATGGCATAGAATAAATGAGCAGAGACAGAATGCCGGCTCCATACGAGTTACGAGAGAAAACAACGCTCGCACACCGCATTAGGCATGCTTCACGTACAAGGAGTGCAAGCGCATTCGCGACTGCGATTTGTTTGAGATCGCCGTACATTCACTTGAATGGATGGAGAGGAAAGAGTGAGAGGCCACAGAAAAAAAAATAGATTTCATGAGGAATGATATAAAAAGAGAGGGGGAAGAAAACGTGTTACGTCGACCCCAAGTAATATGAGACATTGGCAGGACAGTCATCAGTTTACGTGTCTTTTTTATCACAGATAACACACACACAGACAGGTGGCTTTTGGCCGCTATCTCACCTGATGGTAAGCGATGTGTGTACATATGTGGTCGACGATAGAGCACATTTGCCTAGAAGTAAACTTTTCACTCTTGACTTTTGTCTGTGCGTTGCGAGCGTTCTGTGTGCGTGCGTCTTCGCTCATTGTAAAGGGTCGTCGTTCTGTGCAACTATCTATTCTGTGGAACTAGAGAGATAAATTATCGCACCGTGTGTATATTGTGGACGCACATTTGTTGTCCCAGGATTTCCTTGATTACAGTTTGTGTTGTCTGAATTCATTACCGTTTTTGTAGGTAGGTTTAATGTTTGATGGGGAGTTAGCTTGATGGAAAGTGGGGTAGTTTATAGACAAGAGATTTAATGGATTACTGTGTCCAGTTTAATGTTTGTTTTAATTAGCTTGAGTCCTTGTTTGTTCACAACCCTCACACAGCAATATATTATATATTTAAAGCAGGCTAGTCCTGAAAGTTTTTATTTAGTTACCTATTGACTAGCCGACTCTTGACTTTAACCTCGCTTGATGGTAAGCGATGGATGTAGTCATTGATGAAGGCCACGAGCCCGAAAGATGATTGTTCACTCTTGCTTTGAAGACCAGAAGACCAGAAGGGTCAAAAGTGGTAGAAAACCAAGATGCAACTGACCTAGAGAAATAGTTCCTTTTGAACTAGATTTAGAATATAAACGATTACTTGGCAAACTGCCACTAAACTACTAACTAGTGCTCCGTTATCAATATTTAACCCTTTGTGTTTATGCCAAATTGTTTCAAGTACGGCTTTGGCAACAATATAGAAGCTAACAGATAATAAACACTTTATTCTCCATAACCTATTGCTATGGAGGTACTGATGTTTTAGTAACTAACAAACATAGATTTCTAGTAGAAAAAAAAGAGTACTTGGGGCCTGCCAGAGTCGCGGAAGTGTTTGAAAGAGTCACCGCGGCCCTGGCACAGTCAACCGAAAGAATACGGGTAGGTTTTGGTCAATAAGAGTGTGACACGCCCTCCCGCTCCACTCAGACAGCGCTACTGAGAAATTAGTTGATGATTTCCCAACCTCAAAAAAAAAAATATTTGGAGACTGATGGTACTGCTATTTAATCATCTCGACTCCAGTATTTCAATTTTTCACCATAATTCAACTGGAAAAACATATTAGATTAAAATACAAAATCATTTCACACATCCGAATCCCCCATAAAAATAAACGTTCGTCTTAATCGTTTGTTCAAACCATCTTTAAACGCGGTTTATCACTAAATTCAATTTTCGAATGTAAAAGTTCAAAGATGGTACAGACTGAGATTCGAGATTTTTCATTAGTAAACGAGGGAGCATTGCTCGCACTAGACGTTTGTGTTTACCACCCCAGGATCCAATCTAGCTATTTGCTAGAGACTGTCGCTGCAATGCGAACTACAAATCAACATCTTAGTACTTCAAAGTTCCATCTAGTCTTAAAAGACGTACTAGGAATACTGATTGCCTTTTTACTGGCCATGTGAAAGTTCGGATCTTTTCTATACATCTTCAACATGAACTTTAACGAACTTCAGAAGTATGTAAAGTCAAAAAAATCATGCGAACTTCGACGGAAAATAAATGAGGAAAAATTTTAATTCCGGAAAGTTGGTAGTCCCATCTTTTACTGGGAGCGAATTGGCGCGAGAAAACCTCTGGGTGAAATACTTTTTGGTGTTGAACTCTTTATTGGTGCTGAGATGCGAGTTATGTGACGTAGAAATGTTGGGGGTTGCCAGAGCGAATAATGTTAAATAATAAAAGAGTATGACGTGTTTGTGCGTTTGACGTAATGAGGTTTCTGTTTTATCGACATGCGAAACATATGGCTGTTTTATATATATGCAAGCTTGAAGCGTTAAACGTTTGTTTACAAAAATATTTAACAACAAATGTACTTTCGATACCTATTAGTACGATGTGGCTCAATTGGCTGCCAAACGTATATGGAACTGGGCGGGACATATCTGCCCCATGCTCTGCCCTGCTGTCGGACAAACAGTGTGCTTCCTAGCAAAGACCATGAAGACAGTGGGACGTATACGAAAAAACTGGAAGGTGGAAGCGTAGGCTCACAAAAGTTGGAAAGGGTTTAGGGAGGCCTCTGCCCAGGAGAGGGACAGAGTAGGCAAGCAAAAAAGGAGGTATGAGAATATTATGGATCCAATTTTGATTCACTGAAAGTGCAGACTAGAAAATCTCAAAGTTGACGTGTCAGCACGTCTCCTCTCTTTTTTGTAAAATCTAATTTCACAGTTAACACCCAGTACGTGCAACTGCAATATACTACAATTTTACGGCAACAAGCATGTCACCTCATTCCCTCTTCCACGAACAGTATGGAAATCTATTTTGAACAAAAACCGTTCCGAATGCGTCGAGCAGGTTACTACATCGGTTAACTTTCACGAGTCAACAGCGCGGTAACTATGGCAACAATAAGAGAAAGGTAAGCCACAAAACATGCGCCTGCGCTTGGGGAGATACGACGTAAATGGGGACGGACTAGAAACTGATATTTTAAATCCTCATCGAAAACACAAAGATTTGCTTACAGATAAGTTTATTAACTTCAGGTACTTTTAAACTCTATACAACATTTTAAAATATTAACATATAGGCATGGGTAACATTTCACTAAATTTTTAAGCACTTCCTGAATTCCCTTTTATAAAACCCCTTTCCTAGATTAATGTTATCAAGAATAAATCTCTTAAAGTACTTGTCCGGTTTCGATAATTTACGGACAGATAGCTATATTATGGCCGAGAGCCATAATCTACTTTTGAACCAAAAAAAAACTTTATTTCTGCGAAGACGCGGGAAAAAACTCGTTTCTAATTACTAGTGTGCCCGTTGAGGGAGCAGGGGCTGCGATTCTCCATAGAAATGTATTCCCCTTTTTTCTTCCTGAATAACGGCTCTAGAGGAATAGTTTTTATAAAGTCAAGGTCTGCTGTAGACACGTCCCTGTCATTTCCTTTTTTTTTTTCAGAAACTAATAAGTAAAGAAAATATGACCCTCCAAAAACGACAAATAATGGCCCATTTTTACCGCCGTGATAAGAGGACTACCAGACAAATTGGAAGAGTTTTTAACATAAAACATTTAATAGGAACCTAGACATACTCTTTCTTAAAATATTTGTGCCAAAAATAATTGAATCGGCTCAGTTTTCGAGGAGAAAAAAAGGGAATACGCAACGACGATCTCGTCAAAAAAAATTGTGATAAAATTGGTCTGAGCTGCAGCTGTCTCTATCGCACTTTACGAGGGCAGGCTTGTGGAAGCACGACGGCAATAGTTTCTTCAAATACCTATTTTTCAAATTCCTCGCAGGCCCTGTTCCCTCTTAATAGTCACGTCAACCTTTTACATACCATATAGAACACAATACGAACGCCTAAAACTAAGTACAAACTGCATTAACACCCGTGCAGTAATTTCCGAGATTACCGCAAACAAACGGTGTGACATTGACTGACGCTTGCAGCCATAGATAAGAAATCTACGCAAATAGAACAAACAGTGAATAGACTTTAGCAATCATAATAAGTTAACGTACCACAGGCCAGTTTCCTTACTCGTCAATTTCACTAATTCACCAGTTTACTTATTAGACAGTTTCTGAATTCGCCAATTTCCTTATTTGCCAGTTTCACTAAGTTGTCAATTTCTCTATTAAGTTGGTTTCCTAGTTCGCAAGTTTCCTTGTTCGTCAGTTAGTTTTAGATTGTCAGTTTTGCTATTTCGTCATGTTCCTAACCCGTTACTTTCCTTGTTCGCAAGTTTTCTTGTTCGTCAGTTAGTTTAGATTGTATTTTACTACTCCGTCGTGTCATATCATATATTAATGTAAATTATACCTATGACATTCCTTATAGTTATTACCCGATTACATAAGCAGAGTAAACTAATTTCAGCGTTTGTTTTTATCACGTTAACAAGGAGGTTGAATGCTTATACTTACATGGAGCAATTATTTTTTCTGGTGACTTGAAACTTCGTACAAAACACTTTATTAGATTCTTTGCGTTATAATTTCGTTTGACGAAAAAATATTTATCGTTGAATTTAACATTTGACATTATATATTTCATAATCATTTTCATTTTTTTCTTTACGTTGTACACACGTGTTAGTTTAAAAGTATCAAAAATATATTTATGTCATCGTGCAAAAATGAATGAAAAAAAATACTTGCACACCACACAAGCTGCCATTTCATAAACCTAATTGTGGAAAGTTGACTTATTCCCTATCTGATATGCTATCGGTTTGATAATAATTTCAGTTGAATACTAGGTACTAGGTACGTCTTAATTTAACAATAATACGTTTTATATTTTTAACTACCTCGGCCTCTCTAACGTTCTAATGTTTTTGTCACTGACTGTACCAATAAGACTAAATATATATTTTTTAAATAAAATCAAACAAATTTTGATTTCTACCATTTTATTTACTTAATAAACATAACGTGCTGACCACACCACTACACACACCGCACCCCTTTAACGCCAAGCTTAACTCTGACCAGAGTAACAGGAGAGGCAACCTAACCTTCTACCGACTAAAAAGTAAACTAGTACACAAGGAAACCAGCGAATTAATGAAACTAACAGCCTGGCAAAACTGGTGAACGAGGAAATTGAAGGATTACGAAAACAGTAAAGTGGCAAAATTGTCTACCTAGCGTAACTGACGAATAGGTAAACCGTTCGATTAGCGAAGTTGACAAATAACGTAAGTAGCGGATCGCAATACTGGCAATTTTACGAAACTGATATCCTAACAAAACTAGCGAAGGAGGAAACTGAAGAATCAGGAAAATGCCTAACTAGAGAAATTGTCAACCTACCGAAACTATCTAATGAGTACTGAAACTGGTGACTTGGTGAAATTGACGAGTAAGGAAACTGGCCTGTGGTACGCTAACTCATCATAATGATTTTAAGCGACTTCAAAAAAAGGAAGAGGGTTCTCAACTCGACTGTATTCTTTTTTGTGGTTTTATTGTGAAAGACCATAAACATGACATGGCTGTGAAACGAAACAAATACGTGTCAAACGCATGGTAGTGTGTGTAATGTTTTTTTTAATATTAATTTAAATTATTTCTAATGAATATTATATAAAAATATTAGGTTTCTGTACTCCTTCTTCATTTAAACTATAACTGTGCCTAATTTCATATTCCTCCGTCCGCGTGATTTTCGTAAACAGGAATGGAAAGTTTTTGCTTCACGTATTAATTTAAAGATAATATTTAATGTGTCGTGCCCGTGTTTCTGTTCAATCACTTCACAAATTAGTAAAACACACACTAACACAGTTCTCGTTCCCAACAATACGGTGTATTGGGCCTCCATTATGAGTCTTATGACTACTGACTCGCGGAAGTATGACTAGATTTTCTGTTCCTAATCAATATTTAATGCGACTCTGACGTCTGAATGACGCAGATCGAAGTGCCTACAGTACTTTTCCCCATCGTTAGGGCAAATATTTGTGACTTGTGTGGTCTTAAGGTTTGTACCGTGTCTGAATGTTTGTATGAACGTTTTGTTGTGATCACAAAGTTTTCTAATGACTCTCATCATTTTGTTGGCCTTATACTAATTTATTTCGGGTCAGTGCAATGTGTTTTTTTATTGTTGATAGGCACGCGTTTGACCACTATCTCACCTGATGGTAAGCGGATTTTTTTTTTCTCTATTAGTCATGACCTCCATCTTAGTAGTCCCTTTATAGCTATATCATCTTTCAAACAGTCCATCCATCATTACTTTGGTCTTATCTTATAGCATAATTAACCAAATAAAAATTAAATTCTCGAAAAATATTCCATTCTGGGCGGTCGCCCAGAATGGAATATTTTTCGAGAATTTGTATGTATGTTTGTATGTCTATTTCTTTGGCACGCCCGGTAGCCTAAAAGGCTGAATAGATTTCAACAAATGAGTTCATTACATTGGGTTTGACTTCCGAAGTGACAGGCTATATTATTATTTTTTTTAAATGGCGGCCCCATTAGGTTAGTAAGGTGGTTTTTTTATCCTCCTTACCACCGGGGGTGGTAAGGAGGGTTATGTTTTTGAGACATGATCATGTGGGATATCAAAATAAAGGGCTCGAAGAGGCGATTCAAAAATACAGAACTAATTTTCTAACAACGCCTAAGGGCCGATTTCACCAATGCGCGCATTATAGCAATTAGTTTAAACTAAACTCAGTTCATGCGTTTAATCGAGATTAGAGCTTCATTTTGCGTTTCACCGAAAACTGGGCGCTTACAATTTAAACTAAGTTAAGCTTAAACTAGTCTAGTTTGTAGTGGTGAAACGCAAAATGAAGCTCTAATCTCGATTAAACGCATAAACCGAGTTTAGTTTAAGTAATCGCGATTAGTTTCATTGGTGAAATCGGCCCTAAATGTGTAGTTTTTAATTGTTTATCAACGGTTACTTCTCAATCGTGATGCCAAAATAACTGTTTATGAAACGCTAACACATACCGCCTGTAGTCAACACGATGTTCCTGGTAGGGTCGCGGGAGTGATCACAAGGGTCACCGCGGCCCTGGTATACAAGCAACTGCAGGCTCGCGGTCGGGTTTTAGTCAGTAAGAGTCTGTCACGCTCCTGCCCGCTTCACCCAGAGCGGGAGAAGTTATTTAATGAATACCCACACTATAAAAAAATATAAAAAAGCTAACACAATGCTGCCTGTTTAATAATAATTTTTACTCTGAAATTAAATGAAACGCATATTTACACGTTTGTTTATAAGTTTAACGTACATGACACACCAACACAATACACTCCAGGTCAGAATTACACGAAATAGCGAACACGCGACAATAATGAGTCTTTTATCCAATTAACGTATAAACGGAATTCAATCATCTGTTCATAACGTTGCACAATAGCATTACAAGCTATTGTCAATTTTAAACTGTATTTTCATAAACACAAGCCTGAAATTGGAACAAAACACGTTAATGAGAACGAAAGTTTTGATGCGTGGTACGTTTTTGCAATGTTCAATTAGCAATTGAGTACGTCGATTCGTTTCCGATTATTAATTAAGCAGATGCTGCATCTAATTATGGGTAGTAGTAGTCAGCAAATTGCCACTGTGTACTCGGACAAATACTATCCTCCTTAATAATATTAGGTATAAATGTGAAATGCCTAGGGGTAGCGGATAAATTCGTAACAGAGTTACCGTTCCCCTGGGCATTCAGGCAAGGAAGGAACAGAGGTGAATTTTAGTCTGTAAGATCCTGACACGCCCTCCCGCTCCAACCAGAGCGGGAGATTTCATTCGATGATTTCTCACCCCAAAAAAAAAAACAAAGGTATAAATGTGAAAGTTTAGATGGATGGATGTTTGTAACTAAATCACGCCAGAACGGCTGAACGGATCTGAAAGGAATTTGACACAGAAATAGATTATAGTCTGAAATAGCACATAGGCTATAATTTTATAGCGAGGGAAGTACTAATTCCACGCGGGCGAAACCGCTGGCAGAAGCTAGTATAAATATATGCATGACGATTGAATCACTGGTTAATACTCCTCGAAATACAGGGAAAGGAACGCAGGAATGAACCGGGACACAACTGGAAAGGGAGGTCAACGTTCGAATCACCCCTACATCCCTACCGTTCCCTACACTCTCAGGTACGGATAAATACCCGGAAGCAGTCTCAACTGTTTACCAAATGGACACCTAGATGATGTAATAGCGAAAGAGTTCACTGCAAACATGCCAGCATAGGTAAATGCACTAAACAAGTAAGTTATGTTTTAAATTCGTGTGCCCAATTTACTGCTTTTACACTAAAATATCAGAAACGCGAGAGCACAGACTTTGTTAACGTAAAGCCGGATTTTTCTGTTTTCATTAAACTTAGCAAGGCAAATAAAATATCACGGACATCACGTACAAAAATAACTGATCTATATTTAGCACATTGGAATAGACTCAAAGTCAACCTAAAAATATTTCAAAATTGCCAAAAAATATTATAAATCCTGAATCATGTTAACGCGCGCACAGACTATCAAGATATACTTAAAAACACAACAAAATAAATTGGACCTAACATAAAACAACTCACTTGTCACTTAAACACGTCCTGCCCAAAATATCCTCCGGTTATTTTCTGCTCATCCCTATTTGACTTGTCCGTGATGCCAATTAGTCCAGCACCTCACTTGTAAAGTATTCCGTATATTTTTGTTCCTGACACCACCAAAAAAAGAAAGAGACAGAAGGTAAAAATAATGATCTCATGAGGTTCACACGAAAGTCAACTGAGCCACGATAATTAGCGCAGAAGTTGGATGAGGGTAACCGTGAATCGAGATGAATTGCGTTTGATTAGAGATTTTTTTATCGTTGACAAGCTCGCGCTTGACCACTATCTCACCTGATGGTAAGCGATGATGTGGTCGACGATGGAGCACGGTTGTTAGGACTACGACTCTAGAACTCGGTTGCCGGTAACCTATTCATTCTCGATTTAAAGCTATCAGGAAACACAGACTCCGGATGTTGGTGCTTCGTTTGGACGGCACAGGATATGTGTCATTGACGTGTTACAACTGACTGTTTCAAGAAGAAAGGCGTCGTTATAATATGAAGCATCAGCAGCACTTTGCCGTGTAACATTGACAAGAGAACTTCGGCAGAGTGACATTCTATCAGCGACAACTATTCCAAGACATAGACATTAACATAGGTATTTTCTTTGCAAGAGGGAATGGGATTCAATCCATCACGTGGGCCCAGTGCGAGTTGGTGGATGTCACATGTCTTCGAATTTTTGGTTCTCTAGTTCATGCCGGTTTCCTACATTAACATGCGCCACCAAAATGGCACGTGGTCAACTCCATTTTATGGGAACTTTGACAATTGTTATCGCTAACAGAGATTCACTTTTTTTTATTATTGTTAGGCACGCGTTTGACCACCATCTCACCTGATGGTAAGCGATGATGTGGTCGAAGATGGAACACGCTTGCGTAGAAGTAACCTATTCACTCTTGACTTAAAGACTTAATCAAGTACCCAATGTATTAAATGGGAGTAATGGTCCTTTTGTACGAATTCCTTTGTTTTGTCACCGCTGTCTCGTCACCGTTCAGTTTCCGTGTCACGTAGGAACTGGGGAGCATGACGATGACGACGGCTATAGTTAAATACTCAATCTTTGGTCATGTCAAAAGGCGAATAGATTTTAATTGACTTAAAATTAATTTGTAATTAGTTTTTGAGGTTAATTTGCGGGCATTTGGGTTGATTGATAGTGATCAATCAACCCAAATGCCCGCAAATTATAAATATCTATCAGTGGATAGATAGGTAATATTCATTTACAAGTATTTAATTATTAGGCTAGGATTTCCTGAATCCGTGCCTTATTAGCATGAATGCTCAAACTAGTTTTTTTTTATCTACAGAATCGACTTTGGTGAAATTAGGACAAACTTAACCAAGTTAATTTGAGTAAGAGAGACCTATCATTTTTCAAAATTACTTGCGCGAAGCCGTAGGGTACAGCCAGTGCATCTTCGAATGAGGCGTTTAAAAAAAATGTTTTGTGTTGTAAGAAGCTCGCAATCGTTTTTACGAAGAGAAGTACCCTATAATTTTCTTTCTGGTAAGCATTCAATTCCTCTTTTCCTCTGCTAAAGTGCACTTGAACCTGCTGAAGTGGCCTCTTCCTCATTTGATCAGTCTACCAAGCAATTTTGCTGCTCATATCTAATTTGTGAGTAAAGAACGTTTGCGACCGAAACAAATCTTCTTTGATCATTAAATAAATAGGGGCAGTGAAATAAACATCAACTTCGTCGGACTTAATACTAGATATTTCTACAATGGTCTTTAATCTGTGTGAAGACCTAGACAAATCTATGCTTTTGTTCTTTGAAAAAAAGGGTCTCATACGTTCCGAAACAAAACAGAATCTGGTATAAAACAGTGTTTCGTCAACACTACACCTACAACTGTCTTGACTAGCTAAGGGCCGATTGGCATTTTCCAAACCCACAAGGACTAAATCGTGTTCAAAGTGCTAGCCTGGACGAGTCAATCATCATGACCTCGTTGCTGAACAAGGTGGTTAAGACACCTTCAAAAAGTTTCATTAACTCCCAAGTTTATTTCTAAGGCCGATTTCACCATTCGCTCTATAAACTAAGTTTTACTAAACTAAAGCTTAGCGTAAAAACTAAAAACCATAAAAAAGATTATAGTGAGTTAACCATAAAAGATAGACATATGCTGTCGCGGACTTTTTTTTAGAACTTTAAAACGAGAACAATTCCGTCATACATAATTTTTGCGTAACTTTGACCGTTTACGCAGCGCACGCTACTGAAGCTCTGAAAAGGATTTTTTTCCCGTTTCTGCCACATTTTTCCCTGATGCTCTGCTCCTATTGGTCGTAGCGGGATCTTATACAGGGTGTAAGGTACTTGAACGCACATACGTGTACTAGTGATTCAGTACATAATTCTAGACCCCCTAGCATTGAAATTTTTCGTCGGCATATTCCTAATTTTTGAAAAAAAAATTTTTTTTTTTCACTTTAATCTGTATAAAATCGTTTTTTTTTTCGACATTTAAAATGAAAAAGTAATTAATTATTTTTTTTTTAATTTTATATGAAAAAATAATTAATTTTTTTTTTTTCATTTATATAACGATTTACGGTATAACGATTTTATACAGTTTAAAGTGAAAAATATTTTTTTTTTTTTCAAAAATTAGGAATAAGCCGAAGAAAAATTCCAACGCTAGGGGCTCCAGAATCATGTAATGAATCACTAGTACACGTATGTGCGTTCATGTACCTTACACCCTGTATAGCCTATAGCCTTCCTCGATAAATGGACTATTCAACTCAAAAATAATTTTTCAATTCGATCCAGTAGTTCCTGAGATTAGCAAACAAACAAACTCTTCAGCTTTATGACAGCGGCTAAACGCGTTTAAGCTCACTTAAACACGTTTAACTGGGCGTATAGAATTGGTGAAATCGGCCCTAAGTCTACGCCAGTACCTAATAAACTTTTTTGTACTACAAATACACACACAAAGTCAATTAGTACTAAAGATGTACTTTAAAGTAAAGACATTAATAATTACATGCATAAACTGTCATTGTCAACGAGGATATAAAAGGAAAACAGTCGATCGATTTTTATAGCTTCGCGTTGTCACTATACTAGCACTAACCTTGGTATAAAACATTAATACGTGAAGCAAAAATGTTCTATCCCTTTTTAAGCAAATCACGCGGTCGGACGGGTATGAAATTTGGCACAGTTATAGTTAATATGGAAAAGGAGTGCAGAAACCTACTATTTTTATATAATAATATATGCGGATATGCATTAGAAATAAATAAATTAATAATAAAAAAAACATTAAACACACTACCATGCGTTTGACGCGTATATGACATGTCATGATAAGTCTCATTTATAGATATAGTCTTTGACAATAGAACCTTAATGACGTTCGAACTTAAAATTTAAATGAGATCGAATTTCGACTCTTCGGCGTTCACTAGTCATAATTATTTCACATAACTCCTGTTATCAGTTAGCAAATTAATGAAACAGACACTGTATAAATTTATTGATAGCAATAAACAAGGAACAGTCAATAGAATTGTTTTTATATAAATAATAAAACAGCAATTCGACCCTGAACTCGAGTAGGTTGGGTCATACAAATGAAATCCAGTGCAGATTGGCTGCTATTGGTTTAAATTGGCTTCTCTGTCATGTGTGGGGGCCTTGCAGTACCAATGAACTAATGGACCGTGGTTGCTAAGTGCCTTCAATGAATAGTACAGTAGCTACACGATAAATCGATATTTCTGAAAGTTTCCTTAGATTTCCTGATAGATTGTTGCTTTCTGTTATCATTGATGCATGAAAATGAAAACGTTGAATCGGATAATGTTGTTACGTTCGAAAGGCATGCCCATTGTTCTGTGTTCACTTGGCGATATTGTGGATAGCTTTCATGTTCTTTAAACACCGTTCATGCATCGATGAGCAGTACTAGACAAGACTAGGAGGCAAGCAAAACAAACAGTCAATACTAGCGAAAGGAGGACCAATGGGATTGCTTGGCAGAAGCTAGTGTTCTGGCTTTTGATGGTGAGAATGTAATATTAAAAACCACTTATACCTGAAGCTGTAATTCATGAACTCCTGGTAAAAAGCAATCTAAGAACAGCACAAACCTAATACTTCACAAACGACGTCATACAACTCATAACTCAAAGGTAATCTATTTCACACCTTTCACATTTTCCGCCTTACACGTTCATATATATCGTCGCAGAAGGCATCACGAGAATGTCTCACAGACGAACGAACGTGACGGAATTATACGAATTCCTAATGGGCACGGGACCCTAAAATGGTTCTTTTCGTAGTTTTTTCCAGTTACACGGAATGTTTTCGCTCTAGTTACACTGTATGTAGATTGTAGATACGGTAATGCCGTCCGGTTGTCGAGGGGTCATCGTTGAGAGGTTTCGAGTACGATTTCTATGTCGGACAATGTCGTTTTGAGTTCTATTCTATGAGATGCTCTAGTTCTTCAGAGTTTATATTTATTTTTATTTATAGCTGTACAATACTCTAATTACAGAATTATAAATGTAGACATATGTTACTGAAAGATGGATACACAAAAACTTTTTTACAAAAAAAACAACCGAACCAAAAATAACTTTAATTTTGGAAGTCGGTGTTTGTATTTTACTTCTTCGTTATTTGACACCGACTTCCGAAATTAAAGTTATTTTTTAATTTTTAGTGTATTTTTTTTTGGAAGTCGGTTGTTTTTTTTTTTTGTAAAAAGGTTTTTTTATTTTTCACTTTTTAGTTGTTACCCCAAAACTATGAACCTCAATAACATGGAACGTGGAATTTAAACATTTGGAGAACATCAAAACGTCATCGAGGTATACGTATTTTTCGTTTTTGTTCAGTTTCTCAGAAAGCGCTGAAGCAATTTTGATAAAATTTATATGGGACCACCTCGGGAATATATTCTTTTGGATAAAAAAGAATTTTGAAAATCGGTTCACAACTAACGGAGAAATCGGTGGACATACATAAAAAAAAGGAAAACATACATACAGCCGAACATAGAACCTCCTCCTTTTTGGAAAGTCGGTTAAAAAGCAAAGTGTGACACTGAAAAATTCAACCCCTGATTTCGAAACTTGGTAAACTTGTACTATCAGAATCAGTGATCCCTCCAGTTGCGTAAGATAGGTAATCTAATTAATTCATAATCATCGAAGGAAAACAAAAATTTAGATAGTAAATAGGTATATACGAGTACCTGTATATCAACTATTAAGAGGAGTATTATTACGGAAATAGTTACAACGATGTGAAGATAGCAAAATGTAGATGTAAAGCAAGTACCTCCTATTTCTCCTAGAAATACAGACGAGACATTAAACTAGCATTCATAATATTCTCGTCACGTTAACGTGGTTATGTATGCAAATGCTTATAATCTTGTTACAAAGATATACAACTGCCAGAGCGGTCGTGAAAGATGTTCTTGCGAGCACACTGACTCAATGTTTGCTTAGCAATTTGTAAGTCATTAACAGTATGCAAATAAATAAACAAAGTAAATGGTTTGGTATCGTGACAACATGTATCACATGTTTTGTCGTATCTCTCACGAAGTTACAATTAAATCCGTGATACATGTCGTACTGATATAAAAATAAAAACCTTTTATTGGCAGGCATCGTAGGCCCATAGCGTGTTAGCATTACAAGTAGGTAGCTTAAAAACTGTGTACAAATAGGCACACAAATACTATATTAAAAAACATTAAAAAAAAAACAACCAATTACAGGAAGGTTATCAAGCCCCATGTCTGACATGTAGCTTGATAAACCTATCCATTGTAGGCCCTTCTAACCTTTCAGAAAATACCTTCAGAATGCTATTGTCGCTTCCTCTCACTCTCTGAAAATGTAATTTGGCGATGGCGCTTAGGTGATATTGTACGAGTATCTGATGTTATGATTGCTGCTCCTGAACCAAAGAAAACAATAAATTGAATAATACAGTTCGAATTGCTCACTATCGTATTTTGATGTTATTCGTTATTTCAAGCTATACATACGAGGATTTGTCCCCATGGAACCCAATTAATTAAAAATTCAATTTTAAAACTTCATCCATTTACTAAGTGTACTGGCCACCTGACGCTAGCCCTTTCAATTAATATAATTTGGTCACACAATTTTTCACACGACTCATCAATGAAAACTAAATAGATCGACACGTCAAATAGATTTCCAATTAAAGCCCACAAAGACACTTCCAACTGTTCAACTAAAAGATTAATATTGTACAAAAGTAAAAACTTGTTTACAGCAAATACAATATTGGTCGTAGAAGCTTCGAGCCGCAATCTCGACGGTAATTAAAAACTCGCCCCAAAGGAACAAGCTATGAGAAAGTGGCACACGACAAGCGACAGAAAGGCTACGTAAGACTATAAACTTGTTTTGAGAACTCGTGAAATCATAGATCTGGGTCTCATCCGACTAACAGCCTGTTTCAGTTGTATTAAGTTTGTCACTGTCTGTGAAAGGGCATTTTATCAGAGTTATGGCACATTCAATTGTGTTAATAATGTTATAAATAAGTTTGAAGACCTTCGAATGAAGGTTTGTGTGGGTCGTCTTATGTGGCACACGGATAACACACGAAGTTAAAAAGCAAAAAAGGGCACAGCACAAACATTACAAAATATAAAGAAAAGCGTCGTAAACTAAATAGTTACGCTTCTCGTGAATACCAAGCATTAAGTAGAACAAGAAGAAAGAAAAAAGCGAGGTCCAAGCTCCGAGGAAGTTAAAATGAGTTGTAAATGTAAGAGAAGACTCAGTTACCAATAGGTGATAATGAAAAAGTTAACTGTTACTGAGAACTTGACAGGCTTTAGAACAAACAACTCGCAAGTGTTGGGGAAAGGGTACAATCAAATTAAGACGACGACGGTAGTTTAAATAGACGATGTCTTAGTACCTCCTGATGTCGTTGCAGGTAATGCAAGAAGTTATTTTTCTTTCTATTTATTTATTCGGAGGAATGAGGAGCATAATAACATGACATGAAATGTTTAAATGTGGCCATAAGAAAATGCGGTACAAATTAAAAAGATTTAAAGAATCTATGTGGTCCGGTTAGACTACGAAAAAATATTGGTCGTTTTATTTCTTTTGCCACTAAATAAAATAATGAGGACGATGCATTGTGTTAAAATTAAGCGTAACGTCACACCTACGTCGAAAATTTACAACTGTTTATCCAGTGTTTGTGAATTTTTACTGATTTGGTAAAACAAAAATATGTGTCCAATATATTTTTGGATAATAACATACGAACTAAATAGAATTATTATTTTTGTATCCAGGAATCATACCCATTATTATGGAGGATTGGGTGAAAGGGGTAAAGATACGGCTAAGAAAGATTACTGCGACTATTTTGAAATACTTTTGCATATTTAATTTCCTTTCACAGTATGAATCCCCTTAAACCCCCTTAAACTTAAAGGGAAGATTTATAAAACAATGGTCAGACCTGCTGTCTTGTATGGTTCAGAATGTTGGGCCACAAAAGGGATGAATGAAAAGCAATTGCATGCGGCTGAGATGAGAATGCTAAGAGTGATGTGAGGTGTTACGCGCATGGATAGAATTTAGGAATGAGTATATAAGAGGAAGTCTGAAAGTGGCACCGCTGACTGAAAAGTTGTGTGGAAGTCGGTTGTCGTGTGACATGGCATGTGATGCGGAGGAATGAAGAAAATGTCGTGAGGAAAGTCTTGTGTATGGATGTGGATGGCTATAAGAGTAGGGGAAGGTCAAAGAAACGATGGTTGGACTGTGTAAAAGAGGATATGGGTAAAAAGGGGGTGACTACAGAGATGACGACTAATAGAGGAGTATGGAAGAAAAGGACATGTTGCGTCGACCCCAAATAAATTGGGATAAGGGCAGGAGAATGATGAGTATGAACTGCCTGAAACACCAATCTAAATCCAGCGCAGACTAGACTTTGGCTCGAACGCTACGGATGTAACAGTTTTGGCAGATGATTGCGCACTTATGTCTTCTTACGGACCATTTGGAGATTTTATCATCATTAAATGAGGTATTATGAATCGGGTAGTTACTGCTTATTACTGTCTCAAGTCTCCAATATAACAGAGTAAATCGTAAAAAGGTTGTCTCAAGTTATCTTTACGTTGTATTTTCCGACCGGAAAAATCCTAGATTAAGGAAGCCATACAGTACAAACTACCTTGTCATTACACTAATCTCTAGCCTTGCACGTTGCGAGGCAGGTTCCACCACGTGTCCCAACCTGCTAAACTTCACAGATATTAAACTCTAGTTAAATGTATTAGCATCGTCAGCGTCGTACAGTAAACGTTAACAACATGTTTTGAACACGAGCGTGCAATAATCCGTATGTTGAACGTTAAATGGTGCACTTCACCGCTCTCCGACTTGAAGCGTGAAACCTGAAATTGGGTGCCTGAATTGTTAGAATTTACGAAGCGTTTCACTTGTAGTGTGTGTTGTATTGATTTCTGCGTGGGTGTTAAGTAAATTGGAACTAGTTGTTTATGAACTGAAGGACCAATATTTGGAATTACAAAGCCCTTTGAGGACCAACCGATGCTAAGCCCAGAGGGCCTAGATAGAATTGACCACGTAACATTTTAATGGCCATTTTGTCTAGAGCCCTAGGTTTTCTCTCCGTTAGTGTCAATCGAAAACTATATTCGAATAGAGAATTAGAGATAATTATCAAATTTTGGATTAACAACCTGGGAGTCTTTAAGTCAAGAGTGAATAGGTTACTTCTAGGCAAGCGTGCTCCATCTTCGACCTCATCATCGCTTACCACCAGGCGAGATAGCAGTCAAACTCCTGCCTATAAATGATTAAAAAGAACTATGTTATGGAGGCAAACTTCAAAGTCCATTGCAACCCATACTTTTTGTAGGGTCTTATTCATACAAGTGGTGACTAAAAATTAGCTTAAAATATACAACGCTACAGTCGATGTTTAAGTTGGTGGCGATGTATTCAATTAATCACGAATTACAAATCGAAATATACAGGTTTATGATAAGGATTCTAAAAGACACGCCCATCTTGACATGTTGTTTTAAAAAACATTTTCGTCCAAACCGTTCCTTAGCCTTAAAAACATCACCTCAAATCCTTTCCCTCCGAGTCCGGTCTTTGAACCGATTAAAACTCGATACAGATTTCGATACGGTCATTTCCGCTTCCTCCCTTACCTGCAACAAAACGAAACACACGTTAATACAAACAGATCGAAGGAAAACAACTAAGACGGCGTCCAGTTAAATAAGGTCTCAGGTAAACAGTGGTAGCAATAGAAATTATGGTCTGAGAAAACAATGTGGATAGGGCTGTCTGGATTTGGCTGGATACGTTCGATTTTAACCTTTATAGAGAGGAGCTTTTTATTGAGCTCATCAAATAATAAGATACTAAAGTTAAAAGAAAACTCGCTTTTTGTGTTCTTCTCAGAAAACAAACCACTGAGAAGGAAATGAAAGGTTATTTGATACACATTTCGTGAAAATGCATAAAAATAACAAGTCCGCAATCTTTGGGAGTCCGCCATATTGGATTTAGAATGACGTCAATTAGTTAACCATGTTGGTGTTGATTCTGTTATGCACAAACTAAACTTAATTTAGGCTATTGCCATCTTTTTCTCTCTAATAAAACAAGAAAAGACGGACGTAAATTAGAGCTGTCAAATTTAGTTTGAACTAATATTTCCATACAAATTATGGGTACACGTAAAAACATGTCGACTAAAAACACGGCGAAGCGCAAGGCGTAAACTAGTTTGACATCTCTAACTTAGTGCATAGCTATAGCCGTCCTTTTCTCGCACTGCCTTTTAGTAAAAGATAGCAATTCTCTAATTTTAGTTTAGATATTGAACAAGAGAATCCGTGCCATTGGTGTTGATTCTGTTATGCACAAACTAAACTTAATTTAGGCTATTGCTATCTTTTTCTCTCTAATAAAACAAGAAAGAGACGGACGTAAATTAGAGCTGTCAAATTTAGTTTGAACTAATATTTCCATACAAATTAAGGGTACACGTAAAAACATGTCGTCTAAAAACACGGCGAAGCGCAAGGCGTAAACTAGTTTGACATCTCTAACTTAGTGCATAGCTATAGCCGTCCTTTTCTCGCACTGCCTTTTAGTAAAAGATAGCAATTCTTTAATTTTAGTTTAGATATTGAACAAGAGAATCCGTGCCATTGTCATTCAAACTAAAAATGTATGTAAAATTTCAGCTCAATTGAAAATTGAGAAGTGGGTCAAATTTAACTTCTAAGACTTTTTACAAATGAATAGTTACAAGTGAAGACAATAAAAGCGTAGGAAACATAAAAGCGTAGGAAATAAATTTTCTGTACCTTAAAAAACTAAAAAACACACTTACTTTTTTATTTTTCGTGTTCTCCTCAGCTAACCCTTTCATTTGGTACCCATATCATGGAAATGCATATATCTAGTCCGCCATATTGGATTTAGAATGACGTCACATAACTAGTCATGCAATTGTCATCCAAACTAAAGATGCACGCAAAATATCAGTTTAAGGTGGAAGCGCCAGGGTAGCCCGCGAAATTCAAATTTTCTTACGTTTTTTTGCAATTTGCAGGTCAGTGTCAGGTTGTATCTTGGTCAAAATTTGATTCGCGGCCGTAGCAAGTATGTATTTATAGAATTATAACCATTAAAATCATCAATACAACTATTTCAGTTAAAATTGATGTCAAATGTAAGTATTAATGAAATCATGACATTTGGCATCAATTCTAACTGAGAGATTTGTATTGATGATTATGATAGAAAAGTGATTTGGAATATAGGGGATATTCTAAATTAATTTATTTAGGGTACACGTTCGTGTTTGGATCACAGATATTGTGTGTACCAAATTTCAACTCCATCAGTCCAGCAGATTCGGAGCAAATAGGCTGTGATAGAGAGACAGACAGAAACACTAGTGATCCTATAAGGGTTCCGTTATTTCATTTGAACTTTCGGAACCCTAAAAAAAACAACTATTTAGGTCTAAGTCGATATTTTCAATCAAGAATGAGACTGCCACTGGAACAATACTGCGGTCCCACTTGTTTTTTAGCTGGGCAACCCTAACCCGAGGTCTCCATAAATTGGTGGATTCGGATGGCGTAAGTCAAATGAAGCATTCTTTAATTCTCCGGGTAAACACGGGCCCTTGTTTTTGTACCCCGCTATACTAATTAAGATAAGTTTTCGAATCGTATGTTACATAGGATTTCGATCAATAAAGTTGTTTTACGTACGAGTATATCGATAAACTAACTTGTAATTTATATGTACGGAGGAGGTTTTGCATCAGGTTATTTATTTCAAGATTGTTCGCGTCTTATTTATTAAATGAGAACTTTTGGTTCCTCTAGGCACTGTTAAAATGATAATAAAACGATAAATTATAGTAATTTTATATTTTTTAACAGAATTTGAAGAAAATGTGATGGAAAGGGAGAGAATCACAATGGAGATACAATCAAAAGGGAGGCAAAGGCCTACCTTCGCCTCACCTACCACTTGACGCAGATCCTCACCGGATACGGTTGCTTCAGGAGGTTCCTGTTCCGGATATAAGGCGGGGAGGCAACGCCCGGGTGTCACCATTATGTTGATCGCCCGGAGGACACGGTGGATCATAACCGTATGCTCATATGATGGAGTTCGCTCAAGCGGGGCAGACCACCGGGTCTGCCCCGCTTGAGCGAACACTATCGTGACCTCATGTAGGCGATCGGCGGTGGCAATCTCTCGCGTACGACCCAGGCCATGGTACGGAACGAGAAACTATCACCTCTTTCTACGAAGCAGTAATGCTTGCGAATGAGGAGGTGGGATGCGTGAGGAGAGGCAATCCTCGCGCCCTCAAGTCCCTAGCCACCGCAGGAGACGCCCTGGGCGTCGGGAGTCGGAAGCCGATTCCCGGCCACCGTAGGCGCGGTCTTGCGGACGGCGAGTAAAGGGTAGATCGCCGTCCGATAAGGACCAAGCCCCAGTAGACGGTGCGTAGTGTAGAGAGGTCAGCAAGCACTGAAATAACCCGTTAGGGCAGATGCCTGCCAAGGTCGCGGTAGTGATCGAAGGAGTCACCGTGGCCCTGGCATCGGCATCCTTCAGTTGAAGGAACACGGGTGTGTTTTAGTCAGTAAGAGTCTGACACGCCCTCCAGCTCAACCCAGAGTGGGCGAAGTTATTTGATGATTTCCCAGCCAGTAAAAAAAAAGCGATGAAGAGGTAACGAGGTCCTTTCTATGTGCTGATGGTGATCTCCGGAGTGGTTTAAGTGACCTTAGAACCTCCCGAAAAATAGGCCTTTTGCTAGCAGTGGGACATCATCATCATCATTTCAGTAGAAAGACGTCTACTGCTGGACATAGGCCTCCCCAAGTGTCGCCACAACGACCGGTCCTGTGCGTCTCGCATCCATCGACTACCCCCGAATTTCATCAGATCATCGGTCCACCTTGTGGGGGGGCCTTCCAGCGCTACGTCTTCCGGTACGCGGTCGCCACTCAAGAACTTTTCGGCGCCATCGACCATCTGACATTATAGGCTAGTTACATTGTATTACAGTTGTATTTAGCTGGTCTTACATCCTTAAACTCCTCCTACGGATAAAGCCATAAAATAACTAAACAGTATTAGATATAGACATCCTAGCAGACAAATCGATACACAAATGACCAATAGCATTAAAATAGCCATTCGCGCTGACCTAGTAACTACATACAGAAATTATTCTGTGGACTGTTCGCCCAATACCGAAATGGTATAATCGCATTAATAGTTAAATGGTGGAATTAATACCTTACTATTTTAACTTATGTTATTTATTCATTTGTTTTTTTTTTCTACAGCGGTAAATATATATATTGACATTCTCGAAAGTCTAACTGCAAAGGAGTATCGTGTTGCACAGTAACTGGGTTGGGGACGTCAGATAGGCAGTAGCTATAGTAGTTCAAAGCATACTGTCAAGTATTTTGCGTTATTTTTAGTGCGGTGCCCCTGTCCAGAACATGACTCACATACTGGAATATCCCAAGTGCCCATACACCTGCACTATGGAGGACTTGATGAACTCTACTGACGCTACAATTAATGTGGCCCAAAGTATTTAAAAAGTTGGACCATCCATCCATTTAAAATGAAGAAGAGTATTTTACACTTGAAGCCTTTGGACTAACTTCACAGAAAAGGCCGTGATGAAAAAAAAATGGGGATTACAGAAATATCATCGCAGATGGAAGAAAATTGTTACAACTTCTTGTGTGCATTAGTGCCGTCCCGCGTATACAGCGCAGATCATTTAAACAAGTTTTCAAGAATAAACTGATATCAGTTCAGGCCTGCGAAGTCCAAGGCTCCGTACGTTTACAACGGCCTGTAATCTACTGGTTTTCTACTGGTTTTCAGATGAGTCCAGTTGGACTGAAAGCCAACCTCAACGTAGTTGGGAAAAGGGCAGGCAGCTGGTGAGAAGTAGCCAACATGTTAATAAGTATAAAAAAAAAACAATCGCCATCCAAAAAAAAAGCACAAAAAATGCAAAATAAATTTAATTTCGAAGTATTATTTAGTTCATGAGAGAGTTTTTGTACCTGGGCTCTATGATCAGCGATCAGGGAGGCTCCGACAGAGAAAACCGAAGGCGTACATAGATGGCCAAAACCGAAATGAGCAAAATGTCGAGGATATGACAAAACAAAAGTATCTCTAATAGTACCACCGTAGAAGAGACTATAGTTAGAACGCTCCGAATCTTGTGCAATTCGCACTGTGGATCGAAAAAGATTGAGGCTTTTGAAATGAGGTGTTGGAGAAGAATGTTGCGCATACCATAGACAGCAAAACGAACTAATAAGTCCATTCTCGACCAGCTAAACATTAAAATCAGACTCTCCATAATTTGCTATCAACGAGTCCTAAGTTACTTTGGCCATATCGCCCGGAGGCAACCAGATAACATAGAAAAACTGGTTGTAGTGGGAAAAGTAGACGGAAAAAGACCGTGAGGGCGTTCACCTACTCGCTAGTCAGACCAGATCAATGAATTAACGGGACTCACGGTGACCACTGCCCTGAGAAGGGCAGAAGACAGAGTAGCCTGGAAGCAGCTCGTCAGAGAATCCGTAAAAGATTTCCAGGACGGGCACGACCTCCAGTAATGAGGAACACGAATGAGAAGAGAGTATTTTTTTTTATTTGTCATAATGTTTTTTTTATTTTTCACTTTTTTTAGTTTTTGTACCTACCCTATGACTAAAACTATTTACTAAAGTTATGCCCGAATTGATAACCCCAAAAACATGGAATTTGAACATAATTCGTGAAATTGTGTACCCCTTCAGAGCGTATCAGCGTGATGTTATGTTAAGAAGTGGTGTAATCCGTCAGTCCACTCACTCACTATAGGTTTTTAATTGTGTCTGCTAATGAGGGGCTTGACAATAAACAGACATGCGATTGCAGCAATTCTGGAAAATAAATAAAAAATAAATAAAATAAAGAAAGACAGCCATTACTAGAAAAGCAATCAAAACTATCGAGTGATCCGATTCGAAAATCTTGTTGTTTTTCGGCGTGCGATTGCCGCAGGCGCCAATCCGGAGCTCCCTGTAATTTCCGCGCACTAACAACTATTGAGCGCGCCATTGTTTCCAATCTTTTTCACGATTTAGCAGTTTCACAACACGCTCCGCTGGATCCCAACACTCAAGTGTTCTTTTGCGCTCAGAATTCCTAAAAACACTGCATTTAATCAACATTAAAGAGGCATCCCAGGAAAAAAGTGTTTACAAAAAGCTGTAACCATACACACATCTTCATTTTCTCTTTGCAGCTTTTCTGTAAAAAGCTGCAGCATAATTAAGACAATTAAAATTAAAGTGAAGTAGAGTTTTGCATCCCCACGGGCTAAAAAATAAACAAATAGCAATGCTGCGGAAATGAATTCATTTAGTTCGTTTTCAGTTACATAAACTTCTTTCTGCTTATTAGTTTCAGGCAAAAATTGCTGCTGTGACCAATATCGAAAAGAGAATAAATTCTACCAATACAGAGACATGGAAAACAAACGAAGCCGCTAGAGTAAAAATTCGTGTGCGACACAATTTTTTCTTTTATTAGAGAATGAGCCACGCGGAAGACATAACGAGACATAAAAATGGTCATACGATCGACTGACTAATCTACAGATCCCGACCGAGATAATCGGAACGACAAGGGTAACCAGCCTGATCGTGACAGCGATCTTCGGAGAAATTTATTGCTCAAGAGAAACAGTTTCTTTCCTAACATAAAAACTTTGTGTATCTTTTCGCAAGCTTACAAAATTTTACAATTGGTATTCAGATCACACGTGCCTTCTAAAACCATTGGCCTCTAAACCTTCACAGGAAAGGGGACACTTAGGGTGTAGGGACCGCCGAAAGGGGTTCGGTAATGAGTCTAAAAGCACTTCAGTTGAGGTACGTTACTCGGCTTACGAACTTGTGGCGAACAGGGTAGGACTATAAAATGTGGAAAACTTGAACTTGGTTTAAGCAAAGTTCATTTAATCGGCTGAAGTTTAATGGATACGGCGATTTAAAAAAAAATAAGCCACCATTTCATAGCTATCATAAAGCTGGGACCGCAAACACAGTAGATGTTATAAATCTCAAATACGTTTTCTCCAATCTCATCGCTCACCAATAAAGTAGTTACACACTTTAAGCAACTCAATTAATCTACAAAGACGAATAAAATTACAAGTGGTAGAAGCGGTGTCACGAAAATAAATAAATGAGTCGATCAGAAACACGACATCAACACCGCGACATCTCCGAATCGTTTCCAATTGAATTTATCTGCATTAACGTACAAATTTTCAAGCACTCAAGTAATTTGTAAACCGTGCCTTGAGATTTTGGGCAAATCCCGTTCAACTGTGTAGAATAAGAGGTAGACCAGTCGACAGATCGATCGGTAGAGACGGCCCTGTATAGATGGCACTGTGACCTATTTCCTAAAGAGGGCACCCGTGTCGACGCATTCTGACAATTTTTGCTAATGTTTCAACTAAATACGGTGTTTCTACTTTTATCAAGCGTTCACCAGGACTTTGCGATAAACTACGTTTTATGAAACAGCTTCAAGGTAAACGGTGTGCAAAGCTGCTGTTTTTAATACAGATTATGCAAGCAGATTACATTCAAAGAGTCGGTGGACCAGTAAAGCATCTATTTTCAGGATTAACTCGAATGTTGGAATTATTATTCACCGTTTCATTTTAGCTTTTTTTTTCCTGGAATTCAGCGTGTTCGTTATCGCCCGGTTCTTTTCGGGCATCCCATAAATTGAATTATCTATAGATAATGTAAAGTGCCGGCCAGCTAACAGGGAAACTTTCGGTATTTTGTTCCAAAAACCCAACCTTTTATTTCATTATACGAACTAAAGCTCTTAACTGTAACCCAAAAGAATATTGCCATCCAGAAACTACTTAACTTTCAGAAAAAAAAAACAATATATCATGCCGAGATTTTGAGACAAGCAAATCATGTAGACTTTGCCGCATATAAAGCGACCCACAAAAACCAGAATCCTACACGTGAGACTTTTCTCCTTTCAAAGTTCGTCCAAATAACATACTCGCATAAGCCGGGACCATGAATAATAGAGCCGACACACGACAGGAAATGAAACACTAGGAATAGATGAAACCTTTAGGTAACAACTTAATGAAATTGAAAGATCTCTAAATAAATAGAAGTGTTCGATCAAATGCACACACATTTGTATGTGTCCCTTGTGCCCTTGTGGGCATAATAAGTTTTCGCTGGGATTGCAAAGCTATCCAATTAAAAAGGAATTTTAGAATTTTTTGGTCTTTAAGTTTGCTGAACTTACAGCACGGGTTTGCAAAAATACGGCGCCGTAATGTAGTAAGTCGGCCTAGAAAGTGGTGGCGAGATGAGTTGGATGCGTTTCATTAGGGCTGGTTTTAGACAACACGCGAGAAGAGTACCTGAAATAACTTGGAAGGAGCCTTCGTCCAGCAGTGGGACAAAAACGGTAAAAAAATTATGCGAGCAGTTTATTTTTCAGCCAGCAGCCAGAATGTAGAAATATTAGCAGCCAGCTTGTATAAATATTTGCAGCTAGTTTGTAGAAATATTAGCAGCCAACATAGGAAAACATTCAACAAAGCTCGCCGAGCTACATGCACATACAATTGATACATCAAAGCAATACTATACAATATCACAAATGTAGAAACAAATCGACGGGGTCTCATGTGGAAATATCTATTCCATGTATTAACGTTTTGATAAAGCTCGAAATAAGCACGATATTGTTCACATGAAGCATTAGTCATAATAAAGATAATGAATTTGTTCTCATGGTATGTTTAATATAATTATTATTCTTGGAAGCTGTGATACCTAACTTGAATAAACCGTGTCAAATATTATATTCAATATGTAGATTACTTAGTCTCTCCTCTCCCTTCTTCTTTTTAATTTTATTCGGTAAAGGTCGCATCCGTCCTGTTTTCACGGATTCACTGACAAGCTGCTTCAAAGCCACTCTGTCTTCGGCTCGTCTCAGGCTCCACCTTAGTCTATATTTCCCGGCTTTTAAAAACTACTTGTGGCTTTATTTCTATAAAATTTTGTATGACCACACTTCACTATCTACAGTTTCAACTACTAGAGAAGACACTGGTTTCCTAAATTTTAAAAACAAGGACAGTATTTTTATCTTTGCTTGAAGTTTTAATGATATATAGTTGCTCATAATTTCTTCTTTCCTGAACTTGCCCTAGTAGCTGTCATTCAGTAATTTTAGAACAGTTAAAGTCGTAAATCTAATATTTGTGTACCAAGGTGTAATTTAGACTACAAGATAAAAAAATCGGGGTGTGGCTGTGTCCAATGGACACAGCCGTGTGTGTTTTACTTGAATCGCAACGTGTAATATTTTTCGTTGACAACATTTTATATTAGTCGGGTTCAGATGTACCGACGCCGACGTTGATCGGCTCGGACGCCTTCATCTTTTTGCATTCTAGCGACCGTTTCACTCTTTTATATGGGGTGTTATGGGTATTATTAGATGGCCCTTGAAGAGTCCTTTAAAATCGTATACTTTCCTTATTAACCGACGAAAAAAAAGGGAGGTTCTCAATTCGACCGTTTAGATATATATATGTTGTATGTTCAGCCCTTACTCCGTTATTTATGAACCGGTTTTGATGATCCTTTTTCTGTTAGATAGGCTATACCCCAAGAGTGGTCCCATATCAAGGAAGAGAGGATCTGATGATGTAATCCTGATAAAATTGAGAGAAACTCTCGAAAATTGTGGGCACGAATAGTGCTTCTGTTTACTTATCATAACTTAATCAGGTATTTGCGTTTAGGAATCATCACATCATGAAACTGAGCTGATGATGGAAACATACCCTTCCTGAACAATTAGAAGTTAGATAAACTGTGTTTTTAGTGACAGAAACCACTTGTAAGCTTTGAAGAAAAGACGTCTTTACAATATTGGTGGTAACCTCAATTGGTCAATATCCTGGAAACCTCAAGGAAGGATAGTTACATCATCAGCTCAGTGGCAAGAAGATAATAAAGGATTTAGGAGAAATTAGCTCCAGAGTATGAAAAGATGATGCAAGCCACATAAAATCATAAAATAAAAAACTTTTTAACAAAAACTTAAACCGACGAAAAGAACTAAAAAGCAAAAAATAAAGAAACCTTTTAATTATTGAGCTAATTAAAATATTAAATTATATGTTAACTAGTTTTGAGTCAGCGCCAAATAATAAAATTATTAATTAGGTACCTACGCAGAGCCTTCTCCATTTCTACGTACATATAAAATTTAGATAATTAATCAGATTATTGTTTGGCGCCTACTCAAAATTAGTTTATTATAAAATTTCATATTTTATGTAAATAATCAAGACTTAAAGGTTTATTTATTTTTTGCTTTTTAGTTCCTTTTCGTCGGCTTAATTTTTTGTAAAAAGTTTTGTTCTGGTATTTTGACGAGTATAGACCGACAGTATAAAATTTATTTAAGTAATTGTTTTTACTAAAACACTAAATAATTATAAAACAACAACTTTCATTTAAACAATCGATTAATCTTGATGAGAGTTGTCGAATGAAACTAAAACGAACATCATAGCTACACCGAGTGAAAAGTAATACTAAATGGAAATCTCGAACGCAGCAAAATTACCTTAAAATGACGGCGCTTCCAGGCCACCGCGCGCGATGCGTCACAGTCCTCACTTAGCGTATAAAACCTGCACTACACTACTCGCGTAGTTGATCGAAGTTATACGAATATGATAATGTAGATGAGCACTCCGGTTCGCTTCGTGCAATCGCGGTTCGCATCGGACGACTTCCAATCATTGTCGGTTTTTGCGCCCGAGTCAAAGGATTCGAAGCGTCCCGAAGTTATGAGACTGATGAGCCCCTCGCGAGGTTGTATAAGTGTATAGTCACGTACTTCGGTCAACTTCTAAGAGTACTTCGTCGAAGTAACTTCGAATTCTTTGATTCTTCATCTATCCAGTGGTAAAATTAAATTTTAATAAAATAAAACTCTTTATTTGGATAGAGGTGATAGATACTAGCTGTAACACCAAACTGTATCCCCCGATTATGTTATCATTAGTTTTTTGAATTGGCTCTCAATATGGAAGCAATTTTAAAGACGTATTCACGTCAAAAAACGAAATCTCCCATGTAATGTTAGAAAGAAAAACGTTATAATCGGAATCGAATTATGAGTGCATTGTAGTAACAATTGATTCGGTAAAACAAATCTTGTCGGGTTTTCAGTAAACATTTATTATTTCAGTGTGGCGAAAAGCTGTGCTTACAGAACGTAAACTTGTGTGTTAACTTATGTATAATTGGGCCAACAAAAATGAACTTTTTTTATGCCACAAGAACTTTATTGGCATTTTTGATTTTATTTTGACTTTCAAGTACCTAAATAAAAAATTTGGTAGCTTTCGTTTTTTTGTGACTCACAAAAACATATTGATACTCTGTAACAAGGCAGTGTTACAGCCTTGTTGGTTTTCTGACCTCCATTCCAAATTACATTCTTTCGTACATTGTCATTTTGAAAGAAAAGAAGAAAGAAATAATATTTATTTGAACCTCACAACAAGAACATGGTAACTCTAAAAACAAACAAAAAAATAAAAACTGTGCGAGGCCAAAAAGGCTCCTAACTCAGCGTTATGCTGCGATAATTATGCAATAAATAACGCAGCGCTGGTATTCTGTTAGGGCCCGTTCCCACAGACATACTCACGGGACACGGTACAACATTACTAAAACAAAAACAAATATGAATAAATAACAAATGAAAATAAGCCATAACACAAAAAACCAAAGGAGTGCATTTTTGCAGACACGCAAAATAAAAATTATAAAACAAAATTTAATTAACATCAGATAAATCTACTCTGTGGTATTTATAATTAAGATGCATTGGTGCAACGCGCAGCTAAACGTTTTATATTCTATGGTCGCATATTAGTAAATAGTAATCTGTGCATGGTCGATCGGCAATTCGGCATTCGGCTGTCAAAAACCATAAATAGAAAGTGTCATATTTGGTGTTATATATAAATGAAATAAATAATTTGTGTCTTGGTTAGATTGTGTAATTGACTAAAAATTATGTATCTAAAACAGTACTATGTTTTTGCGACTCTTCAGCAATTGACAGTTACCAGTTTGCAAGAGTTTTCTAGAACAGTGAAGTGCAGTTTTTATAACCAGACAGATTCAGGCATGAGTCCTGGCAATAATACAAAATAAACAGAATTAACCAACGATATATGTACCTAGTAACAGTATTTGGTGTACGTACGATTAATGAGTGCTTATATAATCTAGCCTTCTGTAAATATTGAAAATATAAGTCTTAATTCGTCGTGGTTATTGTCTTCATCCAACTACTCCTCTACAATATGTGTCTCTACCTCTCCTCATCGTGTCACTCCTCCGTCCAACCTGACAACTTTACTTACAATCAAACTTGAAACTATGTTTTTTTTTTTTCATCCATATATCATGATTGTCTGGAGTAGTTAAGCTTAAGGCTGGTCTTTTACCAGTATCCAACCAAAAATCACCAATATATAAGCACTCTACTTGCGCTGGTATGGTTTTTCCAAGCTGGAAATGACCTGAAGGAATCTTTCTCCATTTTCGACACTATTGGCTCCCAGGTTTTCGGGAAAGAACTCGAGGCGTGAGTTTAGACAGTGTATTTTAGTAACAAATTATAACCTAATGATTAATTCGTTATAAGCAGTTCTTCTATCAGATCTTTGCAGTAATTTGCTTTGTGGTATCCAAAAAACATTCAAGCAGATTACTTTTCTGTCTTGTCGCGAAACGGATGATTTAGATTGTTTTTTCAGCTTGAATAAGCAAATGATATTTTCCTCTCTTATTTGGTAAGGATTGATCATGAATTTCATCCGTAGTTGCACTGAAGCCAAAATAATCACGATAACACCACCTTACCAGTTCAGTGAAATGTCGTCACTGACTTTATAAAGTTAGTTCACCAAATACATAACAAAAGCTGTTTTGGTGATTATAATAATAAACCTTTTAATATTGAGAAAAAAAGCAAATATTAGCTAAATTAATATGCTAAGCTCACAGTTGGCCACTATTTTAAAGGAAAACTTGTTCGACCATACGTAGTGGAAAATTTGTATAAATCATAAGTGGCTGTCACAAGAAATCTGAGACTAATAGATACCAATTATGTGTGTTTTGCTCTATAATGAGGGTAGGTGGTAAAGTGAAAATTAGCAAATAGAATCCTTGTGGCATAAACCTTGTTAGTCAAATTTGATAATCACGGAGGATTTGCAGGTATTATGATCATGGAATATTGGGAAACTTTATGCACAAGTTACAATGGCGGACTTAAGCTTTCTCTGCCCTATTATGATAACCTAGATGTCTTAAGATTTTTTAACAAAAATATGTAGCCTACTATCATTTAGATAACATATAATGTGTTCCAAGTATGATATTTTCACCGCAAAAAACCGTTCCAAGCAATCTATGGGAAACGGCCCAGTAGGGAATGGTATAAGCCTCTATGCATGACGTAAACCATAAACCCAATTTCTCGCGACATAAAAAATGACAAAAGTACCTCAGGGATAACATAATTTGAAAAGATAGATGTCTAGTTTCATGCTGGGTCCATCTTCGTGGATAGTCAAGGTGTGCTTGGTAGATCTAAACAATAAACATACATGCAATTGCAGCAATCTCGAAAGATTTGCTATCATTTCAAGAAGAAGAGTTCCATTGTCTATCTCCGAAGGAGTACACTCTTGCGATTTAAAAAGCTGTTTGAAAATCGGTGAAACCTCCTACTTTTTTAAAGTCGGTTAAAAAGGTCGTTGTACACTTTCATGCTGTGTCGATCTTCACGGTTATTCAACACTGGTAGATCCGTGACTGGATCCATGTAAAATTCTAGTATTCAGCTGAATTCAGATACGAGTGGAAGCCGAACCCAACATAGTCCGGGAAAGGCTTCTATTTCTTCTTCGTCGTTTCCTCACAGCTGAGGATCGCGACCACATACGACGCCTCTCAAAGTACTGCGGTCTTTTGCAATGTAGACCGTTCAATACATGCTGCCTCCAACAGTCTACAACCATGTTGCCGGTGCTCGGCCTAGAGCGTGTTTTCCTTCCACCTTATCCAGTATTATATTCCAGACTATGGCTACATAGGTGAGCGCTCAGCTTTTTGGATGATATGTCCGCACACGCTCTTGGCTCGAGAAAGGCTAGGCAGATTGATTGGTGTCTAGGTGAATGCCGGCAGCGCCAGGCCAGTTGTTTAGGGTGGCGACATTGCGCGACCTTGTACCCAACCGCGGCCAATCGATACTGCGACACTGGCACAACACGATACTGATCGACTAGTTGTGCAGGTTCTTCTATGTGGAGTCTTAGATGCAAAGTTAGAGACAATAAGAGATATTAATAATAATAGAGTTAAAAAAAAACTAATAAACACGCTTTTTTGCATTCTTCTCAGCAAACACTTTTATTTAATACTCATGTCATGGGAATGCATAAATAATAACTAGTCCGCCATCTTTGAGAGTCCGCCATATTGGATTTGGAATTCCATCACTTAGCTAACCAAGTATTGTCATCTTAACTAAATATGTATACAACATTTCAGTTCGATTGAAAACCGGGATGTGGGTAAAATTTAACTTATAAAGATTTTTTACTACAAGTTGGCCAAAATTAATCATCCAATTTTGTTTTTGAATAACTTTTTTACTGAATAAAAAAAAATATTTTGATTGATGGAAATCTTTATTTGGACCTTTTCAATTTTTTCTGTAAGTGGACAAGATGATATTCGTAAAGTGGCTGCCGCCAGTGTTAATACATATTTGTACCCGTTTTATCGCAATTTCCATGACTTTCCGCAAGATTTCCAGTGATAATTATTGCTCGCATTACGGTCGAATATTCTCCTTAAGGGCTGCGATTGTCTGAGGCTTGTTGGTATAAACCCGTGACTTCAAGTAGCCATAAAGAAGGAAGTCTGGGATGAAAAAAAAAATCACGCTGCGCCCGCTCCACCGACCAATTATTGGTCAAAAAAATCGACACAATTACCCTCTTGCGGAGTTTCGACTCCATTGCTTGTCTGTTTGTACACTGCAGCTGTATGTCTAGTGTAGAAATGTCAAATATGATAAAAATTCTAGTATCTTCCGGTAGGGTGATTAATTTTGCGCCACCTTATCAGGTGAAGTTATTAAGTGAAAACGTGTTAAAATAATTTTCTGTAGTTTTAAGGGATTACATACCAAATAACTAGTCCGCCATCTTTGGGAGTCATATTGGATTTAGAATGACGTCACTTAGCTAACCATGCATTGTCATCCAAACTAAACACGTACGCAAAACAGTTTAATCGGAAACCGGGAAGAGGGTCAAATTTAACTTCTAAGATTTTTTTACATAGTTAATTAGTTACAAATTACAAGTGAAGCTAATATAAGTGTGTTAATTAAGCGGGATTAATCTACTTGGATTAACAACTTGTAAAACTTTATCCGGATAAGTTTATTTTCCACGCTTGTCAGTCACAATCGTAGTAAAGCTATCAGATCACAAAGCAATTTTAAATTAGAGCATACGTAGTTGTACGTAGTTTAAAAATTACTTAAGTCTAAGGCAAAGCTATTTCAAATCTTACTTAGCATCCTTTGTTATACTAAAAAAACATACCTAAGTTCTTCATGCGATATATAAATTAATGAAGCAAACAATTATACAGTCTTAGAAGTTGCCAGAACATTTTTAAACGAGCCTTTAGAGGAATGTTCTAGAAACACCCAACGTCTCAGCAGTACCATAATGGAAATGTTCTCGAACGTAGTTGAATCGTCTGAAAACTTCGACCATATTATCGAATGATCTCGTGATGCAGTCGACGTAACACTGCCCTTACTCTCACTGCTCCTTAGCCATGCTCGTCCCGAGCATGATTAGTCCCGTAGTATTGCGCCAATCGGCCTACATGCACAATTTTAGGCGCACCTCGTGGACCCTTCTATATTCGGTAGGTGACATCATTGATCCTGGTCACGACTCGGTATGGTCCATCATATTTTGCTTGTAATTTAAGAGATTTCTTTTGCTGCGCAACGGGTTAAGCAACCACACCAGTGAACTCTCGTCAAAACCTCTATTGTTTGCCTTACGGTCGTATCGAGTCTTCACCTTATCAGACATTTGTTGGCAAGATTATCTGATATGCTCATATACATCATTCAACTTGTTACGAAAGTTATTCGCATAATCGGGTACACTGCGTAGGGCATCAGGGGGGTGTCCGGTGATCTACAGGCAACCGTAATTCCCTTCCAATGTTCGTGAAGGCTGGTGTCACAGGCTGAACATTTTCGTGAACTGCACTACGGTAGAACAGATGAAATGGCTGTATGTGCTTGTCCCATTGCCATTGCTTTTGCCGAATAACTCTCCAACTTTTAATTGAAACGTTCTACCAGTCCATCCGATTGTGGATGGTAAGAAGTGGTTCTGGTCTTGTGAGTACCAATCATTCGACTAGTCTCCTGCAATACTTGCGATTTTAAATTCCTGCCTTTTTAAAAAAAAAAAACGTTGCCCCACACTAGGAATATTCCTGTATCGTGGGTGCGTTCACAAACATGTAAATTCACATACACAAGACACCCAGACCCGGAACAACTATCTGCAGGTCATACAAATATTTGTTCCGTGCGGGGATCGAACCCGCGACACGCAGCGCAGCAGCCGAACGCTCAACCACTGCGCCAACCGTGCCGTCGAATTTCCAAGGATACTCCAAAACGACAGAAGACTTCTTGAACCAATTTATCTGCGACTGTTGCAGCTTCTTGGTTAGGAATGGCGAAGACTTCTGGCCACTTTCCAGAAATGGTCCTGCAACATCTAGTGCTATTTGTTCCCAGGGCTCCCACATTGTTTACTTTTAAAGCACCTCTGCTGCGTGCCTGGGGTCTTTCCACAGCCGCCTCAACTGGTATATTTGCGATACCAGTCCTAAACATCCTCTCGACAAAGGATCCAGTAAAGTCACTCTCGTATAGACTTCTTTTTACCCCCATATGTCTTCCTGAGCATCCATCATGGTAGAGCCATAAACATCCGGTGGCTTTGGGGACAACTACTTAAAGATGACAGTTGTCTCCTCGAGCGTTTTCCCATTTACGGCACAAGACTCCATTCTGGATAACCAAACTGTTCCATTGTGCCCAATAACTCTTCGTGATGGAACTCAACGCCGCAAAATCACTTCGGTTTAGGAGCACCAGCTTTAATCCACTCGAAGATCGATTTGAGGTCTGTGTCATTTTGCTGAGCAAGCTGTAGGGTTTCCTTCCATTTATTACTGAGATCCATTAGCATCCTCACTCCGCTCACTTCCACGTCGGACCTATCTTCCGCATCGCGCGCGCACACTATAACACAGTCGTCTTCATCGGAGGCCACGGCGCTGGGAACACTATCCACGCCCGCACTCACTTCACTCTTCACTTCACTTCCTCCTGTTGCACGCACTTGTCGGGTTACGTAGTGACCTCGACAACATCACTTGTACTCATATGTCACACATGTCTTTCAGGGGTACCGTAGCAACCTTTCATGTCTCTCTCTATCGTACGTCGCCGCCGCAAGGTAGTCGTCCGCGATGGTGCAGTGGCAGGTGCAGCGGGGCGCCTTCGCCACAGCCGTGCGCCATGACGCGCCACTCGTGCTCCTCCATTGAAATGGCCGAGCCGCCCTTCTTTGCTGGAATTGATCTTGTCTCGGTGTACTTCGCTTTGCACAGCTTGACCGAAGATGACCCCTTTCTCCACAAATGTAGCACCTAGGGCCATACCCTTGCAGAAGTTGCGGACGATCGCGTACAGGTGATGCCACAACCTCCCTGATACAGTGTGTTGATGGTCTTGCCTCACTGCCTCTACTTCCAAGGCATGGGCTAAGGCGTCCTTCAGTGTCTCATGATGCCCAAGTCTTATAGCGGCTCTAACCTCCAAATCACGTATTCCGTCGGCGAACGCCTGTACCAAATTGCGATTGATAAGTGCAGAGGCGGACTGGTATGCTTTCCGAACCAACTTTTCAACTTCCAAGGCCCACTGCTGTAGGTTTGCGGCACTACGTTGAACAGGATCCCTTAACTTAGCGCGATATACGTGCTTCAAGTGCGCGTCGCCGTATCTAGATTCGAACGCTTCCAGGAACTGTTCGTAGGTCACATCCTTGCCAAGAGCTTCAAGTATGGTTAGGGCCCGGTGTCGGAGGCCTATGACGAGCGCGGTCATAACTTGTTCTTTGGTCCCCATGGGTGCGCTCTTCATGGTCGGCCTCAAATTGAATGTTGTAGATCCGTCGAATGGCGGCACCTTAAATCCACGTGCCGAAGGTGCAGTAACCACTGAAGGCACAACACCGTCTCTAGCCCTAAGTTCACCTAAAGCCTATTTCACCTCAGCAATCTGAACTACAGCTTTTGAGATACGATTCTTATGCTGGTGAACCTGCTCCTTCATCTTCATCACACCTTGAGCTCCTTGCCAAGTTTTGAGTGAAGGCCTTTTATGAGGAGCATCTGCTTGTCTTGGCGGCGGCCCTGCACCTCTTTATCTTGTGGAAGCTTCTCTTCCAACCGACGGGCCTGCTCTTCTTGGCGGCGGGCCTGCTTTTGTTTATCTTGTTAAAGCTTCTCTTCCAACCGACGGGCCTGCTCTTCTTAACGGTGAGCCTGTTCCTACAGCAGCGCCATTAGCGCAGACAAGTCTGGCACCGCTGGTGCTGAAGCAACGCCACATGGGCCAGCGACTAGCTCTGTCGTAGGTTGAACCCCACCGCGTCTGTATCGGGAAATCTCCAAACCGCCTCCGCCGGCCTTGCTGCCGTTGACTCCTTGTACGAAGACCGTCCGTGTCGTCCTTTGGTAAAATTCGCATAATTTATCCCTCACTTCTGACACCAATTTGTTACGAGCTGAGTAGGGATAATTAATTTCTACCTATTCATAAACCAAATATCCTTAGTAACTCAAACAATTTATTTACACACACACTCATTCTATAATGAAAAAAAAAAATAGTGATTATTTTCTTCGTAATCGCTTCCGGTCGCATCCGTAGTCGAAAACAGACTGACTCACTCGCCGCCCGCCCGGCCTACTTATATAGTTATAGAAGTTTCCAGTCGCTCCATGTAAAAAACTGGTATTCATCTGCATCCGGTTACACTAGAAGCCGACCCCAAAATAGTTGGGAAAAGGCTAGGCAGGCAGGCATTAGTTTTCAGAAGATTGTTGAACTAGCCTATAGTGGAATGTTCTAGAAACATCTTTGAACTTCTACGCAGTACCATAATGGAATGTTCTCAAACGTAGTGGAATCGTCTGGAAACTTCGACCATATTCTCGATCATCTCGTACCTCTTCACGTCTTTACGGCTGAACGGATTTAGATGAAACTTAGTACACGGGTAGACCATGACATGTACTTGTATAGGACATAGAACACTTTTGATCCCGGGAGTATGTACCCCTGGGATAATTTTAACGCGGGCGAAGCTAGTAATTTATAACATCAGAAAAGAAAACAGTCATCATTTCTCTTTTGTTAATTTTGGTTTATTATTCCTAGGAGCTATATTCTCGGTAAACCAAATTACTTCAATGTCTTTGAAGCTCCTTGTTATCTTATATTTATTACGTCTCTCAATTTCTAAACCGTCTTTGACATTCATTTACGAAACAAATTACTAATTTAACGTGGTATTTTTTTTTTTGTAAATATATTTAGTAATACCTTATTTATATATTACCAAATATTTGTACGTGTCTCGGCAAAGACGTTTAGCCGTTGGTCCCAGCTGTCCTTTGTACCTAAATATGATAATTTTTTGTCAGTTTTAGTCAGAAGCTAAAAGTAGCACAACCAGTCTAGCCAAGGGGTATCGTGTTACCCAGTTACTGGGTTGTGGAAGTCAGATAGGCAGCCGCTTCATGGTCCTTAATGTTATTCAGCTGCATCCGGTTTGACTGGAAGCCGACACAAAAACAGTTGAGAAAACTCTTGGCATATTGATTTAGATATTGGTCCTTCAGTACACAACTCTTAAGTGGCTTGTAAGTACGTAGTGCAAAAAAAAGTTCTACATTTTACTTTTATTTCTTTATTTTCTACATTTTACTAAGTTCTATTTTTGGAATTATCTCTTCCTTCGAGCTCTTTATTTTGATACCCCACATGGCCACGTCACAAAAAAATACGACTATTTAGCTAATGGCGGTCACCATTTATTTTTTCTTCAAAATTCATATAGCAATGTCACTTCGGCGGTCAAAAGAAATCTAATGACATCACATTTGTTGAAATCCATCCAACCATTGAGGCTAAATGGCGTGCCAAAGAAATATACATCCTGCATACCTATATATACTCGTACATGTTCTCGAAAAACATTACCCTCCTTTTGGGGCAGTCGGAATATAGGTGGATTCCGGGACCGCGGTCCCGGTCCCAAAAGCCGCACGACCCAAAAATAGGCTCAAGCGAACAAATCCAGTTTTCATGTTAAACTAAAATAATAAGTAGCTATGCTAATGTATTCAATGTCTTTTCATGCGAATCGGAGTCAGTGTCATTTGGCATTCAAAACAAAGGAAACAAGAAACATGTCGGAAATCCTTGCCTTCGTTGTTAATTAATAGGCAATCAATAGGCTATCCAAAAACTTAATTGAACTGGAAGTAACTATGTACTGCTCAGTCAGGTAAACCAATTTATTAAATGAGGGTCGCGGGTAGCCGATGGATGCGAGACGCACAGGACCGATCATTGTGCCGACACTTGAGGGAGGCCAATGTCCAGCAGTGGACGTCTTTCGGCTGAAATGATGATGATGATGATGATGATGATGATGATGAATTGCGTAGAGCTCCATCCTTTACACTTTTGAATCACGTATTTTTCAAACTTAAGCAAGAGATTATAAATCTCCTTCATAATCCTTCAGATTGTGATACGCAAACGGGGGTCAATTGAAAAAAAAAAGCCGGTCAGTAGCGGGTTCCGTACCATCATAAATATATAACATTGCGGTGTAGAATATTGCAGTTCTAGGTCAGCGGCATCTCTTGACCTAGTGGAACTAATGTAATTTTTTATTGATGATTTCTGAAAAAGTCATGGAATAATTTCAGATTTTTCTCTATGCAAACTTTGGAGATAAAGTAAGGTAAGCAAACATATTTTTTTTTTAAATTATTCATCAAAGTCGAAAAAATTGCGGCTTTTAAAAAAAAAAATGTTTGAGAATGTGTAAATAGCGCTCATATGCCCCACATGCCGTAGTAGCCCACTTCAAATATTTAAGAACCCCTTACAGTACCTGTAGCAAAAAAAAAAAATCTTATTTGCAAAATAGTTGGGCAAACGTCATCTAAAACTACATATTCTAAATTTCAAGTAGATAGCATTAGTAGTTCTTGAGATATCCAGCTGCGACAGACGGACAGACAGACTGAGTTGCACCACAAGGGTTCTTTTTTACCAGTTTGGTACGGAACCCTTTAACGTACCTAGAACCAAACCTTTGAAGGCATGTGACATCCACCCACCCCCATTGGGCCCGCGTGGTGGATGAGCCCACACCCTCTTACAGAGAGGTGGCCCAGCAGTGGGAAAATTAAAAGGCTGGTTATGCTTATTCTTATTGGGGAAAAAAATAGCACGGTGTTTTTTTTTTTACAAGAGACATCTTTTATCTGCCAACAGTACCCTAAACCCAAATTTCAGGGTTTTTGATTAACATTGAAGCCAAATTAATCGGAGGTGTCTGGTCACGTTTGACAGATCGAATCCGGACAAATCGACGTTAATTGAGGTTGGCAACCCTGCGTTAAGACCGATGTCCATGAGCAGGGTTTGATTACACAAGTTGACGTCCACAGCTTGACTTGCTCTGTGAAAACATTCACGATTTCTTGCTTTGGGATTAAGAAACTAACGTTGTCAAATTGCGTCTTGCAGAACTCAGATACATATTTTTTTTTGAAGGTATTATCACATGAATTCTCCCGCTTTAGGTGAAGCGAGAGGGAGTGTTAGACTCTAGCTGACTAAAAGACACCCGAGTTCCTTCAGTGGCCTTTGAGTTCCAGGCCCGGGGTGACTCTTTCGAACAATATGAAGTATTACTTTAATTTCGATAGACGGAGGTGGAAAAAGGCGTAGATCAGTAATTAGTAAGAAGCAACCATCAAGTGTTTCAAATCGGTAGCTTGGCTTTCATAAACAAAGAACGAATTCTAGTTAAATTCCGTAACCAAAAGGCTCATAATGTCCGTAATAATTCTAGCTCTGAATGCGTAAGATGCATCTTATGTTAGATTGTTTCTATCTTTTACAACCAGAATAAGAAAAAACTACGGATTTTTTTTTGGAATTGAAAACTTCTTTAGGCGTTTTGGTCAGTTTTGAGATGGGAAAAAACAATTGAACTCGCGCGTCACCGACACCGCTACGATTCGCTTTGTGCGATGGGCATTATTGTTCAAGTTCTTTGTTTTTACTTCTGACGGTACTCCCAGATTGCCAGGTTTTTTTAGACGTGTTTTTGTTTTTTTTTTTTTACATTTTAGTGTGTCATTTTTGGAATCGTCAAACCCTTTATTTTGATACCCAACATGATCATGTCACAAAAAAATACGACCTCGCTAACCAATATATATTTTTTCCAAATTTATATAGCATAGTAGCACTCCGCCACATGACTTTTTATTGGTAAAAGAATTTTCAAAATCGGTTCAGTAGATCCACAGATTACCCCCTACAACCTCACAAACTTTACCTCTTTATATAGATGTATAGATGATATGTCACTTCGTCAGTCATACCCAATCTCATGATACCTCATTTGTTGAAATCTGACCAGCCGATTAGGCTACAGCGCGTGCCAAACAAATATACATACATACACTGGAAAAACATTACCCTCTGTCTGAGGCAGTCGGGTAAAAAGGCAAGCTAGCTCCATCTTCAACCGCATCATCGCTCCGCGTGAGATAGTGGTCAAACGCGAACTTTAGGTTTTATTATAGGCATAAATAATAAAAAAAACTTGAGAGGTGTCAAGGGACACCCGGATGGAACGAAGTTCCTTTCGATTAATTAGTGAAGGAATTGTAATATAATTTTTTTTTTTTAATTTATAATATTTTTTTATTATTAACTACGCACACACGCACGCACGTAAGAAGTTATACTTCATCATCTCATCTCATCTCATCTCATCGCAACTCAGCTCAGTTCAGCTCAGATCAGCTCAGATCAGCTCAGCTCAGCTCAGCTCAGCTCAGCTAAGCTCAGCTCAGCTTCTGCTTGCAAACTGACGACACGGTTGACGACACGGTTGGCGCAGTGGTGGAGCGTTTGGCTGCTGCGCTGCGTGTTGCGGGTTCGATCCCCGCACGGAACAAATATTTGTAAGGCCTATAGATAGTTGTTCCGGGTCTGGGTGTCTTGTGTATGTGAGTATACATGTTTGTGAACGCACCCACGATACAGGCGTAATTCCTAGTGTGGGGCAACGTTAAAAAAAAAAAAAAAAAAAAAAAAAAAAAAAAAAAAAAAAAAAAAAAAAAAAAAAAAAAAAAAAAACTTTGTACCTACCCACCAAAAATACAAGAAGTTTTTATTAGATTGTTTTACCAACACAATCTTTTTGGATGGACAGCCTCATTAGTGTCGTGACAACTTTTCGTAAGAATTTTTTCCGTCTAGCCCCCTTTCACAACGCGCGATAAGGAACTTCGTTCCAAAAATAAAAAATCTAAAGGTATGTTGCTACTAAAATTATCACGATTTCGTCACATTATCTGCACAGTTCACGCAGAGCACAATTGAAAATGTTCCGTCAACTGTTTTTCTGCTGACTCGAAACAAGAGTACATTCCTAATTTGAATGCTCTCAAACATCAAACTTTACCTTACCGAGTACCCTCACTTAAACGCTGAGCTATAAAATATGCTGTGATCGTCGAAGCGGGTTGGGGACACGTCTTTTGCCCCAATTTTAGCTCAAAGGGCTACGCAGACCAAGTAACATGTTCCGCCCACTTTGATTCAATCCATACAGATTTAAGGGTCACGATTTATATGGTATCTTTTCAAAGTATATTGTCATTCATATGTTGAGTGTCACATTTCCTATTCATCTCAAGCTTGACACACTTCGTTAAACAGATACAAGGCCTATAATACTTGACACAAATTCTATATTTATGAGAAGTAGGTACTCCTGTGATTTTGTTGGTAATTAAAATTATCACGAAACAATGTTGAGTGCTGTTAATAATTAAAATTAATTAGTTCAGCGTTTGAATAATATTGTTTTAGGTTAATTGTAACATTTAGCTTTCTTTGTTTAGCTGTGGTGAAGTGATTCTTAAATCGATCTAGAATAAGGGTTATCCGGTTAACATGTGAATGGTCAAGTCAGTTAATTGATTAAGTCAGCTGTTCAGCAGTGTGATACCGAAGCTGCTGTAAATTATAGCAATCTTATTAGATTCTTTTTCTTCTTAGCTATATTTAAAGACTATATTTGCCATTGACACGCAAAAGTATTTAAATATAACGTTTGGCTCAATATGTAGCGACGGCAACAGCATAGTTGGGTGAAAAAATTTCATTTCGCTATTTTAATTGATTTATTTAACCCCTCATATATATTTGGAGGCAAAAATCCTCGCGCACCTGTATGAGTGGCGCGAGGAGGCCAAACGCCGGGGCGAAACTCCGCTGCCACGACAACTCGCGGCTCGGCGGACCGAGCTCCGGCAGGATCTCATGGTGACATGGAGAGAGCGACTGTCGCAACCCAGCGCTGGGCACGCCACCATCGAGGCGGTAGTGCCCCTCTTTGAGGAGTGGCTGGAGAGGCGTCACGGCGCCCTCACCTTCAGCCTGACGCAGGTGCTCACCGGACACGGCTGTTTCGGTAAGTACCTGTGTCGGATCAAGGCGGAGGTGACCCCCGGGTGTTTCCACTGAGAGGATCGCCCAGAGGACACGGTGGAGCATACGGTGGAGGTTTGCCCCGCTTGGGCAGAGCACCGCCGTGTCCTCGTGGATGCGATAGGCGGCAGCGACCTCTCGCGCCGTGCCCTGGTTCAGGCCATGGTACGGAGCGAGAGGGAATGGGAAGCCGTCTCCTCCTTCTGCGAAGCAGTAATGCTCGCGAAGAGGGAGGCGGCATACGCTAGGGAGACTCGAACACAGCCGACTCGCCCTAGCGCCCCCAGCCGCAGCAGCCGCATCAGACGCCAGGGGGTTCGGGCGCCGCGAGACGATCTCCGGCCACCGTAGACACGGGCCTGCGGACGGCGAGTAGTGGGTAACTCGCCGTCCGATCAGCACCAGGCCCGAGAGTCGACGGCGCGTAGTGTTCCACGCGCGCCTCAAAGAGTTGTCAGCAAAGGGAAGGGGCCTGCCACGGCCGATGCCTGCCCGGGGGTGGGGGATAAATTCGAAAGAGTTACCTCGCCCCCGGGCACTCGAGGCAGGGAGGAACAGGGGTGGGTTTTAGTCAGTAAGAGTCTGACACGCCCTTCCGCTCCACCTTAGAGCGGAAGAAGTCATAGGATGATTTCCCACCCCACAAAAAAAAAAAAAAAAACCCCTCATATATGTAGGTATAGTAAATTACTGTATACGATGTTTCTAAGTAGCAGATATTTTTTTTGCTATAGTTTCGTTTCTTTTAATGCTTTTTCTCAAATCAATCTTTTTCAATTTTAAATGTCTGATAAAAAAAACAGACCAAGTGCGTGTCGGACTTCGCACATTTAAAATTCCGTACCAAATGTATTTTTGACTATTTGTATGGCTTTGGGTCAATAAGATGCTTATACTGAGAAAATTTGAAAACTATAGCTCCAACCGTTTGGCTGTAAAGTAAATCCTGTGTGACAGACGACGACGCCGCGACGGACAGAAAGACAGACGGACACGTGAGTGTCAGCAATAGGGCTAAGTTTGGACTTTTCGGGTACGGAACCCTAAAAACCAGCCAAGTGCGAGTCGGACTCGCGCAAAAAGGTTTCCTACCATCAAAAGAGCAACACAAACGCTCTGCAAGCATTTCAAGTGTAAAAAAAAAACATGTTTCTAGTAGGGGAGCCCCTTTTAAGTTTTAATTAATTTTTATTATTTGTTGTCATAGAGGCAACAGAAATACACATTCTGTGAAAATTTCAACTGTACTTATTACGAATCATAAGGTACGGCCCGCTGACAGACAGACGAACGTATAGACGGACGGACAGCGAAGGATTAGTAATAGGGTCACGTTGGTTACACTTCGGGTACGGAACCCTGAAAATGTGCCAGTTTTTGAATATTATTTTAATCCTTAGAGCTGTTTCTCACTACGTCCGATCCGAATCTGATCAGAATCCGTGAAAGTACGGATGTAGAAAACTCGAACCGAATTCGGATGTTGCTTTTCGCATTACCTCCGATCCAAATCCGTGATTCAGGGTCGCAGGTGTGCTTGAAAGAGTCACCGCGGCGACTGACACAAGCAACTGAAGGAAGACGGGTGAGTTTTAGTCAGTAAGAGTCTGACACCTCCTCTCGCTCCACCCAAAGCGGGAGAAGTTATTTGATAATTACCCACACAAAAAAAAAACTGGCCAAGAGCGAGTCGGACTCGCGCGCAAAGGATTCCGAACAAATCATATTTTTTCAGGTTTAAACTACTACTACTACTAGTCTATAAGTAAAGAACTACATTACGTTTCTTTTTTTTTTTTTTCAAAATTTTGGTCCTATTGGTTTTGGAGATAAGGCATTGGTCATTTTCCATCTATTTTCTCAAATAACTAAAAATAAACCTAAAATAGTAGTAGCATTACAGTTTAATTCTTTTTTATTTCTGACTTGCACCCCAAAGTGGCCCATATTCCAAATTCATTTATTTACGTTAAACGTTCGTGTTTGGTTCACAGATATACATGTGTGCACCAAATTTCAACTCAATCAGTCGACTAGATTCGAAGTAAATTGGCTATGACAGACAGACGCACGAGTGATCCTATAAGGGTTCCACTTTTACATTCGGATGCACGGAACCCTAAAAAGGGGCCACATTTTGGCGTACGTAATTTTAAGCAGAGTTTACGTCGTTGATCATGAGCCCTTTCAATCGGCGTTACTCCCCGGCCACATACCCTGCCCGTCCCGCTGCCCCTCTGCTCGTACGCAGCTAGGATTCAGTACGGACGCAGTGCGCGAGTGTTCATACAAATAACACTATGGCTATTTCGGTCCCTCAATAATCTTTCCGAAATAGAGATTCACAAATGACGGAAATCGGATCTAGTGCATAAACTACCATATAAATAGTTCTACGACTACTCCGGACTGTCCGGACCGTATTTTCACGAATTCGGTTCGGATTCAGATCGGACGTAGTGCGAAACTGCTCTTATTATCTATTGATTATTCTAGATACCGAATCTAGTCTCAACTCAATACCCCACAACTGGACCCTTTTTGCTTGGACGCCCACATATAATCCTACAAACTGCAATTTCCATAAACGTTTAACCAACCATGAATGCCAAAACAGTTACCAAGTAAGTAGTGCTTTGGCACGACTTCTAACAATGCCTAAGCTATTAGTGATAATAAGCGTGATGATATGTATGTATGTTAAATTATGGCACGCATCCAATCAAATGCTTTATGTTGTATCGAGAGTAAAAGAACAGTACAAAGTTTTCCTTGCTTATTTTCCTGCAATAAGCAATGAATGTTGATAGGGAACATAACATGTTAGTATTGCTTGAAGTTTCCTAAGTAACGGTTTGAATGACCCAGTGGGAAGAAGTAAGAACTCGACAAAAATGATATGAATTTTCTATTTGATAAACAATTTTGGGGCAATTCTCAAAAATACTGCCCCGAGTCTTCATTGAAGTCTTTCAGTGGCAACAGGAATAAGGGAAATTTATATTACAAGAAGACTTGACTTTACCATAACCACGTCAGGCAAACATACTGGTTCCTGCCAGAGTCGCAGGAGCGTTTGAAAGTCTCCGCGGCCCTGACACAGACAACTGAAGAAACACGAGGGGGGTTTTAGTCAGTAAGAGTCTGACACGCCTCCCCGCTCCACACTTCCAGAGCGGGAGAAGTCACTGATAATATGCCAACCTCAACAAAAAAGGCAAACATACTGGTAATTAAGTAGCTGTTTTCAACAGAAAGGATGATGCTGCTACCTATAATCTTGACAAAACCTGTTTACGACATTCACAGGTAGGTAAACCACATGAACCATATTCATAATCCGTGCAAAGCAGCAGATTATAATACAATCCACGTAAATAGAAAATTAATCCCAAACATGGAACTTAAGCAATATTCTTCGTCAGTAATATTTGATGTGCAAATAAACAGAGGTAAGTATGCTAAGTTTATTGCTTCATGAGAACCTTATACGGCCAAAGTATACTGACGCTATTACTAGAGATTATACGAATATAAGAAGATCGGCAAGTGAACATAATGAGTGTCAAACTACTATAATGTAATCCGTGTGGATATCAAGGATAGAATAATGAATCGATGCTTGGTTTGGAAGAGCAATATTGGCCTGCCTTCACTCACTATGGTCGAGCCATAGCTTTTTGTGTTGATCTCTGGTACGTTTCCTTGCCAGAGTGAGAGTCTATCCAAAGCGTAGAGGCACAATAGGTTCAGGTCCCATCACTACCATGCTCGACCACCTTCTGGTGAGTTCGTTCGCTGCATCGTTGCCTCAGGAATTGCTGTGTCCTGTGATCCATGAAATGGTTACATTGTTCTGTTTACCCACCTGGTTTAAGCGTTAGTGACTTCTGCCCAGAGTTAACTGTGTGGCTGTTCAGCGCTTGCAAACTTGCCATACTGTCCGAGAGTATACGTGCCGAGAGGTCCTTAACATCCCTAGCTAGGATGGCTGAAGATGCCAGGGAAATTCCCAAGCACTAGGCTTGGGAGACTGTGTTATGGACCCCCAGTGGTGTAGCTATGTGGATGTTGAAGTCCACCGAGAAGATTCCCGCACCTGTGCCAGTACCTGTTTTGGATCCATCAGTCAAGATCCGCAGTTCAGCGGTGGTCCTCATGCAGACGATTCGAGTTGAGTTTGGTAATGAGGTCATTAATTACCAGATTCCATGAGGCGAATTACTCGTTTGCTTAACATGTTAGTAATCCAGTCAATTAGTACCTGTTCTACACCATGCTTGGAGAGGGCGGCACGAGTGCTGGAGAAATTTGTCTTGTCGAAGCCTCCTTCGATGTTATGAACATGCCCAGGCAGGTACCTTTCTGGTGAATCGCTCATTCGATCTGGCTTACCACCAGGTGAAGAGCAGATGTCTGTCGACTTACCCGAGCTGTATGCATGCTGGTTACCATGTAGTGATACTGCTTTTAAGGCGCCATCTCGCAGCTCCCTTTCACACAGTCTTTCCATCGTCTTTAATAAGAATGAGGTTAGACTTATGAGTCGGTAGGATTTGGCGTTTGTATAATCACTCCTACCTGGCTTAGGTATAAATATTAATTTCACTTCCCTCCATCCTTTTGGAACGTATTTAAAGGCCAGGCACGCTCTCATTAAGGGCACCAGTCTCGTTGCAACCGCGTCCCAATCCCACTGCAGTAGGGCTGCAAACACCCCATCGGGCCCAGATGTCTTGAAAGTATGTAAGCTTTGGATGGCCCATTGGAGTTTCTCCAGTTTAATCATCCTGAGTTTTAGGTTGGCGGGCCCAGTAGTACTCTGTTGCGCCAATATTTTCCTTACCCTGTATGCTTGTTGGCAGGATTCAATGCTTCCACAGAACATTCTCACTCCTGCAGTTCGCCTGATCCTGATACTTTTTTTGTAGCTGGATTTAGTCGCATAATAAGCGTCCTAGCCCACATCCGCACATGTATGGGCAGGCAGTATAGTAGCTGCTTATCATTGACTCTGTGAGCTGGCTTACCTGTGCGTCGATTCGCGTCGTATCAACAAGACTCATCGAGAAGCTTAGTGACGCCAGGCTAGAGTTAAGATTGCGCTTATATATGGCTCTGTCCGTGTTGCGCGAATTACGCCGTGGGAGTGTAGTACACAGACCTGGATGTCAAAGTATTAGGATCCGCACCTACCTCCTTGGCCTTCTGTTGCAAGAGTGAGGTCTATAATTGTACGACTGCGTCTGGTTACAAATGTTGGTTCGGAACCTGTGTTTAGTAGGGACAGGTTAGCTGTGAACAAGTTGTCCACTAAAGCCTTACCTACCTCTTGCATTATGCGAGTCCATACCCCACAGAACCCTAAAAAAAAGTTTTTGTCGAAAATTTTTCCTTCACGTATTAATATAGATGTCATTAATATATAGATGAATATTAAATAGGGATATAGAATATTCCCATACCAGAGGAAAACATAACTGTATAAGAAAGAACTATATTGACAGGCAGTATGCTACAAATATCAAAGACGCTCAAAAAGTTTTTTGATATTAAGACATCAAAAACAATGTATCTCTTAAATAGTCACTTTTACAGAAATGAATACATCCAAAACCAGTGAGAGAAAAGTAGGAACCGTCAAAAAAGATGACAAAGTTAAAAGATAGACATGACTTTATGAAATTATCTACACAATGCTATAAGGTCTGCTACATTTCACACTTCACCCGTATCGATTCTTACACTTCCGCAGTGCACACTCGTACTGGTATACAAAAAACGTAGAGTGCTGAGTCCACAGAGAGTGCAGAGAGGGTAAACATACACCTTTGGTGCGCGCCAAGGTTGCAGCGTGTTTGCGAATTTTCCACCTTTGCAGAGCTGCTTGCAACGACGGTGGATCTTTGGATGGAAGTTTTTCTTTGAAGAACGTTTGGTTTGTATTAGTAATGGATTATGCGTTAGGCGTCCATTACACGGTAAGTCTTGCTGTCAGTTTTACCACAGTCAATGTTGTGACTGGCGGATAACTGATCGTCTAGTACGCTGACTGATGGTTGAATGAAAAAATCTACATATTACTTTAATTTTTCATCATTCAACCATGAGTCATGCATGACTTTTGGAATTGACCGACTGGAGGGACAGGCGTGTAAATAGCCGAGTATACATGCGGGTTTGAGGACTTGTTACAATCTGACACCAGGATTGCGTGCCGATTCAAAATGGCTATATCTGTCTAAATATTTTTTAAATTGGGAGAGGTGGCAGCAGACGGCGTATGGTGGTCTACCTTCCCAGTAAAGAAAGCGGTACCTGATTTTTCCTTGTCCAGTCTCGAAGGACTTTACAAGTGGCCACCTGTCTCGTGCAAGCTGTCACCTCCGTTTGTTCTTGAGCACAAATTACACGGATGCGGTAATATGGATTATTATTAATTCCTGTTAAATTCTCAATGCTTACGGGATAGTACTCAGGATTTTAATGTCTTGCAGGGGACTGATGTCTTCGAATTAAGACACACGCGGGTTAGATGGTGCGTACCGAGCGGTCGCACTTTGACACCTGAAAAATCATGGCCGCACTCACATGCAAAGCCAGACGCACACACACACCGTGACACCAACCAACTTTGAAACTAAGAGGCGGTTCCCGCCACACCACTGACGGATGCATGAGCGTGTAACGGACGCCTTAGAAGGAACAACTTCTGTTTTAACTATGGACATTACTCCTGTTTATTTAAAACTTAAGCAACCAAGTAACAACTCAAGCTTTGGTATATACTCGTACCTACTGTCTTAAAATTCGCTGAATTCATTAATTCATTTAGTACACTTATCATAATTTTCGAATTCAAACTTTGAAACAGCAACTGTATCGCAAAAGGGATTTAGGAGTTATGATAAATTGGTAAGTAATGGTTTGGTTATTATAATCTACTTTGTGGAGCCCTAGGGGACTGCAATGCTGAGGATTAAATTTGAGTTTGCACCAAATTAATGGCAGATGTTCTGCTGCGAAATTACAGTAACTTATCAAACCTAGAACGGGAGAAAGGTGCTGTGTAGATGCGTAGTAGAAATATTTTTATGTACCACTACCATCCGCACTAGGCCCGCGTGATGGGACATTAAAAGGCTGATGATGATGACGATGATGAACACTACCTTCTGCCAGTAGCGGCTTCGCCCGCTTGGAATTAGTACTTCTCCCATTATAAATATAGCCTATGTACTATTCCAGACTATAATTTATTTCTTTGCTAAATTTCATATAGATCCGCTCAACTGTTCTGGCGTGATTGAGAACTTTCGCGTTTATCTAATACTAGCTTCTGCCAGCGGCTTAACTCGTAGGGTAAAATGTAGAATCCAGGTTATAATCTATTTGTGTGCAAAATTTCATTCAAATCCCTTCAGCCGTTTTTGTGTGATTGAAACACAAACATACAAACTTTCGCATTCATAATAATAGTAGGATCTTAGACTATAATTTCATAGTCTAAGAGTAGGCTATAATATGAAAATCTCGTGTCACGGTGCTTGTGGTTGCACTTCACCGTAACGACTCGACCGACTTTAAAGTTTTTTTTTTAATAAATTTGTTACGTATGAGAATAGGTCGTGAATTATTTTTTTCACCATCCTACCCCCACCCCCCATTTTTTAATCGCAGAACAACGTTTGCCGGGTCAACTAGTAAGCCGTTTCGGAGGAGTGCAACCACAAACGCCGTGACACGAGATTTTTATATATTACAGAAGTGAAGCAAAATAGAAAGTTAGCATCTATTTAATATTAGAATTTAAAATTGTTGTTAGTTATTGTTGTTAGTTATTGTTGTTGTTGTTGGTTGTTGTTGTTGGTTGTTGTTGTTGTTGTTGGTTGTTGTTGTTGGTTGTTGTTGTTGGTTTTTTCGCATAGATATTTCTAGGGAGAAGGGAGTCGAGAGCGGCGGCGTATCGGGGGCATCGTGGCACGACGCTTGCCGCCGTCACGGCCTCGAGTTGATTCGAGTCGATTCAACTTTCGACCCCTTTTTACGAAAATTACGTGGACGGAGAAGTATGAAATTTGGCACAGTAAATATTTATATTTAGTGTGCATTAGAAATATATTAATAAAAAAAAACATTACACACACAACCATGCCTTTGACATGTACTAGTATGTACTTACTCTTTTGTTAATGGTTCACAGTCATGACAAATCGAAGTATTGTCATGTTATGTTTTATAGTCTTTGACAAGAAAACCTTATTTGAATTGATTATGGTCGAATTTCGATCACCGGGCGACCACTAGTATTCTTAATTCTTTATTGTACACCAAATCTTAACATAAAATAAAGTCATTACACAGTTCATGTACAAAGGCGAGCTTAACTCAGTTGAGTTTTCTCCCAGCAAACCTAGTAATAATAAATAGGATTTTTTTGCAATAGAGACTATGCCTAAATTAGTTTGCAGCGAAAAAGTTAACACACATACAGCCAACGAATCTAATTTTGAACTTTCAGATGAGATTTTTGTCCGTGTTTACCGATTCGGCCACGTAGCAATTCCCGGTCGTAATTAATGCATTTCTCGATCCCAAGTGTCCCGGTGTCCCGGCCTGTTCAGTATTCATGAGAGGGCCTACCGCTAGCACATTACACCCAGATCTGCTTGCAAGTAGTTTCGGATTAGGCTGCCCCACTCACGATTGCGTTTCACTTAGAATTAAGTAGTTTCAAGTCCTCGTGAGCAATTTGTAAACGTTGTTTCAAGGAAGTTAGATAAGTTTGAGTTGTGAGTTCCTCTGGTTACGTTAGTTTGTACGGTTAATGTATTAATTTTACTACGTTTATTATCAGTATTGCAAATAGTGTGTATTTTTTTATTGTATCTCGATTTTACACGTCTTCACCAAGATTGAGTTATTTATGTATGTATCATGTATGGTATGTATGTTGGGCTGGTTTCCGCAACTCCACGTACAAGGCGCAACGTTGAGTTACCTATTATTTGATCAAAGATATGAAGAGCCTATAAATTCAAATATAATTTACATATTAAGGCCCTACTACCAACCCGGGCCTGCGGACGGCGAGTAATGGCTAGCTCGCCGTCCGATCAGCACCAGGCCCGAGAGTCGACGGCGCGTAGTGTTCCACGCGCGCCTCAAAGAGTTGTCAACATTCATGACGGGGCCCGTCATAGCCGATACCTGCCCAGGGGTTTAGGATAAATTCGAATCAGAGTTACCTCGCCTCTGGGCACTCAGGGCAGGGAAGGAACAGGGGTGGGTTTTAGTCAGTAAGAGTCTGACACGCCCTCCCGCTCCACCCTAGAGCGGGAGATGTCATTGAAGGATTTCCCACCCTACAAAAATAAAGGCCCTACTACCAGCCAAGTGGAGGGCTCCACTTGGCTGGTAGTAGGGCCTTTTTTTTTGTAGGGATTCATTGAATAAAAAATCGTAACATAGCATAGAAAATAAATGTTAAAAAATCCTACGTCAAGTTTGTTATAAAGAGGAGAAAGTATTTTTACGTTGTTAAAACAGGACTCAAAATGTTTCGTATCCAAAGTAGTAAGCAAAATTGCCAAAAACGGCCGTTTTTGGTACTTTTGCTTATTAAGGATACGATACTTTTTTATTCATTGAGGGCGCCACTTGGCCGGTAGCAGACCCTTAACCGTGTGGGGCGGTAACTTCCTGTGTGGGGGAAAGTGGTCACCCTTCGTACAAGGGGCACATGCGTACTACAGTGACACTAACAGAAAAAACTGGCCAAGTGTGTGTCTGATTTCGCACATTAAAGGTTCCGTACCAAATATTTGTATTTGTTAGTAAAGTATATACGTAATAATAAACGTTATCACCAAAATTCAAGTTCATAGGTCAATGAGAAGTTAAAAAATTCTTCGTAACAAAATTTTGTAACAGACAACGGACGGACGGACAGACAGACAGACGGACACGTGAGTGACAACAATAGGGCTCCGTTTGGACCCTTCGGGTACGGAACAATAAAAACTCCAAGTGCGTGTCGGATTTCGCACATTAAGAGCTCCGTGCCAAATATTGGTATTTATTAGTAAATTTTACTTAATAATAAACATTATCACCAAATTTCAAGTACATAGGTAAATGGGAAGTTAAAAAATTCTTCGTAACTAAATTTTGTGACAGACGACGGACGGCGAACAGACGTTTGGACCCTTTTAGTACGGAACCCTAAAAACTAAATGGCGCAAAAAATTAGCGTTTGCAAAAAAATAAATCGGTCGCTTTGTGGATAATAAACACATAAGTGAGGATAAACCTTGTTAGGGGAGCGTGGTCACCCTTTGTACAATAGGCACATACGTACAGTGACAATTATAGAAAAAGTAAATGGCGCAAAAATTTGCGTCTGCAAAAAAAAAAAAGTTCGCTTTCTAGATGATAAACACATAAATGAGGATGTTTAAACCTTGTTAGAGGAAAGTAATCACCCTTCATACAAGAGTTCAAGGGGCACATAGTACGTACAGTGACCATTTCAAAAAAACTATATGGCGCAAAAATTCGCGTTTGCAAAAAAAAATTGTTTGTTTTGTGGATGTTAAAAATTATTTTATTTAAACCTTGTTAGAGGGAAAGTGGTCACCCATCGTACAGAAGGTACAGTGACAATTACAGAAAAACAAAAACAGGCTAAGTGCGTATCGGATTTAGCAAATTTAGGGTTCCGTACCAAATAGGTATTGGTATTTGTTAGTAACGACGAGACGACGGACAGACAGACAGACAGACGGCCAGACCCTTCGGGTACGGAACCCTAAAAAGTAAAAGGAGCATAAATTCGCATACGAAAAATAAAAAAAATAAAACGTCGCTTTGTGGATGATAAACACATAAGTGAGGATAAACCTTGTTAGTAGAAAGTGGTCACCCTACACACAAGGGTACAAGGGGCACATATGTACAGTGACATTTACAGAAAAACAAAATGGCGCACAAATTAGAGTTTGCAAAAAAAAATCGTTCGCTTTGAGGATAGACAAAGACATGCCAGCCACTATGTTGCTTGACGAAGACGTTGAGTAATTTTTTTACTGACGATCGCATTGCAATTACAATTCAATTTTTCATTGTTTATTTCGCCTTTTTTAAACTTATCTAAATTAGCAATAACTTATTACTCTGGATTAGTCCAAATTTATACTTATTTCTGGATTAGTACAAACACGCAATTTGATTTTTCTGCGAGGCTCGGGGTGCATTCGGACAGTAGTACCAAAAAAAGGCACATTCGTACGCCTAGAATGTATTGACTTTTTACTTTTGCAATCAATAAAATAATTATTTTGTGCCATATCTCCCAAAGTAACAAACAAATGTTTAATTATTTACTAAAAGTTTAAATTGTCAAAGACTTATTATAAATATCTCATTTAGACTGTATTCATTGTTTAGAATTACCAATATGTGATGTGAACTAAGTGTAAATTTTTGTAATTTTCTACTCGAAGAATTGAAGCTAAATATAAGTCAAGTTATATATTATTAAGTTAGTTTTAAGATTAATACGTTTTTTATGAATAAAACTTTAGAAAATTAAATGGACTTTTTAATTACACTGTCTGAATCTACCCCACACGTGCGGAACATTCGTACAAATATCTTATCCTAGAAAAATCGCTATAGCTCTTTTAAAATAATAGTTTCAGATTTTTTTTGTAATTAACTACGATATAATATATTATTATGTGGGCTTCCAAGCAAAAAGGTTACAGTTCTGCATTTAGTTGCCGAGATACCTATAAGTACGCAGTTTTGTAAAGGTGAGTGAAAAAATTGCATTCTCGATTTAAATTAATTATTAATTAATGCTCAATTATTTAGAAGTTCATATAGTAAATACTTTATATGATGTTCTAAGTACCAGAAAATTTAACAGAAAAGTTAATTGAAAGAAACTTAATTTGAGAAAAATGTTTTTCTCAAATCAAGCTTTTTTAGTTTCAACTTCAAATGTCTGATAAAAAAAAATTGCCAGTTTTTTAATATTTTTTAATCCATATTATAAATTGATTGTTTTAGATACCGAATCTAGTCTTAACTCAATACCCAACTACTAGATCCTTTTTGCTTGGACGCTTAGTATTACGCTTAAGTGCTAAAATTAAAATAATTTAATCAATAAATCATAAAATTAAAAATAAAAACGTAAAAATTGTACGAGGGTTGACCATTTTCCCCATACACTTGTTTCTAATGAAACTATATACCACCACATACCTACAAATTATTCGCCAATCTAGAAACCACGTGTATCGATCCTATTTATTCAAGGGTAATACCAAATATGTGGTAATACGTGACCTCATTCAAAGTTTCAGGCATGGAATAGAATATCAGAAATACCAATTGGTACAATGTTTAGTAAATTAACGCCCGTAATTCAGTAATGACATTAGGCCAATTTAGTATAGGAAGACCAGAGCCTAAAGACAAAGAGACTTTCTATCAGCAGTAACTATGGATTGTCGAAAAGTTAAGAACATCACTATCAGTACATGTTATAAGACAAAGTCCCCCGCGGCGTCTATCGGTTGTCTGTTTATTTGCGACAAACTTAAAAACTTCTGAACGAATTTTCATGCGGCTTTCACCAATTCAGAGAGTGATTCATCAGGAAGGTTGAAGTATATAATTTGTACCCGTGCGAAGCTAGGGCTGGTCGCTAGTATTTAATTAGATTGACATGCGCTACCTAAATGTCATGGGGTCAATCCCAAACATTTTGGCAGTAGGGATCATTTCTGGGTACAAAAATAATAATTCCATTAAGTCCATAAGTTAGATTTTATTAAATGATAATATAATATTTATTCACGTATTTTTTGCTTTACAAGATCAATATGCAAAGACAAAGATATAACACAACAAAAGTTCAGGAGTGGGGGCTGTTACGTCCCTTGTAGGTATAAAGTGGTACATTTTTTACATATATGTGTGACGTTACGTGAAATTTCAACTGTATCGTCCTCATTTTTACCCGACTGCCCCAGAAGGAGGGTAATGTTTTGCGAGAGTATGTATGTTTGTATGTATGTGTGTATGTTTGTATGTCTATTTCTTTAGCACGCGCTGTAACCTAAACGGATTTTACTAAATGAGGTATTATTAGATTGGTCTTAACCGCCGAAGTGGCATAGGCTAGATGAATTTAAAAAAAAAAACAAAATGGCAACCGCCATTAGCTAAGTGTAGTCGTATTTTTTGTGACCTGGTCATGTGGGGTATCAAAATAAAGAGCTCGAGGAGATGATTCCAAATATAATATAAAAAAACCCGACTGGTAAAAAAAAAACTAAAAAAATCCAAACAAGTCACTTTTCAAGCAGTCTGATGCAGTTGGTGGCATAAATTCTGTGACTGAACTAAAATAAATTCCAACTAAGATAACGTATGCCACTTAGATTAAGCAACAAAAATAAGTTTTGGCTAAGTTAAAACAAATATAGTGGTCATTTCTGCTAACAAAAAGAGGATCATTTTTAAGGTATTTTTTTTGTTTATAAAACTATCAGTAATAAGGTTTTTTTTTACTATTGGCAGCTATGACGGCCATTATTCGATATAATATCAAGCAATTGATGAACATTTTAATTCAACAGGTGACGGGGTTCTCTATTTGTGAGAAAAAAACGCCAATTTCATATGCAAGGACCTAATACACCCGGGCCTGCGGACGGCGAGTAGTGGGTAACTCGCCGCCCGATCAGCACCAGGCCCGAGAGTCCACGGCGCGTAGTGTTCCACGCGCGCCTCAAAGAGTTGTCAGCAAATAGGACGGGGCACGTCATGGCCGATGCCTGCCTGAGGATAAATTCGAAAGAAATACCTCGCCCTTGGGCATTCAGGGCAGGGAGCAACAGGGGGGGGTTTTAGTCAGTAAGAGTCTGACACGCCCTTCCGCTCCACCCTAGAGCGGAAGAAGTCATGGGATGACTTCCCATCCCCAAAAAAAAAAAAAAATTAAAAGGTCCTAATACATTGCAAGTTAAAAGCTTGTAAAAAAAAACAGTAACATGTTAAGGTGATCCAATAAGATTCATTGTTTAATGCAATGGTTTTTTTATGTTCTGTCTGTATACATTTGTACTCCCATCATAACAGTTTTCTTTCTGTTTTTTTGTGAAAGCGTTTCACGTTTCGTGGCGTTTCATTTGAGTCTTTTTTTTTCAAACCCTAGGCACTGGATTGCGTTACTCAAGTTAATTACGTTATTTTTTTTTCAAGTTTCGCGTGTTGTGTAACCTGTTTCGGCGTGGCCGGTATTTTTTCTACTTTTTACTTCGCGGCTTATACTTAATTCTGCTGTGAATTTTTAACAAGTTATGAAAACAGAATTTCCGTTTGTACGAGTATATCTGAAACATGCTATATTATGCTGGGATGGGTTTTTGAAAGTTCAACATACATATTATTTTGTAGGTTGTAGCTTCTTCTTGAAAATGCAACCTCAAAGGCTTGTTATACCTACTAAAGTAGGTACCTAAATGGACTGCGGATTATTTTTTGGCCATCTCCTGTGCAATTCTTCATCAGAATTGGGTATTTTTATGCAAATAGTGTTGGGAACACTAGCCGCTCTATTTAATCCCAGTTCTTTATTATGAGGGGTCTCAATCAGCCTCCTAGATCCGATGCTGGATTACGTAATACCCGCGAAAGTCCTATCAATATTCATGAGTAGACGATCGACGATGAATAGTCGATGAGTGTTGGACGTGTCGATGTCGTGTCGATATGTCGATTCGCTTTCCATGTTGGACGTTACTAGTTTTCGAAGTTTAAAAATAAAAATTCCGAATTTAGTTTCTTTCTAAATTACATTCATTGAAGAGTACAAAAATAGATGAAAAAATTATTCTGTCCTTCCCGAGGAACTTTAAATTACTGTTAGTTATATTTAGCGATAACGTTTTTACTACGCATTATAAAACGACCGTCCTTTTTAATGCAGACAAAACTCTGACAGGCAAAATCAACGTCCAAAAAACAGGTTTTCATTATGAGAGTTCCCTCTGAACCTCCGTTACATTAGTATGCAAATTTTTCATATCACCCCGCGACGAATGGCCAGACTATCAATCTAAAGCGTCCAGGTGTCGGCCCGTTGTCATGGTAACGATCTCCTTTGTTCCACCGCTTTTAACGATGTAACTTGATTTTATTAGGGACGTTCAAGTTTTTGTCCAAGTTACGAATGCGATTTATAACCCTTTTGCAGCTGAACAATTGTGTTTAACTAGCCCTGCTGAAGAGCTAATAAAGATGTATTGAAGCGCGAACATAAATTATAATCATGACGATTCTACATTGTCATAAAGGAATAAAACATGTTGACGTTTGAGTAAAAAATAACAAGTTTAAATCCGAGTGCGAATACGAATAACTCATAAAACGAGCGACACATTTTTCTATAGAACTGAATTTCAAAGGACAGACTTCCAACGCGGACAGACAAGCTTTTTTGTGAAAAAAGTGACAGTCACACATGTGTGCCTGTCACTTTTTTCGCAAAAATGTCGGCCAGAGCCAGTAGCAATTATTATAAAAACGAAGTGTCCGTTTGGCCGCCCGTCCACTAATACCCCTCAAACCCGCTGGAAATCCAGCCTCGAAATAGACATCCAGGTCAAACGGAGTCGTGCAAATTTTAAAACAAATTGACCTAGATTTAGTGTCTCATAAATATTAAATTTTTGCTCCGTTTACCCGATAAGCTTTTGCGCCAAAGTTATTCCAGTTCCATATGCAAAATTGGATCGGCATACGAGATTGTTTGTACTGAGAGGATTAATAGCGATTTATAGGAGAGTACCTACATTTACGTGATTTCAGTAGTTATTAAACTGATTGGCTATGCCTGCGTAACTACAAACGTTGTGTAATATTGTTTTCCCTGTTTTGATTTATCTTATTATACCTACCGGTGTGTGTTATTGACTGGTGTTCGGCAAGTCGGAGGTCTGTCTATAGGTCAGCCCGAAGCAAAAAGGCTATGATCTAAGTGAGTTGACGAACAAAAACCATAATTTTCGTCTAGCGTTCGAAATTCAGTACCTACCTCATTTAAGATTACTGAAATATGTTACCAACCGATAGTGATCCTAAACAAAGCCATGAAAGAGCTCCCCCCAAAGAGCTTACTGCGATATTTTTTTCTAGTTGGCCACGAACAGTACGATTTAAGAAACCAGCGTATAGTAAATTTTAAATCCCATTGTGATATGTCATAGTACAGAGTGCCGAATTCACCACAGGCGAACGTTGAAACGAAACTAAGCCATTAAGTCGTTTTAAAAATTAATAGCCCATTCGAAACTAAGCTTAGTGGTCGTTATTCACGGTTCGTTTCAAATACGCGTGGAAATCGCCTGTTTTACGTACGGTGACAATTTTTTACGCCATTTTCAAATCAACTTTCTAACGCTTAACTGATTATTATTACATTTTCTACATCACGGTAGATTGGGTTAACAGCATGAATTTTTACATTTTTTATTGAGGTTCCGCTTGTCTTAACGCGTTTTTAAGCGCGTAGGCGGCAGAAACTCTAAGGTGCGAAGACAGAGGTCGTAAGAAACTGAATAAAAAACTGACAACAGTAAACCTTGCTTTTTCTGCCATTGATGTCAATGACAAGGCCCCTTAAAATCTAACAACATTCTTACTCGAAAATCATGAGCCTCTGGATATCCTCTTTGAGCGTTCATTGAATCCACCAACACCAATATTCGCTTTCAGACTATCAGGCTGAAATCTAAATTTGAATATTCGAGCATAAACTACGCGCGTCCGTATCGCTGAATCGCTTACACACAGCGATGCATCGCTTTAAATCATCACTCTGTAAATGGCAGAAAACATTGTTCGGGGTTTGCGTTGTTCGAAAATTTCGCTGAAGGCACGTTTCAGCGACGTTGCATTATGCCATGGTTCATTCGGCTGCGGCCGCTTTTAAGCGGTTAAAACTTGATTTACATTACCTATAGTTAATGGCCTGATGAAATTTATTTACATTTCCGTGTTCAAGTTGCGCTTGGAAATTCAAGTAATTAAAATTTTTGTTAAATAATAATGCCGTCGTTCAGGATTGTGATGCGGTTTTGCATTTACAATAGCCATCTAGCTGAAAATAAGTTGAAATGGTTTGTTTTTTGCTAGCAATTTCATGGCGCTCATATACTATTTAAGTAGCCTAATAAATACGCATTGTATCACCATTCCGTAATCTAAAGTACAGCTATCGTAATTGGTTTGGCTTTTTGACTAAGAAGTCATCCAAATACTGGAAACAGTAGTGTCGACATCGCATTACTTCAACAAACAAACGTGGTAAGTTTGCCCTATTATTTTCAGGATGGGAAATCAGCGGCGTGTCAGACTCTTGCTGACTAAAACACACCCGTGTTCCATCAGTTGCCGTTCCAGGACCGCGTTGACTCTTTCGAGCACTCCCGCGACCCGGTAAGAGCGGTTGCGCACTACGACCGATACTTATCCAATACTTATCCGTGAAATAACGGTCCGGCGTGGTCGTAGAACAATTTGTATGGTAGGTTACGCACTACCGATCCGAGTTCGGTCCGAGTTTTCTATAGATCTGTATTTTGACGGATAAGTATCGGATAAGTATCGGACGTAGTGCGCAACCGCTGTAAGTTTGTCCTGCGCGCTGCGTTGCGAAGTCCGAACGTCACGTTTGGAAACTCATTTAGCACGAACGGTGCCGTGATGGATGTCTTTGGTATTTCTTTAGGATTGACGCGTACCTGTATTCTTTTATATCCTTTCAGAAAGTCTATCGTCGAGAATGGTGCTGATTCTCTTATTCAATAACTAAACTAAAATAAGAGAATCGCTATCTTTTACTAAGAGGCAGTGCGAGAAAAGGACGGCTATAGCTATGAATTAGCTTAGAGATGTCAAACTAGTTTACGCCTTGAGCTTCACCGTGTTTTTAATCGACATGTTTTTACGTGTACCCTTAATTTGTATGGAAATATCGTAGTAACTAAATTTGACAGCTCTAATTTACGTCCGTCTCTTTCTTGTTTTTTTAGAGAGAAAAAGATATGAATAGACTAAATTAAGTTTAGTTTGTGCACAACAGAATCCGCACCAATACCTGACATCCAGAAAGATTGTGGGTGAAGTCGTGAATGTGGCTAATAGAGTACCTTTAAGGGATGAAAGAAATAATATTAAAGCGTTTGGTTGTCACGTGGTTTTAGGGTCCAAGATTGGATAGCTAAATAGCTTAATAACCAAAAAGCGTAGGTAGGTATACAATATTGTAGATTCCCCATCCCAGGAGTTTGTTCCCTTGATATTTTTCGATTTTCACCCGGGCAAAGCCGCTGGCAGAAGCTAGTTGCCTATAACTCTATGATCATATTTTATGTGTCTTTGTCTTTCTAATGGACAACCCGCTCATCGGTTCTAGACAAATAAGTCACGTGACAATTCTCTCCGCAGGTATTGTCATTGCCATACAATTTGTACTAAGCGTTTGGCGTGTGTTGTTTATAAAGCCACCGCGACGAAACAATCGCCGCCATGCGTGTTTGGGATTCCTGTGGTAGGTAACGTGGTTTCACACTATCGGGGACTCGACTTCTGTGATGTAGATAAATGCTTGTTACTCGTAGTCCTCAGCCCAATAGATTATGTGCCGCAGTCGCGAGATTGTTATAAAGAGTTACTGCGGCTCTGAACGCACAGGCAACTGAAGGAACACGGGTCGATTTTAGTCAGTCCCACCTTCAAAAATAAGCCCAATAGATAATGAATTACTGGAACCAATGGAATAGAGGAAGTAATGATAGTGCACCGACCCCAAGTAACATGGTACAAAGGTAACAAGATGATGATAATATTAGAAGTTCAGAAACTAAATGCGGATAGCACAAAAACGATGAAATGTGCACTTACTATGTTTATGGTAGCCGCCAGATAAATTTGCAATTGATTAGCTTGACCTTTCCCAAATAACTCTTCGTAATCGTTTTTCATTATTAGCCAATAATCACAAGGATCACAAGAGATGTTGATTCGGGACAGCTTAGCGGAACAGCTTAAAAAAACGGAAATAGTCATTATTTCCGTTTTTTTTTTTTTTTTTCAATTAAAAAATGACTAAATGTAGGTGGATCAATAAACGCTATAACAATTTTATCTGGCGCCTACCATAGCTTCTGAATTTCTCTTTACTAGAGAAAATACCAAGACATTTCTGTCTCTAAAGAGATTATCATCATCATCATCTGCCTTTTATTGTCCCCACTACTGGGGCACAGGCCTCCTCTCTGTGAGAGGGTGTGGGTGTGTGGCTCTAAAGAGATAAAATGCGCATATAGACAGCAATAAATGTCACTAAGGCGTATTTTTACACTAACAGGACAGGACAGTCTAGCTATATCCTGTCCGTGTGAAAATACGAGACGAAATTGATTGAAATGAAACGAAATCCGAATTGCCACTACGCCCTATGTGGTTATTTGAAAACTCACGACTCTACGCTTTTACATACGGTGGAAAAACTCCGCTTTTATGAATGCATCCACTGGGTGAAAATGAAAGATGACTAATTAGAATTGCTCAGAAAGAAAATACTTTATTAAATTCTGAAAAGTAGATGTATCAAAATAGTGTCAAATAATATTTATCTATGGCAGATTTAATCTAGCTTGAGCAATATAATAAGTACAATATGGAAATCAATATCCTGCAGTATCCCGATCCTAACCACACCCAATAAAGTGAATTTCCCGCTGAAGCCAATAAAAAGCCATAGAAATGAAACCATAATTTGGATGAGACCAGCGAACAAACGACGAAGCTACACACATGGTATAGCAGGAGTCCATAATGGAAATCAATAATCGATTCACCTCAGAAGCATGTTGAAAATCGTGACAAGACTGCGATGGCAATTTTTCATCGACAATCGCTTGGAACTTAATCGTGTGGAAAATGCAAGAACATCGAGCCACATCACTATCTGTCGGCAACTCTATACCTAAGTATCGATAGGTCGACTCGATTATTTTTGCGTCATAACGTTACCGATTATTTCCGTTTAAATCTGGTTGACGTAAGCGGAAATTAATGTTTTTGTGATTCTGATTTCGAAATGGCTGATACAGGTTTTAATTTAAAATAGTGCAATGCGAGTTAAGTTTACGCTATTGCATGGCGTAGTGATTAGGAAGCCTGTTTTGACGTATTTGATGATGTTGAAGTAACTAATTACTAACATGAAATCAGTGATCAAGCCCTCATTACACATGGACATTTAAATATCTGTCCAATTTAAACTTGTTTACAAAACTTAATTTTCTGAATCTACTCACTATTCTACACATCCATTACCCACAGTTCTCACACCCAATTCAAAAAGGTTTTAGTTAAATCAACATAAAGTTAAATGTTAATTTGCGAACACAATAAACATTTTAACGAACTTAAAAAGAAAAAGAAAACACATTTAGAAAAGTTATCTACAGTTGTTACTTAAAAGTCGACTATCGTTAAAGCAATCAACTAATGGAAAACAGTCACCCCATATTTTTTCTCGCTCCATTACCAAACACTATTATAAATACAAAAAACGTGATTTCATTTCAAATTAAATCTTATCGTAAGGTGAAAGAACTTGTTATTGCATATCACCACAAAAGCCTGACATATAAAATGGGAATTTTCACATGCAGTATTTGGCGTTGAAGTCACAAAATCAATTTGTAAGCGATTTATGACGAGGAAAAGTGTACTTTATTTTTTATGAAGACTTGAGTTTATATTTGGATGTTAATGAAATGCGGATAGTTCGAATAAAATGCTGAAGAAGGTTTATTAGCAGATGTCGATCGATACTCGTGTGAGTTTTAAACAAGGTTGCTTGTTAAATAAATGAATTTAAACAATAAGTATCAAAATGTGGAACACCCTTGAAAATATACTGTTTTCTGAGCAAAAAGAACATAGAATTTAGGTCATTGCCTTCCTAGGGTGATTGATAATAGTCTTCAGTGTTCTTCAAATTTTTAATATCAACTAAAAAAAATGTGTGACTATTTTAAAAGACGTACCTAATATACCTACATATTATTATTAGGTATTTCTTAAAAAAAAACCTCTTGTCACAAGCAAAAGTGGGTAGCAAAGCAACACAATTACAAAACGAAATATTATACAGTAACAATTTCGTGATTCACTGCCATATTAACATTATTACCGCGCAACAAGGGAATGTTCACATGACTATTCTGAAAATGTAATAATGATTACCATAAACAGTGTATCAACATTAATTAAAACATTTTGTTACGTAATGATTTATGTACCGTGAATGGGCCGCTTTAGGAACTGTCTATTACTAGATTTTTTTTAATAAACACAATAATTTGCTACTTTCATTGTTTCATCATCATCATCCACAGCCCGACTTCGCCCATTAATAGGCATAGGCCTCTCATTCCTTGTGCCTATCCCTACGCTCCTGTGCTAACCTCATCCAGGTTCTATCCGCGATGGCAACAATGGCATCTGCAAATTTTCTACTTTCATTGTTTCATCATCATCCATAGCCAGACTTCGTCCACTGATAGACATAGGCCTCTTATTCCTTGTGCCTAACCCGACGCTCCTGTGTTAACCTCCTCCAGGTTCTTCCCGCGATGGCAACAATGTCATCTGCTGATTTGCTACTTTCATTGTTTCATCATCATCCACAGCCCGAATTCGCCCACTGATAGACATAGGCCTCTCACTCCTTGTGCCAATCTCCACGCTCAGACAGCCTCTACCCGTCACAATGTCGTCTGTTCATCTGCTCACTTCATTGTTTGGTAAAATAATTCCTTTTAAAATAAGAGCTCTTCATTTTGTCAAATAATCTTAATTAGCTGATTCCGTGTAAACGACACAGTAAGTAATTAATTATTCAAGCAACAACAACCATAAAACAATGATAAAGCAAAGGTTAAATAAATAAAATGTAAGTAGTTATTCTTGTGTTTAACGTTTAGTGTTGTGCCATTGGCCTGTATCTCGAAATTCAATAACGAAAAGAATTTAAATGTCAGAGACAGACAACAAATTCGGTATATGAAAGTAAATTATCCCCTCTATACAAAGCACACGAAATAATAGAAATTCTAATAAATTACCCATATTCCGCCGGCTGAAGTGACTTTATCATCAAGTCGGAGCCCGCCTCAAATCTAATTTCCTTTTAATATGTCGAGCTCCTTGCAAGCGCGTTAACTAAATCTGTTATCCCTGCGAGAATGAAGGTTGAATACTAATACGCGAAATACCGATCATTTTGGGCGCGTTATAGAGCCGCGTTAAAGTTACATTCTCGTAATAGGCACAGAATATCGAGTTTATGAACAACTTCGTTATGAAAGCTGGGACTTACTACTTCTCTACATCTTACGCTCATAGAATAGTTTTCGTAGTTCAGCAAAACGTTGAATTGTACCTGTAAAGAAAAAAAAAAAGTGATTAATAAAACATTAGCACGACTTTGGAACTGCAACGTAACTGCGAGTTTTTGTGACATTTTAAAACGAAGCTAATATTAAAAGAGGGCAAAGAATCACGAATTCTCGACCCTCCCTTTAAAAACTTCTTAGTCAACGTTTCTTTTATTTATGACTGTTCGTTTGTTTGTGAACCACTATTTCTTTCTTCTGGTGATTACAAATGGGAAAATTATACATATCATGCGATGTAAGAATAAGAACAAACATTTCTTTTAAATATAATGCGATGGCTTACACGCGTATGGGTGATTCATGACTTGATTCTTGCCCTATTTATACTATAGGTATTCAGTAATTTGTTTGAATTTAAACAAAAAAAATTATTGGGTCATGTTTCCAGAGGCCACAATGATTCTATAATCCGAGTTTTTCATCAAAGAGAAAATAGCAGCTATCGTGGTCGTTTTTAAATGAGAGGTTTCAGGAAAGCGTAATGGGTAGCTCGCCGTCCGATCAGCACCAGGCCCGAGAATCGACGGCGCGTAGTGTTCCACGCGCGCCTCAAAGAGATGTCAGCAACACAGACCGGGGCCCGTCATGGCCGACGCCTACCCCCGGGAGGCAAAACAAAAAAAGATACTGACCACGAATTACCTGGAATGGATCTATGAGTAGGTAGGTATTACTTTGTAGAATGCTGAAGCGAAGCGACAATGCGACAACGGTGTAACAACACTTTTTCATAGAAAATGTTCTAATCAGTAAAACGTGTTGACGCATAGCCGCTTTGCTTCTGTCTGTTGAAGCCTAAATGACAAATACACATGGTTTGTTTCAATTACAAAGGAAATGCAACTGTAATCTAGAATCACAAAGGACATTCCAGTTAGTATGTCAAACCTTTTGTTTTCAGTGCAGTGGGATGGCAAAGTTGGCTGAATATTTCAGTAAATCAACAACTATGAAGCTAGAACTATGTTTATATTATGCAGTTAGAACGGCATAATTACACTATTTCTCTTGAAAATTACCTGCAAACACTTTAAGGCTTCACCCAGATAGGTGCTACGCGACAATACGATGACGTTTTTTCATAGAAAATTATCTGATTAAGTTATAGTGGTGACGGGAGGGCATTTTTGGGGATTGTCTTTATGTAGAACTTTGACGTTCGAAAAGTGCTGGCTCTCAGCCTAATTTGAATAAATGACTTTTGATCTTTTAATTTTGCTTTTGTTTTTATCATTGTCCCGTCTTGCTTGTCTAAAGGAGCCTTTTAGTTAGTCCTCCCAAACAGAAATACAAAAAAACCGGCCAAGTGCGAGTCGGACTCGCACACGAAGGGTTCCGTACCATTATCTATAAAAACGGCAAAAAAAACACATTTGTTGTATGGGGAGCCTTCGTAAACATTTATTTTGTTCTGTTTTTTAGTATTTGTTGTTATAGCGGCAACAGAAATATATCATCTGTGAAAATTTCAACTGTCTAACGATCACGCTTCATGAGATACAGCCTGGGGACAGACGGACAGATAGACGGACGGAAAGCGAAGTCTTAATAATAAGGTCCCGTTTTACCCTTTGGGTACGTAACCCTAAAAATTGACTCATAATGATTTCAGAAAGCAACAAAAACCTCTTGGCTCGCCTACCTATAACCTTATAAAGCTTAATTGGTGCACTGCAGTGAGTTAATAATGGTTCATACGAAGTACCCGAGTAAATGAAAGACGACTAAACGAGTCACATCCGCATCGTTTAATTAGCTTCACGAGGTGTGACGTCATATTATGTCCTTCTAGAGTATTATTAAGGACGAACCAATCCGTCCATTATTGGACACCTGTTGATTTTCGGATCAATTTTATCATCATTATCATTTCAGCCTAAAGACGTCCACTTCGGCACATATGCCTTTTTTAAGTTGGGAAACCATCAAATGACTTCTCCCGCTCTGGGTGGAACGGAGGGAGTGTCCAGACTCTTACTGACTAAAACCCACCCATGTTCCTTCAGTTGCTCGTGCGTTCCAGGCCGGCGGCGGTGACTCTTTTAAGCGTCGCCACATTGACCGGTCATAATTATGCTCTCTAACTGACAATTTAAGGGTGGAGAAAAGTATTATTGGGTTTTTCCAACTGGAAATTCTCACTCTAGCAGCTGGGTCTGGATTTGTACCTGGTTGATGGCCATAGGCTCGACTCCTATTGCATGGGACTTAAACATACCTGACGAAATGTGGGTGTGCACAACGCTGCTTAATCCATATGCTACCTAGCGTGATGTTACTTTCAAATCGTTTTGAACATAACATCACCTAAGGTTATACCTATCTTAAATGTAGTTCTTTCTTCAATCGATCGACGTTGATTGATTGGTGTAGTAGCTTTGACTAATCGACGGATACCAGTCGATAAACAATCGACCGGTCGACGTCGACTAATCCATTATACCATCGATCGACGGTCAATCGATTGGTTTAATAGAAACCGTCGATCGACGTCGACTAATGCATTCTACCATCGATCGATGGCATACATCGACGATCGATCGATGGGGTGGGAAATCATCCAATGAATTCTCCCGCTCTGGGTGGAGCGGGAGGGAGTGCCAAGACTCTTACTGACTAAAACCCATCCCTGTTCCTTCCTGCCCTTAGTGCCCGGGGGCAAGGTAACTCTGTTTCGAATTTATCCTCAACCCCCGGGCAGGCAATAAGACCCTTAAATGGTCAAGATAAAACTGCTGGATCGATGTTGGTCTACCTAAATTAAGGAGTTCCCGTTTCTTTGGAGTACGATGTCCTCTTAATTTTGACCTGACGTGTGCATAAATAAGCGTTCATTGACTTTATCAATCATTCAAATTCATTCAAAGATCAATAACCCCTGCGGCTTTGAAACCAGGTTTATGTCCTATTCTGTCACCTATGTTCATTTGCTTAAAGACTATGTTGTCTTTGAACTAAAACTTGGCAAAAAACGCAAGGTGTACTAGTAGAAAAACAATAACACGACCACAGACCACGAAATCGCCGCGTTGGTAGAGACTAGAGACGCCATCAATTTATACTAATACAGTCATATTATAAAATGCGAACTCTGTTTGTCTATTACCTCTTTACGTCTTAACGACTGAATAGATTTGAATGAAACCTGACACAAGGGTAGACCAAGTCCAGGAATGAGACATAGGATAAGTCTTTGTTCCGGAAGTTTGTTGCCTTTGAATAATTTGCGAGTTTGACATAAGCGGAGCCGCTGGCAGAAGCTAGAGGTAGGTACTAAAAAAATTAAATGAATCCCTATTTCCCTTGGTCACGGCATCACGGGTGAACGGTTGGACCGATTTCGCTAATTGTTTTTTTCTTGTGTTTTTTATTGTCAGTAGAAGGTTCTTATGAAAAAAAAAATTAAGAAAGTTGCGCGAAAATTTTGAAAATTTCAGAAAACTTGACGACTATTTAAACTTCGCGCATTTGACAGTTCATAGCTAAGACAGGACATCGTGTCGGGTCAGCTAGTGAGGCATATAAAACAAAGTCGGGTTAGTTACATAATTTTAAACTCAAAAACGGCTGGACCGATTTTTATGATTTTTGTTTAGTTGGATTTGTGTCCACCCCGAATAGCAGAATAGCTATTAAAACATGGAAACATTCAAAAAAAGATTTTGTATGATACGGTTTTGATGATATCTTGAGAACGGATTCATTTATTGATTCTGAGGCGGCACGAAGTTTGCCGGGTCAGCTAGTAAATAATAGAACATTATTTACTAGCTGACCCGGCAAACTTCGCACTGAGCTCTAAGCACTAGTTTCGTGATTTCGTGTCACAATATGTACCTACCCTTTTTTATTTTTGAGGGACGGAAATCATCTTTTGCCTTCTCCCGCTCTAGGTGGAGCGGGAGGGAGTGCCAAACTTACTGACTAAAACCCACCGTGTTCTTTCAATTGCCCTTTTACGTTCCAGGGGCGCGGTAACTCTTTCGAACAATCCCGTAACAGTCTGTCACAGCTTTAGTCAGAATTGTCACGGGCCGTCAATATCTATGAGTAAACAGCCGCCGAGGCTTCTCCTTGCTCTGTGACAGTACGTTCAAAGTTAAGTACTAACCGACAATAACATGTCAGGTTAAAAGATCACTGAACAAATTACAAAATGGTGGCTGGTGTCAGCGCATTAATACAGTATTATCTTTACTTGTATTGTAAGCAAGGGCGGGTGCAGGGTCACGGAAGTACACCTGTAGCTGTAGGTACGGTTAACTGCACATCCAAGTAACAGTTTGAATTTAACAGGTGTTTAGTTCTTAAGAAAAAAGAGCGATTTTGTAATTTTCGTTTTAAACGCACGCCAGTAGCGTGCGTTTGACCGTATACCAGCAATACTTACTCATTTTCAATACACAAAACACAACGTACGACCGTATTGTGTGTTTTAATATTGTTATTCTAACAACTTTGATGTTAACTATGTAAACATCTTTATTGTGATCGTGAACGACGTTTTTCGGAGGATAGATCATACAATTTGCGAGTAATTGTTGCGCGCGCGCTCAGTTGTAATCAGGGTTTTATGATTGTTATCGGTGACCAGAACTTAAGGTACAGATATAACTGTACATGTTGGAACTACTGAATTTTAGTTTCTTAGTACAAAATAAGCGACAGTTCGTTTAATGTAGCAATAGACCTAATATACAATAATGTATATGATAATAATAAAGGTGTCGGTGCTGTAGTATATTTTTGAAGTGGACACTTCTTTAGCAGCGTTGAGTGGTTATTGGTAGGGGCAAAACTTATGCGATCGCGTCACCAACATGCTAGTGACGTGTTGCGCCAGACCGGCGACGCGCAGTTTTAACTTGTGTTGAAACGTCTTTTTAGAGTCTAACCACACGTTTATTCTACTTCCCTTTGCCGTATGTCTTTAACTAAAGTATCAGGACGATGGCCATTTTATGTTAAAGTAAAAATAAACGAATTCTCTTAAACCTAACCTCGAGCCCATCCGACACAGTTCTCGGCTGTTAAACAACAAAAAGTATTTTAAAACTATCTTTTTGCCGTAACTAAATCCAGAAAAACTTGTTTGAAAAAGAACTAGTTTTTAACAGGTAGGTTTAGTCCTTGGCTGTTTGGTCGAGAAAATAGCTATATTTTTGGATAGGCTTGCATTTTTCTTGTCTTTAGACACACATTAGCATGTTTTTAAACCACTATTTTTTGGATTACCAGTTTCAAAGACGGTTTTATACTTACAAGCTTCTGCTAGCGGCTTCGGCTGCGAGCAATTAGTCTTTCTCCCACTATAAATTACAGCATAATTATGTTCTATTCCCGAATATACGACGGTTTTTAAGGTTTAATCTCATCACGAAATGAGATGAAAATGTCTTAGCTATATAAAAATGTTGTTGCCTTAATGAACTATCGCCAATCTGACGAGAATATCTGCTGAGATGAAAGCATGATAAAAATTAGAAATACTAGTCACGTTTACTTTTTGCGTCATAAAAATAGTTTTCTGAATTTGAATAAGTACCTACCGTTTCCAGGTTCAAGTTCAAATCTCTTATTTATGACATTTTTACTAATCTACTCAAGAAGCACATTAAAATATATTTTTTAAATTTTGATTTAGTAATAGCATCATTTTATTACAAGAAATTAAATACAAAGTCCTGTATTTGGCACGTGTTAGCTCATAAACCGAGCAAAATAACCGCGTTCCATTTTAACTAGCAACACTTTCACACCCAACAATAGTGAGATACTATCGTAGTGTGGCAACATTCTGTATCATCAATGGACGTGTGACTAAACAGTCGTTACGTAATCGTCGGTTACTTTAACCGCGGTTTAAGACTTACACAAGTGGACTCATTATGGCGGCGGTTTTAAAGGTAATTGACTTGATCTTCTTCGAATAGTTCTGGTGATTATCAGACCACAAGTTGAGACAACCACGGCTTTGTTTGAGCCATCAATTACCTAATTAGGAGGCTGTCGTTCAAATTATGGTGGAATGTCTCCGGAACCCCGATGTCAGATTTGATATGTTTAATCAAGTGGTACTTAAATTGTCATAACAGTGTTATATTTGTCTGAAAATAAACTTAGGCTTTCGAAAACGTTAACAGTGATGAGTAGTATCTACCTATTACTTATATATAAGTTATGTTATTGAAAGATAAGGTGATAAGATCTATATACTAATATCCGACTTACTTAAATACAGACAAATACAAAATCGAAGTAACTTAAAAAACCTCTATAGGTTTTTTAAGTTACTTCTGTTTTGTATTTGTCTCAGAGGCTATCCTCTTGAAGAAGGTGCGTTCAACAACCAAGTGTACCAGTGCAAGGCAAAGGGCTCCCTCCAAGCTGCCCTCCCTTCTTTACATTTTTTTCTATCGTGGGCAATCTGAGCCCACTCACAGCCACCACCTTTTTTTAGGTATGAGTCCAATTCATTTCAACAATTGTTCGATATTATTATTTTAAACTTGTACTTGCAAAGATAAGTCAATATTTAGCATGTAGGTACTCAAAGTAGCCATATTAAAAATAAAATAAAATGCAGATTATCCGGTATACAAGATCACCGATATTATCTGCCGGATGCAATGAAAGCGTTAAGCAATACGAACAGTATTAAAAGGAGAGGAAATTGCTCAACACAGTACTGCAATATATTATACAACTAGTGTACAATCGAAACACGATTTTAGCCGAAACCGAATGTTCGGCTCCCCTTCCAGTTTCGGGCGAAACGAAAACTCACGTGGTAATAGAAAAAATCTAAAAAACTAAAAAAAAAAAAATTTCAAAAAGTTATCAGACCATTGTAAAGTCAGCCGTAACTTTCATAAAATACTAAATAAGTTAAAACGAAGTTTTGGTCAAGCCGAATATTCGGCCACTTTTTGATCGAAAACAAATTCCCTTCAAAACCAGTTTTTATTTGCCGAAACCGAACCTTCGGTCGGACACTGTATACAACCATAAGTCAAGATTGTTAGCCGTGTATTCGTTGAGTAGGTACCACTAGTAACTGTTCTACTGGAAGTAGGTCACTTAGAATTATTTTTATGGGAAGCACTAAAAATGCAGTTTGATTAAAAGTTTATTGCGGTGAACAATAAAGTGTGCTGCTGAGAAATGAAGCCTTATTCCGCCATTTTGAATTATGAACGAACAAAATATAAAATTGTAATTAAGTAAAACTGGTGGATGCCAAGCTTCACAGCTTGGCTCATATCCGCAAGGTTGCCTGGAGAGTGTGCCCAAGAACTCCACGACTTCATCCCACCGGCCCCCATTTGTCATTGGACTTCTAGACGCACAGCAAGTTACCCTCCCTACCTTATTGCTATTCCACCAATTCGTACTAAGCGTTTCCAAATATCTTTCATGATGCGCACAGCAAAGGAGTGGAACTCTGCCTGCGTCTGTTTCCGAACGCATACAACCCTAATCTCTTCAAAATTAGAGTGAACAGCCTACTTCTGGGTAAGCTCGCTCCATCGTCTGCTCTGTCTCTGTCACCTCTGACCTAGACTAGAGTCAAGAGCAATAAATACCATCTCTAAAAAAGAAAAAAAAAATTCTATGTCACGAATAATTACGCCAACAATATATCGTGTTATCCAGAGACTACGTTGTGGAGGTCAGGGTAGTCGATCCATGTGAGATACTGGATTCAGCTGCATCCGCTTAGAATGGAAGCCGTTAGAAGAAGAAGAGAGCAGTGGTAACAGCCGCGACTTACAATTTGTAGGTCGTGAGTTCAAACCCAGGCAGGCGCTTTACTTTGTGTAAGTTATTTCATCACCACTGCTATCAAAACGGTGAAGGAAAACATCGTTAGGAAACCGGCATGTCCTAGAACCAAAAATTCGAAGACTTGTGACATCTACCAATCCGCATTGGGCACGCGTGGTGGATTACGGCCCACACCCTCTCATCTCACAGAGAGGTGTTAAATTTTTTTTTTTTGAGGCCTGTGCCCCAGAAGTGGGGACATTAAAAAGGCTGATGACGAGAAGAAGAAATATTTGTAAAAGACTATGGATGGTATAGGATGATGATCACGAATATCTGTAAATGATAAATGCCTTAGTTGCCGAGGTCTTCAGATAAACTCTCCTCAGCCACCACTAGATAGTCTATCTATGGTGTCTCCAAGCAAGACAGAGGTCTTCCGGAAGTCCTGATTTTAAAAATATAGTGTCAAATTATTGAACCAATACAACTTACGAATTAACTCCTTTTAAGGAAACTAGGCCTAAATCCTATCGTTTTACTTTTAGTTTCATTAAATTATTTGTGAGTGCTATTATGAAATATAAAAGAGTAGATACATCGACCCAATGACCTGGGCGCGCGACCTTTCAGACAAAGAGTTCACAGCCGCTGCGACGCAAGTTCGCTTTCAATGTGGTCAACTGAATGAAAATCCTTTGTTTTGTAACCGAACTGATGGTATCTTATTCTCACGACGTGGGATGGAACAGTAATAAGGTTTGTATGTAGAGTCTTTAACTATATTCTGGTAAAGCTAACGGTGGTTTAAATTCGTTTTGTTTTCTTACTTAGCATTGTTTTGGCTATTCACTAAAGGACTTTAAATCACTAAATAAAACAAATCCCCTCGCCGTCTGTCTGTCTATTCGCGATAAACTCTAAAATTACTGGACGAATTTTCATGCGGTTTTCACCAATAGATAGTGATTCATGAGGAAGGTTTAGGCGTATAATTTGTACCGTGCGAAGCTGGGGCGAATCGCTAGTGTTTTAAAGTTTACTTTAATTTTTAGCTTAATTTTTTTTTTATAAACGTTCATTAAGGCCCGCTGAGAGTTTTTCCTTAGTATCTATGTTAAATTATAGTACTATTTTCGGCAGTCGCACTTAGTTTTATATTTACAAGTCAAACATTCATCACACCCAGCTACATTTGGTGAGCAATATTTATCTCGTCACCCCTCATTCCCAAGTCCCTGCGCTCCGCGTTGGTATCAATTAATGCACACAATCTAGGGCACACCAAAAATACCATGATTACATGTCCACACGTGTGATCGTCTATTCAAATGCACTTATTACTATGCATCCTGCAGCATCCATTGGGGATATCACCGGCATCGCAATGACACACAGCTGTCTACTGTTATCACGCAAATGTAAGCTTTATTAAAACGGAATAGAAGATGCAATGGCATGTCAATTGTAATGTCGTTGAAAACCGATTTAAACAACACTTGTAAAAGATCTTGCTCGCTCCAAGACGTGGGCGATACTCGAAGACACTTTATGAGAAAGTTTCAAAACGATACAATTTCTCATCTTTTATGACAAGACATACTATAAAAATCAATGCAGAAGATTATTTATAAAGCAAAAACAAAAACAAATGAAGAGCTTTATCTTTCTGAGTTTCTGACTGACTGACTTCTCGACAGTTCAAAAGTACCTGTAAAATGGCGCATCTGGTCTGTCTGTTTACGAAAAACTCAAAAACTACTGAACGGATTTTCATGCAGTTTTCACCAATATACAGAGTGATTAATGAGTAAGGTTTAGGTATTTTGTACCCGTACGAAGCTGGGACGGGTTGTATGTTTACCTATGACAAAGAGACAAACGATTGTCCCCAAAAAAACAACACTGGCAAAAATGTATCTAATCAATGCAGTGAAACAATGAACGCATCAATAAATACCTGCCAGACATATTCGCATCAAGTAACACGATACTCAGATCGGATCATAATTGATTATTTATCAACTTGTTTTTGTAAACAAACTATGCAAAATACTCAATGAATTTTCAACACCAGAGAGCCTAATTGGACGATTCACGTTAAAGGAGCATTTCTTGAGTACTTAACTCATTGTAATCAGCACGCGTTGATAGGTCGGCGTAAATGCATTAAATACAGGGTGCCTTTTTGAGACAGCCAGTAAAGGCCAGTACCTTAACCGTTGTAGCTACAGGAAAACGTACTTAGGAGACTGCCCTTAAGTTTTCGAGTTCACAGATTTTAAATTTTTAGTATTTTGTCAATTTTTTTTCGATTCCAATCGATCCGGCTTCTAATAAGGAGCAAAAAAGTCTGTGGACGAACTGTGGTTTGAGTAATAGAAAAGCCAAAAATCACCAAAATAACTTTTCTTTTCTGCCCGCTCAAAAAATCACCTTGTGTAATGAATGACTTTAGCAATAGGTACTTTTACTTATAAAGGGCTGGAGACTGTTATGGCCAGTTTATTATAGCCAATTGACCAGTTCGTTGACGTCAGAGTTCCTTGTCCTCGGCCTAAGGATCACTTTACATGCTCATTGTGGAGAATGAGGCATATTATGTTAACCTAGACCAATTGATCTGATTATATCATTGAGTATTAAAATTGCATCTGCGTTTCTAGGAACAAGAAAATTAGCATCAATTGCATAACGCAAATAGGTTATTGTTTCCTCTATTTTTCTGTAGCGTAGGCAAATTCAATTGAAAGCTTGTTCCAGCCTGGGTCAGCGTGTCTCACTGATGCAATAATTATGTCATCGATGTACTTTGGTCTGGTTTAACCGTTTAACAGAAACCAAATGCCCTAACTTAAAGGAAAACTGTGCACAAATTATGACACAACGCATTCGCTCTAAAGCAACGTAACTAAACAATTCATACTCTCAGCTAGATGAATATCTCCTAACTTTTTGTATAGCAAAGTTTTACAAAACAATCTCTCGGCTCTTAAAACGAAGGTTGATTGCAACAACCGGTGGACGATAACATTTCGCGTTTTTAATCTTACAGAACGATCCAAGGGTATTCAAGGAGTTCAGTTTTAAGCTTCATGAACACAGAATATTGCTTTATAGGTGAATACTATTGTCAATTTTATTGTGGAATCAATAGACAAACACAAATGTCAAAATCGTCATAGAAGCTTCATTTCAATATTATCTTTGTTACTTTTTTCTCCCTGTCCATAACTAACATCTTCTTCTTCCACCTCGTCTTCCACTTCCCGTTACTCGGAGTCGGCTGTCCTAATCTTGAGGGGCCACTTATTCCCGCTGGTAAGCATCTTCAGTAGATAAACCGCACTTCTTCATGTCATTCTGGGCACTCGTCATCTAAGACGTTAGCTGTCTACCTGTGCCTCTCCTTCATGGAAAGGCACTTTTTCACTACGTGGTCATCGGGTCTTTGCATTACATGCCCGTCACTAAAATATAGATTTAATTCAGTATCTGTGCAGAACTGCTTTGTTTGACCTACCGGAACAGTGGCATAGTATAAATCAGCAAAACAGTTCATTGGGCGAGTCTAGCGCGATAAGGAGTTCTGAATACTAAGCCCCGGATAGCCACAATAACATGGCTGGCAAAGCATCGACGTTACCACAAACTTATCGATTCTAGCACACTCAGGAGTAATCCGTCATGTATTGACACTAACCTCTATGATAAATCGTTTCGGGGAAAGCGATAAAACCCCGCCAATATGGCGACCAGCTGTCTGGTGCCTCTGTTTGTTTAGATAATAACTTAATCTATTTACCTAAAATGTAGGAGTTTCAGTTTCTTTGTGTGCCATCTTTTAAGTGGTTCCTGTGTCGATGAACATTTGTGTGTGTACGATTTCTAGAGAAAACCCACAAGTTTATCATTGGAAATTGTTACTATTCTTTGCTTGAAGTATGGCCGACTTAACATAACACTAGATTAAACCAATGGAACGTCTTTGGATATTTTAGGCTGCATGCTAACGAGTTTTTAATATGTTATTCAATCTCTTTGCGTATAAAGTCTTTCTACAGTGCTAGTTGAAGCGTCGTATTAAAATAACACCCCCGAATCACTAACGAATGTAACGTGTCATTTCCAATAATGAACAGCACATGTCGCTTGCCATAACTTAACGCGAGGGTAGAAAAAACGAGAAAAAAACAAGTTAATGGCGTCATATTTGAACAGGATAATGGTAAAGCACAAAATAATGTAGTGCTTACAGAAGGTTTACTTATAAGACTTCACGGGAAGTCCTTTGAAAATTTGAAAAAATTAATAGTTAAAAAAACCTTTTTTAAAACAATCTTTTTAATTCATACACAAAATTTCATGTCTGTGCTGTTGACCGTTGAAGAGTTCCTCTAACTGGAGCTAAACTTAATGTCGACTCAGGTCACCTGTCATCGGAACTGAACCAACATTTAAAAAATCAACTCCATTGGATAAGATTAAGTGGTTCTAATTCAGCTAGCAATTTAATAAAAGCTTGTCAAAAGAGTAGCAATGACAGTGGTAAAGACAACCAAAAGACTGATCTTGACTGCATTAATAAAACTGTAACTAACCGGTGATGCTTCCAACCTTCGTTAAATATCCAACCAAGCCAATGCCTTTTTTTTTTGTGTGGTTGGAAATCATCCAGTGAAATCTCCCGCTCCCGCTCCCGCTGGGTGGAGGGGGAGGGTGTGTCAGACTCTTACCGACTAAATCCTTCCCTGCCTGAGTGCCCAGCGGTGCGGTAACTCTGTTAAATGCCTGCAGTTATAATCGTCACATCAAGAGTGATGTTTGAAGAGAAGTTTGAGATCAAGTCCTTTTTTTATCATTGACAGGCTTGTGTTTGACCATTATCTCACCTATTGGTAAGCGATGACGTAGTCGAAGATGGAGCACGTTTGCCTACAAGTAACCTATTCATTCTTGATTTAAAGTCGGCCTAGTTATAGCTATCAGGAAACACAGACTCTGGCAGAGAATCAGGGCTATCAGAAAAAGTCACCAATCTTTATCATCATGGTAGCAATAGAATGCAGAATTAAGGTGTATTTGTCCTTTTTCTTTTTTTTTTGTGGGGTGGGAAATCATCCAATGACTTCTCCCGCTCTGGGTGGAGCGGGAGGGCGTGTCAGACTCTTACTGACTAAAACCCACCCCTGTTCCTTCCTGCCCTTAGCGCCCAGGGGCGAGGTAACTCTGTTTCGAATTTATCCTCAGGCGTCTCCTGAGGCGGTTGCTGCTGAGAGCGTGAGGGCGACTCCGTTGTTGAGTCTCCCGGGATCACGCGTCCCGCCTCCGCCTTCGCGAGCATTACTGTTTCGCAGAAGGAGGAGACGGCTTCCCATTCCCTCTCGCTCCGTACCATGGCCTGAACCAGAGCAGGGCGCGAGACGTCGCTGCCGCCTATCGCATCCACGAGGACACGGCGGTGCTCTGCCCAAGCGGGGCAAACCTCCAAAGTGTCCTCTGGGCGATCCTCGCAGTGGAAACACCCGGGGGTCACCTCTCGCTTGATCCAAAACAGGAACCACCCGAAACAGCCGTGTCCGGTGAGGACCTGCGTCAGGCGGAAGGTGAGGGCGCCGTGGGGCCTCTCCAGCCACTCCTCAAAGAGGGGCACTACCACCGCAATGGTGGCGTGCCCAGCGCTGGGTTGCGACAATCGCTGTCTCCATGTCGCCATGAGATCTTGCCAGAGCTCTGTCCGCCGAGCCGCGAGTTGTCGCGGCAGCGGAGTTTCACCCCGGCATTTCGCCTCCTCGCGCTCCTCATAGAGGTTCGCGAGGATTTTTGCCTCCAGATCCCATGGAAGGTGTATTTGTCCTTGGGTTTGCACTGCGAGTCTGCGGCACAAAGGGTGCAACCACTGTGAGGTCTATGGTAATCGAACTTCAGCACAAAACACGTCACCTTATACATCATAATTATGTCACCATGTCTTCGATCGAGCACACTGCTTGCAAAAACCGCCTGGGTTTAGTGAAAGTGAACCTTCTGCATCTTGCAATACGATTGTTCTAAGAAAGTGTTTAAGCGTGACTTTCAATTAGTGTTCTGCGCTAATGTAAATATTATCTTCAAATAACGCGTTAAGAGCTCGTTAAGATTACAATCGTAACGATCCAACATCTTTGAACGCTGAAAAGCTTTTTTAATTAAGCTTCATTATTGTACCAAGTGTTGTTAATGTGTGTACAAATACTCGTTGTGCTATATAGTACAGTTGAAAGCAATTATAAGATTTTGTAATGAATCCCAAATTAGCGCTTGTTTGTCCTTATGGCAATGTCGTGTACTTTATGAACCCGTTAGTCACTGAGCACATTAATGTAAAATAACACCATTAATACGTGGCCTAAAACTAGCCACAAACAGCCTTATTTATAAAAGTCACTAATCATATGCTTAGTTTAATACTGATTAGGGAATTCTAAACTCTAGAAAACGCGTCTCATCCATGTAACTACTCGTATACAGGGTGTAAAAAGACACATAGCCGTCAACGCCGCATACTGTAAATACATGTAACAAAGTAGCTGTGCGCGAAAATTATTGCTGGGAAACGACTTTTATTTTTTGGTATGAAAAAAAAAACTATTTCTTATTGCACGCAATGTAACGCGAACCCAGGCAAGTGGAGTTAAACCTCGCCCCTTCGCTCTAAGCCATGTAGGTACTTGTCGGATAAGTTTGATATTCATTGCGTTTTTGTAACTTCAAATGAGTAATTTCGAAAATTCGAAAAAAAATCGAAAATTCAGGTCATGTTTGTTTGGAAAAAAGTTTAGTAATAACACTTTGAATTATGATTCGAAAAAAAGTAAAAAAAAATTGCGACTTTGACTTTCAATATTTCCAGAACCAGTGGATTCCCAAGTATGGCCTAGTGAAAAAAATGACCCAAATAATGGGTACAATATGTGGCTTTCGGCTTCGGAAACTGTATTTTTACACCCGATATAAAACAAAACATTAAATGATTAGTCTGCACTTTACCTACCACTCACCTCTACCCTTCTTACGGGTAGAAAATGTTGAAATAAGAACCTGCTAATCAGTGTTTTTAAACTAATGGGCCCTAAAAGCAAGCATAATAATTTTAATAACAAAGACTTCATTATATTCATAAAGCTAAGACGACTTAGTTTTACTTTTCTGTCTAATAAAGCAAAAGCTTACTTAATATTCTGGAAACTAAAATATAAAAGGGGTTTACATAATTTAACGTTCCAGTCACGCCTTACTTGCTCGTAGAATAAGTTTTTACTGTTTTAATAACAAAATTACATATTCTCGACTTGTTCATTACTGAATAGAATTATGTTGGGGTTAAAACTCCTGCTGTTGTAAAATAAATTATGAATCTTCGTGATGAAAAATAATTCAGTTATATTATTATTTTTCGAAAAGAAAATCACTATTACGAAGAGACAATAGATTCAACAGAACGTGATAATTTTGACTCAAAAGGGATTCAGAGTTAGGAATTCTGAATAGTTATAAATTTTCATTCCGAAATGTGGCTGGGTCCTAGTTAAGCGATATAAAATGCGGGGAGGTGTTAGTTAAGCGATATAATAAAACAACGCCGCTCACCGGTGCCACCCACACGTGTGGTTTTCTTATTTAATACTATCAACACATGTTCCCCTTTATAAAAAACAACATAAATAGACCGTCCCTAGATGTTTTATCGACCATAAACAGGCGTGCGGACTCTTTCGCCGATAGATCACGTTCACACGGGGGAATACACTTTTTTCTACTAAACACAACACATTTTTTCCTTAAGGTATGGTGAAAAGAAATTACGCTATATTCGACCTATGTACTGGAGATTTTTTTTTCTTTATTTAATTTAAAAAAAGAAGTGGATGTGCGGTGCGGTAAAAGCAAATCCCATTAAAAACATAACATACGTACAAAAATGCTCAAGTCTCGCAACGCAGTTTCTCTGCCGTAAAAGTTGTGAAATCGAATGTAAACCAAGTCGGTTAATTCAGTACCTACCTATCTATGGGAGCAGCTATCCAAACACTTTGTCATAAATTGATACCTTGTTAGTTAGCTAACAACATTTTATAGTAACCATATCAATATTACATTTCTTTATTTCTTAAATAGAGTGACACTGGTGACACACACAAAATAAAATGTATCTAATATTAGCACTTTGTGCTGTAATTTGTTTAAAAGTACTTATATGGAAGACTATTTAAATTACCTAGTAGATTATGTTGCTGTGTGTAATTGCCAAGTCACTATTTTTATTATAGATAAAGAAATTAATGTAATATTGATATGTTTACTATAATTTTTTCAAATCGGTCCAGGCATCTTCGAGTGATCGGGGAATTTGCGTAAAAATCAAACATTCCGACGAATATTGTTCACCTCCTTTTGAAGTTCGGTTAAAAATGTAGACTTTTAAAAGTTCTCAGATCATCGAAATGATAGCCCTAACTTGCATAAATCAATAGGTTATTAAAACGATAATTATACTCATAGACGATCGAGAGTCAGTGTCGGTCTCTTTCATAACCTTCAGCTCAAATAGCTAGTGTCGGTCAAGCCGAATATTCGGCCACTTTTTGACCAAAACCTAAACTCCAGTCGAAACCAGTTTTTTTCGCTGAAACTGGCCGAAAACGAAACTTCGGTCGGACACTATGTAGTGTCCGGAAATCTTTGTATAATAACATGGAACAATTAACTTACAGGTTCTATAAAACCAGCACTAAATCACAATCTTATAGACACAAAACTAAAAATCAAAATAAATAGTTTCGTAACAGCATCAAGTCGGAATCTTAAATCTAAATGGCCATACCAACTGTCATCGTGCAGAATCAGTAAATTTTGACTTGTAAACCGGTAAGAAGATCCTAAGAAGGCGTGTCGAAAAGATTTATTAACAACCGCTGGTTCCGCGTGGGAGCCATCACGAAGATTTGTAACTCTACACCCTAAGGCGAGGGATACGCACTAAAAAGCTGTTTTAGAAACCGCCTCTATTCCCGGAATGGAAGGAACTATGACTCTTCTAAGGATATTTAGTTTTAAACAAGGTTTGTTTGTATTACGACTATTTTTGGATTACGCTTATAATGTAAGTATCATGGTTGGTGTACGACACCCTTTAGGAAGTCTCTCTTTGTTCTCAAAATAAATATTGATGCTCAATAAAGGATGTTTAGTAGCAAAGAATGGAGTTTCAATTAGTAATTTCTCTTAACTTTGGTTCACTTGTTATGTTGGCCCTTCTTTTTGCGATTAGATTTGTCAGAAACTTCTTGGACTGTCTTTATTGCACGCCTCATAACGCGAAGCATTTGAGGTAGTGTTCTACTCTCGACACGTCAAGGCCAAGCAATTTTCTGGCCTTAAAATTACTCTGTTACGTTCATATGTTATCCATAGGATAATTATGAGTACACGTATATCAAGAAAAGACTTGAGAAAACTTAATTTGTTTTTTAATAACATTTGTTCTGCTATTTTAAAGAAAAAAACAGTTTGACAAAAATTTTACTTGGACGTCCGGATGTCTGTATGTATTAACTCTTTTTTTTTTGTATGTAGTCCGAATAACTGCCGAAAAAAATATTGTATCGAGAGCAGTTTTTTTTTTTTAATTTGTTCAGAATTTTCGATTTTCACTATCGTAGTTTCTATCGTTTTGTTTTTTTTAATATTCCATAAAAGTGATGGCTGATAGCATTTTTTGTATATCGGGTCACCAGGTGTAAAAAGACAGTTTCCGAAGCCGAAAGCCACATACTCTACCCATTATTTGGATCATTTTTTTCCACTAGACCATACCTTTTTTATTTCTTTTATTTTTTTTTTAATCCAAAAGATCCAAGATCATCCAATCTCCGTTCTGGAGATATTGAAGAGAAGAATTCCAAGTCACAATATTTTTTTAACTCTATAATTCAGCAGTACAATTTATTTTCAGTACAAAAAGAAATGATCCCTATGAGGAGTGCACTTTTGTATTTCCCAAACTTTTTTCAGTTCTTCATTTTTCTTCAAAAGAAGATCTATACAAAGTGAGACCACAATACAACAATAAATGAAAACATTGACAATACCTACATGAGTAGGTAAAAGTAGTAAAAGTTGTTCATAATGATGACATTATGAACAACTTTTACTATGGGATAGAACCCTTTTTTTTTTTTGTTTGAAATAGCGATGAAAGAAACAGCTGTTCAGTACATTTTGTCGAGTTATGTGTAAATGTAAATAAATGAATGGGGCAACAGATTTTTTGTTTTTGTATTGTCGTTTCCACTTTGTATAAGATCATAATTTCTCAGCGTTGTCAAACAAGTCCTACATAATTGTGTATGTTTTCGCTTTCTTCATTTTTTTTAAGACAATTGGTTCAATTTAGAATACCATATTTCAACCGGAATCCACTTAATTTTAAGTGTGTTCCTATGTTTTGAAATTTTATTTTTAGTATCCAGTTTCAAGAAAGTATTTCTCTCAATCTTTCTAATTCTCTGTGATATAAATCTGGGCTTATCGTGGAGTAAATCTCCTTCTTTCTCAATGGTCACAGCACGTGTTTCAAAGTCATCATTATCATAATCCTATTTTGCCAAAATGAGAGAAGCAGGAGCCCCCTCATTTTATTCACCTCATTTGAATTATTGCTCTTTACTCCTTGGGGAGACATTAGGTCCCCAAGATTTTATATGTTATGCGAAAACACGTTTCATATTTATATTTAGTTATGACTGATGTAACATGCTAGATTTGTAGTTTTTTTTTTTTGTGGGGATCAATCAAGTTATTTAAATAATATCTTGCTAATACGATACTGAAGTCTAGGCATCATAAATTATAATAAAAATTATGGGTAAAGAACATGAATCTTAGTGTGAGCACACGCTTAATTGCATCAAAATATAACCTCACCTATTGGTAGAACTTACAAAACAAAAAATGTTTCTTCGCTCTTCATAGACAGCATAGTATAAAAAAAATTGAAGTTCTATAAAAAAAACAATATCTTGAGTTTTCTAATAAAAAATAACATCATCACACCATTTCTTCTCATTGTCCCCAGCCGTTGCATTGCATAACTTCACCAAAACAGAATTCGATTTACGAGCCTCACCAATCAGTTGACGGTATCGATATTCCCTTTGTTCTTAGTAATTTGCCTTTACGAGAAAAGCCCGGGGGACGATCCGGTGAATATTTTATTTTGCCCAAAATTTATTTTCTAACGAAATACGTCGTCGCCAATTAAATTCCGAGCTGAGTCTTGAATGAGATAGTGTAATTTTGTTTTTGTTTCTCAACTGTTTCTTCTAGTTGCCCAATTAGTTTGAGACTTGTTAAGCTTAATTCTATTTTGGAACTATATTTTTACAAGCTTTTAATTAACTTGCAATTTATGTAACTAAGTATAAATTGTTCAGGTGAAATCTTGCACCTCAAATTAGACCCACTTCCCGAGGTCCGATTGGACTCCAATTTCATGTACTTATGTATCCTTGGTGACAATACAATGATATGGTACCATGTAGCTGGTCTGATGATGGAGACGGCAGATGGCCATAGGAACTTCTGAACTAAACAAGATAAACCCATCTAGTCTGGGCTCGATTGATTTGTCTTGAGGAGCACTTTTCACCTAGACGACATCCAGGGTCTGATGATGAAGCTGGAAGGTGGCCATGGCATCTCTGTGATAAAACAACATAACCCCACCAAGTTTAAGCTCGATTGATTCGTCTTGAGGAGCAGCTTTTAAGAATATAGGTACGCCAAATACTTACTAGAATTTATTTCCAATTTTTTATTTCATTGTCCCTGATAAAAGCTTGTTTTTTTAAATATTTTTTACCATTAATTTATTTTTCCTTTAATATTCTGCGATACCCTTCGCTATCACGATCAATTCTTGTCTTTTTTATTAGTGGTCATAATTTTTCTCAGCGACCGCAACATCGATTGTAAGAAGATTAGTAAATTATGGTGTTATTCTTATTTGTAACTTAACAGCTTTCGATCACCTTGATTCCACAATCATTTTGTTTCTTGGAATGCCAGTGGTTTGTTGTAAATAGCAGATACCACACGGCAATTTGATAGAGAATCGATTGAGTTTACAGCGTAGCTCGGAGCAATGGGCAAGCTGCACGTACAGAAGTTATTTACTGTTATGTAATAAAGCGAGTTAATACATTGTTTCTGTACGTGGTTCCGAGGGAAGTCCACGTTTTGGAGGTGTGAGGGAGCTTTTCTTGAAAATCCTTCTTGGCGTTTTATTAGGTGCTTGCAAAGAAAAATTGTGGTATCCAACAGTAGTTGTGTTCTATTTTAAAACAACAGAGGTATTTACCAATCTGGCTCGTATCATAGTAAGCTTAATTTCGCTGTATGTTCATTTACCTTTGTTAACTACGTCAGGTTTTAGTAAAGTCCGTATTACCATAATTTGCAAACAGTGCACATAAAAGTTTCCTTTAACCCGTATTTTGAAATTCAACCGGGGAAAATGGATTACCACCGGTGGTAGCGATAGCAACCGTCCGGGCGCTGCTTACGATGTAAAAGATAAAATCTTGGCCATACATCGCTATACATAGTTTTTTTTATCGTTTATAGTTTACTTCGCAACGGATCTACGGGCGGCTTGGAACAAAGCAAGATAAAGGGGGCATGACTAACATACCACCTTGAACTTTGGAATTTTATTGCTCAAGCCAAGCTAGAATGTATTTGACACTGACCGAGAGCGTACATTTGCACTAAGTTTCTGAAACATCCATTCTGAAATATGAGCAAAAAGCTTTGTACCAAATGCGCCCTGAAACCGAATTACTTAAAGCATTGCCATTTGTGTTAGCGACACGAATTGGGTTAAGAAATCCGCGATTTTAATGCACGATTTATAAACACGGCTATGCTTTACAATAACTGTTTGAAAAGTAGAATATATCATCGAGGTATGAAGTTAAACGTTAACTCGGCACGGTAAGTTACGTTTCGCAGTGGTTCGCGATGCGGATCATCGGCGGAAAGTTTAATGACTTCATACCTAGTTAGTTCCTAACTGTACCGCACTTATTGCCGTTTGGAAGTTCTGCCGAGCGTCACCAGTCATGCGATACCGACATTTATAAAACGCGACTTTTTACAATTCTCTATTCTGCTGTCCTTAAAGACGTTGCAAACACAAAATGAAATGTAGATGGTCTTTTCAGTAGCTATCTTATCTGTATTTGTATGTCATCGTAACCTTTACCTGCATTAAGGATGAACGTTATCTCGCAAAATAAACACCCGAAACTAAATTACAATTTTCCTTGTGCAAGGTTAAAGAACCGGTTCGTACTCCAAAGATAACTCAGTCGCGAAAATATTCAAGTAAGTAATTTAGTTGCATTTTGAAACATCCCCAACAGCACTTAACGTGGTACTCCATCAACAAACGAAAGAAGTGGCCAGTTTAAACATCGCTCCCTCGGGCTGGCTTGGAACGTCAAGCTTAAAGCCTTTAAGAATGAAAGGCGCCTGATTTAAGGCCCCCTGTCGGCGATAACGAGAAAACAGGCTGCGCCAGTGGCCGCTCAATAAAACTTCCAACTAGCCAGGTTTTATCGGCGCTCACCATCTCCCACCAGTACCCGCATCTCCGCAGTCTAAAGCGTGTCAGTGTAGAACACTCCTCGCGAATTATGTAGCCATTATGCTTGATGTACGACTCCTTCGCCAGGTGTTCGAATAAATCCGACGGTTTATGTCTTTAGTGACCTGAGCGTAATTCTCATTCGAATGCAACTTTCAATTTGGTGTAACGATAAGACGCTGAACCGCAGCGCAGGTTCAGTTTTGTTTTCTCTTTTGTCTAACGATGCCCACTCTACATTTGCTCGTTAAATCAAGATTTTTCAATACTCTTACGATCCTCTGTCTTTACAAGAGAAACTCAAGTAAATAAATACAGAAACAGTTAAAATTCTGAGATGGGGGAAATATTGGTTTTACTTTAATATTAGGCAAGACAGTAAAGCGCACCAATACAGCTCATATTACATAGGCATGCGAGACGCGAGTCCCGAGCGACTTGCGACGGGGGCGAAATAAAATTACACAACGTCCCCTAAGGACGGCGACACGCGACAGTTACGATAAAGAGGATTATTGCCTGCACTTGAGAATGCACCCTCGAAGATACGCCATAACGACACATATTGGACTAAAGGGCGACAACCCTAAAAGGCATTAGTACGGATTATCGTTATATCTTTACAAAGCATTAGTCGATAAGTCACCTTAATCTTGACTCTGTGTCTAGATTATCGATACTATTGTATTGTTCACAATTGTCATTTGATTAGATAAGACAAGACAATTAGAATATAAAAGAATCCTTTTTTGTTGCCGCACGTGACGCAGCGTTAAAGCAGTTCATACATCCTTTCTTTGTAAAATCTTCCGATATAAAAACGTGATCCTTACAAAACTGACGAAATGTGATCATAAAGAAATGTTCATTATATCGACGGACACATTTGGCTATTTAGTAACGGTCATCTGGTAGCCTCATAAATTATGTAGACGGACAACACCCTCGACTTTCCGATGAGTCACTAGGCTCGACGACAAATGAGCTAGCATGACCACTGCGAGGGTTCACGTCAATTAGTTCAACAGCAGGTTACATAGACGGCACTACGATTTGTTAAAATCCCCTCGCATGTTCTATTTATTCAATTTGGATTCCAGTGGGGAAGAAAATGTTTTCCATTTAGACGCTTTTAGTCCGAATGACTGCAGCTTTATACGTAGCTTACAATGAAACAGGAGTACAGTGCAAACTTTACGAAGCTGAAAATAAAACAATGTCTACGGTTTCTCCGATAAACTTTTTGCTGAGAGGGCGGGTCTTTAAATAGAAATTGCAATGGACGGTAAATGAAAATGGGTTCAGTGGACAGTGGTCAAATACCGAAACGTCGTGGTCGGCCATCCAACTGGAATTGAAATCTATGTTTTAGTGTGTTCTATGTTTCACATGCTTGGTTTAGTTTATTAGCTTTACCACCAGCTAGAATAAATTTAAATGTTCTATGACAAACTGACTAAAAATCTACAGGTACACATGAATAAATTTATTTTATTACAGCACACCTTGTCACCATACGAAGAATCACTTTCAACTAACATGGCTCAAGTATGAAGAATATCTATACTAATATCATAAAAAGGTAAAATTTGTTTTGTAAGTTTGTATGTTACTTACCTATATGGTAATCTCCGGAACTAGTGATCCAATTCTAAAGAAAAATCACTGTTACAAAGGTACATTATTTGTGGGTAGGATATAAATTATAATTATTTATTATGGGCTGTATTTACTAAATCCACGCACGGATGAAGTCGCGGGCGAAATAATAATAATAATATTCCACAACTATCACACAACGCTAATGCTAGTCTTTTATAATACATTTCGAAAGTACCTACTTTCTAACAAGTAGTTACCCAATACAGTTAATATTATAATCAGATAGTAGTCACAGGTCTCAATAACTCGTCCTAAGACAGAATAATCGGATTACATCGCCACAAAGAAATGCTGAGCGGCTTTAGAAAACTACTTGAGCCATAACGAGCCGACTACGCTTCCAAGAAACCAAGATATGTTTTATTGAAACCCAACGACAATCAGATTGGATTTCAAGGATTGACGATTTGTACCTAGTAGAAATATGTAGGGTTATATTTTATCAAGGTTGGGTGTGGGAATCAAATTCATATGATTTTCCTTTTTCTAGGTTTCTGTAACTAGAGCTGGGATTTTAATCCGTTTTTCATCTGCTGTGAGGAATATTGTCATTTATTTCAGTTTGGATATTTTTTAATTTAGCCTGGACAGCCCCACTCCTGGGCAAGGTCTGCCCCAATTTCTTCCAATATGGTGGGTAGTTTTCAAAAAAAAACCTAGGTAGTCCGTCAGTTACATTACTAAAAAATATTAGACAAGTATTTTTTCTTTTGTCACGTAAACAAAAATCTGGCCAGGTGCGAGTTGGACTTGCGCATACCATCGTACAAGATTATACGAGTTTACTTGTTGCCATTATTAAGATCGAGCAAAAAAAAACACGTTTCTACTACCTTTAATTTATTTTTATTGTTTGGTGATAAAGCGGCAACAAAAATATACATTCTATGAAAATTTCAACTGTCTACCTACGGATCATGAGATACAGCCTGCTGACAGACAGACGGCCAGACGGACGGACAGCGGAGGCTTAGTAATAGGGTCCCGTTGGTTACCCTTCGGGTACGGAACCCTAAAAATGAGGACGATACAGTGTGTTGAAATTTCGCGTGACGTAACGAGCCCCCACTCCTGATCTTTGTATTTTTTTATTAGTTTGGTAAAGCACAAAGTATGTGTCCAATATTTTTGATAATCTAACTTACGGACTAAATATAATTATTATTTTCATATCCAGGAAATATCCCTATTCTGTCTTAGGACTTCTACACGCCAATTCGCCAGGAAGCCATGTAAGGCGTCCCACCATCTTCGCCTCGGTCTGCCGCGACCTCGTCTAGTCAGGCCCGGTCAGGGGTTAGTATGTAAAATATATTCGCAGGTAAGCAGCGTTCGTTACCTTCCAAAATTCTATTATTGTTAAGAACACTATCATTTACAAAGTATTAAGGTTGCAACCTAATTCAAAACACCTTTCTTTAAATGAATAAAGACTGTTATAAATAACGGCGCAAATCTACTCGATTTAGTTCATGGCTAGAGACACACATAAACGTAAGAAATGAGCTACAATGTCACACAGCCGAGTTGTTGATTGTAGAATTATGCTAAGTGTGTCGCTCGTCATATCCTATAGAAAATAAAATATTCAGCAGCTTCTTTATCCAAGAGAATCGCGTGAATTCCGCGGGCTCTTCTCGACCCATTTGCGACGTAATGGCCCGACGAAGTCTGCCTTCAGGATTCTAATGGAAAAACGTCTGAGTCCGATCACAGCCTTTCAACTCTTATTTCACTTTAGCGTATAAGCACAAATGCTTTTGCGGAGGTAATACGTTGAGAGCTGTTAAAAAAAAAGTATGAAAACGTTTAAATTTCTATATTGACGACCTTTTTTGCTTGTCTTTGTCGTCATTGAGGAGTCTGGGTAACGAAAACTCTCCATAGTACAAATTTACGATGACCGTTATTTTTTTATTCTTATAAATAGGCACTGGCACTTTCCCCACACTATTTTCTTTGTGATGTAAACCCATTTACACGCATGTGTTCGTTCGATTACTGGAGGGTGGGTGTTAAACTAACAAGGGTGCAGCGCTTATTAACGGCCTGTCAGAAGTGTTATACCCAAATCCTCGCTGAATCATATCCCTTCAGATGCATTCGTATTGATGCAATGAGTCAGCATACAAAGTACTTTGTTTATGCATCGTTATATAAGTTTTTGTTTCAAGGCACTTTTGTACGAAGAAAATTGTATTCTTGTTTTATTTACGAAAGATGCAGATTTATCTAAACTAGAAAATGCAAGTTTCCCAATTTGCAACAGATATTTTTGTACAGTAGACTTAAAGTAAAGCTCTAAAAACACGATTCATTGATTTAAAATAATAGTAAAAGCTCGAAACTAATTCAAGAATCCTCCCTTTTTTTTCCTAACAAAAAAAAATCTGATAATCCTTTTTTAGAAACATGAGGCTCTAAAGAAAGAGTCCACATTTAGAAACTGTCGCACAAAAGTCCGGCTCTGTTAAAGACAGTAGCAGATACCAGAATAAACAAACAGGTAAGAGTTGTTGAAATTGATTCCGCTCAGCGAGACCCGAGTGGACCTAAACATGGTGTTTTTACCGAGTATTTGAATGCCAATGGAGTTTTTATACAGAAAAAAAAACAGAATTCAGTGGCTGTTGGAAATAAAATAATGGGTTTCTGGTATAGAATAGATGCAGCCACTACTCAGAAGTGACGTGTTCATGTTTCTCAACCAATTTAAGATTTTAAGGGGAAAAGCAGCGAAACAGCGTTTACAAAAGCTAGACTGTTATTAGGTCTTAAGTCTTAACACAGCGTTTTCACCGAAACAAACAGTACAATCAGAAACAAAAGCACTAAAATTAGCTCGCAATGCTCGCATTGTCTGAAACATTAATACAGCTAATAAATTGTAAACATTTCAAATTCGCCTTTTAACGAAGCACCTTGAGTAACTACAGCGATTTTATGTGAACGAATTACGAACCTTCAAGCGCAGCCGAAACAAAGCAACGGCCAATTTATTTATTGTTCTACTTGTGAGAGGTGAAAAGTGGGTGGTTAAGGTGGGCCACCCCCAGGAGGGGCGGCCAGGTGGGCGGCCTTCATCCCCCGGGACATTGGGCAGGCAAACACTTTAATACGGCACGAAGCAATTCGTCTAACATCGAGTTACATCGAGGAAATTAAGATGAACCGCATTACGAACGGAACAAACATTATTGACTGGTAATTCAATTTAGTATTTGTTACGGTCGATAAGAACTTTTGTATAGAAAATTCTTGTTATTATTGAAATATTACAACAATAATGGAAGGCAGAAATTGGAAGAACAAGGCCACGATTGTAGAACAATGCCTGCTTACACAATAGTAACAGCGCAATCATTTGGGCTGACATTGAAGCACAATGATTAATATCTAATGGTGTTTATGACATTTCAAACTTCCGACGTAACAGAGTTAATCAGTACCATGTATCTTTTTCCCCAGCAATAACAAAGGAATACGTGACGTAGTTACTGGTCAATCTCAGCAAGCCACGACGGTAATTAAAAATGTTTTCGATGTTCTCCCGACGAAGTTTACCTCGCCAGTGGTAGGTTTTCTAACGACTAAGTTTTGTCTACCGCACCGAACTCTACGTAACAACTTTCTATATCGGTGCACAACTACCCACTCTTAAAAGTTTTTCTTAGGTGGAAATATCTAGGAGCTGTCTGTTCTTGTTATGTTCTTAATTAATATCGCAAGCATGCGACTAGCAACTTGTTTATGCTGTCTAAAATCATTCGTTATACTTTCTCGATACTTTTAAGACTATTTCTTGGGGTTTTCAATAAAAGGCAGTATTTTGTTTTCGATTTGTAACTTGGCGATCTTTGTCTCATGAAAGATAGTGGCTTCGCTGATCCTAGACTATTTTGGAGACCGACGTTTAGATTCTATATGATGGTCCCCAAACTAGGCGGCGGATGCACCTTTTTTGGGAACCAGAGTTGTGATATATATAAATACTTTTTACCGCTGGAGTTAGATTTATTCTACAATAACAATTATATTGTATCCAAATGTTGGGGATGTGTGCAACTGAAGGAACACGAGTGGGTTTTAGTCAGTAAAAATCTGACACGCTACCTCTCCACCCAGAGCGGGAGAAGTTATTTTGATGATTACACACCCAAAAAAAAAATTAATTCATATCGACAACTTTGGCTTATCAAATAGTCATAAAATGCTTGAGAGAACGCAATAAAGGCAGATTTACAACTCGATTAATCGAAACAAAGTTGTTTCTTTGTCCAGGTGTAATTATGAGTTTTCACAACGCCTGATATCGTACATTGTGAACGAGTGAATGTGAACGGGTGAATGATAGAACAACAATGGGAGCGTTACAAAATCTTTAAGATGTGAACGTCTCTCGTCAAGATATTATGAGTCAGTCTTTGTAACTGGCGTAACGTGGGTTTATTACAGACACCTCTGCCTAATCTTTCGGGGATAAAGGCGTGATGTTATGTTGTCTTTGTTAGATCGCCCGCGTACGGTATATTACCTCTATGGCACGGAGGACTGAATAACCATCCATCTCTTTGATGGAGTAAAGACGTTTTCCAAACGGTAGTAGTATCTTCTAGTGTATGTGTGTGTACCATAACTGTTTCCTTAGATTTTATCGCAATATCATCGGTCATTCGGGCGTTATAAATCTTAAAGGTGTCAGATCAGATCAAAGCATCAGTACCTATGAAGTTTTTATATTCATAAATCACATTACAGTATAATTTAAGCCCACTCACAATCACGACGTATTATAGCATAACCTCTAACAAAGTAATGCACGTAAAGCCAAAGTTGAATAAACTATGGAGCAATAGGCAGATAAACAGTAATCGCTGGATTATCACGTAGAGATCAGAGCAATAACCGCTCGGTACCGTTAGAATCATGTCACGCCCATCGCGAGTACAATCAACCACACGTTACAGTAACACTTGAACCACGAAAACCTGCCAAGTGCTAAGAAAAAAATGGTGCAAACAAGTCAAATTGTTGAGAAGCTCGTGTGGTTGACAGTACAGAACCAACAGTAACGTACCAAATTATTCAGGAAATGATCTTTTAAATGTACCATGACTCCATGAGACAGTTTTAACAGTGGGTAGTTGAATCGGCGTTATTTAAAGCTCGGTTTAATGTGCCTAACGGGTGTAGATATATAGGCAGTACCTTGAAGTGCTTACACACGCTACATTATTATGTATTTCGATGAGAATTATGTACTACGTGTTTCTAGCATACATAGTGTTGAGTAACAGACACTTGATCCTGGCTTATAATATGATGATTAGATTTATAATGCAATTTAAGGCGTATATAGCCGCCAAGTGGCTCATTAAATAAAAAATCGTAGCAAAGCGTAAAAAAATAAAGATACAAGAATCCCATGTTGCGTTTGTTACAAAGAGGATAAGGCAAAGTAGTAAGCAAAAGTACCAAAAACGGCCGTTTTTGACACTTTTGCTTACTACTTTGGATACGAAACATTTTGAGTCCTGTTTTAACAACGTAAAATTTGTAACAAACGCGACATAGGATTCTTTAATCTTTATTTTCTATGTTAAGATACGATTTTTATTCAATGAGGGCGCCACTATGCGGCCCTTAAGTAGACACTCGCACTAAGAATTCGCTGCGATTGCAGTAATTCAACACTTTGGACTTTGCACACTCAAGAACTACTCTGTCTAATTTATAATTATACGAGTACACACAACAAGCTTTTATTTAACTGCCCATGTTTGTTAGTTCGGATCAACTCTTGCAAGCTGGATTAGAACCATTTCCTTTTATCCTACTGAGTTGAATTTTTCATGCTGTCAGTTCCGATGAGAATGCATTTTTATGGTAAGCATGATTATTTATTTATTAAAAATCACGTAAATTAAACCCTAACAGCATAACACCAAAGCAATGTTACTACCACAAAATACAATTTGAAATACCAATGAAAAAACAAATTAAATTACAATTAAAATAACAATCGAAAATACAATCAGAAACACAATTAAAAAATACAATTAAGAATACAATTTAAAATACTACACTTCTGGACACATCTATTGGCCCACCTTGTATTTTCAGTTTCGTTTGGTCCTAGCTAAAATTTTATATTAGGTCGAGCAAAAAGTTTTTATGCAATTTTGAACCTGGCACATTCACAATTTCATTCAATAGTCTTTTTTTGAATTTCGAACACAGAATTTAAAGAAACAAAAGACAATTTGGAGCCTGTTTGTTGATATCAAACAATCGAATACTAAGAAAACTTGGTTTTATTGGTTTACTTGGATTTAATTCTTGAAAAAGTGATTGATATCTTTGGTTTTGCAACAAACATTACTTATTCTTAACATTAAGGTGAGGTTCTATCAATAATCTATGGATACTTCACCTGAAGTCGTCGCCCAAGCTGTGGCACTTATTCAGGCCGGACACAGCCAAAGAAACGTGAGTGCTCAACTTAATTTAAGTCGATCTGCGGTCCGAAATGTTTATCGGAGGTACCTAGAGACTGGCGGCTTTGTTCGTCGCCAAGGAAGGCCACGATCTCGGGTCACAACTGAAAGGCAGGATCGATTCATCGTGACGACCAGCTTGAGAAATCGTCACCTTACCTCCATTGAGATACAAAACCAACTTCGCGACTTCCACGGAGTATCTGTGAGCGCTCGAACTGTTCGGAGAAGGTTAAAAGAACGCGATATGGTACCACACAAGCCAGCTAATGGGCCCAAACTAACGCGAGCCCACCGAACAGCGCGCCTTCATTTCGCACGCAGTCATTTAAATTGGACACAGCAAGATTGGAGCCGTGTACTCTTTTCTGATGAGTCTAAAATTGTGTTACATGACAATGATGGAAGGAAGAAGGTCTACCGACGTAAGGCACAATGCTGCTTTGAAGAGAGGGTTGCTTATGGCGGTGGCTCATAGACTGTCTGGGGCGGTATATCCGCGAGCGGCAAAACTCAACTTGAGGTTGTTACAGGACCACGGCTGCCAACATTAAATGCTGAAAGGTACATTCGTGAGTGCTTAGAACCTCACATGATACCATACGCGGACTATGTGGGCCCAAATTTCCTTTTTATGCATGATAATGTAAGAGCCCATGCGGCCGGCATCGTCAGGGAATATCTTCGGGATGTGAACATCACAGTTATGGACTGGCCAGCCAGAAGCCCAGACATGAACCCCATTGAGCACATGTGGGACGAGCTAAAAAGACGTGTTTGGGCTCGTCAGCCAGTTGCCCAGACGATGCAGGAGTTGAAAACTGCCATAGAAGAGGAATGGGAGATGATCCCTCAAAATTTCATAGAGCGGTTGATAAACTCTATGCCTAATCGTATGAGAGCTGTGGTAGATGCCCATGGAGGCAACACGCGTTATTAAATTAAACCTTTATTTGATAAAACATGTTTTTTTTTCAAAAATCAATTGCCTTTAACAAGGCGCATATCCGACTTGTTAGGCGTAGCTCCATGTCGTATGGTATTCTGAATTCAAATTTAAAACAATACGATCGAAAAAGATGGTAAAATGTATCAGGTTTAAAACTGCATCAACAGTTTTTGTTCAATCTAGCAATCATATTTCGGTAGGGGCCATCGAAACCTAAACTCTAAGGTGGGCCAATAGATGTGTCCAGAAGTGTATTAAAATAGAATTCAAAATAAATGATACAAGAGAACATACAATTCAAAATACAAATCAAAATACAATTCAAAATACAATTCAAAATTAAATTTAATAAAAATACAATTAAAATTGCTTCTCAACATTCTCAATGCACTTCAGTGCTACTCCTGTGAATTTCATCAGGCTGCAGTGAAATATATCCACTTCATTTGAGATAATATTTAACAATCTTATGGCACGTGACAAGGGGGCAACCTTGACCTATGATCTGAATCGACATTCAAAATTAGCTCCAGATAGAGGAACTCTTCAACGACCAACAGCACAGACACGACATTTTGTGTATGAATTTCAAAGCTTGTTTAAAAAAAACTTTTTACTAGGTATTTACTTTTAACAAGCTAGCTGTATGATCATCACTCAGAAGATAATTTTATAAGCAAACAAATTAGGAGATCTCACAAATAACATTTTTTTAAAGCCACGTATGTAATTGCTCGTTACAATGTAATACTTATTGCTATAACATTCTGGAACGAGACAGACTAGACCCGGAACTACCCGGACACGGACCCGGTACCTGTCTCTAACTAAACAACTACCAAGCGCTACATTTTTATGGCAAAATAACCTGGCAACCGAATGTCAATGAAACTCTAGTTACATGTTTAGATTCGTTTGTTCACTTCAATTTAATGAGCGCAAAACGTGGGTAGATGTTACTTGTATTTAGGTAGATCCATATTTATATTGTGACACAAATTCCGAATGACGCAATTTGATCAAAGAGAGAGGGTATTTGGAGATTTAGTGTAATCAGTCTGCGTATGCGCTAACCAGTTAGAACAACATTTTAATTGAACGTTATTTATTAAGTTGTCAGTCCGCTTTGCCCTGTAATCAGGCAAGTATTAATAGTTTTTAATACGATTGATATAAGGAAAACATGACATTAAGTTTGATTGCAATTAAAATGTCCTGCTTTGGATGAGACACGTGCAAGCCGCATAAGGCAAGTAGACGATGCATCGTTATTTAATATTCATGAGACAGCTAATTATAATTAATGAATCATGCAGAACATTCAAAGACTGCGATAAGTAAACTTGTTAATATACTAAGAATATCCAGACGCGCAAATACAACTGCGTTCGTATTTTGTACCGACATTGTTAAGGACACAATGCGAATATTTTTAATAGTGTCCGACGAAACACGATTTTTAGCCGAAACTGAAACCAAATGTTCGGCTCTCTTGCCAGAATCAGCCGAAACCGATATTCTCGTGTCTCGTCTCGTGTAGGTTACTTAACTATTTTGGGTGACTTAACAGAAAAATCGACATGACAAAAATTAAAAATATCGTGTTTCTAAAAAATTTCTGACTATTTTCAGACCAGTAACATAATCAATCTTGACATAAAGATTCCCATAATTTCGGCAGACATAATAAACTGTTCTAGCAATTATAATTTTCGCACATACAATGCACTCGAAGGTTGGCACAGGCAGATAAACACAAATATAAAATCAAAGCCAACCCTGCTACTATACCTCAAAGCTCTTAGAAAAGAAGCGCTTTGGCAAGATCGCAAATACAAGAAATATGTTATTTGAAGGAAATAAGAGAAGAAAGATCGGTATAATGTTGAATGCCAAATACAAAAGAGAGCTGCAAAAGCTTAAGGGTCAAAATCTTAGTACCTTTGAATTTTTGATACAACGGCCATATCAAAAGGATATTAGGTGAATAAATGCAGGGGAATTTGTGCGCCTCATATTCTAATCATATTTAAGAGGCTACTAGCTTTTTCCCCAGATTTTTTTATCAAATAAATTGAATATAATTTACAAATGACTTTTACTTTCTATCAAGAGTGTACACATTTTTAAAATGACTTTTTGCTAAATAGATGTTCTGCTATACAGAATATCTGGTAGTTAGATGTTTTGCTATATGGACCTTTTGCTAATTAGACTTACTTCTCATTAGACGTTTCGCGCTGTTGGACATTTAGCTACTTAGACCTTCTGATCAGGAGGGGAAAAACAGCCCTCATTTAACTAAAACGATGATTACACACATAGACGAACGAGACAGTCTGTTTCCAGGTCTCTATCACAACCTTCAGCTCATAGACGCTAGTTTCGGCCAAGCCGAATCTTCGGCCACTTGTTTGGCCGAAACCGAACCTTCGGTCGGACACTAATTTTTAAAGCGAACTTCGTTTACGTTGTTGCTTGAAATTATGAGACGAAATATTGAGGTCAATAATACAGGTGGTAGTCAATGCTGTCAAAATACAGCAAAAACTTTTGGGAAAGCTTATTAAGGCAGTAAATTACACATTCCGCAGTCGTTTGTAAAACGTAACGTATTGCGTTAACGGTTCAAGATAATTACGTAATACGAAATACCTACCTTTTCGATGAGTCATCCCTCTAATTTAACAGAACTGTTCAAGTATTGTTACAAAAAAGTACAAAGACAAACCTACTTAACATGCTGAAAACGTTTTTGGATCACAGGGGCGTTCGATTTCCATGTAGCAAATGTTGAAAAAAGCCCCACTTTTTCAATTAATCCGAAATATCTTATTTTTTTTTAATAAATCCAAAAAAAAACATGTTTTACGATTTTGTTTTTAACTAACCTAACCTAACGTATGTAGGTACTAAATCGTGTAGTAAACCAGCGAGTGACCGAAATATAATATTTCAAGTATGAAACTATTGAAAACTTTTTAAATTTAACTATTGGATAAGTAATTTGCCAGAAATATCTGATTTTGCCTACCTGGAAATTCAAAATAATAATGACATTGATATCGATACAGAATTAGAACCACTTCCTCGTATCTTACGGAGTTGAATTTTTACGTGGTGATTCAATTCCGATGACAATGCATTTTTATGAAAAGCATGACCAGAGTCGACATCCAGGATTAGCTCCAGATAAAGGAACTCTTCAATGCTGAACAGTTGTGTACACCTCTAATTGTGATAGCCGGTATAAAAGCTTGTTTAAAAAATTATTTATTTAGGAAAAAAATCATCATCATAATTTAAATCTAAATGATGAAATCATGCCAACCCCGCCATGGAGGCAAACTTGTGAAAAAGAAACCTAGTTCTTCACCTACGAACAAAATGTTGCGTCTATCCTATCCTTTTCCGTGCAGGATTTTCTCACGGGAAATCCGCTGTCAATTTCTAACGAACGATGTGTTAAAGAACACAAACATGAATAATAATTGTTGTTTGTTGCTATTAAAACCAGCCGTGATATGTTTTCTACAAATCTTGTTGAGAAATATTTTTCTTTCTCCCCCACCCAAAGTCGAAAGCACTCCGAAGTCAGATGGTTCGTGATTGCGCGACGTTAATCAAAAATAAACGTTACATTGTGAAACACCGAATCCAATCCGATAATTGTGGCAGAACATTAACCTAGTGGTTATTGACCACCAGTACACCATAAAGTTGCGGAATAAAGTGGATCAAGGGGTTTTAGAAACGGCTATCATGACGTGACGAAAGACTAGTAGAACAGTTGCGCGAGGTATTGTTCGGATTCGGGGAGCGAGACTGATCATCTTGACATCATAATTGTAGATCGTCAACCCCTCGATTTTGAGGTCGCCAGTGAAGCTGACATGGTGACCGAGCACAACAGTCCTGCAAATTGTGGCACCGCGTATTCGTACACTTCGAGTTTTGGGACTTGTGAAAGCTTTACAAATGTCGGTGATTTATTCGCTTCGGAGTTTGGTGGTTTGACTAAGTAGAAGCTGGGTTTGGCTACAATTGTTTTCTCTACAGTATTTTGTTATGTGCGGTCATTCCGGTAAACAACGTTGAAAACCTAATATTGGGTCCTTACATATGAAATTAGCGTTTTCTTCGTCACTTCTATGAATTAAAATATTCATTAATTGCTTGATATTATATCGAATAATGACCGTCATAGACTACTTCCAATAGTAAAAAAAAACCTAAAAACCTTACTTATAGTTTTATAAACAAAAAAAAATACCTTAAAAATGACTCCTCTTTTTTGTTAGCAGAAATGACCACTATATTTGTTCTAACTTAGCCAAAACTTATTTTTGTTGCTTAATCTAAGTGGCATACGCTATCTTAGTTTATAAACATTATTGCATAAAAGTTTTAAATCTTTAGTGTTCATAGTTGTTAAATAAATTAAGAAAATGTTAGTATGAAAAATGCAACTTCTTTAAAATTCTCCATACAAAACGCTGATTTCATAGGTGGTACCCTAATATTTTGGGCTGATTTCAAAGCCTTTTTTTTGGGGCTCTCTTCCCCTTGCCGGTGGTGTTGTGTTCTCATAGAAAATATCGATTAAATTCGTCATAAAGCAAGTGACTGGTTTCACCCAGCTCTAAAACAAGATTTCGCAGTATTTTTTTTTATCAGTGTTGATGTATACAAGGCCGATTTAATGACTAGCTAAACATGACTAGGTGGGAACATGCAAACAGTGCGATTCGAAGAAAAGCGACTAAGGAATCCTGCTTGAAATAATAGAGTTCAACTAGCCGTGCGAGTGAATGTGGTGCAATTATGAAATTATATAGCAGTGTTTATCTTTAATTAGGTGCAATAAATTTTACTAAAGCACGTTAATATCTTAGCAACATTTAAATTACATATAATTGCAAGACATTGAAAAAAGCGTGCGTGGAAAGCTCCCAAAGATCTTAATTGCGAAAAAGCTCATTAAAACAATTAAGCAAGCCAAATTATGATTTCCTTTAGCTAAGTTAAGATTGATCACTTTGGGTTTGAAAAGCCAGATTTTTAATTGGGGGATTACTTTTTAATTATCTTCTTAATTTATGCTTACTTGAACAAGGTTTAAGAGGTGCCAGATCTCAATGACGGATACAATTTTGCAACATTTACTCACCAAATTGATTGTGTTCCAAAATCCTCAAGTGCGGGCAATTTTAAACTGGTTTCAACACAAAGAATCGCTTTTTATCTACTATCACTACATTATTATTAAACAAAGTACCCCGCCGCGTCTGTCTGTTCGCGATTAACTCAAAAACCACTGAACAGATTTTCATGCGGTTTTCACCAATTGGTAGACTGATTTATGAGGAAGGTTTAGGTGTATAATTTGTACCCGTGGTAAACTGAAACAAGTCGCTAGTCTAATTTAATTTGGACAAATCTTATCTTCATAATAGTATCAAAATGAAACCAACAATAAATGCATAAATAAATAATAATATGCATTAATTTTTAACCATAATTACAGTCTAAACGGATCCATTTCACAATCAAAGAATGTTAGACAAAAGGCATTGTTTGGTTTAAGCCGAAGCCATAGCTATACGAGTGGTATCATAAAAAGGGGTAAAAACATAAACCTCCCCTAAAACAAAACCTTCACACTGGTGTGCCGTTGTCCGTTGTTTTGACATTGTAATGAATTGTCTAAAAGAAAATACTTTATACAATCTGTGTAAGGTTTAAGAACTTTATTTCTCAATAAAAAACTTTTTTACAAAAAATACAACCGACTTCTAAAAATTACAAAATAACTTTATTTTCGGCAGTCGGTGTTTATATTTTGTTTCTTCGTTATTTGACACCGAGTTCCGCAAAATAAAGTTATTTTGTGATTTTTAGAAGTCGGTTGTATTTTTTGTAAAAAAGTTTTTTATTAAAAAGTTTTTTACTTTTTAGTTGTTCCCCAGAAGTAAAAGTAAATATTATAGTTATGCCCGACTGGATAACCCCAATAACATGGAATTTGAACATTTGGAGAAAACCAACACGTCATCTGTGTATATTTATTTGTTCATGTTGATTTTTTCAAAAAGTGTTGAATCGATTTCGACCTACCAAACAAAAAAATCAATCATCAAAATCGATTCACAAATGGCGGAGATACTCGTATTGTGTAACAAACATTGCGAAAATCAGATTATATTTAATTACAAAAAAAAATTTGCCTAAAACGTAGATACATTAATTCATTCATTAATCATTTGTAGATCAATTCTAAGCTAATTTCATGATAGAATAGCTCTATAACTCGTAATGCATATAAGTCGTGTCTACGTAACGCCTGAGAGAAGTTCATAGCAAAAGCTTTGTTAAACAAAGTTTTAAAAATATTATTAGGATAAATAAACATTATATAATTTGCATTTAGGACTTATAACTTTTATTGAAAACGGTTTTATGTCTTTTGTATATTATTGATTGTAATATTTATGACAAACGGATTTAGGGCATATTGCATTTAGGGATTTAAATTTTATGGCATGTGACATGAAGTTCGGGCAAGTTATCATTCGGACAAATGATGATTAGGACAAAAAAAATATGGCACTTTAGATTATGGATAAAAAAGTTAGGTAACACAGTAGAGAAACATTTTTACCACTTGCAATCTTCCCGTCAGGTATGATTTAAACATTTTGTATGCTACTCCATTAACACCAATCCCTTTCAGTTTTTAGAAGCAGTTCATGACTAACCGTGTACAAATTATTTTGCTCTTGAGTATGTACCCTAACTAGTCTTCTGTTTTTCAGGGAGGGAATCATCGGAAAAAGCCTTTGGGGATATCGAGTTCGAGATGACTAGCCCCCCTAGCCATATTACTTTTCTGTTATTGTTTACGCTAACGCTTAGATACAAAAAAACTTTTTAACAAAAAAATTAACCGACGAAAAAGAACTAAAAAGCAAAAAATAAATAAACCTTTTAATTCTTGAGTATTGAGCTTATTTACCTACATAAAATATCAAATTTTATATAAACTAATTTTGAGTCGGCGCCAAACAATAAAATGATTAATTACCTACATCTAGCCTTCTTCATTTCTACGTACTTATAAAAATTAGATATTTAATCATCAGATTGTTGTTTGCCGCCGACTCAAAATTAGTTTATATAAAATTTGATATTTGGAATCATCAAAATAAGTTCATAAATACCGGAGTGAGGGCCGAACATACTGTATACAGAAACGCTAAACGTGCCCACAATTTTGGAGGTTTTCTCTCAATTTTCTCAGGATTCCATTATCAGATCCTGACTTTCTTGACATGAGACCACCCTTGAGGTATACCTTATTTAACAAAAAAAGAATAATCAAAATCGGTTCATAAATAACGGAGTGAAGGCCGAACATACATACAAAAACGCTAAACGTGCCCACAATTTTCGAGGTTTTCTCTCAATTTTTTCAGGATTCCACAGTCAGATCCTGACTTTCTTGACATGGGACCACCCTTGAGGTATACCTTATCTAACAAAAAAGAACAATCAAAATCGTTTCATAAATAACGGAGTGAGGGCTGAACATACATACAAAAACGCTAAACGTTTTCTCTCCGTCGGTTTAAAATGTATGGCAATGACATTACCTGCGATAAATCACGTGATACTTATCTACGCAAGTAATGTCACTGCCATACATTTTGTACTAAGCGTTAGCGTAAACGATAATAGAAAAGTAATATGGCTAGGGGGTTTTTTTTTTTTTGGGGGGTGGGAAATCATCCTATGACTTCTTCCGCTCTAGGGTGGAGCGGAAGGGCGTGTCAGACTCTTACTGACTAAAACCCACCCCTGTTCCTCCCTGCCTTGAGTGCCCAGGGGCGAGGTAACTCTTTCGAATTTATCCTCCACCCCCGGGCAGGCATCGGCCGTGGCAGGCCCCGTCCTTTGCTGACAACTCTTTGAGGCGCGCGTGGAACACTACGCGCCGTCGACTCTCGGGGCTGGTGCTGATCGGACTGCGAGTTACCCACTACTCGCCGTCCGCAGGCCCGGGTCTACGGTGGCCGGAGATCGTCTCGCGGCGTCCGAACCCCCTGGCGTCTCCTGCGGCGGCTGCGGCTGGGGGCGCTAGGGCGACTCGGCTGTTGTCGAGTCTCCCTAACGTATGCCGCCTCCCTCTTCGCGAGCATTACTGCTTCGCAGAAGGAGGTGACGGCTTCCCATTCCCTCTCGCTCCGTACCATGGCCTGAACCAAGGCACGGCGCGAGAGGTCGCTGCCGCCTACCGCATCTACGAGGACACGGCGGTGCTCTGCCCAAGCGGGGTAAACCTCCACCTTATGCTCCACCGTGTCCTCTGGGCGATCCTCGCAGTGGAAACACCCGGGGGTCACCTCCGCCTTGATCCGACACAGGTACCTACCGAAACAGCCGTGTCCGGTGAGCACCTGCGTCAGGCGGAAGGTGAGGGCGCCGTGACGCCTCTCCAGCCACTCGGGGTAGGTTTAGGCCTTAAAAAGTATTCTAAATGAGAATTAAAAAGCTTTTCACATGCTGCGCTATGATTTTAAAGTTTTAAAATTTTAACAAAGCAAAATGTTGATACCCTCATCCTGTTTAATATATTTCGTTGAAAGTCGGACTTTCTGTGTAATAAAAGTAGTGCAAAAACGTAAATTATTCGCTGGACAATATGCTGTGTTGGCTGTTGGCTCACGCAAACCCCATTGTATCTCTCGGTTTCTTCTTTTTCCGCACTCTTTTGTTTCGGTAATGAAAAGTATTCCCATTCAGATTAATGAACGTTTTGAAATCGAGACTATTTTGCCATTGTAACCAATTAAATAAAGATATGAAACAATGACGTTACTGAAAATTAAAACACTTTTAGTTGCCTAACAATGGGTTGTTACCTATCCAGGTAGGCTTACAAAGTTACGCCTTTCACTAATGAAATTCTGATATAATTTTGATTCAGTTACTTCGAGTGGTTGACATGAATAAATTCAAATGTCTATTTCAAGACCATTATGTAAAGATAAAGAAGCTAAGTAGCATAAAAGCCATACAACGAAACATTACGCGCCAATATCGCTCGCAAATTCAAGATGGCGCCCGCGAATGTGTAACCCACATGGATCTGAGTGAACTCATGGAACATTAAAATCATCATTACCTTACAATAGGTGTAATTCGCACTTAATATGTACTTACACACGAATGCACAACGATAATGAATTTCATATTATTGATTCATTAAAAAGCACACGCTTGCATAATTCATAAGAGGGAAAGTAGTTCCGTTTGTACCGCGTGTTTTGTTAATGACCGCATGTTTTCTAATAAAACATTTGCATACGTATTTATTCAATCACAGTATGAGGCGACGACGGACGTTTGGCTGTATTGTACCGCAATAGAAATCAATCAGGTGATTAGCTAATTATATTGAGTTAGCTTCATCAATCATCAAATTAAATATGATTTGAATAATATATATCACAAGAAGATCTTTGTTGTTTTTAGATATTCTGTTTAATCAATTTTAATGACGTTATCCTCAAAGATAGGCACTCAAAACTTGTTAGAATTCGGCGGCAAACAACTAAAGTTCAGAGTATTATCATAAGCACACAACAAAGGGGTTCTCATAGCTCATCACATAAAATCGAGAAATATCTTCGTACAAATAAAAGATTACGAACCGACGCGAACCCTCGAACAAAGGCTTGATTAAAGACATCAAAAGCGTGACGCTTTGTTGCATCCTATTTAGATGCTACTCTCGTAGATAAACAAAGTATCCTCTCGGTAACTTCAATAACTTTATCCCTTCTATTTACAAAACAAAGGTTAATGGTTAATACAAAATGCGGGAAAACTGGAGGTTTTAGAGGAGTGGGGCCGCCGCACATCTCAACTCAATTCCATTTTCAAACAGATCCATCTATTGTTCTTATTACGCTATTGCCAGGTCGACATAAAAAATTCGCGCTACGCTTTGAATTTAGAATGCGCCACAAATATTTCTCGACAGATTCTATTTATTGGTTTGGAAACGCGAAACGCGTGGATATAGACATTTGCGAAAAAGCTTGTTTGCTCGGAAATCGGTTGAAACACGTGCCATTTTTCGAGTGTATCGGTGAAATTGGGATCTACAAATAATTGAAAAAAATATTATCCTAGCGATTTTCTGCTCGTTATTTAGAACAGACCCTTGGGAACCACTTTGTCTCAGTCGGCTTTATGTTAGTACTGTGGCGCATGTACACTCAGCCCACAGACGGCATGTCAGAACCGGGCACTGCTGGCTGGTTGGTGTTCGACATTTGGATAGGTATTCGAATGAAGAAGTAGAATGTAGAACGTCGCGATTGTTTATAGAGTTAGTGTTCAGCTCGGCCCGTCCCAGTGGGCACTTGTATCTTTTTTTATTTGCTTTTATATAACACAGTTAATAGGGCAGTTCCCTCCGTTTCTTATTCTTCATACTATTCATATACTCGTCAGTCACTCTTTTAAACGACACTCTCGCAGCCAGCGAGTAAGACAACTCCGCAAAGCTACAGAAGCACTCCTGGAGGATCTACAGTGAGAAAATGATTAGTTCACCCCGCTTACTTCGTACGGATTACTCGAATCTAATCGACCAGCAAATACGCAATCGACAAAAATGTGTGTTGTGCTAGTAAGGTTAATTCAACGGTATAATAACTTCGTTCTGTACAGCCAGTTTAATAGCAAATATTTGAACAAGAATGTGGAGTAGGCGAGTGGTATCATGTGCCGCGATAATTGGGATTGCAAAGTTAAATAGCTATTTTCATAGTTAGTGATTATGGAACAGTGTTTTGGTAACTCTGTGCGAAGTGCTGAATTCTGATTGGGATGACTGTTTGATATGCCTTGTTTGAGGAAAGTGCGGAGTTTTTATAAAGCTAACAACTTACTTACCTAATAAAAGATAAACAAAATAAAAGAGGAATAAACAGAAGTGATAGTTAATAACCAAACAAAATGAAACAAAAATGCCGGGCGCGGAAACTGTACACAAAATTGCGCGCAGATTGTCGGGGTCCCAAATTGCATAATGTTCGGATGGCCATCAGTAAAGCCAGTCACCGGCTAGATAGAGTTGTGGTGCTACAAAAGAAAAAAAAACTGCCGCGAAATTGTGGCGGATTTAGAAATTTATGTTCGTATAATCTGTAGTTACGTTTCACTTCGCTTTCATACCCCGCAAATGTGGGCCCGTTGGCTTATTGTATAAAAGGACTGCCGCATTTTGGGTCCTTTAAGGACTGATTTACTGGGACACCAACTTTTGTCGCGTTGACCTACTTTTTGTGCAGATATCGCAAAGGCTTTTGACCGTCTGTGTTCATCGCTTGAAGTGATCAATCGGGGATTCGTCTAGTCATGTTTGAAATTATAGCTGCAGTATAATTTTTGCTTCATTGGTGCATAATTCTGCAGATCGATAAGACGACAATAGATTATGAGCTTTATTTTGTTACAGATAGGTTTGAAAATGTAATGTTTGTTGTTTTGATGTTGTATTTTAAGCTCGGTAGTTGGTGTCGTATCGTGAAGGTAGTTGCTTGTCGTGGGCGGAGATGTTCAGCGGTGCGTTCAAACGAAAGACTTGTCGGTGTCACTTCAGTTTATTATTGTTCGTACATCCTGTTCAGGTTCTATATACATCTATTGTTTCCGTCAGCTTTCTAAGCTCCAGTGAGAATAACAACTTAATATCATGTGCGTGGGCGGAGGCTGGACTTTTGTCGAAATGGAATAGCTGTCTGATAAAGTCAAAAGAAAGAATATGATTAGAATTGGCTGTGTATTGTCTTACAAAAAGCTTTTGACAGAAAAGTTCTAGGATAGCAGGATAGTTTTGAAATATTATTTAGGGCTAGTTTCCCCATACCATGATAGTTAGTTTATAATTCTGTTAAAATGTTAACGGGACATTAAGAGTAGCGAGCGTTTAACCATGCGCTAAAATGTCTTAATCAGGCGTTAAATTTAATTGCTGCTCTAGAGGTCCGTTAACTTACTAACCGACATTAAATGCAGTTGTCAAAATCATCGAAATGGAAGCAGCGTGTAACTCTACCTAGGTTGTTCCGAAAATTGTTAGCCACGGAATAAATACAATCTCTTTTTCTTGAAATTACTTTGAATTGACGGCTAATTTCAATACAAATCTCCTTGGTGAAACTCATTGACCACCTAAGTGTAGTTTTTTTTTAAATTTTTAAAGTTTATGTCACTCTTCTTTGCAAAAATGGACGTCTCGCAGGAAGCTTTTCGTGCTATGATTTTTTATGATTATAAACGTGGGTTAACCTTCACGGAATCTTACGGCAATTTAAAAACTGAATTTGGGGAGTCAGCTCCTGCGTTAACAGCAGATACTTATTGGTTTCGTGAATTTAAACGTGGTCGAGAAAACCTCAACGGTGACCCCAGACCCGGCCGACCTAGAACTGCAGTAACTCATGAAAATGTCATCAGGGGAGAGTGGCTATTGCGGGAGAATAGACTCACTACATTACACATCGAGAGATTCAGGCTGAACTGAAGATTGGACCACAGGCAATTTCCTGAACACCATAAGGTTATGAAGCATGCTTCGCGATGGGTACCTCATTCTCTCACCGAAGAGCAAAAATCCCGTCGTGTTGATTGGTGCAAAAATATGCTAGAAAAATTCGAAGGAGGAACTTTGCAAAACGTATCCTACATCCTTACAACTGACGAATCTTGGATCTACAGCTACGATCTACAGCTCCGCGGTCGTTTCGTAATAAAAAAAAATTATAGCGGTTTTTTTGACGCAGTGGACCAGTAGCAGTAATTCAGCTAGAGGACCGTAGAACAGTTACTAGTGAATGGTATTGCGAAGTTTGTCTGCCTCAAGCTTTCTGGAAGTTGAATAGCGAGCAACCAAGGAGCGGACATGTCCGTGGCATTCTTTTTCACCAAGATAAGGCGCCCTCTCACACAGCTGCTAGAACCATGGACTATTTGAATACTTCGGGGGTACAAATGTTATCTTATCCTCCGTACAGCCCAGATTTAGCTCCATGTGATTTTTTTTATTCCCCACGGTAAAAATTGCTTCGTGGGCGAAAATTTAACACTGCAGATGAGGCCGCCGAAGAATTCTGGCGGAAATTGAATTTCAATATACATTTCTTGTATGTTTCGAAAGCTGGTTCACCCAAACGCATAAGTGCATTGGGGTTGGAGGGGAGTACTTTGAAAAGCTATAAATAAACTTTTTTCATATACTATTTTTCATTTCACTAACAATTTTTAGAACAGTCCACATATTGTACTTATCAATTACAAGACTAATCCAACAACACTAACACAGTACACAAACATACCTACCATATTATAAACGAATAATGTTCTTATATTAAATTATACTCATATATTAAAACTTGAGGGCTTTTACAAAGCTTTCAAAAATTACCCAATAGAAAAAAAAATTCTTAGTGTCAGCCTTGTTTTTACGGGTATTTCTTTTGATGTTGCCCCAGCAAGTTCTTAGTTGGTCAGCATTTCTATTAGCTAAGTTGCTCAAGCAGCTAAAGTTTTCCATCCCTCATTTTTTTGTTTTTTCATTTTCTACGACTTCTTTATGCTTCGAAATCAAGCTAATTAAAATTTCTTTCTCATTCGATGAGAAATTAGGGCCACGTTCACGCGTTTTCTTGCAGTTAAACATTATTATTCAATAGAAAACACCACTATCCACAACTACATCTCCACAGTTCTACAGGCCTGCAATAAATTACTTTTATTTCCGTTTTTTTTTTAGACGACATCTTATTTAAAGATAATGATTTCTGTAATTTAGTTAAAAATAACACCACAATATCAAAGACAAACAAAAAATAGAATATAACACCGAAAAGTAACCGAAAAAATTAAATGTTGGAAGAACACGATAACCTGACTACACAACTGACTTTTTAATTTAGTTATGTTTTAAAACAATGCGCATTGACATGTGACATTGCGACTTTTTATTACGTTTCTTTGACAACTGATAAAAAACTGGCCAAGAGCGAGTCGGACTCGCGTGCAAAGGGTTCCGAACAATTTTTTTTTTTCAGGTCTTATCTGCATTAGGTACTTCTTATAAGTGTTCCTGTAATCTATAAGTAAGAAAACTACATTCCGTATTTTTTATAAAATTTTGGGCCCGGTGGTTTCGAAGATAAGGGGGCCAGTAATGGTCATTTTTCATCTATTTTCTCAATTAACTTAAAAACTATACATTTTGGAATAATGAAAAAAAAATATCTGAAATCCTTACAATAAACCCTTTCATTTGATATGTAGTACATTACAGTTTAAAAAACTTTTTTTTTAATTTTCTGATTTGCACCCCCAAAGTGACCCCCATATTCCAAATTAATTAATTTATGTTCCACGTCCGTGTTTGGGTGGATATTCATGTGTGTATCAAATTTCAACTCAATCGGTCGAGTATTCGGCTGTGACAGACGGACGGATAGATAGACAGACGCACAAGTGATCCTATAAGGGTTCAGTTTTTACATTCGGATGTTCGGAACCCTAAAAAAAGAATGACACATGACTCATTAACTTAACACCAGGTTTCTTAACGTGGTGTTATTTTTAATGTCGGATTTACTAATATCCGATGATGAGCAGTTTGGTGAAATTGGCTCGTAATAGTATGATAAAAGCAATCGAAATTTCTGAAAATTTCAAATTCCAGTGTTACTGATTGAATACCATATAATGCCTGAATTATATTGAATACCATATAAGCCCTGCATCGCAGGGCTCCTACTTCTGAATGGTTTTAAAAAAAATAACTACGACCTGCCAGTCCCTTACTGGCAGGGCTTACCATGCCCATCTAACCTAACCAGTCCGTGTCGGGTGCCCTAAGCACACGAGCTCGCTTGGCTCGCTCTTGGACTAAAAATAAACAATGAAAAAAGTGCATTTCCAACGGAGTTATGTTTGGGTTCCAGTGCTGGCTGCGGAGGTACTCCCAATCTGGGAGTGCCAGCGTTGTGACCCATAAAGATAAACTTATCCATAGTTCTGTTGTGTCGAGTTATTGTGCATTGGTATTAAACTGTTCTTCGTGTTGTAACTAATGTCTTTAACTGGATCAAACCCATGTCACCACACCATACCTGTGTATTATTAGATTGCCCAAAGACCACACAGCAATAATTATAATGTCAAGGCAATGTGATAACTACGAATGTCCATATTATAATTATTTATTTCGCCCTACATAGCTAGTCAGTTTTCATAATTACATTATGAAAAATGCCCCTATTTATTATTTGGTCCATAACTTAACACTATTCAGATATTTCGAAAACTTACAGCATTTCCATTGTTTATTTTAAGTAAAGGGTTGAGTAATATTCACTTCTTATTTATATAGTCTGGATAACAGAAATTTTACTAGGGTACTTTAATGTATGACATTGATTAAAAATAACGTATTTTTCATGAATGAAACTAGGTACTGAAAATAAGCTTTATCACACTAAACAGCATTTATCCTATTACAACCAAAATAGTCTTGTATAGCCCTTTATTGGAATGGATTACATGTCTCCAATAGTGGGTCAAACTAATTTAATGTGAATGAAAGCCAAAGCACTGATTAGAAAACATCAATGATGAATTAAACAGTGCCGAAATTGTTACAACATTAAAAACGCCTGCATCTAGTTCATAATATAAAGTACATGTACCTAATCAGTGTGAACGCTGGTTACAAATACGAGAGAAAGGAGCGGGCTTAGAAATAAAAAAATATGACCTTTACGGTCGAGAATGCTCCGTTACGTTGCCAACTCCTCAACTTACCTTATCTCCTGGTAAGTTTTTCGACGACATGGTGTGTCACCTTACTGTTCTGTGTTCTAACGTCGTCTTCGGGACGATTTATCCAGAGAAAGGATCTCACTGTTGCCGTGAGAGCCCAGCATACAACACAAAACACTCCACTTAACCAATCACTTGGCCATTATCACTGATCGAAAGATGCATCAAAGCCACAAACACAATAATCGACCCATCGTTTGGAGTCGTAATCAACACGATTTCCCATTGAGATTCATCGACACAGATAATTTTTCGTAACAAAATATACGAACACAGCGACTGACAGAAGCTAACTTGATTGAGTGAGGAGTGAGTCGAGCTTGACGGAAAATGGCGAGGGATAGTTGACGTCCCTCCCGCCTCTCACCTCGCGCATACCCTCTGTCACAATTAGTTCTCAGAATTTTTCTAGAGGGCAGCTCTATACAATAACAAACAATGTCCTTGAATACCATTTTTAGTTTATACAACAGATGACGCTTTCATCAATAACTATTCAGTTTTAGTAGTTTCAACGGTTTTGTGCTTTAAATTAATGTCCTAAATGATTAGAAACCACCAAATAAACAACCCTTTGTTTTTCTGATGTAATTAAATCTGAATTACTTGAATAAAGTATCAGGTTTTAAAATATTTGCCACTAATTTTAGTGACAGAAAAATAACTTATAATGCCATCTACATTCGTTTTTTGTAAACAACTTCTTAGTAGTTCCCGTAGTAAGCTAACCATAGACAATACACTATACATTAATTATATGAAGCTATCTGGTTAAAATCGCTTAATACAAAGAATAATAATAATCATAATTAGTAAGGCCAAAGAAACGAAGAATGGACTGTTTGAAAGAGGTTTTAGGTAGAAAAGGGGGTACTACAAAGGGAACAACTCATCTTCATATTCCTGCCCTTATTCCATGTTACTTGGGGTCGGCGCAATACGTTTTTTTCTTCCATTCTGTCCTGTCAGCCGTCAAACTATCACTAACTCCCTTTTCTTTCATATCACTCCTCACTAGTCCTCACACAATACATTCATCTTTTCTTTGGCCTCGCTCTCCCACTCCATCCATCCACATTATTTTGTATTCATAACTCTTTTAGTTACATTTGTGTTTCATCCCTGCTCTTCACATGAACATACCAAGATAAGTTGCTCTCTTTCAACTTTTCTGTGACTGGCGCCACTTTTGACTGACGTACCGGTACGAGCTGTAGGCATAGCTTCAGTTGTATACTTGTATTGATGATTTTAATGATTACAGATCTATAAATACGTACTTGCTACAGCCACGAATCATATTTTGACCAACATACAACCTGATATTGACCTGCAAATCACAAAAAAACGTAAGAAAATTTGAATTTCGCGGGCTACCCTTGAGCTTTCACCTTAACAATTATGCCCCGGATTTAGCTAGGCAACCCACTTGTAATTTACAATTTGTATTTCTATTACCGTTTCTTAAACCAAAACATATTTTTACCACTAACATCTCTTCGAAATCCATGTTGTTTAAAAATCAAAAAAGTAGCGTTGCTATCGCTTCCGTTGCGCATCTTCCAAATCTCGGCAAGGAGGCAGCGACAGATCCAAAAAAGTTGCTGGTCAACTAAATCACTCCTAGGCGATCCCTGCAGTGATAGTTAAATGTTGCGCTGTGTCTGTTTGAACAACGGAAGTTTTAGGGTTTGATGGTATTTTTTAAACAGTTCATTAGAATATTCTGATATTACTTGTGCCGATGGCGCAATCGTTTCACGTAATTTTACTGTCTCCTTTTTAAATCCATTTGTGCTCTTCATTTCTACTTCTTTTTTTTATTCAACTATAGACAATAATCACCTCAACAGTTAGTACTAATTCCATGCCCTAACCTAAAGTAATCGGACCGGATATTAGAATGATAAAATGTCACTGTGACAACACCAATTTGACCAGCTTCCGCCCAAACGCAGCCCAGCCACAATTCGCAAAATGGCGGATGGAGGTGTGGACATAGATTTGTACGCCGATGATATTGAATCCGACTTCAATCGCCAGGTAAGCAAAATACTGCTCAAGTATTACATATATCTCAATAGTGCAGTGGAAATAAATTCCGGCACGTTTCGAACTTGTTACCATTAGATAATTCAATTTGTTTGGGCGGTCTCTTTCAGGACGAGTTCGGCGGTGAAAATGTGGATTTATACGACGACGTGATCGCCGCACCAGCAGCTAAACCGGATGATGGAGATGGACCCCCTAATTCGGCGCCGCAGCATCAGCATCCACCGGAGGAGACCAACGGCAGCGTCCCATATCACAACAACGCTTCAAACCACGGCCATCATGGCCGCCGTTTTCAGCTTTACGTCGGCAACCTAACTTGGGTTTGTACATGATTTTGTCTCATTTAGATTATAATGTAAATATAGGAGTTTTTATTGTTTTGGATGTCAGTTTTTCTCTTGGTAACGAGAAAAATTGATTTCTGTGGTACTGCCGTTCGACACTCTGGTTTTGTTACTGAGCCGTTTAGGTAATCCATTGTTTAATATAATTATGTCGTTAGAAACTGGAAGACATTAGTTCAGGGATGAGTTTGAACTAAGTAGGATTTTTAGCCTAGTTCATGAATTACTTTCTCCTTGCAAGACTTAGATCAAACTCTCAAGACTTTGTATAGAGCAGGCCTATGATTATTAACACGCGTCCAAATAAGTGTTGGGATTGTTTACAACACATAGTGTAAATTAATGTATCATGTCTATAGAATAAAAAACTCGAATGATTTACTGTAACTTTCTTTTTGTATGTGAAATAATATTACTTCTGGGTGTCTAACTTTAAATTATAAAGTCAAAATTTGTTGTCATTCATAATGTTATTAACGCAAAACAATATTTGTAATTTGACAAGTCAATAACGTAAGCACCACAACATTCAACATTATGTACAGTCGCATTTTGAATTTAACAAAATTCTTGTGAAAAGTTATTTTTTAAATTCATTTATTGGCTAAGTACCAAAATCTGAGTGAAGATGGCAGTTCTTTCGGTGACCAAATGAAAATAGTTACAAGCTAGTTTCATCTTGTGCGATAATAAGTCTGGAATAGACATGCTATCGTAGTAGCACATAAGCACGCTAGTTTCGAACAAATGCTACATAGTAGCTTACAATTAGCCCGTATACACGTGCTAATTGTATGCTACTATGTAGCATTTGCTCGAAACTAGCGTGCTTATGTGCTACTACGATAGCATGTGTATTCCGGACTATATGGATTGGTTAATCAATACCAAAACAAAATATTTTGTGCTTATTATCTGTTATAGTATATTTTTCATTTGGTTGCCATTTCTTACTAGTCAATGTGCATCTGTGTATAATAAAAGTATATTTAACTGCACAGCTGCACATGTCAGTCACAGGCCTTATTTTCAACAAAATTAATTATGACTCAATCGTCACATTTTGTTTTTGAAATAAGGCCTCAATAATTATTTGTTTGGCTAAATATCTAACTACAATGAAATCACTCCAAGTATAGCAAAATCTTGAAATAAACTACAGAATAAAAATATTTTTTTAAATGCCTCAATAATCAACATTGTAGCATGAGAATACTGTATGTTCAGGAATCGTGGTTCAGAATTTTGTTCATGATTTTGCCATATTAAAAACATGGAAGCAAAAACAAGGATGTGGAGACAATTTAATTTAAGTTAAAATGTCAGCCATAAATGATTTAATAGTAACTTAGAGGTTGGATTAGGTATATCAAAAGAAATATTCAGTACTAGGTTCTTCTGTGTGCATCTTAGGTGCCAATACTATTGATATTAAGTCTTATTTAGAAAAATGTTTTGAACTGTAAGATACAGTATTTAGTTAGGCATTATACACAGTGATGCAAGAGACTCAGTTGTTTAAGGCCTCTAAAAAAGACTCAACTTCATGTTACACAACTTAACTTAAAACTTAACTTACTGGAAAGAAGACAAGAGTTTCCAGTCTTCACTACATATTATAAAACAAAGTCCGTTTTTCTGTCTGTTTGCGATATTCTCAAAAACTACTGAACGGATTTTCATGCAATTTTCACCAATAGACAGGGTGATGCATGAGGAAGGTTTAAGTGCATAATTTGAACCGGGCAGGTCGCTAGTAACTAATAAGACTCAATCGTCATACTAAGACTAAAAAACTTAAATGACTTGCGCTCGAGTCATGTTTGATAATCAATACAGCTAAAGCTCTAAGGTTAAAATGCGATGGAAACCTAATTGGGTAGTTTGTATTTTATAAACCCTGTATAATAAAATAGTCTCCTAATTTAAACAATGAAATAGGTACATGATCAGACTTATTGTAACACAGTTATTTGTGTCATGAGGTTTTATAATAGCTTACAATAGTTTCACTAGAATTTATAATAGTAGTATTATTTATTTTGTGTCTCTCAACATGTTAAGGGGCAAGTCCTTTTAGTCTTATAAGGCTTTTAGTTATATAAGTCTTTTAAGTTACACTTAGTCTTTTAAGACCTGAGGTTGAAGGACTTGGATTCAATTTAGTCCTTTGACTTCAATAATTGAGGTTTAAGACTAGTCTAGTCATGAGTCTTCAAAAATGTGTCTAGTCTTTTTAAAAGACTTAAACGATTGAGTCTCCCCACGCACAACGGACCAAATGAGTCTAGTGCGGACAAAGGAGTCCCTTTACTACTACTATGACTGAGTCTCTTGCATCACTAATTATACATGTTTGATCAACATTAAAAATAAGAATTTGTTGTGTTCAATTCAGACTGGATTACGTCACATGTCAAATGTTTTTCAAAGGCATTGTCCCAGTTATAAGTCCCATTTTTTTTCATTGCTATTAATAAGTTAATCTTCAATTCCTTAAAATCAGTGTATTTGTTGGTTTGCCTTTTTTTGAGACATTGTTCAGGTTTTTGTGCTTTACATAATCCAGCCTCCAGCTGTTACCTTTTTACAATAAATGTTGTCTGTAAACTGTCATAACTTACATAATTTATAAATAACTAATGTAGAGTTTCTTGTCAACTGACTTGTTCAATTGTTGTAGTATAAATAATTTTGTTTAGGTTGTGTAAATTTATACAAAATAGTTTATTAGTATAGGAGTATTTTAATAATATTATTAAAAAAATAACCTTCATTCATAGTTTCACAATCAAAGGATTTGTAAAATTATTGAAACTCTTACTGCATCTTTTACTCAACTTGTTTTTGCTTCATTTTATAAAAAATTAATATACCTACTTATTATCAATATTTTAGAAGCATTAAATTATTTACACAGATGATGCCTCACAAAAATTTTAATATCTCAATGGCATCCATCATAATCTGTGTGAATTAATTTACTATTATTATATGAACTTTTTAGTTTATTTCTGCACCAATCAAGGAAACGATTTTGATAAAAAAAGATTTGTTTCCGAGATATTCTTCCTCATATTCTGTGTTTTGCAGAATGTCCAACTTGTGATATTTTTAATAACTTGTGCTATTGTTTTCATATTTTATTTAATTTCATATTTATAGCTATTGAATTATACAAAGAGATATTTGCATTTACAAATATATCTGAGTTATGGGTTGTACCTTCAGCACCCTAGTAACCTACACATTTATAAAATTAGAAATAGCAGTGGAGTTCATTAGTAAGTTGCAATAGTTATATCTGTTTTAATGCTGGGTACAGATTTGTGTGTTTCTTTGTAAATAGTTACCTACATATTTTCATTTCATGAGTGAACTGTTCTTAGGATAGCTTGCATCACAATTTGCTACATATGGTTAACAGTAAACATATTTAAAACTGTGTCCTGTGTTTTGTCATCTAAGGGTTGGCAGAAACAGAAAAAGGTTTTATATTTGTTTAGCGCTTAACATATTTATTGATTTGGGTGCAAGCACACCTGAATATCCCAGGAGCTTACATTCATTTGTGAGTAAAAATTGTTGGAAGGCACAGGCTACTTTTAAAACATGTTAGTTACGATTTATTTTAACTGCAGCTGTCAGGATGCAAGTACAAGCCATATTAAAATCTTGTAAATATCTCTTTGATGTATTGCATTGATGGTTTTGTGGCGGTAATAAGATACTGTCTTTGTCATTAAGGTTATTTTTGGCATGGGTAATAAGATATGGTATGGGTGTTACTTGGTGGAGCATCACAAAAGTATAGAACAATTAATCATGTTTCATGTTTCCATTTAAGGCCTTGGATAGTTGATCCAATTCAAATGTAATGTATGAAACTGAGAATTAGCATACTTTTGTGCATCTTGTGATTGAATATTGAATTCTGAGTGTTGAAGAATGAATGATTTCTATGTTTCTATGTATTTATTTATTAGTTCATGTAACATATTTATTAAACATGATGCGCCTCTCCCAGTGATTACATGTCAACTACACAATCTTGAATATTTCGCTTCATAAATTAAACACTGTCTTTGCACATATTTGGAACAAAAAAAAATGAGTTCTGTATGACTTCATTATTATAATAACATACAATATTGTCACAATGGTTGTCTTTTATGGCTTTAGTGAATAACATAGAGAATTTATGTGTCACATACTGTGTGTAGGCTATAAAATAGTTAATCGGGCATAGTGAGGGCAATGCGTTCAACAATAATTATAATTTCCTATTAGTAGAGAAGTATGTAGCAATATTTGCCTGTTTCAACATGCTTGTCACTTGATAATTGGAATCTTGAGGCGGGAGTTGCATGAACATTTAAGAATTAATTATTATCTGTTTCGCTCAAAATTCTGGTTTGGCTGATCTATGTACTTTATTTAACTAATGATTTTCTTTATCAGGTTTTCAGAGGTAAGATGTTTGAGCTTGTTCCGCGTAATGATGTAGCTATTTGTGTCTTAATTTGATTATATTTTATTTTATTGTTTTTCTTCTTTTTTGTTCCTTTAATCTTGGCAGATGTGTGTGATGGCACATTGTGTCTGTATTGCGGTTGGAACTTGTCCAATTTTTTTTGTTGTTGTGTAAACATTTATTATGTACTATTTTTAAATTGGCGTTAAATTGTTTTAATGTTTATCTCTACAGTAAAAAATATAAATCTGTATGTAACATACTTATTTAAAATTTTGTTGTAAGTATATCCGGGCGGAAATATTATAATACTTACAAACCGAAAGTATTCACACTATTACATTATCATAGTGGTAGTATTTAGATACTATAATGTACAAACATGGATAAAACTTAAACTTCGCGGCGTCATACGTAATTTATAATTTCTGTCACGACTTTGTAATCACTTTTTCTAATAAACAAGGATTGTAAGTAAAGAATCTATCCATACTGTTATGTCCCCTGTAACATGACTATTGGCAGATGGTTAATAGCATAAATACACAAACTGTAATAATGCTAAAATAATTATTACTTATAATGTAATAACTCCCAGCTTAAAATATTTTTTGTACGATAGATGATATCTATTAAAATCTTGTTTAGTGTAACAAAGTATTTATCAGCTTACTTCATTAGATTGGATTCCAATAAATTAAGTCGTGATACGATTTTAAAGTGTAAAAAAACTATGTTAATGACCAAAGATGTTAAATCCTTGTACTAAGTGAGTTAATAATCCTTCCTAACTGTTAGAAGGATCTCGTGTCCCGTTGATGTGCGAGTGATGGAGTCTGCAGTTTTGCGAACTGCTTTTATTTATCTTGATACTGCCAATATCTGTGATAAAATTTATGAATGACAATAAAAACATGGTAACAATTAAAACTGTTTCCTTTCTCCCGAAGTCTCCTGTTACGAAATGAGAGAACTACAATCAACAAAAATAATAAAATCAAATAATTTCTAAGTAGTGCTTCGTTTTACAATTCGTGCAAACAGATAAGATTGGTGTAGGTTTCACAAACACGTTTTGAGTGACACATTTTTGTTTGCTTATCCACTCGACACAAGTTAGACGGCAGTTAGTAGATGCATAATCGTTAGGCAATATTCGTGTTAAAACTTCCGCGGTTTTTTATATTCGCGTTAAAAGTTCATGTTCTTGGACGAGGTTCCATACGTCAGAGTCGTGGCTGGCTTCATCACGTATGTATACAACTTATCGCTTAGTTGCCCAGCTTGTATCGTGGTTTAGTTTTTGGTAAAACCTTTTGCAGTGGGCGACGGATCAAGACATTGCTAACAACATCGCAGACATTGGCGTTACTGATTTCCAAGACGTGAAGTTCTTCGAGAATAGGGCGAATGGACAGTCGAAGGGGTTCTGCGTTATTTCGCTGGGCTCTGACCAGTCCATTAGGATGGTTATGGATCGTCTGCCCAAGAAAGAGATTCACGGACAGCACCCAGTCGTCACGGCACCCACTAAACAGGTAAGAAGCGAGATCTTCAACGGGTCTGCTTATACACACTTCTTACTTTTTAACCAACTTCTTAAAAAGGAGGAGGTTCTATGTTCGACTGTATGTTAACCGATTTTTGTCATTTTTCGACAGATTTACAAAACGTAGCTTAAGTTTTAACATTATGGAAGTCAAAATTGGCAACTTTTCGGGAGAGCAAATAAACTTTTCAGCAGAACGCAACTCGTTTTTGAAAAAACTGAGTTACGCGCTGTTCCTATGGCAATAAAGCTGAGTTACGCGGTGTTGCTGTAGCTTTTGTGTACAACACTAACATACGCATTGTTTTTTTGTCGTTAAATTGCGCTTTACCATTGGTTCAAACTCTCGTGTTTGATTCGAGAAAGACTAGAGACGAATGACATACAAAACGTATTTCGTTAAATAATTTACTTCCGCGGTGTTAGAACTTAAGCGACGAAAATTCTTTTTTTTTATTCGAAAGAGTATACTCCTGAGGTGGTCCCAAATAAATTTTATCGAAATATTCAGCACTTAAAAATCAACAAAAACAAAATATATAAATATTATACTATGTCCAAGTATCTAGGTATACACAGGTGACGTTTTGGTTTCCTCCAATTACGTTCAAATTCCATGTTATTGGGATTATCAATTCGGGCATAACTTTAATATTTAGTTTTAGTTCTGGGGTACAACTAGAAAGTGAAAAATAAAAAAACTTACTAAAAATACAATCAACCTCTCAAAAAAGAAAATACATTAAAAATCCTACTAATATAGATGTGAAAGTTTGTGAGCATATATGTTTGTTTCTCTTTCACGCAAAAACTATTGAACGGATTTGGATGAAACTACAAAAATATAGTTTAGACATCAGAATAACATAGGCTACAATTTATAATGGGGGAAGTACTAATTCTACGCGGGTAAAGCCGCTGGCAGAAGCTAGTTGTAAAATAACTTTGGTGTTTGTATTTTGTTTCTTCGTTATTTGACACCGAATTTTTTGTAAGTGATATTTTTTTTTCTTTAGTGATAATCTATGAGCGTGTCATGTAAAGCCATACAGTACAACTATTTTTTTAATGTCCCTCGGCAATCATTACATAATGCTAATTGCCATTTCCATCGGTTATGACATTTATTGTGTCTTAAAGTACAGACATTGTGGTTTTGTTTTGATTTCCATGTGAACTTTTAGAGCTGTGAAACTAATTTTCTTTTAACCAACTTCATAAAAAGAGGATCTGTATTTATAATAACACTTACTCCTTTTCAATCATAATTATTATGTATATTATACCACGGAAATTAATAAAAATATAAACAAAATAAAATACTTCCTAAACCGACTTCCAAAAAAGAGGTTTTTATGTTTGAAATGTAGATAGCAACTACAATAAATTTATCCGGTTACTAATTTATCTTTTCAATTCAGTCAGAAAAATTTTTCATCTGACGTAGCTGTGTCAGTATGTTCACTAACGATGGAATGATCACTTTCTTCACTGCTCGAACAGCAGGTGTGTTAGCTAACTCAGTTGACATCAATTTGATAGGCACTATGCAGTACATTGCTGCTGTTACTTACAGGAAAACAAAAATGTACTATGTAGTGCCTGTTATAATCAATGTCCACCGAGCAAAGCAGCAATGTACTGCAAAGTATTTATTATAAGATTTTCCAAGTGTGAATCAAACATGGGTTTAAATTTTCTATAGTCGTCCTCACATTTTATTGAATGATCAGTTGATCACATACTTTTTTTGCATTCTTCCGGGCCAATCATATTAATTTTTTTCAATATAATTTCTTTGATTGTTGTCACATTCATTGCAACATTTTTAATAGCTAAGTATCCATTAATTTGAGACCAAATGTTTTCAATTGGATTAAAAGCCGGATGATATGGTGGCAATCGTAAAATGGTATGGTCATGTTCTCCCATAATGCAATCAATAGCAAACTCTTGAGCATCTTTCTTTGTTTTTTTACAATGTCATATTAATCTATCTTCAATGAGTTGGTTTGGGTTATGAGGAATTTTATGTTGCTGCAACCAAGCTACAATTTGTGGTTTAGTAGTGTTTAAGTTCGGGGGTTTAACTAATAATTTATTATGATATGGTGCATTATCTATTACTAAAACACTTTTAGCTGGTAGATTTGGTATTAACTGATTACGCAGCCAATTTAGATATCGATCGGCATTGATTTCTTTATGGTAATCGCCGTCACTATCAATACATTTGTGCAACATTAGTGCACCTGGAACAAAACCTTTTTGTGAACGATGATTATACGTTCTCCTTTCGAAATTGGCTGGTTTACACCTTTTTTTTATCTGTCCAAGATTTCGCTTTTGAGTGCGACGTACAGCTTGGCAAAAAAGAGTCTGACGCGGTGACAGTTGAAACTAAAAAAAATACTGGACCGACTGTACTGGGTCCGAGGGACTGAACCACCCACTCGGGGTTGGGATCATATCCCCAAAAATAACAAGTATCAAAAACTGTTGAGTCGTAGTTTTCCGGGATGCCACAGGTGCGGTACTGGCAATATTTTTGCCATCGGCCCTCATCATTTGAATTTCTCGGAGATACTTAGCCTTTAAGGCAAATGTCATGCTTTTCAATTAATATTTCCCTATTGCTTTCTGTTTTTTATATCGTAAACCAATATCTTTCAAAAATTTTCATAATATAATAATAATAATATTCCACAACTATCACACAACGCCATCTAGTCCCAAGCTAAGCAGAGCTTGTGTTATGGGTACTAGACAACTGATAAACATACTTATATATTTCTAAATACATACATATTATAGATAAATTACACACAGACACAGAATATAATGTCTCCAGACTGCCTCCAAATTGGATAGCCTCAATCAACCAACTTCGATTTTAAAGTCCTCAAACAAGGTAATTCCTTAAAAGCGTAAATGAAAATTTTAAATCATGTAACATATGACACAATAGTCAAATTCGTCCAATTTCAACGAAATTGTTTGGGTCTTTTTTACTCTTTTTGGTGATGGGAAGGGAACCGATTTATCATTTTCTTCTACTATTTTTCTAAAAACCACAAGCTTCAGAAACACGTTTTTGAACTTTTTGAAAAACTAGCAACCCGGCCCAGCTTCGCTCGGGTACAAATTATACATATAAACCTTCTTCTTCAATCACTATCTATTAAAAAAAACGGCATCAAAATCCGTTGCGTAGTTTTAAAGATTTAAGCATACATAGGGATATAGGGACAGAGAAAGCGACTTTGTTTTATACTACGAGTGTATATTATATGTATGTTCAGCCCTCACTTCGTTATTTATGAACCGATTAAGATCATTCTTTTTTTGTTAGATAGGGTATACCTACTTTGGTGGTCCCATGTCAAGGAAGTCAGGATCTGATCAAGGAAGTCAGGATGACTTCCTTGATGATCCTGTATCAATTGAGAGAAACGCTCGAAATATTGTGGGCACGATTAGTGTTTCTGTTAAATTTTCATTACTTAATTAGGTATTTGCGTTTAAGAATCATCACATCATGAAGCTGAGCTGATGAAAACCATACCTTTCCTAAACAATTAGTAATTAGATATCATAAAAAGATGATGCAAGTCCAAAAAATCATAAAATAATTTATTTTTTCACTCAACTCTTAAAACCGACGAAAAAGAAATAAAAAAGAAATAAGTAAATATATAAAGCAAAAAATAAATAAATAGATGTGAATAGCTTTTTACAAAGAATTCTAACTTAATATATATTTCAAATCCCGGTGTGTCCATATTAAGATAATGTATCGCAAATACAAAAAATAGCTCTAGCTACTCCGAACATTGATTATCAGACATTATAAGTTGAATCTGAAAAAGCTTGATCCGAGAAAAATCATAAAAAAAAATTGAAAAAGGAAATTTAAGCGAAAAAGAAATTACTGGTACTTGGAAACATTATATAAAGTCATTTACTAAATGAACTTGTAGGTAATTGAGAGCATTAATTAATAATCAATTAAAATCGCGAAATGCAATTTATCACCCAACTTACAAAACTGTGTATATCTCGGCAACTAAATGCCGAGAGCTGGACCCTTTTTGCTTGGACGCCCACTTATTTGGAAGGCTTTATTGAACTCGATTAGGCATTAGGGACATGCTATGCTGCTCTGTTAGCTCTAGAGGGAAGTTAGGTGTAAATAAATAAAGAAGAAGCTGTGCTACATCAGGGCATTATTAAGGTGTAAATAAATAAGGAAGAGGTTGGGCTACATCAGGGCACTATTAGAAATAATCCTGCGGTAAGATACCTTCACAAGAGTTAAATGAAATTGTAAGCCACAGTTGGTGTCGCCAGTAACGTCAATTTATTTTTATACCGAATTAACGACCTGGCCTGGCCTCGCCCGGTGCAGTTTTGTTTTTACAGTAAAATAATTTGATAACTTTATATACAACAATAATTGTTTTGGCTCCGATGACAACCAACAATTACTTAGTCGCTGCCGCAGTCGTGTTGCTACTTCGCGTTGAGTATTAAACGAGCGAGTTATTTTTATTTTATGATTTGTCAATAATTCATAATTAACCATAATGTTCCCACTATTGCGACACAGACACAGGCCTATAAATGGCTGTGGTAGGGTCTGAGCCCTCAATTCTGTGATAAGTTCTAAATGGGGTGGACATGTGAGAAAAAAACTAAAAATATATTATTGAGATAGCATAGGCAAAAAGCAGTCGGAAAATGTCAGTTTTAGTTTATAAAATAACAAAATAAATTTTAAAATTAAATTCAAAGTTTTCAGTTATTTTCTTTTTCAGTTATTTTTTATTCTGTTTTTTAACGCCATGGAATAGTAGCCGCCATGTTATACGTCATACGGCTATGTAAACTATAAAGTGGCAACTGTCAACTGATCAGCGTTTCTATACTTTGTACTTTTATTTACATAGCCAACTGACGTCATGACCTTAGAGGAATATAAAATTTAAATGTATTTTTAGGGCACTTATTGATTAAATAACAATTTTATGTTTTTTTATTGGTTTATTAACACTATAGAATCTAATTGAGACACTTTTCACAAATGGGTGTAATACCTAGGGCTGTAAACATAACCTCTCCAATAAATAATCATTTTTGAACTATCTTTTAAAAAATAAAAGTGGTTTTTTGTGACTCATTCTTAGAAAACGGTCCATATGCTATAGCTAACTATTGGTAGCCCTTTTTAAACGGTTTTTAATGCCTTTATATTCTGTAGGTAGGTACTACGTTTATTTGACGTATCTCTTAGGGTTATCTAAACAAGAGTGCGCGAGCGCGTTTCCGAAAATCAATTGTTCAACAGACTTGATTCTTGTCAATATCTTTAGCGCTTAGGCAATTTTTTACCCACCCACCTTTGTATCACTATTGTACATGAAGTTTTAATAAATACATTTTTAATACATAAAAACCATCCTGCAGAAACGCAGACGCTGACAGAAAAAACTGCATACAAATCCGTTCAGTAGTTCCCTAGATTAACCGTACGCCGCCGTGCGGTCTACAGACATAAATTCGCCGGGACTTCCTTTTATATTATGGTAACGTTGCTGCTGACCTTACTTTTTATTAGAATTTATAAAAAAGTGTAGTATTCCATTATTCCACACAGTTTCTTGAATTAGTATGTTTTATGATATCAATACTTCTGATCAAAGTAGGTCAGGGCTTGATTAAGCATGGGCTATGAATTATTGCTGGCCCGCGCCATACGTAGACATTTTGTATACTTTTTGGAAGACTAAGGTTCCGAATTACAAATACGTGTGCAAACTTCGCACATAAGCTCGCACAAATACCCGTGTCACTCATTAGGTATTCCCGTTAAACTGATGTTTGGCGCCGGGTTTAGGCGCAATAGACACAATATGAAAATTAAAAAGGTAAACGCAAAAAAAAAAATGGAGTTCCGATTTCCTTTTTAAAATGTATAAAAGTTTGTCAGTAGCGTATGCGTATATTTCACAGGCCTTGAACCAGTTTGAGAGTCAGTCTAAGACTAGATCTACACCGCCGGGACCAAACCCAGGCATGAGAGGACCACACCCAGGCGGCCCGCCCGGACCACATCCTGGAGGTAAACCTTAGTTTTTTATTTTTGTATTTATCGACTCATCCGTAGGATAAAGTCCGGGTTGATTAATTTTCAGTAGAGGTTAGAGAAGTTGTTGACTTGTGTAACTTTTAAACGGTGAAACTTAAGTTTTAGATATGTTGGAATGCTTAAACAACGCCGTTGCGTTTTTATGCTGAGCTAACACCAGATATAACATTATTCGATTCTATATTTCCGAAACTAAACAAGATACGTAACTTCTCAAAACGTAAGTCTGTAGAGTTCGTATTCCTTATCTCGCCTAGCTATTTAACTCGTTTTTGATCCATGATCACATCGGACTCTGTTCTACGTACAGTGTTTCAGATTCTGGAGGGAAATACCTATTACTGAAAGCTTATGCTAAAGAGGCAAGGGTTCTATAAAAATAATAAGTTGTTGTAGTCGCAATTGCACTGAAATGAAAGAGAATATAATATGGAACGTCGTGGGTTCTTCAATTCCCAGAACAGGTCCCTGCCTTTGAGCAGAAAACCCTCTTTGAAAGGGTTCAAGGGTTTTCTGCTCAAAACTGTAACTGCTAAAGAAGGAAACACATCAATGCATTATTTTATGGCTGTAACATCTATTATTTGAGCAAACTCCAGGTTTCGGAGCAACTTAAACTTTACAAAAGTATGATCTATTAGGTACTAGTTCAATAAAACAAAAGGACTGCGAATTTTACTACTAACAGCGATAGTGAGAAAACTACGTACGTAATTTACATAGGCCTCAAGGTCTTGTAATATATCGGTTAGCAGTATGTTACAGATTGCGATAAGAGCTCCATGTAGAACGTTTCTTTATTTACAATGCGTTTCGTGTAAACTCGAGCATTATTCATTGTAGAAATTGATACCATCAACCTCATGCCAGTAGTACTTCGAAAACTGGTCTTACTGCTAAGAAAAAAAGACGTAGACAAAATCAATGGAAGAGGTTGACTGACAAATAACTGTGCGTAGATTTCTTCGGCGGCGGGCCAAACGGGCCAGGCCCCAATGGCCCCCGCATGATGATGGCGGGCGGGGCGCCGCATCATCAGATGCGCGGGCCGGCCGGCGGCCAGCACGGGCCGCATGGGCCGCACGGGCCTCCTCACGGCCCACCGCACCATCTCCCACAGCACCAGGGCCCACCCCCGCATCATATGCCGCATCAAGGACCCCCGCCACATCAGGGTCCACCACCCAGAGGACCACCTATGCAGGTAAGATAGAACTGTTCTAAAATAGCATTGTGTTAAAAATAAATACTTAAAAAAAAGTCTTATATCTAGTCTTATTTATCAGAATCCAGAAACTCAGTATACCAAGTTTTAGATTAAATGCTCTACAATTTTTCCCTGAGCTACTTTTAAGATAAAGCTTACTACCGTTTGGGTGAAAAACGCAAAAACTTTTGTGCGTGCGCTTGCGTTTTTCGAAAACATTCGAAATAACGTTTTTGAAAAATTTTACTTCGTGTGCAGGAGGTGATCATTCGTCGTGTTGAGGATGTGATGATGAAAAGACTTGATGATGGATACTTTGGTTTTAATTATCGTTCTACAATTTTGACTTATAATATAGACGTACTCGTTCGCCGTTAGTTTTTGGATTGAACCGTTGAACCGTTTTTTAAATTAAATCGGGTTGGGGCCCACGGTGCGTCCCCTCCCGCGCGCGCGCGGCTACGTCGTCCTCGCCTGTGATGTTGTCGCTGGCTTTGTCCGCTAGATGGCGCTGGTTGTCCGTAAACATGCCCCCGGCCTTGGAAGCTCCTGGTTCCAAAGAAGCAGATGTCATTGTGTTGTCGTCGTCAGGAAGCGGGAGTGGGCATATCTTTGAGAAGGAGCGCTTGATTGTGCCCGTCGCCGTTCTTATGCTTGCAACGCGAGCTATGTCATCCTTCCCCGGAAATGTCTGTAGAACTCGGCCTAGACGCCACTTAAGAGGAGGCAGGTTGTCTTCCTTCACGAGTACAAGGGTGTCTGGAACAATAGTGTCTCTGCTGGTCTGCCATTTCGTTCTTTTCTGGAGTTCAGAAACATATTCCTTGGACCATCTATTCCAAAAGTTTTGGCGCATCTGCTCAACACGGTCGTAGCGACGGAGACGCTGCGGAGCCGTTGCGGTAAAATCTTGACTGACGGGTGCGTTGAGTGGTCGGCCAATCAGGAAATGAGCAGGTGTTAGCGGAAGAAGGTCGGAGGCATCGGATGACAAAGGAAACATGGGTCGGGAGTTGAGGACAGCCTCGATTTGTGCCAATACAGTACTTAATTCCTCGTAAGTCAAGTGTGCATTACCTACGACACGAATTAAATGAAATTTACAGGACTTGATGCCTGCCTCCCACAAACCACCAAAATGAGGCGAATAAGGCGGAATAAATGTAAATTTAATTAAGTTATTAGCAGTATAATCACGAATATCACTCTCTTTATCTACTAAAAATTTTGCAAATTCTTTTAGCACCCCTACAAATGTTGTACCGTTGTCTGAGTAGATTTGCAAAGGTTTACCTCGTCTGGAAATGAAGCGCTTCAGTGCTAACAAGTATGCTTCAGTTGTGAGGTTAGTAACCAGCTCTAGGTGTACAGCACGCGTTGCAAAACACACAAACAAACAGATATAGCATTTTATTAACTTTGCCCCCCTTCCTGAACGGTTCAACATAAACAATGGTCCTCCGTAGTCGACGCCGCAATACATGAAAGGGTACCCGGGTTGCAATCTTTCGGGTGGTAAATTACCCATCTGAATATTTAGAGGTTTAGCTTTCATGCGAACACATTTTACACAGGTATGCACTACATGTTTAGCCAAGTTCCGCCCTCTAAGTGGCCACCAAGTTTCTCTTATAGTTGCTAGTAACAATTGGGGCCCCGCGTGTAATAATTCCTTGTGTTTATACTCAAATAAAAGACGGGTGAATCTATGTCGTCCGCATAACAACACAGGATGCTTTTTGTCATATGGAAATGATTCGGAGTTTTCTAATCTACCTCCTACTCGGATTATATTGTGCTCATCTAAAATTATGTTCAAATTAGAAATATTACGAGGGAATTTTGAAGGTTGTTTTTTTATTAAACTTTCATAAATTATTGGAAAAGATGCTTGTTGTGCGATACGCGTTAAAATTATTGTTGAAGTATTCAATTCATCAACCGACAGATTATCTACGAGGCGCTGTGATTTTATTTTATGTCGGCTATTATTCGTAAAGCGTAGAATATAGGCCATAACTCGTATCATACGGTTGAAATTAGAAAAGTTTTCGAAATGAAAGAACATTGGTTTTGTTTGATTCACTAATGCGGATTTTGTGGGTTTTAATTCTGGTAATTCATCATAGTTAATATTATAATTGTTATTGTGCTTACCATCCATTCCCTGAACGTGTAAGAATGGCGGTCCTTTCCACCACAGATCAGCTGATGTTAACATATCCAATTGCAAGCCGCGCGATAGCAAATCAGCTGGGTTCTGTTTACCACTAACATGAAACCACGCTTTATCACCCGTTAGTTCGTTAACTTCTACTACACGGTTTTGTACGAACGGTTTCAGCTGGTTCGGTGGCATCTTAAGCCATCCTAACACTACGGTAGAATCTGACCAGAAATACACATTATTAAACGTCAATCGTAACGAACCAATTATCTTTTTGTAAAGTCTAGCACCTACTACCGCACCGCATAATTCTAAGCGCGGAATGGAAACCGGTTTTACCGGTGCCACTTTACTCTTCGCACATAACAAACGCGCTGTTACAATTGTATCTGTATAACTACGTAAATACGCACATGCACCGTACGCGTCTTGTGACGCATCACAAAAAATGTGTAGTTCAACTGTGTGCGCGTTATCTCCTATTACGTAACGAGGTATGCGTAAATGTTGTAAACAATTTAATTGACGGATGAAATTCTGCCAATCTAATAAAATCGGCTTAGGCACTGAGTCATCCCATCCTATCTTAGCTAACCATAATCTCTGAAGTATGATTTTTGCAATCACTATCACAGGGGTGAGTAGACCTAGAGGATCATATATTTGAGCTATAGTGGAAAGAATACTGCGCTTACTAGCATCGGTAATGTTGTGTTCACAATGAGTAGTAAAATGCAATTCATCTGAAATGTTAAACCATCCCAATCCTAAAGTTTTTGTGTGACACGATTCTCCTAGCGATAATTCTTTAAAACTAGACTCAATTTGGGTTGGGGAAGGCGTTGCATTAAAGATCCACTTCCTCAGCGGAAAACAAGCCGATTCTAGGACTTTAGAGACACTACTACATATCTCTAATAATTTTTGATAATCTTGATTTCCCGTAATTAAATCGTCGACATAAAAATCGTCACTAATGATTTGCGCTATGACGTCATCATCGCATTCCATTGCGAGTTGCTTAAGGCACCGTATACTCAAATAAGGCGCGGATGCCGTCCCGTAGGTGACGGTATTTAGCTGATATATGCCAAGGGGATCAGACGGCTTCTCCCTCCAAAGAATTAATTGTAATCGTCTTTGATCTGATTGCACTAATATCTGGCGATACATCTTTTCGATGTCGGCACATGCGACAAATTTAAATTGCCGAAAACGTAGTAGAATAGCAAATATGTCATTCTGTAAGGTCGGACCGATAAGCTGTATGTCATTTAAAGACTTCCCGGACGCGGACTTGGCACTTGCATCGAACACGACCCTAAGTTTTGTAGTCGAACTATGTTCTCTGTAGACCCCGTGATGTGGTAAGAAATAGTACGGCGGCGAAAATTCAGTTATACGGCTCATGTGTCCTAGACTTAAATATTCTTTCATAAAATTGCAATACATCTGTTTATAACTAGGCGTGCTCCGGTTCAACTTACGTTCGAGTGCTAAAAACCTGCTTTCGGCCATCGTAAATGTGTCGCGCAGCTCGTCAGCTGATTCTTTTAAAGGAATGCGCACGGAAAAGCGACCTTTATCGTCACGTAAAGTGGCGTCTTTAAATAAATTTTCGCATGCGAGTTCTTCTTTTGTGAAATTTGGTTTATTACAAATAATTTCTTCAAGTTCCCAAAAACGTTTAAGTTCCACATCTAATGCTTGCGTGAAATTACATTGCGTTCGAGTGGTTTTTAAATTAATTTGGTTTTGAACTGAACCTGAGATAATCCAACCAAGCTTTGTGTTCTGCAAATAAGGACCTTTAGGCAAACGTATTAGACCCTCAGTTAGCAGATCCCAGAACTTGTCGGCACCTATTAATAGATTAATTTCATCACTCGAATGAAAGTCAGGATCAGCCAGCTGTATGTTGTTGGGAATTTCTATATTATGATTAATGCCCAGTGATGGCAATTGTGCGGTGATTTGATACAAAACTAAGCAATTAATGTGTGTATTGTATGAGCTTGTTTTGGATCGTATATTTACATTACATAATTGTGTGGATTGTGTCACGGTGTTCCCTACACCGATGACTTGAATAGTGGACTGTATCGTTGGAATGTTAAGGGTTTTGCAAAGTTTTTCGGAAATAAAACAGTGCTGGCTTCCGTTATCCAGAAGAACGCGGGTAGTGTGATAATTATTTTTGGAATCCGCAATCTCCACTAGTGCAGTTGATAATAATACTTGATCATTAAAATAGCGCGTATCAATATTATTGACTTTGTAAGGCGTGTGAGACGTGTGAGATGCAGTGATTCCGTTAGTGGACTTTGGAACCACTATTTGTGCTGTGTGTGAAACAGTAGACGATTCGTTAGCGTCAACGAACTCACTGTGTATTAATGAATTATGCTTTTTGTTGCAGTGCCTGCACGGCCCAAACCAACAATCAGTTATTGCGTGGCCGTCACGTAAACAGTTACGGCAAAGATTCTTGTCTTCGATAAACTTCAACTTATCTTTGGGTGATAAAATAAGAAACTCATCGCACGCATACAGAGGATGATTAGAGCTGCACATAGTGCACTTATATCGCGGCGACTTTGTGTGATTAGCCGACTTCTTGCCATGTTTTTGAGTCGAAACATGACTATGTGTTTTTATTGACGGCGAACTTTTCGTGTGATTGTTCTGAGTACTTTCTATTTGTTTACCATGAGAAGGTTTTACCGTTTCTAAAAAATCTGCGCGATCCTTAAGAAAGTTCATTAAGTCAGACAACGACGTTTTTTTATTGGGAGACGTATTTGTGAGGGTACCTTTGAAAAGTTCCCATTCGCGCTCGGTCGACGAGTCTAATTTTGTTACGATAATATAAATAATTAACGTATCCCATGTGTCAGTGGGTTCGTCTAACGTTTTTAATGCGCGAAGATTACGCCAAATAGTATCCATTAGTTTACGTACTTGAGAAGCTGACTCTTTATTTATTGCCTGAACAGTAAATAACGCTTTAACGTGATTATGAATAAGCAAACGACTGTTGTTGTATCTATTTTCCAATAAATCCCAAGCAACGATGTAATTTTGTGCGGAAAATTCCAAAGCTTTAATAACCTGTAGTGCATTACCTGATAGAACGGATCGCAAATAGTGAAATTTCTGAATATTATCGAGAGTATTACTATTATGCACGAGTGATAAAAATGTATCTCGGAACTCAAGCCATTGATCATAAGAACCGTCGAAGTTCGGTAAAGTAATTGTAGGTAGTTTGATACCTTGTGTGTGTGTTTTACAATTACTGTTATCGCTTTGAACTATCGAATTATCTTTAAGAATACACTTAGACTTGGCCACAATAGCATAATATTGATTTTCAAAGCACTCCCTTTCTTGCAACTCTTTATCTATCTGACTACCTGCAACGTACGAGTCTATTTCATCTTGGGTGCTACAAAACTGATCAAACAACTGTTCCACCTTTTGCAAGCGCTCTTTTAATTCGGTTTTCTGAATTTCCGTTGGATTGGAACCGTCTAATGATTGAACGAATTTTGAAAACAACGTAAATTTGCCTTTCAAAGAACCGCGTTTTTTCACTAAATCACGAATAATATCATCAATACTTTCTGTGTCTGCAAGCGAATGCCTCTTTTTCGTCATTGTGGTGGTTGCGAGAAACAAAATCAAGTACTTACGGTTTTATTACACCGATGTATGCTCTGACCGCGACGTAGGTAGATGCACACTTACTACGAACACTGGAATTTAGACAAATAAGAGAATATTAGCACAAACTCAGCACGGAATCGGGAAGGAAAATCTTGAATGACCTGACCATTAACTGCAGATGGTGAATCTTCTCTCGAATCTTCTCTCCGTTGCTCGAATTTCGTAGAAGTTGTAGGTCCGCTTCACTCCAGCTCGCTTTGATTTATCCGGCTCGAAGGACCAAATTATGTGCAGGAGGTGATCATTCGTCGTGTTGAGGATGTGATGATGAAAAGACTTGATGATGGATACTTTGGTTTTAATTATCGTTCTACAATTTTGACTTATAATATAGACGTACTCGTTCGCCGTTAGTTTTTGGATTGAACCGTTGAACCGTTTTTTAAATTAAATCGGGTTGGGGCCCACGGTGCGTCCCCTCCCGCGCGCGCGCGGCTACGTCGTCCTCGCCTGTGATGTTGTCGCTGGCTTTGTCCGCTAGATGGCGCTGGTTGTCCGTAAACACTTCGATTTTTTTTTTTGCAATCAATGGGGACTTTTGACATTTCATTTATTATGGTGTGCTGTAGTGCTATTCTGTAATATCTCACCGTGATAACTTAGTTGAAGTGAACATGAAGTGGGCTGTCAATCCATACAATCAAGGTGGAAAGACAGTTCACTTCACGCTCACACCACCTGTTTTCACGGTGAGCTGTTAACAGAATCGACCAGCAGAACATTCATACAAATTTTTAGCTCAATGCGAATGATTGTAACCTTAGATCTAGTTTTTGAGCTAACTAGATCGGACTATACGTTTTTATCTCGATTAAATAGTTGGTGTTCTTTAAATAAATGTATTAGTAGATAGTGGTCAAACGCGAGCCTATCAAACATAAAAAAAAAAAAAAATGTGTTTCAAGCATTATTTGTTATTAGTTCCAAGGTCCACCACAAATGCAGCGTGGCCCCGGTGGCCCTGGCGGACCCGGAGGTCCGGGTGGGCCAGGCGGCCGACCGGACTGGGGACCCCGTGGGCCCCCACAGCAGTTACCTCCTCACGCCGCACCGCAGTACGGGCCTCCGCAGCATCAGATGCCTCATCAAATGCCACCGCCGCATCCGGTTAGTATTTTAAAAAACTGTTTTATTTTTGCTGTTGGTGCTTTGTGAGAAATTATAATGATAAAAGGCATGGAATTACTTAATTTATAACGACCTATAATAAATTAACCTGTTCTAGAGCGTTATCAACGCTCTTACGCATAGGTTAATTTCAAATTCGTTATTTTAGTGTTTTACTGCTGTAGAGTGTAGATGATGCCCTTTTACGTCTTTACTTCATAAATAAATTTCATTTACTGTCTTGACATGAATCGTATATGTCCAATGTAAGCGTTAACGTCGCATAAACCATGTCAACGTCGGATTGGCACAGCGTTAAGGATGATTCACGTTACACCGTGCGGCCACCGAGCCTCGGCTGTACCCCGGCCGGGGCACGTCCACCGGGCTAGTCATTCATGCTACACCGGGCTGTCACCGTGCCGCCACCGGGCCCCGGCCGGGGCACGGCCGAGACACGGCCGGGGCACGTTCGGGGCACGGCCAAGCATGGATCAGTTCATACAAAAAGTATACTATAGATATTTGACCGTGCAATTGTTTGACCGGCAATTGTTTCCCGGCCGGGGCACGGCCGGGGCACGTCCGAGCCCGGTGCACACGTTCATGTTACACCGTGTGTCGGCTGTCACCGTGCCGCCACCGGGCCCCGGCCGGGGCACGGCCGAGGCTCGGTGGCCGCACGGTGTAACGTGAATCATCCTTTAAGCGTCGTCCTAATAAAAAGGGATCATCACGTGAATACATGATCGTCGGATTCGTTTGTTCGGCAAATGCATTTGTGTTTGCCGTTCAAACAGATGTAATAATCGCGTAGTCGAGTGATGCTCAATTTCTGTTAGCGTCGATGAACTCAGTAGCTACGTTTGATAAACGGTTAAGTTACACCAACGCTAGATGTGAAGACATTCATCCCTTACCTAACATGTTGCCATTCTGGTCACCAGCGCGATGTTCGCTTGCAGGGCGGCGCGCTGCCGCCGGGGCACGCGGGCCACGCGCACGGCCACTCGGGCATGGCGGGCGTGCCGCGCGGCCCCGCGCCGATGCCGCACCACCCAGGTATGCCCCCCTATCCAGGTACGCACCAACGTTTCTTTATTATTTTTTGCTATCATACTAACTCTACAAGTTGATAGGCGTCTGACCAGCCACACGGGTCATTTTGGTTAAAACACGCTTTCCGAGGGCGGTACGTGACCATCCATACATACCAACACACCTCCGTGCCCCAAAAGCATGATACGCCATTGGTCGCGATATTCGAAAACCCGAAACCAGTCTTGCCTGGGGGAATCGTTTGACCCAGTAAATGTGATGCGGTCAATTTAAAAAACATAGTTTTTAAACTAGTAAGAGATTACGATGATAGTAACATGAAACAGTTACTCTTCATAACTATTCCTGCCGACCAACAGAGTTGCTGTGTATGCTGTAATTACAGGCTCATAAGGCATTTCAGTGAAAACCAGCGTCTTAATGAACAAAATTAAATGTAAAAAGGTGCTTTGTGGGTGCCACGCATGCGGGGCAACCAGCCAATTGGGCCGACTTTTTATCACCCAATAGCAAAAAATATATAAATGACTTAAGTGAACTGTGTAGGTACTAACAAACTAATGTAATTTAATTAAAATACCTTTCAAAGTCTCAAATAGAAAGAATTGTTGCTTAAAAAGTTTAACGAAGAACAGGATTATTTACATGCTTGATTTTTTTTTACGCCAGACTGCATGCCATTTACTAGTGTTCTTTTATTTGCTGGTGATTTTTTAATCTGTTCGATCCCTGTATTAGTAGTGTAGAGGTCTGGTATAAAGCCGTGCGTCCATTGTCGTAGGTGTTGGTGGAGGGGCGCCGGCGCCGCACGTGAACCCCGCGTTCTTCGCGCAGCAGCCGCCCGTGCAGCCTCAGCCGGCGGTGCAGCCGCCGCCGCAACCTGGACCTCCCGGTGTGTATTGCAGCTTATCTCATAGTTTGATTTATATGCAAGAGAGCCTCCGAGAGCGTACCCGGGGCTAGCAACCTCTCTACTTCTTGAGTAGCTAATTTATGAAGCGCAGCATAAGTTTTTTTCATTTCATAGCAAAATTACTCACGGTGGCGCCAGAAGAATATCTAACCTATCTGGGAAAGGGAAGGGAGAAATCGCGCGAGTTTTCGAAGAACCATTGGTTGTCAATATTTTTTATCCCTAGCCTATTTTTATAAGTTGACTGCGGAAGACTCAAATAAAGTAAAATTATGGCTTGTCAAAGACCTCAAATTATTTATGTAGGTACCTTAACAAAAAATGTGTGTACAGGACCTGGAGCACCATACGGTCACCCCGCGCACGGCGCGCCGCCGCCAACTCAAGGCCCGCCACCAGCTGCAAGGCCTTATGGAAGACCACCACAGGTAAACCGTTTGTAGCTAACTTTTACTAAACTGGGTAAGTCACCTCTCAGGAACAAAAAAATACACAAATACGAAAAGTTAAGCAGGTGAAAGGAGAGGTCTGTGTGATTTGCTTAACAAAACAGTCCTTTGTTTTTGATAATGATTCTTTCTCATACAGTGCGACAGACCTCACTTATTTCTGTAAGCTGTCTCATTACCGACCAGCTAGTGATTTTCATCATTGTTCATGTAATCAACTCGTCTTTTTCCAGAACTTCCCGCCAGCCGCAGAAGCGGGTCGCGGCGCGCACCACGGGCCCGGCATGGCCGCGCACCCCGCGCACGCGCCGCACCCTGCGCACGCGCCGCACCCTGCGCACGCGCCGCACCCGATCAGCGAGGCCGAGTTCGAGGAGGTCATGTCGCGCAATCGCACGGTGTCCTCCAGCGCCATCGCGCGCGCCGTCAGTGATGCGGCCGCTGGAGAGTACGCGTCGGCTATTGAGACGCTGGTTACTGCTATATCGTTGATTAAGCAGAGCAAGGTGAGTTTATATTATTGTGTACCTTACTGCACGTCACTTTAAGTAATTCTAATGTACTAAAAAGACGAGAATGGCCCCTCTGTTCACAATTTGACGGCACCTGATGGAGATATTTATAAATGATCGAATTTGGTTCGTATAATTTTTTTCCCTTTAATTTTCTCCCTATAAATTAAATTGTGATCTGAACATTTCTTCTACAATGTTCAGATCACGATTTATCGGCAGTATCATCCATCTCTTAAGATAATGTTTCGGTGATACATAAATAACTACTAGAGAGGACCTCTTATAATAAAAGATGTAGGTATTCAAATCATTCACATCAAAATTACTGGTCATATTAATTTGTTCTTCTGTTTACTAAACCCTTTCACCATCTTCAGGTTGCCCACGATGATCGCTGCAAGATTCTAATCTCTTCCCTCCAAGATACACTACACGGCGTGGAGACCAAGTCCTACGGCTCCGTCGAGCGTTCGCGCCGCTCCCGCTCTCGCGACCGAGATGCGCGCGCGCACCACCGTACTCCGCGCCGCCGCGAGCGCTCGCAGTCCCGGTACCGCGACCGCTCCCGGGACAGGGAAGATAGAGACAGGTGAGTGTGATCGTTGTGTAGCCACGCGCGCACCACCGCACCCCGCGCCGCCGCGAGATCTCGCAGTCCCAGTACCGCGACCGCTCTCGGGAAAGGGAGGATAAAGAAAGGTGAGTATGCTCGTTGTGTAACCACGACGTGCCGCCGCGAGCTCTCGCAGTCCCGGCCTGAACGAACAAATAAGTGGCAGAATTTCAATCAGAGGGTTAACACATACTTTGGTATGTACATCATCATCAATGCAAGGGGGCTGGCCAGGTAATACGATCTTTAGGAGAGTCCTCTATACTGTGACAACTGAACGAATACAGGGTAACGTAGCATGATTCTGCTAAAGTATTACTGACGCTATGCCCTTGCTTGCAGGTACAGGGAACGTTCGAGAGAACGCGATCGCGAGCGTGACCGCGATGCGTAAGTGTCGCGCATTCCTACACGTTCGCTACCATCACGCACGTTCACCTTGTGGCACGAGGCCAGTGTGAAGGTGGCCACTTGCAGGTGCCACAGTTCAGCGCGGGCTAAACCCGGGTCACATTACTGTGTCGTGTCGCCTTCTGACCCAGTTGATTGGCTACAAAACTAATCGTTATATTATGTAGACCTGAACAGATTGTTTGATTGGCGTATACCGCGATGCGACACGACAAAACCCTACACAGTAATGTGCTCATAGCTTTGTTGTAGAGGCTAAACGTATTTTCTCAGAGTGAAGCAATAGACGTTCGCTCGGTGGCGAGGCCTCCGTCACGTCCGCACAGTCACTGTGTGCTCGCAGGCGGCGGCTTCATGTGGTTGCTAGTCCGCGGGCACGCAGGCTCCTCACCCTAGCCAGGCCTATAGCGTGAACAGTATCCCAGGTTTATTTATGTCTGGCTGATACGTTTGATGTTTTTCGCTTCGGTTTATATTTTCGAATTCCTTTGACCTTGACTTTCCTGGTATCTAATAGCGATGGTAGAAGACCCACTGTATTTTGTACCTGCATTGGCGAAGTTACGTCGTGTATAATATATGCTTGTCGAGCTTTGGTATGAAACTATTTTGGTGTGATTTTTTATTCCTAAATTTCTTAATCTCAACATAATGATAATATACTTCATAAGTGATGTTAATGTCTTTGTTTCAGGTATTACAGGGATTACCGTGAGCGTGAACGCGACAGGTCTCGCTCCAGGGAAAGGGAACGTGCTGATCACTACAACCGGGGACACAGTCGTGAGGAGAGGTGAGCAACTTGTTTATGCTGATAGATTGTACGTACAAAGTAGATAAGCCAAACTTACGTTAGCTACCGATATCTAAATTACTAACCGTTAAAAAACTCCCTCATTGTGAGAAAAAATCATAACCTGAAAAAATAATTGATTTTCTTGAAATATGTACAGAGACGGCGTAAATTTTAACTTGCAAGTACTATTTTTCATGAAAACATTTATTTAAAACTTTTACCACTTGGAACAATTAAATTAACTTGTCAAAATATTAAAGAACATACAAGTTTCCCTCCTTGCAACATTAATTTCATAGCAAACAAATTCGGTCGCTGCACGATTGTTAACTATGTCGAGACTGCAGGCCCTGGCCGCAAAAAAGACACTTCGAGTTGAAGAATAAATAGTTGTTATTGTTTCTGTCAGTCTCTTTATTTCTCCACCCTGTGTGAGAGTATATTTATGGAAGTCGATGTGTCTTATTTATACCTGATCACTGTACGAAGTCGTACTAGGTTACTGGACTAGTTTTCATCAGTTAGCTAAAGTCAGGCTTAATATGTCAATGCTGACAGAAACTTTCATTAGTAATGCCTAAATGATTTCTTGTGTTACTTCAGCCCTATTAAAGATTTTCTATGTGTGACTAATACTAGGTTGGACATAAAACGTGCCGAACTTACCACCAGCTCTACCACCAGGCCGCGCAAGTCGCCCGTGGAGCCGGCGGTGGAAGCCGGCGGCGGCGACGCGTCCGGTACCAAGAGCCGCTCGGCCGCCGCACCATACTACGAGGAGCGCTACCGCGAGCGCCGCGAGCGCGACCCGCCACCGCCCGAGCGCGAGCGTGAGCGCGAACGCGAGCATCGCCGCGACGCACGACACTAATACTAGCAGCCCACACCACCGCCCCAGACTAGCACACCGCTCTATAACATCGAGGAAACACCCAACACTACGAGCAACAGCTAGTGATACATTGACAACTTAATACCTGGACACGACGTTGCCTACACTAGCGAAAGCGAAGAGCACCGCGACGAACGGTACAGAGAGAAATATATGAAGCATGCTACGAGGCTTCGTTGCGCTACGACATACTATCTACGGCGACAGGTACAGGTATCCACCGCGCCACTCTTCGTCGCTATACGCTTCGCCAAGTCGTGACTAAATTACATGAACAACCATAAAAGATAATAAAAACAGACATGTGCAGAATAGACATTATTTGCTAAATGAATCAGATGATCAAATGTTCTAAATTGGTTTTAACCTGTTAGGATAGGATTTGTAATCCTTTCATAATTATTATGATAATAGTATTTTTTTGCGCCCTAGCTCAAGCGTTGTGACAGACATAAAATAAATGCTAAGGTCTTAATGTTGTAGAAACATCTATTACGAGCTAAATGGCTTGAGACTGTGTGCGCTTTGATGAAGTCCGTTTAGATCAAACGAGTTTGTGGAGCAAAAAGATGACATTCAGCTTCTGGTATTATGTTAAATAAGAGGAGACAGGGATCAAGAGAACTGGAAAATACCAGTTACTTAGAAAAAATTGTGCAACCGAACGCGTTTTCTATTTTGACTAGAAATGGCTTGGACCTAGATCTTAAATCTGGTGTTGTCGATTATTTTGTACTAAAATATGTTGACGTTGTATATTTTTTTCATATTTAGCTTCCATCCAAAATAGTTGGATTGAAAGCAGTAGCAACCAAAGGATTTAATATTAAAATCCGCTTTTTTAATGAAATATTATAAATAGTATTTTACTGCTGTCCCATATTCTATGAATCCAAATAGTTATGTTTTAACTAAAACTATACTTTTAAAGCAAAAATATCCCTTATTTCACAGAGGTTACACTAATTTGACATTCCAAAATAGGTACTTTTTGCATCCTTGGCTCATTTTTTTCTTTGAATTTTCTGTCTATTCAGATTTAACTTTGAACCATGTGTATCATCTCGAATTAGTGAAAGGGTATATTTTTATTATTGTTTTCTTCTATATGAATACTTAATTTCATTGTGTTGGCGAGTTCGTCATGGTTTCATTTTAATTAAATCATAGTCATCTATTACTGTAAATGTATTTTCCTGAGAGTTCAATCATTGTTTTCAATAGGAAAATCTGTCAGTTATACTGTAAGGTTAGCCACGTAAGTTTAAAAATATTCATATGTATGCATTGTTCCATACGATTAGATTATGACACTGATTTAGCGTTATTTAATAAATTGATGTAATACATAGTGCAATATTTGTTTTATATTTACAATTTTACCTTGTAGAATAATCTACCTTCTCTAAAGTTCTCACTGAAAATTGGACACCCAGGTCCAAAAAACAACGTTACTAAAACATCATCGTAATCTTACTATCACGCCTGTCTTCCTGCAGGATAGACAAAGGTGTTGCACTAAACACCACGCATACAAGGTAAAGTGGTGATTTTGACATGGAATCACTAGTTTGATTGACCATCTGCTTACGCTAGCAGGTATGCGTTGGTTGAAAGTACATAACTAACACTACTTAGTTAGCTAGCTACTATTATAGTCATCTGTGTACTTAGTACGCGCACACATTGTTAGTCAGAAAAAAGTAATAGGGAGCTTGAAGGAACTACAGATGGCGCTACATAAAATGTCAATGTCTAGTATTTCACTCACTAGATGGCAGTCTACGTTACCGTGTGCTACATGCTTGCATGATGCGTGTTAGGCGTGGGCAAAGTATCATTTTTGCGATTGGAACATTTGCATCTGGATCGCTGGAATGATCCGAATCACTGATATGTTTCATTTGGATCATTTGGATCATCGGCTCAAATGATATAAAATACAGAACGAAACAAATGATATGAAATACAGAGCGTTTACTACTGAGTCAGAATTATATGTAAACAATGCCGAATGTTGCATTGTATTTTTTTTAAGTGTACAAAATGTACTATGTAAGAAATAAGATTATAAATAAAATCGATCTTCCTTCATACTTTATCCAGGCTTAGGATTGGCGGCTATTCGATAATTTGTGACCAGCTGGCTGAAACGCTTGTTAGAGCAAACATTAAAGGATGATTCACGTTACACCGTGCCGCCACCGAGCCGCGCCCCGGCCGTGCCCCGGCCGGGGCACGGTCAAGGATTGTTGCATACATTTTGTATGAAGCGATTCATGCTAGACCGGGCCTCGGCACGGTGGCGACACGGTGTAACATGAACGTGTGCAATGGGCTCGGACGTGCCCCGGCCGTGCCCCGGCCGGGAAACAATTGCTGGTCAAACAATTGCACGGTCAAATATCTATAGTATACTTTTTGTATGAACTGATCCATGCTTGGCCGTGCCCCGGACGTGCCCCGGCCGTGCCTCGGCCGGGGCCCGGTGGCGGCACGGTGACAGCCCGGTGTAGCATGAATGACTAGCCCAGTGGACGTGCCCCGGGGCTCGGTGGCCACACGGTGTAACGTGAATCATCCTTAAAAATAAGCAAATAACAATTATGTAGTATTTGATAATTATGTAAGCGCCATAATGGTCATGTTTACGTGCATGTACGCTAGTATTATATTATCTGTGGTGCATGGATAACGACAACGAAAAACTGTGAAAGTATGAGTGATACACATGTCATTTGGTATCTCTTTCTGACTTGTATAGATTGTATTATGTCACCCGCTCGCACGCGAGTCGTGGTCCAGTAGTAAAGTACTCGTAAATCAGTGTGTCTCAGTCTCCCTCTCTCGCTCACTTTTCAGCGCCGCGTCGCGCGGAAAGAGCGCGGAGCAAAGTAATGAGTCAGATCCAAATGATGCGTTTGGAACGTAGTTACTGAACCAATTTTTTGAATCACTTCAAAGATCCGGATCAGTGAGTCGGTTCCGTAAAGAGTTACACACCTCTAATGCGTGTGTGTATACATTTATATGGGACGAAAATTCAATGAGAAGTTTTTACAGGGTAAAAGTTTCAAATTTACTCCACTAGATGGCACGGACTACGTCAAGCACGTTCCCTATACCTGGAGTCTGGGATCTTGGACCTATACCTAACGTAAGTTAAAACATTCTATCTTAGCATCACGCATGTACTGCCCAAAGAGTATATAATTTCGTACTGCCTGAAGGGTTAGATGTAGGTATGATGAAGTGTACCTGTAGTACAACCAGATTTCGCCAGTTAGGTATGTTTATTTCCCATGTAATAGGCTAAGATGTTGCCATCAACCAAGCTCAAATCCAGACTCCGGGCTGCTACTGAGATACTCCAACAGAATTCACGGATATAAAAACGTTCAAATTCAAGTCTCAATATCATATTGGCGACGACTAATGTCAAAAACATGTCAAAATGTAGGGAAATTATAGGTGTTTTTGACAGTTTGCCACTGCGGTGCGAATGCGGAACGTTCCTTAAAATTACGAACTGATGGCAATGACATTTAAACCGAAGCTAAGTTCTTTAGTATGTACAGTGCTACACTATGACCAGTTGTTTGTTTGGCCCATTGGTAGCTATCACAAGTGGTAGTTTCTTCTATTCATATCACGTACCTACCTAGGTAGGTACCTTTCATTTACTAATAGGTAGGTATGTTTAGCCTTTACTGAAAAATCCAATAAATAATAAAAACCTAGTCCGGTCCGTCCACTCTTGCCAATCGAATTCGCCCACGACCTATTGTGTGGGTTAAGCTGTCGGTCAGGTAATAAAACCTAAGCTCAAGAAAACACGACAAGCTCTGAAATACCTATGTCGTGGCCAATTCTTAGAATTGATCGCTTCATGATGTGACCGATCATTTCATGAAATGGTTGCATTTCATGATTAAGCCGCCTAAAACTGGCCAAATCGTTTAAACGTCAACGTTTATGTGTGTACGTTACGTGATATGAATCCACGTTTGATCATATCTACCTAAACCCAAATGTAGGCTGTACTTACATTGCGTACTTACTTCAATGGCGCGGTCACGGGGTTTATTGATTTGGGTAGCTCATATCATGTGAGGTTGCCAACGGGCACTGATCTATAACATGAAATACGACCATTTCATAAAATGGTTGAACACATCACGAAATACTACATCACCTAAACAAACAGTGTCGAAATAAACATTAGATATTGGTTTCTATTAACGCCCCTTGACCAGACACTAACACAGTCCTGGCCTTGGTCAATCAATCTGCCTAGCCTTTTCCAGATTCGGTAGACTTCCAGTTCCCTGCTTTATTTCTAATATACATAAATGACCTTTGTAATGTAAAGCTAAAGCATGGCACAATAATATCTTACGCTGATGACACTGTTCTTCTTTTTTCAGTTCATTCCCATTAGTTCGATTCACTAGTTCGATCGTCGAACTAGTGAGAATTTTTTTTCTCATCTGTTCGACCGTCGAACTAGTGAGAACTTTTTTCTCATTTGTTCGACCGTCGAATTAATGTACTCGCGTTTGAGAGCATTTGCCATCGCATCGCCCCGAAGTGACGCGTGTTTTGGACTCTGTTGAGCCGCATGCTCCTTCCGTATCTATCGCAACAAGTAATGCAAGAGCGAGCGAAGCGAGCTCGGGACTTAGGGCACCCCGACTCGGACAGGTTAGGTTAGAAGGGGATGGCGGGGTCAAGAGAGCGAGCGAAGCGAGCGAACAGACCCCGCCATCCTCTTCGTGGTTATTTTTTTATAAACCACTCAGAAGTAGGTTCGCGGGGCTCCGTCGACACGTGGCTCATTAATTCGACGGTCGAACAAATGAGAAAAAAAGTTCTCACTAGTTCGACGGTCGAACAGATGAGAAAAAAAATTCTCACTAGTTCGACGATCGAACTAATGAATCGAACTAGTGGGAATGAACGCTTTTTTCGGCTGTATCGGAACTTGAAGTCTACAAGCTTGCGCAAGACGGCTTCAATAGTGTAAATAAATAATAATAATAATAATACGTCCGAGCTGAACACCTAGCACACGTGGGGGGCGGACACGCGTACTGTACACCTGTACAAAAAACTTACGCGGCTAACAAGGCAGGGTAACCCTTTATGGAGATGAGTAGTAAAAAAAAATATAATTTACGATCGCTTCCCGGGGAGCGCCGGGGCGCATCTGGAGCCGATGCTGGGTGCCACAGCATGCGAACCATCGGCGGTGAGGAGTTGAGCAAGCGGGCTCCTACCGAAAAAATTGTTACAGCTGGTCGTAGTGAGCTGAACAGGCGGGCTTACCACGTAGAAGCTACAGCCGATTCCACGGGCGATGATACTGTTTCTGTATTTTCATCCATCCCTTCGACTCGCCCCCGCTACATGACAAGAAGAAAAGCTAGCTTGTCCACCACCAGCACGCTTGATAGTGTTGTTCAAGATGTCATCCTTGACAATGAGCTTGCACCCACTACAAGCGCTTCTACTAAGCGCAGGCGATGGACACCTGAAATGAATATGTTCATTCTGCGCACTTACAATTAACATTATTAGATACAGATAAAAAAACCTACCTCGAACCACTTCACCTTAAATTTATTGAAAAATTCCCAGACATGCAGGTTAGTCGACAGAGAATAGGAGACCAACGTAGAGCCATCATAAATAATAAATTACTACCACAAAATACAATACAGGAGATACGAAACCAAGTTAAAGAAGAGTTAGATCAACTACAATTAAATCGTTCCACCGAACACATACAAAGCTCTATGGACCTTGCACGCCCAACACTTACACCCACACAATCTACCCAAATGCAAACTACAACCCTAGAAACAAATACTTCTATAATCACTACACAGACTCGAATGAGATGGACGTGCGAACAAAATGAGGGTTTGATGCGATCCTATTATCGAGTAACAGATTTGGGTAGAAATGAAACAGTATACAGAAGGCGCATGTATGAAGACTTTATCAACAATTTTCCTGCACTTTCTCATTTAAGCGAACAGCGAATAGCTGATCAGAGGAGAGCAATTTTAAATAATAAATACATCAATGATGACAGATTAAACTCATTAAAACTAGAAATTTCTCAAGAATTACGGCTAGATAACACTAACGTTACCAGGTTTAGTAGTACGCCAGAAATTGACCGAAACCGCAACAATAATGCTGACATTCAATTTATAAACATTAGTAACACCAACCCCACACGCGAACCTCTACTTACTTTAAATCAGATTGAAGTCAACATTGCAGAGGAAATGTCACCTAACCAACAAGAGAACCTAGATAGAGACCCTCTAATAGATGAGATTTTCCAACAAGCAATCCAATATTTTAAAGAAACTAGCCCTACAAATAGAATTTTTATTCCTAAACAAAAACCTTCTAAAAAAATTGCCCGAATAGTTAACTACCTCAACAAAATAATTCTCCCTCAATATACTAATAAAGAAACCAATTTCCATACTTTACAGACTAATATATATTGTGCTGCATGGACCGCAGCCAAAGTTAACGGAGCAAAGATAACACTTCAACCAAGAGTAGTCACCCAACGGGAAAAAAAAACTACACAAACCCAACTGGGAGAAACGACTAGAACGAAAATTAGATGATTTACGAACAAAAATAGCTAGAATGACGCAGTTTATCAATGGTAATACAAGTAGAAAAATAATGAAACACGTTAAGCAGATAGTAGAGCAATATAAAATTCATACCGTTCATGAAGAACCAAATACACATGCTGCACACACATTAGACACACTAAAACAAAAACTATCAGTCGTCACAGGCCGCCTACAAAGATACAGAGTATGTACACAAAGAAAACTACAAAACACACAATTCACCCACAATGAAAAACTTTTTTACCGCAATATTCGACAGGCAACATCTAACGTCCAGGATAGCAACCCAAATGATGATCATAACACCTCTGACCCAGAGACGTTACAAAACTTCTGGGCAGGGATTTGGGAACAGCCAACCGAACATAACGCCCAAGCGGACTGGATACAAACAGAACTGACAAACGGCAACACAAATATTCAGGCAATGACATTTGACAGTATATCCCCAGAAATTTTCCATAGAGTACTTTCTAGGTTACATAACTGGAAAACACCCGGTTCAGACCATATTCATAGTTATTGGTACAAAAAATTCACATCAGTCCATAGTTTTCTATACAATTACATAAATTTATTCATCCAGGATCCTGAATCTATACCATCCTACATAACATTAGGTACAACTTTTATGATACCTAAAGACCGTAATGATCTCATTAATCCAGCAAAATATAGACCTATAACATGCTTGCAGACCTTGTACAAAATTATTACATCCTGTATATCTGAACTAATTTACCAACACATCGATACCAATAAAATTTTAGCTGAACAACAGAAAGGATGCCGTAAGTTCAGTCAGGGCTGCAAGGAACAGTTAACCATAGACTCAGTCATTCTTAAAAAAGTTCATAAAACCAAAACCGATTTGTTTAGTATGTACATAGACTACAAAAAAGCCTACGATTCTGTTCCCCATTCGTGGCTTATAAAAATTTTAGAGATATACAAAATACACCCCACATTAGTAACATTCCTGAAGGCCATGATGACCACCTGGACAACTGTGCTTAGACTAAGTTCTCCTACTGAAACAGTAGACACCAGCCCAATAAAAATTCAGAGAGGGATCTTCCAGGGAGATGCACTTAGCCCTCTGTGGTTTTGTCTTGCCCTGAACCCCCTATCTAATGTATTAAACGCTACAACATTAGGATTTTCATTAAAAGATACATCTACCGAAGGACATGCACAAAAAATCGATTTAAATCATCTGTTGTATATGGATGACATTAAGCTTTATGCAAAATAGAGGTGTGTAACTCTTTACGGAACCGACTCACTGATCCGAATCTTTGAAGTGATTCAAAAGATTGGTTCAGTAACTACGTTTCAAACGCATCATTTGGATCTGAATCATTACTTTGCTCAGTGCTCTTTCCGCGCGACGCGGCGCTGAAAAGTGAGCGAGAGAGGGAGACTGAGACACACTGATTTACTTTACTACTGTACCGCGACTCGCGAGTGAGCGGGTGACATAATACAATCTATACAAGTCAGAAAGAGATACCAAATGACATGTGTATCACTCATATTTTCACAGTTTTTCGTTGTTGTTATCCATGCACGTAAAAATGACCATTATGGCGCTTACATATCAAATACTATATGATTGTTATTTGCTTATTTTTAATGTTTGCACTAACAAGCGTATTAACCAGCTGGCCATAAATTATCGAATAGCCGCCAGTCCTAAGCCTGGTTACAGTATGAAGGAAGATCGATTTTATTTATAATCTTAATTCTTCCTTAGTACATTTTGTACACTTAAAAAAAATACAATGCAACATTCGGCATTGTTTACATATAATTCTGACTCAGTAGTAAACGCTTTGTATTTCATATCATTTGTTTCGTTCTGTATTTTATATCATTTGAGCCGATGATCCAAATGAAACATATCAGTGATTCGGATCATTTTAGTGATCCAGATGCAAATGTTCCAATCGCAAAAATGATACACTTTGCCCACGCCTAATGCAAAAAGTGAGGGTCAACTTCATGAATTAGCAAACTTGACAGAACAATTTTCAAATGATATTAAAATGGAATTCGGCATAGACAAATGTAAAATAAATTCAATTAGAGCAGGGCAGAATTACCAAAACCAATACACTTTAGGAACAGGAGAACAGATACAACCATTGGATGAACAAGATAGTTATAAATACCTAGGGTACACACAATCACGACAGATTCACTATAAAGAAACAAAACAAAAATTAACACAACAATTTCAACACAGACTAAACACAATTCTGAAAACACAATTATATTCCCGAAATACAATTAAAGCGATTAACACCTTTGCTATACCGGTTCTTACATACTCTTTTGGAATAATCAATTGGACCAAAACCGACCTTAAAAACCTTCAACGAAAAATTAACACGACTATGACTAAATTCCGCAAACACCACCCACGATCCTGTGTGCAGAGATTAACACTGCCGCGGAAAGAGGGAGGTTTAGGTCTAATTGACATTCTTAACCTACACAACAGACAGATAAAAACACTCAGACAATTCTTTTTTTCAAAAAGTGAAACCTCTATCCTCCACAAAGTGGTTACTCAAAACGACCAACAATTGACACCCCTGAATTTAAAAGATAAATCTGAACAGAAAAATGAAAAAATTACCGACGAAAGAACTAAGCTCCTAGAATGGACCCAGAAGTCTCTACACGGTAGACATCGCCAAGACTTATCCCACATAAATGTCGACAAAGAAGCGTCGAACGCGTCGTTAAATCGAGGCGAACTCTTCCCAGAGACTGAAGGGTTCATGCTTGCTATACAGGACCAGGTAATTGAAACCAAGAATTACAGAAAGTATATCATAAAAAATTTAAATAATGACACATGTAGAAGATGCAATAGTGCCCCTGAGACAATTCAACACATCACAGGCGCGTGCAAATCAATAGCCCAAACAGATTACAAACATAGACACGACCAAGTAGCCAACGTAATACACCAGAAATTAGCTCACCAGTACAAACTCATAGACTCCGTTGTACCATATTACAAGTACAATCCAGAGACTATATTAGAAAATTCCTCAACAAAACTGTATTTTGATCGCGGCATTTTTACTGACAGAACAATTCATTTCAATAGACCAGACATTACACTTATAAACAAAATAAACAAAACTGCATATTTAATCGATATTGCTGTACCTAATACTCATAATTTACAGACCACAATAGCAGAAAAGCTAACCAAATACATCGAACTAAAAGATGAAATTACCCGAATTTGGCATCTGCAAAAAGTTACAATAGTACCAATAGTTTTGTCGACAACAGGAGTAATACCAAAACATCTTCACCAATCCCTTAACTCTCTTAGCTTACCCCCAAATACATACCATCTACTGCAAAAGGCAGTGATCTTAAACACATGCAGACTCGTGAGAATGTTTCTGCAATGTGAATCAGAAAACCATAATTAAAACTCAAATACGCTACCATCTTCCATATGATCTTCTGCGCGTGACCGCACTTCATCTATCCCAGATTCCAACTGATAATCACTTGGCTTAGGCCCGTATTATCAGCCCTTCCCGGCTAGCCGAGAACATAAAACATATGTCAAAATAATAATAATAATATTCCACAACTATCACACAACGCCATCTAGTCCCAAGCTAAGCAGAGCTTGTGTTATGGGTACTAGACAACTGATAAACATACTTATATATTTCTAAATACATACATATTATAGATAAATTACACCCAGACACAGAACAAATGATCGTGCTCATTACACAAACATTTGTCCTGGGTGGAAATCGAACCCACGACCTCCGGCATAGCAGTCAGGGTCACTAACCACTAGACCAACAGGCTTCAGCATAACTCACTAACTCTAAATGCGGATAAGACAAATTACTTATATAAAGTTTTCGATGCGCAAACAAGCTTCTCATATTCCTTTAATGTTGTTTGCTCATTGTTGTACAGTCCCTGCAGATTGCCCGTTTATGTGTACCAATATTAATAAGACCAATAAAATAAAATATTTGGGTGTTTTAATTGATGAAACTCTAACCTTCAAACAGCATATGGAAGCATTAAATAGTAGAATTCGTAAGCTGACATTCGTATTCAAAAAGCTACGATATATTGCAGACCCAATAATAATTAGGCAAGTTTACTTTGCTCTATGTCAGTCAATATTGACGTACTGCATTACCTCGTACGGTGGAGCATGTAAAACTTTATTACTGCTCATCGAAAGAGCTCAAAGAGCGATTCTCAAGGTGTCTACTTGCCGCCCTTTTCTCTTTCCCGCTAACCTACTCTATAAATCTTGTGAAGTAGCATTTTACTAAAACAACACGCAGCTCTTCGCTACAGCACTGAATTTACTATCAAGAGACGAAAAGACATAGTTTGCCCCACAAAAAGTACAAAACATGCTTTCACAGCCAAATTTTATATTTTCCTTGGACCACTACTCTATAGCAGACTAAATGCAAAAGCAAATGTTTATTCCCTAAATTATATAAATTGTAAGAAAACTCTCAAGGTAGCTCTTCAAAGTTTGTCTTATGAAGATACAGAGAAGTTGCTAGCTGTAATGAAATAAAGAATGTAGTGTTCTATTCATTTTGTTTTTAATCAGTCAGTATACTAAGGTTTTTTTATACTATTTACTCCTTTTTACATACCTCTAAAATGACTATTTTACTTTATTATATATAATTACCGTGATTATATTATAATATTTTTACCTCATATCGCCTGAAACACAGGATGTCCTAGTTCAGGCACATAACACTTGTGAACTTGACATACGAGTAGATTTGAGAAAAATGTATTTACTGTTTTACCAGACAACATGAATAAAAAATTTATTATTATTATTCCTTTTATTTAATTTTATGTACATACACTTTACATTTTAAAATATTTAGGTACTTACATATAAAAACATAAATAAATACAAAAACATTTAAAAATATAAAAAGTAGTAGCCCACCGGTATCGGGAATATAGTTCAAGCTACCGGTGGTCAGGGCTCCTGAGAAAGGAATCTCCTAACAATACGCGCCGTGTCCAGGAGTACTGCTTTCTGGATCAAGCCCTTGATCCAACTGCCCAACGAGAGCCTCCTGAGATGTTGGTCGAGGCTCTTGGCTATTAAGCCATTGGCCGTCACGACTATCGGCACAATGACTGCTGTATCCACCTCCCACATGTCGACAACCTCGCGAGCCAGATCAAGATACTTTGTTTTTTTATCTTTCTCAGCCTTCACGAGGTTCTCGTCATGAGGGACAGCTATATCAACAATCATTGTGCGACGCTCTTGTCGATCTATCACCACTATGTCAGGTTTATTGGCAACAATAGTCCTATCAGTGATGATAGATCGATCCCAATACAACGTGATATTGCCATTTTCGAGAACTGGGTCGGGCTCATACTTATAGTACGGTACTTCAGATTCCACAAGATTGTATTTAAGAGCAAGTTGCTGGTGGATAATCCTGGCTACAAGGTTGTGTCTATGCAAATAGTCTCCGTTAGCTAGACGAGAACAACCAGAAATAATGTGTCGGATTGATTCCCCGGGCCGGTGGCATGCCCGACAGATGTCAACCGTACCGTCCTTCACAATCTATTTCCGGTAGTTATTCGTCATCATAACTTCGTCCATAATCGCACAGACAAAACCTTCGGTTTCCCCGAATAGGTCACCAAAGCGCAGCCAGGATACGGACGCTAAGAGATCTACATCGGGTCCATGTAGGACCCGGTAAAAGCGTCCGTGAAGCTCCTTGCTCTGCCATACTTCCCTGCGGTCATTAGTATCCAGTACTTTAAGTTTGCGCCAGTTCTCGTTTGCCAAGGAGAGGCCCTTGTCCACAGCGACCACATCTCGATGCATACCCATGTCGGTTTCTAGGAAATATTCCCTAAGGCTGCATACCTCGCGGTTGTGTAGGGTCTTAGCATTTAAGAAGCCACGACCCCCACATTTCCGCGGGGTATACAGCCTCATCACCGATGATCGTGGGTGATGCAACCGATTTGCGGTCAGCAGTGTGCGGACCCTCCTATCCAGGGCGTCAAGTTCCTTCTGAGTCCATTTGAGTATGCCGAAGGAGTACATCAATACCGGCATGACCCAACCGTTGAAGGCGCGCACCTTGTTCCCGCCTGATAGAAGACTATTTAGTACTTTTTTCAGGCGGCCAAAGAAGCGCTCCCTCAACGACTGCTTCACGTCAGCAGTATTGATGCCTAACGCTTCCGACATACCCAAATACTTGTAGGTTTCGGTTGAGCAGAGGGATCTAAGGTGTATGGAATCCGAGAGTTGAGTGCCCACGGATTCTATAATCTCCCCTCGCTTTACATGCATGACTGCACATTTGTCCACACCAAATTCCATCCTGATGGCGCTACTGAAGGTTTCTGTTACCTTCAGTAGCTTCATTAGTTGCAAGTTGTTGGGGGCAAAGAGTTTCAGATCATCCATGTAAAGGAGGTGTGATATGACCTGACCACCTCTTCTCAACCGATAGCCTTGTCCCGAACCCTCCAGTAGTGTACTGAGAGGGTTGAGGGCCAGACAAACCACAGTGGACTCAGACTGTCGCCCTGGAATATGCCACGCTCGATCCTTATCGGTTCGCTGTTCTCCTGTATCTGCCGACATCCTGGATAGTGAAGGACTGTACTCCACTGCCCCATACACGACATCAGGAAGGTGCGCAGAGTTGGATCAACTTTGTACAACTCCAGCACCCTCATGAGCCATGTATGTGGCACCGAGTCATAGGCCTTCTTGTAATCTATCCAACATGTCGACAGATCTCTTCGAGAAGGACGAACCTGTTGGCTAATAGCAATATCGATGAGGAGCAGCTCCTTAGTACCACGGGACCCATTCCTACATCCATTCTGGGAGCCTGACATGATACGATTTTTATCAATATGGATGTTAATTTTAGCTCTCAGAATGGATGTAAGAACTTTATAGGCCGTCGGTAAACACGTGATCGGTCTATAATTCTTAGGTTCCGCAGTACTACCTGATTTATGGAGCAGGTGGGTTATTCCTGTCGTAAGAAACTGGAGCAGCGAACCTGACTCTCAGGCAGACTGGAACTGAGCTGCCAAGCGAGCGTACGACCTATGGAACCTTTTAATCCAGAAATTGTGCAGCCCGTCCGGCCCTGGAGATTTCCAGTTAGGCAACGGACGGACTGCACGAGCTACATCTTGGGGGCTGATGGTAATTGCTCCCATTACTGGTATAAGGTCGCACGCACGCTCGACCTCTCGAGTCCAATCACCCTCGGTATGCGTGACAGGCACCAACGAGATGCTGCGCCAGTATGAACTCATAGCGTCATCATCCGGTAGATGCTTATCAGACACACCTTGGTCCGGTCGCTCCCAAGCCCTATAAACCCACCTTTCGTTCGTTGCTTTGGAAAGTGCGATTCTGAGTGTACCGCTCCACTCGCCGCTTGTACCGACGAATCCGATTTGCCCATGCATAGACCTCCTGCTTCAGGAAGTCAATACGCTCTGTGACGCGGGTCAGATAACCTCGGGAACTAATATCAGTTCCCGAGAACGCCCGCCTCACGAAACGTATCACCCTGGGTTCGATTCCCACCCAGGACAAATGTTTGTGTAATGAGCACGATCATTTGTTCTGTGTCTGGGTGTAATTTATCTATAATATTTATGTATTTAGAAATATATAAGTATGTTTATCAGTTGTCTAGTACCCATAACACAAGCTCTGCTTAGCTTGGGACTAGATGGCGTTGTGTGATAGTTGTGGAATAATATTATTTTATTTATTACCCTAGGGCGAGTGTTGCCCTCCCTGAAGCAGATAAGCTTGCCGATGAGTGCTCTAGCCTCACCGATACGACGCTCAATTCTACACTGCCAAGCTGGTACAGCAGGTCGTGTAGCTCTGTCACAATTGGTGAACTTGACGTGAGCTACACGACATGCCGCTGCAGCTGCGCAGTATAAGATTGAGTGGGTATCAGCAAGGTCTTTGCTGCTATCAAAACAATTTGAAAGCTGCGAATCTAGAGCACACACCAGCGCCTTATTTTTCTTATGCATGGGCAAACGAGGTAGACGAGGTCTAAGCAAAGGCGGTTTAGAGCGGTACTCCCGGAATGCATCCTCCAAAGCGCTCCTCAATCGTTCATTGCATTGAGTACTCACGGATATAGCCGCGTCATCATCATCCTCACCTACGTGGTCGGGTCGCGGTGAAGCACTGGGTTGCAGTTGCACCGCGGCCGGTGGCGAAACAGGTGAGACACGGCTACTCCGTGATTCGAGGCGTAGTCTATCAAGTACGGCGTCATCCAGCATACGGTTACGCTGGATGACCCGCACCTGATCCGACAGTCGTTGGGCCTGACACCAGCAGACCTGACAGCTGGCTCAAGCACCTGAAACAGACATCATCCGACCATGGTACGCAGTCAGGTTACTTCCCCGCTCTGTAGCCCCAAAGTATGAGCGCATGACGTTTTCGTTAATGGGTTGCGTCCACCGCATGCGCTGCACACTTCCACCGGCAGCGGGAACCCTATCAGAGGTCTGCGGGCCTCGAGGTTCCAAGCTGGCTTCGGGTCGGCCTCTTCCTCGGCGACGCGCAGGTGGTGGTGTCGTCGGCGAAGTCGTGTATTCGTCGCTCGAGCTCGACGCAACTACAGCGGCCGGAATCACTGGACTCACTGTTGGCGTAGGTCCCGGCGGCTGCGAGACGGAATGTGTCCGCCCCGAATGTGTCCCCACGTTGTCGTCGTGGTGGGGCTTGCGTGTCTCAATGATCTTTGGGGCTCTGCCGGTAGAGTTACTCATGCCGGAAAGGTCCAAAGTGAGAGACCAGACTAAGAGGGACACCAGGAGGGGTCGCTCCTGATCGATCGACGGTCGTCGATTGGCATGGATGCGACTATGCCGCAGCGGTGCAGGCGCACTAATGCGGCGGGCGTATCTCCTACAGGGAAATCCCTCTAGGAGAGAATTTTCGACAGGTTCGCTGAGTCGGGTTAGCCGGACAGCGAACGGAGGCATGTTTAATGCCGCCGTCGGGGGCTTGGCTTAACCGCCTGGCCCAGAGGAAGGATACCTCTAAGATAAAAAAACACCTAATCCCAAGTTTAGAGGCGCGGCGAGGGGATGAATGGCTGGAGGGAGTCCAGTCGTTAGCGCCTCCCCAGTATGTAGGCTTACCTGGGTAAAAGGGCTCTGCCTAGGTGGACATATACTTCCCTACTACTCGTGGGAACTACATGGAAAATAATAAATTAAAATCAAACAAAGAAGATGAGGGTGTGCCAAGCATAGTGGCGGAGGTTCCGCTTGCCGGCAACGGCAACAAGAGCCGAGGAGGCTCACAAACGCAGTCACGGACTCAATCATTTGAGGACGTGACAAATCTAGTTTTGAGTGCGTCCGACAAGGAATGTGGCGGACGTGGCGCGAACGTTTCCTCAAAATTTTGGGGTAAGCGTTCTCGCGGTGATAGGTGCAACCTGGCGGGGTCCGGAAGTTTGTCTTCCAGCGAGGAGAACCTTCCGGCCGCTAAGGTTACTACGGCAAAAAGGGGAAGAGGTCGCGCGACACCTTTAGGAGCGCCCGCTCCGGTGACAGCACGTGACTCCCGAGGTCGCTTTTTAAAGCAGCGCCCTGATACGCCGGCAGCCAGTGGAGTGAGCGACTCCGACGGGGCTATGCGAGTGGAGCGGAGTGAGACCGCTGCACTAATTAGCACTAAGGCGGACCTCAATGCCGCGAGGCGAGAGGGCCGTAAGGCGGTAGCGACGGACGAAGTCGCTGAAATGGCCCGTCAGGCAAGAGAGCGGCGAACTGCCCAAGCGGCTACAGGGTCGAGCCTTACGGCAGAGGCCCTCAACCGCCAGATCTCGGACGGTGTGGACGTGATCCTGAAGGTGGCCACGAAGTCGGGCAATCTGAAGGGCACGTTCACCCGTGCCCTTAAAGAGGCAGCAGAAGGGATCAAGGAGGCGATGGAGATCCTCCTTGATCGTACGACCTCGGAGGAGACGAAGAAGCTGTGGGAAGAAAACAGCCGTCTCCGAACCGAGCTGGAGGACCTTAAGCGCGAGTTTGCCGCTCAAAGGGGTCATCAGAACCAGCAAGCAGCTTCAACGGCCACTGGCCCCCCTCCTGCCGCACCTTTGACGGCCTCTGCAGCCTCGCAACCGCCTGCACTTGCGATGTCGGACCATGATATCGAGAGGGTGGCCCGAATCTGCATGATGCAGTGCGGGGGCATGGTTTCTGCCCGTCTAGAGGCCATGGAGTCGCGACTCCTTCCGGCTGAAAACCTCCGGCCACCGCTTGCAGCGGACAGGCGCAGGAAGGAGGGGTCCGCGGGAACAGGGCCCGTACAGGCGGGCAGAAAGACCGTGAATGGGGCCAAAAAACCCACGGAGGGGAACGGGAAGCCCGCGGCGACTGCGTCCGCACCCCCTTCCCAATCAAATGCGCTCCCAGCGACCACGACTCCCGCCCAGGAGGCCTGGACGACGGTCGTGAAAAGGAGCCGCAAAAAGAGGGTGGCGCAGCCGGCACCTCCCAAGAGCCCGGCACCTCCCAAGAGCCCGGCACCAACAAAGGGCACTAGGCCACCCAGAGTCAAGACCCCACGCTCTGAGGCTGTAGTCATAACACTGCAGCCTGAGGCCTCGGAGAGGGGGGTGACCTTCAAATCGGTCCTGGCGGAGGTAAAGGCAAAGCTGAACTTCAGCGACTTTGCCTCCCCAGCCGGCTTTGGGTTTAGGACGGCAGCCACAGGAGCCAAAATTCTTGAGGTGTCCGGTGCTGCCAGGCAAGAAAGGGCGGACATGCTGGCCGCCAAACTGCGGGAAGTCCTCAAACCAGAGGATGTCCGGGTGTCTAGGCCCACTAAAACCGCTGAATTGCGAGTAAGTGGGCTGGACGACTCCGTGACCCCGGAAGAGGTAGTGGTGGCCATTGCCCGAAGTGGCGGGTGTCCGCCCGAGAGTGTCCAGGCGGGCGAAATACACTGCAGTGCGGCTGGGCTGGGCACGGTGTGGGTACGTTGCCCGGTGGCGGCTGCAAGCAAGGTCGCGGATGGCAGAAGGTTGCTGGTGGGCTGGGTGTCAGCGAGTGTCAAGCTCCTGCCACCCAGGGTTATGCAGTGCTACCGCTGCCTGGGCAAAGGGCATGTCCGGGCACAATGCACTGCAGACACAGACCGCAGCGACCTTTGTTATCGCTGCAGCCAGCCCGGCCACAAGTCGGCCCAGTGCTCCGCGGCACCAAATTGCAGCCTTTGTGCAGCTGCAGGGAAGCCTGCGGAGCACAGACTTGGGGGGAAAGCCTGCAAGGGCCCCAAGCAAGGCAGGAAGAAAAGGGTTGTCGGAGGACCTGCGCCCCTCCCACAGCCCGGCAGCCAAGCAGCTGACTCCCGACCCAGGGAAGAAGGGGATGCCGGAGAAATGGACTGCCAGTGATGGCACAACTCCATTTTCTCCAGGCAAATATCAACCACTCTTCCAGAGCTCAGGATCTTTTGCTCCAGAGCATGGCGGAGTGGTTGATCAACGTGGCTGTGGTCGCTGAGCCGTATTTTGTCCCTCCTCGTGATAACTGGGTAGGGGACCTAGACGGTTTAGTGGCCATCATTGGCGGGACTCTTGGCATTCCCTCCCGAGGACGCGGCTGGGCGGCCGCTGTCGCGGGGGGTATTATCACCATTGGGGCATATTTCTCGCCTAACAAGAGTCTCGCCGACTTCGAGAGGTTCCTCGTCGAGCTGGGTGCCGTCATAGGCCGGTTCCACCCTCGCCCGGTGCTATTGCTCGGGGATCTCAACGCCAAGTCTGCGGCGTGGGGATCCCCGGTCACCGATCATAGGGGCGAGGTGTTGGAGGAGTGGGCAGTTGCGACCGGCCTGACCGTCCTGAATCGGGGCTCGGAGTACACGTGCGTGCGGCAGCGGGGAGGGTCTGTAGTGGACGTCTCGTTCGCTAGCTCCGCTGTTGCAGGCCGTGTCCATGGCTGGCGAGTCGCCGTGGAGGTGGAGACGTTGTCAGATCATCGGTACATCCGTTTCAACGTCTCCACCCAGACCGCGGGTGGCGGCCGACCATCGACCCCGCAAACGGACGGTCCTCGCTGGTCCATTAAGCAGATCGACAGGGAGCTTCTCGAAGAAGCCGCAATCATTCAGGCTTGGGTCCGGGAGTCAGTGGCGAACGAACCCGTCGACGTCGAGGAGGAGGCGCAGTGGTTTCGCGGGGCGATGACGCAAATTTGCGACGCGTCCATGCCCCGCATCCGCACACAACCCACAAGGCGCCGGTTGTACTGGTGGACCGCCGAAATCGCGCAGATGCGCAGGACCTGCGTAGCGGTCAGGCGCCAGTACACCCGATACCGGAGGAGACGTCGTCGGGTTCCTGAAGAAGAAGCCGAGCGGTATGAGGTGTACCGTGCGGCGAAGAAGGCTCTGTGGCTGGCCATCGGCGAGTCCAAAACTCGATTCAGGGAAGAGATGTTGGCGACCCTAGACGGAAATCCATGGGGGCGTCCTTATCGTGCGGTCCGAGGGAAACTTCGTGCCTGGGCGCCCCCACTCACTGAGAGCCTCAAGCCTCAGTTGCTGGAGGGAGTGGTCGCTGCTCTCTTCCCTGATAGAGAAGAGCACGTTCCGCCGCCGATGGCTTTGCCCACAGCCACGGAGTCGGAGGATGAGGAGAGCGTCCCTGAGGTGACACAACCAGAGTTGAGGACGGCCGTGATGCGGCTCCGGGCCAAAACCGTGGCCCCGGGACCCGATGGAGTTCCGGACCGCGCGCTCGTCCTCGCTCTGAAGGAGCTAGAGCCCCAGCTGAGAGGACTCTACTCAGCTTGCCTTGAGCAGGGCCGCTTCCCCGGCTCAGTGGAAGACAGGTCGTCTGGTCCTGCTCAAGAAAGCGGGGCGCCCAGCAGACTCGCCGTCCGCATACCGGCCCATAGTGCTGCTAGACGAGGTGGGTAAGCTTTTTGAGCGGATAATTGCTGCCCGCCTCGAAAGCCACTTGTACAGAGAGGGGCCGGATCTGGACGACAGTCAGTTCGGTTTTCGGCATGGGCGCTCCACAATCGACGCCATAATGCGGGTTAGAGTCCTGGCGGAGGAAGCGGTTTCCCGGGGCGGGGTGATGCTGGCGGTGTCCTTGGACATATCCAACGCCTTCAACACCCTGCCCTGGAGTTGTATTCGGGAGGCACTAAGGTACCACAGGGTGCCCCGCTACCTCCGCCGCATCGTTGGGGCTTATTTGGCGGAAAGGTGTGTCACCTACAGGGGACGCGACGGTGAGGGCCGTCGCGATATGTCGTGCGGTGTTCCGCAGGGCTTGGTCCTAGGCCCACCCCTGTGGAACATCGGTTACGACTGGGTGCTGAGGGGCGAGCTCCAACCGGGAGTGGACCTGACGTGTTACGCAGACGACACGCTGGTCACGGCCCGGGGGAGCTCGTACAGGGAGGCAGCGTTGCTGGCGACATCTGCGGTCTCACAGGTGGTGGGTCGCATACGACGCCTGGGGCTGGAGGTGGCCCTCAACAAGTCGGAGGCCGTAGTTTTTCATGGCCCCCGACGGGCGCTGCCGCCGGGATCACACATCGTGGTCGGGGGAGTCCAAATTGCTGTCGAGTCCACCATGAAGTACCTAGGATTGGTGCTCGACAGCCGGTGGGACTTTGGCCCTCATTTTCGGCGGCTAACACCTAGGTTGATGGGCGCCGCGGGCGCGCTCGCAACGCTGCTTCCCAATCTGGGGGGCCCGAGCACCGCCTGTAGGCGGTTGTACTTGGGGATCGTGCGATCCATGGCCTTGTACGGGGCCCCGGTGTGGGCTTCTGACCTGACGGCCGGCAGCATCGCAATACTGCGAAGACCGCAGAGGGCGATGGCCGTCAGGGCTATCAGGGGATATCGCACGATCTCCTACGAGGCGGGTTGTGCACTGGCCGGATCTCCGCCCTGGGATATGGAGGCGAGAGTCCTCGCCTCGCTGTACCGGTGGCGCGAGGAGGTGCGGACGCGGGGCGGTGAACCGATGCAGCGCGAGATCGAGTTGCGTCGGTCACAGCTCCGCGAGGTCATGATGGCAGAATGGCGGGATAGGCTTTCACGCCCTACCGCCGGCCTTGCTACCGTCGACGCGATCCGACCAGTGCTCGACGAATGGCTCGGGAGGAAGCACGGCTCCCTGTCGTTTCGAGCGACGCAGGTGCTCTCGGGGCATGGCTGCTTCGGGAAGTACTTGTGTCGCATAAACAGGGAGCCAGACGCTCGGTGCCATCACTGCACCGACTGTCGGGAGGACACGGCGCAGCACACACTGGCAGAGTGTGCCGCATGGGAGGAGCAGCGCCGTGCCCTCGTATCCGAAGTGGGCCCCGACCTGTCGCTGTCGGCCGTCGCTCGTTCGATGGTCGGGAGCGCCGAGTCGTGGGATGCAGTGATCTCCTTCTGTGAAGCCGTAATTTCGCAGAAGGAGGCTGCGGAGAGGGAGAGGGAGGCCGTGGCCACTCTCCCGATCCGCAGCAGGCGTACCGGGCGTCGGAGGAGGGCGGACAACGCCCTCTTCCAGCCCCCCTAAACAGGTCCGGAGGGACGGCGGACTCGGGGTCATCCGCCGCCCCTCATCCAGCAGGACCCGAGGCGGCAGCGCGTAGTGTTCCACGCGCGCGCCTATTAGACGTCGCGGGGAGAGGACACCTCACTCTCCCTGCGAGCCAGAGGTGGCCAGCGTAGGCGGGCCGGCACTAGCCGGGGATCATGGAAGTCGTATTAGCTCTCACGATCCCCGGGTCAAGTGTGGGAAGGAACACCGGGGTGGTTTTTAGTCAGTAAGAGTCTGACAGACCCCTTCGCCTGCCCCAGGCGAAGGACATCCATGAGGATTTTCCACCCCAGCAACAAAAAAAAAAAAAGAAAAGGTCCCGGCGGCTGCGAGGCGGAGCTGAGCGACGAACCCGAAGATGTTGCTTGTGCATTTAGTAAACGTGCCCGGCTTCTTGTGAGCATTTTCGGTCCATTACATTTTCATTACCATTTTATTTCAATTTTGTTTCCGTATTGTTGTGGTGATATAATGTGATTATTTTTTCCTGGTTTTTTTTTGTTGCTTGAACATTTTTCTTGGTTTAATATTAGTAAATTATAATTATTATTATTATAGTTCCAGCCTAGCCGGCTGCAGCTGAGTAAAAGGTAAATGTGTAGGTAAAGGTTGTCACTCATTAGGAGTATTAAGTATTACGTAAGCACTAAAGAGGGGTGGAGGGTCTTTGACTATTGCTTATTTTTGATGACATGGGGGATGGAGGGGTCTGGATAGTGGTTACTTCAGCAATAAGTATTTATTTATTTACTTTTTCGGATTATGTGCTAAGTTTATTTGATTTTGATTTGGTGCTGTAGTTTACAGGTGCCCCTCGACCAGCTCGCCGGTTGAACGCGTCCCAAAGGGTCATGGCCATTCGGCTCATCCGAGGATACCGCACTTCTGTGAGGCGGCGAGCCTCCTTGCCAGACTGTCGCCATGGGATCTGGAGGCCAAGGTCCTCGTGCTGCTCTGGGAGTGGCGCGAGGAGGCCAAACGCCGGGGCGAAACTCTGCTGCCGCGATACCTCGCGGCTCGGCGGACGGAGCTCCGGCAGGATCTCATGGCGACATGGAAACAGCGCTGTCGCAACCCAGCGCTGGGCACGCCACCATCGCGGCGGTTGTGCCCTCTTTGAGTGGCTGGAGAGGCGTCACGGTGTCCTCACCTTCCGCCTGACGCAGGTCCTCACTGGACACGGTTGTTTCGGGAGGTTCCTGCATCAGATCAGGCGGGAGGAAACGCCCGGGTGTTATCACTGTGTAACAAGGCAGTGTTAAAGCCTTGTTTATTTTTTGACCTCTATTCCAAAATTACGTTCTTTGCTACCTTTTTTAATTTAAAATTCAAAAATTACTGGTTTTCTCTGTCATGTCTCTGTTTTTATATTAAAAATTAGTTCTAATTCTGCAGCCGAGCTAGTAGAAGCTCCTCATTACCATTTTTCGACTCTTCAACTGTCACTTACCAGTTTCCAAGAGTTGTGCAATAATACAATTTAATTACGTACCTAGTCACAGTGTGTGTTCGTACTATTAATGAGTGCTTCTCATATTCAAGCCTACTTTTGTAAATAATAAAATATATGTGTTAACTTGTCGTGTGTCACTCCCACGTCCTCCTCTGCGTGTCACTCCTACGACCTCCTCTACGAGTCACCAATACTCCGGTCCTGCAACGTGACACCGCCTCCGCACCGTGACAACTGCGCGGATCGCCCAGAGGACACGGTGGAGGCCTGCCCCGCTTGGGCGGAGCACCGCCGTGTCCTCGTGGATGCGATAGGTGGCGGCGACCTCTTGCGCCGGGTCTGGTTCAGGCCATGGTACGGAGCGAGAGGGAATGGGAAGCAGTCTCCGCCTTCTGCGAAGCACTAATGCTCGCGAAGGCGGAGGCGGGACGCATGAAGGAAGCTCAATAGAGTGGCCCTCACGGCCCCGGCCGCTACCACCGCATGAGTGGTACTGGGCGTAGGACGTCACGAGACGATCTCCGGCTACTGTAGACCCCGGCCTGCGGACAGCAAGCAGTGGGTAGCTCGTCGTCCGATCAGCACGAGGCCCGTGAGCCTCAAAGAGATGAGTGTCAGCCACCACTGACGGGGCACATCGTGGCTGGTGCCTGCATACCTAGGGGTAGCTGATAATTTCTGAAAATGAGTTACTGCACCCCTGGGCACTTAGGCAGGGAAGGAACAGGGTGGGTTTTAGTCAGTAAGAGTCTGACACGCCCTCCCGCTCCAGCCAGAGCGGGAGAAGTCATTGGATGATTTACCACACCACCAAAAAAAAAAAAAAAGATGGGTTCCCCTAATAGCATTTATTGTTTGCCCAACCAAATGCCAACACTAAATGCTATTAGGGCAAGACGTTGAATGACTATAAGATAACGATGTCGATATCCCAAAATCACCCGAAAGTGAAGTGAGCAGGCAGACAATTACATCAAAATAAAAAAAAAAATCAAAATAAAAGTCATTTATTCAAACTAGGCTGAGAGCCAGCACTTTTTGAACGTCAAAGTTCTACATAAAGACAGTCCCCCAAAAACGCCCGCCCGTTACCACTTCCGAGTGTTTTAACTGTGAAGAAGAAGTGGCCAACAAACTCCCCAGCAACACATCTGTCTGTTAAGTTTGAAGAACTTGAATCTATATAATTATATGCAACAATCTTAACATAATTATGTGTATGTAACGTATGTAAAACGAAAAATAAAAATATATCGTCTAAAATATAATCATAAAATTAAATTATCCGCCACTTGTTAGCTAGCACACTCAAATATCACAGGTCACATTATGTTGTACCCCAGTTGTTATACCCCAGAACTAAAAACCCCAATAACATGGAACGTGGAATTTAAACATTTGGAGAACACCAAAACGTCATCGAGGTACGCGTATTTTTCGTTTTTGTTCAGTTTCTCATAAAGGGCTGAAGCAATTTCGATAAAATTTATATGGGACCACCTCGGGAGTATATTCTTACGGATAAAAAAAGAATTTTGAAAATCGGTCTACAACTGACGGAGAAATGGGCGGACATACATAAAAAAAAAACATACATACAGTCGAACATAAAACCTCCTCCTTTTTCGAAAGTCGGTTAAAAACGAACTCAAGCATAAACACTAAACCAAATTAAATAAGCCTCCATACATAACTGATGTGCCTGTGCCGTGTAAGCACACGTGCAACGATAGAATCTATTAAAGGGCTGTGATTCGAAGCCACAAGTGATAAACTAGGGTAACTAACTAACATCGAGAAGCAAACATTTCTAGACTCGATAACTGCTGCTCATGAACTCATAAATAAATCAAAACAGATAAAAACACCGGTAAAGTGCGAGTCGGACTCGCGCACGAAGGGTTCCGTACCATTATCTATAAAAATGGCAAAAAAATCACGTTTGCTGTATGGGAGCCCCCTTAAATTGTTTTTTAGTATTTGTTATTATAGCGGCAACAGAAATACATCATCTGTGAAAATTCCAACTGTCTAACTATCACGGTTCATGAGATACTGCCTGGTGACAGATGGACAGACAGACAAACAGACGGAAGGACCGCGGAGTCTTAGTAATAGGGTCCCGTTTTACCCTTTGGGTACGGAAGCCTTAAAATCAAGTAGGTAGGTTACTTACCTATTTGTATTTTTTAATAAGTGCCAGTCGCATCCAATGTTTTCGTAGCTTACTTTTGCTGACAAACATTCTGTTTACGTACCTTACCTACTTGAACAGCCCCTCAACAATCTTTACAGTATTTTACATGGATTCTGGTGGAGGCCTGATGGAGCGACTATCTATCTGATCTCCACAACCCAGTTGCTGGGTAACACGGTATCTACATCTTAGCAACACTGGTGTCAAATCTGGCTTGTGCCTACCAGTAACGACTATTTAATATCTACAAATGACAGCCGGGACCAACAGCTGAACGTTCTTTCCGAGTCATAGAGGAGTCTCGGTTGATAATTGATGGACACACATCCACGGACCACCCTCGAAAAGTGCTAGTGTTACCTACTATGTAGGCAGCTACTGCCTTCTTTGGCTTGGATCTTTACCTTGGTCATCGAATAAAAAACAACGGTACATTTACTTTAAACTGATTTAATCCAATAACTAAAAAATATATTTGGTCCAACAGTTAGATTTCCAAAACCATTGGACACGTATTTCTTTTTATCACGTAAACAAAACAAAAACTTTATTACAGAAAAACAACCGACTTCAAAATAAAATACACTACAAATTAAAAAATAACTTTAATTTCGGAAGTCGGTGTTTGTATTTTATTTTGACACCGACTTCCGAAATTAAAGTAATTTTTTAATTTTTAGTGTATTTATCGTTTGTTTTTTTTGTAAAAGAAGTTTTTTATTTTTACTTTTTAGTTGTTATACCCCAGAACTAAAACCCCAATAACATGGAACGTGGAATTTAAACATAGTCGTAATTGGAGAACATCCGAACGTCATCTAGGTATACGTATTTTTCGTTTTTTCAAAAAGCATGTTCGATAAAATTTATATGGGACCACCTTGGGAGTATATTCTATCGGATAAAACAATAATTTTGAAAATCGGTCCTCAATTGACAGAGAAATCGGTGACCATACATTAAAAAAAAACGTACATACAGCCGAACATAGAACCTCATTCTTAACCTTAAGTCCTCATTTTTAACCGACTTCGAAAAAGGAGGACTTTTTCGAAGTCGGTTAAAAATGAGGACGATACATTGCGTTGAAATTTGCGTAGCGTGCCGTAACACCTAGTACTTATAAGTACCACTATCTACAAGTGAGGTAAGTAACAAGTCCCCACTTCTTCTTCTTCGTTTATTAAATATAATATTAATTTATTTAAGAAAATTTGACAACACAGGCCTAATTGTTAGTAAAACGCATGACATAAAAACACATAAACAAACACATTATGAGCGACAAGGTTGCTCTTGTCGCACCAGTACACTCACAAAATTCCTTAGCATTGGGGCATCCAGCGGTTCACATAGGGCTTTCAGAATGCTGTTGGAACTGCGACGCACTCTTGTAAGAAGCGAAGCTATTCTTTTCCTTCTTGGGGCGTAAAATTCATTTACTCTCGCTTCTTGGAACATCGTAGATGCACTACAGTAACACGGCAGCCCCAACAGGCACCCTGAAAGCGTATAGTTTACTCATAGGTTGCCCGTGTAAAAAAGTCTGAGAGTAGGATCTAAAAACTGTTATTTTAACCTCTGTACTACAGCGGGCAAACCTATGGGCTATCATGTTACACTTAGCAGCTAGCGCCGTGCGTTCGCGTTCCATGTCTACCTGATCTTTAAGATCCTCAGTTACGTAATGGCCAAGATACTTGAACTGAGACACTCTTCTCAGCAGCTCACCAATAAGAGTCAGCACAGGCTCGTACGCAAGTGGCTTCCCAGGAATCTTAAAAATCAGATATTCGCGGTTTATTTTTATCTTTGTAATTTTTATTGATTTGGTACCTAATTCAAAAATACGTGTCCCTTATTTTTTGATAATCTTACTGACTAAATATACCTATATTAATTTTGTACCCAGGAATTATATTCCTATTCATTCGTGCATAAAGCAATAATAGTAAATTATGCGCCAAGGGGCTAAAGAAGTGTCAAGATTGAATGATGTGTAATTGGACATTGTCGAGCAGGTTGTTTGAAAAATTTGTTTAAAAATAAAGGTAAGTACTACGAAACGTTTAGAAAGAAACAAAAGACAGTGTTTGGTGCTGTGATTTTCAGTGAACTCTGGCTTTTTATTATCTCGCAGAAGGTGTGAAAAGCTCCTCTGGGATAAAGCCTGTCTTCGTCTTGGGCAGCTTGAACTCCTCGCTTTACTCAGGACTCTGCATAACCCTCTCGCTCCGCTCGGCAGTCAGTAGGTACATAAAATCTCTCGTTACTCTCAGGGTTTAATACGCCGCCCGTGACGTAACACACTGCTTTACCCCTTGATGCTCAATCTACTATTACATTCGTTCAGAAAGATTCACGTAATTAACTACTCCACAGCTATTCTTGTTCAACGTGGCTGCAAAAACAAACGGCGAATGTGAACGCCTCAGTGAGTCCGCCAACAATGCTCTCTGAAACAAAGATTTTCTATAACTACGAGTTATTATTGATGAGCCTTCTCACTGCTCTACGTGGTGGAGAGAATATTAATTCTTAGCCAAGAACAATATTAAGAGGGCATTCAATTACATCTTCGTAAATTGTTTTCATTGATAGAAGGTTGAAAGAATGTAATTGGATATTGATTTTAGGTAGATAAAATGAGCCTAGAGTTTGAGTCGCTATAGATATTTTTAGAACGAATTTTGAAAACATCTATAGAACATAAATGAATAATAATAATAATAAGAGCCCTGACCGCCGGTAGCTTGGACCCTGATCCCGATACCGGTGGGATACTATTTTTTATATTTTTAAATGTTTTTTTTATCCTTTGTATTTAAATATTTAAAAATGTAAATAATATGTCTATAAAAAAAATAAAATAATAATAATTCAATAATAATAATATTCCACAACTATCACACAACGCCATCTAGTCCCAAGCTAAGCAGAGCTTGTGTTATGGGTACTAGACAACTGATAAACATACTTATATATTTCTAAATACATACATATTATAGATAAGTTACACCCAGAAACAGAACAAATGATCGTGCTCATTACACAAACATTTGTCCTGGGTGCGAATCAAATAAACTCTGGGGTTTATTTGATCATTTGATCAATATACCCTATCAATGACACCCCGCATCAAACAAACTCAAGCCATTGCATTCATTTTGAGGTTAGAAAAATAATAATCACTGTATTGGTTAATTAAATGCTTTCACGATTTTTTTCAGATTTTTCAAGCCAACAGTTTAGCTTTTAGAGGGACGCTCGACTCTCACAAAAAAGAAGATTCTTATACTAGACTTAAGACTAGAGTCAAAAGCAAAGCCATCTCAGATAAAAAAAAGTATTCTTCATAACCCCGCACCTACGTATAACTTTTATCAGACAGTTTTTATTTTTTTTTCTCAAAATCAAGCCACATTTTTTAAATTATTACTATAGGAATCGTCTTAACTGAATTAAATTTTGCGCTTCCTTGCCATTTTTATCTTTTACAATTTTGCTTGTTTGGAATTTTCTTTCAGTTTCATTAAGTTCGTTTACTAAAATATCGTATTTTTCTTGTATGCTCTGTATTGCGTTTACTTTTTGCTCTAGTGTGATTTTCAAAGAGTCTAAGGCATGGTCCGGCAAAGGTATATGTCGTTGCTGTCTGTCTGTTTCTATATGTTTTCTTGAATGTTTTGTGTGAGAAGACTTGATTTTTGCGCGGACCATACGATGGTCTGTGTTGAAGTCGAGTTGCTTTATAATATTGACATCCGAAAATAAATTAGGCTTATTTGTGAGTATAAAATCAATTTCATTTTTAGTAGAACCATTAGGTGAAATCCATGTCCATTTATGGTTACGCTTTCTGTTGTAATAACTATTCATAACATACAAGTTATATTGTTGAGCAAAATCAATTAGCCTTTCTCCATTAGCATTACGATTTCCAAAAGTATACGGACCCAAATATCTGTTTTCATTTTGATTGCGTTTGCCAATGCGACCATTCAGGTTTCCCATTATTATCGCTGTCTTGTGCGTACTCTCCATAGTTATTTTTAGATTGTGATAAAATTCGTCTTTAATTTCTTCTTTTGCATTATCTGTTGGAGCATATACTTGAACTATAGATATGGGTTGTTTATAGCCAGGTAGGTCGACATTAAGGACTGCTATCCTGTCTGAGATTCCGTTAAACTCTTGTATTTTGTTTTTGAGATATTTTTTTACCAAAAAGCCAACTCCATACAGACCAGGCGTTTCATTTTTGTAAAATAATATGTACTCATTGTATTCTTCAATTTGTTCGTCAGATCTTCGGATCTCGCTTAGACCAATTATGTCCCACTTTATGTTTTCTAATGCATGTTCTAGTTCGTATAATCTTTCTTGTGTTTTTAGTGTTCTAGTATTTAGTGTTCCTATGTATATGCTTGTCTTATTAACCTTCATTTTTTTTATTTTTACTTTGTAAGTTTCGATTTTTCAAGAGCAAAACTGGGGGGATTTGGTCTCTAACCCCACGGTGACCAGCCGGATTGGGGAGACTTTCGTTTGAATTTTGTTGTCTGATTTCTATTTGCGTTTTTATTCTGTTGCCGATGTCCGCTATTTCCTATGCCGATTTTTGTGCTGTTGGTTTTTCAGTAACAGAATAGGATTTAGATCTCATGTATGCAAATGCGTTAAGACGAGACATGAGACTTCAAAAACCAACAAATAGACAAGAAATAGCAAAAATAAGTAAAAAAATCAATGAATCCATCAGAAAACATAAAGAAAAGATAAGAACCGAAACCATTATGTATCACATAGAATCTACCGGAGGAGTGAAAAAAGCATGGAAAGAATTACAAGAATGTACGAATTGGATTCCAAAAATGAAGAACAACAAAAATAAAAAGAATGATACAAAAAGACTGGATATCCTAGATGTAGCAACACAGTTTTATCAGAAGTTGTACAATGACGAAACAATACTACCCATAGAATGTCTTTTCTACCCAGATCATGAAGAAGAAATCCCGCTAATTATGGAAACTGAAATATTAAAAGCGATTGAAACACAAAAAAGTAGGAAAGCACCTGGTGAAGATGGAATTTCGAATGAACTTCTGAAAGGATCAACGAATGCTATATTGGATACCTTAGTTGATTTGTTTAATGACATTCTAAACAATGAACAAATACCCGTTCAGTGGGCAACATCAACAATTATTCTACTCCACAAAAAAGGCAAAAGAGACGATATCAGTAATTACAGGCCTATTAGTCTAATGTCCAATCTATACAAGATTTTTTCAAAGATTGTACTAAATAGAATCACGAACGTTTTAGACGAAAACCAACCGAAGGAACAAGCTGGCTTTCGCAGCGGCTTTTCAACAATAGACCCTATACACACTATAAAACAGATCACGGAAAAATACAACGAATATGGTCTATCCTACTACCTAGCGTTCGTCGACTACAACAAAGCATTCGATTCTCTTAAACACGGAAAGATCTGGGAGGCATTAGCTAACCAAGGAGTGCCCAAAAAGTATATTAGAATAATTTCAAACATCTATAAGAATATGACAGCGAAAATAAAAACAGAAAGGTTAGGGGAACAATTTCAAATTAAAAAAGGTGTAAGACAGGGAGATCCTCTATCCCCCAAAATGTTTTCTGCGACGCTGGAACAAGTTTTTCGCAACTTGGACTGGACAACATATGGGATAAATGTAAACGGGGTAATGTTCAACCATCTACGATTCGCTGATGACCTAATCATAATCGCAGACAACCCAAATCAACTGCAGGTCATGCTCAAGGAACTTGTAGCGGAAAGTGAAAAGGTAGGCCTACAAATGAACATAACAAAAACCAAGTTGATGACTAACCGTTCAAAACCATCGATTGAGGTTAACAACGTCACAATAGACTACGTTGATGAGTATACTTACCTAGGCCAGGTAATCTCTCCCAAAAACCTAACGTCCAAGGAAATACAAAACAGAACAAATGTAGCATGGAAACGATACTGGTCTTTAAAGGAAATTATGAAAAACCCGTCAATACCACTAAAACTCAAAAGTAGTATCTACAATTCGTGCGTCCTTCCAACCATGACGTATGGATGCCAAACATGGGCACTAACCAATGAAGACATCAACAAATTAAAGACATGCCAACATGACATGGAGAGAAGCTTACTAAGTATCAAGAGAAGAGATAGAATAAAGCTTAAAGAAATAAGAAAGAGAACAAATATCACAGACGTGTCACATACCATTAGAAAACTCAAATGGCTGTGGGCTGGCCATATGATACGAAGCAAACAAGAAAAATGGGCAAAAATAGTAACAGAATGGTATCCTAGAGAAGGGAAAAGACGGAGAGGGAGGCCATGTCGAAGATGGAGCGATGATATAAAAGACACCGCAGGGGTACTGTGTGTGTGTACCTTCAACACCCTGCCCTGGAGTTGCATAGTGGAGGCACTCCGGTATCACCGGGTGCCGCCCTACCTCCGTCGCGTAGTCGAGGCGTATTTGACGGACAGGGCCGTCATCTACCCCGGTCACCAGGGAGAATGGAACCGACGAGAGATGTCGTGCGGTGTTCCACAGGGATCGGTCCTTGGGCCACCTCTGTGGAACATCGGGTACGACTGGGTGCTGCGCGCCGACCTCCCTAGCGCCGTCAGCGTAGTATGCTACGCTGACGACACCCTGGTCCTGGCGCAGGGGTGGTCGCACGAGGCGGCGGCCAACATCATGACACGCGGGGTTGCGATAATCGTGGACAGGATCCGGCAACTGGGACTCGAGGTGGCATTGCACAAGTCCGAGGCCATGTGTTTTCATGGTCCTCGGAATGCGCCACCGGCGGGTTCCCAGATAACGGTAGGAGGGGTTCACATCGGCGTCGAGGGGACGATGAAGTACCTGGGACTCGTCCTCGACAGCCGGTGGAACTTCGTCGAGCACTTCCGACGTTTGGCTCCCAGACTGAACAGGGCCGGGGCTGCTTTGAGGCGGCTCCTGCCCAATCTGGGGGGGCCAAACGCCTCCTGCCGGAGGCTCTACGCGGGGATCGTGCGGTCCATGGCCCTTTACGGAGCACCGGTGTGGGCGCGTTCGCTAAGGAAGCGATCTATTCGCTTTCTGAATGCGTCCCAAAGGGTCATGGCGATCAGAATGATCCGAGGATACCGTACGATCTCCTGCGAGGCGGCGAGCCTCCTTGCCGGATTATCGCCATGGGATCTGGAGGCAAAAATCCTCGCGAACCTCTATGAGGACCGCGAGGAGGCGAAACGCCGGGGTGAAACTCCGCTGCCGCGACAACTCGCGGCTCGGCGGACGGAGCTCCGGCAGGATCTCATGGCGACATGGAGACAGCGATTGTCACAACCCCGCGCTGGGCACGCCACCATTGCGGCGGTGGTGCCCCTCTTTGAGGCTTGGCTGGAGAGACCTCACGGCGCCCTCACCTTCCGCCTGACGCAGGTCCTCACCGGACACGGTTGTTTCGGGAGGTTCCTGTTTCGGATCAAGCGGGAGGTGACGCCCGGGTGTTTCCATTGCACGGATCGCCCCGAGGACACGGTGGAGCATACGGTGGAGGTCTGCCCCGCTTGGGCGGAGCAACGCCGTGTCCTCGTGGATGCGATAGGCGGCAGCGACCTCTCGCGCCCTGCCCTGGTTCAGGCCATGGTACGGAGCGAGAGGGAATGGGAAGCCGTCTCCTCCTTCTGCGAAGCAGTAATGCTCGCGAAGGCGGAGGCGGGACGCGTGAGAGAGCACCAACAACGGAGTCGCCCTCACGCCCTCAGCAGCAGCCGCCTCAGGAGACGCCGGGGGCTTCCGGCGCCGCGAGACGATCTCCGGCCACCGTAGACCCGGGCCTGCGGACGGCGAGTAGTGGGTAACTCGCCGTCCGATCAGCACCAGGCCCGAGAGTCGACGGCGCGTAGTGTTCCACGCGCGCCTCAAAGAGTTGTCAGCAAGAGACGGGGCCCGTCATGGCCGATGCCTGCCCGGGGGTTGAGGATAAATTCGAAACAGAGTTACCTCGCCCCTGGGCACTCAAAGGCAGGAAGGAACAGGGGTGGGTTTTAGTCAGTAAGAGTCTGACACGCCCTCCCGCTCCGCCCAGAGCGGGAGAAGTCATAGGATGATTTCCCACTCCACAAAAAAAAAAAAAAAAAAAAAAAAAAAGGGGTACTGTGGAGTAGATTGTGTGAAGACCGTGATCACTGGAAGAGCCTGGGGGAGGCCTATGCGCAAGCAAAACAATCTGTACCGATGTCTTAAAACATATATATTTTTGTAATTGTAAATGTTTGTTAATAAAGGCTATTATTATTATTATATAGGAATCGAAGAGTAATAAAAAAAACCGATTATTAGACTTTTTTGTTTTTTTTTACACCCACTTTAAAAGATATGGAGGTCCATATCTTTGGAAGATATGGACCTGGTTCAAAGTTCAATATTGATCAAAGTAGCCCCGGTTTACGGTACCTACTTGGAAAATTTCGTACAAAACACAAAAGAAAAGGAAGGTGAGGTTGTTACTTATATTTTATTATTACCTAGATTTAAAACGGGTTAGTAAACATGTTAAATTTTGGAAAAAAAATATTTTTTTCGATTTAAATTTATAAGTTTTCAACAGACTATAACTACAATACATATTACACTAAAATAATAAATAACTTAATAAATAAAATATGTACAAGAGGCATAAAAGATCCGGTAGGAGTAAAGCTCATTGGGCATCAAAAAATTCGTCCACATCGCTGTCAATGGGAAAAGTGCCCAGAATGCTGGCAGCATTGCCACGTTGAATGGCAATGCTGATTCGTTGGCCAAAAAAAGGCCAGGCCCTCTGGTCACGTGAAGAGTCGAATACATGTTTGCTGATGTCACGGAAAGTTTTTGTTGACGCGAACCCAAGTAATATGATTATATTATATAATAAACATAAAGCCCCCATCTAAGTCTGCCTAAAGAAGCCGGGTTTTGTGGAGTATTCATCATCATTTCTCTCTAAAAACGTCCACTGCTGAATTCGTCGCCACATTGCATCCTGCATCCGCATTGCATTACATCACATGCTGTGTTTCTTGCAACAAGCGGATTACCGTGACCATGGCATCAGTGCACTTTGTGGGAGGCATACCAAGTTCACCATGCCTTCTGTAACGGGTCGCAATTCTTGGGTTCTACCCAAGAATGGCGTCATTTTAGTAAAGTACGTAAATATGTATTGCAAACTTGATTACGTAACGAATTCTCTCGTAGTAGACGTTCTGCTATAATTTAATCGTCTGTAATACTTACCCTTTTCCTGTGTGGACGTTGTTATATGGGGGATGAACAACGACTGTTCACCAAAGGATAAATACCTACATAAATATTATAAGGAAAATCATTTCACGTGGTAGAACCTTTCCTAAAAGGGTCAGTTTCGCCTAATGTAAGGTGGGAGACTTTAGCTGACTAATGGTTTAGGTAGGTACATTTACTTGGATTTTAAATGTCAACGTTTTTTTCGACTATTGTTTGTTGTAATAGGTAGGTACTGTGATATCTTAGAAGGTCACATGATAAACGACCCTTGTCAGCAGACAGGCTGCTCTGTCGAATATAGGTACTTACTTTTAAAGGGTGATGCATAGGATTCAAATGGAATGAAAAATATTTGTTTGTTTTTATGGCAGGTAGTTGTGAGCCGTCGAGGGAAGCAGTTTGATTTTATAGTATACCTACTAGCTGTTGCCCGCGACTTCGTCCGCGTCATATTCGTAAACCGATCGATCTTATTCATTAGTAGCAGCTGACGTTCAGAGTTTCTGTGCACCCCATTAGAAATTACGTGTCTTTATGTATGTTTGTAGTTTATTTTATGAAAAAACCAAGTCGTTTGATTTTAAAATGATTTGTTCGTCAAAAGAAAGACATATTAACACGCAAAAAATCTAATTGGGCGCTATTAACTGCCAACGACCTTGAGTGGTTAGCTTGCGTGTTCAGTACTGTTGAGCTCACGTAACGCGTCATACATCCACCAAGTAATAGGACTCGCCCATCAAGAAGCGCTGTCCGAAATTAGAAGCATTATTAATATATAAATATCTAAAACACGCATATTAGAATATATAAATAAATTATTTTTGAAATGGTGAAGTTTTCATAAAAATACACTTAAAAGTTTTTGCGAGATTCTCAATTTTTATCCACGTTAGACATAACTTTACAAATTAATTACACTATGTTATAAAAATATAATGTGAAATATTCACATATCAAATTACGAAGGATTTTGTCTAGAGTAATATATTTTTTTTCAAAGCAATAAAACTAGTCGTTTAGACATGATGTTCAATTAAAAATCATTAGAAGTCGTATAACTGCGTCTTAAATGTAGTTGGTCAAAACTATGTGAATAAAGTAATCATTTTTTTTTTTATAAAACTCTTTGTGCGCTTTCCTGTAGATAAATGACTTGGAGCTGATCCTGAGGTCGACAGCCGCTGTCTTCAGTGGCTGCCCTTTTTATTATTTTTTTTTTTGTGGGGGGGTGGGAAGTCATCCAATTCGCGCGAAAATGCCCCTGGGCACTCAGGCAGGGAAGGAACAGGGGTGGGTTTTAGTCAGTAAGAGTCTGACACGCCCTCCCGCTCCACCCAGAGCGGGAAATGTCATTAGATTATTTCGCAACACAATAAAAAAAAATATCCCACAACCTATGCAGCCTTACGTCGACGTCCAGACGTCACCTCCTTGACGGTGAGTGGTGGCCAACACTGGGACGACAGTCTGTCGAAGTCCAGAGTCAGTGAGAGCCCAGTCAGCTACGACTTTTGTTTACCGTCATTTTAGTGTTTTGTGGAGTCAAAAACCCAAGGTTGTTGTGGGAAAACATCACACACGTATCTATGTTCATCTCAAAGCTTTATACGAGTATTAAAAACCGATTTTCTTGGATGCTCTAGGTGAAACAGGAAAAATATTTACTACCACTGACATCTTTGCAAAGATCAGGAAGTAAAGCAAAATTGTTATCGCGGTAGCATCTTCCGCAATCGCTGTCACGCTACAAATTGGTGTCAAAACAGCACACGCCATGTTTTGGCTGTAATGAATGTCATGTTTCCAGTAATAGAATACATATAAAATAAACAAAACAATCACCAAAAAGAAGAAACGTACTAAGATTTGAACTTCCATCTTCTCGCGCTACGATCTCCGCAGACATAATTATCATCAATATAGGTGTTCTTAGATAAGCTATATTTAACTGCTTGGCTCCTTGTGGATGATAGCGTGATTATTTTCATTTCAGAAGTTAAATTCGTAACTTACTATACGAAATATTGTAAATAAAAAATGTGTATAATTTTTCGCCACTTCGATTTTATTATATGTTTTATATAATAAAATGTCCTTATATAGTCAGCTACCCGATAATAAAATCTTATCAGAATCGGTCCAGTCGTTGCGAAGATTAGCCGGAAAAAAACAGACAAGCAGACAAAAATTTTAAAAACTTATTTTCAGATTGAAGTAGACACACTGAGTTTACGTCTTAACATATCACAGTACCTATTCAGATGTCTTGAGCGATTGTGTCGACAGTTGCTGTTTTTTTCTATCCTGGTGAGATGAGCACGCTCTTGACTTCGATCCCGCCTGATGGTAAGCGATGAAAACCCAGAAGATGCCTGTTGCCGGATGACAGGATGCCGGGTTCACTCTTGCTTCGAAGCCTGGCGGGTCATAGGTAGTAGGGTACAGACTCGGTAGGGCGTTTTTTTTTTTTTTTTTTTTTTTTTTTTTTTTTTTTTTTTTTTTTTTTTTTTTGGGGGGTGGGAAATTATCTAATGACTCTTTCCGCTCTGGGGTGGAGCGGAAGGGCGTGTCAGACTCTTACTGACTAAAACCCACCCCTGTTCCTCCCTGCCCTACGCGCCCGGGGGCGAGGTAACTCTTTCGAATTTATCCTCCACCCCCGGGCAGAATTCGAGAGGGTACAGGGGAGTCGAGAGGGTACAGACTCGGTAGGGCGTACAGACGCTGGCAGAGAGTTCCACACCTTGACTGTGATTAAGGGTCTTATTTATAAAAAAAAGTAGTGGCATTCCAGGAGTGCCGACAGAACTTGAACAAAAATGTCCAACGCGCTTAAAGAAGTTTTCACTTCCATTCGCTAGGCGATCTGCTACGAGTACCTACTACGACGCGTAGCGTCCGCGTCGGTGTCGGTGTCGATGTCGGTTTCGGTGGTGAGTTCAATAGTTTTTTCCCATATCAAAAATGCCCAACGCGCCTAAAGAAGTTTTCACTTCCATTCGCTAGGCGATCTGCTACGAGTACTTACTACGACGCGTAGCGTCCGCGTCGGTGTCGGTGTCGATGTCGGTTTCGGTGGTGAGTTCAATAGTTTTTTCCCATATCAAAAATGCCCAACGCGCCTAAAGAAGTTTTCACTTCAAAAACATAACTATGTGATTAGAGGTATGTTATCTTGAGTTTAGAATTCGTTAATCAGTGTTTAAACTAAGCCTATGATTAGTGAGTTTTATAAATAATGCTGTAAATGTGGAGGAGAAGCGTTTAGTACGAATAGTTAGTATACATCGGTGTGGCCACAGTCTTGGGCATTTTCTCCAAATAGCAAGCGAGTTCAAAGATTAGGTACGCCAAGTGCAACTTACAATGTGACTAGCTCTTGTGGCCTTTCTCTCAGGAACCGTGCATTTATCTGGGATAAAAAGCCTTTGGCACCTTAGCCTTAGTGTTAGCTTTCTGTTAGTGAAAGAATATTCGTAACGGTTCAGTAGCTTCAAGTTCCTCTAGTTGGTCGCTGTGTTGAACGCAAGACAATGTTACACTTGATTTTCTTTCCTCATAATTGAGAATAAGAATAAAATATATTAAACCATTGTTTTGTTTAAAAAATAAGAGATACTTTGGTCCCCAAACTAGGGACCGCCTGTACCTTGGGAGCCGGAGTTACGATGACATTATAAAAAGACGTGTTCTAAATAAAAGAGCCAATAACAAGGATGAAGTGTTAAATAATATTTTGGTAATTAGGTTACCTTTTAAAAATAATCCTTAAGATAGAATTAGTGTAAAATAAAGTGTGATGGTGTGTGTGTGTGTGTGTGTGTGTGTGTGGTGTAGATTTGTAAGCGGTGTATTGGAGTCAGCGGTTTAATGTGGGTATATTTTTGATGTCTTTCTTTCTTTCTTTTTTCTTTCTATGTCAGTACGTGTGTGTGATTAGTACAATCTTGAAATTTTTAATTGATTATATTCTCGGTTTCGGCGTATGATAAGGTGACAAGTCAAACAAACCTACTTTGAAAAAGGAGGAGGTTCTATGTTCGACTGTATGTTTTTTTGTTTTTAATGTATGTCCACCGATTTCTCTGTCAGTTTTGGACCGATTTTCAAAATTCTTTTTTATCGGAAAGAATATACTCCCGAGGTGGTCCCATATAAATTTTAACGAAATTGCTTCATCGCTTTTTGAAAAACTTAACAATAACGAAAAATATGTATACATAGACGACGTCTTGGTTTTTTCCAATTACGAGTATGTTTAAATTCCACGTTCCATGATAGTGGGGTTTTTAATTCTGGGGTATAAACAACTAAAAAGTGAAAAATAAAAACTTTTTACAAAAAAAAACAACCGACTTCTAAAAAAGAAAATACACTAAAAATTTTGACATAAAATACAGACATCGACTTCCGAAATTAAAGTTATTTTTAAATTTTTAGGGTATTTTCTATTTTGGAAGTCGGTTGTTTTTTTGTAAAAGTTTTTTTTGGACATCTTTTCTACATTTGCGATTGTTCAAGCCTTTGGTGACACAGGATTATATAGGGTGACTGGTAATTAGTGACCGATACTTAAACACGTGATTGTACTCATGATAACAAACAACTTTCCCAAAGAAACATTTTATTATTACTCATTCACTTTTGACATATCACACAACAGCCGTATGAAATTCGCGCGCGCGCACGCGCCTATTACCTATCAGCTGTTAGACGCGTGACGCCGTTCTTTCTTTGGGAAAGTTGTTTGTTATCATGAGTACGATCACATGTTTACGTATCGGTCACTAATTACCAGTCACCCTATATATTATTGTAACCATAACTGTGAGAGTAAGAAGGACAGCTTGTTTACTTTTCTGTTACCACGTCAGTGTCGGTTTCGGTGTCGGCCGAAACTGGACGGAGAGCCGAACATTCGTCGGTTACGGTTTCGGTGTCGGCGGAAATTGGACGGAGAGCCGAACATTCGGTTACGGTTTCGGTGTCGGCCGAAATTGGACGGAGAGCAGAACATTCAGTTACGGTTTCGGTGTCGGCCGAAACTGGACGGAGAGCCGAACATTCGGTTACGGTTTCGGTGTCGGCCGAAACAAACTGGACGGGAACATTCGGTTACGGTTTCGGTGTCGCCCAAAACTGGATGGAGAGCCAAACATTCGGTTACGGCTAAAAATCGTGTTTCGGTCAAATACTACTCTACTACTAACGTCAGTCTGTTTCCTAAAACCTAAAGAAGGGATGGGATACCGCCTCAGGGATATCGTTATCTTATTTAGTACCGGTTTCCGATACAGACTCATAAAATCATCATCATCTTCCTGCCCTTATCCCATGTTACTTGGGGTCGGCGCAACACGTTTTTTTCTTCCCTTCTGTCCTGTCAGCCGTCACGCTATCACTTACTCCCTTAAATTAAGATGTCAAAATATATTATTGGAGACTCAGAAAAAAATGTGTTGGTGTATAAAGGGAAGAATATTGAGGAAAGTCTATTTTCGTAATAAGTATTTGATAATACTGATTCACACGTGCGAATAGTTCTTCTAACTAAAGGATATTTTGTAAAGGTCACTTTAATAAACTGTTAAAGAAACTTATAATTGTAGGTACTATGATGTCAAAAAAATCTATTTGGTCCGTCAATTAGATCTAGGCAGGTAAACAAAAAACTGAGGACGATACAGTGCGTTGAAGTTCCGCGTCAAATATCTACCACATTTTTACCTAGAAGTGACGTAACAAGCCCCCACTCCTGAACTTTGATGCGTTTTATCTTTAACATTTTGTTGGTTTGGTAAAGCAAAAACAACGCAGCCATTATTTTTGGTAATCTAACTTACTGACTAAATGGAATTATAATTTTTAACCGACTTCAAAAAAGCAGGTTCTAAATTCGACCCGTATGTATGTGTGTTTGTATGTGCGCGATTTTCTCAAAAACTACTGATTCAATTTGGATGAGGTTTTCGTTATTTAAATGCATATTTTTCAACGAAGGTAATACATATATAATATATTAGGATTTAATGAAGATCTTCAGTAAATGACTCGTGATTGCTGCGATCGTATGTTTACGAATTGTTAATAATACAGTTTTATGGGGAACCATAGCTAAAAAGAGAAAAAATAAACTTTTTTACAAAAATAGAACTGACTTTCAATAAAACAAAAAAATTGAAAAATAACTTTAATTTCGGAAGTCGGTACCAAAAACCGAAAATAAAGTTACTTTTCGATTTTTGTGGACCAGGAGTCATCCCAACTGTGGGCTCACTAACGAGTATCTATAATTATATTAATAGGTAACATGGAAGTATAAAAAAGTTATACGTCCATGAATAGGTACGAGAAGCAAAAACTTTCCATCCCTTTTATAGTTTATATGGAGAAGGAGTGCGGAAACCTAATATTTTTATAAAATATGCATTAGAAATAAATTACCTAAATTAATAAATAAAACATGACACTGTGTTCGACACGAATTTGTTTCGTTTCACAGTCATGTGTATGTTTATGGTCTTTGACAATAAACCTTAAGAACGTTCAAACTTAAAATTTAGAGGTCGAATTTCGACCCATGGGCGACCCAACCACTAGTGTTTTAAATTACTTCTAATTTTAGCTATAGATTTACACCAATTTCGAGGTGCCGAGAATCTATCTTATCTAAAGGTGCTCCCTCACCGGAAGCATTCGCCTGTAATGTAACGTTACAGAGTCGAGCATTACTACAGTGAGTGAGAAGAACCGAGCATTACAGTGCGCAACCTGTAATGATACATCGGTAACATGTACATACAACTTGTAACATCAAACAACAAATTCAGCTAGAAGTAGATGCTCAAAATATTTTTGAACTGTTACATTGCAGGAGAATGCTCGTCAGTCAGTGCACAATACTGCCTGTATTGTAATGTAATGCTCAAAATCAAATCTGAAATATTACATTACAGGTGAATGCTCCTGGTGAGGGAGGGAGTACTTTTATGTTTTAAAAATATCTACAATACTGAAAATAAAAAGTCGCGGAAAACAATCTATAAATAGGCTTGCTTTTTCCAATTACACCAATATAGTAGATAAATCTATTTGTGCGGACCCGGTGTGGTCTTCACCTAAGAATAGCTGAAGATCTTACCTCCCACACTGGTCGTAAACGACAATCCAATTCTATTAGGGTGATGGAAAGCTGCATCCAATTGTATACACAGACAACCTATGTGTATACAACTAGAAAACTAATAAATTCTTGGGTACAATTTTCTATTATTACCTAGTTTTCTGAAAACTCTGGCGTGACAGTCTGGACTCATTATTGTCCAATTGGCCAGAGAGGACAGGATACAAAGAGAACTGGAAAGATATGGGGGAGGCGTTCGCCCAGCAGTGGGACAGGGTGACCTTAAAAAAAAACTAGTTGACCCGGCGAACTTCGTACCACGTCAGAATCAATATGTTGTGTTAACTTAACTAGCTGAATTAATTTCAGGTTTTTATCAAAATAAAATGAATACCTACTCAAAATGAATTAGGTTCAATAAATGTATTGTCAGCTTTTTTAATGTTTATTGAGGCCATAGACCTCCTCTCTGCGAGAGGGTGTGGGCCATAATCCACCACACGTGCCCAGTGCGGGTTGGTTGGCCAATAAATGTAAAATCAGTCAGATCGTTCTCGATTGAAAGAGGACAACATATTATGAATTTACGTGAATAGTTGTTTCATGAATTTTACCATGATTTAGTAGTTATACTGCTATTCGGGGCGGAGATAAATCCAACAAATCAAAGATCATAAAAAATGGTCCAGCCGTTCTTGATTTATAAATGGTGTACTAACCCGAATTTGTTTTGTATACCTACTCGTATCGTAGGTTTTAGAGTGAAAAGCTCGGGAATGCAATTTTGGATATTTTTATTTTTAGGGTTCCGTACCCGAAGGGTCCAAACGGAGCCCTATTGTTGTCACTCAAGTGTCCGTCTGTCTGTCCGTCCGTCATCTGTTACAAAATTTTGTTACGAAGAATTTTTTAACTTCCCATTGACCACTGACCATATTAGAACGTATACTTTACTAACAAATATCAATATTTGGTACGGAACCCTTAATGTGCGAAATCCGATACGCACTTGGTCAGTTTTTTTTTACAGTTTTGGAAAGAAAACCTCGGGACGCACGCCCTTATAGTTTGCACACAGAAAACGTTTTGTAACCTGACAGCCATCGGTCAATGATAAGTATAACCTCGTAAAAACTCGCGAGTGTCTTTACGTAAAGCTCGCAAGAAGAATTTTATGATTTTACGACTTAAAAAAATAAATAATTGAAATTTTAAATACACAAATTTAACTATGCTGTGGTACTAAAATTGTACAAGGCGCAGTTTTTTCTTCTTCCTGTAATGTTACCCACCACTTAGGAGACACACGCATTTAGGAGATTTTCACTCTAAGGGCCGATTTCACCAATGAAACTAATCGCAATTAGTTTAAACTAAACTCAGTTCATGCGTTTAATCGAGATTAGAGCTTCATTTTGCTTTTCACCGAAAACTGGGCGTTTAGAATTTAAACTAAGTTAAGCTTAAACTTGTTTATTTTGTAGTGGTGAAACACAAAATGAACCTCTAATCTCGATGAAACGCATAAACTGAGTTTAGTTTAACTAATCGCGATTAGTTTCATTGATGAAATCGGCCCTAAGGCGAATTTTGCTATGCGCACTTTTTTCCTCCTGTTAAGTTACCTCTATCGCATATACAGGGTGTAACGGAAAGGTGTGGTCATATTTTAAGGACTGCATCTGCCCATCGATATGAACCATTTTATTCAAGAAAAAGTGAGGAAATTCTCAAAAAAAATTTTTACCCCCCATACAAATATTGATCAGCAGATGATCACTTTGTATGCAAAGCCCAAATTTTTTTTTGGGATTTTTTTATTTTTTCTTTAGAGAAAGTTGTTCATTCCCATTGGCAGAACCGGTTCTTAAAATATGCCCTTTCCGTTACCCCCTGTATGAGGTTTTCACTCTTTTTTTATGGGGTGGGAAATCATCAAATAACTTCTCCCGCTCTGGGTGGAGCGGGCGGTCGTGTCAGACTCTTACTGACTAAAACCCACCAGTGTTCCTTCAGTAGCCTGTGCCAGGGCCGCGGGAGAATTAAACCACTTTATAGTCATTGAAGGCGATGATATGTAGATTATCTGCAAAGGTATTGCGGTTATCTATTATAGGTTTCTTTAGTTCGTCTGACTTATTACCAGAGGTCGGAATTAGGTAGTTATTTATCTACTAAAACTGATTTCATACAGCGAAAGAATAAAGTGGATATGCTTCAAATCCCGAGATTAATTTGAAAGAGCAGAAAAATCCGTTATTTATTAAATAAAAAAGCTATTTACTTTTACATAATTTAAACCAGTGCACGCGCGACGTTGCCAAATTTACATTAACGACATCGGATGTCCGAAGTTTGAAAAATTCCAATGCGCACACGCGCGATGTTGCCACATTTGTAGTTCACACAACAAAGCTTGTGAGAACAAAAGAAAACAATAGAGGTTTTTATTATTATTTATTTGTAATATTGTTGGCCACACGGGATTGTCCATTAGAAATCCCGGGAAGATCCATATTAACATCAACATTTCGATGCAAGTTCATAAATAATTCTACCTAATTTCGACCTCTGCTTATTACCTACACTTTGACTATAGGATTTAGACCACATTTTTAGTTGTCTGTCAAAAAATTTAAAAAATACCATTTGTGAGAAAATCTAGGACAAAACCACTGGTGCGAAATAAACAGGATTTGAACCTAACAAGTAAGAGCACTGAGCCAGTTTTCGAGAAAGCGTGTTGAAAAAATGTATTCTTCCTCCTTATTGTTTAGAAATGCTTTCATTACTGGTCAAAGAGGAAATTAAGCCGTGTTATTAAAATACAAACACTAAAGTATTCCAAAACGTGTAAGCATTTGCAAAACAATTTCATAGAAATAATATTACTTAAACTGCCCAGTTTCCCACTTACCCAGAACCATTATTGATGAAATTCGTTGAAAGGAACCTGAGTCGATTTAAGAGAAATTAGAGTTGGATGTGAAATAATTTCTCAATAAACATAATAAATCATGGATTCCTGGAATTCTAACGAACTTCTAGTGTGATGGAGACGTGCTCCAGTTATTATTTGAACAATTTTGAAAGGAATTGCTTTTATTAGTAAAATAAAATAAAGCTTTCATGGGTATGTGTTTTTTTTCGGGGAAGCTTTACTTGTTTTATTATGTAGGTACACACAGGGAATATAGATACAATACATTCTATGTACGAGTACAAAGAAACTGCTTATTTCTAAAGAAATTTCTTCCAGTAGACCGGCGAAAGAAGAAATCATACAGAAATATAGACAATAGTGTCTAGGAACAGGAGAACAAGAGCAGAAGATGTTTTTAACCGACTTCGAAAAAGGAGGAGGTTATCAATTCGGATGTTTGTATTTTTTTTTTTTTTTTTTTTTTTCTTTTATTATTATTAAATATTACGAACTTAACCCTATGGAGAAAAAAGCTCAAAAACACTTCCTTAATGCACTTTTGTTGTTTAAGGAACTTTACTCTCATAGTCCGATGGGACGGCAATCCGACACAACTGGGGATAGAGATTAGCAGACAGATGGGGGTTTACCCCCAGCTATGTATTTTTTTTTATGTTTGGTCTTTCTTTGCGTCATGTTTACCGCAAACTCATTCTTTCTTTCTTTTATGAGGCGCAGGACTAACGGGGACACGTGCTTTCCGAGGCACGGGCGAATCACACCACTGATATCCAAATTCCGGCCTGCTACAGAGTAATTCCTAATGGAAAATCCCAATAACACTTTTTACCCGATCCTGGAATCGACTAGCAGGTATTTGAATTAGTAGTAAGCTAGTAGGTACTTGAATTGAAAAAAAATGTCTCATGGTCTCGTCTGCCTCTGATAAAAACGTGTTTCGATTGAAGAACCCAAACTCCCAACAGGGAATACTGCGGCCCAATCGCTTTCCAGCCAAACTTACGGAGTAAGAATCTGAATAAGCAAATTGTATTAGGTACGTTCGTCGTATTTTTTCTAACTTTAGTTTTACAGGTGTGAATTTAGGTCCAAACAAAAGGTTTACAAAAGTTCATTGGTTCCCTTTTTTTGCCTTTTTTGTTACTTTTGCATTGCGATATAAATGTATAAGCGGATCTGCTATTTCATAGTCATTTAGCGGGCATGATGGTTTGTCAGAAAAAGTTATATACTCGTACCTTTTCAGACCAAAATTATTATTTTTTCCTATTTACAGCTGTGTGGATTTTTAGAGGTTAAAGTAGGTTCAAGACAGTTCAGAAAAAAAATATGTCCTCAACTATAACGCTAGGTCTGAAAGGGTTAAATGAAGGGTCATCAACTCATCATAATCATTACAGCCTAAAGGCGTTCGCAGCTGGACATAGGACTCTTCTAAGTGTCGCCACACTGACGGATCCTGTGCTTCTAGCATCCAGCGGACTCCCGCGACCTTTACCAGTTCATCGGTCCAACTTGAATTGAAGGAGGCCTTCCAACGCTGCTCCAAGTTAATATAAGACAACAAAAAATATACGTGCCCATCTTGATATCTTCCATGTATTGTTAAGAAAATAAAAAGGGACTTTTATCAAATAACTCCGCTTTTTACTACCTGAAGGGTTATGTTTTTATTTTATTCAGAGACATTTTATACAAAACCTTTCGTGGCGGTCAAAGGGAAAACGTATTCTGAAATACAATATTTTCCGGAGTGTTAGTTTAATAAATGGGCTGTGAAAATGTAGGAGTACAAGTAGGCGGTGAAGAATTGTTTTAATACATTTTATTTATCACTTTCGGTTGGCATACTCGTTCAAGATTACAACTGTAGCTTTCGTGGGCGTCGATTAGGTAAAATATTTACGGTTTCTTACTTATTTTGTGTGGTTAACCACAAAATTGGTAAAGAAATTCAGAGAATTAATATGACACGTCTCCCAAATGCCGCTTCAATGTACGATCATCATCAGTGACACGTCTGAATCTTTTCAATGGCACTTTGTTTCTACTATTCAGCTACCAGAATTACGGTCACACAATTATCAGCCGTAATTCAATATATTGCTGATGACAGTCATTTAAACTAATATTATAAAGAGGTAAAGTTTGTGAGGATATACTGATCCGATTTTAATTTTTTTTGTACCATTGGAAAGCCACGTTATTTGTGAGTGTCATAGGCTATACATTTTTGAAATCCACGCGAACGAATTCGCGGGCGAAGTGCTAGTTTTGTCACGGTACGGAGGGCGTGTCTCGTTGCGGAGGTTGTGGAGTGACACGCAGAGGAGGACGTAGGAGTGACACGCAGAGGAGGTCGTAGGGTAGGAGGACCGTAGATAAGGAGTTCAATAAATAATAACACGACGAGTTAACACATTTACAACAGCGGGCTTTAATATTATATTAAGAACACAAACACTGTGACTAATAATTAAATTGTATTAATGCAAAATTCTAGGAAAATGGTAACTGACACTTCAGGAGTCAAAAAATAAAAATGAGGAGCTTCTACTAGCTCGGCTGCCGAATTTGAACTGATTTTTAATATAAAAACAGAGACATGACAGAGAAAACTAAGTAATTTTGAATTTGAATTTAAAAAAAGGTAGCAAAGAACGTAATTTTGGAATAGAGGTCAAAAAGTAAACAAGGCTTTAACACTGCCTTGTTACAGTTTCTTATAAGCACAATGGAAGACGCTGCAGCTCTTCTTCTTGGCCCATTGTCATCTAACTTTTCCGTACTTTACGGTCCTCACTGCAGTGTGCTGTATTTTTTATGGGTTCAATAAAGTCCCCATATACAGGTTGTAACGGAAATAGTTGATCATATTTTATGGGTTAAATAAGGTCCCCTTATACAGGTTGTAACGAAAATGGGTGGTCTTATTTTAAGGGTTCAATAAGGTCCTTATACAGGTTGTAACGCAAATGGGTGGTCTTATTTTAAGGGTTCAATAAGGTCCCCTTATACAGGTTGTAACGGAAATGGGTGGTCATATTTTATGGGTTCAATAAGGTCCGCATATACAGGTTGTAACGGAAATGGGTGGTCATATTTTATGGGTTCAATAAGGTCCCTATATACAGGTTGTAAAGGAAATAGTTGGTCATATTTTATGGGTTAAATAAGGTCCCCTTATACAGGTTGTAACGAAAATGGGTGGTCATATTTTATGGGTTAAATAAGGTCCCCTTATACAGGTTGTAACGAAAATGGGTGGTCTTATTTTAAGGGTTCAATAAGGTCCCCATATACAGGTTGTAACGGAAATGCGCGGTCATATTTTTTGATTTTATAATACTTTTATGTTATAAAATTCGTAAATTAATTTTGGCACTTACGTTATTTATACAGAATGGCACTCATAGTATCGCCATCTCTTCTTTTGCCGTTTAATATTTGCATCATTCTCGTTTGTTGAGAGTGATGGCCGGTGGGCCTCATCGCAGATTTCGTAATTTAAATAATTGTTGTTTTTAATAATTGTTTTTATTGTTTGTTTGTTTTGTATAATTGTTTTAAATAATTGTTTTAGTAAACGTTTGTAAATCAGCAGCAAAAAATATTATGTATAATCATTAGTATTTTACGAGTCTACACTGTGCGAGTGGGTATTCTTGTAATCTTGAACAATATACATACTTACATAATTATTCGATCATATATTTCTTTTCTATTCGTGACAACACATTCAAATTATGTTTAAAATGGTATGAAATAAATGACCAGAACTGAAAAAAGTGTGTTTGGAGTATTTACCTGAGGCCGTCAATGTTTTTATTTTACGGGAAATGAATAGCAACGGCTGATATAGATATCTGATGATGAATTTCGGAAACAGATAATGGAATTCAATGGGGAACCACAACTAAAAAGTGAAAAAAAAACTTTTTTTACAAATAGATAGAACCGACTTCCAAAAAAAGTGCAAAATAACTTTAATTTCGGAAGTCAGTTTCAAAAAACGAAGACACAAAACCAGAAACACCAACTTCCGAAGTTAAAGTTATTTGCACTTTTTTGGAAGTCGGTTGTAAAAAAGTTTTTTTTGGAAGTCGGTTCTATTTGTTTGTAAAAAAAGTTTTTTTTTTTGGAAGTCGGTTCTTGTTTATTGTAAAAAAGTTTTTATTTTTCACTTTTTGGTTGTGGTTCTCCATTAAATTGTGTAAACAATACATAGACATACGATCGCAGCTATCGCGGATGATTTGCTGTCAACTTTTGAAGAGTTCCTTTGTCTGTCTCCGAAACTTATTATCAGATCTTATGAAATTTAAATGGGACCATTTCGGAATAAACCCCTTTCGAAAAAAAAAAGAATTTTGCAAATCCGTCAATATGTGACGGAGTTATGTTACAGTTACTTCATGTTTCATGTTCGGGTGAACATGAAACATCCGAATTGATAACCTCCTTCTTTTTGAAGTCGGTTAAAAATCATCATCATCATCGCTTACCTTCAGGTGAGATAGCGGTCAAACGCGTGCCTATAAACGATAAAAAAAAAGAAATCGATTTCAGTCCCCCGAACTTTACATAGATATGTAGGATAATATCACTAACTTTTTCTTCTGGCAAGGCATTTTTAGGTAAGGATTTTATTTTCTACACTGGAGTGTGTGTTTTTAAACACTTTATCTTAAGAAATAGGCCAAAAAGAATGATTTTATTTTAGGTTTGAAATACATCAAACATCAATATATCAAGTATTAATCTGTAAATTAATGTAATAAGCCTGTTTTTTTATGAAATGAAGTCGCCTTCGAATTGTGAAAAAAATGAGTTTAGTAGATAGACTAGCTTCTGCTCGCGATCAAATCAGGCATCAAATCTGTGATTGAACTAAAATAAATTCCACCAACTGCATCAGACTGCTTGAAAAGTGACTTGTTTGGAACTTTTTAGTTGTTTTTTATCAGTGGGGTTTCCTTGATTTTTTTTTTCCCTGAATTACACAGTTCCTGTGACGTACATCACGAAAGCGAGGCTACAGGAAAAAGCTGGTTAAAGATGACTTTAAAAATCCAGAACTTTTTATCGCTTTATGGAAAAACACTGAGAAAAGCAACGTCATTTTCCCCTTACCTAAACTAACACACAAAAATAAATATCAGAGTTCAGGCATTCAGTATAAGTAGGTTACATGATTATAAAAATTCATGGTTTTATAAAAACTTTTGCAAGGGAAACCCCTTAAAGTCTTGCCAAACTCTTGACGTTGACTGTTTGACTAAGGATGTAGGGGCAATAACCCCTGCTTAGTTTATTAATATATTTTCTATGCCTCCGCTGTTTACGTATGGTTTTCTTGTTATTAGTTGTTTTTGTGTTGTGAAAATTTCAACCGACTACTAATTACGTCTGACAGACAGACGGACTGCAGGGGCTTAATAATAGGCTGCTGGTTACCCTTGGGTTTAGGTACAAAACCCTAAAAGAACAATTTACCAAATCTCTTCAGCTATCAATCAAAATCAATACCTTTTTTTTGTGGGGATGGGAAATCATCCAATGACTTCTCCCGCTCTGGGTGGAGCGGGAGGGCGTGTCAGACTGTTACTGACTAAAACCCACCCTTTCTCCTTCAAGCTTCAGTTGCCTGAGTGCCCAGGGGCGTGGTAATTCAGTTTCGAATTTATCCGCGACCCCTGGGCCAGGCATCGGCCATGACGGGCCCCGTCGACACTACGCGCCGTCGACTCTCGGGCCTAATCCTGATCGGACGGCGAGCTAATCAAAATCAATACCTTGGAGCTGTAAAAAAATCAAACTTAAAAGTTAACTCGGTGGGGTTGTTTTATCACAGAGATGCAATGGCCACCTTTCAGCTTCATCATCGGACCCTGGATAACGTCTAGTTGTAAAATGCTCCTCAAGACGAATAAACCGAGCCCAAACTCGATGGGGCTCTGTTGTACATCAAATTGTAGTCCAATCGGACATCGGGAAGTGGTTCTAATTTGAGTTGCAAGATTCCACCCGAACAAACATAGTTAGTTACATACATACATTGCAAGTAAAATAAACGCTTGTAAAAATACGATTACTTATTTCCGTAATACGCTGTGTGGCTGTATGTAGATATTCGCAGAGTATCACGAGATTGGTCTTGGTACTTGTACCTCTACCGAATCTTAGGTCAAATTAGAGATTCTGGAACTGGCATAAGACCAAGGCAAATTACATGAGCAAGCTGAATAAGGCTCTATTAGGCGGCTTGTATCATGAAATGCTGGCAAAGCGTGGGATTTGAGCAAATTTATGTGATGAGTAGTCGCTAGAAGATTACTGAGCCTAGCAGCTTATTTACGCCTAATTAAAAAAAATAAGACTAAAAAAACAGCTTTATGAGAAAATATTTTGAGCTTTTCGGTATTTAAATCTGCACTCTTAGATAGGCACACAAAAGGTAAGATTACATTTAAATTGCTTAACAATAACATTTTACACCTGGTTCTGGGTCTGTTCTTCAAAATGAACTTAACCACAAAGGAATTATTTTATACGATTAAGGATTTTATAGATTTATATTTTGCACGCCAATTTGTGTTCTGAGCGATTGATGCCGGACACATCTCATCAAAATATGAAATATCTTATGTGTCCTCATTTTCGTTGCACTTACTGCAAATAGATGATGTTAATTTTTTCATTATAAAAGACAGCTCATGTTTGCGCCATTTTGGCGTTATTAGGTACTAGTTTAATCCCCGGTTTCGATCCTGTAGCCTTTCCCGCAGGAATCGTACATTTTCGGGGATCTTCTTTTTCGTCGTATCGATGTTTACAAAATTAAATATCTTTCGACCAAAATTTTGCCACGTCGCGTCGACAGCGTTAGCATTTGCTTCGTAAACGAATTTACAAATTGGGCACGACAAGAGGTGATGCATGGATTAGGACGTAGCTCCGCAATCGCATTGTGGCGCATTGGAGTACCCCTATTTGATTAAGGAGATAAGTAGCCCATGATTCCGTAATCGGTTGGTACTTTGACGGATTACCTCCTACAAGTACAAACACACAAGCAAATAAATTCTAACTCTTTACAATAATTTAAGGACAAAAGGTACGTTAGGGCACAGAAATGAACTACGAAGGATATAGCTGATCCAATATTATGGACATGATTCAATTTGGTTGCTTCACCCAAGAAATTCAAAGTAAACACCACTAATAAGTAAAGTTTCCAACTTTGACATTCCTGTAATACTTCGTATTTACATATACCTCAAGCGACAGGCTGAAGGGTGATGACCTCAACACCAAAGATGCGGTCACCGACCTCTACATTGCTCCAAAGGTGTGATTTAGCGCTTTCAGGTGAAAACGGAAATTAAACCATTAGGTATAAGTATTGTTTGCGTTCTAATTTATAGGGTTGGCACAAGTATAATGTGTTTTCCTGTTATTTATGTGTTTATGGCTTGTTATTTAAATGGATCTCAAAGCTTTACGCGTTTGTTGGTAAGTGAGTGAAAATCTTAAATTCTCGTGGACTGTTCAGGATCAAATAGTCCTTTTCAACACACTTACCCACTACCGCTACCGCTTTAAAGCTGACAATGTACATACTGTACTCGTATTTCACACTTGTGCGGAAAAGTGCAGCGGCCAGCATCCACCACAATTGATTATATTTTTATTGTATCAGGCTGCTCGCGTCTGTTCCGGACACGGTGGAGCATACGGAGAAGTCTGCCACACTGGGGTGAAGTACCGCCGTGTCCTTGTGGACGCAATCAACGGTGGCGACCTCTCGCGTGTGACCCTGGTCCAGACCATGGTGCGGAACGAGAGGGCATGGGAAGCTGTCATCTCCTTCTGCGAAGCAGTCATGCTCGCGAAGGAGGAGCATGCTCGTGAGGGAGAGGCAATCCTTACGTCCCTAGCCACCACAGGAGACACCCAGGGCGTCGGGAGTCGCAAACCGATTTCCAGCCACCGTAGGCGCGGGCTTGCGGACGGCGGGCAATAGGTAGCTCGTTGTCCGATAAGGACCAGTGAGTTACACGCGCCTCAAAGAGATGTCAGCACTGATTGACGGGCTAGGGCTGATGCCTGGCAGGGTCGCGGGTGTGTTAGAAGAGTCACCGCGGTCCTGGCAAAGGCAACTGAAACGGGAGGGAGAAGCTATACGATGATTTCCCACCCAACAAAAAAAAGGCTGCTCGCGTGACGTCCCCCACTGGTCGTGCAGCAGCCCCCACCAAGGCGCATGAATAAAGGCTGCTCGCGTGACGTCCCCCACTGGTCGCGCAGCAGCCCCCACCAAGGCGCATGAATAAAGGCTGCTCGCGTGACGTCCCCCACTGGTCGCGCAGCAGCCCCCACCAAGGCGCATGAATAAAGGCTGCTCGCGTGACGTCCCTCACTGGTCGCGCAGCAGCCCCCACCTAGGCGCATGAAAAAAAGGCTGCTCGCGTAACGTCCCCCACTGGTCACGCAGCAGCCCCCACCAAGGCGCATGAAAAAAAGGCTACTCGCGTGACGTCCCCCACTGGTCGCGCAGCGGTCCCCACCAAGGCGCATGAAAAACAATTTGCGAGCCATTTCTCATAATAATTTTTTACTTAATAGTAGTTATGAAATTGTTGGTAGGTTTATGAAGTTTTATGGTATTATTATATTCGAGTAAGTGTGTTGAAAAATATCACTTGACATACGTGCGCAATAGGGAAGATTCCAGTGCAAGCAGCGAGCAGTGACGAGCAGCGGGCAGGCAGCAGCGAGCAGTGGGTAGCTCGCCGTCCGATTAGCACCAGGCCCATGAGTCGACGACGCGTAGTGTTCCACGCGCGCTTCAAAAAAATGTTTATCAGCCACCTCTGACGGGGCCCATCGTGGCCGTTGCCTGCATGCCTAGGAGTAGCGGATAAATTCTGAAAATGAGCACCTCTGGGTGAGAAACAGGGATGGGTTTCAGTCAGTAAGAGTCTGACACGCCTTCCCGCTCCACCCAGAGCGGGAGAAGTCATTGGATGATTTTACAACCTCAAAAAAAAAGGGTAAAAAATTAATTTATATTTAGTCCGTAAGTAAGACTATCAAAAAATATTGGACAAGTATTTTTTGCTTTATCAAATCAATGGAAAATTACAAAGATAAAACGCATCAAATTTCAGGGCTGGGGCTTGTTACGTCACTTTTGAGTAAAAAGTGGTACAATTTTAATTCAAGTGTGATTTCAACTCACTGTATCGTCTTAATTTTTGTTAAAGTGACAAAAGAAAAAATAAGTGTCCAATATTTTTTGGTAATCTAACTGACGGACTAATTAGATTTTTCTATTCATCAACCCAATTGTCTTTGCAGTCTCTTGGCTCCAAAACGACCTCGCTTCGCTCACTTATGCCTACGGGTAGCGGATAAATTCTGAAAATGAGTTACCGCACCCTTGGGCACTCAGGCAGGGAAGGAACAGGGGTGGGTTTTAGTTAGTAAGAGTCTGACACGCCCTCCTGCTCCACCTACAGCGAAAGAAGTCATTGGATGATTTTCCAGCCCACAAAAAAAAGCTTCGCCCACTTGTATGAAAACGTACTATTTCGACTTTTCATCACGATTTCAAGATTAACAATAATAATAATCTGTGACTCGACTGTCAAATGAAGTGGCATAAAATTTTATTTTACGTAATTTTTGAACCAAATTAAATATTAATACAAATGAATCCAACAATGAACCATACAATAATAAAATGCCTATGTTCCTCATACATGGCTCATGAGAGTGCTAGAATTGTATAAAGTTGATGCAGCGCTACGCAAGGTGCGTAGCGTGATGTCGTGTACGAGGCAATGGAGGACGGTCCGTCGCTATCCAGGATGTCTATAAAGGAAAGGAGTAGCGAACCGGTAAGGATCGAGCGGGGTATATGCCAGGGTGACAGTTTGAGTCCGCTTTGGTTCTGCCTAGGCTTGAATCCTCTAAGCACACTGCTAGAGGTTTCATGTCTAGGCTATCGGTTGAAGAGGGGTGCTCGAGTTGTACAAAATAGATGCAACTCTCCGCACCTTCCTTGGGTCATGTATGGAGCAATGGAAGACAGTCCTTCGCTATTCAGGATGTCGACCAATCCAGGGGAGTGATGATCTTATATGGATTAAACGGGGAATATTTCAGGGCGACAGTTTGAGTCCGCTTTGGTTCTGCCTAGGCTTGAATCCTCTAAGCACACTGCTAGAGGTTTCATGTCTAGGCTATCGGTTGAAGAGGGGTGGTCAGGTAATATCTCACCTCCTTTATATGGATGACTTGAAACTTTTTGCCCCCAACAATCTGCAACTGATGGAGCTACTGAAGGTAACTAAAACCTTCAGTAGTGCCATCAGGATGGAGTTTGGTGTAGACAAATGTGCAGTCATGCATGTAAAGCGAGGGGAGATTGTGGAATCCGTGGGAACTCAACTCTCAGATTCCATAAACCTGAGATCCCTCTCTCCAACCGAAACTTATAAGTATTTGGGTATGTCGGAAGCGTTAGGTATCAATGCGACTGACATGAAGCAATCGTTGAGGGAGTGCTTCTTTGGCCGCCTGAAGAAGGTATTCAATAGCCTTCTTTCAGGCGGAAACAAGGTGCGTGCCTTCAACGGTTGGGTCATGCCGGTATTGATGTACTCTTTCGGCGTACTCAAATGGACTCAAACAGAACTTGACGCCCTGGATAGGCGGGTCCGTACACTACTAACTGCATACCGAAGGCATCACCCACGTTCGTCAGTGATGAGACAGTATATCCCGCGGAAGTGTGGAGGCCGAGGCTTTTTAAATGCTAAGACCCTCCACAACCGCGAGGTATGCAGTCTGAGGGAATATTTCCTAGCTGCTGACGTGGGTATGCACAAAGATGTAGTGACGGTCGACAAGGGCTTTATCCCACTCTCTTTGGCTAACGAGAACTGGCGCAAACCTCTAGTGCTTGACACTAACGATCACAGGGAAGTATGGCAGAGTAAGGAACTTTACGGACGGTTTTGCCGGGCCCTTCATGGGCCCGATGTAGATCAACTAGCGTCTGTAGCCTAGCTGCGTGTCGGTGACCTCTTTGGGGAAACCGAAGGTTTTGTGTGTGCAATTATGGACGAAGTTATCATGACGAAAAACTACCGGAGATTTATGTCGGGCATGTCATCGTCCGGGAGAATCAATCCGCCACATAATCTCTGGTTGTTCTCGTCTAGCTAACGGTGAGTACTTGCATAGGCATAACCTTGTAACCAGGATTATCCATCAGCAACTTGCTCTGAAATACTCTCTTGTGAAATCGGAAGTACCGTACTACAGATATGCTCCCGACCCAGTTCTCGATAATGGTCATATCTCATTGTACTGGGGTCGGTCCATCATCACTGACAGGACTATTGTAGCCAATAAGCCTGATATAGTGGCGGTAGACCGAATCGAGAGGCGTGCAATGATTGTTAACATTACCGTCCCACATGACGAGAACCTCGTGAAAGCCGAGAAAGATAAACAAATCAAGTATATTTACTAAGCTCGCGAGGTTATCGACATGTGGGATGTGGACTCAGCGATCATTGTACCGATAGTCGTGTCAGCCAACGGCTTAATAGCCACGAGCTTCGACCAACACCTCAGGAGACTCTCGTTAGGCGGCTGGATCAAGGGCTTGATTCAGAAAGCAGTACTTCTGGACACGGCTCGCATTGTAAGCCGTTCCTCTCTCTGGAGCCCTGACTTTCGGTAGCTTGGACTCTGTTCCCGATACCGGTGGGCTACTATTTTTTATATTTTTAAATGTTTTTTATATATTATTTTTTAAGAAATATTTAAAAATGTATTTAATAAGTAAGAATGATGAATAAACGAAATAATAATAATAATAATTATTATAATAATTATAAAGGACAGATGACATATGTCACACTAAAATGATGATGCAAAAATAAACAACAAGGAATGATTATATAACAATGATAACAAGAGCAGCTGCCCGTCGCGCACGGCATCCACCCCCGGACTTGCCGCTCAGCTCCGCCTCGCCGCCGCCGGACCTTGGATCACCATTGTTATCGGCTGCAGCTGCGTCGAGCTCAAGCGACGAGTATTTCTCCCCGCCGACGTCGCCAACACCTGTACGTCGGCAGGGGAGAGGCCGGCCACCGAACAGCTTGGGACTTAGGAGCCAACCGGTCCCGAGCCGAGTCCGGGGCTGCTAGTGGTTGTGTGCAGCTCATGAAATGGACTCAGTCCATGATTGAGAACGTCATGCGCGCATATTATGGGTCTACAGAGGAGGGAACTAACCTCACTGCGTACCGTGTCAGGATGCTGTCTCTGTTCCAGGACCTAGAACGAACCGTCAACGTTTCGGCATAACGATTGTCGGATCAGGTGCGGGTCATCCAATGTAACCACAAGTTGGACGATGCTGCACTTGATAAGTTGCGCTCAGAGGTACTGAACAACCCTATCATCTCGATCCCGACACAGACTGCGGTATAAGCGCCCGCTAGTGGTGCAATCCCACCGCGTCCCAATAATTTAAGTGATGAGGCAGATGATAGGGTTGTTACGGTAAGTAGCCAGTGCAACGATCGACTGAGGAGCGCACTGGAGGATGCGCTTCGCGAGTACAGGTCCACTCAGACCGAACTTAGACCCCATTTACCACGGTTACCCATGCACAAAAAAAATAGGGCGTTGCTGTGTGCTTTGGACTCGCTGCTTAAAAACATCTTTGAAAGCAGCGAGAACCTCGTTGATACGCGCGTTAATCTTGTATTGCGGGGCTGTTGCAGCATGTCGTTTGGCCAACGTGAAGTTTCCGAATAGTGAAGGAGCTATTCGGCCAAAGCCTGCTGCACCAGCCTGGCAATGCAGGATCGAGAGGCATATCGATGGGGCCAGGGTAGTCATCGGCAAACTAATCTGCTTCAGGGAGGGCAATACACGACCACGTGTGATGCGCTTTGTGAGGCGGGCGTTTTCGGGAACTGAAATTAGTCCTCGAGAATACATGTCCCGTGTCACAGAGCGCATCGACTTCCTGAAGCAGAAAGTTTGTGCATGGGCAAACCGTATTCGGCGGTATAAGCGGCGAGTTGACCGGTACTCGCAGAATCGCATGTTCCAGAACGATGAGAGGTGGGTATATAGAGCTTGGGAGCGACCTGAACAAAATGTGACTGACGGGTGCCGTTCGGATGATGTTACCACGAGTACATTCTGGCGCAGCATTTGGTCGGTGCCCGTCTGTCCCACTGAGGGTGGTTGGATGCGTGATGTCGAGCGCGCTTGTGACGCTATACCAGAAATGGATAAAATCACCATTACTCCATCAGATGTAGCCTAAGCGGATCGTCCGTTACCGAACTGGAAATCGCCAGGATCCGGAATGCACAACTTTTGGCTGAAATGGTACAGCAGCTCACACGCGCTCCTGGTATCTCAATTCCAGTCATCCTTAGAGTCTGGGTCGCTGCCTCAGTTTCTAACAACCGGTGTCACCCACCTGCTCCATAAGACAGGTAGTCCCGCGGAACTCAAGAATTATAGGCCGATTACATGTTTGTCAACGGTCTATAAACTTCTTACATCCATCCTAAGAGCAAAAATTAATCTGCACATTGAGAATAATTTAATTATGTCTGCCTCTCAGAATTGATGTGGGGACGGGTCCCGCGGTACTAAGGAGCTACTCCTCATAGATATGGCCATAAGCCAGCAGGTTCGTCGATCCCACAAGGATTTGTCGACATGCTGGATAGATTATAAGAAGGCCTACGACTCTATTCCACATACATGGCTCATGAGGGTGCTCGAGTTGTACAAAATAGATGCAACTCTCCGCACCTTCCTTGGGTCATGTATGGAGCAATGGAAGACAGTCCTTCGCTATTCAGGATGTCGACCAATCCAGGGGAGTGATGATCTTATATGGATTAAACGGAGAATATTTCAGGGCGACAGTTTGAGTCCACTTTAGTTCTGCTTAGCCCTGAATCCTCTAAGCACATTGCTGGAGAATTCAGGCCTGGGCTATCGGTTGAGAAGAGGTGGTCAGGCCATATCTCACCTTCTTTACATGGATGATCTGAAACACTTTGCCCCCAACAATTTGCGACTGATGGAGTTACTGAAGGTAACTGAAACTTTCAGTAGCGCCATCAGGATGGAATTTGGTGTGGACAAATGTGCAGTCATGCATGTAAAGCGAGGAGGGATTATGGAATCCGAAGGGATTCAACTCTCGGATTCCATAAACCTTAAATCCCTCTCCTCGACCGAAACATACGAGTACAAATATTTGGGTATGTCGGAAGCGTTAGGCATTAACGTTACTGACATGAAGCAATCGCTAAAGGAGTGCTTCTTTGGCCGCCTGAAAAATCTATTTAATAGTCTTTTGTCAGGCGGAAATAAGGTACGCGCCTTCAACGGTTGGGTCATGCCGGTTTTGATGTACTCTTTCGGCATACTCAAATGGACTCAGACCGAGCTAGATGCCCTGGATAGGAAGGTCCGTACGCTGATGACCGCAAACCGAATGCATCACCCACGATCATCGGTGATGAGACTGTACATCCCGCGGAAATGTGGAGGTCGAGGTTTTTAAATGCGAAGTCTCTCCACAACCACGAGGTGTGCAGCCTCAGAGAATATTTTCTTGAAACCAACGTGGGTATGCACCGCGATGTGGTCGCAGTGGACAAGGGTCTCATCCCGTCGTCCATGGCTAAAGAGAACTGGCGCAAACCTGTAATACTCACTACTGATGACTTGGAGCTTCACGGGCGCTTTTATCGGGCTCTTCATGGGCCTGATGTAGATTTCATGGCGTCCGTGGCCTGGCTACGTTTCAGTGACCTCTTCGGGGCAACTGAAGGCTTTGTCTGTGTGATTATGGACGAAGTTATCTTGACGAATTACTACCGGAGGCATATCATGAAGGATGGGACGGTTGACGTTTGCCGGGCATGCCACCGTCCGGGTGAGTCCATCAGACATATTATCTCTGGTTGTTCTCGTCTTGCTAACAGCGAGTATTTGCACAGGCATAACCAAGTGGCCAGGATTATTCATCAGCAGCTTGCTTTAAAATACAAAGTTGTGGATTCTGAGGTGCCGTAATACAAGTATGTGCCCGACCCAGTTCTCGAAAATGATCATGTCACGCTGTACTGGGATTGGTCTATCATCACCGACAGGACTATTGTTGCCAATAAGCCGGATATAGTGGTGATAGATAGATTAGCGCGCCGCACAATAACAATCGATGTCACCATTCCGCATGACGAGAACCTCGTGAAAGCTGAGAAAGAGAAACAAATCAAATATCTTGACTTAGCACACGAGGTTGTCGATATGTGGAATGTGGACTCGGCTGTCATTGTGCCGATAGTAGTTACCGCCAACGGCCTGATTGCCAAAAGCCTCGACGACCACCAGTCGAAGCTGTCGTTGCGCGGTTGGATCAAGGGCCTGATACAAAAGGCAGTACTCCTCGATACGGCTCGCATTGTGAGGAGGTTCCTCTCTCTGGAGCCCTAACCACCGGTAGCTTGGACCCTGCTCCCGACGCCGGTGGACTACTATTTTTTATAATTTTAAATGTTTTTTTTTTTGTTTACTTTGCTATAAATATTTAAAATTATAATTGATATGTGTAATAAGTAAATAAACGAAATAATAATAATAATTTAATAATATTAATAATAATAATAATAAGCCCCCTAAAATCCAACCTTACGTCCGAGCTGAACACCTAGCACACGTGGGGGGCGGACACGCGTACTGTACACCTGTACAAAAAACTTACGCGGCTAACAAGGCAGGGTAACCCTTTATGGAGATGAGTAGTAAAAAAATATATAATTTACGGTCGCTTCCCGGGGAGCGCCGGGGTGCATCTGGAGCCGATGCTGGGTGCCACAGCATGCGAAACATCGGCGGTGAGGAGTTGAGCAAGCGGGCTCCTACCGAAAAAATTGTTACAGCTGGTCGTAGTGAGCTGAACAGGCGGGCTTACCACGTAGAAGCTACAGCCGATTCCACGGGCGATGATACTATTTCTGTATTTTCATCCATCCCTTCGACTCGCCCCCGCTACATGTTCAAGATGTCATCCTTGACAATGAGCTTGCACCCACTACAAGCGCTTCTACTAAGCGCAGGCGATGGACACCTGAAATGAATATGTTCATTCTGCGCACTTACTTACAATTAACATTATTAGATACAGATAAAAAAACCTACCTCGAACCACTTCACCTTAAATTTATTGAAAAATTCCCAGACATGCAGGTTAGTCGACAGAGAATAGGAGACCAACGTAGAGCCATCATAAATAATAAATTACTACCACAAAATACAATACAGGAGATACGAAACCAAGTTAAAGAAGAGTTAGATCAACTACAATTAAATCGTTCCACCGAACACATACAAAGCTCTATGGACCTTGCACGCCCAACACTTACACCCACACAATCTACCCAAATGCAAACTACAACCCTAGAAACAAATACTTCTATAATCACTACACAGACTCGAATGAGATGGACGTGCGAACAAAATGAGGGTTTGATGCGATCCTATTATCGAGTAACAGATTTGGGTAGAAATGAAACAGTATACAGAAGGCGCATGTATGAAGACTTTATCAACAATTTTCCTGCACTTTCTCATTTAAGCGAACAGCGAATAGCTGATCAGAGGAGAGCAATTTTAAATAATAAATATATCAATGATGACAGATTAAACTCATTAAAACTAGAAACTTCTCAAGAATTACGGCTAGATAACACTAACGTTACCAGGTTTAGTAGTACGCCAGAAATTGACCGAAACCGCAACAATAATGCTGACATTCAATTTATAAACATTAGTAACACCAACCCCACACGCGAACCTCTACTTACTTTAAATCAGATTGAAGTCAACATTGCAGAGGAAATGTCACCTAACCAACAAGAGAACCTAGATAGAGACCCTCTAATAGATGAGATTTTCCAACAAGCAATCCAATATTTTAAAGAAACTAGCCCTACAAATAGAATTTTTATTCCTAAACAAAAACCTTCTAAAAAATTTGCCCGAATAGTTAACTACCTCAACAAAATAATTCTCCCTGAATATACTAATAAAGAAACCAATTTCCATACTTTACAGACTAATATATATTGTGCTGCATGGACCGCAGCCAAAGTTAACGGAGCGAAGATAACACTTCAACCAAGAGTAGTCACCCAACGGGAAAAAAAACTACACAAACCCAACTGGGAGAAACGACTAGAACGAAAATTAGATGATTTACGAACAAAAATAGCTAGAATGACGCAGTTTATCAATGGTAATAGAAGTAGAAAAATAATGAAACACGTTAAGCAGATAGTAGAGCAATATAAAATTCATACCGTTCATGAAGAACCAAATACACATGCTGCACACACATTAGACACACTAAAACAAAAACTATCAGTCGTCACAGGCCGCCTACAAAGGTACAGAGTATGTACACAAAGAAAACTACAAAACACACAATTCACCCACAATGAAAAACTTTTTTACCGCAATATTCGACAGGCAACATCTAACGTCCAGGATAGCAACCCAAATGATGATCATAACACCTCTGACCCAGAGACGTTACAAAACTTCTGGGCAGGGATTTGGGAACAGCCAACCGAACATAACGCCCAAGCGGACTGGATACAAACAGAACTAACAAACGGCAACACAAATATTCAGGCAATGACATTTGACAGTATATCCCCAGAAATTTTCCATAGAGTACTTTCTAGGTTACATAACTGGAAAACACCCGGTTCAGACCATATTCATAGTTATTGGTACAAAAAATTCACATCAGTCCATAGTTTTCTATACAATTACATAAATTTATTCATCCAGGATCCTGAATCTATACCATCCTACATAACATTAGGTACAACTTTTATGATACCTAAAGACCGTAATGATCTCATTAATCCAGCAAAATATAGACCTATAACATGCTTGCAGACCTTGTACAAAATTATTACATCCTGTATACGTTGCGAATGCGTTGGGCATTTTTTGCGATTTGTCTAAGGCTTTCGATTGCGTTCTCCATGATACATTGATCAGGAAGCTGCACTACTACGGAGTCCGGGGCGCCTCTCTGGATCTTCTTACTTCATACTTGAGTAATAGGATTCAGAGAGTTGATGTGAACGGCAAAAGGTCTTCCGGGTCTGTAGTCAGAATGGGGGTTCCTCAAGGCTCAATTCTGGGTCCTTTTTTGTTTCTAATCTATATCAACGACTTGCCTTACCTCATAAAGGATAAACATGATATAGTGCTGTTTGCAGATGACACTTCACTTTTATTTAAACTCAAACGTCAGCAGGTGGTTGTTGATAATGTAAATAATGCTCTTTCAACTGTAGTTAACTGGTTTAATGTCAATAATCTTCTCCTTAACGAGAAAAAAACAAAATGCATAAAGTTCACATTACCCAATGTAATACAAGTGAACACTAGTGTGTCAATAAAGGGTGAAGAGTTGAAACCCGAGGATTCCACAGTGTTCTTAGGTTTAACTTTGGATGCGCAGCTTCAGTGGAGCCCCCATATAGATAAACTGTCCAAAAAACTTAGCTCTGCAGCATACGCCGTAAGGAAAATTCGTGGTTTAACAGATTTAGAGACAGCTCGTTTAGTATACTTTAGTTATTTTCATAGTGTGATGTCGTACGGCATTCTGTTGTGGGGAAATGCCGCCGATATTCAGACAATTTTTGTTTTACAGAAAAGGGCTATTCGTGCAATTTATAAATTAAGTCCCAGACACTCCCTCAGAGACAAATTTAAAGAGATTAATATTATGACTGTTCCCTCTCAATATATTTATGAGAATCTCATGTATGCACATAAAAATATTAATCTGTTTAAAAGATACAGTGATATCCATAGCATAAATACTAGGAACAAACACAAATTTATTGTACCAAAAACCAGGCTCAAGAAAAAAATAGGTGGTTCGTTTAGATGTCAATGTATACGTTTCTATAATAAACTTCCTAGCCAAATTCAAGAACTAAGCATAAATAAATTTAAATCATTTATTAAACGTAAGCTATGCCAGAAAGCTTTTTACACAATTAATGACTTTCTTGAGGACAAAAAGGCGTGGGATTGAGCTGCTTCAATGATATACATGAGCCATTGTTTTCATATGTACTACTTACTGATGAAAAATTTTTTATATATATATTTTTTTTTTTTTTTAATATTCGTTTTTGACATGAATACTTGTATAGTATTGTATTATATTTTTTATTTTATTTTTTTATTGACATTTTATAATTATTATTTTTTTTGACTTGAATACTTTGTTAAGTATTATATTTATTTTTATTTTTTGATTGACATATTATGATTACTATTTTGTTTGACACAAATATTTACTTTGTAAAGTATTATATTTTTTTTTTTTTTTGATTACTTAATTATTGTTAATGTGAGGACTATGTGGGTTATTATTATTATTTTCTCCTCCTTTTTACAGTAATTTTCAACGTTGTCTGACAGTTTGAGTACTTTTGCGGCCTACCCAAATGTCTTTTCTTTGGTATTGTTCGTCATGTCATTGAGCTCCTTAGTGGTTTTTAAGTTGAGCTATTCGACTATTGACAAATGCTTGCACTGACTGGACAGGTCCACTCAAATATGTTTGGTTCTTTCTTCAAAAGACCACTACAGACACTAAGCTGCATGGTCCTCATATAGAATAATGTGAATGCGAGAACTATGTATGTCGTTATATTCATGTAGATTTTATGATTGTCTGGCAGTTTGAGTATTTTTTGCGGCCTACTCAAATGTCCTTACTTTGGTATTGTTCGTCGGTTCGTTGAGCACCTCAGAGTTCTGAGTTGAGCTTCGCGATGACTGACAAATGCTTGCACTGTCTGGACAGGTCCACTCGAATTCGTGTGTTGCTTTCTTCATAAAGCTCATCCCAGACATAAACGTACATGGTTCTCATAGGATCTAACCAGTCCACATTGTATGGATTTGAACACTAAAAGAGACTTCGACCTCTGAGTTTGTTTCGGTGTTTCTTCTCAGGGTAGTCAGCTAGGAAACACCGGCCTCATCTAGCTTAAACTGACAAAAAAACATTGACGTGTAAAAGTGTTCCTTGTAACCTATTTACTGAATAAACATCATTTATCATTTATCATTTATCATTTATCATTTATCATTTATCATTTATATCTGAACTAATTTACCAACACATCGATACCAATAAAATTTTAGCTGAACAACAGAAAGGATGCCGTAAGTTCAGTCAGGGCTTTAAGGAACAGTTAACCATAGACTCAGTCATTCTTAAAAAAGTTCATAAAACCAAAACCGATTTGTTTAGTATGTACATAGACTACAAAAAAGCCTACGATTCCGTTCCCCATTCGTGGCTTATAAAAATTTTAGAGATATACAAAATACACCCCACATTAGTAACATTCCTGAAGGCCATGATGACCACCTGGACAACTGTGCTTAGACTAAGTTCTCCTACTGAAACAGTAGACACCAGCCCAATAAAAATTCAGAGAGGGATCTTCCAGGGAGATGCACTTAGCCCTCTGTGGTTTTGTCTTGCCCTGAACCCCCTATCTAATGTATTAAACGCTACAACATTAGGATTTTCATTAAAAGATACATCTACCGAAGGACATGCACAAAAAATCGATTTAAATCATCTGTTGTATATGGATGACATTAAGCTTTATGCAAAAAGTGAGGGTCAACTTCATGAATTAGCAAACTTGACAGAACAATTTTCAAATGATATTAAAATGGAATTCGGCATAGACAAATGTAAAATAGATTCAATTAGAGCAGGGCAGAATTACCAAAACCAATACACTTTAGGAACAGGAGAACAGATACAACCATTGGATGAACAAGATAGTTATAAATACCTAGGGTACACACAATCACGACAGATTCACTATAAAGAAACAAAACAAAAATTAACACAACAATTTCAACACAGACTAAACACAATTCTGAAAACACAATTATATTCCCGAAATACAATTAAAGCGATTAACACCTTTGCTATACCGGTTCTTACATACTCTTTTGGAATAATCAATTGGACCAAAACCGACCTTAAAAACCTTCAACGAAAAATTAACACGACTATGACTAAATTCCGCAAACACCACCCACGATCCTGTGTGCAGAGATTAACACTGCCGCGGAAAGAGGGAGGTAGAGGTCTAATTGACATTCTTAACCTACACAACAGACAGATAAAAACACTCAGACAATTCTTTTTTTCAAAAAGTGAAACCTCTATCCTCCACAAAGTGGTTACTCAAAACGACCAACAATTGACACCCCTGAATTTAAAAGATAAATCTGAACAGAAAAATGAAAAAATTACCGACGAAAGCTAAGCTAAGCTCCTAGAATGGAAGAAGTCCAGCTCCAGAAGTCTCTACACGGTAGACATCGCCAAGACTTATCCCACATAAATGTCGACAAAGAAGCGTCGAACGCGTGGTTAAATCGAGGCGAACTCTTCCCAGAGACTGAAGGGTTCATGCTTGCTATACAGGACCAGGTAATTGAAACCAAGAATTACAGAAAGTATATCATAAAAAATTTAAATAATGACACATGTAGAAGATGCAATAGTGCCCCTGAGACAATTCAACACATCACAGGCGCGTGCAAATCAATAGCCCAAACAGATTACAAACATAGACACGACCAAGTAGCCAACGTAATACACCAGAAATTAGCTCACCAGTACAAACTCATAGACTCCGTTGTACCATATTACAAGTACAATCCAGAGACTATATTAGAAAATTCCTCAACAAAACTGTATTTTGATCGCGGCATTTTTACTGACAGAACAATTCATTTCAATAGACCAGACATTACACTTATAAACAAAATAAACAAAACTGCATATTTAATCGATATTGCTGTACCTAATACTCATAATTTACAGACCAAAATAGCAGAAAAGCTAACCAAATACATCGAACTAAAAGATGAAATTACCCGAATTTGGCATCTGCAAAAAGTTACAATAGTACCAATAGTTTTGTCGACAACAGGAGTAATACCAAAACATCTTCACCAATCCCTTAACTCTCTTAGCTTACCCCCAAATACATATCATCTACTGCAAAAGGCAGTGATCTTAAACACATGCAGACTCGTGAGAAAGTTTCTGCAATGTGAATCAGAAAACCATAATTAAAACTCAAATACGCTACCATCTTCCATATGATCTTCTGCGCGTGACCGCACTTCATCTATCCCAGATTCCAACTGATAATCACTTGGCTTAGGCCCGTATTATCAGCCCTTCCCGGCTAGCCGAGAACATAAAACATATGTCAAAATAATAATAATAATAATTCTTTTATTTCAGATAACTAAGATCCAATGTGTTAGTGATTACAATAATGACTTACAACTTCGTTTTATGATTTTAAAAGCATGTTATTTTTTTGCCGCCGTTTAACTCCCTCAGGATAATCTATGACACATGATGAGTTTCTATCAGTAAAAGAATGCTCGTAATCGGACCTTAGGAGGTTTTTAATTATTTTTTTTATGGAGAATTTAAATTGAGAATAACCAGTAATCTAAACGCTAATCAGTATTTAGACTAACCATATGGTTAACGAGTTACATAAAATAGGCTGAATGTTGGCTTATAATATTCTCACTACAAGTACACAGGCTTCCTCTCAGTGAGAGGTGGCGGCCCAAAATCCACCACGCGGGACCCGTGCGGGTTGGTGGATGTCATATGTCTTCGAATTTTTGGTTCTAATAGGATAATATGCCGATTTCCTGGCAATGATACCCTTCACCTTTTTCAGAGCAACGGGAATGGCATAAATTACACTAAAAGTAATACCTAATTAAAAGTCACGAAATGTTACTAAGTATAGCTGAACTGAAATGGCTTCCTACTTACACCCGATTTCTGGAAAGAAGTTATCGACGCATCAGAAATCGAACGCAAGACATTTGTCGAATTAATTTGGCGATTAAATTATGTCGATGAGTACATATACATGGACCAATTATTTTCTTTCGAAAACAGGCAGTAGAAGGAGATCGATCGCCATATCAAAAACCTGGCGAAGCTACTGGTTTATGAAGATACTAATGAAGGGCGATTTACCGATCTCCCTGAAGTGAAAACTTATCGATATGTGTGTAAGTCAAATGCGTGCTTGTATTAATAAACCCAAAGCATAGAAAATATAATACTAGCGTACTAGCCCCAAAACAAAGGACAATCGAAACCAAACTCATCACTGATCCCTTTCTGTCGATATAATGAGCGAGACCTCGAAGCTCGGCAAATAATAGAGTAAATATAACATGCCAGGATAACGAGGGTAGCGGAAAAATATGTTGTTACTGTGTTCAGCAGCAAGGTTAGCCTTGTCTAACGCGGAAGTAAAAAATAAAATATGAATTGTATCAAAAAAACTCGACCAAAAAGTTCCAAACAAGGATGCGATGATGATGGTGGCATTTATTTTAGTTCAATACCAGATTTGATTATTTTGACAATTCATTTAACGTAAATGTCATTTCGGTTGTAGAGAGAGACCATGTTGACGATGCTTTTCGCGATAGGCGCGAGGGTTGAAGGGTTTGTGTGTGACTGGCGTATTGTTGTCTCGCGACACTCACGTGTGATGAATTGAGCAAGTGGGTCAATCAATTGATACACAGATTGAAATATAAAATGGTATAATGGTACATAAAATAAAGGTAAATGGTAAAAAGTCAAATGAAGCACAGGTTTACACAGAATTACGGTTGAAACACAATATGAATTACTGCCCCAATAGTGGACAGTAACAACAGTCTGTACAAGGAGTGGTACAAGACACTTTAAACCGCCGTACAAGGTGTGGTACTAGGCGATAGGAGCGAAGCCAGAGGCCTACGAGCTCACTTGAGTCACTAACGCTGAGAGACTAATTTTGACTGCCAGGGGTGCCTATATATATTACCCAAATACTATGGGGCACGTAGTGCAGCAAATGCAGACCCGGACAGCCAATACATTTTGTTAATTCTACAAATTAACTTGAACATTAACTTTCGACCAATCACAGGCATTCCGACATTCTAACGATAACCAATCAGAGAAGTCTTACTTATCTCTTATGTAATGAACACCTGCATATTTACTTTTACATATTTACTGGTCTTACTAACAACAAAACTGACATTTATACATAATACAAAGTATGTATTCTAAGGACAAACTGAATCTACGTTATACTTTACTATTAGATTCTAAATTCACATTCTCACAAATCTACAAACTACAATAAAAACAAAGGAACTTTACATATGTATTTCAATATGTACATAAAACAACATGGTGGACTCCGAAAACTTTCCACTGTCTGTAGCCAATCATGAGAAGCATGAATATGATCAACCAATCGCTGACTAGCCGAAATTTCTTACGACGGACTTTAACACAATTGGTCAATTTATAGCGCTGTGGCATGCACTACTTGCGCTATACAAAAAAGTTACCTCATAAACCTTGACATGGAACATATTTTTACCTTTATTCTTAGGATATTTAAAACATAATATTACGTAGTTAAAACATAATAAGACATACTTAGGACATAATAAGGCATACTTAGGACATAATAAAAACGAACTATGCTAGCTATATTTAGCTATGGTCAGAGTGATGGCGCCATTTTCAACACCGGGGTGATGGTGGATCCTCTACATACCAGCCCCCGTGAAAGGCTTCAACCGATCACGCTACCGTCGGTAGGAAGCACAATCACCCTGACCGCAGGTCTACGTAAGACCCCCGAAGTCGTTTCCACGTCGACTACCCTAACTATAGAGTCCATCCCGGGACTTACATTTCTAATCACCCCTTTTACCCACTGATTGCGTGGCCTATTCTGATCCGTTAGCAACACGACGTCGCCGACCTTCACGTTGGGCTCGTCGCTCGTCCACTTCTGTCGTCGCTGCAGTGCCGGCAGGAACTCACGCAGCCACCGGCGCCAGAAGATGTCAGCCAACGCGTTGACACGACGCCACATGCGTCGCGAGTCGACGTCGCCCGGATCAGGGCGCACGTACGGAGCATCTCCCGCGGCTGAGCCCAGCAGGAGATGATTGGGTGTCAAAACGACGGGATGGCTCACGTCGTCAGAGACATAACACAGAGGCCGGCTGTTGACAATCAGCTCGGCCTCGGTGAGGAGGGTGTAAAGGACCTCCTCACGTGGGGCGCGCTCTCGCAGCGTCGCCTTGAGGGCGTTCTTCACTGAACGCACCAGACGCTCCCAGCAGCCACCCATGTGTGGGGCCGCGGGAGGGTTGAAGTGCCAGGCAATACCCCGGCTGACGGCTTCTTCTTGGACCCGGGTGTGGTCCAGGTCCCGCAGCGCAGCACGAAGCTCGGAGTTGGCCCCGACAAAGTTAGTACCCTTGTCGGAGTACATGCGCCACTAGGCGCCGCAGGGCGAGGATGGCTGAGTCGGCGCTCAGCGAGGCCGCCAACTCCACGTTGACAGCGCGGGTGGCGAGGCGCGTGCACAACACGCCCCACCTGGTCTCCCGGCGCCTTCCCATGCTGACCTCCATGGGGCCGAAACAGTCGACCCCGCGGCCGGCAGGTCTCACATAATTTGGCGCCGCCGGCTTATCTCGAGCCGGCTGGCACACTTGACATGTCGTTACCTCGGCGTGCACATTCTCTGCGGAGTGTGTGGCGTCCCGACGCCGCTTACGTCGTCTGCCGAACCAGGCTAGCACTCTCGCTAGTGAGCGCTGCTTGTGTCCACTTGTCGACTTTCTGTCGCGGTCGACTACTGGCTCTCCACGTATTGCCAGTCTGTGGGTACCCTGTACCCGCTCAGCGTCGGCACCTCCTGACCTCAAGTCGGAACATGCCTGCCGCCGCTCCTGTGAACAACAAAGAAAGGCGGGACCCAACGGCCATGCGCCGCTGCTAGTTGGCCATGACAAGCTGGTTGCCACGTCAGCTGGGTTCTTCGCCGAAGAAACCCAGCGCCAGTCCCCTCTCCCACTCCGCGAGTACATGTCACCCAAATGGTGAGACACGAACATATTACATTTGTACATCCAACTCATTACCCCTGCGCTGGATATACTATTGGGTGGAGCAGCAGCACAGCGCGCCAGTATCTTTGGCGACCTACGCGGCCTTACCTCCTCCCTACGAGTGAGGCGCCACACTGACCTGGCCGCCATGCTGCCACCCACCAAACGTCGACATACATACATATCCGTACCATTGATAGGTACGGCTGCATGATGAGACAGGCACCATCCTGGATGGCCCACTATGCCTCCTACCTTGGAGGCATACCCCTCCTCGAGTGACCTATCCATCTGCTTACAATGTGCAGCTGCGACATCAACATCACGGTGCAGCTTGCACTCTACTATACTTACTACCCCTAGCTTGCCATCTGTCGACCCCCTGAGTGTCGACCCTAAGATGGCAGCGGCTTGCATGACTTCATATTTCATACCATCCTTCGACCTGAAGGTGGTAGCAGCTTGCTCATTATCCCGCTGTTTACCCGGAGCTAACCCTATTGGCCCCAGGTCAAACTGTTGCTCGACCCTATCAGGCAACATGGGTAATGAGCTGGACATACAATTAACATAACATACATTGTTGGCGGTGCACACCCTCCTTAGAGGGCCATGAACCACCCACCCTAACTTTGTGAGAGAGGCAACCGGCTTACCAGATTTTCCCCGGCGTGTCCCCTCACTGGCGAGCAGCTCCCAGTTGTCCTGCCCGATCAGCAGCAGCGGCTTGGCTCCCAACATCTCTTTGCAGCCCAAGTCACGGAGGTGGCGATGCTCCTCCATGATGCCAGCAGGCACCGACTGCGCCGGCAGGTCCAGGTCCTGTAACGTGCGACACATAATATTAAACGTTTTGTTCGTAGCTCCGCGTACTGACAGTTTAATAACTTTCGAACTGGAATCATACAATTCGATGCCACGTGCGCTTTGGATTCTAATTGGTTTTTGGACACCTTTAACATTTCCAATTAGACTCTTGTCCACCAAAGACACAGTGGCCCCGTCGTCCAATAGGGCGTAACATTTCTTAATGTTGTTGCCAACTTTTACCGTCACTGGTATAACTTTCAAGAGAGCACTACCTACATTACTTCGCATGTTGGTTACCGATTCGTGCTTCTTCTCCTGATGTAACATTACATGGTGTGCCGCGTTGCATTTTTCACACCTTTTACCTCGACAGTGGATACGTGGGTGATCTTTAACTAGACATTTAAAACATACCCGCGTGCTTTTGACGTGTCTCCACCTCTCTTCACTATTTAATCTAGCGAATCTCTCGCAATGCAGTAAAGTGTGCGTTTTCTGACATAAGGAACATTTATACTCATTTTTAACATCAGCTGTTTGTTTGTCAGCATCAGCTGTTTTTCCAGTGTCAGCTTCAGCTTGTACGAACAACTTTTGTTTATTATAATTTTGATTATTATTTTTATTATTAGGCACAGCAGATCTGGATTTTATATTAACAGCTGGGCCAGGGCTAGGCAAGTCTAGTTGTACATAATATGAAGTAGCCCTGGCTAGGTGCACTAGGAATTCTGATAACAGCTCTAAGCTAGGCGACACTCTGACGTCGATGCCTTGCGACGATGCCACCCCCATCGCAAAATCCCCGTACTGAGCACGTTATATAGGTGTAAGTTTTGAAAGCAATTCACTTACCAGCTGTGGGTTGTTGAGATATCCATTCGCGTTTATATTCCTCAATAACGACACACAATTACGTACCGTGGTGGAGAACGTACGCAACTCACGTCCACTTTCGGTGATCTTCGGTAATGCACGCACTTTCCTGATGGCACATTCCAATAATAGGTTCGGATGGCCGAACTCCTCGTCGAGCGCCCTCATTATGTCGGCTGGATTTAAACATGTGCGCAGCAGGTCTTCCACTGCCCGCCTTGCGTCGCCTTGTAACGACGTTCGCAGCCGAGCTAGGTTCTCGTATGACTTGAAGTTGTACTGGGCCGTCGTCTCCCAAAACATATTTTTGTATGCGAGCCAGTCTGCCGGGTTGCCACCAAACATGGGCAGCTCGTAAGCCTGCCTTGGCACCGGGCGTGGCCGAGCTATGCTTGCAATAGCGTCGGCCAACTGGTCGAAACGATTGTCCCTTGGCTTGCGCTCCGCGTCCTCGGGCTCGTGCCCCCAATTTACTCCCCCCCATGCTGCTGATGTCTGCGGACCAGCAACCTCACGAGTTGGCGCCGCCAACACTGAATCCGCAAACTGCACTGACACTGTGGGTGGTCGTCTTTCTTCACTGGGCACAAACCGTAGCACGGGCGCTGTCGTAGCGCAGGACACAACTTTCGTCGCCACCGCGGCACTTGGCGTCGCGGCGCGTGTAACATACGTCGCGGGCGCACCGGTATACGTAACGGGCGCGGTCGCGGGCGCTCCGCTGTACGAAGCGGGCGCCGACGCGGTCACTTGCACGTGCGCGTCACTGTGTGTAGGTACGGCGAGTGTGGACGGTACACGATACTCCGATGACTCTTGACGTCCATCTTCTTGTGGAGTCGTGTCCATCCACTGTTCAACACGTCGGGTTGTAGTCCCCTCCTCGTCCGTACCCGATGAGTTCTCAGCGTCAATTTCCGCTAAGTCGACCTCCAGCTTCTTCCTCACCAGCCCCTCTCTGAGGCGCACCAACTCCCTTTGTGCCTCGTACTCCGCCTTCCTCCTCAGGTACGTGGAGTGGCTCTGCCCGCTCCTGGATGAGGCGGCGACACTGGGCTCTTTCGACTCTCCCCTTCCACGGCCTCTTCGTGGCGTTACCTCTGGTGCTTTCACATTACGGTGATCTATTACTCGACCACCCACCAGAGGTATTGCCGGCGTGGGGAATGACGACGTCGTTGGTGCCATTGATGGTGAGGCGGGCGCCCTCTCACTGGGCACGCCCGAGTCCGACTCTAGGTGTCTTGTACTTGCCATTCTTCTCGACTTGCTTCTTGTCGTGACCGCACTATGCTCACTCATAATACTCAGTCACAACACACAATCCGGCGAACGAAGGACCAAATTGTTGACGATCCGCGCTCGAAGGACCAAATTGTTGACGATGCTTTTCGCGATAGGCGCGAGGGTTGAAGGATTTGTGTGTGACTGGCGTATTGTTGTCTCGCGACACTCACGTGTGATGAATTGAGCAAGTGGGTCAATCAATTGATACACAGATGAAATAAAAATGGTATATTGTTACATAAAATAAAAGGTAAAATGGTAAGAGTCAAATGAAGCACAGGTTTACACAGAATTACAGTTGAAACACAATATGAATTACTGCCCCAATAGTGGACAGTAACAACAGTCTGTACAAGGAGTGGTACAAGACACTTTAAACCGCCGTACAAGGTGTGGTACTAGGCGATAGGAGCGAAGCCAGAGGCCTACGAGCTCACTTGAGTCACTAACGCTGAGAGACTAATTTTGACTGCCAGGGGTGCCTATATATATTACCCAAATACTATGGGGCACGTAGTGCAGCAAATGCAGACCCGGACAGCCAATACATTTTGTTAATTCTACAAATTAACTTGAACATTAACTTTCGACCAATCACAGGCATTCCGACATTCTAACGATAACCAATCAGAGAAGTCTTACTTATCTCTTATGTAATGAACACCTGCATATTTACTTTTACATATTTACTGGTCTTACTAACAACAAAACTGACATTTATACATAATACAAAGTATGTATTCTAAGGACAAACTGAATCTACGTTATACTTTACTATTAGATTCTAAATTCACATTCTCACAAATCTACAAACTACAATAAAAACAAAGGAACTTTACATATGTATTTCAGTATGTACATAAAACAACATGGTGGACTCCGAAAACTTTCCACTGTCTGTAGCCAATCATGAGAAGCATGAATATGATCAACCAATCGCTGACTAGCCGAAATTTCTTACGACGGACTTTAACACAATTGGTCAATTTATAGCGCTGTGGCATGCACTACTTGCGCTATACAAAAAAGTTACCTCATAAACCTTGACATGGAACATATTTTTACCTTTATTCTTAGGATATTTAAAACATAATATTACGTAGTTAAAACATAATAAGACATACTTAGGACATAATAAGGCATACTTAGGACATAATAAAAACGAACTATGCTAGCTATATTTAGCTATGGTCAGAGTGATGGCGCCATTTTCAACACCGGGGTGATGGTGGATCCTCTACAGACCAATTTACATTACCTCATTTGTAAAAATCCATCCAGCCGTATAGGCCACAGGGCGAGGGTCACAGGATTGTTAGAAAGAGTGACCGCGGTCATGGAAAGCAAATGAAGGAAACATGGATCACAGGGGGGTATTAATCAGTAAGAGTTTGGCACTCTCACCCACTCCACCCAGAGCAGGAGAAGTCATACGAGGATTTTCCACCCTCAAAAGAAAAGCTACAGAGCGAACTCTCGAAAAACGTCATCTGTGGCTTGAGCTAAGCCTCACGCATGCATGTTGTCTGGTCCGGGGGTATATAAAATGAAAGAATGTTCTGCTGTGGCAAAGAACCTACTCGACTAACCTTTATTCGCACAACAAGCAACATAGCTGTTTCTAACCATTACGGGTTATAATAAAGCTAGTCTACAAAACTGGTAATTTCCATGGTGTTGCGAATCAGGTTACCAATGGAAGTTAGGGATTTTTCAAAAGAGGAATTTTGTAAAGTAGATTTTTTTGTAAGAACATCAATGATTTTGTACACAAGATAATTATACTGAGTTCAGATTTACCGACGTTACAGAGAGTATAGACAAACCGATATAGTGCTGACATTTTGACAAGTGCCACTAGTGAATATATCTAGTACCTACAAAAAATAGGATAAGCACGTAGGTAAAAGAGATATCTATCATTTGAAATACTGCGCTTCAAAATGTTTTGACGAGGCATAGACTATGATTTTCTTCTGCATACTAAAGACATATCCCAATTAGGATATTTTCAAATCTACACAAAGCCCGGACTAGAAACATAACTGCCTTTATAGTAGTACTTCAGAGGTGGTCCCATATAAATTTTATGGAAATTGATTCAGCACTTTTTGAAAAAAATTAACATAAAATATACGAGTATGTATACACTGATGACGTTTTGGTTGTCTCCAAATGTTCAAATTCCATGTTGTTGGTGTTATCTATTCGGGCATAACTTTAATATTTAGTTTTACTTCTGGTGTACAAAAACAATAAAAAAATAAAACTAAAAAGTGAAAAATATTTTTTTTTTTACAAAAAATACAACCGACTTCTAAAAATTGCAAAATAACTTTAATTTCAGAAGTTGGTGTCAAATAACGAAGAAACAAAAAAATATGGACACCGACTTCCGAAATTAAAGTTATTTTGCAATTTTTAGAAGACGGTTGTACTTTTAAAAAATGTTTTTTATCATTGATAGTCTCACGTTTGACCACTATCTCACCTGATGGTAAGCGAAGTTGTGGTCTAAAATGTAGCACGCTTGCTTAGAAGTAACCTATAATAACCTCGCCTTGTTGTATAATATCATTGAAGAACATAGAATGATTAAACAAGTAAAGTATCGAGATTTATGCGGGGTTTTTCGAGTGAAGTTCAGTAGCTGTTTTAATTATTCGCAAATTGATTCCTAGTGGATATTGTGATGTAAAATTGGTGTAGTTTTGTGTCTCAAGTGACTACGCAACTGGACAATATGTGGAATCATTGAAACAGACGCGATCTCGGTAAAATAAAGCTGAGAATTTTGTCGTAGTATTGACTACCTGAGCGAAGCTTGCCGAGAAGCCTGACTTGACTCATTTGCTGCCAAATACTGCAAAAACATTAGAAGTAACACATTCTGCATTGTAATGGGAAAAAAGTGACAGTATTCTGTAACTAAAACTAAATACTTTCTTTACTGACACTGGCTAAATGCACAAACCGTGCGAAGCCAAAATTAAAAAGAAAAACGAGTGTGCTTTACACCACACGGCTGAAGTAAAACTTGTTTAGCTCCATCTCTTCCGTTCGCCTCGCCCGATCACACTTTTCGTAACGCTCTCGTCACGCATTCACCAGCTTACTCCCCAAGTCAAGCGTGCGCCCTCTCAACTTCCATTCGCCTCGCCCGATCATAATTTTCGTAACGCTCTCGTCACGTATTCACCAGCTTACTCCCAAAGTCAAGCGTGCGTAAAGAAGTTTTATTAAAAAAAAAAGTAAAGTATCAATGTGTGAGAAACTCTCGAAGAAAGCGTAGGTGTTATTTGTATTTCTACATTTTACATTGTTGTAAAGGATCGTTAGTTATCTTAGCTTTACAGGACATTACACAACATGTTCGATTGTGTTACATTACAGTGCCTTCCCACACGATGTTCTTACCGCTAAAGATAGATTGATCCACCTATGTAACAATATTTCTAATAATAAGAGTTCAACAACCTGCTATGTGTTTTAAAACATATTTCAAATTCAGTTTTTGTTTGCTACAGGTGGAGAAGCAGTTCTTATCATAATTATATAAAGATCGCTGTAACATACATTACAGCGATCTTTAGTATAAACTTTGAGAAAGAGGTCAACCGTCGAACTTGGTTGGGCAGCGTTCGGGAAGCTGCCCTTCTCGTGTCACATTCCACAGTGTCTTAAGTTGGAAGTCTATGCCCAGTGCGTTTTGCCAGTATAGAGCACTAAAATGTAGTCGCTCACAGTATGCCTCATCAGAAGGCTTACTCGTAAAGTCACCCACGGCGAGTAATGGGTAGCTCGCCATCCGATCAGCACCAGGCTCGAGAGTCGACGGCGCGTAGTGTTGCACGCGCTCCTTAAAGAGTTGTCAGCAATAAAGACGGGGCCCGTCATGGCCGATGCCTGCTCAAGGGTTGAGGATAAATTCGAAACAGAGTTACCTTGCCCTTGGGCACTAAGGGCAGGAAGGAACAGGGGTGGGTTAAAGCCAGCAAGAGACACGCCCTCCCGCTCTACCCAGAGCGGGAGAAGTCATTGGATGATTTCCCACCCCACAAAAAAAAAACCAAAGGAGGGAGAGGGGGAGAGGGCTATGTCTAGAGTTTCGTTGCGTGATCGATTTAGGAATAAAAAAAGCCGCAGGAGAACCAAGGTTACCGACATAGCCAAACAATCGCCATTGCACATACAACTGAAGTGGCATTGGGCAGGCCACATTGCTTGCAGAGCAGATGGTCGATGGGGCCGGAAAGTTTTACTTTTAGACTGTTTATACCAATTTTTGAAATAACAAGTTAGCAAGCCAAAAATTATTTCCTAAAAACTTCAACACCCGTTTTCACCCATTTTGGGGGTAATTGTCGAAAAACTCGATAATACGTAATTCTAATTTTTAATTAAGATTATTTGTGCCGAGTTTTAACTTTATCGGTCCAAGCGTTAAGATTCTTCCATACAAACTTTAACACAATCTACACCCCCATTTGGAGGTAGTGTTGGAAAACTAATTATGTCGAATCTTTTTATTTACTTAGATACACGTTTCTACAAAGTTTCAAGTTTTTAAACTCAAGCAGTAAAATTTTTCATACAAACTTCGACCTCCTATTTCCCCCCTTTACGGGGAGAGTTTCCTAAAATCGTTTCTTAGCTTTTTTTTTTGTGGGGTGGGAAATCATCCAATGACTTCTCCCGCTCTGGGTGGAGCGGGAGGGCGTGTCAGACTCTTACTGATTAACCCCTCCCCCACCCCTGTTCCTCCCTGCTCTGAATGCCCAGGGGCGAGGTAACTCTTTCGAATTTATCCTCAACTCCCGGGCAGGCATCGGCCATGACGGGCCCCGTCCTGTTTACTGACAACTCTTTGAGGCGCGCGTGGAATACTACGCGCCGTCGACTCTCGGGCCTGGTGCTGATCGGACGGCGAGCTACCCATTACTCGCCGTCCGCAGGCCCGGGTATCGTTTCTTAGCTGAGATCTCCTACTCATAATCTACCTCTCTGCCATATTTCATCTTCTTAGGTCCAGTTGTTTTTAGATATCGTGATAATCAGTGAGTGAATGAATTGACCTTTCGCTTTTATATGTATAGGTAAATAGCAAAAGACCCAACACACTCCCCTGCGGTTCCTAACTTTTCAAATCAAATCAAATCAAATATTTATTTGCAACACATGGGGAAATACGATGGTACATATATTATGTTAGGGTAACATTTTATTTAAATAGTCTCCTTATGTTGACAATTACTGCTATGCAAAACTTAATACTAATATAGTAATCAATATAATTAAAACATAGGTTATTCATAGTTTACTTCGTCTGATCTAAATATCTCATCATGTTTATTAATTAGATTAAGTAATTCTATTAATTTTAGTTATTTGACGTCTATTATGTATCTTAATAAGATTGGAATAGGTCTAAAACATTACCCTATATACCATATGCTTCTAGTTTCTGTAAAAGTGTAGGATTGTGGACATAATCAAACGCTTGCGTCATTTCACAAAAAATGGCACATACTGGGTTTCGTTTATCTACATTATTAATGACATTATGTATAAAATTATTTTATTTTAGGTTAAGTCTAAGTGTTTTCTATTTTCTGAAATCCGTTTACATAGGATAGTTGTTTTTCTTTATGGATTGCAAGATTAGATGGCGTTTGCTCCTACCGTCTTCCAATTTGGTGAAAAGTGTGTTTCTGAATAAGATTGGGGTGAGATTTCAGTCAAACCAGATGCGTCTGAAAACCAATATTTTACATGCAATGCATGACTTAGCAACGGGCCGCGTGGGCGTTCACCTACTCGCTGGTCAGACCAGATTAAGGAGATAACGGGACGAACTATGACCACTGCCCTGAGAAGAGCCGAAGACGAGTGGCCTGGAAGCAGCTCGTCAGTGAATCCGTCAAAGCTTTCCAGGACGGGCACGACTTTCAGCAATGAAGAAAACGAACATGTAGTATTCGACACTTCTTTCATTAACTCTGTACTTCTTCTTCGTGATTAAATCTTCATTCTTCGACTTAAATAAAAACGACTTCTTTTTTTTTCTCACACCCTCAGTTTGAGCAACTACAAGTGGATGCAGTAACACAATATTATGTAAACAGACTGAAGTAACTGTCATCAAAGTATCATAAAAACTGTCTCCGAGACTTTATTTATGATTTTATCTGGGCAACTTCCGTCGTTAGAATTAATTTGTAAATAAAAGTTTTAATTAAAAACTCAAACTGTGTCCGAGATGCTTTGATCTTGTTTTAACACAATTTTCATTGCTTCAAGTCATTTGAATATTGTGTAATATTTATGTTGTCTTCATATATTTAGGGTTCTGAAAGTCCGAATGAAAGACGGAACCCTTATAGGATCGTGTGTCTGTCTGTCTGTCACACATGTAACGTAAATATTTGAATTTGGAATATGGGGATCATTTTTGAGAAATTAAAAAATAATGTTTTTCAAACAGAGTACTACTTATCAAATGAAGGCTTATTGTAAGGATTTCATATTGTTAGGTCATATATAATATTTAAGAGTGATTATATTTGTTAGCGTAGTTAAGACTCATTGGTGCACGTGCTACAGAACAAACAACTTACGTATCTCACCCCACTGCGACGCCCCACTACTAACGCTGTGCTTATAAGGCGTGCGCAGTGCGGGCGCAGGGCAGGTCCTGGCTGGAGGCTTTAATAAATTAGAGCCTTCACAGGCAAGCCCGGTTGAGCAGATGACAGCCTCAGAGGCTGAACTGCGAGTAGTCAATCACAAAAAAAAAGGGTGCAGGGCATTCGCTCGCTGGCGTTCGGGCAAGTCGGACGTGTTTTTTTGTTATTATTATTTTATTTTAAATTGATTAAAGTGGTTAAAGGTTAAACTATTTTGAGGTTAAAGTGTTTTTAAATAAGTATTTAATATTGAATTGTGTATTCCGTGTATTAGTTCGTTTAACTTATCAGACAGTGTTGCTGGGGAGTTTGTTCCACCACTTCTTCTCCTCAGCTAAAACACTAGGAAGTGGTGACAGGTCCGGTATTTTGGAGGACTGTCTTAATGTGATTCATAAATAAAAGTGAAGTTTCTGATTACGGTGCGTGTTTCATTTCCTGGCCAATAATATATATATTTTTTTCATAATTTAAAATATATAGTTTTAAAGTTATTTAAGAAAATAGATGAAAAATGACCATGCCCCCCTAACTCCGAAACCACCTGGCCTAAAATATAAGAAGTACATATATATAGTTTAAACCTAAAAAAATATGATTTGTTTGGAACCCTTTGCGCGCGAGTCCAATTCGCTCTTGGCCGGTTTTTTTCTTTTAGTTTATAACGGTTCTAGAACTTTCTCGTAAAGGTTAGGTTACTTCTTTCTACTATAGGGTCTTTTGGACCTATATCACCGGCACTGTGTGATGGCACCTGTTGCAGCTCAATTCTTCTTCTTCATCTTTTCTCAAATTTTGTCCGACCAGTATGTAGCCACCTGGATAGCTTTATTAGCTTCGTTTAAATCCTTCAAGGTGCATGCTGGGCAGGCAAGGAGGTGACGCATGTCCTGTGAAGGGGAGATACTGATGCCGATTCTGTTGTGCACAAACTAAACTTAATTTAGGCTGTTGCTATCTTATTCTCTTTAATAAAAAAAGAAAGAGACTGACGTAAATTAGAGCTGTCTTTAGATGAACTAATGTTTTCATACAAATTAAGGGTACATGTAAAAACATGTCGACTAAAAGCACGGTAAAACGCAAGGAGTAAACTAGTTTGACATTTTTAACTTAGTTCATAGCTATAGCCGTCCTTTTCACGCACTGCCTTTTAGTAAAATATAGCGATTCTCTTTTAGTTTAGTTATTGCATTTTGCACTGGCACTGAGTTTGGGATGGGTCAAGGTCATACCCCATTTTGTCAGATTATTTTACCAACCGGGGTCCATAATCGGTTAAGAGATTTCCAGATTGGCTACTGAAGTTCCTGTCCAGGCGGCAGATGTTCTGCCGGGGAGATGAAGTGTGGAGGGGTTGGACGTCTGTTCCTCCACAGTTTGCAGCTGACGCCTGGCCCGCAGTCTTCTGAGGAGGTCGTATATCTCAAGAAGCTTACTAATGATAAAATATAATTAAGTCCTAAGTAAAAGAGGGCGTTCCTATTACCAGCAACCGGGTACAAATCCCGACTCCGGGTGCTTCTGAGCATTTCCACATAGAAATACTCAATAACACTTGCCCCACTCCGGGAATAGAAACCGGAACTTCATGCTCAGCAGTAGCGCTTATGACCACCAGATCAAGGTGGTAAAACTAATCTCTTCTTATTCGTGTCGCTGGCAGGACAGTAGTAGACTAATATTCAGAGGTCGGAATTAGGTAGAGTTATTCATGTACAGTGAGGCCGCAAAAGTCCATAAGAACGCTAAAGATTACATTGCTACGAACCGAGCGAGCACGATACTTCCGTGCGTATGTGTGCACGTGTATGAGTGTCCACATTCCACAGATAACACACACTAAGTTACTGTCGTTGCACTGAGCTTAAAAACATCAATAGTATTTTTCTGTGCCATTGAATACGCATCACAGTCACCACAGAGTACATTATAATATGACAGTCACAGAGGCGACTTGTTCTTACCATTGCATTGATAAAATTCGCGCAAATTTGTCATGTGCTGGTAGCCGTATGAACTAAGTGTTGGATTCGCAAATAACGTAGCCCGAGTTCAAATCATGGTCGGTCCGTTGCAGTTATTTCTTACTTTGAAAATTCCCAATCTATATTAACATAGTTGAATTTGTATTTCTATGAAAAATACTATTGCATTTGTTGCACTAAATAGTTGCAAATTACGAATATGATCTATTAACCACAAGAAGAATCACATTCGTAATTTGCAATTATTTAGTTGTTACATCTTTTCGATGTTGTAAGGTAGAAATAAAAAGACGTGTTTAATAAAAATGTTTATTCTTTATATTTACAAATTAAACATTTATGAGAATTGTGACGTCGAATTGTTACCTAGACAAAAAAGTTATCTTGTAACCGTTATCTATGTTACGTGTAAGATTGTTTGTTAGAAGTATACCCACTTAGACCATTCATAATATGAATAACGTAACAATGAAAAGATATTAAAATTTTAATAAAATAAAATATAATTGTTTATATATATATTTTTTATTGTTTATAGTTATTTATTGAAAAGTGATATATGATTTAGACTTGGTAAACATTTTGTTTTTATGTAACATCACAATGAATGTATTGAGGTCATAGCTTAATTGTTCATTTTCTTGACGAAAAGAAGATTGAAACTAAACCTCAATTTCTGTTAAAAGAACTTTAGTTCTCACAAGATAATATATGCTATGATACAACTACAACCAAACGACAGTTCATTTCAATCAAGTTAAAACTCATGTCTACCTCGCAGAAATCTAATTCTTTATTTAGTTTTTTTTGTGATCTACCTTCCTAACTCTAAGAAATGTGTGAACAAGTTAAAGAATAATTTAATATATGTAATGCTAATCCATAACTTCCAATCGGGTAAGAACTTACAAAAAGTCAACAATTGCGTGGGATTTGAACTTGCGGCACACTGATTTGCGCTTCAATCTGTGTGCTCTATACCACTGGGCCATCTTGACTTATGCTAAGTTGATGAAATTGTGAATTTCAATCATTTGTTGGCGAAAACTTGAAAATCGTAAGTCAAACTAAACGTCAAACTAATACGTTGTGAGAATTCTTATCGACTTTTGCTGGCGTCTGTACTTGCATCGAAATGTTGATATTAATATGGATCTTCCCGGGATTTCTAATGGACAATCCCGTGTGACCAACAATATTACAAATAAATAATAATAAAAACCTCAGAGATAGACAGTCAAATAAAACAAAGATAATCAACATAAAATTTTTATTAGTATTTACATTAATTCACAATACAAATTATTAATAGTCTTAAACAAATTCTCATACTTATACCTCGCCTTTTTATATATAAGAAAATATTTTTGCTTCTAGCCTAGACACGGTGAGGGTTTGCTTATTCAAACGGCCAATCAGAATAATTTTCCTTGTCCGATTCATTCAAAGTACCACTAAGATTTGAAGTGTTTGCTTCCGATATTACTGTATAATTTTTATTAGAAAAGCTAAGGCTTTTCAATATTTTCTGGCTTCAATTAATTTCTCCTAATATTTAAAATCCATTTGTACATTGAACAAGATCGCTCTACGTCTACTGAGGTGAGGTTAGCAAATTTATACACTTCCTCCTCCTCGTTATTAATGCAGGAAGAATTTTTTTCTGCTATATTTCTGATAGTGTCCAAATCAGGATTTCTATCCATGACTTTTTCCATTTTATCTTGTGAGCTCTCGCAACTTGCCCATTTCAAAGCTAATCTCACTGCATCCAATATTTCAAATGATTCCATTAGAAAAAGATCGGCTTTCTGAAATGCTGTCAAAGCAGTTGATATAATTGCAAAATTGTCGTAAATACGAGACATGTCATCCTTTTTTTTGTCATTATTATTAAAAATGTTTAAAGCATTCTCTATGGATTTTGCCCTTTTGACTATTCAGCACAGACAATACAGACTTAATTTCATCGAAATGCTTAGTATAATAGAATGCTGCATCAAGCCAAGTACCCCATCTAGTAACTACAAGTGCAGGAGGTAAAGTTAAATCCGGACACATTTATTTAAAGATTTTAATTCTTTTTGGTGCCTTTAAAAAAACTTTTGTCAAATTTGAAATTAAACTCAACATTAAGGTTCTTTTTTCTAATCTGCCCCGCGACAAGATTTAGAGAATGGGCTAAACATGTGAAATGAAACATTTTTGGAAAAGTTGATTATAACATTCTACCAGCTGATATCATGTATGCCGCACTGTCTGTACATAACATTCTAACATTATCTACTTTGCTCTCAAATGAACTTCCCTATATATTTTTTATACATATTTTTTAAAGAAGCTTAAACAAATTGTGATATAGTTGTTCCATTTACAGTATCAAGCATTTTACATACCACTAAGTAAGGCCGATGGCACCTGCTAGGTTCTAATGGTCTCACCAACAAATGTACGACAGCTCTTCCTAAGAAAGCCGTAGTTTCGTCTACTGAAAGCCATAGTTTTTATCTACAATCTTACTTTGCATCTCTTGTTCTTTGTTTTTATAAAGCTGATCCAGGTAAACTTTTCTCAGTATAGATTCACTAGGTAGTTTAATATTTTTGCAACTGAAACACATGTACCTTTGAAAAAAAAAAATTAAGTGCATTGTTGCATAGTTGAGACCATGGTATGTTACAAAGAATCATAAATTCTATTAAGTCGAAGTAAAATTTTAAAGGAGTGTGGTGTTCTTTCTTCATACCTTTATGTACTGCTCCTTCTACATGTCTTTAAACGTTACTCCGACGAGTTGCACTCAAATATGCTTCGCATTTAGAGCAGTAAATTAATCCACTTGCATGGTCGTAAAGAAGCTCCGGATTATCTTTGATCTTGTTGACGTGGCCTCTTTGATTAAACTCTGCGCCATGGTAATAATTTTAATCAAAGGATTAATCTGGAGCAAAAAATTGTGAATCTTAGAAAACCGTAACAGTGTGTTTGTAAGTATGAGAGAGATAGGGCACAACAGTTGCGTAGTTTAAAAGATCTAAGTGTGCATACACTCATTCAGAGGGACAGACGGACTAATTTAAAGAAAATTAAATAAAAAATGAACAAGAAACTTACCAAGTATCAACTTCAAATATCCAATCATCCAATACAGTAACGCCAAATCAAAGTCCGTTAATGCGTGCCGAAATAGTCGTATTAAGTAGAGTCCAGAATCCAATAAACAAGTCAGGGTCAAACAGGATTCACCACACAAAACACAACAGGAAACAAGCGAGCGCATTCCACGAACCGAGGTAAGTGAATGAGCTGTGTGAATGAGTTAACCGATTATTGCTAATAGAAAGTTTGAATGCGGTAGAAAGAGACAAAATCTAGTACATTTCGTTAAGCGTGGAGTGTTCCGCATTTCAGCTATTGTTTTCTTTGGTTCTCACAAGCTATGTTGTGTGAACTACAAATGTGGCAACATCGCGCGTGTGCGCATTGAAATTTTGCAACTTCGGACATCCGATGTCGTTGATGTAAACTAGGCAACGTCGCGCGTGCAGTGGTTTAAATTGTATAAAAGTAAATATCTTTATTATTATAAATCACGGGATTTTTCTGCTCTTTAAAATTAATCTCGGGATTTGAGGCATATCCACTTTATTCTTTCGCTGTATAAAATCAGTGTCAGTATATAAATAACTCTACCTAATTCCAACCTCTGCTAATAACTAGTAAACTAGTGGTACTCGCTTACATTTTTCATTAACTAAGGTCCACCAATCCATTTGCCAAACATTTGGGCCATTTAGCATTACAAACATTTGTTGTCCTAGTGGTTTCCAAGAAGACCAAAGTTTGTCTTGGAATATACAGGTGCCTGATATGATAATAAAGATAAAATTCTTAGTATTATGAATATCTTATTTTCCAGTTGATTTAATGTCTTGAAAAATAAGAAAGCTTTGAGTAAGTAGATAGATCACTGAAGCATATTCAATTGTTACGTACTTCTCCCGAAACTTACGATGTTTTTCTTAGAATCAATCATAAAGTTTGACGTTTTATAGAAGTTATCGTTTATATAAAACTATTCTTTCGCTTTGAGTTTTATAATAATAATCTGTGGCCGGGCTGTGAAATTGACTGACGGAATTTTTTTTCTCGCCGATATTTTATTTCATTCTGTAAACAATATACCACACAAAATGTCCAATAACGGAAAAAGAACCAGGAAAAAATAAGAATACACCGCCACAAATAACCTCAATTTGAAAAACAGGTTTATAAACAACATGGCGATGAAAAGATAACGCACCGAAAATGCTAGTCAGCATTTTCAAAATGCTGACTAGAAGCCGGGCACTTCAGCAAAATGCACAAACAACATCTTCGGGTTCGTCGCTCAGCTCCGCGTCGCGGACCTCCTTTTTTTTTTTTTTTTGTTGCTGGGTGGAAAATCCTCATGGATGTCCTTCGCCTGGGGCAGGCGAAGGGGTCTGTCAGACTCTTACTGACTAAAAACCACCCCGGTGTTCCTTCCCACACTTGGATCGGGGATCGTGAGAACTAGCACGACTTCCATGATTCCCGGCTAGGGCCACCTCTGGCCCGCGGGGTGAGTGAGGTGTCCTCCCCCCGCGACATCTAATAGGGGCGCGCGTGGAACACTACGCACTGCCGCCTCAGGTCCTGCTGGATGGGGGGCGGCGGACGACCCCGAGTCCACCGTCCCTCCGGACCTGTTTAGGGGGGCTGGAAGAGGGCATTGTCCGCCCTTCGCCGACGCCTGGCACGCTTGCTGCGGATCGGGAGAGTGGCCACGGCCCCCTCTCCCTCTCCGCAGCCTTCTTCTGCGAAATTATGGCTTCACAGAAGGATCACTGCATCCCACGACTCGACGCTCCCGACCATCGAACGTGCAACGGCCGGCAGCAACAGGTCGGGGCCCACTTCGGATACGAGGGCACGGCGCTGCTCCTCCCATGCGGCACACTGCCAGTGTGTGCTGCGCCGTGTCTTCCCGACAGTCGGTGCAGTGATGGCACCGAGCGTCCGGCTCCCTGTTTATGCGACACAGGTACTTCTGAGCACTGGTCGGATCGCGACGACAGTAGCGAGGCCGGCGGTAGGGCGCGAAAGCCTGTCCCGCCATTCCGCCACCATGACCTCGCGGAGCTGTGACCGACGCAGCTCGATCTCACGCTGCATCGGTTCACCACCCCGCGTCCGCACCTCCTCGCGCCACCGGTACAGTGAGGCGAGGACTCTCGCCTCCAAGTCCCAGGGTGGAGATCCGGCCAGTGCACAACCCGCCTCGTAGGAGATCGTGCGATATCCCCTGACAGCCCTGATGGCCATCGCCCTCTGCGGTCTTCGCAGTATTGCGATGCTGCCGGCCGTCAGGTCAGAAGCCCATACCGGGGCCCCGTACAGGGCCATGGATCGCACGATCCTTAAGTACAGCCGCCTACAGGCGGTGCTCGGGCCTCCCAGGTTGGGAAGCAGCGTCGCAAGCGCGCCCGCGGCGCCCATTAACCTGGGCGTCAGCCGCCGAAAGGAAGGACCAAAATTCCACCGGCTGTCGGGCACCAATCCCAGGTACTTCATGGTAGACTCGACAGCGATTTGGACACCCCCGACCACGATGTGCGATCCCGGCGGCAGCGCCCGTCGGGGGCCGTGAACGGCCATCCGGTCGACCGGGGGGGCGACCGGGGGGCGGGGGTGAACCGCAGCCGTCGCCAACAACGCTGCCTCCCTGTACGAGCTCCCCCGGGCCGACCAGTGTGTCATCCGCGTAACACATCAGGTCCACTCACGGTGGGAGCTCGTCCCTCAGCACCCAGTCGTAACCGATGTTCCACAGGGGTGGGCCTAGGACCGAGCCCTTGTGGAAGACCGCACGACATATCGCGACAGTCCTCACCGTCGCGTCCCCTGTAGGTGTAGGTGACACACCTTTCCGCCAAATAAGCCCCAACGATGCGGCGGAGGTAACGGGGCACCCTGTGGTACCTTAGTGCCTCCCGAATACAACTCCAGGGCAGGGTGTTGAAGGTGTTGGATATGTCCAAGGACACCGCCAGCATCACCCCGCCCCGGGAAACTGCTTCCTCCACCAGGACTCTTACTCGCATTATGGCGTCAATAGTAGAGCGCCCATGCCGAAAACCAAACTGACTTTCATCCAGATCCGGCCCCTCTCTGTACAAGTGGCTGACGAGGCGGGCAGCAATTATCCGCTCAAACAGCTTACCCACCTCGTCTGACAGCATTATGGGCCGGTATGCGGACGGCGAGTCTACTGGGCTGCCCCGCCTTCTTGAGCAGGACCAGACGACCTGTCTTCCACTGAGCGAGGAAGTGGCCCTGCTCAGGGCAAGCTAAGTAGAGTTCTCTCAGTTGGGGCTCCAGCTCTTTCAGAGCGAGGACGAGCGCGCGGCCGGGAACTCCATCCGGTCCCGGGGCAACGGTTTTGGCCCGGAGTCGCAACACGGCCGTCCTCAACCTCAGCCTTCTTCGCCGCTCGGTACACCTCATACCGCGCGGCTTCTTCTTCCGGAACCCGACGACGTCTCCTCCAGTATCGGGTGTACTGGCGTCTGACCTCCACGCAGGTCCTGCACATCTGCGCGATTTCCGTCTCGCAGCCGCCGGGACCTACGTCAACCGTGAGTCCAACGATTCCGGTCGCTGCAGTTGCGTCGAGCTCGAGCGACGAATATTTCTCTCCGCCGACGACACCACCACCTGCGCGTCGACGTGGAAGAGGCCGACCACCACTCAGCTTGGAACCTCGAGGCCCACCGGCCTCTGATAGGGTTCCCGCTGCCGGTGGAAGTGTGCAGCGCATGCGATGGACACAATCCATTAACGAAAACGTCATGCGCTCATACTGTGGGGCTTCAGAGGGGGGAATTAACCTGACTGCGTAGCGTGCGCGGATGCTCTCTCTGTTTCAGGTGCTTGAGCCAATTGTCAACGTTTCGACCCAACGACTGTCGGATCAGGTGCGGGTCGTCCAGCGTAACCGTATGCTGGATGACGCCGTACTTGATAGACTACGCCTCGAATCATGGAGTAGCCGTGTCTCACCTGCTTCGCCACCGGCCGCGGTGCAACTGCAACCCAGTGCCCCACCGCGACCTGACGACGTTGGTGAAGATGATGATGACGTGGCTATATCCGTGAGTACCCAGTGTAACGAACGATTGAGGAGCGCTTTGGAGGATGCGTTCCGAGAGCACCGCTCCACACCGCCTGGGCTTAGTACCTCGTTTGCCCATGCATAAGAAAAATAAGGCGCTGGTGTGTGCTCTAAATTCGCAGCTATCCCTAACAGCGACAGAGCTGCACGACAACCTGTACCAGCTTGGCAGTGCAGGATCGGGCGTCGTATCGGGGAGGCTAGAGCACTCATTGGCAAGCTTATCTGCTTCAGAGAGGGCAACACTCGCCCTAGGGTGATGCGTTTCGTGGGGCGGGTGTTCTCAGGGACTGATATAAATTCCCGAGATTATCTGACCCGCGTCACAGAGCGTATCGACTTCCTGAAGCAGAAGATCTATGCATGCAAAACCGTATTCGTCGGTACAAGCGGCGAGTGGAGCGGTACACTCAGAATCGCACATTCCAAAGCAACGAAAGGTGGGTTTATAGGGCTTGGGAGTGACCGGACCAAGGTGCGTCTGTTATGCACCTACCTGATAATGATAGGCACACCGAGGGTGATTGGACTCGAGAGATTATAAAAAGGCCTATGACTCAGTGCCACATACATGGCTTATGAGGGTGCTGGAGCTGTACAAAGTGGATGCTACTTTGCGCACCTTCCTGATGTCGTATATGGGGCAGTGGAGGACGGTCCTTCACTATCCAGGATGTCGACAGATCCAGGAGAACAGCAAACCGATAAGGATCGAGCGAGGCATATTTCAGGGTGACAGTCTGAGTCCACTGTGGTTTTGTCTGGCCCTAAACCCTCTCAGTACTCTACTGGAGGGTTCGGGCCAAGGTTTGAGAAGAGGTGGTCAGGTCTTATCACACCTCCTTTACACGGATGATCTTGCCCCCAACAACTTGCAACTGATGATAACAGAAACCTTCAGTAGCGCTATCAGCATGGAATTTGGTGTGGACAAATGTGTATGTGAAGCGAGGGGAGATTATGGAATCCGTGGGGACTCAACTCTCGGATTCCATACACTTTAGATCCCTCTAGTCAACCGAAACTTACAAGTATTTGGGTATGTCGGAAGCGTTAGGCATCAATACTGCTGACGTGAAACAGTCGTTGAGAGAGCGCTTCTTTGGCCGCCTGAAAAAAGTACTGAATAGTCTTTTATCAGGCGGGAACAAGGTGCGCGCCTTCAACTGTTGAGTCATGCTGGTATTGATGTACTCCTTCGGCATACTCAAATGGACTCAGATGGAACTTGACGCCCTGGATAGGAGGGTCCGCACACTGCTGACTGCAAATCGGATGCATCACCCACGATCATCGGTGATGAGGCGGAGGAGTATATCGCGTGGAAATGTGGGGGTCGTGGCTTCTTAAATGCTCAGACCCTACACAACCGCGAGGTATGCAGCCTTAGGGAATACTTCCTTAAAGCTGACGTGGGTATGTATCGAGATGTGGTCGCTGTGGACAAGGGCCTCACCAAGTTCTCCTTGGCAAACGAGAACTGGCGCAAACCTATAATACTGGATACTAATGATCGCAGGGAAGTATGGCAGAGCAAGGAGCTTCACGGGCGCTTTTACCGGGTCCTACATGGGCCCGATGTAGATCTCTTAGCGTCCGTATCCTGGCTGCGCTTTGGTGACCTCTTCGGGGAAACCGAAGGTTTTATCTGTGCGATTATGGACGAAGTTATGATGACGAATAACTACCGGAAATATATTGTGAAGGACGGTATGGCTGACATCTGTCGGGCATGCCACCGGCCCGGGTAATCAATCCGACACATTATTTTTTTTGTCTAGCTAACGGAGGCTATTTGCATAGACACAACCTTGTTGCCAGGATTATCCACCAGCAACTTGCTCTTAAATACAATTTTGTGGAATCGGCAGTACCGTACTATAGGTATGTGCTCGACCCAGTTCTCGAAAATGGCAATATCACGTTATACTGGAATCGATCTATCATCACTGACAGGACTATTGTTGCCAATAAGAGAAAGTCATTAACAATAGATTAACTAAATTCCTTTCAAAATTTAACATTTTAGCCAATAGCCTATTCGGGTTCAGAACTGGTAAATCTACTGATGACGCTGTGTTGGAACTTACAGACATCATTATTAATAATTTCGAAAGTAAGCATGTAACTTTAGCTATCTTTCTTGACTTATCTGAAGCCTTCGACACTGTCTCTGTCCCGATTCTCCTCTCAAAACTGGATGGCGTTGGTATCCGTGGTACCGCTCTAGATATCTTCAGAAGTTATCTGACCGGTCGTGGACAGTACGTAAAAGTCGATAACCACACAAGCAAGAAGGAGATGGTGGAATTTGGGGTACCGCAGGGCAGCATGCTCGGGCCGAGTCTCTTCTTAATCTATGTCAATGAGCTGTGTCGGCTATCGCTCCCAAACTGCAAAATAGTTACTTACGCAGACGACACAGCCCTCATAGTTCATGGCCATGATTGGAGTGAGACCCACTTAAATGCTGAGCTAGCCCTAAGTGTAGTGATAAAATGGTTAGCCGCTAATCCTCTAACCTTGAACGTCGATAAAACGAAATTTATTTGTTTCTCCATAAACAAGTCAGGTTAATGCCTATTGCCCTTCATGCTCACAGTTGTCTTGACCCAGAAGTCGCCACAAACTGCGGTTGCTCTCAGCTAGAAAGGACCCAGTCGAATAAATACCTTGGCGTGACAGTTGATTGACATCTTAAATGGGATCAACACATTGACTCGGTAGTGGCCCGCCTAAGAAAACTATTATATATTTTCAAGAAACTCAGAGGTTTAGCGGATTTTAAAACCCTAATTAATGTATATTTTGCCCTTGCTCAGTCACTGTTGGGATACTGCGTGACGGTCTGGGGTGGGGCTCACAAAACAAAGATGATACGTATCGAAAGAGCTCAGAGCGTAGTTTTGAAAGTCCCTGCGAGAAAACCATTCCGCTTTCCTACAATATCACTGTATTTTCTCAGCCAGGTTCTAACTGTCAGACAGTTATTTATTTCTCGAACGATGCTACGTAAGCATAACCAGCTAACCTATGAACCAGACAGATGTGCTAGCATTCGCCGTTCTGACCGGGTTTGCGATATAATGAAGCGTACAACTGTAGCTAAACGTAGCCATTTTGCCTACTTAAGCTCAAAATTATATAACAGAATCAATAAAGTTTTGAGTATTTATTCTGTTACCAACAATGAATGCAAGAAAAAACTCGACTTATGGTTAAAATCGCTTTCCTACGATGCAACGGAAAAACTTGTGGAAATTTAACACACGACATAACATGAAAAACACATACATACATTCACTCTCTCACTCACTCATCACTAGGTACTCACACACACGGCACTTATAGTATTTTAATATTTTATTATTTATTTCCTATAATATTTTGTTAAAATTACTTGTTACTTATTGCATTAGTCTGGAACAATCATTCTTCTCTTAAGGTGTCGGGCGTTGATGGCTGCGCCACAGTTTTTAACTTTTGCAGCTACCATCGTTTTACATTGTTTTTTATCTGTCTGTATTTGTTGTTTTGTTCCTAATAAACGATTATTATTATTTAAAAAAAAAAGTAATAAGCCTGATATAGTGGTGATAGATCGATTAGCGCGTCGCACAATGATTGTTGATATAGCTGTCCCTCATGACGAGAACCTCGTGAAAGCAATCTAGCTCGCGAGGTTGTCGACATGTGGGAGGTGGAGACAGCAGTCATTGTGCCGATAGTCGTGACGGCCAATGGTTTAATAGCCAAGAGCCTCGACGAACACCTAAGGAGGCTCTCGTTGGACAGCTGGATCAAGGGCTTGATCCAGAAGGCAGTACCCCTTGACAGGGCGCGCATAGTTAGGAAGTTCCTCGCTCAGGAGCCCTGACCCCACCTCGTGAAAGCAATCTAGCTCGCGAGGTTGTCGACATGTGGGAGGTGGAGACAGCAGTCATTGTGCCGATAGTCGTGACGGCAAATGGTTTAATAGCCAAGAGCCTCGACGAACACCTAAGGAGGCTCTCGTTGGACAGCTGGATCAAGGGCTTGATCCAGAAGGCAGTACCCCTTGACACGGCGCGCATAGTTAGGAGGTTCCTCGCTCAGGAGCCCTGACCCCCGGTAGCTTGGACCCTATCCCGATACCGGTGGGATACTATTTTTTATGTTTTTAAATGTTTTTATATTTTAATATTTAAAAATGGAAATTGTAGGATAAAACATAGAAATAAATGGAATAATAATAATAATTCTTTATTTTCAGGCATGTAGGGCCCATAGATTAAATACACAACATAAGTTACCTTAAAAAGTAATAAACTTATACATAATATTGATGAAAACATAAAATCTTATCTATACAACTACGTTAGGTCGGCGACGTATTGCGCTAAGTCGTGGTGTCATATAGCTGTCCACGAAAACGCCGAAACACGACACCCGTCGGCCAAAATTCCTACTTCAAGAAAGTCTCTAGATGGTGAGTCGGTACCCGCACCGCAAAAGATTTGAAGTTAATCTTGTGGCGCGACTCCAACCTTTCGACTCTCAGGGTGAACTTGGTCTTCATCTTGATATACTCCACGACCTCCTCTACCTTCGTGGAGTGATGCAGACGTGACACGTACAGCTGCGTCGATGGAATAGCAGGATGCAGCATAAAGTTCGGGCCTGTCAATGCGGTACCGCACTGATTGCGAGAAGCAGGCTTCTTCTTCTTCACCACTCGAATGAAGCCTTCTTCATCGGCCTGTCCTTGACTTGTTACCGCAGGTAAAGAGCTTCGAACGTGATCGGAGGGCCTCCGATCACTCCAAGCTGAGCACCTCTCGCTTGCTTTGGTTCCTGCTGTTTTTTTTTGCAGGAGTAGCAATAACGGCCGCTGAGTAAGCACGTGACGTGACACCTGACTTTCGTTGGCGCCTCAATAATAGGGGACGCGGGGAGGGCGGGGCGCGCTTGTTTTAGTGAATTATATAACTGAATAGTGAAGGCTGCTGTATTGGATTCGGTCTTAGCAAATTGGAAGAAATGTAAGTTTAATATGAATAGTCTTATTACACTTAGTTTAGCTTATTTGTGTGATAAGTTACACTAAAGCATAGACTTTAGTGTAACTTATTCTATACTAGCACTTCGCCCGCGACTTCGTCCTGTGAATTTCAAAAATTTATAGCCTATGACACTCACAAATAATGTGGCTTTATATTAGTAAAAGAATTTTCAAAATCGGTTTAGTAGATCCAGAGGTACAGAGGATCCCTACAACCTCACAAACACACAAACTTTACCTCTTTATAATATAGTATATGTTGGGGTTTTTCTCGTCGTTGACGGATACCCCGGTAGTTGTTGTAGGTAGTTGTTAGTTCACACCAAACCACTGTTAAGTTTAATAGTTTATTTAGGGAAACGGTGAAAAGTTATGTTTGTTTAGTAATCTGAGCCGCACTTAATGTTACGAGTATATTATTATTGATCGAGCCGCACATGAGCGCGGGACGGAGTTTTAGTTACGACTGAATTGAGTAATTATTTAATAAGGTACGAATAAACGTACTTTTGCTGTATGAGCATTATTGGCTCGTACATGCTCCCGAGGGAAAGATATGCATATGTACTCAGATCACCAAACTTGCGTTACAAGTTAAGTAGGTATAAATGTATAAAACTAATAAAAGCAATCAAAACAATAAGCAAGAAATAATTATTCATAGTTTAAATCTAAATAATTAATCATAGTTTGAATCTTGTTCCAATGGCTGATTGCGGCGGATGGTAGTCCTGTGAATGTCCACCTCGTATTTTAGCGTAGGAAGGAATCTCCTTTAGCTCTATATCTTCTGTCCTCTCTCGAGTCTTATTCGTATTGTTAGAGGTATTGCTCTTCTTACGCGCCTGCAGATATCTTCTTATTTGCCAAACTAGTACAGCGGCGACGATTCCTCCCACCAGCAAAGTGGTCATAGCGTAGTTGCCGATGTCGTGGACGCTTATGTCGTTAGGTAGGCTCTTTCGTTCCTTTTGTTTTGGTTGTCGTGCTCAGTTTCTGGACTCACCGTTTGTGAATCAGTGCTGCCGCATGCCTCGTTTATCGGTAGCGGGGCTAATTTAGTTATAGGTCTTTTTAGTATCCCATTTTGTGTCTTGAGCGTGACTACTCGTACCAAGTTATCGCTGCCTGGGTGAAGTTCCACTACGCGTCCCATAGCCCATCTGCTTGGGGGTAGATTGCTTTCTCTCACGAGAACTAGTTGCCCCTTCTGTATATTTTCTTTTGTTTGTTGCCATTTGTTTCGGTTTTGTAATGAATGAAGGTATTCTTTCGACCAGCGATCCCAATAGTGTCGACGCATGAGCTCAATGAGTTTCCAGTTGTTTCTGATGTCTATAGTTTTCGTTTCTTCAGTTTCATTGAGTGGTAGTGTTAGTGTTGGACAGCCCGTGAGAAAATGACTAGGGCTGAGGTATTCCAGATCTTCCACATCCTCCGATAATGGACACAACGGTCTGCTGTTCATGCACGCTTCGATTTGTGTTAGGAGCGTTGCAAATTGTTCGTATGTAAGCTTCTGTTGTCCGATAACCCGTTTCAGGTGTGCTTTCATGGAACGTACAGCAGCTTCCCATAAGCCTCCCGCTGATGGCCAGGATGGAGCGTTGAAGTGCCACTCGATTTGAAGGTCGTTGATCTCTTTAAAGAACTCTGGAGATAGCATTGTTTTAAATAGTTGGAACTCTTCTTTTAAAACTCTTGCTGCTCCAACGAAGTTGGTTCTTTTATCAGAGTAGATATGATTTGGGGTGCCTCTTCTGGCGCACATTCGTTTTAGTGCTGCGATAAAGGTTTGCGTTGATAGGTCCGAAACAAGTTCGATATGTACTGCTTTTGTGCACATACATATGAATATGGCTATGTAGCCTTTGCAGGTTTTTATCCCGCGGCAATTGTTAATCTTTACGTCCACATGGCCTGTAAAATCGATGCCGGTGTGTGAAAATGGCCTCGATGGAGTGATCCTTTCTTTAGGAAGGTTTCCCATCAGCTGTTCAGTTCGGGTTGAAGCGTATCGACGGCATCGAATGCATTGTCGCAGTATTTTCTTGACGGTTCGATTGCCGCTGATAATCCAGTAATTGTTTCTAGTGTCAGCAAGCGTTAATCTTGCTCCACCGTGTAGGGTTCGTTGATGCGCCTTTTCAACAATTAGTTGGGTTAGTCTTCCCTCTCCTGGTACCAGTATGGGGTGTTTCATTTCCACTGGCAAGTTTGAGTGGTTTAAACGTCCTCCAACTCGTAAAATTCCATAAGAATCCAAAAATGGATTGAGTTTTAAAATGGTACTTCTGTTGAGAAGTTTTTCACCTTTGTTGAGAGAATTTATTTCGTTTTCGAAATAATCCCGCTGCACTGATTTGATAATTAAAAATAGTGCGTTATTTATTTCATTCAAGTTCAGTTCATGGCACTCAGTTGACCTTCTATTGTTTCGTAATGCATCAGCAAAACGTATCACCAAGGTGAGTATTCTTGTAATCCGATCTAAGTTGCTATGTCGCTCAAGTAATGAATCAATTAATTTGTTTTTAATCGCCGTGGGTTCCGCACTATTATTAGTCGTGTAACAGTTTGTTAGGAAGCCCTCGTTTGTGGTAAAAGTTTCTTTTGAGATAAGGACTTGTTTTTCTTGCTCCTTAAGCCATTTAGGGCCTTCCCACCACAGGGTAAAATCTACCAGTTTTTGCGGTGAGAGACCTCTTGTTGCACAGTCAGCTGGGTTTTCGTTCGTCTTCACGTAACCCCAGTTTATAGCAGGCACGATGTTTAATATGATTGTGGTTCTGTTGGTTACATACTTTTCATATTTAGTTTGACTTCCCTGAAGCCATGCTAGAACGACTTTAGAATCGGTCCAGCAGTTAATCCTTAGATCGTAATCTTCCAGGATCTTAGTTATCCTTTGTAGGAGCTTCGCTAGCAAAACTGCGGCGCATAATTCCAACCTCGGTATGGTAGTTTTCTTACTGATTGGTGCCACCTTAGTTTTTGCCGCGAGTAGAGTACTTTCGTAGGTGCCGGTGGGTGACGTAGTTCGGCTGTAGATAACGCAGGCGTAGGCTTTCTCGCTCGCGTCACAGAAGGCTTGCAATTCGATCGCCCTATTGTTTTCGTTTCGTATCCATCTTGGTAAACGTATGTATTTTATGTTTGACAGATCGGATTTAATTTGCATCCATTCCTTTTCTATGGAATCCGGTACATTTTCGTCCCAGCCAATGTTTTGACAGTTTTCACTCCATATTTTTTGGAAAAGCAGTTTTGCTTGTAGAGTAATTGGAGCCAACCAACCGAGCGGATCGTAGATCTTGCTTATTTCTGACAATAGCCTGCGTTTAGTGTATGGTGCATTTTTGTTGTTGCTAGGCGCTTCGCTAATAAAATGGAATGTGTCGCTTGCGTCATTCCATGCGAGTCCAAGTGTTTTGCTGAACTCTTGTTGCTTGAAGTTAAATTCAGTATTATTATTCTTCTCTATCCTCTGTAGTTCTTTGAGAATAGATGGTTCGTTCGTGGACCATTTCCGTAAAACAAAACCACCTTTCTTCAGTAGTTCGCTTAGCTCCTTTTGGAGTAGCTTTGTTGATTCTATGGTATGGTGGCCCGTGATGGCGTCATCCATATAGAATTCGTTAAGTAGCGCCTTTTGGGCCAGAGGGAAAGCGTTGCCTTCATCTTTGGCCAGCTGTTGGAGAGTACGCATAGCTAAGAATGGTGCAACTTTGGTCCCGTATGTAAGGGTACACAGCTGCATATCTCTCAGTGGTTCTCTCTTAGAGTCTCTCCAAATAATTTTTTGAAGACATTGTTGATCTTGATGAACAAGGATTTGGCGGTACATTTTTTCAATGTCTGCCGTTAGAACATATTTATAACTCCGCCATTTTATGATGAGGGATAGAATGTCTTTTTGAAGATTAGGCCCTTTTCCCATCAAATCGTTTAGGCTGTACCCAGAGTCTGTTTTCATTGATGCGTTAAAAACAGCTCGTAGTTTGGTTGTTGTTGAGCACTCTCTTGCTACGCCGTGGTGTGGTAAGTAGGCTTGTACTCGACTTTCTGATTCTGTAACTGGTTTCATGTGACCTAATTCGATGTATTCTCGGATGAATTCTTTGTATAGTATAGCGAAATGTTCTTGTCTTGCCATTTTCTTTTCTAAATGTAGGAATTGTGCTGTAGCTTGAGGTTTCGAGTTACCAAGGTTTTGCTCATAGTTAGCGTTCATGGGCATTTTCACCACATAACGCCCGTTACTCAATCTTTCTGTTGTTTCTGTGTAATATTTTTCACAGAATTCATCTTCCGTTGTAGTTTCGGTTTCTGAAGGGATGTCTTCTATTTCCCAAAATTTTGTTAGGTTTTCTAGTTCTGTTAGAGTAACTAGACAGTTAAACTGCTTTGTAGCACCGCACAGTATCCAGCCCAACTTTGTGTTTTGCGCTACTGGCGAGTCATTGTTATGCTTGATTATTCCTCCTAAGATCACCTCAGAGTAAACATCAGCTCCAAGCAGTAGATCGATGGGTCCAGAGATGTTGTAGTCTGGATCAGCCAACTTGATGTTATGAAGGTGCGGCCAGTTGTCTGTGTTGATCGTCGAGTTAGGCAGATTGTTGATGAGTCTATTCATCACTAACGCTTCGGTTTGGAATGTATAGTCAGAATGGAAAGACTTGCATTCTAATTTTATCATTCCTTTACTCTTGCCCATTATAGTGCCAACGCCAGTGACCGCAGCGTTCATTTTGTTTCGGGGTAAGTTCAACCGTTGAGCAGCATTTTCTGTGACCAAAGTTACTTGAGACCCTTGATCCAGTAACCCCCGAAGGACGACGTAATCTCCTTCCTTGTTCTTGACCCTTAGTTGAAGAGTTGTTAAGAGTATCTCTTGTTCACCGTTAATGTGGTTAGAGGTTCGCTCAGCCACCGTTGATGGCTTTGATTGTTGCCGTTTCAGATAATTATCATCATGGAGAAGAGAGTGATGTTTGAAGTTACACGTGCGGCATGTTTTCGTTGAATTGCATTTATTGCCTCCGTGGCTAAACAAACAATTTTTGCACAAGTGCATGTTACTTGTTGTTTGATTTCGCGTTGCGACATCCATGTTCAAAAATGTCGAACACTGTCTCAGCGTGTGTTCGTTTTTGCAGAGTGGACATTTCCTCAGCGTTGCATGGAAGGTTTTTGTCCACTTTTCTGTGTCTTTAAAGTTCGTTGATTTGTTGTTGTTATAACTTTTATGTTGGTTATTCGTTGAATAATTTGTTTTCCCGCCGTTCCTTTTGGTACGGGATGTTTCCAGCGTTATGAACTGTAGTTCTAGAAACTCCATAAACTCCTCTAAGTCTGGAAGCTCTCTTGAATGTTTCATGGTTTTGATGTAGTCACCGTAAGTGACGTCATCCAGTTTGGAGGATAGTAAGTACACGATAAGTGGACCCCAAACTGGAATATTGATGTCAATGTTTTCTAGGCCATTTAAACACTCTTTCGTTATGTCATACAGCTTCTTCATGTTGTTTGAGTTCGGTTTTTCGATAGATGATTGATTTAGCAGTGTGTCCATGTATGAGGTGAAAAGTAATCGCTTGTTGTCGTAGCGGTGCTGAATAATATCAAGGCACGAGTCATAATTCTCAGCACTCACAGGAAGGTGTTTGATTAACTTTTCCGCTTCACCTTTCAATTTAGATTTTAGGAACTGCATTTTCTGTGTTTTGTTCAGCGTTGGATTGTTGTGAATCATCTCAAAGAATAAATCCCTAAAAGAGATCCAATTGTTGAAACTTCCGTTGAACTCTGGTAATTCCATACGTGGTGTTGTTTTTTCGTAGTGGGATGTTTCAAAGATTTTTCTATGTAGCTCGTCCTTTAGGTTGTCGTAGACTTGCTCCCAATGGTCGTATTTTGCTTCATAGTCGTTGTCGTTCCCTTGCAATAAATAGCTTAGTTCCCAGTGAATCTTGTCGATGGATTCCCATTTAGATCGTAGTATGTTAACTTGATCTTGGAGTTGCCACTTCTCTTTCATGCAATTCAGGTTCGTTTTGGAGACCGCTCGCTTCAAGGCGTTGAAGTTACACATTTGATTACGTAACAGCGTTGATAGGTGCTTGTCCGTTTCATCTCCGATTTGTTGGTGTACTCCAGTTGTATCAAATTGCACTTTTCCGGGAGTTTCTAGTATTTTCGGTTCTGATATTCCCGAAAATCCAGGTTCGTTTATCAACTTGTTTCGTAGTTGATTCATTGATTGCATTGTTTCGTCAAACATGCTTCTTGTTATGGTGAAAATGTCCTGCTTAAAGTAGTCATGTGCCCTTTGTTTAGACTCATACTTCTTCAAAATTTCATGATTCGATCGAAATTCATCCCATATGGATTGTAAAGCTTCGATGCGCTTGTTAAGGTAGTCTATGTTTTTTCTACTTACAGGATCCTTTTTGTAGTTAGTTTGAAGAGTTTTGATTCTCTCGTAGCTGCTTTGCTGCTTAGTTATAAGTTCTATAAATTCAGGATAGTCTTCTGTCGACATTGTTGATACCTTATGGCTGCTAGTAGTTGGCGTGTTGGTAGTGTGTACTCACGAAGTTTTCAGAGCTGAAGTAACCGCAGTGGACGTTATCCCCGCTGATTATTTCTTGTTTGTAGCGGTAGACGTGATCTCCGCTGTAGTAACCGCCGTGGACGTTATCCTCGCCGATTGTTATTGATGAGTAGTTTGTAGCAGTAGACGTGATCTCTGCAGGTTCGTTAGTGGCAGGCACTCAGTGTAGCTCACCCTCCTTTACGTCATGTGCAATGTCTCAATGCTACTGGTTAGACCCGCTTGTGGGAAGCCAGCAGCACCGATTTGCTAACGTAACTGGGATATACCACGCTAAGCACTCTGCTGATGAGGAGACACGACGACTCACAAGATGATTTGCCGTGTCATCCGGCTCGAAGGACCAAAAGATGTTGGGGTTTTTCTCGTCGTTGACGGATACCCCGGTAGTTGTTGTAGGTAGTTGTTAGTTCACACCAAACCACTGTTAAGTTTAATAGTTTATTTAGGGAAACGGTGAAAAGTTATGTTTGTTTAGTAATCTGAGCCGCACTTAATGTTACGAGTATATTATTATTGATCGAGCCGCACATGAGCGCGGGACGGAGTTTTAGTTACGACTGAATTGAGTAATTATTTAATAAGGTACGAATAAACGTACTTTTGCTGTATGAGCATTATTGGCTCGTACAGTATAGATAATTACATTTGGCACATTAGGTAGAAGTCAACACATAATGGGGAGGAACTTTTCGACGCCATATTTTAGACTATTTAACCGACGAAAAAAAAGGAGGTTCTCAATTCGACCGTGTATATATATATATATATATATATATATATATATATTTAGTTATTCGTTAAAAAAAATATTTTTTGTTTAAGTGCATATATAGTTTTTGGTTTAGGGTTTTAAGTATATTTTTACAGCCAAGGAGGCCATTCTTTTAGGCACACCAGCAAATCTATTACCAAGTTATTCGGAAATATTAAGTAAATTTAGAAAACATAATTATTTATCTTGGAAGGAACATTTTAATGAGAGATCGAAGTCAAAAGGAATCTGGTATAAAAGTATACAGTGTGAGCCTCCTCCTATACCTTGGTTCTCTGGATCAAAACTGAGTCGCTTCCATATTGTCGCTGCGCATCGTTTACGGTCAGGACATATTCCATTTGACAATTTTGCTTACCTTATGCGAAAATCTGACTCCCCTAATTGTGAGATTTGTGGGAAAAAGGAAGACGTACAGCATGTGTTGGTGGAATGTGTCCGATACAATACTAAGAGAAACATGTTACTGAACTGTTTAAAATTGTCAACAATGGATATAGGAGTGTTTAACGGTATTCTAGCAAAGCCTAACTGTGAGGCAGCAAAGGTGTTGTATTCATTTATTATAAGAAATTAGAATTTTATTTATTTAAGATATGAGAATTAATTAGTAAGAAATTAGATTAAGTTTTTTGGTGGTTTTGTATTCGTAACTGTACGATGGGATTGGCATCGTTACAAAGTGCACGATAATCCTTTAAATAAATAAAGATTAAAAAAAAAGTATATTTTTGTTTCACGTAGATAAATGTAAATAATTTAACAAAGTTATTTTTTCATATTCTTTTAAGTAAGAAAATCATTAGGTACTTAGCCAAAACACCAAGATGTTAACAACGTCCTAACAAGCCTTTGTTTCGCTGCAGTGGTTCAGACCAGTGGTGGCCCAGTGGTAATGGCACGATTTTTACGTCGAGGGTAAAACCCATATAGGCGCTTTACTATGTGTATTTTATTTCATCACCACTGCTTTCAAAATGGTGATGGAAAATATCGTGAAGAAACTGGCATGTCCTAGAATAAAAAAATCGAAAACATGTGACATTTACCAATCTGCACTGGAGCCACGTGGTGGATAATAGTCCACTCCCTCTCGCAGAGAGGAGGCCTGTGTCCCAACAGTGGAACATTACAAAGCTGATTTTGCTTGTGTTTATAAGCTTTTGTCGACGGACCCAAGACAGAAAAAGCTATGCTGAGTTTCTATGCCGATTTTATTGCAAGGCATTGATAATTTCTATGATTGATTGTAAGAAACCATTTAACTTGTCTCCCGACCCAATGAAGTGTTACGAGACGAAGGAATACTAAAAAAATACCAGCCACGCGTGAGTTGGACTCGTATGCTCAAGAGTTCCGTACCAAAACATTTACTGTATGGATACTAATAACATTAAAAATTAAGCCGGGCTCCGTTAAATTTTTAATTTTATCCTTTTTATTATTTTTTGTTCTAGCGGCAACACACTGTAAGAAATTCAACTGTATACTTGTTAATAAGGTTCATGAGATACAGCCCACTGACAGACAGATGGACAGTCGGACAGCGGAGGTTGAGTAATTGTCTGTTGGTTACCCTCTAGTTACGTAACCCTAAAAAGTCAATTCTAAGAATGTTCACTAAACAGTCTTTTGAAGAAGGTTTGACAAACAGCCAATAAGAAAAAAATCATTGTATCTAGACCTTCCTCTACAACTAAAAGTCCTCAATACATCAAAGAATATTATTATCCATTCAACCGTACTTTCTTTCATAAGAAATATGTATAGATTCTGTCCATTTCTCCTGAAATCCGTATACTTGACGAGGGTCTGTATGTCTTGGCTCCATTTACGTCCATAGTTCACATAGTGGGCCATTTTTTATGACGTCTATAGGTCACGCTGGTGTAATGTTTCTACCTTTCTTAGAACGAGGAATGAAAGGGAAGGTTATGATTTCAAAGAAGTCGTGCAAAGGAGCATACCAACTGTCGTCAAATTATGTGTAAAATGGGCATAGATTCAGGGCTGAGAGTTAGACCAATCTGAAACACTAGCCTGTGGGACAAGGCGTTAGTGTGCATACTATCAAAGAAATAATGTTTGTAATCGGATCGGCTCCAGAGATCACCTCCTCCACGAAAACAAAGAATTTTATCTTTTAATATTACTTTAGATTTAATGTCGGTGAAGTGAAGAGCTCGTGGCTAAAGTAATTAGAGCTGCACGGGTTGATCCATCAGCTACGCCTGCCGGGGTTGGTCCATGAATGGGCGAACATCCTTGTATACCGAGACTCCTACGTGCCTCGGAAAGCACGTCAAGCCATTGTTCCCGGCTGTCAATCGTGTATCTTTGACAGTCGTTACGGGTTGTCAGAAGCCCGAAAGTCTGACAACCAGTCCTTACCAAGGGGTATCGTTTTAGCCAGTAACTGGGTTGTGGAGGTCAGATAGACAGTTGCCCCATGTAGGTAAAATACTGGTATTCAGCTGCATCTGGTTAGACTGGAAACCGACCCCAAGATAGTTGGGAAAAGGGTAGGCAGATGATGATTTAATGTCGGCGATAGTTTGTACTTTAAGATGATATCCAAAAGATGCATCAATTTGATTTAATATACTTACCAGAAACCGAAATTGTAAATGCATAGGTTCCCAATAATATTATGATTTTTAACCGACTATCCTATGTACCTACTTAATTTATGTAGGTAATAGTATTTTAGTTCAATCATAGACTTGAGACGTGGACAGTGCGTGAGTTGGAAAGGGGGCAGATAAATACTCTGGAGATGACGATATTCCGAGAACCAGCTCGGAATATCGTCGATGGATTTCCCATCCAACGTGTTCATACTCTAGGACCACGGTATTACGCAGCGTTTGTCTGCCGTAGTACCGTCACGCATCTATATTTTGGCGCACACATCTTTAGGCGGGATAACGACTCCATAGAGCGGCTGGTCGTACAGGGAAAAGTAGAGGGACCCAGATCGCGCGGCAGGTCACCTATGCGCTGGACTGACCTAGTAAAATCTGCAGCAGCAGGCCACGTATCTGACTGCGCCAAACAGTCAGTCAACAGGGAGAGATGACGCGAGATCGTGCGAAGAGCTGTGTCTGCCTCTACCACCGACGTGGACTCCTCTACGTGACCACGACCGCTCTGCCAAGAGCGACACGACAGAGAAGAAGAAGAAGCATCAAAACTCTTGAAAAGTGACTTGTTTGTAAGTATTTAGAAAAAAAAACTTATTGTTTAATTAATATAATTATATATGTCAAATTAATTGAGGCGGTGAGCGCAAGAGTATTGTACCATTTCCAGACACATAGCATTTTAAATTGGATCTGGAAATGACACCACTCTTGCGCTCACCGCCTCAATTAACCTCAAGTTTTACTGCGATCTTTCGTCGATGAGTTCCGAGAACTTAGTTCTTCGTGATAATTAGTTTATCGTGTTCTACACGCTTGTGTACCTAATTACCTAACCGATGACTTAAGAACTTAGTTGACTGGAAGTTTTCTGATTCGGGTTTTGTTCACACATCATATTACTAATACGTAAAGCTTATTAAATAGTTTATAATGTGATCTGATCAATAATAAAGTATATCAAATTTATATTTTTCTATTTTCCTACTAATATTATAAATGCGAAAATAACTCTGTCTGTCACGCTTTCACGCCTAAACCACTGAACCAATTTTAAAGAAATACACAGAGTTAGACTAGACCTTGGGAATGGACATTAGGCTACTTTTTATCCGGGTCTACGCGGGTAAAAGCGTGGGGCGCAGTTAGTTTCATAATAAATGCATAAAAGCTTATACATAGATTGCAGGAGAACCTATACGGAGTCTGAGGTTAAAAAGAAAAACTAATTTATGTACTTACTCCCGAACGAAGCTAGGGGGTTATGCTGTTCTGAGTAAAGCGAGGGTCTCAAGCTGCCCAAGACGAAGACAGGCTTTATCCCAGAGGAGCATATTCTACTTTTCACACCTTCTGTGAGACAATAAAAAGCCACGGTTCACTGAAAATCACCAGCACCAAAAACTGTCTTTTGTTTCACATTATTTTAAATCGCGCCCTTTTTTTTTTTTTTTGAGGTCTTCTTATGATGGCCAGTTCGATTTTCGAACAAACCTCTTTACAATGCCATATGGACATTTTTTACTAGAGTTTTCCACGAATTCGACGTTTCAAATTCAAATCACTTTACTCCCTAGGGAGTCTCATACATTCCTTTTTCAAAAAAAAAAAAATTGGGCAGTTTCATACAACTACCTCCTTTTGCTCTACTTTACGTTGAGATTGCATGATGTGTAATTGGACATTATCGAGCAGGTGGTGTGAAAAAAAAAAGTATGTACCAACCTATCTCTTTTACTTCTAAGATCTCTGCGTCTTCTATTTCTGTATGATTGAGACACATTGCTGCTGAAGGCCGTCTTTCTTAACCCTTTAGGTGAGAAGATTTATTTCTAGTTGTTTGTCTTCATAAGTGCATAGTACAGGTCGCAGGTTAATCCATTGATTTAAAGGGTTTTCTAGTACAAATTCGTGGAAATGTTTTGGCAGTTTATGCGAGCAATTGTAGCAGACAAGATAAGCCAATCAGTTGTTATTTCTTAAAGATAGCTGCGTTTGCGAAATATTAAACATTAAAGTGATATTTTTTGTTCGAGTCGAGCGTCCCCCTCACTAAAAGCTAAACTGTTGGCTTAAAAAATCTGACCATTAAAAACCGGCCAAGTGCGTATTGGATTTCGCACATTTAGGGTTCCGTACCAAATATTGGTATTTGTTAGTAAAATATACGTACCTTTATTATAATAATAATAATAATAATATTCCACAACTATCACACAACGCCATCTAGTCCCAAGCTAAGCAGAGCTTGTGTTATGGGTACTAGACAACTGATAAACATACTTATATATTTTTAAATACATACATATTATAGATAAATTACACCCAGACACAGAACAAATGATCGTGCTCATTACACAAACATTTGTCCTGGGTGGGAATCGAACCCACGACCTCCGGCATAGCAGTCAGGGTCACTAACCACTAGACCAACAGGCCAGTCAGATTTTTATCATCATTTTTATCATCATCATTATCATTATAATAAACATTATCACGGTATGAGTGGGAAATAAAAAAATCTGCGGAACAAAATTTTATGACAGACGACGGACAGACAGACAGACGGACAGACGGACAAACGGGCAGTCGGACAGCAATAGGGTTCTTTTTAGACGCTTCGTGTACGGAACCCTAAAAATCGTGATGGTAGTATAATATAATATGTAACGAACTTTGAAGGCAAACTATCACGACTAAGTTAACTGTGATAGTTTAAGAGTAATAGTCGCCCAATACATAAAATCCTTAGAAATAAAATACTTAGGTGAAGTTGTAACCTATTTATTATTTAAAACGGGTAGTAAACATGTAGAATTATGTTTCTTTTTTTTTCGTTTTTGGCTTAATCGTAAAACCGTGAACTCAATTAATATGTTCATAGTAATAAACATAAAACCCCCTTCTAAGCCCTCATGTTATAACGGACGACTACGGAACCCTACACTGCGTGGCCCGAAAGTTATTTCTCCGGGACTCGTCGAGCTTCATTGGCTCAGCGCTTTTCTAGTTGTCACCGCTGTTGATTCTGGCATTCAAGAATTACACTGGAATAGTGTAGCGGTCTCGTCCCTAAACCAAACTCGTGTAATATCAGACAGACCTTTCCTTCGTAATACATTGGATAAACCCACAAAAATTCTTTTTAAATGTCTGTGAAAGATTATAAAAAAAAATCTGCATTATAGAATTACTTTGTCACTTAGCTAACCATCAAAGGTAACCAACTAGAAGGTACTCCTAACATTTAGATACTCGTAACTCGTTACAAAGCCTTTCAAAATGCCACAGAATTTCATTCCAAAGAACATTAATAACAACAAATCAACAGTGTCAAAACAGATCAAACACAATTAACTGTTAAACACAAAGTTTGGCGGCTGTTCGATTTGTAACAAATATCGATATAAATCGACATTTGTTACAAAAGCTCGTCGGTTCGATTCACAGTCGACGTAGTTTCAATGTTATCGACGAGTGACATCCAAAATGGCCGCCTGTAAAAGCCGACCGAGTGTGAAGTGTTATTACTGTGTGCAATATAAGTGTTTGAATTGAACGTACTTCTGCGACAAATGGGGTTGAAGGTACTCAGCTGAGTCCAGTTAGACTGGAAGCCAACACCAATGTAGTTGGAGAAAGGATAGGCAGAAAGAGTTCATATGGACACATCAAGCACTGAGAGCGGCATAAGAATATTCACAACCTTCCCATGAAGGTCGGCAGAAACTACACAGTCACGTGCTACAATTCATCCAAACACTACTTCGTTAACATTTCTACGTCAGAACCAGTCGTACACGTGCACCGATCACGAGTATTACCTGACCTTTTAAAAGGACTCCACGAATAAGGTCATCGGATGTCCTTCTGAAACCACAAACCTCCCGGCGTTTCCATGTTCAGCAAGCCCGTGTAATCAAATTCCCGTGTAACCATTCTCTTAAAGTAAAATCCAACTAACGTGAAACAATGATGGAAGCTAAATTAAACTGTACTAAAAGGTAGGTATTTTAGTTAGTAGAACGAATCTTTTATAAAAAGATAATAATTGTCGGGCACTCTTCGTTGTTTTTTTTTTTGCAAACAGCGCCAACGGAATGAGAGAAATGAACAGATGGCCAGTGAGGTGAGAAGGGAACAGTGAATGGCATGGAGAAGCGTTTATTGTTATAAAAAAATTATAAATGATGTAAACACTTAGGGTTTCCATAGATCAACATAATGACTTCTCTCGCTATGGGTGGAGCGGGAGGGCGTGTCAGACTCTTACTGACTAAAACCCAACCCTGTTCCTTCCTGCCCTTAGTGCCCGGGGGCGAGGTAACTCTTTTCGAATTTATCCTCAACCCCCGGGCAGGCATCGGCCATGACGGGCCCCGTCTCTATTGCTGACAACTCTTTGAGGCGCGCGTAGAACACTACGCGCCGTCGACTCTCGGGCCTGCTGCTGATCGGACGGCGAGCTACCCATTACTCGCCGTCCGCAGGCCCGTATCTACGGTGGCTGGAGATCGTCTCGCGGCGCCGGAAGTTCCAGGCGTCTCCTGAGGCGGCTGCTGCTGAGAGCGTGAGGGCGACTCCGCTGTTGATACTCCCTCACGCGTCCCGCCTCCACCTTCGCGAGCATTACTGCTTCGCAGAAGGAGGAGGGGCTTCCCATTCCCTCTCGCTCCGTACCATGGCCTGAACCAGGGCAGGGCGGGAGAGGTCGCTGCCGCCTATCGCATCCACGAGGACACGGCGGGGCTCCGCCCAAGCGGGGCAGACCTCCACCGTATGCTCCACCGTGTCCTCGGGAATCCTACTTCCTATTATATCAAAATCAAAAGTCATTTATTCAAACTAGGCTGATAGCCAGCACTTTTTGAACGTCAAAGTTCTACATAGAGACAGTCCTCCAAAAACGCCCGCCAGTCACCACTTCCTAGTGTTTTAGCTGATGGCCATATAAGTAAGCGTATCTTCATACTTCGATTCCGCGAAAGTTTGGATAGATGAATGTATGAATGTTTGTTACTCATCACGTCAGAACGGCTGCATGGATCTGAATGAAATTTGGCACAGAGATAGATTACAGTCTGGTATAGCACATAAGCTTTTTATCCTGGAAATATGTTCCCTTGGGATAGTGTGTGACTTTCACGGCGCAACCGCTGGCAGAAGCTAGTGAGCATATGACTATGCTGATTATGCTTTATGCTATTTTGACTTAATTACAAACAATTCGATAAATAATTTAGTGCTAGCCTAGTAGATGACTGTGCATTAACTTTTCAAAGACACAGTTCGACCTCTTTTTTTAAGTAAAACAATAGATGAGTAATGTTATTATTATGTACACATACGTGCACTATTAAAGTTTGATGATTCACTTATGTCGTCGTGTATCAAATCTGATTACAGACCAATTTTCTAACTTCGATCGAGTTAAATTATGTAAATGTTTGAGTTATCGATAGAAAACTATTGAAAGAAAACCAATGATAACGTAGTGCAAAGTATTTTGTTTACAGAACTCATTTTATGATTTTTTTTACATATTTTTAATAATAATAATATAATAAACCATTTATTTCAGGCGACACAGGCTTATAGAAAATACCCAAACCTAAACATAAATAATTATTAAATATAAACAAAGCTTGTGTTAATAAATAAGGCTTAAGACTACATAGTCGCCTTATTTAATAAATAACACATAACACAAGTTTTGCTCAGACTAGTGCAAAGTGCTACTAACATTAGTAGCACTTCACTTTGCTGTAGTCTGACTTTGTGCTAACCTGTGGTACTTATCTAAGGTATATATTATAAAACATGTTAAGAAAAGTCTTCTCCCATGACGAGGGAGAAATAACAATTTGTTGCGGCGTGAATCCAGTAACTGCACCATTTGCGTGTATCTCGTCTTTTGCCACACGTTCTCCATGATGTGACCTTAGTGGTGTAGTGCAGGCGGGAGATGTATACCGGAGTGTCCGGCTTTGCGGCACGCAAGCTCACTTCGGGGTCCGTAGGAGCTTTGCCGCAGCGGTTCTTGTTAAGTCATGATCGGCGCTTTCTCCTTTGCACCGTCACGGAACCCTCATCATTGTCAGCCCTGTTCGGCACCTTTTCAGGCATAGGCTTTATAATTAGAGCGCGAAATCCTTTTGCAAGGGTTTTACTATTGCTAGGGCTGCAGACATGGGCAGCAGGACGGGACGAGAAGCTCGGGCGGCGCTGCGCGGAGGAGCTGCGGTGATGGGCGCAGGGCTGCGGGGTGCGAGGGCGGGGCGCACTGCCGGCTCAGCAATCGACGGATGCGCTGGTGACGAAACTGCTGAAGCGGAATCCGACGACGATATATCGAGGCCGGCTCCTCGACACGTGTTTACATTAAACGCATTGACAAGTGACCTAATTACCGTCATGCTATTGCGCAACTCGCTAACTTCTTTGCGCAATTTCGGCGATGGTGTTTTGGGATGCATCTAATTTCGTCAGCACGTCCGGGACACGGGCCTTCAGACAGACAATATCCTTCAGAAGACTCGTTACATCGACGTGGTCGAAGGTCACGGGTGGAAGCTTGTGTATCTCCTTCGCCACAAACGTCGTCACATCGTAAGGGTCAGTCTCCTTGACCAGCGTGATTATATCATGCAGACTTCTCTTAGTCCCGTCACGTCGGCGGGACACCATCTGATCGCGCTTGTTCAGCCCACTGAACAACACCAGCTTGGCTGCAGCTATGTCATCCTTACTGAAGTTCGCCATTTTTCCTCATTGCTTCGCATTTATTTTAGTTCAATCTGAGATTTGGTACCACCAAATGCATCAGATTGATTGAAAAGTGACTTGTTAGTATTTTTTTTTGTCCTTTTGTGCGGTCAGGTTTTTGGACACACGTCAAATTTTTATTGTCTGCTGATTGTGAGAAGCACAAGACCGCTTGTTGTGGCAGCACTTGGGGAAGGCCTATGTCCAGCAGTGAGCGTCTTTCAGCTGAAATGATGATGATACTATTGTTATATCAAATATTAATATTTCAATGGCTAAAACACCTGAGCTTTACAATTTTTTGTCCATCAATCTCCCTCTCTATGCATTTCCCTGTCCATTGTCAATAGTCGGTATTGGACATTAAAACAAGGGTATTCTGCCTTCCAGATGACAAGAACAATGGCCACCGCGAAGTCACTAGCAATATGATTTGAACGAGTCACTGACAACACTGCCATCCAACCAGGCAATGTTGTCTATTTCTGTCTTGGTGAAAAATAGACTTGCGAGGGCAAGTTCGTTATTAAATTTTTCTGTTATGTTGGACTTTGATGCGAATTCAGACCATTGGGCATATCTTTCCGCAAACTTATTGTGAATTTGACCGTGACTGATGTTTACGAATGGAACGGTTTTGTAAATGGATAGGTGGTGGGGCCGAAAAGATCTGGAGGGGCGACCGCCTACCGGTAAGCTGCTGTACCCATGGCCTGGTGAAGGCCACGGGCATCCGCTGAATGCCAAAACACAGGACCAATAAGAGAGCAACGTTTGAGGGAGGCCTATTTCCAGCTGTGGAAGTCTTTCAGCTGAAATGATGTTGATGATAAATTTGGGCTAAGATACACTTAATCTTATCGCTATTTCAGTGCCTTTATAGCTAAGTTACTGTTGCGTCATCATTATATTAACCTCTTTTCGTTCACTACTTATTACCTCTATAAAATAATCATAAGCTGCTAATCTAACCGGGTTTAGGGGACGTCGTAAAGTGGTGTCAAGGACTGGGAGATTGTGGGCATTTTAATAGTGTGCCTTTTACGTGTGCGCAATCATAATAGCTACTTGTAGGTTGTAGGCAGGTTGTAGCATATCAAAATCATACATATTTATTTATTTATTTACTCAAAACAAAGCATTGTCGTACACGTTAAAAATACAGTTTTACAAAATAAGTACTATTTCTACAAACGTGTGGGTTATAAAACCTGTGTTAAGGGTCCCCTAATGTATAAACGTATAGGTTACACAGTTATATTATTATTACTATTTCTTCAGTATAGTTGTTATAGTGAAGTCATTAGCAATACTGTTTTCAGTACTGATCAGTTTTTGGCAAAAGCCGCAGGAAGTGAATGAAAAAAGAAAAACAATCCGAAATCTTCATAGATTTCATAGACGTACTCGTAGTTCTTTTCCTTTTTTATATTTTTTTTGTACCATTTTAAAAAACAAAACTTTAAAAAAAATTATACGTTTTAAATGTAACATGATTTTGTTTATTATTCTTCATATGGCGCCGCTCACGTTTTTTATTACTCTTCATACTCGTATTTTATCTATGAAGCTTTCGGATTATTTTTCTTTTTCCATTCACATCCAGCAGCGTTTGCCAAAAACTGATACCACTTTTGCCAAGGTGTGAATACCGTGCTACCCAGTTACTGTCAGGTCAGATCAGGAAGTCGATCCATGTAAACACTGCTTTCGGCTCGTTTAGACTGGAAGCTCACCTCAACATAGTTGGGAAAAGTTGGGTAGATTGATTTTTAACAGACTTCCAAAAGGAGGAGGTTATTAATTCGGATGTTTGTTTTTTTTTTCCTTTTTTTATGTATTATCGGGCATAACTCTGTCATATATTGACGGATTTGCAAAATTCTTTTTTTGTTCAAAATGGTCCCATTTAAATTTCATATAGATCTGATGATGGGTTTCGGAGACAGACAACGGAACTCTTCAAAAATTGACAGCAAATCAACCGCGATTGCTGCGATCGTATGTCTATGGATTGTTAACACAGTTTAATAACCACAACTAAAAACTGAAAAATCAAAATCTTTTTACAAATAAAAATAGAACCGACTGCCAATAAAAGTGCAAAATAACTTTAATTTCGGCAGTCGGTGTCAAAAATGTAGACATAAAACCAGCACCGACTTACGAAATTAAAGTTATTTTGCACTTTTTTTGGAAGTGGGTTTATTTTATTTCGTAAAAACAGTTTTTTATATGGTCGTTTTTAACCACGTTCAAAACTTAATTAACTACACCACCTCTTTATTGAAAGAAGGTAAGAGCACCAATTACTATATCAAATTAACATTCCTATTTATAAAATTTGCTTACCATACTCGTATGCTTAGTTTAAATAATGATTAGCGGATTCTAAATTCGCTGGGTTGTGGAGGTGAGATAGGCAGTCGCTCCATGTAAAAACTTTTTACAAAAAAAAATACAACCGACTTCCATAAATAATACTAAAAAATGCAAAATAACTTTAATTTCGGAAGTCGGTGTTTCTAGTTTGGTTTCTTCGTTATTTGACACCGACTTCCGAAATTAAAGTTATTTTGCATTTTTTTGTATTATTTATGGAAGTCGGTTGTATTTTTTTTTGTATAAAGTTTTTTATTTTTCACTTTTTAGTTGTTTTACCCCATTCTAAAACTAAATTAATAGTAAAGTTATGCCCGAATTGATAGCCCCAAAAATAGGGAATTTGAACGTAGTTTGTGAAATTACGGTGTATCAGGGTGAACTGTACAAATCTGTATACCCCTTCAGAGCGCATCAGCGTGATGTAATGTTGTGGAGTGGTGAAAACAATATACAGACATGCGATTGCAGCAATTCTGGAAGGTTTGCTATCATTTATTGAAGAGTTCCGTTGTGTATCTCCGAAGTCCTTCATCAGATCTTCACCAAATTAAAATGGGACCAAATGGAAAGCAACAGCTTTCAAATAAAAAAAAAATCTTCGAAATCGGTTCACGTAGTTAGAAGTTATGAGGTAACACACATAAAAAAAAAAAAAAAAATACAGTCGAATTGAGAACCTCCTCCTTTTTTTGAAGTCGGTTAAAAATACTGGTATTCAGCTGCATCCGATTAGACTGGAAGCCGACCCCAAGATCGTTGAGAAAAGGCTAGGCAGATTGAATATCGATAACGTCACATTCAAGAGTCTTTAAAAGAAAACCACCTTCAAATGATGATTAGTCGGTAGGTACCATTAAATCATTTATTCTTCTTCCGAGCAGAAAAAAATAATTAAGAACCTGCTAATCAGTGTTTAAGCTCAACACATGGTTATTTTTGCCTGACTGCCCCAGAAGGAGGGTAATGTTTTTTAACCGACTTCAAAAAAAGGAGGAGGTTCTCAATTCGACTGTATTTTTTTTTTTTTTTTTTTTTTTTTTTTTTTTTTTTTTTTTTTTTATGTGTGTTACCTCATAACTTCTTACAACGTGAACCGATTTTCAAGATTTTTTTTTTATTTGGAAGCTGTTGCTTCACATTTGGTCCCATTTTAATTTGGTGAAGATCTGATGAAGGACTTCGGAGATACACAATGGAACTCTTCAATAAATGATAGCAAACCTTCCAGAATTGCTGCAATCGCATGTCTGTACATTGTTTTCACCACTTCACAACATTACATCACGCTGATGCGCTCTGAAGGGTTATACAGATTTGTACAGTTCACCCTGATACACCCTAATTTCACCAACTACGTTCAAATTCCCTATTTTTGAGGCTATCAATTCGGGCATAACTTTACTATTAATTTAGTTTTAGAATGGGGTAAAACAACTAAAAAGTGAAAAATAAAAAACTTTTTACAAAAAAAATACAACCGACTTCCGTAATACTAAAAAATGCAAAATAACTTTAATTTCGGAAGTCGGTGTCAAATAACGAAGAAACCAAATTAGAAACACCGACTTCCGAAATTAAAGTTATTTTGCATTTTTTAGTATTACGGAAGTCGGTTGTATTTTTTTTGTAAAAAGTTTTTTCTAGAATATGTATGTATGTTTATTTCTTTGGCACGTCCTACAGCTCAAACGGATGGATGGATTTCAACAAATGAAGTAGATTGGTCTTGACCGCCGAAGTGACATTAAGCTAAAATTTTGTAGTACCGAAAATATTTGTTTTGGGCTTAATTGTACATATGCATCGGACGAGTTGGGAATGAGACGAAATAGAGCATGAAACGAGTTAAGAAAACTGACCAGATGCACAAGGTGACGTGTTAGTGAATGTGACAATAGAAATTATTATTTAAGGAACACCTCAGGAAGGGACTGGCAACGCCGCGTTCAAGGTAGGCATCTTGAAGATTGGCCTGGGGTAAAATTATCGGACGCTCTTGGTCGTGTCTATACCGTCCATGTAGCGAACTTTGAATGCTTTTGTCTGCGCATGTTATTGCATCATGTTCGAGGTTCAACTAACTTTAAGGAACTTATAGGGAACCATGTGAAGCTATACGTCTATAGAAAACGATAACCACTGGGACAAAATTATGGAGGAAACCATGCAGCGTCGATCACCAGACCAAATCAGGGAACTTTACGCAACCCTCATATCATCTTGCGGCCCTTGCATTCCTCAAACGCTGTGAGATAAGTACAAATAGTACATGGCCGAATACATATTGCGGTGACTGCAGCAAGTACATGCAGAAATGTTTTTAATGATCGCATATACAAAGAAGCGCTGACAAAGATTGAAAACAAAGTTATGACAATGTTGGGGAAGAAGCTACAAGATTTTGGAATGGTTAGCTCTCCACGATCAGGCGAAAGAGACTTCAACGATCAAATTGCTTGAGAATTAAACTACGAATCCACAGCGTTGCAACAATAAGTGAGCGAATTAGTTCCACGGTTGTTTTCAGAATAAAGTCACGTCTTTCAACACGCCAAGTAGAGCCTGGAAATTAGTGTTGCCCAAAATCGGTCTTGGTCTTGCAGTCTTGGTCTTGTTCTTGCATTTTCGCAAGACCAAGACCAAGACCAAGACCGCCTTATTGTAGCAAGACCAAGACCAAGACTGAACCCTGCAAGACTTGAGCAAGACAAGACTTAAGCCTGCAAGACTCTTGCGTCTTGCAGTTAAGACAAACTGAGATTTGGGCGTTATTAAGTAGGTATTTGGTTTCAATCCCGATTTTGAGAGACGTTCCCCAGTATCAAAACCGTAGGTATCGTCATAACACTAAACTAAGGGCTGCAGTTGTATCTGCAGTTGGCAACGTGCCGCTCGTCTGAAAGAACCCTAAAAGGTTGTATTGATTAGGTAGGTAAGTACTTATTATGTTTCAACTATTTATTAAGTAGGTAGCGTGTAATACTCACAAATCTGTGCCCATCATCCCATGTGATAAAATGTACCTAGAATAACTTTCTAGCAAAGTTCATACCTTGTAGGTATCTACCTATAATAATATATTATGCTTGTTTATGTCTAATGTGCAGATCTAACGTTAGTACTCGTAGGTTCGTATGTGCTTAAAATTATAGCCAACAAAATTATATAAACATTATGTAGGTACCTACTTATGTTTCAAAGTTTATATAATTCTTCTATTCAGCAAAATTTAAAACTAACAGCGAGTCGAGTAGGTCTAGTAACAGTTTCTACGGCAGCCAATGTTATGGTACAGACGCCAGCACATCAAGCTACTACCATCTGTCAAATTTCTTTAACAGATTTTCAACTTTATCACTAAAGAATTAAGGTTCAAGGTTGATTGGGAAAATGTGACGTTCTGCGAATAAACTGTTCGTCGGTCGGTGTATTATATACCTACTTATTTGATAATTTACCGACAAAGACGCCGCGGTTTGCAACAAGTGTATCACAGCATTTGACACTGTTTGAGCGCCGCATTCGCCGGCAAAGAGTACGGATAGAGGCACACAAAATTGTTACCTATTTTGGTAGGGTTGGTATAGGAGGATAAAATTAAATGACCTTGAAGATATCTCAGTAGTAAGTAGGTATAAATTGAATGCTCTGATTTTCTTGTATAAATACATTCACACACTGGCTCGAATTCGAACACTACAACGTTTAAAGCTGTCGGGCGAGATGATAATTAATAACTAAGTAGGTATTGCATCTATTGAATTGCGAATATTTTGATTTCGAAATAATCATTGTTAATATCGGTAAATGATAGATAGTGAGTGATATACCTAGGTACTAAAATGTGAGCAGCAAGATTGAAAATTGATATTCAAAGGTCGAGGAATGAGTTTGATCTTGAAAATGTCATTTTTTTTTTAATAATTCCTCGACCTTTATGAACTTGGAGGGTTGTATTGATGATTTTGATGATTATCATTCTGTAACTACATACGTCTTACAGCGCGAATCATAATCTAAAATCTAAACTAACGTGTTCAATAAATAGCAATAGGCTAATAGGTATTTACAAGACTTGCAAGACTTGCGAGACTCTTGCTGCAAGACCAAGACCAAGACTGAGAGCGCAATATTGGTTTTTTTTGGACCAAGACCAAGACCAGGTGTATTGACGCAAGACCAATACCAAGATCAAAAATCAAAATCAAAAGTCATTTATTCAAACTAGGCTGAGAACCAGCACTTTTTGAACGTCAAAGTTCTACATAAAGACAGTCCCCCAAAAAACGCCCGCCCGTCACCACTTCCTAGTGTTTTAGCTGTGAAGAAGAAGTGGCCAACAAACTCCCCAGCAACACATCTGTCTGTTAAGTTTTAAGAACTTGAATCTATATAATTCTAAGCAACAATCTTAACATTATGTAAAACAGAAAAATAAATATATGCCGTCTAAAATATAATCATAAAATTAAATTAAATAATCCGCCACTTGCCAGCTAGCACACTGACTGACTTGCCAGCTAGCAAGACTGGCCTATCTCGTCTTGGTCTTGCATTTGGGCAACACTACTGGAAATGGTGTACTTTTTTTCTCGTGACCCCTGGGAGGAACCGAAAACGTTTTTATTAAACCTAATATTAGCGATAATACGAAAAGACGAGAAAATTTCTGTTGCCGTGGCTTCCTCCGATAAAGCCGCTACAGTTCTGAACGGTGGTCGCACTGCACATTCCGACCCTAAAACTGCCATTAAATCTTGCACAGGAGGAGTCACTAATCTGCAATTTCAGCAAAATTTGCTCTCGAGGTATAATGCTACGACAGTGTTAACTTTTAGTGTGGGATGAAAGTCCGATGTCCCACAAAAATGCTATAGAGGTGTTATACCGAACTCTGCAGGACGTGCGAGACAGTACTGATATTAGGGGAGGCATGATAGTTTTACTGGCTGGTGACTTCTGACAAATTCTACCGGTGATCCAGAGAGGCGCACCTGCAGATGAAATCAAAGCCTGTCTGAAGTCATTAAGCTTATGGCCAAAAGTAAAAAAAAAAACAACGAATATGTGCGTGCAGTTTTATAATGACGCAGATTCGGGACATTATGCAGAGACACTGTTGAAAATAATTGGCAATGGATGATTGACACGGATGCTGAAGGACTGAAGGTTGTATTTTATTGACAGGGAAATTGTGTTCGAAAACACTGGAACTCATTGCTAAAGTTTACCCAGATCTACAAGTAAATTTAAATTGTGATCAATGTCTATGTGCGAGAGCAATCCTTGCACCTAAAAATGAAACTATTTTCCAGATAAACACTGACATGTTCCGTTCTGAGCCCATGATTGCAACAGCTAAATAACAAGCAGAGTGCAACGCGAATTGATTGTCAAATTTTAAATTAACGCGAGCGATGCCGCGGGCAAAAGCGTAAATAGGATAGTAGTTGTAAAAAACTTTGTTTACAGCTCTGCTCCTGAGTGTAGACTTTGAAAAATTGTGTATCAGGGACCAGCAATAATCAGACATCATATTTATATCCAAAATCCCTGACAGCGTTCTTTGTATTTTTATACTCATTTTGCACCCAATTTTATTTCCAGATTTTCTATTTCCGAGAAAGTTTTAAGTAACAGAGACGAAATCTGTCCAAGCCCTTAATTCAAGCGCATTCATAGAATTTTTTAATTGGGTGTCTTTCGTAAGTTGTCTAATTTGGAGGGCGTCAAATAAACCAGCTTTATGCTTTTCCATAGAGAGCTGACGAAAGTTTTGTCAAATGTAGAAAAAGCACTGTCGTTTACATCTAGAGCTTTAACGAACTGTTTCATGGTCCCCAGTTTTATGTGTAATGGCGGTAGGATATTTTTTTCACGATCTGCAAGTGACTCTTAGACCATATTTTGCTTCCAAAAACAGAGAAACTTAGTTTAACCACTTTGATGACCCAGAATAATGTTCACCATTTTTAAATCCACACAAATTTGCCACTTGTCGTCATTGTATTTTTTTTTAAGACTAATGACATATTACAATATTCTTCTTTAAACTTTGTACTGTGATCAATAATTTTATTGGTATCCCAGTATATTTATTACCATTGAGTAAGAGAATGCATTTTAGGATACAATTTGAACTGTAAATGAATAAACGCCTATCACTCGGTTCCGTTTCAATCCCATTTTAAACACAAGTTTTTAATATCTATACAAAAAGCAATATGGTCTTCCTTGGAAAAATAACACCGTAATTCTTTTTCTCTTTCACGATAAAAAGTAATTTTAGTACCTAAATAAAGCAATTTTTTTCTTACAGTCTTGATGCCAACAATTCTGAAGCTTGTTTATAAAGATTCAAATCTCATATAAGACCATTTAATTCGTTTTGTGAAAAACAAGTTGGTTCGTTGGATACACCGTCAAAATCAGTACCATTTTCTGATGAGCTTGGGTCTTTTTCGACTTGTACTAAGGGTTCAGATATAGTCTCTGAAGAGTCGGGTCAATATTGCACTAGACGCTGAACGTCGAGCTAAATGGCATTACCCAAGTACTAATTGGGTACTGCCATTTAGCTCGATTTTTAGCGTTCATGCCTTTTATTGACACTACAAAAATAACAGTCATATAAATGATTTAGTGGTTCTCGCCAAATGGTTGGTGGGCTAAGCTTTACTTAATCTGACGTGGAGTTTCGAGTCCATATTTTTGATGTGAAACATCTATAGCCGCACGTAAAACCGATTTCTGGCGTGGCGACGCATGCCGTGGCGACGCGTCGCCACGCTATACGATGTTTTTTTGTTTTATCATTATGACATATTTAGTTCCTATCACAATATGTTCTTTTCTGCATATTACTTTTACAAAATAATGTCGAAGTTTCACATCTGCCAGGCGTCCCGTGACGGCTCACATTTTTTTTCACAGAAAGATTCCACGTAAAGTTTTTTTGCTCGGAAATAAATGGTTTACGAGAAATAAAAACACAAAATTTTGACATTTTGTCATTGAACATTTCGTTTTATGTAAGCATAGACTACTCTGTATGTATATCTCTGTATATAGAAAGTTCAACGCAATAAAATGTTTTACTATATCAATGATTAATATGTATGTGATTTAGATAGTTTTTAGGCATATTTCATTTATTTCGCTGATTTAAGTATGTGCTATTAAATTAGTACATCAAATAATTTACCGACTATTGCCGACAAGTGAAACTAAACGTGAAACTACGCCAACAAAAGTTGTCACACATTAACAGTGTTGCCAAGTCAGTGGATTTTTCACTAGATCCGTTTAGCGAATAAATATTGGTTTTAGTGGCTTATAGATTTTTGTAGTGGCTTTGATTGCTTCAGTAAAATTATTATGTCTGGTTAGGTTAAAACTGTGACCCCCTACGCACGAGCCGAGCGAGCGAAGCGAGCGGTGCTGCGGCAGCGGACAGCGAATATCAGAAACGACTAGATTCTAAAGAAAGAAATGGTCTGATTCAGAAAATGTATTATAAAAATATTTTAAAAAGTGGGGGGACTACCGCAACTTTTTCTTTATTAAGAGGCGGAGTTCTACACCTCCCCTCTCCCTCTTCCTTCCTTTAAATCGACAAAAATATTACGTGAACATAACCTCAAAATGCGATTTTAAAAAGTTCATTAAAATAGGGATGAGGATTATATGGATTTCCGTGCCTTGTCCTTCATAAGGAGGGGCTTCACCTCCCCCCCTCCTCCTTCCAAATTTCATCTCTTAATTCCACGTCAGATCAACTAAAGTCGTACCGGTTGGTGATTCGAATTTACAATCACTTCTTTTGCCACTATTCCACAATCTTAAATATTCAACACACGATTTACAAACACAATCAAGGAGCTCAAGACTTCTCATTTTTATCCAAGAACATTCTAAAATACAGAACTCTGTTATAACTTTTTTATAATTGTGAAACACATATTCTCCACATATGTAACAAAAATTGTATAAAAACTTTTCCTAGATGTACTCATGTCGCAAAGACTTCAGATATTCATTTCTACAAAGTGAAACACGCACCTTATCAACGGACAAATATATATTTGTCCGTTGATAAGGTGCGTGTTTGCTTAAATGATGAAAATAAAATAAAAATAATTTGAGCTGCACAAAAATTTCTGAGGGTAGATTTGAAAATAATATCATATGGAAACAGTATCAAAAAGTCATAACATAAATATCATAAATTTCGCGAAAACAGACAAAAACGTAATTTTTAAAAATTAGTGTAATCGTTGATTGCACAATGACTCTAAGAGGTGTAAAATAATAATTGATTAGGTACGTACGGTAGACACTGGGTGATTTATTACCAGTCGTGAGCGTTTATCTTGTTAGTCAGATTGAGACGAAGTTTTTGCCAAGTGCCACCTACCTACGAACTCTCTTATTATCTACTAAAATTTTACGAACTTTAATGACTATCAGCCTTATTTATAAAAACTTGTAAATTATAGAAAATTCTCTACAGCAATTGAATATATGTGATTCAGTGGTTTGGGAAACCCCATTAAACTTTGTGCCTATTATAAATATTTAACTATATTTGAAGAGTCTATAATAATATAGGTAAGTGTAGGTACTCGACTGGACTGGATTCCACTGGACTAGACTCGACTGGACTAGACTGGACTGGACTGGACTCAACTGGTCTGGACTCGACTCGACTGGACTGGACTGGACTCAACTCGACTGGACTCGACTCGAATGGACTGGACTCGACTCGACAGGTCTGGACTCGACTGGACTGGACTGGACTCAACTGGACTGGACTCGACTGGACTGGACTAGACTGGACTGGACCCGACTCGACTGGACTGGACTCGTCTCTACTCGACAGGACTGGACCCAACTAGACTGGACTCAACTGGACTGGAATCAACTCAACTCGACAGGACTGGACTCAACTGGACTGGACTCGACTGGACTGGACTCGAATGGACTGGACCCGACTCGACTGGACCCGACTCGACTGGACTGGACCCGACTCGACTGGACTGGACTGGACTCGACCCGGCTGGACTCGACACGACAGGACTGCACTCGACTGGACTGGGCTAGACTGGACTCGACTCGACTGGACTCGACCCAACTGCACTCGACACTACAGGACTGGACTCGACTGGATTGGACTCGACTGGTCTGGACTGGACTGGACTGGACTGGACCCGATTCTCAGTCTCCAGGTGGTGGTGGACTGCGGCAAGATTTGAGTGCAGACCTTGTATGTTCGAAAGGTGCACTTTATATGAGAGGAAGTGCTGCCGCTGTACAGATTTTCTTTTTTTGTTCCTTTTTTCATGGTTTAGAGGGAGAGGAGAAGGAAGTGAAATGAGGTTCCAAGCAGGCTACCTTCAGGCACGCACTGACAGGACGGTATCATTGGGGGACTAGTCTGGAGACTCCTGGGACGCCCGAGCCCCCCCGGGAATGTCCATCGGGCCCTCTCGTCTGGTCGGCAGCCTTTAATGTGTGGCTAGTACACTACTCAGGCCCCCAACTAACTGCGGTCGGCCAGTGGCGACCGCAGGTAGTTGGGGTTGGGTTAGTTGCCTCGGATCCCGCTACCCTCCGCGACTAGTCCCCCGATACGACCATATCAGAGCGAGCCTGGTTGGTCTGCCTACATTGAAACAAAACAACTATTTCGACCCAACTCCTCTGAGTTGGCTACACTGAGCATCGTACCGGAACACGACTAGGCCGCTTGGCGGTACGTCTTTGCAAAGTGGGTGGTCGCAAGCCATCTGTCGAAACCTACCACCAGTTAGTGTCACCAGATTAGCACCACACAGGGACCACGCGTAGGGACTCAATGGGTATAAGTACTCCTACGGACTCGGGTGACTCGGTCCTCAGAGTGTCAATCGATAGAGTAAGTGATTACAAACAAAAAATGTTTAGTGATGAATCTCGTAATTGATATACTTTCTGAGATGTTTGAGTTCGATGACATGAAAAATTAAAGCAATTATATTATTTATTTTTTGAAATTAGTGAATCACAAAATGAGTCGGCGAAGTTCCTCCATGCTGCATGAAAGCTTTTCGGTACGCCGCCCGCCACAGTCGCTGCGAACAATACTGTCACTATTGGATTTCGCCATTAAGTTTGACGTTTGTCGGTTTGTCATTCGGCTTCTAACCGTAGTGAAGACCAACCGTGTGCGTGGTGTGTTATCCGTAGTGTTTATTTTCCTCTTACCACGTTAAGCAACACCATCGGACCACCAGCAGTATAACAAACACCATGATGTTTGTTTTGTGGAATCAGTACGGCAATGCGAAGGGGAGGAAGAGGACGCCGTTCTAGAAATTGAGGAATTTCGGAGGGTTTTCCAGCCCGGTGATGTTTATTTTCTTGATCGAGGTTTTCGAAACGTTATTGGAGCACTGGAAGCATTGAGATTTCGGTCTTTTATGCCAAAGACGAAAAATCGGCATGAAAGGCAACTGACTAAGTACTTAAGGTGCTAATGAATCACATAAATTGACAATAATATGTCGGCGGATAGTAGAAAAACTGTTGCTCTCGTATAATGTGTGTAAAAAAAAAGTAATAACAGCCGCGCAGGTCGATCTATCAGGTTAAGCTTCGCTTGCCGGCCGGTGGTCCATGTATGGGTGACCATCTTTACATACCGAGACTCCTCCGTGCCTCGAAAAGCACGTTAAGCCGTTGGTCCTGGCTGTCAATCGTGGATCTTTGACAGTCGTTACGGGTCGTCAGAATACCGAAAGTCTGACAACCAGTCTTACCAAGGGGTATCGTATGACCCAGTAGCTGAGTTGTGGAGGTCAGATAGGCAGTCGCTCCATGTAAAATACTGGTATTTAGCTGCATCCGGTTAGGCTGGAAGTCAACCCCAAGATAGTTGGGAAAAAGGCTAGGCAGATGATGATGTGGTTCATGGCATGGCCTCGATACCAGGAAACATTGCATTTGTAGATTCCCAATTTTTTATCAGACATGATATAGAAAACTAAGCAAATAATGGATTTTAACTTTTGATGACTTTTAAATATACCAAACCAAACAAATTTTTTTTCTTCATTTTATTAAGATATTTAGGTTAGTTAGGTTTTTTTTTAGGTATTTTACTTACTTTTATTTTTTTAAACGTTTACAAATAAAGAATTTTGATTTTATTTGAATTATACTGTATTCACCAAAAATAACTCATTTGATTTTATTTCAAATGCCTACCTGTTCTTACTAAATCGACTATGCAGCATACATTAGCATGATATTATTTGTTAATATCTACTGAATTCATAAAATTATTAATTTTTAAGTTTTTTTTTAATATTTTTGATCTCAAATATTATCTATGCGCATAAGAAAACTTCTAGACAACCCCAGTGATTGTTCATTAAAATATCCTATTACAAATGTATAGGATAGATTATAGGGATACCTACCTACCGTCACAGAACAATGCGAAGGTGATCCTGAATATAAATGTGTTGTCGTTTAGCGAGATAAACGATTCACATTTTGTTACGCCTCGCCGACGGCTCGTGCGTGTATTTCGCCTTGGCTGCAATGACAAACTTTGGATTAAAATAAAACTTGCATTAAGGCGCGGTGTTACCTCAATAGTCAAAAAAATTGGTTTCTTGGATAGTCGAGTATGACGTAAATGATAAATGATGATAAATGATAAATGATAAATGATGTTTATTCAGTAAATAGGTTACAAGGAACACTTTTACACGTCAATGTTTTTTGTCAGTTTAAGCTAGATGAGGCCGGTGTTTCCTAGCTGACTACCCTGAGAAGAAACACCGAAACAAACTCAGAGGTCAATGTCTCTTTTAGTGTTCAAATCCATACAATGTGGACTGGTTAGATCATATGAGAACCATGTACGTTTATGTCTGGGATGAGCTTTATGAAGAAAGCAACACACGAATTCGAGTGGACCTGTCCAGACAGTGCAAGCATTTGTCAGTCATCGCGAAGCTCAACTCAGAACTCTGAGGTGCTCAACGAACCGACGAACAATACCAAAGTAAGGACATTTGAGTAGGCCGCAAAAAATACTCAAACTGCCAGACAATCATAAAATCTACATGAATATAACGACATACATAGTTCTCGCATTCACATTATTCTATATGAGGACCATGCAGCTTAGTGTCTGTAGTGGTCTTTTGAGGAAAGAACCAAACATATTTGAGTGGACCTGTCCAGTCAGTGCAAGCATTTGTCAATAGTCGAATAGCTCAACTTAAAAACCACTAAGGAGCTCAATGACATGACGAACAATACCAAAGAAAAGACATTTGGGTAGGCCGCAAAAGTACTCAAACTGTCAGACAACGTTGAAAATTACTGTAAAAAGGAGGAGAAAATAATAATAATAACCCACATAGTCCTCACATTTACAATAATTAAGTAATCAAAAAAAAATAAAAATATAATACTTTACAAAGTAAATATTTGTGTCAAACAAAATAGTAATCATAATATGTCAATCAAAAAAATAAAAATAAATATAATACTTAACAAAGTATTCAAGTCAAAAAAAAAAAAAAAAAAAATAATAAAATGTCAATAAAAAAATAAAATAAAAAATATAATACAATACTATACAAGTATTCATGTCAAACCGAATACTAAAAAAAAAAAAAAAATATATATAAAAAATTTTTCATCAGTAAGTAGTACATATGTAAACAATGGCTCATGTATATCATTGAAGCAGCTCAATCCCACGCCTTTTTGTCCTCAAGAAAGTCATTAATTGTGTAAAAAGCTTTCTGGCATAGCTTACGTTTAATAAATGATTTAAATTTATTTATGCTTAGTTCTTGAATTTGGCTAGGAAGTTTATTATAGAAACGTATACATTGACATCTAAACGAACCACCTATTTTTTTCTTGAGCCTGGTTTTTGGTACAATAAATTTGTGTTTGTTCCTAGTATTTATGCTATGGATATCACTGTATCTTTTAAACAGATTAATATTTTTATGTGCATACATGAGATTCTCATAAATATATTGAGAGGGAACAGTCATAATATTAATCTCTTTAAATTTGTCTCTGAGGGAGTGTCTGGGACTTAATTTATAAATTGCACGAATAGCCCTTTTCTGTAAAACAAAAATTGTCTGAATATCGGCGGCATTTCCCCACAACAGAATGCCGTACGACATCACACTATGAAAATAACTAAAGTATACTAAACGAGCCGTCTCCAAATCAGTTAAACCACGAATTTTCCTTACGGCGTATGCTGCAGAGCTAAGTTTTTTGGACAGTTTATCTATATGGGGGCTCCACTGAAGCTGCGCATCCAAAGTTAAACCTAAGAACACTGTGGAATCCTCGGGTTTCAACTCTTCACCCTTTATTGACACACTAGTGTTCACTTGTATTACATTGGGTAATGTGAACTTTATGCATTTTGTTTTTTTCTCGTTAAGGAGAAGATTATTGACATTAAACCAGTTAACTACAGTTGAGTAATGCAATGAAAATATCCTTTGCAAAAAATACAGTGGACAGAGAAGGGTTTAAAGAAAAATTTTAATCGAATAGAATAGTAAAAAACAGTTTGATATTACCAATAAAAAATTTGGAATTTGTTCCTTAAAAATAAACTTTGGCGTCGAACATCTCTGTATTTTCGACGATAACAACATTACTTTTTTTAAGAATTGGATAGAATTAGCGTTATATAAAACTTTGACCAGCCAATTATTTAATTTATTGTGTATATTCTGGATAATCTAAAGAAAATCCGTAAAGTAAATGCTAATTTGCATCGTCAACACAACTATTATGTTCAATTCTCAACCTTATTTGAAGCTATCTCAAATCGTAGTCAGTCCGCGCCTTAAGGCGGAAGTTTTCAAAAACGGTAAGAAAGGTGGTTTTTTAGCAGTATATCTCTTAAACTGTAAATAATTATGACAAATAATAAAAAAAATATATTCTCCTATTTGCATACAGTGGTGGATCTCAAAACATAATTTGACATACTTTAATGCATCAAAAAAATCTTCGAACATACCTCATAATTTTCTTTAAAAGCAGTTTATCCCATTTCATTAACAAATTATAATCATAATAAAAAATAAATCATAACATTTCAAATGCTAAACTGCATCTAGTGATGGATTACTTTTCCTAGATAATTTCCTAGATTAGTAAATCCTAAATCGATCAAATACTTCATATTTTGAAATAAATTGCGAGCATTCGTCGTAGCGCATCTCGTGCTTTTCTATGCAGTCCGAGAGTGACCGCGCTTTAAGTCATGTCTCAGCCTTAAAATGTACTATTTTGGAGGACTTGTTCTTGGCTTTTTTACTGCCGTTGCTCAAAAAGTCTTTTTAACAAAGTTAACCACCAAGTCAACACCCTTAGCTCCAAGACTGCATTCGTACATTAATAGATCTCAAGTGTTTGAACTCCGTAGAGGTGGTCAAGTGAACCCGCCTGTGATAAATGCTCGGGCTAAGTTAGTATGGAGACAGCGCTTTATTATTATTACAGAATTACGTTTTTAGGCTTTGCACAGACTGAGTAAAAATTTATTTTTATTTATTTATTATGGAAGGAATGGAGGGACATATTCTATGGAAATTAAGCCTACTAAAACTTATGAACAGAAAGATACTAAATAAAAAAAAAAAAAACAAAAATAATAACAAAAAAAATAATTATAATAATAATAAAATACACAAACAACAAACAAAAAAAAAATACAACAATAATACAAAAAAATGCAATAATTACTAACTAAAATTGTCTCTGTGTTACTCAGACTATCGCTCCATGACTACAAAAATAGGGAGTTTCCTGGGTATAAAAATGAAATTCTTTTCAGTCCGTAAGTTAAAAAAAATTGGACACGTATTTTTTTCTTTATCAAACCAATAAAAATTATGAAAATTACAAAGATAAAACTCATCAAAGTTGGGGCAAGAATGGGGGCTTGTTACGTCACTGAACGGTACAGGTGTCTTTCGAAGTCTGACGTCACGCGAAATTTCAACGCACTGTATCGACTTAATTTTTTAATTGTGTGACAAAAGAAAAAATACGCGTCCAATATTTTTTGGTAATCTAACTGATGGGCTAATTTATGCTCGGCTGCCAGTCTCCAGATGCAGCTGGATACTAGTATTTACATGGAGCAACTACCTGTCTGACCTCTACTACAAAGTTAATGGGTAACACATTTTTTTAACACACTTATATTAGCTTCACTTGTATCTAGCTATGTAAACAAATCTTAGAAGTTTAATTTGACCTACTTCCCGGTTTCCGATTAAGTTGAAATTTTGCGTACATGTTTAGTTTGGATGACAATGCATGGTTCACTAAGTGACGTCGTTCTAAATCCAATATGGCGGACTCCCAAAGATGGCGGACTAGTTATTTTGTATGTATTCCCATGATATGGATATCAAATGAAAGGGTTTGTTGAGAAGAATGTGAAAAAATAAGCGTGTTTTTCAGTTTTTTTTTACTATAATATTGTGTGAGTGTGAGCAATGTCTTATGAAGAGTGTTAGGCGTTAACTTAGTTTAGTTTTTATAACTTAGAGCCGATTTCACCAATTCTAAACGCCCAGTTTTCGACGTTCAAGCTCGCTTAAACGCGTTTAGCCGCTGTCATAAAGCTGAAGAGTTCGTTTGTTTGTTTGGTTAAACGCGCTAATCTCAGGAACTACTGGATCCGATTGAAACATTATTTTTGTGTTGAATAGTCCATTTATCGAGGAAGGCTATATAACATCACGCTGCGACCAACAGGAACGAAGCATCAATTAAAAATGTGGCAAAAACGGGGAAAGAAGTTACTTTTGAGAGCTTCAGTTGCGTGCGCTGCATAAACGGTTAAAGTTACGTAAAAATTATGTATGACGGAATTGTTCTCCTTTTAAAGTTTAAAAAAAAAAGTCCGCAACAGCATATCTTTTAAGATTAACTCACTATAATCTTTTTAATGGTTTTTATTTTTACGCTAAGCTTAGTTCAGTAAAACTTAGTTTATAGAGCGAATGGTGAAATCGGCCTTAGAAATAAACTTGGGAGTTAATGAAACTTTTTGAAGGTGTCTTAACCACCTCGTTCAGCAACGAGGTCATGATGATTGACTCGTCCAGGCTAGCACTTTGAACACGATTTAGTCTTTGTGGGTTTGGAAAATGCCAAAACGAACATCACTCTTTTTAATTCAGATTACAAAAATGCCTGATACTTTCCTCAGGTATAAGCTTTTTTTATTCCACAGAGCACGGAGACACCTCGGCATTTGCTGTTACAGGTGACATTGTCTGCCTGAGCGGCAGGTCTTTGTTGCCAGGATCGGGCAAGACCTGTCTGTGCCAGCAGTAGTGAGGGCTTTGCTGACGGAGACAGAAAATTGGAGGGAAGTTGCCTCCTTCTGTGAGACCGTGGTAGTGTAGAAGGAGGCCGCTGAGCCGGATGGTCAGAGGGCCAATCCCGCTCGGAGAAGGTGTTGGGAAGGCAACTGCCTCGACGGCTAATACACCGAAACCCCATCTACATAATTTAAGGCGCAGTTATATGACTTCTAATAATTTTTAATTGAATATCACGTCTAAACGACTAGTCTTATTTCTTTGAAAAAAATGTATGTTATTCTAAACAATTTCCTCATTGCATTTTCCATAATTTGTTATGTGAATATTTGAGCTTATATTTTTATAACATCGTGTAATTAATTGGTAAAGTTATGTCTAACTCGGATAAAAAATTGAGAATCACGCAAAACTATAAAGTATGTTTTTCTGAAACCTTCAGATCATTTAATTATTTATGTTTTAGTATACGTGTTTTAGTATAATACCTGTTGTTTTATGTACAATCCTAAATTAATAATGCGTCTAATTTCAGACCACATTCCTTGATGGGCGAGTCCTATTACTGGGTGGACGTACGAAGCGTTACGTGAGCTCAGCACAGAACATGCAAGCTAACCACTCAAGGTTGTTCGCAGTTAATAGCGCCTTAATGCAGACGGGACTTTGTAATCTCGGTCGCTCAGAGTGGGGACTCTGATTGCCCACGGAGCCACTTCAGGGAATACTGCGGCACTGTGATCACGTGCTGCCGTACACAGCGAAGGTCAAGGAAGATCCCTTTACAGTCTCTTCAGGGATTACCCTAACAGGCGCTGCACAGAGGGGGTGCCAGGGTGATCTTTTAAGAGGTAACGGGCATTCCCCCAAAATTCCATGTGCTGATAGTGACCACCGGGGTGGTTTTAGTGAGTCCAGGCGCCTTTTGTAGGTTTCCGCGCGAAAACAAACAAAAAGTATGTAGTATAAATGTAACGTTTTATGCAGAGAAAACGGTAGACCGTTAAATGCATTACTTTCCATTTTATCTGTTCTAGAAAAAGAAGTGTTAACAAAAAGATAAAGAGAGGGTATTACCGCTCCATTACCGCGAGACGGGCTTTTTAGGAATGTCTCTCACTGTGTTTAACAGTAAATAAATTGCGTGGTGAGATTTCTTATCATGTGTCTAGATACGCTCATAGTCTGAAAAGTATTGTTATAGGCACTGTTTTAATGTATACAGTAATTTATCATACGCTTCGTTGGTATGGTAGTCGCAATCGCTACTACAGAACATGAAGTCTCTTTTTTTGGGGATTGGAAATCATCAGATGACTTGAGGATGACAGAGGGCGTGTCAGACTCTTTCTGACTAAAACCTACCCGTGTTCCTTTTTTTTTTTTTGTGGGGTGGGAAATCATGCTATGACTTCTTCCGCTCTAGGGTGGAGCGGAAGGGCGTGTCAGACTCTTACTGACTAAAACCCACCCCTGTTCCTCCCTGCCTCGAGTGCCCAGGGGCGAGGTAACTCTTTCGAATTTATCCTCCACCCCCGGGCAGGCATCGGCCGTGGCAGGCCCCGTCCTTTGCTGACAACTCTTTGAGGTGCGCGTGGAACACTACGCACCGTCGACTCTCGGGCCTGGTGCTGATCGCACGGCGAGTTACCCACTACTCGCCGTCCGCAGGCCCGGGTCTACGGTGGCCGGAGATCGTCTCGCGGCGTCCGAACCCCGTGGCGTCTCAGGCGGCGGTTGCGGCTGGGGGCGCTAGGGCGACTCGGCTGTTGTCGAGTCTCCCTAACGTATGCCGCCTCCCTCTTCGCGAGCATTACTGCTTCGCAGAAGGAGGAGACGGCTTCCCATTCCCTCTCGCTCCGTACCATGGTCTAAACCAGGGCACGGCGCGAGAGGTCGCTGCCGCCTATCGCATCCACGAGGACACGGCGGTGCTCTGCCCAAGCGGGGCAAACCTCCACCGTATGCTCCACCGTGTCCTCTGGGCGATCCTCGCAGTGGAAACACCCGGGGGTCACCGAATACCCGTGTTCCTTCAGTTACCCTTTGCGTCACACAGCGAACCTCGTCAATTATTGCTGACATCTCTTCGAGGTACGCGTTGTGCATAGTCCTTATCGGACAGCGAGCTACCCATTGCTCGCCATCTGCAAGCTCGCGCCTACGTTGCGAATCCCACAGGCAAAGTGATTTGGATTTTCCAACTGGAAAATCTATGTAGCTGTCCGGAGCCCGTTTGATGACAATAGGTTCACCCACCAGATGTGGGTGCACCTGTACCAAACCCTGTGGTTGACGTTTGTATTCACTGAAGAAGACTGTGTGATGTAATATTTTATGAAAACTTCTTTTGGAAGTGGGTATTAAATTTTGAAAAACCTATTACACGGCGAGCAGCATGAATAGAAACATTTTGCTGCTATATCTTTTCAGAGAAATTGCAATTTTATCCACAAAAACCGCTCAGTCAGCTGGAATGCCACAGATATTCAGATTTTTGTAATTTGTTATGAGTGTGCGCAGACCATGGCAAAGTTGACCAGAGACCAGAGGCCCAGGGCCTCTACTATGACAACTTAAAGACATCATAATTCCGGTGTAAGAGAGAGACGGAGCTATACAGGACAAATAGCACTATCTCTTTTTCACAGCGGATTTATGATGGCAATGGCACGTCATAGTAGGGATCACTCTGTGCGCCCACCAAGTAACCCTAGGAAAGACGGCGGCACAGTGATCACGTGCTGCCGTGCACAGCGAGGTTCAGGGGAGACCCTTTTCATCCCCGATCCCTTGGCATGCAGGCATCGGTCATGATGGACACCGACAGTGGTGGCTGACATTAGCGAGCTACCCATTACTCGCCGTCCGCAGGCCCGCGTCTACAGTGACCGGAGATCGTCTCGCGATCCCCGGCGCCCAGGGCGTCTCTTGCGGCGGCTGCGGCTGTGGGCGTAAGGGTCAGTCCGTTGAGTCTACCTCACTCGTTCCACCTCCCCCTTCGCGAGTATTACTGCTTCGCAGAAGGAGGAGACTACTTCCCAATCCCTCTCGCCCCGTACCATGGCCTGGACCAGGGCCGGGTGCGAATCAGGGATGTGCCCTAACAGGCGTTGTACAGAGGGGGTCCGCGGGTGGTCTTTTAAGTGGTGATGGGACCCCTTTCCATGTGCTGATGGTGATCACCGGGTTGGTTTTAGTCGAAATCACACACTTCCTGGTCTTTTCCCCAAAAGTCCAGGTATCTTTTGAAGGTTTCTACCCAGTACAGTCAGTCAGTTCTTTTTTGGTATCGGGGGATAACAAAAAAGGGGGCCTAGACCGGATTAAATGGCGTGCGATGAAGGGGACCTACAATTGCCCGGGGGTTGAGGATAAATTCGAAAGAGTTACCTTGCCCCTGGGCATTCAGGGCAGGGAGGAACAGGTGTGGGTTTTAGTCAGTAAGAGTCTGACACGCCCTTCCGCTCCATCCTAGAGCGGGGGATATCGTTGGATGATTTCCCACTCGACAAAAAAAAAAGAAAGAAAAAAAAGGGACCTACAATCAGCACTGGGTAGAATGGATTGAAGAGAAGAAGAATTTCGTAATGTGTAGAATAAAGAGAATTCTATTGATCTATATAATCAAAGGGAAATTAATTTGCGTCCCGCAATGTTGTGTGTCAGTGTTTGTGTTTTTGAAGTTTGTGTCCTATTCTTAATTTCAAATGTTATTTTATCACCATATCACCATCACTATCGGTCGTCTACATACGTTCATTGCCAAGATAAGATAAATAACAAAAAAATTGATAAGAAAGTTTGTTGACTTACCAAGTGCAACCTGTGGGCTACGACTGAGTAACTTAATTTTTTAATATAAAAGCCAATGACCGAAGATTTGATGAAACCTTTACTTTGGGCAAACGTGTTTGAACGAGGTCTAGCGGTGTAAATATTAGGCTTATTAGTTTCAAGTGTAAGCATGTGTGAAATCGGTAACACCATCTGGCATTAATTGTGAACGCTGGAGTAAATAACCACATTTTTCATTATTGCACAGTCGCTTACGCTTCAATAATTAATTTAGTTAAGACTACTTTCTTGCCCTGTAATTCTATTATGGGTCTACCCAATTTCATTGGTTAGTACTTTATTTTGCCTTTCTTTTTTAGGGGTCCTAAAAAGGACAAGTTACCCTTATACAGGGTGTAACGGAAAGGTGTAGTCATATTTTAAGAACGGTTCTGCCCATAGAACAGAACAACTTTCTCTAAGACTAATATTCGTATGTGACGTAAAAATTTTTTTTGAGAACTGCCTCAGGTTTTCTTGAATAAAGTTTTTCATATCGATGAGCAGATGCAGTTCTTAAAATATGCCCACACCTTTCCGTTACACCCTGTATAGTTTCGGTTTGTCCATCCGAGGCTTAGCTTAGACTGTTATGCCAGAAAACTGAAAATTTGCATGGGTATTATATTATTCACATCAAGAAAACGAAACAAATTAAAAAAAAAAAATATTTTTACCTATCTTAGATGTAAAGTGGGAATAATATTTTGTTTCTCGCCTATCTTATAGTGTAGGGTATTATTGTATAGGATTTTTTTCCGATTCAGTGATTTCTTTTTCAAAGTGGTTATACTTATTTTTAATATTTCAAATGGGTAGTAGTAATCATGTAGATATTTTTTTTTAGTTTTTAATTTAAATGCTAAAACTCAATTAATATATTCATAGTATGAAACATAAAGCCCCCTTCTAAGTACGCATGTTATAACGGGTGACTACGGAACCCTACACTGCGCGTGGCCCGACACGCTCTTGGTCGGTTTTTTGTAAGCCAGCGTACAAACCGTATCTAATGAATGTATACCGTTACAAATCTTCCTTAAATAGCCACCACTTTCCCTAACCAAACACGATCGAATTAACATGACCGAGACCCACTTTTAGAAAACTGTGACATATATATTTCAACACTTTTCTAAGAAGTCAAGGTCTCAAACAGTGTTTGTAGGCTAATGGAAATAAGTTTTTTTTTGTGGTAGCTCCCGTACCACATGTACAGTGGGGTAGCTTTTTTTTCTCGCCTATCCTATAGTGTGGGGTATCGTTGGATAGGTCTTTCAAAATCATGGGGTTGTAAAGACTATTTTTCGATTCGGTTATTCGTTTAGGAAATATTAAACTTTATAATGAACTTATTTTTCCATAACTCCATAGAAGCTAAACATTTATCTTGAAAAATCTGAAAAAACTCTTATAGGTTTTAATAGGTTTTCTTTTAATCTATAAGTAAAGAACTACTTTCTGTATTTTTTTTTAAATTTTAGGCCCGGTGTCTTCGGAGATAAGGGTGGAATGGTAATTTTTCATCTATTTTCTTAAATAACGTTAAAACTATATAATTTAAAATTGTGTAAAAAAATATGCGAGACTCTCACAATGTGCACTTTCATTTGATATGTCGCACGACACAGTTTCGAAAACATTGTTTTTTAATTTTCCGATTTTCTCTCCAAAAGTGACACACGTTCATGTTTGGGTGAAAGATATTCATGTGTGTACCAAATTTCAACTCTATCGGTCCAACAGATTCGTAGCTAATTGGCTGTGACAGATGGACAGACGGACAGACAGACAGACAGACACACGAGTGAGCCTATAAGGGTTCCGTTTTTTCATTCGGACTTTCAGAATCCTAAAAATACTTAGGTGAAGTTGTTACTTATTTAATAGATATTAAAAAAAGTTTTTCTTTTTCTGTTTTAATTTAAACGTAAGTTTCCCTGAGCTCAATTAATATTCATAGTAATAAACATAAAGCCCCCTTCTAAGTGCGCATGTTACAACGGGCGACTAAGAAACCCTACCATGAGCGTGGCCCGACAGTCCGACACGCACTTGACCGGTTTTTTTCATTCTCGCTACCACAATATTGTGTAACGAGAGTATTCTATCTTAATTTCCTTTACACATTTATCTAAGATTATATAGGTATTTATTAGTAGTGTACCACTGACTAACCCCTTTTTACCCAACTGCGCGACGCAAGGGACCCTCCCTTGCGTCGCGCAGTTGGGTAAAGAGTGTGTTTATATTAAAAAAGAAAAAACCCGACTGTAAAAATTACTAAAAAATTCTAAACAAGTCACTTTTCAATCAGTCTGATGTATTTGGTGACATGAAATAAATAATTGAACTAAAATAACTGGCACCAACTGCATCAGACTGCTTGAAAAGTGACTTGTTTGGAACTTGTTAGGCTAGCCGCTGACTTGTGATTTTTGTACCCGTGACTTTTTGTCAATGTCACCTACTGTTACCCACGATGCGCCTACTTGAAAAGTCTCTGGGCAACAAAAAACGCGCTCATGAAATGGATTTCGTACAAATTGCTGTAATAAGTGCTCTTGAAATAAGAAGAAGAAAATGAAACAAAAAAACGCTACTGGGTATGCACCCAGTAGCGTTTTTTTCGTTTCATTTTCAGTGTATATGGGATGCCCCATATACACTGAAACATTGTCATCCTCCAAAATTCAGTCACCTAGGGACTATTTGTCACCGTATTGTCACGTCAACATGATCAGCGCACTCCCATGTATCTTCATAGCACTCGACTGGGTATCAAAAAGTCACGGTGACAAAAATCACAAGTCAGCGGCTAGCCTTAGTTGTTTTTTACAGTCGGGTTTTTCGAAAATATTTTTTTTTATTATTTTTAGTCTTTTAGTCCTTCCAAAGGTTGTCTGGTAGATATCGCTGTCAGCGATAAGGCCGCCATTGTACCCATAGATTGAGTATAAAGTTGTATAACTTATTTAGTTTGCAATAAAATTTATTTTATTCTGGCTCCCACTCGCATAATTAACCTGCTGTCTTATGCTTTTGCCATGACTTGAGCTGATTGTGCACAGGGATTCGATGTGAAACTGTGTCACAAACTACGTCGCACATTTTGTTTTTTTTTTTTTGCTATTTTCCTTTGTGTTTCAAAAGATTTTGCATGTCCTCATATAAGTTCAGAAGTCTTATACTTAAGGAGCTTTCATGAATTATTCTAATATTCAAATTACGTCTTCATCAACTTTGTTATAATATTTCTTTTTATGTTTTTGTTTTTTATTTCTTGTTTTGTGTGTTGTCACGTTTATTGTATTTTCTGTTTTATTTTGTAGCTGTTTGTGGTTGCATCAAAATAACATAATGAACCTGCAATCAAAGCGATGATGATGATGATGAAAATTCTTTGATTGTAGATAAATGCAGCAAAAACACAGATATAAAGAAAATACTACAGCTCAGCATAATATTATTATCAAATTTCAACACTAGGCGAAAACACCACTGCCCAGAGGTTGAGGATAAATTCGAAACAGAGTTACCGCGCCCCTGGGCACTCAGGGCAGGGAAGGAACAGGGGTGGGTTTTAGTCGGTAAGAGTCTGACACGCCCTCCCGCTCCACCCAGAGCGGGAGATGTCATTGGATGAGATCCCACCCCCCAAAAAAATAAAATAAAAATGAATTAATATCACTTAATAATTTTAACTTTGTACCTACCCACCAAAAATACAAGAAGTTTTTATTACATTGTTTTTCCAACACAATCTTTTTGGATGGACAGCCTCATTAGTGTCGTGACAACTTTTCGTAAGAATTTTTTCCGTCTAGCCCCCTTTCACAACGCGCGATAAGGAACTTCGTTCCAAAAATGCGCTACCACCACACACTGATAACTTTCAATCTTTCAGGGGCTGAGAGTACTCATGAGAACAAACTTAATGGGACCAACTTTGAAGTCGCTAAAGAAAATCAGCTGTTCCTTGTTGCTAATTGGACATGTCTATTGCTACTACGGAGACCAATCAAGATTTACTATAGATAAATACCCGATTTAAAACACTGTGGTCTTATTGTGGCCATGCCATAAAAAAATCCATAGTAAAATAAAATATCTGTCTGCATACATGAGAGCCTTGCGTGGGACGTCACTTAGTGCAGCGGAGCGCGGCTCTACGTCGCGGGCTCATTCATACATTATGTCGTGAAAGCGTGAAATCTCTTCATACGCAGTGCCCGGCGCCCTACCGATGGTGTTACGTCACTTTAGGGGTTCTACAGGGTGACTCTAATTATCAGAAATCTTTCAGGCGGTGTAATACCTACTGATGACACCATCTTTTATGGGACCATTTTGAAATCGTTAAAGAAATACTTGTCTATTAGACGTTATCTTACTAGTTACCTCCTTTCTAACCATAATAATATAGGGCCTTATTTATATATATATATAAAAAAACTATTTGATTAGTTTAAACATTGATGAGCAGGTTCTTAATTCAAAATTTTATATATAGAATTTGAATTTAGAATTCAGTATTTAAATTAATCTTAGTTTTTTTTATGATTAGCAAGTTTTATAAATAACGCTGATTATCTTTGACACAGTACATACATCGCTTCTTTGGTATTCCCGTACTCTTATGTATCATTTCATATCTTTTTTTTTTTTTGGGGTGGAATATCATCCAAAGACTTCTCCCGCTCTAGGGTAGATAGGGAGGGCGTGTCAGACTCCTACTGACTAAAACCCACCCCTGTTCCTCCCTGCCTTGAATGCCCAGGGGCGAGGTAACTCTTTCGAATTTATCCTCAACCCCTAGGCAGGGATCGGCCATGACGTGCCCCGTCATGTATGCTGACAACTCTTGAGGCGCGCGTGGAACACTACGCGCCGTCGACTCTCGGGCCTGGTGCTGATCGGACGGCGAGCTACCCATTACTCGCCGTCCGCAGGCCCGGTGAGTTAGCTACATAAATTAAATTAAAAGACGCTACTCACTCAAGTAGAATTATTACATACGACCCGCCCCAGCTTCGCTTTGGTACAAATTATACACTTAATAAATCTTCATCATGAATTACTCTGTCTATTGATGTAAACCGCATGAAAATCCGTTCAGTAGTTTTTGAGTTTATCGTGTACAGACGCGGCGAGGGACTTACTATGTAGAGATGTTCTTAACAACCCGCCCCAGCTCCGCACGAGTACAAAATATAATATACTTAAACCTTCATCATGAATTACTCTGTCTATTGGTAAAACCACATGAAAATCCATTCAGTAGTTTGTAACAAGGGAGTGTTAAAGCCTTGTTTATTTTATGACCTCTATTCAAAATTACGTTCTTTCCTACCTTATTTAATTTAAAATACAAACATTACTTGTTTTCTCTGTCAATAGTCTCTGTTTTTATATTAAATATCAGTTCTAATTCTGCTGCCGAGCTAGACTAAGCTCCTATCTATCAATATCATTTTCCTTCTATACAATAACTGACAGTTAACAGTTTTGAAGATTTTTCAGGCATGGTCCTGACAATTATACAATTTGTACCTTTACCTTGTCTCAGTTTATGGTGTACGTACGTTTAATAAGTGCTCCGTAATTAAATCAAGCCCACTGTAAATAATAAAATATACTCTACGGTCCTCCTACTTTACGTCTCCGTCCTCTACGTGTCACCGTCACACCACTACTCCGGCTCCGCAACGTGACAAGTTTATGAGTTTATCGCAAATAAACCGACAGACGCGGCGTGGGACTTTGTTTTATAATATGTAGTGATATTTCATAATTATATTTCCTAGAGGTATCGAGAAGACCTCGACGCGTACTGCGAGGATTTGGGGGAGGACTTTGCGCCGCAGTGGGACACTTTAGGCTAGACTCTGTATAGTGATGGAAACGACATGAAAAATCCGTTCAGTAGTTTTTGAGTTTATCGCGATCAAACAGACTGACAGAGGTCCACGGGGGACTTTGTTTATAATGTGTAGTGATATTTCATATATTTCCTACAGGCATCGAGAAGACCTCTACGCGTACCGCGAGGACTTGGGGAGGCCTTAGCCCAGCAGTGGGACACTTTAGGCTAGTTAAAATAAAAACATTTTCTACAAACCACAATCAAAATCTAGTACCTTGTGTTGATTTCATAGACGAGTTATGAGAACTTAATTTAATTTAAACAAAACGTTTGTAACTGAATGCCAGCTTTTATGACTTGCCTTTTACTTCGCGAAACCTTTACAATTTCATTTCGATGAGTTTTGAATACAATTTAAAGTTAAAGTTCAAGAAACCAAGAAAGAAATTGATATTTTTGTTCCATTTTCAGTCTTGCTTTGGTCCGGTCTCAGCCATTTCAAATATAATTGATGGAGAACTAGTCAATACATCTTTTGCAGAATTTTGAAACATAAAACCATTTTGGTATTTCGCTATAAGTTTACTTTATTTAAGATCCTTCAAATAATACACTAAATTCCTTGTACGCTTTTTTCTTAATAATTGTAATTTTTGCAGTGTTCGTTAAAAAAGTTTTAATGGAATACATGATCTTAAGCTTCCTGTGGGACAAGCTAGTGCAGGAAGTCTTTTAAAATTCTTTTATGTTTAATTCTTAATGAAAACCAAATTTTCTAGTATAATACACCCTCGGAGACCTTTATTTTCTTTGAATAAATTTATTCTTATTATTTGACAATAGTAAAATAGACAAAGAATCTATATACCTACTATTTAATTTTAAAAAGATAAAAAATAGTAGATTGTATCACAAGGGAGCAAAATAATATTTTTACGGCGAGGGCGCTTTTTTGAATCCAGAGCGAAGTGAGGGATTCTTTAGTAGAATCCTGAACGTAGCGAGGGATTCAAAGTACGTCGCCCGAGCCAAAAATATATATTTTGCTTTACGAGAAAATAAAAGGCGCCTCATATTTTATTGTAATATTATTATTTAATAAAACATAGAGTAACAATTATATTGAAATTAAATAGTATCTAATAATACTTAAAACAACTAAAAACTTATATTTATATTTGAGACATTTTTGCAATTATGAATATTATTGTTACAGATTTATTAGGATTAGAGATTGTTGTAGATTTTATATTCTGCGTGTTTGAAATGATGTCCCAATCCGGCTCATTTTGAGTAAAATGTGACGATGAATCTCTTTGTTTGGATGTAGATGGGCGCGGTGACAGTGGCATGGATGGGTTAGCTAAAGGTTGCAATTTTGTATTATTATAATTGCAATGTTTTGCACGATGTGTTCACATGTTTTCGCCTCGTTCTCAATGGAATCTTCTATATACCCCTCTGCTACAGCACTCGACTTCCATCCTCCATGTCGCTTGAGAACAGTTAAGTCCGCTCCAGAATCTGCCAAAAGGGTAGCAGAAGTACGACGAAAACAATGTCCTGTATACAGCTTGATAACTGCAAATAAGTAGCGATTTCTTGTGACATGTTAGTAATTTTATTTTTTTCCATAACTTGTTTGAAGCACTTGCCATTTTGATAACGGATGAAAAACCGATGGGTCTTCATATCAGCAGGACGCAAGTCCAGGTATTTCTGTACAATAGTTTTGTATTCTCCACGGATTACGAAGGATCGGTCAATTTTTGTTTTTGTGTCTGTCAGCTTTACTAACAGTAAATCATCCGAGTGATTTTCGACATCATCAATAATTATTTTTAAAAGTTCATTGCCACGACAAGCTCCATGTACTCCGAAAATTAAAGCAACCTGTATCAAAACCGACTGTGAATAAGACAAGTATCTATCGAAGTACAGGTTACAATAAAATGCGCTTTTTAAAACACTATGGTTATACTTTACCATACGCATAGTTACTTACTTTTACGGCAAGAAAGACTTTGTCGGGTGCCTCATTAAGGAAAGTCTCCACGTTTTTGACAAGAATTATCTTTTCCGCGCACTTTTTGAGTTTGGAACATCTTAGTGTTCAGCGCCAAAGAAATCGAACGCAAATATTGTTTGAATAAAGACTGGCTGGTACGACGACACATAGTCGCTCCGCCGGCTGAATAAAAAAAAGAAATCAAATTAAAAACGCGCGAACTACAGTCCGCGTTTTCGTCAATTGTCACGGATTTTTAGAAATTCATGGTTTTGTTTTTAAAAATTAGTTCTTCAAGTGACAGTGAAAGTATAGAAATAACTCATGAAAGTATTAGAACTGACGCACGGCCAAGCCTATGGTAATTTTATTGGATTGTAACCTGTACTTCGATAGATACTTGTCTTATTCACATTCGATTTTGTTAAAAATGGTTTTAATTTTCGGACTACATGGAGCTTGTCGTGGCAATGGACTTTTAAAAATAACTGTGGATGATGTCGAAAATCACTCGGATGTTTTACTGTTAGTAAAGCTGACAGACACAAAAACAAAAATTGACCGATCCTTCGTTATTCGAGGAGGATAAAAAACTATTGTACAGAAATACCTGGACCTGCGTCCTGCTGATATGAGCACCAATCGGTTTTACATCCGTTATCAAAATGGCAAGTGCTTAAAACAAGTTATAGGAAAAAATAAAATTTCTAACATGCCACAAGAAATCGCTACTTATTTGAATTTACCAGATATCAAGCTGTATACATGACATTGTTTTCGTCGTAATTCTGCTACCTTTTTGGCAGATTCTGGAGCGGACTTAACTGTTCTCAAGCGACATGGAAGATGGAAGTCGAATGCTGTAGCAGAGGGGTATATAGAAGTTTCCATTGAGACCAAGGCGAAAACAGAAAATGCAAATCTATTTATGGAGCCTACTAGAATAACCCCCACTACTGTATCTTCCCTAGATAATATTTATGCAGATATTTTACCTACCCACAAAAAATATTAATTTATTAGACTCTGATCATAGTGGACTATTGATCACTATACCAAATATAAACGAAAAATAGATATCACTATTAACCCAAAATCTAAAGGTCGCTTGGAAACATTTAAAACTAAACTCTCAAATAAAATCCCACTTTTGTCAACTAATGATGACCCTAATCAACATTATAATGATTTTTTTTTTTTGATACTACTTTTATTCCTAAGACGATTTCGATAAATAGCAATACTTCCTTCAGTGACTGGGCCACCATTGGTATTAATAAAAATTGAAAACGGCTCTAAGAGCTGTATGAAGAACGGACTTATAAGTATTAACACTGTAGAATTTAATTTATATGTTAAGAATTATTCTAAATTATTTAAAAAAGTATGTTATTTGGCGAAATCTCGCTACTTAGTTGAAAAATTAAAAATAGTAGTAATGTAATTAAAATGACTTGGGATATTATTAATAGCGAAACGGGAAGGTCTTGCAACCGAAGTAGTGATTACAGCCTTGCTATTGATGACAGTATCTTTAAATCAGATTAGCAAGTCGCCGCGGCATTTGAAAATTTCTTTGCAGAGGTGCGTATCGACTACAAAATCTCTAAATTCATCACCAACTGCTGCAGAAATTTTACTTAAAGAAAACGTTCCAGTTTATAATCCCAATTTAATTTCCAATATGTCACTTGTAATGATGTAATTCAAACTTTTAAAACTTTTAGCGGGCAGTAATGAATTTTTAATCCTCTTTATAAGTGCGACGCAATTATCTTTTCCGCGTACTTTTTATCAACGCTACGTTCAGGATTCTACTAAAGAATCCCTCGCTACGCTCGGGATTCTACTCTAAAATCCCTCACTTCACTCTGGATTCAAAAAAGCGCCCTCGCCGTAAAAATATGTATTATTTTGCGCCCTTATGATACAATCTACTATTCCAACCTTTTACATGTTTACTAACAGTTTTAAATATTAAATGAGTAACAACTTCACCTAAGTATTTTTTTCTAAAGATTTTATGTTTTGAACGAAATTTTCCAAATAGGTTCATTTTATAAGTTGGGCGGCTATTACTCTTAAACTAATAGCTAACGCTATAACTCTTAAAAAAATATCACTTTAAAGTTTAATATTTCGCAAACGAATCACTGAATCGAAAACTAGTCTACACAAACCCGAAATGATTTTGAAAGACCTATCCAACGATACCCTACACTATAGAATAGGTGATAATATAAAATATACCTACTTTACATACAAGGGAGGTTGAACCTACCCTAAAAAATCTCTTTCTAAATTTTATTGTTTCGTTTTTAGGCGTGAATAATATATATATACTAGAAAGGATCTATCTAAACGCCTTGTTGACACTTTGCGTGAATCAAGGGCTGGCTTTTTCCTCGGCCAGAGGTTAAGCATTGCCATAGAACGTGGCAATGCCGCCAGTCTTTAGAGCACACTTCCAGAAGACAGCGATGGAGAGAAATTTTTTGACGCCAGATTTTAGGTTTTATTTAGTTGGGAGTTTTTGTTTTAATTACCGTTAGTTAAGTATTTTATACTCGTAAGTTTTTATATAAAGAATATATCTATCCATGCAAAATTGCAGCTTTCTAGTACTAACAGTGTCTAACCTATGCCTCAGACGGTCAGACGGACATACCGAAACTATAAGGGTTCCTTGTCCTGTCCTGTCTGCGTTGTACAGACACAGATACAAAATTATATAGCTATATAACTATAATATATATAATAAGTTCATTTTCTTCATGATGGTTTCAAGCGGATAGGAATCAACTGCAATCACAACTTCCTATACTTATGGTATAATAAAATTATACAACCTGTTCACTCGATGTTTATATGATTTTGGAAAAATGATCGCCCTTTTATTGAATAAAAGTGATTCGGATTAAAACATGAAAGGCACTTAGAAGCGCTATGAAATCGATCAAAATCATAGCATTATGGACCCTCGTCAAGCGTCACATTAATTTAATGTATTATGTATACGCTGTAGTTATGTATGGCCGTGCCCTAACTACATGTAAATGGCCATTTCTTTTTCGAGGTTTAAGTAAGAGCAATTTTTTCATTGGTGAATTATTATGGATTTAACTCAGGTGTCAACTAATCCGTTCGGATACAGACATAATAGATTATAGACGCGGTACCTTTTTACAAGCTTTTATTTAATTTTCTATGTGCTTCGTATGTAAGCTGTCTGCTTCAAAGTTTGCAAACCATATTAACCACTTGTTAGTTTTCGATTAATCTGAAATTAGTCGTAACTATGCAAGTTTTTATTAAAATTCGTTTATAGTCACGCGTTTGACCTCTATCTAACCTGATCTTAATCGATAATGAGGTCGAAGATGGAGCACGCTCGCCCAGAAGTAACCTTTTCATTCATGACTTAAAAACTCTCAGGTTGTAGCTATCAGGAAACACAGACTCTAGCAGGAAATTTCACTCCTTAGTTGTACGAACAATGAATGTGTTCGCAAAACGTTTTGTGCGTGTGGGTGGGAAGTCCACCATGAACCGGTTGCGCATCGCCGTACGTCTAGTGGTCCAATGATGGAACGGGCTTGGTGGAATTAAACGATGCAATTCCGTCGCACACTCTCTAATATGCAACCGATAGACAATCGACAGGCTTGCAACTCGGAATTGATGCTCAAGAGACTGGAGCCTCGACTCGACGAGCCTATCATTGAGGATGATTCTCGTTGCTCGTTTCTCAATTGACTGAAGCGCATCAAACTGGTATCTGGTAGATCTATCCCAAATATGAGAGCAGTACTCCATACACGATTGAACTTGCGCTTGATAAAGTTTGAGCAGCTGTTCCGGCGTGAAGTACCGTCTCACCTTTGCTAGGATACCCAACTTTTTGGCAGCCAGTTGAGCCTTTGCCTCATTACATGGTAAGTACGGTGACAATGCAGTATTATGATACCATCGAGATGATTTGATGATGGCGCCGGGTTGTATGGACTGCAACTACCTAATGGCAAATGGTAGGACAGTTGAATTTGGGCAAGTATGTTTTTGTATCATGAGTACTTTCCATTACATATAATGACGAGGGTCTGAAGTTTGTTTTTTTTATATAAGTAAAAACTATTTTTAATTTATCTCTTAAGGTTTTCTAAAAAGCTGGTCAGTCACCTAGGAAACCATTAACTTCTAGGTGTGTGTGTTGTGATTCTGGGAAGTTTGTTACGCCACTTCTTCTTGTCTAAAACACTAACAAGTGGAGACGGGCAGGCATTTTTGGGGACTGTCCTTTGTAGTTATTGACTTTCAAAAAGTGCTGATTCTCACTATCATCATCATCACCATCATTATCATTTCAGCCGAAAGACGTACACTGCTGGACATAGGCCTTCCTCAAGTGTTGCTAAAACGACCGGTTCTGGGGATCTTGCGACCCTCACCAAGGTCATCGGCTCACATTGTTGGAGGCCTTCCAACGCTGCGTATTTCGGTACGCGGTCGTCAATCCAGAACTTTTCGGCCCCATCGACTATCTGTTCTGCGAGCAATGTGGCCTGCTCACTACCACTTTCTCCTTCTTTCGTCTCAGCCTTTGAAAAAATGATTTTTGATTTTGAGGATTCATGTTAATGTAAGATATGCCGACTGGAGAAAGTTGTAATGTGCCTAAATTATCTTTGATTTCAGCACCTCAGGAACGGAGATAAGTTTCCTCAGGATATATTATTTAACTAGAATCTCTTCTAGGCAACTATAACTACATACTAGTAAAATAAAACTTATCAAATTTCATCCCACTTTCAACATTCAAATATTGTAATATTATTTGTAAAATTCTGTGATTTGAATGGTCCTTACAGAAATCACAATCGGATAATATCTCTAGTATAGTAAATGTCAAGATCTTTCACATTTAGTTAATATTACCTTACAGCCATTTTCCTAACGTACATATATGCGGCTAAGGGTCTCCGCCCACTGCGACGTAACGTGTGGGTCCCTACGGCGAAAGGATTATGCAAAAATGGAAGTGTTTGTTTATATTGGGATCTCGTATTTCAATTTTCACGCTCTTTATCCTTGACACGTCATAACTCTTTGTCTACTATAAATATGTATTGAGATTGAGTGGTGGAAAAAGCTGGCTTAAGTTCAATGGAAGTAAAGTGACGGGATTTTGTAAAGGATAGGTACATAAAATACCATTTTATTATAACAGAGTATAGTTTTGATCGATTTGAAAGTTTTAACGTGATTTTTAAAGAAAATACATATGGTCAAGATTGATGACTTTTTTTTCGGGGTGGTAAATCATCAAATAACATATCCTGCCCTACGTGGAGCGGGCGGCCGTATTAAACTCTTACTGACTAAAACCCAGACGTGTTCCTTATGTTGCCTGTACCAAGGCCGCGGTCACTCTTAAGCCTTTTCTGTGCTCACAAAAATGTTCTCTGACGTATACTTATATTTTCAGTTCTTTACTAATATAACTTTCTATAGATTCAATCAATGCAATGACCCAACTGTCACATATTGTAAGACACACAAGAACATTTTAATTTTATAAAAGGATTTTGGGGAGGCCTTTGCCCAGCAGTGGGACACGATAGGTTAAAAAAAAAGTGCTAAAAAGTTCTCAGAAGTTTGAGTCAATTTAAATTAAACCCCATTGTTGTCAATACACGACCCATTGATGTTGATTCTTAAGCCTCGATGTGTGCCTACCCTCATCTAAAAGGCCAAACAGTGGGTGCTACCGCTTAATTAAATTTTAATTATTTCAACACAGATGTTGATTTTTGGTGTGGTTTCAGAAAACACATGAAAGTGCTGTACGCTCTCACAAAATGGCAACTTTTTTATACCCATGCAGAATTGCAGCTTTCTAGTACTAACAGTCTCCTAGCTATGCCTTGGACGGACAGTTGGACAGAAAATAAACTATAAGGATTCCTTGTCCTTGTTAGGACCACGGAACCCTAAAAGCGACCATAATTAACTAATGGCGTCCGCCATTTAGTTTTTTCAAAATTCATATAGTAATGTCACTTCGACTGCCAAGACGAATCTAATGAACCTTTATTGTTAAAATCCATCCAGCCGTTTAGGCTACGGGATGTGATGCCAAAGAAATAGATATACAAACAAACATAGTTACATACATGATCTCGAAAAACATTACCCTCCTTCTAGGGCAATCGGGTAAAAAGGTTGGACTCCTCAATTTATTATGTATTGGTGTTTAATAATTACAAGCATTATAATAAGAACGTATTAATTAGAACATACTCGTAATAAAAAAGTCGGACCCCTCAACTTATTATGTGTTGTTAACATAATAATTATGCACTATTGATGCCTTTGTTATCGTCTTACCTTCTAATGAAATAACAGCAATCTACTTTTATAATGCCTGCTTCAGTGATATCGAACCGACTGGCAAAATATTAATAGCACAGCAAAAGGCTAAAGACCGTGTGATTAGGCCGGACACGCATTCAAAAAAACCGTTCTATATCCGGCTCAATCCAGATGCCTGGTAACCCTGAACATCATTTCAAGAAGGCGAAAGACGTCTACTGCTAGACACATAGTCCTCGCCCAAACGTCACCTTATTGACAGGTCCTTTGTGTCTCGCATCCAGCGTATGCACAACCTTAGCTGTAAATAAATGGTTTTTCAGGGCCATCAATGCGAAAGGCAACTATCAGATTTCCTAGGAAGCTTTCATTACCTGGAACCGACATGGCCGTGGGCTGCCCTTGATCGATGCCTTATAACCTCAACTTATTTGAAGGTCATGAAATACAGCCATAATAGCCATAATACTGTTATTTGGTACCTAATTAAAATTACGATTGCACAACGGATATGTAAAAAAAAAACAAATGAAGTTAAACAGTGTTCATAAAATATTTCAGAACAGCTAATTAAAAGGAATTCGGTCAAGTTATTCATTCTTAAAGCAATCAAATAAATACTAGTCGGTTGCAATATTAATGCTGAATAATAAATATGAGAAACATTTGAAAGCTTTTAATTGATGTTCATAACACGCGTTTCAACATTTGTTATATTTAATAATTATAGACCTTGAATTCAAAACTGTGATATAGCCGTCTTATTTAAGGTCAAATTAAATAAGCTGGCAAAACTCAGAATACGGTATAGATATATAGATATGTGATAATTGATAAATGAAAAAAATAAAACTGAAAGTTTCAGTCCACGAAACGCACAGAAAAATGTACGAATTCTGTGGGATAGGCCCATATACCTATAATTTGGGGGGTAAGTATGAACACTAAAGTTTGGTAAATAAATGCTTTATCGGCTTATTACTTAAATATTTTAGTAGCACTTCGCCCGCGACTTCTAATCGCGTGGATTTAAAAAAATTAGAGCTTATGACACTCACAAATAATGTGGTTTTCTATTGGTAAAAGAATTTACTAAATCGGTTCAGAAGATCCAGAGATTACCCCATACAACCTCACAAAGAACCACTCTTCACTCATTCACATCATCACTTCTCTCTTTTTCTGCGTATACTAACGTTTTTGACAATCAGACTTATAGGTTTCAAATGGGGAGGGTTTACGTGAAAGATATAGCTACGCCCGTGGCCACTGGAGCGAAGCTGAAAAAAAATTATGAATTAAATTGAAATTTAATAAAATAGTAATCTCCACAAAATTAATATCGTATATTTTCATGTTTGCAACTTACTCCAGCAAAAATTCAAACTTATTTTTTTATATTATTTTCTCTACCAAATAATAATAACATGTTCTATGATAAAATTGACAATAGGCTTACAAATTAAGTGCTTTCTTATTGGTTATTTAATTAGTGTAAAGTGGAATCGTATCTCTCGGGGGATGGTACCAATTGGTCGGCATCAACGTCAAACATAAACTTTTGAAATTGCGTACAATCAATTGAATGTTTATAAATTATTTTGGGCACTGGGAATTCATTGATGTGCGTCGAAATTGCAGAGGATTTGTAGTTACTATATTAAGCATTGCGTTTTAGGCCACGGCATACTGTCACCACTGCGCAGGCGATCTTGATTCTGCACAGCAGACGCTGGGGAATGCCCTAAGTGGACCTCTGATTGGCGGATCTAGGTCGCTAGGACCGGGCGAGACCGGTCTCTGCGAGCAGTAGTGAGGGTTATGCTGGCAGATATCGATAACTGGTAGGAAATGGCCACTGAGCCGGCTCGTGAAAGGGCCAATCCCGCTCGGAGAAGAAAGCGTCGGGGTTGCAACCGTCTCGTTCCGATTCCAGGGATGTGCCTGAATAGGCGCTGCATAATAGGGGTTCTGGGGTCATCTTTAGGAAGTCACGGAGCCTCTTACTTGTGCAGATGGTGACCACCAGGGTGGTTTTAGTTTTTTCCCTAAAAGTCTTTGTGATAGACATCTCATTGTGAAAGTTAGGTGGAGAGAGCTTGAAGTGAATTGTCATTCCGCCTTTTGATGTGTAACATCTTTCCTCTCGTTTTCCTGCAATCTTTGGTACAGATTTCGTGAAATGGGACGAAAGTGTGTAACAAGACGTCGGGGAGGCGCGCGCACTATAAGTCTGCGCGCGATCGAAAGGTCATTTTTCAGGATAGAATGATAATGCTGCTTATTAATAACGTGAGATGTCAATTGTTACACATCATATGCGACTACTGTAAGGTTCACTCGTTTTTTTTGGATGGATTGACAGCGGTGCGCTGAGATTTTTACGGACGCCCAGACTGACAGCTTAGCTGCGATCAGGCGCAAGGGACAAAACTGTTGGTACTGACACGCTCCCTTGAGAGCCTCCTGTCCGGCAAAGACATTCAGGTTACTGAACCAGAATGTCTTTGCCTACAAACTGAATTACTTTTTTATCTTGTACGTAAACCAACTCCTGCAATACTTTTAATTTTTACTAACATTGTTGTTAAATTATTATGCTACTAACATCTATGTATATGTGTACTAAAATAGATTTATTAGTTGTAATGATGTTAACAATTTTGAATTTGGAATTTAATATTCTGAAATATAAAAAATATTATTTACAGAATACCACTTCTGAGTAATTGGCCGTCATCCACAGAGCAAGGCATTGTCGCGGCAGCATCAACTAAAGACGTCATCGCCTACTAATATGGATGTCCCCGCAATGTGCGCTGGGTACCTACAAGTTTCAGGTGTCATAGCCAAGTCAGAATTGTCTCGGGCCATTAATTTATATGGGCAATCGGTGGCAATCACTGACATGCATGGTTTATTTGGACAATTTTGACAATACCGTCTTACTGCGGCCACCGAGGCGCCTCAAACAATGACCCTACTGCTACTCCTTTCATTTTTTTAAACTTTATCCTATACGTATACTCCTGGTGCGTCAACTAACATGTAAACCCACATACACAAGACATCTAGACCCGCAGTAAGTATCTGCAGGCTGTACAAATATTTGTTCAGTGCGGGCATAGAACCTGCGATACGCAGCGCAGCAGCCAATCACCCACCACTACGCCAACCGTGCCGATCACTACGCTAATCGTCCCGACCACTACGCCAACTGTGCCGATCATTACACCCCCCATGCCGACCACTGCTGCAACCGTCCCGACCACTACGCCAACTCTGCCGATCATTAAACCACTCATGCCGACCACTGCAGCAACAGTCCCGAACACTACGCCAACCGTGCCGATCACTACGCTAACCGTCCCGACCACTACGCCAACTGTGCCGATCATTACACCCCCCATGCCGACCACTGCTGCAACCGTCCCGACCACTACGCCAACTCTGCCGACCACTGCGGTAATCGTCCCGACCACTACGCCAACTGTGCCGATCATTACAACACCCATGCCGACCACTGCAGCAACCGTCCCGAACACTACGCCAACTGTGCCGACCACTACGGTAATCGTCCCAACCACTACGCCAACTGTGCCGATCATTACACCACCCATGCCGACCACTGCAGTAACCGTCCCGAACACTACGCCAACTGTGTCGACCACTACGATAACCGTCCCGGCCACTACGCCAACTGTGCCAAAAATTGACCCAAAATCGTAGAACCGCCAGCTTTCATACCACGGCTTAGTAAAGCCAAAGCAAACTTAACTTTTAAATAAAATTACCTCAAAAACCCCTCATTATTGACATTACCGCCCACGTAATTTTGTGGAACTTTAATATTGTTGACATAATTTTATTTTAACCTTAAGATGGTTTAAAGTTTAGTGTTAAAATGTGAATTTAATGTTGCGAGAACGAGAGTTCAATGAACTTAACACGTCACTTCTATGTTAAAGGGATAGTCAGAGATCTCAATGTTTTTATTAAGTTCTTCTAACTAATAGTGTCTTAAGTTGTCTTACAATTTGATATTATATTAATTTTAAATTCATTTAGTCGCGGGTTCAAAGTCCAGCGGCCTTTGAACTGTGAATTTAATGTTGTGGATATTGCGCCTTATTTCTTAAAAAAAATAACCATGTTTCAACATAGTTTAGCAGGTTCTTAATTCAAAATTGTCTAAGAAGCTTTTGAATTTACAATTTTTGCAATAAAATTTATACTGGTTATCTCTGAACCGATTTTGAAAATTCTTTTACCAATTTTTTTTACCAAAAATTCTTTTACCGTAGTCACGTTACTTTTGAGTTTCATACGCTATAAATTTTTGAAATTCGAGCAAAGTGCTAGTAAAATATAATTTATTATAAATCCATCTTGCCAGGCTGCAGGCCGTGTCAAATGAATAGAACTTTTGAAAATATTACCCTGCTTCTAAGGCTCGGGTAAAAAACTAGTGTCTAAGAATTTATGATAGAAGTAACCACCATATTATTTTATGGGGAGATGAGGCAATTTGTAATACGGTGAACGCCCACACATTTTCTTAATAGCTTTTTTTATTTTTTTTATTTTATTTAAGATGGGTTTGCTCTTGACTCTAGTCTAGGTCAGAAGTGACAGAGACTAAGTCGACGAAGCTTCTATAGGGATGGCCAAATCCGACGTATACAACTTTTTTTGGCTACAATTTAGATTTGATGCAAATTTTTGCTGTTCTTTGATATCCACTTTTGACGCGAATACGTCTTTACATTTACTTCCATAGTGGGAGTAAACCAAAGTAACCAATGATTACCATATCGGGGGATACAGTTTGATGTTGCAGCTACATATCTATCATCTCCATCCAATATTTACTTACACTACTGGATAGCTAACGGCTCAAAGAATTAGTTACGCTAAGTGAGGTCTGTGAGGCATCACGCGTGGTGGAGGGTGCAGTGCCGCCATTTTGAGGTAATTTGTTTCGTTTCGAGATTTCCATTTAGTATAACTTTTAACTCGAAGCAGCTATGACTTTGGTTTAGATTTGACTTTTTGACGAGTATAGGCCGTCATTACAAAAATTATTCTTTTCTTTTTATTTAAACACTAAATATATTTACAATGACTAATTTTGATTAGAGCTGTCGAATAAAACTAAAACAACGTAGTAGCTTCTCTTAGTCATCATCAGCCTTTTAATGTCCCCACTGCTGGGGCACAGGCCTCCTCTCTGTGAGAGGGTGTGGGCCGTAATCCACCACGCGGGTTCAATGCGGATTGGTGGATGTCACATGCCTTCGAATTTTTGGTTCTAGGACATGCCGGTTTCCTCACGATGTTTTCCTTCACCGTTTTGAGAGCAGTAGTGATGAAATAATAGACACAAAGTAAAGCGCCTGCCTGGGTTTGAACTCACGATCTAGAACTTGTAAGTCGCGGGCAATACCACTGGACTACCACTTTCTTCTCTTAGTAAAAAGGAGGAAATCTTGAAACATAACAAAGTGACCTCAAAATGACTGCGCTTCCCCCTCCACCGCGCAGTGCTTCACAGTTCTCACTTAGCTTAACGAATTCTTTGATCCAGTGGTGTAAATACGAGTATATATTGAAGGAGATGATAGATATGTATCTAACTGTTGCTAACTGTATCTCCCGATTTTGTTTACCCGGTCAATAGACATATTCACGTAAAACACACGGCTGTGTCGTGGACACAGCCGTGTGTTTTACGTGAATATGGTTTTTTTTTTGTTCACATCATCATCATCATCATCAGCCTTTTAATGTCCCCACTGCTGGGGCACAGGCCGTATGGTGTCGGACGTAAAAGAATAGTACCATCCCATCACTTCCCGTGGGTGTCGTAAGAGGCGACTAAGGGAGCTTGAGCCCTAGTGCATACTACTAAAGCACCTTGGGCCACCCGCGCGGTGGCGGGTAAACCACCAACAACAGCATTCCCAAGGAGGGTTGGCGTCAGGCAGGCGGCCGGCTATAAAACTATTGCCAAAACCTTTTTGCAACATGGTCTGGAAAAATATGATGTGCGATAGGGCTAGGGCGTACCTCACAGGCGACGCGCAGGGGCAGCACCCGGCTCCTGTGGGAAATGGACACGGGTTGTCGCACCAGGACGGGCGGGTGCGACGTAAGACGCAAGCTCGGAGAGTGAGAGAATTAAGATTGAGGTGTGCGAGCTGGAATATAGGTACTATGACTGGAAAAGGAAGAGAGTTAGCAGATGTTTTAAAAAGGCGACGGATAAATATAGCGTGTTTGCAAGAAACGAAATGGAAGGGTGCAAAAGCAAGAGAATTAGGAGAAGGATATAAGTTTTATTACTGTGGAAGTGATGGCAAACGGAATGGTGTGGGCATAGTTTTGGATAGTGAGTTAAAAGAATGTGTGGTGGATGTTAAAAGAGTAAGTGATAGAGTGATAGCTATTAAAGTGGTTGTGGAGAGTATGATAGTAAATGTTATTAGTGCGTATGCACCCCAATCAGGATGTGAGGATAGTGTAAAAGAAAAGTTTTGGAAGGACTTCGATTGTGTGATGATGAATGTACAGGAGAGTGAAGAGGTGTTTGTGGGGGGTGATTTTAATGGGCATGTAGGAAGTCTGAAGTACGGTTATGAGAGAGTGCATGGTGGTTGGGGGTACGGAGACCGTAATACTGATGGCGAGACATTGCTGCAAATGCTTCGGCTTTTGACCTGACAATAACTAACACCTGGTTCAAAAAGAAAGACGAACACCTGATCACTTACAAAAGTGGCCAGCACGCGACCCAAATTGACTTTTTCTTGGTGAGACGAAACAGTCTCAAAACAGTCAAAAACTGTAAAGTGTTGCCAGGCGAAGGCTTAGTCTCTCAACACAGGCTCATATTGATGGACGTAACAGTCAGTGTCTCGTCCAGTAGGAACAAAGAACGGCCCCCACCCAAAATCAGATGGCGTATGATAGAAAATGAGGAGTGTGCAAGTATGTTTAAGAGTCAAGTGGTAGATAAAATGATAGAAATGAAGAATATGGAAGGAAAATCTGTGGATGAATGTTGGAAAGAGATGGCGGATTGTATAAGGCGAGTAGCAAAAGATGTGTTTGGAGAATCGCAAGGTAAAGGCATGATAGAAAAGGATACATGGTGGTGGAATGAAGATGTGCAAAAGATGCTAAAAGAAAAGGAAACTTCGTTTAAAGTATGGCAGAATGTAGAAACCGGAAATGATAATTTGAAAGAAGAGAAAAAGAAAATTTATAAAGAATGGAAGAGGAAGGCAAAAAAGGCGGTTGCAGTTTCCAGGGCTAAGGCGCAGGAAAAGTTATATGATTTACTGGACAACCCTAGAGGCCAGAAGGAGCTCTACCGGATTACAAAATTAAGAGAAAGGAGAACGAGGGATATAATGCATATAAAATGTATGAAGGATGAACTCGGTAAAGTCTTGTCGAAAGATGACGAAATAAAAGAGCGATGGAAGGTTTATTTTGAAAAGTTGATGAACGACGAGAATGAATGGAGTGGTGTGCTCAAAGAGGTACAAGTAAATATGATTTTGGTGAGAGAAATTAGCATGGATGAAGTAAGAAAGGCAGTTCAATGTATGAAAAATGGAAAGGCCATGGGCCCTGATGATATACCAGTGGAAGTATGGAAGTGTTTAAAAGAGGATGGATGTATGTGGCTGACTTTATTCTTCAATAAGTTGTTGTATGAAGAAGTGATCCCACAAGAATGGTGCAATAGTTCGCTAGTGCCCATCTTCAAGAATAAAGAGGATGTAGAGGACTGCAACAACTATCGAGGGATAAAGCTCATGTCACATACTATGAAAGTATGGGAGAAAGTGATAGAGAAAAGATTGCGAGAGGAGAGTGAGATTACCCCGAACCAGTTTGGGTTTATGCCAGGTCGAGGGACAATGGACGCCACCTTCGCTCTCCGTCAATTGTGCGAGAAGTACAGACGTGTGCACAAGAACTTGCACATGGTGTTCGTTGATCTTGAGAAAGCGTATGATAGGGTACCTCGGGATGTGTTGTGGTGGGCCTTGAAAGAGAAAGGTTTGCCTGGGAAGTATGTTGAGTTGATTCGTGTTATGTACAGACAATCTAGTACCTACGTCCGGTCGGCTGCTGGCAACACCGATAAGTTCAGTGTGGCTGTAGGCTTGCATCAAGGGTCGGCTTTAAGTCCTTACCTCTTCCTGTTGATTATGGACGCTCTTACGTCGGAAATACAGGAAGAGGCACCCTGGTGCATGCTGTTTGCCGATGACATTGTTCTGGTCGGTTCTGAAGCTGTAGTGCTAGATGGCGCGCTTCTCCCAGTCTGCTCCGATTTTCGGTATCTCGGTTCACTCGTGCAAAGCGATGGCGAAATAGATCGGACTGTTAAGCACAGAATTAACACTGGATGGATGAAATGGCGGCAGGTCACCGGAACTATCTGTGACTCCCGCATTCCTCTAAAACTTAAGGGAAAGATTTATAAAACAATGGTCAGACCTGCTGTCTTGTATGGTTCAGAATGTTGGGCCACAAAAGGGATGAATGAAAAGCAATTGCATGTAGCTGAGATGAGAATGCTAAGAACGATGTGTGGTGTTACGCGCATGGATAGAATTAGGAATGAGTATATAAGAGGCAGTCTGAAAGTGGCACCGCTGACTGAAAAGTTGTGTGGAAGTCGGTTGTCGTGTGACATGGCATGTGATGCGGAGGAATGAAGAAAATGTCGTGAGGAAAGTCTTGTGCATGGATGTGGATGGCTATAAGAGTAGGGGAAGGCCAAAGAAACGATGGTTGGACTGTGTGAAAGAGGATATGGGCAAAAAGGGGGTGACTACAGAGATGACGACTAATAGAGGAGTATGGAAGAAAAAGACATGTTGCGCCGACCCCAAATAAATTGGGATAAGGGCAGGAGAATGATGACTGCTGGGGCACAGGCCTCCTCTTTGTGAGAGGGTGTGGGTCGTAATCCACCACGCGGGCCCAATGCGGATTGGTGGATGTCACATGTCTTCGAATTTTTGTATTTTTTTTTGTTCACGTTTTGAAATTTAGTTTTCGAAACTTTTTAAGACCATAACCACTGCAGTCAATTGTAGTCCTAATATCCAACGTTTTTACTAGTTATTAACAAACATCAATTACAACGTTTTGGGTTACGAATAAATTTACCGAACTCAAGAGGTTCGACTAACATATCTTTATTTATTCTGGTCTTATCTAAAGGGACGTCTCGTGGTCAATTTTAAACACTTAAAGCATAATATTTGTTACTTTGATGGTGGGATACCTCACAAAGACTGAAAATTGATGAAAAAAACGACTCATTTAAAGAAGGATGGTCAAATCGTACCAGACGACGAAACGATGGCGTCACAATATGCCATGTATATGAAAAATACCCTTATTTTTCAAGGTCTTACAAAACGAAAGAAATATCTCAATAAGTAGCCACAAAAAATTATCCATTTATTTTTGTTTTTGTACGTTTTTCAAAATTATTTACTAATGATCCATTTTGCGTATGAAATGACTTGGTATTCAAAGTCTATAATTATTCACGTTTTTCTGAATAGTTGTTAACTGTAATTCAATTCAATTCAGTTGGTATGTAGACATTAAAACAACTAATATGATGATGTATTATGTATTGGATTCTTGTCATAAAAACACAATTCTGTAGGTTCATAGTAAGTATAAGCGTTTTGTTCAATTGCGTACAACGGAAAGTCATTTGTCATCGACAAGTTACTTAATCTGTGGTCATCGACCCGCACCTTTGATTGACACTCGGCAATAATTCGCATCTTATTTGCGCTTTGATAGATGTCCTATTTTTTGGGTAATTCTTTATGAGAAATCGACATAAATGGAAACGAGATCTCTTATTATCCTCCTCGCTTATCGTTACCTACAATTTTAGGCTACGCCGCAGTCGGGTAAAAGGTAGTTGTTGATTCTAACCTCAAAAGTATTGTTGACGTTATTATAAAAAATCGTGGCTAGTTAGATTTGATTTTCAAACGGGATGGTGTTTATAACATTAAAACAAATCAATCTAACTATACTTTATTTTGGGACATGAAAAATAAAAGTGAAGTCCAGCTCCTATAGAAATTTGGCCATTGTTCTTTGATAATTTAGAATGTATCCGAACCTTATTGAAAATAAAGAGTTTTACGGGATTTTTCATAAATTAACAGTGTTTACAATTTTTCGGTGACATCCGAGTTGGCCACACAGTAAGGGACTTATAAGAAATTATATAAACAAGATTGATAGTAACATCAACACCTGTGACCTAATCCGTTTAAACATTGACAAAAGTCGCGAACAGATCATAGGACAAAATTTTGTTTGAAGCTCCAATTTCAAACTTTGTGCTAAGTATTTCGTGTCAAATCATTATACAGTCGAAAGACCTGGATATAGGCGTTCCCCAACCTGTATTTCCACAACCTGTTCTTCACGCATCCAGCGGATTCACGACCTTCATCTGGTCATGGGTCTATCAAGTGGACGGCCTTCCGGCACTGAACCCACGCGATCGCAAACTCTTCGGTTTTATCGGCCATTCGTTCTGCCTTGCCAACTGCTACATAAGTTTGGCAATACTCCGAGCTATTTAAAACCCTTGGTTCTCTTGCGGATCTCTTCATTTCTGAACCGATCACGTTAACCTAAGCTGAGCCAATAATCACTAGCTGCTTTTAAAGTAAAGTACAACGATACAAACAAAATGACTTATTAGTCGTTTGACCAACACCAGTCCGACCCCTGAGGGAATCGTAAATAAATCGTCTGCCATCGACAAACAAGGGAACATTTGTCTCTGGGCAATAAATCTGCTCGCAATTAGTCGGCTTAAAACCAATACAAGAATTACTATTGGAAATACAATGTAATTCCACGCACGAGCCGCGTAAATGGGACGTTTTTTACAAAATCGTATTACGGGATAAAGACCATTGTAAGTTGGTCTATGGGCTTTGAAGTTTTGGTCACAAAAGATTTTCAATGTAGCTTGTATTGTATTTGTCCTTCCACTTGACTAACTTGACTTTCATTGTGCGTGCACAGCTAAAGAGTGGAATTCTCTGTCAGAGCTTGTGTTTCTTGATAGCTACAACCTGGGGGCCTTAAGGCGCAATTATACGACTTCTAATGATTTTAAATGGAACATCACGTCTGAACGACTAGTGTCTTAAGTCTTCGAAAAAAATATATGTTAATCTAGACAACTTTCTCTTAATGAATATTTAAAATTATGTTTTTATAACATAGTGTAATTGATTTGTAAAGTTATATCTAAAGCGGATAAAAAATTGAGAATCACGCAATAACTATTAAGCGTATTTTTATGAAACCTTCACCATTTTGAAGATGTCACGGGGGTAAGCACAGATGGTTTAATAAAACAATAGTTTGGTGTCTTGAAATAGCAAACTGGGCGCACGTCCGCCGGTAACAGTGACAGCTGTCCAGTGACACTTCTACCCACGTGGACCTACCTTCGCTTCTATATTATTTAATCGTCACAACAACGTAAAAATACCTCATCCTATTTGTAACAAACGCAACATCATCATCATCATCAGCCTTTCAATGTCCCTACTGCTGGGGCACAGGCCTCCTCTCTGTGAGAGAGAGAGAGAGAGTGGGCCATAATAGACCACGCGGGCCCAATGCGGATTGGTGGATGTCACATGCCTTCGAATTTCTATGCTATGACACGATTTTTTATTCAATGAGGGCCGCCACTAAAGCGGAGACCCCTTAAGTATTTATGTGCACACTAGCTTCTGCCAGCATAATCTCCGGATAAAAAGTATATCCTATGTTCTATTCCAGGACATGGTCTGTCCTTGTGTCAAGTTTCAGCCAAATCTGTTCAGCCGTTAAGATGTGAAGCGGTAACAGACAGACAGATAGAGTGAAAAAGTAATCTATTTCTGAACAATCAGTTTAGCTTTTCCAATACAAGTATGGGTACATAGCCTGTACATATTCTGAGAACTCGAAGGCTTCGCTGAAGGTCAGACGTTCAAGCCATTAACGTATCCATGTCATTGGTCGGGTTTCAAAGAATAATGAGAACCAACTGCTGCATAGAATGCTTTCTGAGAACAAAAAAGGGCGTGTGACCACACGTTAGAAGTGATAACTAATATGATTTTGTAACTGTACCTATACACATTATACAAATAAAAATGCTGATTTATTTAAAATAAAACATGCGTGAATTTGTTACGCTTTCCCGATGAATAGAATGAAATTAATGAATGAATGAAACGATGGTTTCCTAAATTTTTGAAATCTGTGGGTCTAGAAGCTGGCTGATTGCAGCGTCAGAAGCGTCCCAGTTATCTCGTCATCAGGTCCTCTATAGTTCAGGTGTATGTTCACTTGGGGCTGTACAGCATGTGGGTCATGTTTTGGACAGCGTGCTGTGGGCAACTTGCGATAGGCCTTTAATAGCCAGTGGTGGTCTGCGATTAAAGTGTAATTGAGCTGTTATTTATCTGCAAGTCACTTGACTTTACATGTAAAACTATCTACTGCAAGTCTCAATATATTCCAGCAAATAGTTTCAATAATTTTGAAGTGGAATTGTTTGCAATACACAAGTCTTGTTTTACTACAGGAAGCCATCGAGACAAGGCTTAATTCCGAACTTGCTACAGCAAATTAAACCTTATGTCACTGTAGCAAGGAAAGCTTGATTCTAGAGATTTGTTAGTGTGTGAGTAAAGAGCAACCAGAAACACATATATGTCGTATAGTCGTAAGCTGTTTTGAGTTAAATGTGAACGTATTGACGATTGCATCAGGCATTGCGATGTCATTAAGGTATAAGTACTGTAGAATCCCAAGGCACTCTTGTATGGCCTGCAGGGATCCCTGGACGTTCTTCGAAGTCCCGGGGACGTCTCGTAGCTTGGCGACTCGTTGACTTGGCGCGAGAGGACTATACCGAAGGGATCGGACTACGGGCGAATAAGGGAAACTGTTGAGGGCGACTTCAATTATATTATATTGAAATAATAAAATTACATCCGTGCCCACTTGATCGGGCTCAACTTCTATCTAACTGACACAAACGTCAAGCCTAACTATTCTATATTCAAACGGCTAGAATGTTCTAGTCAACCAGTTAAGGCCGGTGCACACCCGCTAACATTAGGCGGTGTCTACAATCGTCACAGTGCACAGAAGAAGCGGGATTATATTCTTGATGGGTTCGTTGTGTTAGGGTTGGCTTCTAGTCTAATTGCGATGTTATTAAGTTATAAGTACACAGAAGAAGCGAGATTATATTCGTGATGGGTTCGTTGTATTGGGGTTGGCTTCTAGTCTAATTGCCATGTTATTAAGGTATAAGTACACAGAAGAAGCGTGATTTGATAGATATCAAAACTTCTCGAATTTTTGGTTCTAAGATCTCTAGATCTTCTTTAAGCGTTTTTATTGTTACAAGCTTTTATTTAACTTGCAATGACATACTTAACTAACTGTAATTAAAACAAAAACTCCTAACTAAATAAAACTTAAAATCTGGCGTCAAAGAAATTCCTCCGCATCGATGTCTACTGGAAGTGTGCCCAAAAGACTGGCGGCATTGCCACGTTGTATGTTAACGCTTAACCTCTGGCCGAAGAAAAAGCCAGCCCTTGGGTCATGCGAAGTGTCAACAAGGTGTTTAGATAGATCTTTAAATACTAAATGAGCATTTGCAATGTAAGTTCTTCTTCTTCGTATGTAAGTTGTCTGCTTCAAAATATGCAAAACATTTTCGAGCACACGTCGGTTCCCGATAGTGCTGAAATTTGGCATACTTAAGAGCGTTCATCGCGCGTGGGCTGATAACGTCGCACTTCTACAGGTTTTTTTTGATTATTTTATTAAATACAAATGAAAGTACAATTTTTCTCACCCAATTAACTACTGGAGTTTAGGTAATTTCTTGGTTTAAGAGGCCGTACCCGAAATTTTGCCGATTTTGCTGATTCACGTGATTTTACAGTTAAAATAATGTATTTCTAAAAGTTTTAATGCACAATATAAATGATCATTTCAATTATGATCTAATGTATGAGCTAGTTTTTTTTTTATTTTTATTATAATTACGATTAATCGACCACAAACCGACGACGGTTTTGTGAATTTTTGCTGTAAGGGGTTTAGAATATCTCATAATTACGAATCGTTTTGACGTGTAAACGGTATAAAAAATTTTGAATGTATTGTTACAAAAGTCATCTACATAATGTATGTGTGATATCTTACTGTTCAATCACTTTTTACCACTTTCATATAAAAATTTTGAGTAATTTTTTTTTTAACTTAGTCAAATTTCAGAGAAAACGGGCAAAGAATTGCTTTTGATTTTGGCAATTTAGAACTCTCGTTCATAAAATTAAAACAGCAAAAACAAAACTTCAGTTCACCGTCAATCCATTTCTTGAGAAAAAAAAATAAAAATTACAAAAATTTGGCAATAAAAAATCTTTTAAAACAACCCAAATCTGGACTTATAATTTGCAACGCAAGCTTCGAATCTAGCTCATTCATAAGATCATAATTGAAATGATCGTTCATGTTATGCATTAAAACTTATAGAAATGCATTATTTTAACTGTAAAATCACATCTGTAAAATCACGTAAATTAGTGAAATCGGGTACGGCCTCTTAAAAAAAATTTCTCCTCTTAAAATCCAAAATTTCGGGTACGGCCTCTTAAGTCTTTCACCGCTTTATGATATTGACGATACAAATTGCATTAAAAAGTACACACCTCGTCTACTTCCAATATTGTTCTTAAAGTCCAAAATCGCCTGACAAAAAGGCTGTAACTACGGTCACTATCACCTGAAACCTCAAAGCAAGATTCAATGTTAATTAATGTTATTAAACTTGATATTCCATTGTCCTTCTGTGACCATTCCAGTGTTGTAATTAATAAATTGTAAAGACAGTCTTTGTATTTAGAAATGAAAATTAAATGCCACAATGTCTTTGTAAGTTTGTAGTGTTTAAATTATATATATTATTAGTTTTGATGATGGCGCTGTTGGTGTAATGGATGGAACTACACCGTTTCGTGCAGGGTTGTATTCTGTTTTATTTTAACTTACGATTCGTTGGATAACGTATTTCTTAGGGTTCCGTACCTCAATAGGAAAAAAAACGGAACTCTTATAGGCTCACTTTGTTGTCCGTCCGTCCGTCCGTCCGTCCGTCTGTCGGTCAAGACGCTTTATCTCGGGAATATACACAAGTCTACAGTCTCTTAAGACTGTGAAAAAATCAAACTTCTATGTTAACGTAAAAAAAATATACGGCCGTTTATGCCGCAAAAAACGTACATTTCGACATTCTCAAAGGAATCAAAATTTATAGGGTACTTCCTGCTGTCCTACAATCATGAAATTTGGCAAGAAGCAAGGTCATGCAGAACATGTTAAGTGAAAAGTCTGAACACCGTAAATTTTTAATTACATCACAAAAATTAGGGTCCCCATACATTGAATTCGGGTCCAAATTTTAAAGTGAGGCGACCGTATCATGTGGGGCCACGTATGAAAGGACATAAAGGGCATAAGCTAAAACAGATTTTATATTATTTTAACCACATCTAATTTTTGATTACTACCGAAAAATAAAAATAAAAAGATTTTCTTATTGATTTTCGGGCAAAAAATTTAGAAACTCAATTCCCGAACTATTTACATACCTGCAAGCTTGTACGGAACCCTCGGTGTGCGAGTCCGACTCGCACTAGGCCGGTTTCGGATAGGCTTGTTTTTTACCATTATTTCACCTGATGGTAAGCGATCATGTGGTCGAAAGATGAACAATGCTGGGGATTGCCTAAAGTAACCTATTCACTCTTCACAGAAATACTGCATCGCGCAATCAAAGAAGACAGTCCGAAATCAAGCATCGGGCAGTTGCCCAGACTAGACACAACATCCGTCTGGTTGAAAGATTCTCCTTTTTCAATGAAGGATGCGGGAATTTCCATCCTGTGCCACTATAGGGAGCGTGCAGGAACTGTAGATGGCGCCACATAAATGTCAATGTCTAGTATTAATACAATACAAGTTGCGGATTTCACTCACTAGATGGCAGTTTACGTTACGCGTGCTGCATGTGTGCATGCTGCGTGTGTGTATACATATAAGGTGCTATAAAAATATCTGCCACGGCTTTAATGGGAGGTAGTATTGTGTTTATAGATTAAAATAGTGAAGAACTTTCGTACCCCGGAACAGTTAATTCTATTTGAGAAAATAAAGTAGTTAAATTAACATTGACTCTATTCTGCATAACGTGGTTCATAAATTACGCTCGATGTGTCGCTTAATCAATAAAAACAACTGCTATCTCTTTCCATCTGTTCTGTGAATGAAAACTGATATCAGCTGACTAGTTCGTCACTACCTAATATACTAGGTACGCAATAATACGCCAAGTGTTTTAAAAGTGACTTACCAGCTACCGCATTCCACCAAAAATCTGACATAAATAAGACGATAAACTTCCCATCACACTTAAAACAGGCTTTGGACTGTCAAGTTAGTGTAAGAATCGCAATGTTTTTCGTATCATTTTGAAACAATAGGTACTTAGATTAATATCAAATAACGATAAATTACAGTAACTTGGCGTGTTTAAAAGTTAATCATTTTAGTTATTTACACACTCCCTACCTACTTTTCTACAAAACTGTTGCACAAGTCCGCCTTCGCGTTGCACACAAATGTAGGCACGCTTACATACATGTCTCTTCACTTTATTTAATGTGTCCGTTTCACTTTTTACTTGCCTAAATGCGCGTTTGATGCGCCTTTTTAGTTCTTCCACACTTCTAATGTCATGTCCGGTTTGGCCGTACACAACGTCCTTTACACGACCCCACAAAAAAAGTCTAGAGGGGTTAAATCGGGCCGGATTTAACCCCTCTAGACTTTTTTTGTGGGGTGTCCTCGGCCTATCTACTTTTCACCGCCGTACTACACACCGTTTAGAAATTCCCGTACGCTGATGGCGAAATGAGGTGGTACTCCATCATGTTGAAAGTACAGCCCTCTAATCTCTTCAAGAGAAATACATTCTAACATTCTTCTCACACGGGTTCGTAGTAAGCGCAGGTACGTGTCTCCGTTCAGTCTGTCCAAGAACACTGGACCTAGAATTCTGTTGCCGAGTATCTCGGCCCACACATTAACACTAAACCGAGTCTGAAAGTGGTCAGGCCGCACAACACGAGGATTCGCCTCAGTCCAATAATGGTGTATATATTTTTTTTATATTTTATTTTATTAGGATCTCCAACAAAGAATACACCTTACATGCTACATTGTACAGGACTAGAACAAAAGTCTAATATGTGCTCCCTCAATTATAGGAGACCATATGTGTATGTCGAACATACCAACCCGTGTGAATGTGGATTCGTCAGTCCGCAGAATGTTGCGGCGTTCTTCTCGAATCCAATTACAAAACTCGAGACGAGCCGCGTAGTCATGTAGGTGTAATTCTTGTACTCTTGTGAAGTGGTAAGGATGGAGCCCTTCCCGATTTAAAAGTTGCCACACGTAGCTGTCGCTCACGTCAAACTCGAGCAGCATCCCTGGTGCTCGCAAGAGGATGACGCCGGTAGAAGTCTAACACTTCCTCTTTGAGTTCGGCAGAGTATGGAGGCCTGCCTTTTTTTTTTGTTCCCTGGGTGGAAAATCCTCATGGATGTCCTTCACCCAGGGCAGGCGAAGGGGTCTGTCAGACTCTTACTGACTAAAAACCACCCCGGTGTTCCGTCCCACACTTGGACCGGGGATCGTGACAGCTAATACGACTTCCATAATCCCCGGCTGGTGCCGGCCCGCCTATGCGGGCCATCTATGGCTCGCGGGGAGAGTGAGGTGTCTTCTTCCCGCGACGTCCAATAGGGGCGCGCGTGGAACACTACGCGCCGCCGCCTCGGGTCCTGTTGGATGAGGGGCGGCGGATGACCCCGAGTCCGCCGTCCCTCCGGACCTGTTTAGGGGGGCTGGAAGAGGGCGTTGTCCGCCCTCCGCCGACATCCGGTACGTGTGCTGCGGATCGGGAGAGTGGCCACGGCCTCCCTCTCCCTCTCCGCAGCCTCCTTCTGTGAAATTACGGCTTCACAGAAGGAGATCACCGCATCCCACGATTTGGCGCTCTCTACCATCGAACGAGCGGCGGCTGGCAGCGACAAGTCTGGGCCCACTTCGTATACGAGGGCAGGACGCTGCTCCGCCCATGCGGCACACTCTGCCAGTGTGTGCTGCGCCGTGTCCTCCCGACAGTCGGTGCAGTGATGGCACCGAACGTCCGGCTCCCTGTTTATGCGACACAGGTGCTTCACGAAGCAGCCATGCCCCGTGAGCACCTGCGTCGCCCGAAACGACAGGAAGCCGTGCTTCCTCCCGAGCACTGGTCGGATCGCGTCGGCGGTAGGGCGCGAAAGCCTATCCCGCCATTCCGCCACCATGACCTCGCGGAGCTGTGACCGACGCAACTTGATCTCGCGCTGCATCGGTTCACCGCCCCGCGTCCGCACCTCCTCGCGCCACCGGTACAGTGAGGCGAGGATTCTCGCCTCCAAGTCCCGGGGCGGAGATCCAGCCAGTGCACAACCCGCCTCGTAGGAGATCGTGCGATATCCCCTGATAGCTCTGACGGCCATCGCCCTCTGAAAAAAAAAGAAAGAAAATAGTTTATTTTGTGCTTCGCACAGAAAAACACAATTGTTTACAATATACCATCAAAACAATATTTTAATTTTGGAGGCGGGTCAAAGCGGCCTTGTTGTCTAAATCTGTATACGGCATCCAGAATGGTATGATGACTCACTCGCACACCAAACCTCTGCTGGTATAAGTTTATTGCATACGCAGTTATGGAGTTACATTCGCGGTAGCACAATATCATTTCAAGATATTCTTGATTGGAATACCGTCGTCTGGGAGGCATTTTTAACGAAAGCACGCGCGATATTCCCGTCGCTGACCGCTAACACTAACTGCCGAGCGGGCGGGGCGACTGGCGAGTGGGCGGTCGCCTGGCGCGTGCGACGAACGGGATAGTGCGGGTGAGGGTGGGGGCGCGCGGGGCTGCGCTTTGACGACCGAGTGGCCGCCGCGCACGGCGGCATTGTTTGATAAGAATGGCAACAGTGTATGAACGTCGCCGGCGTTTTTGAATTGAAAACAGTGCGGTGCGGCAACAGCTTACTAAGCTTACGGGATGGTTTTATACTAATAAATCAATTCAAATTTATATGTACTTTTTTTTTGTATGAAAAAAAATATGACAAAATCAATAATTTATCTTTACTATTGTAATCTATAAACACAATACTGTCTCCCATTGCAGCCGTGGCAGATATTTTTATAGCACCTTATATATGGCCCGGAAATGTCAATGACAAGTTTTTAAAGGGTAAAAGTTTCGAATTTACTCCACTAGATGGCACAGACTACGTCGTGCACGTTCCCTATAACTACAGGAAGCACGGAATCCGGCAGGGATTTCTACGCTTTAGTTGCACGCAGAATTGAAGTATTCTCAAAACTTTATATGCGTGTGAGTAGTAGGAAGATGAATAAATTGATTTAAAAAATTATATTTAAAATTACGTTTTAAGGTATTATCCATTTCTATGCATACAATATTTACGAAGCTGTATAGACTGAGAGAAATGTGTCTAAGTTCTAGATACTTTAACATCTCAATATTGACTACGTTAAAATATGTACATTTATTAGTCGCTTCAATTGGTGTTATTATTACAAGTTCAAACGAGTTTTGGCCAACCATAATATTAGCTACATCATTTTTTTAAAGTTTAAAATGGGTGTCTGACTGAAACCTTTACCCGAAACCGAATGCTCGGCTCCTCTTCTAGTTTTTAGAAAAAAAGAGTTCTAAAGAAAAAAAAAATATTTTTCTTTAGAAAAAAGGATAAAGAAAATGTCTTAAAAAAGTTGTTACACTTCTAAAAAATCAGCCCAAACTTTAAAAGACTGGCCAAGACCGAGTAGAATTCGCGCACAAAGGGTTCCGAGCAAATCATTTTTTTTTTCAGTTTTCCTTATAGGTTTCCTGTAATCTATATGTAAAGAACCACTTTCTGTATTTTTTTTTCAAAATTTCAGGCCCAGTTGTTTAGGAGCTATGGAGGAAATGATCATTTTTCATCAATTTTATTAAATATCTTTATAAATATATTTTTTAAAATTATGAAAATATACTTTCGGGACCCTCACAGTATGCCCTTTCATTTGATATGTCGCAGGGCACAGTTTGAAAAATTATGCTTTCTAATATTCCGATTTTAACCCCAAAATTCCCCCATATTTTTATTTATTTATTTAGGATACACCTTCGTGTTGGGGTCACAGAAATTCATGAGTGTACCAAATTTTAACTCTATCGGTCCAGCAGATTCTGAGCAAATTGGCTGTGACAGTCGGACGGACGGACAGACACACAAATCCTATAAGGGTTCCGTTTTTTCATTCCAATTTTCGGAACCCTAAAAATAATAAATAAATGAATAAAACGATGATTACACACGAGACAGTCACTTGTTTCAGTCGAGAAGAATATTCGGCCACTTTCTGTTCAAAACTTCAACTGAAACCAGTTTTTATGGCCGAAACCTAAACCAAACTTTCAGTCGGACACTTTTTAAAATATACGATTTTGGACTGGATTCACTAGATAAACACATGTTTTTTTTATTCGCCCGTAATTTTGTACATTCTTAACCGACTTCAAAAAAAGGAGGAGGTTCTCAATTCGACTGTATTTTTTTTTTCTTTTTTGTGTGTTACCTCATAACATTCTTTCTACGTGAACCGATTTTAAAGTTTTTTTTTTGTTTGAAAGCTGTTGCTTCACATGTGGTCCCATTTTAATTTGGTGAAGATCTGATGAAGATCTTCGGAGATACACAATGGAACTCTTCAATATATGATAGCAAACCTTCCAGAATTGCTGCAATCGCATGTCTGTATATTGTTTTCACCACTTCAGAACATTACATCACGCTGATACGCTCTGAAGGGGTATATAGATTTGTACAGCTCACCCTGATATGTTCAAATTCCCTATTTTTGGGGCTATCAATTCGGGCATAACTTTACTATTAATTTAGTTTTAGAATGGAGTACAACAACTAAAAACTGAAAAATAAAAAACTTTTTACAAAATAAAAAACTTTTTACAAAAAAATACAACCGACTTCCATAAATAACACTAAAAAATGCAAAATAACTTTAATTTCGGAAGTCGGTGTCAAATAACGAAGAAACCAAACTAGAAACACCGACTTCCGAAATTAAAGTTATTTTGCATTTTTTAACCGACGAAAAAAAGGAGGAGGTTCTCAATTCGACCGTATATACATTTTTTTTTTTTTTTTAGTGTTATTTATGGAAGTCGGTTGTATTTTTTTTGTAAAAAGTTTTTTTTGTTTGAGCAAAGGCTCAGCGAGAAAGTAAAGCTCTGTTGCGAGAAAGTGACAAATTGGTATTATTTAAATAGCATCTGCCAACAATTTCGCCCATGTTTAGGTCGGAAATCATCCCAAGGAATGTAATTCCGTGATTCATCTTCTTTCAAAACGAGGGTTTCCTAACTTTTTAAATAATTTGGGCCCAGAAGCTGGTTACATTAATTGCAGCGTCAGTAGCGTTCATCAGGTCCTTCATAGTTATGTAGTTAGTTGTGATTATTATTATTATTTCTTGTCATCGTTTAGATTACAAGAAATAATTATAATAATCACTACAAACTACTTTACTAATATATATTTTATTATCATATATCCATTATATTTCTCGAGACCTTGAGGTCCCGGACCTTTGGAAGGTGTACGAGGGGCCGAAGCCAACTCGTAGAGGCACCTGTTTCTTTTTTGTTCTGGTGTTGTAGAGGCCGCTTAAGGCGCTTTTTATGAAATGAGGCACTAATCGACGATTATTCCTGTACGCGCTGTAGAAGTGCACCCAAGGACAATACGCGGTTGGTGTAAAACTATTGCAAGATAAGGAAAACAAAGATATCGGGCTATGGTTTTGGGAAGCTAAAGTTGACTTGTTACCAAAAAGTATGTAAAGACTATGGCCCCTGCCTGAACAATGTTACTAAAATACATCGATATAAAAGGCAAGGGGTGACTTGCACATTCAATAAATGTACCCCCATAAACGGCCGCTAGCACGTAGTGTGACGTAGCAACAAGGAAGCAACATATTCTCAGGTGCTTAAGGACGGTGGAGGTCTGCCCCGCTCGGTGGAGGTCTGCCCCGCTTGGGCGGAGCACCGCCGTGTCCTCGTGGATGCGATAGGTGGCGGCGACCTCTCGCGCCCGGTCCTGGTTCAGGCCATGATACGGAGCGAGAGGGCATGGGAAGCAGTCTCCGCCTTCTGCGAAGCAGTAATGCTCGCGAAGGCGGAGGCGGGACGCGTGAGGTAAGCTCAACGGAGTGGTCCTCACGGCCCTAGCCGCTACCACCGCAGGAGAGGTACTGGGCGTACTGGGCGTAGGACGTCTTGAGACGATCTCCGGCCACCGTAGACCCGGGAATGCGGACGGCGAGCAGTGGGTAGCTCGCCGTCCGATCAGCACCAGGCCCGTGAGTCGAGCGCGCGTATTGTTCCACGCGCGCCTCAAAGAGATTAGTGTCAGGCACCACTGACGTATCTCTCTTAGTCTGGCCCCTCATTTAATAAAAAAAATAATAATAAAAATGTTTATTTATATCTCCACAAAATTACTTAATGCTAGATAAGTATGTTGACAGATATTATGGCAAAACAATTGTAATTTGTGGGAGATCTGGAGTCTGAACTAAGCCTAGGCCTGTATTTCAGAGCTCCAGGCCCCCATCACATCCTAATATTAAATATTGCCAACATGTAAACAGTGCGATAGAGTGTATGTGGTGTGTGTATGTGTGTATATAATATTTATAAATAAATAAAGAAAGAAAGAAAGAAAAATTGTAATGTTCGATCATGTAAACATACAACGAGGCTAAAAGCCTCGTATTCAACCTATGAATATCTTTTGTTCATTGCCCGATGACAGGTCCAACAACCAAAGACAATGCACATTGCGTAATAATAATTATGTAATCTGTGTTGCGACACTGTCAAATGATAACAAACAAGACATCAACACGAAACAAAAAGTGAAAAAGCTGGTGAAAATAGAAAAGCAACTAAACTAGTCTCTTTAACAAACACGAAACAACTAGGCTGTACGTCGCATCTGTGCAAGGTCGTTGTTCAGCTCATTAATGCGACTTCAGGAGGCGAACCTATCGTCAACAGTGTTGTTTTCAAGAAAACTACCTCGCCAGTGACATAATGACGCTTCCCTACGTTCGTGACATAATACATTTTAACTAAGTAAGCATAATTTTCCACAGAAAACAATATACCTTTTACATAGCATGGAAGTACCTAACAATAACAATAAATGTACATTAAGCATAGTGTTCATACATAACTCAACCTGATAGTTTTCCTGTATTGTTTTAGCGGGCCGAAATTGATCATGGATTCCCCAATGTACGAAGGAGCAAGATTTTTCCGACATTTTTAAGGAATTCAAAACCAAAACCGCCTTTGCAAGCTTCCTGCCTCAACTTAATGGTAAGTATTACCAAAGCAAACTAAATGAAAAGGAAACCCAGGCTCACATTATACAATTGGTAGGTAATCCTTCAGAAACTTTATTGATATCTATTGTCCCACCCAGATTATGCAGCTACTGAAAGGCACCCCGCCAACACATACCCGCAGCTGAGGATTTGCACACCCTCGCCCCAATGACACAGACCGGACCTAAAATAGGAAAGAATCAGACTGAGGCCACTCACACTGCTGGAAAACCATAACCATTGCCTGTAGGCCGAGACCTTTGAGGTTAGTACAAAAAGAGCTGCTATTGTTACTAATACTATACTTAGTTTCTCAATCTTGCAGATTGTTGAATGTGCATGAAATATTTCTAAAGGTATTGAAAAAAATGCTTTTTTGTTCTCAGGACTCTTACTGGTGGAGGATGGTTGTTCCAGCAGTGCGCGGCGGCATATCCGAAACATCCCCCAGATGCTGCGGTCCTATGAGTTAAATACAAGTATTTACAACTCCAAAATAGGTACAAATAATCATTATATGTTCACATTCAAAATCCTGCCATCTGTCCCAGCATCACCAGACAACTTCCCAAATTGTCGGCGACCCAGATACTAAGAAACAGGCGCCAAGTGTCATAAATAAATAAATGCAAATAATTATTAAGAAAATATTAAATACATGTCATGATATAATATGCACATTGTTACTTTGCTACATCAAGCAGTTTTTCAGTTTCCAGATAGTTTTGGTGAAGTAACCATTTGATGATTTTCTTTTTACATTCAGTTTTGTGACAGCTTGCTACTTTTATAATTTTATTCAATTTATTATATAATTCGCTTGCACGGAATGGAAAAAATCTTTGCGCGAAAGAAGTATTAACCGCAGTGGTCTGACATATTGCGTAGTCTCTTCTAGTGAGGGTTACGTGTGCTCTCCTGTCTTCAGATAAGTTTGAGTGTTGAAGAAGAACAGTAAGGAGTATGTAAACCTGGCGTACAGTTAGCACTTGCGCTTCCTCAAAAAGTTTTGTGGTGGAGAAAAGACGTGGCTTGGATAAGCTTACTTTTAGGATCAGCCGTTGGGCTCTTTCGACAGTTATGAGTTTTGTTTTACATGCTCCACCCCATGTGGTGATGCAGTAGCCAATGATCGATTGGACTAGTGCTTCGTATATCATCCTCATCATCTGTTTGTCTGCCACACCACGGAGCTCTTTAAAAATGAATGTGAGTTTTCTGATTCTTTTAGATAAATATTCAGTGTGGTTTTCAAATGTTAAATTAGCATCAATTTCGATTCCAAGATATTTGAGACATTTACTACGACTAATACTAGGACAGTTACAGTTTAGAGTTGGAGGAAAGTTACATTTATGCGCAAGAATATTATAGTTGAGGGTAGTTACTTTGAAATCATTACGAATTGAGAATACAATGTATTTGGTTTTGTCTTCATTCAAAGTAAGACAATTTGATGACAGCCAGTGACACACGGTGTTAAAACCTGCCTGTGCGAAATTAAAAAGCTCATTCCATGAGTCTGCGAAAAAAGTAAGGGCAGTGTCATCTGCATACGCGGAGATGCGACAGTTTTGAATTTTTAGAGTACAGAGCTCATTTATGTAGCAGAGGAAAAGCGTAGGACCCAATATACTGCCTTGCGGCACCCCATATTCAACCGGTAGTTCGCTACTGATGTGTTCTCCAATTTTTATTGCTTGGGTTCTGTTTCCCAGATAATCTGTAAGTAACGCCAATGGTACGCCTCTAATTCCAAGGTCTTCTAGCCTTTGCACAAGGCGGGGAACAGAGACAGTATCAAAGGCTTTTGCTAGGTCGAGGAATATAGTCAAACATTTACTTTTGTTATCTAATTTATTGACTAAAAAGTTTACAAGGTCAAGTACTGCGTTGTCAGTTGAACGGCCGGCTCTAAAACCGTACTGCGTATTAGAGAACAAGTTATGTTTTTCGAGGTATTTGGTTAACCTGTTGTTTATTATGCGTTCAAATATCTTTGACAACGTATTTAAAATTGCAATTGGCCTATAGTTGCTGACGTTGTCTCTGTCACCCGCCTTATATATTGGGTGTATTATAGCTTTTTTTAGCGCGAGGGGAAATACTCCGGCAAGAAAACAGCGATTTATTAAGTTAGTGATTACAGGTGTTATGGAGTTGGATATTATCTTTAGTACATCAGCATTAATTTGATCCCAACCAGGCGAGCAGTCACTTTTTAATAGTTGAATTGTCCTTTCAACTTCTTCGATATCAGTGGGGAAGAGAACAAAAGAATTAAGTGGAGGGTTTGCAACTTTATTAAAGGAAGGAATATGTGGGGGAATCATGCTTGACAGTCGTTTACCAATAGTCGAGAAGTATTCATTAGCTTTATTTATTGATTCTTTAGGGGTTTTATCTATATGTAACAGTTGAAGTGGTAACTGTTTTTTATTATTATTATTGGTTATTGTTTTAATGGTAGACCAAAGCTTTTTAGAATTATGTTTTGACATCATTAATTGATCTCTCTCATATTGTTTTTTAAGTTTTTTTAAGAGGTTATTGCAGTAGTTTCGGTATCTCAAGTATGATATTTTCAATATGACGTCGTTCCCATTCGTTTTTATCTTCTTGTGCATTCTATCTCTGGTGCGGATGCAGCGTAACATACCAGGAGTTATCCAGGGTTTAATTATCATCCTATTCCGAGGTATTAATCGTTTTGTTGAGTTGTTTGTAATTAAAAGTTGTATTTTGTTAATAAAATTGTACGTAGCGGTGTTCAAATTTGATTCCTGATATATTTCGTCAAAGTTTACTTTATTACATTCTGATTTTAATTTATCTGTGTTAATTTTATAGTTTATTTTCATCTTTATAGGTTTTATCTTAGTAACATCGGTTTTTAAACAGAATAAGACTGCTTCGTGGTCGGTAATGCTAGTACCTAAGGAAAATGTGAAAGCGTTTAGCTTTGTTTTCAGTATTACATGGTCCAGGCATGCCTTACCTCTGGTGGTAGTATTTATGGCCGGGAGAAGTCCATGGAAAGCAACAGTATCTAGATACGCTGTGGTTGCGGGACCGATGCCGATGAGGTCAATATTTATATCACCTACGATGATAATATTTTTAAATGAAGATACGCTCGCTAAAAAGTTATTTAATGAATTCAGAAAGGTGTCAGGTGATTTAAAACAAGGGGGCCTATAAATTGCAATTAATATGGTTTCATGTTTTATTTTTATCGTCAAACAGTTTGCTTCCAATAGGTCCGGTTCCTCTACACTGCATTCTAGATTTTCTTTTGTGTAGACAACTACACCGTCGTTTTGGTTGTAATTATCACTTGTTTTGTATGAGCTATATCCTTGGAGTAGTGGCAAGTTAACAACATTCGATAACCAGCATTCTGAGAGCACAATAATATCACAGGATAGTTGCAGCCTACTGAGCAGAACATGTAATTCTTGGAAGTTACAGTTTAGGCTACGAATATTTTGCTGTAGAACCTTTAAATAATGAGTGGAATTTATAAGATATGAGTTGCATTGTTCGGGGTCGCATGTGATTGGGACAGATATATCAAATTGGTCAATGTCCCTAATTAGGTTACGTGTGGTATCGAATGTTGGGGTTTGCCAATACTAGTGAAAATAATTTTGGCGCCAATATTATTAAAGACAGGTACAGCCTATTCCGCAAAATAGAGAGCAATATGAGGTGACAGTAATTGGTAGAATTGATTTTAGTTTGTCGTGAGCTAGTAATGTATTTAATGAAGGTGCACAAAATATCAGATGCATTTGTTGTCCTGGTATATATTTTAGAATCGCAAATGTTTGCTTCAGTAAATAAAATTGAAATGCTGTTATGCAAATCAAAATGTTTCATTAATGTGCATAAGATAGCATAACATGGATTTGTAGTAGTATTTATATTATTGTGTAATTTAGGAAAGTAAGTGTGTGTAATTAAAATGTAGTTTTGTAAATAATTATATTTTATAACGGCTGGTGTGTAAAATTGCTGCAAATTCAGAGTTTTATATAGAGACATAAATACTTCCATGCATTGTTGTAATTCATTGTATGATTTAGAATAATAAATGTTAGTTTTAGTGAATAAAATAAATAGGTGGGTATGAAAATTAAAATATGTTATTAATGTGTCTATGATAAATGTATTGGTTGCATAGGTATGTATTTTATTGTATAATTTGTAAAAGTAAGTGTGTGTAATAAAAATGTAACATTGTAAATAATTGTTTTTCAACACTAGTGCGTAAAATTGCTGCATATTCTGAGTTTTATACAGAAACATAAACACTTCCATGCATTTTAGAACGATAAAACAGTGTGTTAGAAATCCATTTTTGGCGTAATAATTAAAACAAAGTTTAGAAAGACAGGAGAAATCGACAGTAGGGCACGACGCGCATATAAGTCATTGTGGTTTTAGCGTAGAAAAGTCCTCCTCTCGTGAGATCAGCGTAGACGAGTCACCTTCTTTCTGGCGAATATAAACCCTCCCATAAGAAGTCCAGCAACTGGCGTTCTTATGATTTTTCACGTATTGTCGAGCCAAGTAGTACAAGTTTCTTGCGCAGGTGGTGAGCGATTCAGATATGAAGATAGGTCTAGCTTCACCGTTCAGCTTTAGGTGGGTTGAATTTAGCTTTTCTCTGGTTTTGTCCTTGTTGTACTTTTTCGAAGACTTAATGATATTTTCTTTAAGTGAGGTAGAAGAAAATTCTACTATTATGGGAGCGGATTTGTTTGAAGATTTCTTTGGCCTGTATATATTTCTAATGTCTGCGTCGAATACCTTAACATTCAACACATCAGCAACACATTTCACCATGCCAATCAATGCACATTTATCCTCTGATTGGGTTTCCGGTACATTTCGGAGTTCCAGGGTTGACGCCTTTGAATTACGTTCAAGAGTCTCAATTTTTTGTTCCAGTGTTTTGATTTGAGTCTTAAAAGCAGTATTTTCTGACTTAGTTTGGCGAAGTTGACATAAGATTTCGTCATATTTATCCGACATGAATTTAATAGACTCTGTGATTTTGTCATTTTGCTGAGTTAGTTTTTGCATCTTTTCGTCGAATTTCACCGCCTGAGTTTTTTGTTGAAGCTGTACATCAGCCAACATATCCCTTAATTCGGCCAGCGTTGAGTCATCATATTTACGTTTATGACGCCGCGTAATATTCTGCTGACTACCACAATCAGTTTCCGAACCCACATAATCCGAAGCTGTATCAGATTCCTGTACCAGAATAGTTGGTTTTAATAATTTTTGGGTAGATTTTTCAGGTGGAGTTCTCTTAGTGGACATAATGCAAGCGACTTATGCAAAATCACAAAAAGAAAAAACAAAAGTTGTGGGATGGCTGGATTCGAACTCGGGACCGCTTACTCACTGATGTACTGCGGTAACCAACTAAGCCAAATTGACGTTTAACTTCTAAGTGAAATTAGCGAGTTGGTTACGGACGGAGCTAGCTACTGACGAAGTCTTTGTTTGCGAATGGGTTTAAAGTCCAATTATTTGCACGTTTTGAAACTTTCTATTTTGTTCTTATTTAAAAATTGTTCACACTGCGTGTTGAAGATTTTAGTACCCTGAGGTTTTTTCGCACAACGATCACTAATTAGCACTTGTTATTATGGTTCACAAGAATGTACCTACTTGATAAGAAGTTTTCGGTATCGTAAGTTTGTTGCGATCTATAACTTCGTTCTCACTGGTGGTAAGAGTTAATATTTCACTACAATTTTAGCATATATACAATTTCTGACACTTGTAAGACGGTATCGTGTAGTATTATTAAAAATTGTGCACTATTTACACTGTTTATTATTTTAAAACACGGAGATGCGCGTAGGTACGTGTGCTCGCGATGGCGGCGAGGTAGTCTAGCCATGTAGCGGCCAAATTAAATTTACCGGCACAGACCTAGGGTTCTATGGGGCGCGTAGGCGTCACCACGACGTCAACGTAGAGAGACGGCGGCAGTGGGGTTATTATAATTATTATTATTTTATTATTATAATGCAGGTGCGTATGGGCACATGCGGCAATTCTGTATTTCAGTCAAGGTTTGGACAGAGGCACCACACTTACATTGGGTATAAGACTGGACTATAAAACCCAAGTTGTATTTGCAGTGGCCTACCTGGGTACGCAACCGATTGAGTGCTTTCCATATAGGCCACTGCAGTATTCTCGTCCGGGTTGCAGCTGTTCCTGGGGTTTGAGGTTGTGTCAGTGTGAAGTGTGAAGTGTGAAGTCGGTTGGTGATGTCCTTCCCATAGTTTTCTTCTCACTGTAGGTGATGAAAAGTATAATATGTGCGTCTTCAAGGTCCAGTCTTTCTCTATACTAAAATTCATCAAAGTTGGTTCTATTTCTATTCATCCTAACTTTCGCATTCATAACATTAGTAGGATGGGATGGATGGAAGTCTGGATATCACAATAATTTGTCAAATTTCGAAACGTTTTAAGCGCCAGCCCAGTCATATACACACAACAATGAAAAACTCTTTCGTGGAACAAGGCGAGGTCGTTATTAAAAGCAAAGCATTAATGACTACCCAATCTGTTTACCCTTAAATGTAAATGATGGTATGATAGAATCAATTTACATGCGTAAACAGAACACAGCCTTCTCGATAAACTATCTTGTTAAGGCGGTGGGTAATATTACGAGAATCCTGTTCCTATCCTACTAATTATTACAAATGCGAAAGTTTGAATCGATGGATGGATCTTTGTTGCTCAATTACTCCAGAACGGCTGAACGGATCTGGATAAAATTTAACACAGAGATAGATTATAGTCTGGAATAGCACATATCGAGTGTAAAACTACAGTTTCCGAAGCCTCAAGCCACATATTCTACCCATTATTTGGATCATTTCTTTCCACTAGACTATACCTGGGAATCCACTGGTTCTGGAGATATTGAAGGTCAAAGTCGGAATTTTTTTTTTACGAAAATGAATTTTTAGTGTTGTTACTAAACTTTTTTCCCAACATACACTACCTGCATTCGATTTTGTTTCGTAATTTCGAAATTACGCATTTGAAGTTACAAAAACGCAATGAATGTCAAATGTATCCGACAAGTACCTACGTGACTTAGAGCGAAGGGGCGGGATTTAACTCCACTTGCCTGGGTTTGAGTTGCATTGCGTGCAATAAATTTTTGCGCTACTTTGTTAGATGTACGGTATGCGTAGTTGACGGCTATGTGATGTGTCTTTTTACACCCTGATAATGGGGGAAATACTAATTCTTCGTGGGTGAAGCCGCTGGCAGAAACTAGTTTTCCATAGATTTTGGGTCGTCGGATGCTGACCGAGCACAGATAAGTTAGTTTGCCTTGGCTCGTGTAATAAAATAAAATTCTGAGTGTCCATCGCCTTAAATAAGCCGATACATCTCAAAGAGCTACGAGCTTCGGTGCTACGGAGCTACGGCGTAGCGCTACGGGCTACGAAACGTTGTGTAGTAATTGGGTTGATGACTAAAAAGTCTTATTAGTCCTAGTCTTACTAGTCTATTAGTCCCTTAGTTAGATTACCAGAAAATATTGGACACGTATTTTTTCTTTTGTCACGTAAACAGAAAATGAAGGCGATACAGTGCGTTGAAATTTCGCATGACGTCACACTTGAGTTAAAATTTTCCACTTTTTACTCAAAAGTGACGTAAATTTCAGGAGTAGGGGCTTACAACTCCTGAAGTTTGATGCGTTTTATCTTTGTATATTTAATATTAATATTTTTTGATAGTCAAACTTACAGACTAAATAGAATCACTATTTTTTACCCTGAAATCGTCCCTATTTTTCTATCTTACCAAGGCGGGTTGGATGTGTGTGTAGGGTCACATATACTTTTTTTCTGTGTGCGTAAGCTCGGAGCGCTCGGTGTTATAGAAAATAGCTAACGCACACAGAGACAAAGTGCACGTGAATCTACACACACAACCAAGGCCGCCCCGATATCGTAAGATAAAATGTCTCTACGAAGATGGTTACGGTTAACGGTTGTAAATTAGTTTGTTTTTAACACGCTTTTATTAGCTCGGTATGTATCTATGTAACGGAATCTAGGAACGTGATTTTCACTCACTTCAAAACGTTGGGTTGAATTGAAACTTCGCACACTTATCAAGGACCGATGATAATGCATGGTTAGCTAAGTGACGTCATTCTAAATCAAATATGGCGGACTCTCAATCATGGCGGACTAGTTATTTTTTATGCATTTCCATGATGATCACGGCGATAAGGATGATTTTGGTTTGGACGGTGTAAGCACAGTAAAACGACGTGTGGACACTTTAAAGGTTTATTTTACACTAAAAAAATCAAGTTCTAATGGACTGTATACAAGGTATAGATATAAGTACATATATGTAGGCACTCATTATGCATAGCTAATGTAGTGGTGTTTTACGCTTAAACATTCCGCCCACCAAAGAGTCTATCTCTTTATTAATATAACAAACGAAACAACAAAACGTATTTCTATGATGTGCGTAAGGCACCTATTTGTAAATGAAAACAAAACTAAACAAATAAAATCAAGCATCATCATAGCATTAAATATTTAAAGTGATAACTTAAAAATAGAGGTAAGTACTGTTAGGTTTACATAACTGGTATAATAAATATATTTATCTGTAGGTAGAACATAATACACAATACAGATAAGCAGGTAAACAAAACAAACTGCCGGCGACAGATCAACCTTGACATTGCTAAACAACTAATCTATTCAATAATAAGCCGTACGACAACCACCTAAGACGCTTTGTCCAGCTTAATCTGTTACCGTCGTCTGTAAAAAGAAACAGTAAAGTATAAAATTGCATTCACCGCTGCTAACCGCCCACCGTACGATAATACTAATTAGTTAGCCATGTTATATGTATGTATAGGTAGGAAGTTATGGAGCCTGGAATGTTTACATCATTTGCATTAAAAAGGTAAGTATAATGGTAAGTAGTAAAAATACGATAACATGATTTAATTCAGCTAGGTACAGTCGAGTATGAGTCACTAGCTATCTTCAATAACATCAATTTACACATTGTTATCGAGACCGGTTTTTTAAATACGTAACATGAGTAATGCGTAACATTAATGAATAAGTATACGGGTTCGATTCCCGGCAAATTTTATCTACATATGAGTTTTTTTTTTTTTACAGTTTAAACAATGAAATTTAGTTTGAAGTTTGTTTAGGTAATATACATAATTTACTCACGGGTCGTTTATAGACACCGTTTTTACATTTTATTGTCACAACCCGAGTAATACCATCTGGGCCCGCGTGAGTTTTAATTATTTTGCCCAATATCCATTTGCTAGGAGGAATGTTATCTTCTTTTAAAATCACAATGTCATCGATTGTTGGTTCAGATTGTTTTATATTCCATTTATATCTTTGGTTCAAATTTACGAGATATTCTTTGTACCATCTGTTCCAAAAATCGTTGACAATTTTTTGAGTTAGCCTCCATCTATCTAAACTAGAAATTTTACAGTTTGTATAATTTTCATCACATAAATTTATCAACGGTTCACCTATCAGAAAGTGGCCGGGTGTGAGTGGAAGGGGGTCATTGGGGTCATCACTAAGCACAGTTATGGGTCGCGAATTTAAACATGCTTCGATCTGAGTTAATACTGTCGTTAGCTCCTCATACGTTAGTGTTGCATCTCCAATGACTTTCCTAAGATGATTCTTGGTGCTGCGTATGCCAGCCTCCCACAGGCCGCCAAAATTGGGTGAGTGAGGGGGTATGTAATGCCATGTAGTACGTTCTAGAACCAGCAACTCTGATACTTCACCAGGAATGGAAGACTTGGCATTGTTAAACATGTCCCTCAGTTGTTTATCTGCGCCCACGAAATTAGTGCCGTTATCACTGTAGACATCGCGACAATGACCTCGTCTCGACGTGAAACGTCGGAATGCCGCAATGAATGCCTTAGCAGTCATGTCGGTGACAGCTTCTAGGTGTATGGCACGCGTTACCATACAGATAAACAAGCATATATAGCCCTTATACGATTTAGCTCCTCTGCCCGGCGAGAAACGTATGTTGATGGGGCCTGCGTAGTCCACACCAGATGATTTAAAAGGCCGGTCGGCCTTAACTCTCGCGTCAGGTAACTGACCCATCAGTTGCGTAGTATTCTTTTTAGAATACCTAATGCAGGTAACACACTCGCGGTATACTTTCTTCGTTAGATCCTTAGCTCGTAAGATCCAGTATTTAGACCTCAAATAATTTAACGTAACTAGAGGACCGCCATGCAGCGTTTTAATATGAGCATCATTAACTATTAACCTGGTAAGATGACTCTTAGCGGGTAAAATTATTTGATGCTGTGTATCATAGGCCATTTCTGATTTTTTAATACGTCCGCCAACTCTTAGAATTCCATTGCTGTCTACAATGGGACAAAGGTTGCGAAGCTTACTCCTTTTCAACACGTAACCACGAGATTTCAACTGTCCTATATCATCATTAAATTCAATATATTGCACCTGTTTAATACATTTATTTAATGTTTCTGTTAATTCTTTTGGCGCAATAAACTTAGAAAAGTGTTCACGTTCAGATAAAGGTAATTTAAAATTAAGAAATCTTCTACAATATGAGATTACCCTTAACATATGTGATAGACTTGAAAATTTTGTCCAAATTAATTCTTGTTCAGTGTTGTATATAGCGGTTAAAGATCTCGTGCGTTCTTCCTCATGCGTATCTTCATAGCTATGAACATTTATATTCATATTTAGGTTAGACAGCCAAACTGGTCCACTCCACCATAGTGAATGACTCAGTAACTCTGAACCTTGTAAGCCCCGTGACGCACAGTCAGCTGGGTTCACATCTGTAGATACGTGCCCCCATTGGTCGTAATCTACAGTGTTCAGTATATCTGACACCCGATTGCTTACAAAGGTATTCCACCTGCTTGGTCCGCCTTTCAACCAAGCAAGTACAATGGTGGAATCTGTCCACGCAAATAACTTGGTTTTAGGCACACACAGCACTTGAGAAGTTTCTAAAATTAGTTTAGCCGCCAAAGCCGCAGCACAGATTTCCAATCTTGGAATTGAGACTTGTTTCTCGATTGGCGCCACCTTTGTTTTGGACGTTATTAGATTGACGTGTACTCGTTCTTCATCTATGACTCGCATGTATACTACTGCTCCATAGGCGACTTGTGATGCGTCAGCGAAGACGTGCAACTCAATACTTGAGGCGTTACTGCAGTGTAGCCATCGTGGTATGCTTAGGCCTTTGATGTGTGCTAAGTTCTCTCGATATCGGTTCCATTCTGCTAGCAAGACACCCTCAATAGGCTCATCCCATTCCAATCCTGTCTTCCACAATTTCTGCATGATCATTTTTGCGACTACTACAACGGGAGCTATCCAACCTAGGGGATCATATAGCTTAGCTATTTCGGAAAGAATAGTTCTTTTAGTTACAGGTTGTTTAGACTCCGGTAAGTTGACTGTGTATTCAAAACAATCCATTTCACGGTTCCAGCTTACCCCTAGTACCTTAACGACACTGTTGACTTTTAAAGGTAACTCATGATAATCACAGTTATTCTTTCCGATGTATTGTAAAACAGTTTTACTGTTACTACTCCATTTTTGTAACTGAAATCCACCAGAGTTCATCAGACTGTTCATCTCGTTGTATATGTTCACTGCTTGTTCTTCTGTCTCACAGCCTGTGAGTAAATCGTCCATGTAGTAGTCAGATTTTGTTATTTGTGCTGCAGTAGGATAAATTGACTGCTCCTCTTTAGCAAGTGTTTGTAGAGATTTTACTGCAAGGTATGGTGCACACGCTGTGCCAAACGTTAATCTTTCAAGTTTGAAGTGTTTAATAGGCTCGTCGGGAGAAGACCTCCATAACAATCTCTGATAATCTGTATCAGCATCTGCCACTCGAACCATTCTATACATTTTAACGATATCGGCAGTAATACCAATTCTGTGTGTTCTCCATCGCATTAAAATGTGTCGCAACTCTTGCTGAAGTTGAGGTCCAACGCACAAGTTATCATTCAATGACACGTTATTATTACCCCTGCAAGAAGCGTCGAACACTACGCGAAGCTTTGTGGTTAACTTGTCTTCTCGCAACACTGCGTGATGAGGAAGATAGACAGCAGGTTTATCAATTTCTGAAGAATTAACTTCTACCATGTGATTTAATTCTATATATTCATCCATTACTTTTTGGTATTCGTTTTGTAGTTTAGGATTTTTTGACAACTTTCTCTCTAAAAATTCAAATCTTTTATTGGCTATCTCCCTTAATCCACCATATTTGCATTCTGGATCTTCGGTTTTAAATGGTAATCTTACCACAAATCGTCCGTTTTTATCTCTCACTGTCGTGGCATCAAAAAATACTTCACACATTTCTTCCTCTCTTGAAAATTTTCTCTTTATGTTGTTTGGTTCCATCTCTATCTCCCAAAATTGTTTCAGTAACTCATCGTCATTTATCTGTGCGTGTAGGTTTGTGATGCGTTTCCTTGCTGTTGCATTTTCTTGTGTCGTCCTGCCAGATACCACCCACCCTAGGATTGTATTTTGTGCCACTAAATTGCCCTCAGGGTGTTTGATAATACCATCTAACAGTACGTTGCCATAAACCTCTGCACCAAGTAAAATATCAATTTTACCTGGTGTTGTGAATCCTGGATCCGCTAACTCCAGATCTCGAAGTTCTAACCAATCGGGAAATCTAAGGTTACTGGTGGGTAACAGTGTTGTTAATGTTCGCAGTACATACGCATTCACTCTAATTGACTCATTGGGATTGTGGCGTGATTTCACGGCGAGTGAAACCATGTGTTTAATTTTCGTTTGCCCCTCTCCCACACCGGACACCCAACCACTCACTGATATACGTGTTAAATTAAGAAACTGAACAGTCGCCTCAGATATAAATGACGCTTGTGACCCTTGGTCTAACAAGGCCCTAATGACGTGTCTACAACCGTTCTTACTGTTAACTAATACTTTAGCGGTAGCTAATAACACAGTGTTTGTTTGCATATGCTCACTTGAGAAATTAGACACAATATGTGTAGCATTAGATGACGAAGTCGACTTACCTAGCGACGCCTCACAAGCGGTACCTGCAGCAGTGTTTGTGCCCTCGTTGGACTTCTCGGCTTTTTCCTCTCTCTCGAAGTGCAGAAGGGAGTGATGCCGACGTCCACATCGTTTGCAGCATGCTGACTGTCGACACTTATTCACCGAGTGTGATGGCGCGAGGCAGTTAAAACAAAGTTTGTTTTTCTTGACATTCTCTTGTCTTTCTTGAGTAGTCATACTGGCGAATGTTTTGCATTGATAGATATAATGCTGGTCTCCACATAATACACATTTAATGTCGCGCTCTTTTCCTTCCTTGGTCACATTCGCATGAAAGGACTTAGCTTTAGCTGCCGGCTTCGGTTGCGACGATCTCGCCTTGTTAGCTTCGATCATTTCTAAAGATCTGAATCTAGCCTCCAGAAAACTTCTTAAATCATGCCATGTGGGTATATCACACTTTGTTGCACTCAGTTGCTGTTCCCATAGCCTTACTGATTCCGGATCCAGCTTGGACTCAATTAAATAGGTAATGATTAAGTCCCATGAATCAGTCTCCACTTTTAAGTTTTTTAACGACTTTATACACGTTGAACTTGTATCTAGTAGATGTCTAATACAACTCGCCGACTCAGTATGTATAGATTTTTGCGATATAAACGTTCTCAAAATAGCTTTACAATTATATCTTTTGTTGTCATAGCGTAGTATTAGCTCGTTCCAAGCGTCGGCGTAATTTGCATTGGTCGTAGTGTAGTTACGAAGTATGACTTCTGCTTCTCCCGTTAAGCTACATTTTAAGTAATGCAGTTTGTGTACTGGAGATAATTTAGTATTTTTATAAATCAGCGAAGTAAATAAGTCATAAAATGTCTGCCACTCTTCATATTTGCCGCTGAATGTGGGTATATTGATTTGTGGCAATTTTATTTCGTTGCTGTCCGAGCACGAGGATGACCCTTGACCTCCAGTTGTACAAGGCGATGAAGATTGTTGTGCTGCATCCTGGAACTGCTGAAGAGCCTCTTTCACACTAGACTTATATTGCACGTACAACTCTTGAAACACTTCATATGTTTTTTCCTTAAAGTACGAATTTTTTCTTTGCTCGTCACTGGTGATGCTCAAAATAATGCTCTTGTGTCCTTCTTTAAAGTTATTCCATAGCTCTTCAAGCATTTCTAACCTTGTTTCCAAGTACGGTTTCTTAATCCTATCTTTCGGCGTCTTTTTGTAGTTTTTCTCTGCATTCTTAAGGCTATCCAATAGCTCAATTTGATATACCAAAAGATCTTCCATCACAACTTATTTAACACTCGTTGGTATAGCTTCACTCACAATGAAACTCGTTAGTTAAACGTTTTATCTTTGTTCGAAGTTTAATGTCCACAAGTATGTCTACGCGGTAGCGAGCACGTGGCACTTGTTAACTAGCACTTACAGTAAGTTTTTACTCGTAATCCGATCACACACTGAATATTGTAAGCACAGTTAATTGTTCTGATAAATAAGTTTTAAAATGTCACAGATCCGTCCACTAAATTTTTGCATTAAAAAACGTGTTCCTTATCGCTTTCTTTTGTTCTTCAACGCGCTCGTCAGCCGCAGGTAGGCGACAAGATCCGGTTCGAAATAGGACCATATGATCACGGCGATAAGGATGATTTTGGTTTGGACGGTGTAAGCACAGTAAAACGACGTGTGGACACTTTAAAGGTTTATTTTACACTAAAAAAATCAAGTTCTAATGGACTGTATACAAGGTATAGATATAAGTACATATATGTAGGCACTCATTATGCATAGCTAATGTAGTGGTGTTTTACGCTTAAACAATGATGTTGGTATCAAATGATAGAGTTTGCTGAGATTAATACGAAAAATAAAAAATAAATCGTTTTTTTTTTTAAATATTATTATTTTGTTTAATATCTGTTACGAAATATCTACGACGCTAGAGAAAGCGAGAAACAAGTTCAGTAGTTCCAGAAATAACATTTTCAAAACATACAATTTTGCCTCTTTTTACCCAACTGCCCCTGAGGGCAGGTAAATTCATCATCTTCCTGCCCTTATTCCATGTTACTTGGGGCGGCGCACCACATTTTTTTCGGCTTCGTTGCAACTCATCCCTATTCCCAACTCGCCCGGTCCGTATTCGGCGCACCACATTTTTTTCGGCTTCGTTGCAACTCATTCCTATTCCCAACTCGCCCGGTCCGTATATATCTACCTACATGTATAGCAAAAGTACTGATGGTAAGAAAAGTGGTTTTTATTTATTTTTATGCAGTCATCACAAATTACAGTTTTTTTTCAATAAAACACTTCTCTGCTAAGAAATCACAGTCTGTATTTAAAATACTTTAGACTATAGCCTAAGAAATCAAAGTTTGTACATTAATTAAAACTCTGCTAAAAATCAGTAAATGCATATAAAAAAAATACGCAATCGTCTAAGAAATCACAGTTTGTACAATAATTAAAACTCTGCTATCTATATATAATCAGTACCCACGTGTATAAAATAATTTAACCTACCGCCTAAGAAAAAAGATCATAAGCAAAATTTATAACATAACATTTTTCGAATACATTTTTAATATTTTATAAACGCGATTAGTCATTCTTGTGTATTCAAGTCATAATATTTTTACTTGTATATAAACACACTGCCGACAAACTGTGCTGCAGTTTGGCAGAGAATTTATATATTAACGTTGTAAGTATTAAATAATACAAAAATAAAATAACGTAAATTGTCGTCATCGCACCAGTCCCTTCAATATTAAAGAAGTCGATTTTCTTTTGCAAGAAACACCAACAGTATAATAGTTCTCCCACTGATTTAACGAGATTAAACTGCACCTTCTCAATCTTATCCTACTCCATCAATCTGCTAGCCTTTTCCCAACTATCTTGGGGTCGACTTCCAGTCTTTATGCCTAGGGGTAGCGTAATGCCTAGGGGTAGCGGATACATTCGTAACAGAGTTACGGCTCCCCTGGGCACTCAGGCAGCGAAGGAACAGGGGTGGGTTTTAGTCAGTAAGAGTCTGACACGCTCCACCCAGAGCGGGAGATGTCATTGGATGATTACCCACCCAAAAAAAAAGAAAATCAGGAAGCAGATGAATACCATTATTTTACATGGAGTGACTGCCCATCAGACCTCCACAACCCAGTTACTGGGTAATACTATACCCCTTGGTAAGACTGGTTGTCAGACTTTCGGGCTTCTGACGACCCGTAACGACTGTCAAAGATCCACGATTGACAGCCGGGACCAACGGCTTAACGTGCTTTCCGAGGCACGGAGGATTCTCGGTATGTAAAGATAGTCACCTATCCATGGACCAACCTCGGCAAGTGTAGCTTAACCTGATAAAGCGACCCATGCGGCTGTTATTACTTTAGCCACGAGCTCCTCCTCCTCAATCTTACCCTACTAATATTACAAATGCGAAAGTGTGGACGGATGGATGTTACTTACTCAATCACGCCAGAACGGCTGAATGGATTAAGATCAAATTTGGCATTAATATTGATTATAGTTTGGAATATCACATAGGCTTTAATTTATAGTGGGAGAAGTACTAGTAACCCACGTGGGCGAAGCCGCTGGCCGAAGCTAGTATTAACATATTATGTACTTCTCTCAAAGATTTAACGAGATTAAACTACAAACTCTCAGTTTCCAATATACAGTATTAAAATGTAAATCAAGCTACGTAATACACTCGGGTTAAGTTAGTAAACCTGAGTGACTAAGGAAACCAGTCACTTAAGTTTTATAACATTGCTTGGGCTTAAGTAGCGCGGAAGTGCTCTTTGGGTTGTTAGGGTAAGGCGACACTGACGCACGTCATAAAAGTATTGGTAAATAATATGCTTACGCATTTTTGTTTCCAAATATTGAAAAGAGTATGTGATTGAAATAAAAATTGTATTACATATTTATACATACAGGATTATTTCTCAACGATCAGTCAGATTTTCAAAGCCCAGACACGATTTAAAAGTCAACTCCCAAAAAAAACCGGCTTAGTGCAAGTCACACACGCGCTTGAAGATTTCCGTACCATCGTACACGATTATACGCGTCTACTAATAATGGCAACAACATTATTAAGATCACGCAAAAAAAGCAAAAAAACAAAAACACGTTTCTAGTAGGGTAAAACAAATAAAAAAATAAAAGAGGCTACCCCTTTAATTTTTAATTTATTATTATTATTTGTTGTTATAGCGGCAACAGAAATACATTTTCTGTGAAAATTTCAAATGTGTAGCTATTACGGATCGTGAGATAGTAACCTAAATAGCATTCATTGTTGGGACAACAATAAAATTATAGCATTTATTGTTGGCCCAACTAAATGCCACATGCAAACACTAAATGCTATTAGGGAAAAGGGTCCCGTTGGTTATCCTTCGGAACCCTAAAAACCAGTAACGTGACTAAAAATGTGCTGAATGAAAACATCATGAGCACCAATGTGACTACCACCAATCCGCACAGGGCTAGCTAGGTATATATTAGATCACGGCTCGCTACCTCTCACAGAGAGGAATGCTGTGCCCAGCAGTGGGCCTCTTAAGCCGGATTATCCTATTCTGAAACATGTTGGGACATAGCTCTCTATAACTAACCTGTACTCTATTTTAACACACTTATATTAACTTCACTTGTAACTAATTACCTTACTAACTACGTAAACAAATCTTGGAAGTTGAAAAAGTTGGGGATCCTCGCAAAGGTGAGACGGTACTTCACGCCGGAACAGCTGCTCAAACTTTATCAAGCGCAAGTTCGATCGTGTATGGAGTACTGCTCTCATCTTTGGAACGGATCTGCCAGATACCAGCTTGATGCCCTTGAGATAATTGAGAAACAAACCAAGAGGATCATCGGCAATGATAGGCTCGTTGAGTCGAAGCTTCAAAGTCTTGAGGCGAGTTGCTAGCCTGTCGGTATTCTATCGGTTACATTTTGGGGAGTGTGCGACGGAATTGCATAATTTGATTCCGCCAAGCCTGTTCCATCATCGGACCAGAAGACGTACGGCGATGTGCCATCGATACATGGTGAACATCCCATCCACACGCTCAAAACGTTTTGAGAACACATTCATTGTGTATACAGCTAGGGAGTAGAATTCCCTGCCGGAGTCTGTGTTTCCTGATAGCTACAACCTGGGAGTCTTTAAGTCAAGAGTGAATAGGTCACTTCTAGGCAAGCGTCCTCCATCTTTGACCACATCATCGCTTACCATCAGTTGAGATAGTGGGCAAACGCGTGCCTATAAACAAAAAAAGTTAAATTTGACCCACTTCCTGGTTTCTGATTAAGCTGAAATTTTGCGTACATGTTTAGTTTGGATGACAATGCGTGGTTAGCGAAGTGATGTCATTCAAAATCCAAAATGGCAGACTTCCAAAGATGGCGCTCTAGTCATTTTGTGTGCATTCTCATGTAGTTTAAAAAAAAATTTTTTTTCAGCAAACCCTTTCATTTGATACCCGTATGTATGAAAAGAAAGAGTTTGGTGAGAACGAGTTTTTTAAAATAGGTACAATTTTTTTTTTATCACTAAGGCATAATTTGTGTATTAAAATCTCTTTATAGATTCATCACTTAGCTTTTTTTTTTTTGACGACATCCTTCATTACGTTTGGAGAATAACACTCATGCACAGTTACATTATGTTACATACACTGCAGCAAATCAAGATATTAGAAAAGAAAGAACCTAAGCACTTCAAAAAATTGCTATGATTGTGGCTTGATTTTGAAACACAGAGTTATTCTTAACGACTAAACCTTCCTGTTTCCTCTTACACAATCGACGTTAATTATACGTATCTTCATATTTCAAGCTTTTGTTTGCAAACAACGTGTAAAAGTATTAACATTATTATCTTACTGATCTTTCTTAGTTTATATCTCTTATATAATCTCTTTCTTCATCCTTTTAGAATAATAATCCTACTAATATTATACACTAGCTTCTGCCAGCAGCTTCGCCCGCGTGGTAAAAAATAGGCTATGTTTTAGTGCAAAATTTCATTCAAATCCCTTCAGCCAGTTTTGACACCCTCCCTCCTACTGAATTATGTTCTATACCGGCCAAGTGCGAATCTGATTCACGCACGTAGGGTACCATTATCTGTCTGTTGTTGGGAGCCATCTTAAATATTTATTTTATTCTGTTTTTTAGTATTTGTTGTTAGAGCGGCAACAGAAATACATCATCTGTGAACATTTCAACTATCTAACTACCACGGTTCATGAGATTCCGCCTGGTGACAGACGGACGGACTGCGGAGTCTTAGTAACAGGGTCCCGTTTAACCCTTTGGGTACGAAACCTTGAAAAGAGCCATATTAAAGTATAGTTCACACCCATTATCTGTTTTGCACTAACGTTCATAACATTAGGATCGTTTTTCTTTGTTACGACTGTACAGTTTGATTATGTACCTACGAGTACATATGTTTGCGCTGCCCTTGGAAACAACTAAATCGATAGCGATAAGGTTCGGCTTTTAATACGCTTGTTACAGGAACCATTTCTGGGAAGAGTATTAATATTTGAGATATCTTCAAGGCACTTATGGTCTGAAGAGATTAGGATAGCTCTTAAACATACAGAATTTTGGTTTTAGGTAGATAAGTCCTTTTAAATTGCCTACCTTGAGTTTTAGCTAAATCAGTCAAAGCGAAATTCGTTTATACGAATTTTAAATCCGTTTTCTTTTTAAAAAAGAGATTTAGATAATATGGTCTATGTATTTTAGCAATAGTAAGTCGAAATAGCTTTAAAATTTTTAATTTATGTACAATGTACATTATACTTTTGATCACATATTGTAAATAATGAAAATATTGTACACATAATACAAATCGACTGTTCCAGATACCTTTTTTTTGGTTTTAGGTCCTGTTCCTCCCTTGCCTGAGTGCCCAGGCGCGCGGTAGCTCTGTTACGAATTTACCCGCGATCCCTTGGCATGCATGCATCGGCCATGACGGGTCCCGTTAGTGGTGGCTGACATCTCTTAAAGGCGCGCGTGGAACACCACGCTCCGTCGACTCTTGGGCTTGGTCCTGATTGGACGGCGAGCTACCCATTACTCACCGTCCGCAGGGCCGCGTCTACGGTGGCCGGAGATCGTTTCGTGACCCCCGACGCCCAGGGGTCTACTGCGGCGGCTGCGGCTGGGGGCGTGAGGGAGACTCACCCATTCCACCTCCTCCTTCGCGGGCACAGACTGCTTCCCATACCCTCTCGTTCCGTACCATAGCCTGGACCAAGGCCGGGCGAGAGTAGTCGCTGCCGCCTATCACCTCCACGAGGACACGGCGCGGCGGTGCTCCGCCCAAACGGGGTATATCTTCAACGTATGCTCCACCGTGTCCTCTGTGCGATCAGCGTAATGGTGACACCCGAGCGTTTCCTCCCGCCTTATTCAACACTATTCCAGATACCTAAGTATAGAAAACAAATTGTACCTTAATCCGTCAAACCCTGCGCGTCTCCAATCGGAGACGCGACAATAGGTTTTTAATTGTGTTTGCTATTCTGGGGCCTTCTTTTTTTGCCAGTGCCTGACGGGAATAATTAAAATAGGAATGAAAAGGACAATAATAATTTGTTTTTGATACAAGTAAGCAAACTTAACTAAGCAAATTTTATCATTGCAGCCGAAGTGAACCACGCTCGCGCCGAAGGCGAGGTTGTTTTGGAGCCGAGTTAAACTTCAATAACAATTGGCCACGTGTATCGAACGGCGTTTTGCAACACACATACTCTCGAAGATAATAAGTAAAACTTAGTAAACATAACATTTAGTAACAAATTATTATTGTGAGAAATGGCTCGCGGATTGTTTCATACGCCTTGGTGAGGGCTGTCGCGTGACCAGTGGGGGCTGTCGCGTGCCCAGTGGGCGCTGTCGCGCGCCCAGTGGGGGCTGTCGCGCACCCAGTAGGGGCTCGCACGCCCAGTGGGGGCTGTCGCGCACCCAGTAGGGGCTGTCGCGCGCCCAGTGGGGGCTGCCACGCGCCCTGTAGGGGCTGTCGCGCGCCCAGTGAGGGCTGTCGCGCGACCAGTGGGGGCTTTCGTGCACCCAGTGGGGGCAGTCGCGCGACCAGTGGGGGCTGTCGTGCGCCCAGTGGGGGCAGTCGCGCGACCAGTGAGGGCTATCATGCGACCAGTGGGGGCTGTCGCGAGACCAGTGGGGGCAGTCGCGCGACCAGTGAGGGCTATCATGCGACCAGTGGGGGCTGTCGCGAGATCAGTAGGGGCTGTCGCGAGGCCAGTGGGGGCTGTCGCGAGGCCAGTGGGGGCTGTCGTGCGCCCAGTGGGGGCAGTCACGCGACCAGTGAGGGCTATCATGCGACCAGTGGGGGCTGTCGCGAGATCAGTAGGGGCTGTCGCGAGGCCAGTGGGGGCTGTCGCGCGACCAGTGGGGGCTTTCGTGCACCCAGTGGGGGCAGTCGCGCGACCAGTGGGGGCTGTCGTGCGCCCAGTGGGGGCAGTCGCGCGACCAGTGAGGGCTATCATGCGACCAGTGGGGGCTTTCGCGAGACCAGTGGGGGCTTTCGCGAGATCAGTGGGGGCTGTCGCGCGACCAGTGGGGGCTGTCGTGCGACCAGTGGGGGCTTTCGCGAGACCAGTGGGGGCTTTCGCGAGACCAGTGGGGGCAGTCACGCGACCAGTGAGGGCTATCATGCGACCAGTGGGGGCTGTCGCGAGACCAGTAGGGGCTGTCGCGAGGCCAGTGGGGGCTGTCACGCGACCAGTGGGGGCTTTCGTGCACCCAGTGGGGGCAGTCGCGCGACCAGTAGGGGCTGTCGCGAGGCCAGTGGGGGCTGTCGCGCGACCAGTGGGGGCTTTCGTGCACCCAGTGGGGGCAGTCGCGTGACCAGTGGGGGCTGTCGTGCGCCCAGTGGGGGCAGTCGCGCGACCAGTGAGAGCTATCATGCGACCAGTGGGGGCTTTCGCAAGACCAGTGGGGGCTTTCGCGAGACCAGTGGGGGCTGTCGCGCGACCAGTGGGGGCTGTCGTGCGCCCAGTGGGGGCAGTCGCGCGACCAGTGAGGGCTATCATGCGACCAGTGGGGGCTGTCGCGAGACCAGTAGGGGCTGTCGCGAGGCCAGTGGGGGCTGTCGCGAGGCTAGTGGAGGCTGTCACCTGACCAGCCTAATACAGTAAGTAAGACATTGTGGCGGGAGTTGGCCGCCACAGTTTCTCAGACTAGCGCAAAATACACTTCATTGCAAGCCAAAGCGGTGGGGTATGGGCGGGTTTTCGAGTAAGGTGTTGAAAAACTAATAATAATACCAGCCGGTAACTGTCGCACTGTAGGGGGTTGGTGATTTCAGACATATCAGCCCCGCTCGGTGGTACCAGCCCCGACTTACAAGTTGTACGTCGTGGGTTCAAATCCAGTCAGGCGCTGTACTTTGTGTATATTTCACCACACACACGAAAACATCGTGAGGAAACTGTACTGCATGTCCTAGACCTAAAAATTCGAAGACATGTGACATCCACCAATCCACTCTAGGCCCGAGTGTTGGATAACGGCCCATTCCCTCTCCTAGAGAGGAGGCCTGAGTCCCAGCAGTGGGGGAGAATATTATAAGGCTGATTCTGTTTATATACAAATATTAACTATAATTATGCTCCTGGTTTCCTCACGATGTTTAAAAAGGACAAAATAAACATTTATCCAGTCTTCAAATCCTTTGCACATTATACACTACCCTTACTCCTTTATCAAGTAACTTTCAAAGTGCACTTAAAATATTATTCTAAGATACATACATTATAAGGCTTAAGGCGCAGTTATACGACTTCTAACGATTTTTAATTGAACATCACGTCTAAACGACTAGTTTTATTTCATTAAAAATAATATGTTATTTTAAAAAATATTTTTCGTAATTTGTGAATATATGAAATTATATTTTTATAACATAGTGTAATTAATTTGTAAAGTTATTTTTTTTATCCGCGTGTCTAACGCGGATAAAAACTATAACTTTAAAATTAAAAAAATAAGAATAACGCAAAAACTACACAGCGTATTTTTATGAAACTTTCATCATTTTAAAGATCATTTAAGTATTTATGTTTTAGTATACGTGTTTAAGTATAATATTTGTTGTTTTATGTATAATAAATTAATAATTCGTCTAATTTTGAGGACAGCGTTCCTTGATTGGCCAGTCCGATTACTATTGTGGACGTACGACGCGTTACGTGAGCTCAGCACAGAACACGATAGCTAACCAATCAAGGTCGTTGGCAATTAATAGCGCCTTAATTAAACTTACCAAGTTACCATGCACTCTCACAACGATGGGTGCAAAAGGTTGTATAAATAGTTATATCTCTTCAACACGAGACGGGTCTATGTCAACATAGGCTTGTGGTCTTTCAGTCGTGTCTTTGAACGCTGCTCGTGCATTTAATTATGGCGTTTGTTAAAGGCGTGAATGATAGGTCAGATATTGACGTAGGTAAGTTATGCTGCGTGTCATGGGTTCTATTCCCTCACGGAAGAAATATTTGTTTGGTCTGCAGATAGTTCCGGGTCTGGGTGTCTCGTGTATGTGAGTTTACATGTTTGTGAACGCACCCACGATACAGGAGTAAATCCTAGTCCAGGAGAAAATCAATCATAAAACTTTATTTTTAATTTTTCGGTAGCAATCGGAAATTAGACGATAATATATAATATAAATTATAAGATAATTAATATAATTTATATTATATTTTATCTTATAATAAAAATAATAATAATAAAAACACAGATTTTAAGATAATTTAAAATCTGTTTTAGCTTGCGCTAATGTGGTCAGTATAAACAATGTCCCACAGGATACGGTCGCCTAGCTTTAAAATTTGAACCTGAATGCCTAGTATGTGGACCCATTTTTTGTGATGTAACTAAAAATTTACGGTTATCAGACTTTTCCCTTAATTTGTGTTATAAGATCTTGCTTCTTGCCAAACATGATTGTGGGACAACGGGAAGTACCCTATAAATTGATTGATTCCCTTGAGAGTGTCGAAGTATATGTTTTTTGCGGCATAAACGGCAGTATCTTTTTTTTACGTCAACTTAGAAGTTTGATTTTTTTACAACTTCAAAGGACTGTAAGACCTGAGTATATGGTTTTAATGTCAACTCGATACCTTCACGCGTTCCCGAGATAAAAGGTCTTGATAGATAGACAGACGGGGTTCCGTTTTTGCCTTTTGAGGAACGGAACCCTAAAAAGCAAAAAACTATGCTTGCGTCCAGTTTAACCGGATCCAGCTAATCATCATCATCGCCATTTCAGCCAAAAGACGGTCACTGCTGGATATAGGCCTCCCCCAAGTGTTAAAACGACCGGCCCTGTGCGTCCTGCATCCATGGGATTCCTGGGATTCAGCTGAATACCAGTATTTTACAGGAGCGACTGCATAACTGATGTTCACAACCCAGTAACTGGGCAACGAGAAAGAAACAAGACTGGTGTCAGATTTTCTATCTTCTAGTTACCCGTTATGTCTGTCGACAAAGGATTACCTTAGCCTTTTTAAGGTTTACTATCAGAGCATGTACACTGGTAGTCTATGGGTCAAGTACACTAAAAGATCGCTGGATGTCCTACGAGTTCAGAATAATAATGCGTTTAGGATTCTGTTGAGACTGCCTCGATACTGCAGTGCCTCAATAATGTTTACGCAAGCTGATACGGACGGTTTTCACGCGATTTTGCGTCCTTTAAAAACAGCGTCAGTGCTGAGGAGAGTGAGGAACAGTTGAAACAGTATCCTAAAAACGGTAGCTCAGAATTTCTGCTCCCCGATTATGAAATATTTTATACAAAGAATGATGGTACTAACTCTAGATAATAAGTTTATTTTATGTATTACTAACACTATATGGACTGCTGTCTGAAATAAAAGATTTTTTTTCAATTACGTGCTTTTCAGGGTACGGAGGAGTGTTGTATGTAATGTATGGTCAACCATCCACGAACCGACCTCAGCAAACATTACTTAAATTGAAGATTGACTCGTGTGGCTGTTTGCTTAGCCACGAGCTCATTCATGACATGACATAAAACGTAAAACCCTCTAGAATATGGTTTTTTTAAGCAATAATAAATTTCTCATAATTTTTTCCTTCAACGTTTTGAGAGCAGTGATGTTGAAATAGTTTACACAAAGTGAAGCGCCTGGCTGGGTTCAAACCCACGACCTACAACTTGTAAGTCTCAGCTATTACCACTGGGCCACCACTGCTCTCAATTTATGTTATCAATTAAATTGTATTGTTACTAATTTGCTTTCCGTGCCTCGGAAAGCACGTTAAGCGGTTGGTCCTGGCTGGCAAATGTGAATCTTTGACAGCCGTTACGGGTCGTCAGAAGCCCGTAAGTCTGACAACCAGTCTTACCAAGGGGTATCGTAATTACCCAGTAACTAGGTTGTGGAAGATAGATAGGCAGTCCCTCCATGTAAAATACTGGTATTCAGCTGCATCCAGTTACTCTTGAAGCCGACCCCATGATAGTTGGGAAAAGGCTAGGCAGGCAGATTGTTACAAAATTTGCTAAGGGTAATGATTTCAAAACCCTGCTGTTATTATGTATAGTTTTTAAGAACTCATGAAGATGAAAGCTAAAAATATCGGTGATCCTTATCGCCTAGCAAAATCAAATGTTTATTTTTACAAAAAATTAATGTTTTCCAGTCGAGGTTCTTGATTCACGTCATAATTATATAGTGTCGAGTTCAAGTCAGGTTTAAATAAAGTGCCTCATATTACTCAAGTCATTTGTCCGAATTCAAGTCTCGTAAATATTTAATAGATCTTTTTATTGTTTGAAGCCGTTTTATTTTTAATTGCATAGTATTAAAATAATTACGGCCGACTTTAGAACTCTTTTGATGAAGGTATAAAGAAAGTAAATCATTTATTAAATTTTGTAATTAAAGAATGTAAATCATTTATTAAATTTTGTATTTTCGAAACTAGTTAGTGTCGCAGAAATAGTTAATCATGCTGCTAGTGCGGTAAGTTGGATGTTACAAACGAGTAAACGAATTGTAAGTACCAATTGCCGCACGTGTGTCATACAACGTTTTTCAACACATTTGCGAGAGAGAAAAAAAAATTTCGGACAATAATAATCCATAAATTGTTAGTAGGTAAGTACAATATTTTAACCTATGTTAGTAGGTACAACTAATAAAAATGAAATCATATTATTGATTTAAATAACTGTATCTGAATCAAAATAAATTAAATTAAAAATTAATCAAAATTAAATTAAAATTAAAATCAAATCAAAATAAAATTAAAATTATAATAAAATTAATTAAAACTAATAGTAACTACCAACCGCCAGACCCCGAGTACACAGGTGCGTGTGCATCGAGTGCCCAACGATTGGACTGTCAACTTTGTACCTTAATGTCATCGGGAAGACGTTGGTACTCCCCCTCACCCTACTCATTATTGATACGGTTCTCTTGCGCATAATAGCAAAAAATAAATCGTCTGTATACGCGTATACGCAAACATTTCAGAAGCACAACAGTATCTAGGGAGACCCAGCAGCACCCTGAGAGGATTATTGTACTGTACACGTAGGGCATTGTAGGTCTGCCGTGTATATTTCAGCCACATGCTACAAGTGTAAAAAGACAGTATGCTTTGAAAAGCGTAATCTTTACACCATCCGTACCGCATGCAAACCTGCGGGCTATCATATTACGTCGAACTGACAACAACCTTTTTCTTATTCTTTTTTACGCTCCCTCTCCATGTCTACATCGTTCCGAGAGATCCTCCATCACCACATGACCCAAGTATGTGAAACAAACTTTAGTTTGCAGATATCAGTTGGAAAGTCGCAACAATCTTTGACGTTAGAAACGTATACGATATGAAAATGGAGCGAATTTGCAAGTGGAAAATTAGAACTAGACGAAATATGCGTCTCTTTAGTATAAAGTGAGACAAACGTATTAAGCAAAAGCGCTTCCAAGGAGGTTCAATCATTCGCTTATTTATTCTCGTAATGTGAAACTCCTTAGTAGAATTCTAATATACTTTTAAGGAAAGTAAATTAAAAAACCGTAAAGGCGCACGGCGCTATACAGTGCAATATGCGGTACTTACGTGAGATGATTTTACCGCACATTCGTATATCGTACAATGTATACAGGCTTCGTAAATGCATTTTTAGGGTTCCGTACCTGAAGGGTAACTAACGGGACCCTATTCCTTAGCCTCCGCTGTATCTCATGATCCGTAGTAGGTAGACAGTTGAAATTTTCACAGAATGTGTATTTCAGTTGCCGCTATAAAAAATATACAATAAAATCGTACGGAACCCTTAATGTGAGAGTCAAACTCGACCTTAGTGGTGTTTTGAGCAAATGTGTTGAAAAAGAAATTACTAAACATCAGAAGATAATTCGATAAGAAATTGGGACAGGGATATTGTCAAACCCGTAATATTATAATTTATAATAATTTCACTGTGCAATGTGAAATTTTTTTATGTGCGAGGCCGTTAAATTGTGAGACTGTTTATAATTAGTCCGTTTTCAATGTCCATAATAATGTAAGGTCGACGGAGCCCCGCGCACTTCGGAATGGTTTAAAAAAAAACCACAAAGAAGATCGGATGCCAGTCGGAGAGACCTAAGTTCCCGAGCTCACTTAGCTCGCACATAGAGTGAAATTGTAAAAATATTACTGGCTTGCAAAATTACTGCGTGGGTCCAGTGGAGTTATAATGTCACTGAAATAAGCCCGTGAAATTTTAAGAAATGGAGGCGGTTGGCAAAGTTTCGTACAATTATAATTTCACTAGAGAAATTATAATAATTTATAACATCACTGGTTTGACAATATCCCTGCGATATTTTATGCCTGATCGTGAAATGCGATAAGGCCGCCCATTGTATATGTTTTAGTTATAAGTTTCCTTTTTAATTTATCTTGGTGTAAAATAATGTGTAAAGTAAAAATAAATAAATAAATAAGGTTTCACTTAGTCTTCTCGCAAATCGTCAGACAATCAGACAGTATCTTCTTCCATTTATTAGCAAACAAATCTTATCCAAGACTGGATTCTAGGAGAGCGTTGAGTGCGTTTGGCCTTCGCAGAGTGAGTGACATACGTCGAGGAACCGAAATGTACGTCGAGGAAGACGGCATAAATTCATTGCCGTACAATAAATTTATGCCGTCTCGCCCGGCAATAGTTAGCGGGAACAAAAATTTTACACAGCATCCCATACAAACTAGGAGAGTCGAGGGCTCCGTGTATAATTTTCAGAGCATTTACAAGCTGATCAAAAGCTCTACCATCTGTAATCCTACAAAGCAAGAGTTTTTTTCTTCTTCTTCTTAAGGCGCAGTTATACGACTTCTAATTGTTTTTATTTGAACATCACGTCTAAACGACTAGGCTTGTTTCTTTGAAAAAAAAAGGTGGTTCTAGACAATTTCCGTCGTAATTTGATATGTGAATAATTGAAATTATATTTTTATAACATAGTGTAATTAATTTGTAAAGTTATGTCTAACGCGGATAAAAAATTGAGAATCACGCCAAAATTATAAAGCGTATTTTTCGTGAAATCTTCACCATTTTAAAGATCATTTAATTATTTATAATTTAGTATACGTGTTTTAGTACAATATCTTTTCTTTTATGTATAATAAATGAATAATGCTTCTAATTTCGGACAGCGCTCCTTGATAGGCGAGTCCTATTACAGAGTGGACGTACGACGCGTTACGTGAGCTCAGCATAGAACACATAAGCTAACCACTCAAGCTCATTAGCAGTTAATAGCGCCTTAATGCAATCTGTCCTAAGACATTCAGCAATAGGTTTATGATGGTCGGTAATCCTGCACGGTATGGAGCCACTGCCCCACCCGTTCTATACTATATATCCATATCTCAATCAAGCTGGTTTTTATTAAGTTAGAGTGAACAAATGTCATTGTCATCGCTTTCCGTCAGGCGTGTTTAAGGTCAAGAGCTGGTTCAATGTAAAAAAAAAACCTCTCATAGCTATAAATTCATGTATACTTATTGATTAACTGTTTTGGTGTACAATAAAGTATTATTCTATTCTCTCTGCTTACCCCTTATAAAACAACGGCGTATGTGTAATGTTGTGTCTCAGAGGACACGGTGGAGCATACAGTGGCGATCTGCCCCGCTTGGGTGGAGCACCGCCGTGTCCTCGTGGAGGCGATCGGCGGCAGAGACTTCTCGCGCCCGGCCCTAGTCCAGGCCATGGTACGCGGTGAGAGGGAACGAGAAGCGCTCTCCTACTGCGAAGCAGTAATGCTCGCGAAGGAGGAGGCGGAACGGGTGAGGGAGACTCGTCATAGGAGACGCCCTAGGCGTCCGAGAGAGAGTAGGGTCGCGGGATGATTTCCGGTCACCGTAGACGCGGACTTTCGGACGGTGAGTAATGGGTAGCTCGCCGTCCACCGTTCCACGCGCGCCTCAAAGAGATATCAGCCACCACTGACAGGGCCCGTCATGGCCGATGCATGCATGCCAAGGGGTCGTGGATAAATTCGTAACAGTGTTACCTTGTCCCTGGGCACTCAGGTAAGGAAGGAACAGGGGTGGGTTTAGTCAGTGAAAGTCTGACACGCCCTTCCGCTCCACACAGAACGGGATAAGTCATAGGATGATTTCTGACCCCCTCAAAAAAAATGTGTTATGTTGTGTGTTAAAAGATAGTTTCTTATCCCTGTATACAACATAATATATTTTACTGATTTCAGGTTTTACTGCCCTCCGAAAAAAACATTCACAAGAAAGATGAATAAATTCTGAAGACGACGAAAAGTCAGTTTTCAGACGTAAAAGTGGCGTAGAATTCACTCTACGCGTGTAATACCCCGGATACTGTTACAGTCGCTGAAATGGCCTTTGATCTTGAAATTGAAAACAGACATTTCTTTCATTTTACGTCGCAAGTACAACGGAATTTTGTACGCTAAAATATGAATGTCAAAACTAAAGAAATATACAAGCTACAGCGTAATACTTTGCTTGCACTGGAATAATCCCCACAAGAATCAGTACTGATCAACCTTTATATAAAACACGCTCACCATAAACTTAGTTTATTTTAATTTATAAACATATGCTTAGTTTAAACACTGATTAGCCGATTCTAATTTCTTATACTCCATAGAACGTTTAAAATTAAGAACTTGCATAGTGTTTATACTCATCAATTGATTTTTTTTTTATAAATGAGACCTAATATGTCCGCGACATCGTGACTCGATCATGCGACAGGCGAATCATTTTTCGATCATTTTTCGTGCCGACACGTAAAAGAAAAACCAACAGTCCGATCTCTTATCTGTCAAGTACGATCAAGCCGTAGTTACAAAGCGCAGCCTTCAGCTGCCCTCCGCTGCAGCCCACACCTGCCTATAAGTGCGGGGCGGTTGTTTCCGAGGCACATTCGCGCTCAGACCGTTGAACGCGATGGGCGTTCCCCAAGTCGGTACGACCGTTTCACCCGCCGAGCCCGGGGTCGAGCAACCGCTCCGACCCCACCTGTTGATCGTTGACGATTCCAGGGAAGCTAGAGCAGCTGAAGGTTAGTGCTTATTTAATATTAAAAAATATATTTTGGCTAAATAATGCGGTGATTTTTTCGGGTTTTAGCGTTTTTTTTTGTGATATGGATTTGTTTTGTTATGTTTTTTGAGAAAATTGGTGTATTATTTTAAGTATTGATAGGGTAAAAGAAATATTGTTTTTGCGGAGTTACTTATTATAATATGTGTATATTTTTCGGTATAAAATATATGGAAATACAAAAGTAATATTTTCTTCCGCGGCCCATAAAATTAAAATTTTCAGTTTTTTTGTCAGTTTTTCTCTTTGAAATACTCGTACTATTTTAAATTCTGAAAACTCTTTCGGTGTTATTTAAGAAAAAGCACGGATTGATACGCGTGACTGTGAAAATATTTATGTTGTTAAAAAGTTAGACCAGTAATTTCTTTCTGATGTTAAAATCCACGATATTGAATCAAAACTGCTATTCACAGTTATATTTTTTTATTAAAATAAAAAAATAAAACGTGAATCGAGATAACAAAAAATATATTGCAACCGTTTATCACCGGATCCCGCTATCAAACGTTATTGTGTAGGTTTATCCGAATGAGTCTATTGAGCACATCACTGGCAGTGGCCAGATAATACCGACGGGAGACTCTAGCAGTGAAATATTTATAACCCACCCAAGTATTGGCAGTAAATGAGTTACGGGTTGTAAAAAATATTTTGTGGCTTTTTTGCTCTTCGTGGACATTTTAAGAATAATACAGGTTAGTTTCTTTTCTTACTTTTCAATTTTTTTTCAGTTAAAATAAAAGCAATTACGTTTTTTGTTTTTTTTTTAAACGTTAATTACAAATAAGTAAATGTAAAAAAAAAATTACATATTGTGATGTGTTGAATTTTTTAAAATTGATTGAATTGTTGTTTTCTTAATAGTGTAGTTAAAAATGAAAAATGTAGCGAAAATTAGAATCACGAAAAACTTAAAATAAAAACCAGCCGAGAGCGAGTCGGACTCGCGCACCGCGGGTGCCGTACAAACATGAATATTTTTTTAAAATTTGTCGTCATAAATCCAAAATAAACCGTCGTAAAAATAATAAAAAAAATATTTTAGCTTTACAATACCCGACATGATACGGTCGCACTTTAAAGGTTTGGACCCGATTTCTTTGCTTAGAACCATATTTTTTTATGATATAATTAAAAATGTACCTACAGTTTTCAGATTTTATTTTAACTTGTGTTATAAGACGTGGCTTCTTGCCAAATTTCATGGTTGTAGGTCGACGGGAAGTACCCTATAAGTTTTAAATCCCGTGCGAATGTCAATATATGCGGCAAAATGTAGTATTACCAGCTTTTGATTGCGTTAACTAGAAGTGAGACTTGATTTTTTCACAGCTTTAAGGGATTGTAGATCTGAGTATTTGATATTAATAAAAAAAAATGCTTGATACTTCCACGCGTTCCTGAGAAAATGGGTCTTGACAGACGGACAACACAGTGATCCTATGAGGGTTCCTTTTAAAAAAAAAAAAACAAATCTTTTTGGTTACTAACATGTACTTTTCTGTTAATCTCCTGTCAACATTGTCTCAAAACTATTGTATCCTTGATACTCTAAGCCCAAGTTATAATATTAAAATATCTAATTTAAAGGTAACTGTATGATCCCAAAAACATCACAGTGTTAAACAAAACAGCTAAGTTACCAAAATTAATATCCGCCTCGAACTAAAATAAAAGAAAAAGTAATTAGAAATGGTGATTTTAATATCCGTTTCCGGGCCTCTGGGCCTTTCTGCCTAATGAACATGGGCATAAGAAAAGTCTATTGTTTCTGGATTACAATTATTTTCCATTTTCTAATGTGTTATTATTAATTTTGAGCATAAAGTTGGCTCTACATAGGTTGAGAGATAAGTTTTCAGTGTCATAGACATAGTATTTTACTAACCGACTCCAAAAAAGGAGGTATGTATGTATCTTGCTTGTACGCGATTTTCTCGAAAACTATTGATCCGATTTGGATAGGGTTTCATTCAAATGCATATTTTTCAAGGAAGGGTACATGATAAATTAGGATCTGATGAAGATCTTCGGAGATAGACAGTGGAACTCTTCAATATCTAACAGCAAATGATTCGCGATTGCTGCGATCGGATGTCTATGTATTGTTAACACAATTGAATGGGTAACCACAACTAAAACGTGAAAAATAAAAAGTTTTTTACAAAAAATAGAACCGACTTAAAAAAAAAAATGAAAAAAAATAATTTCGAAAAAAGGTGTTTCTGGTTTTGTGTCGTCGTTTTTTGACACCGATTTCCGAAATCAAAGTTATTTTGCATATTTTTTTTTTTGGAATACGATTCTATTTTTTGTAAAAAAGTTTTTTTGGTAAGGGATTCTTACAAGTCAAGATCGTATTAGTGTTCAGTGTGTAGTTGTAAGAATTATTGAAAAACCATGGTTTTAGCTTTGTGTGCACTATGCTTTGTAAGCGAAAAAAGTAAAACAATATTTTAATACCCTGAGCCTATCGGTAACTTACTTTCTTAAGAAACCTTACTCGTTAAAAATATGTGGTCAGGTACCACAGCTACAGCCTTATTTGTAAAACTTGCAAAACATATAATTAGTTTCAATAATGAGTAGCGGATTCTAAATTCAAATTATTCACACATTTTTTTTTTTTTTCTTTCTTTCTAATCGGTGGTTAAATTCATCACATTGTCATGGTTATGTTTTTTAACCCCCGATGCAAAGACAGCGGTGTTATAAGTTTCACTGCTACGTGTGTGTGTCTCCGTAGCTCTTAAACTGGTGAACCGATTCGAATGCGGTTTTTTTTTAATTGAAAGCATGTTTTATCAAAATCGGTTCAGCCCTTTCAAGGTCATCAGCTCTTTTGTATTTTTTAAATGTTCCCTTTTCTTTTAAGCGTTGGATATTGGTATCTTAATTGGTATTTTATCGGCCCTGAAAACGAGGTATTAGTTTACAATAAATCTACATTTTTCTGATAACCTTGCAACTAGTGACATAATTGGTGAATGCCGTGACTTGTGTCACAATTTGTATCGAATGTTTTCTAAGGAATTTGCCTGAACAGAGGCTGTGACATTTCTAACGTCTTGTCGTGCGTACAACGCCTGTTGCGTCTTATTCAAGGTCAACGTATCTCAGGGTATACGAAAAGGTTTACATAGTTGCAAAATACACAAAATTACGACCTTAAATATACAATGCTTATACAGAATCTTTTCAGTATAACATTCAGAAAATAAAGAACTACTCGTTCAGCACTCTTCTTTGTTTTTTTCTTAGTTAATTTTATGTTAGAAAGATATTTAACTAGTAAAGGTTTGATAAAACTTTTTAAGATAATATTAGTATTGAAGAAATGTAATGTTATTTTGTGGCCGCAAAAAGATTATGTTGTAATCCATCTTTGATAGAGATTAGATTACCACTCTACAACGCACTCATACGAAAATGTTTTTTTTTAAGGTTTTTGAATCCTTATTTGATACCTATCATATTTTTTTACTCAGACAATGGAACTTTATATTGGTTGTGTTACAATAAACATATTAAATAGTCAAGTTGTCTTTAATCTTATTTTCAATTTTCAAAATGAAAATGTAAATCTTACTGTTGATTAAACAAAACAGATATACTCGTATATCTTATTCTCTTACTTACGAGTTACTTTTACGTACGAGATAATCTAATGCCGTGGTCAAGAGTTTTGCCGTGGTAGAAGATTAGCCAGTCAGCAAGGTTAATGGCAAGGTTGACTGTACGTACAGGGTGCGCCCGATGTTTCTAAGTATGGTAACTGGTGGAGACGTGCAGCCTTATACATCGGGTGTAAAAAAAGAGTTTCCGAAGCCGAAAGCCACATATTCTATCCATTATTTGGATCATTTTTTTCTACCAGACCATACCTGGGTATCCACTGGTTCTGGAGATTTTGAAGGTCAAAGTCGTTTTTTTTTTTTACTTTTTTCTAAAATGAATTCCAAGTGATAACCGCTTAGGCGGCAGCGATCTCTCGCGCCGTGCCCTGGTTTAGGCCATGGTGCGGAGCGAGAGGGAATGGGCGGCCGTCTCCTCCTTCTGCGAAGCAGTAATGCTTGCGAAGAGGGAGGCGGCATACGTTAGGGAGACTCAACAACAGCCGAGACGCCAGGGGCCGCGAGACGATCTCCGGCCACCGTAGACCCGGGCCTGCGGACGGCGAGTAGTGGGTAACTCGCCGCCCGATCAGCACCAGGCCCGAGAGTCGACGGCGCGTAGTGTTCCACGCGCGCCTCAAAGAGTTGTCAGCAAAGGACGGGGCCTGCCACGGCCAATGCCTGCCCGGGGGTTGAGGATAAATTCGAATGAGTTACCTCGCCCCTGGGCACGTAGGGCAGGGAGGAACAGGGGTGGGTTTTAGTCAGTAAGAGTCTGACACGCCCTTCTGCTCCACCCTAGAGCGGAAGAAGTCATAAGATGATTTCCCACCCCCCAAAAAAAAAAAAAAAAAAGTGATAACCGCTGGTCCTAGAGACATGGAATTTGAAGAGTGTGTTCTTTGTGTCCTTTCCACTAAGAAAGGGTTTTTTTGTAATTCAATCATTATTTTTTTTTTTTTTTAGTTGTAAATTCAACCCTTAAGGGGATAAAAAAGGGGTTGAAAGTTTATAACGGAGGAAGTACTAATTAGTCGCGGGCGAAGCCGCTGGCAGAAGCTAGTTGTCCGTCCGTCTGTCAGCGGGCTGTATCTCACGATCCGTAATAGCTACACAGTTGAAATTTCACAGATTGTGTATTTCTGTTGCCGCTATATTAAAAAATAATAATAAATTAAAAATTAAAAGGTGCTCCCTGGTAGAAACATGTTTTTTTGGCTTTTTTTGCTCGATCTTAATAATGACGATAAGTAGACAGTTGAAATTTTCCCAGAATGTGTATTTCTGTAACTGCTATAAAAAAAAATTATAAAAATAAATTAAAAATTAAAAGAGGCTCCCATACAACAAACGTGTTTTTTATTGGCCGGTTTTATAGATAATGGCATGGGGTCTCATCCCGAACAATGAAAATTTAGTTCAAATAAATATCAATAGATGGCGTAACATGCATTGATTTCTTATTGAAGTCTAAGTAACACTAATATTTAGTAACAAAAATATTGTAAAAACTGTATTTTCTTATTTAACAAAGCTATAAGCATAAAATTGTGGACGAATTGGCTCCTAAATCAAATTTAGATGTTTATTGGAACGAATCCTTAGGCATTTATTTTTCTTGTACCAATAGATGACGCTGTTTAAAGTTTTAGAGTTTATCCATTCGCCTCTCTAAACTTTGTATAATGACACATTTTCAAACAGTAAAACTGTTATGAAGTACCAAAAATACCATAAAGTAATTCCTCAATGTGTGAGAAAATATTGCTAAGACTTTATGTAAATTAATTCAATTTGCAAGCCGCTGCTGCTAACACCATCTAGCGATGTGTAGAGGACGGGCCCGAACGAAGAACAAAAGTTGCTTGTGCAAGTCGAAAACCCGTAGTTGCGGCGGTACCGTTTCTTTGTATGGGATGAGGCATCAGTACGCTAGTATTATATTATCTGTGAGAATGGTACGGAACCCTTTGTGCGCGAGTCCGTGTCGCACTTGGCCCTTAAATATTTATTTTAATCTGTTTTTTAGTATTTGTTGTTATAGCGGCAACAGAAATACATCATCTGTGAAAAATTCACGTGTCTAACTATCACGGTTCATGAGATACAGCCTGGTGACAGACGGATATAAAGACAGACAGACTGACAGATTGACAGCGGAGTATTAGTAATATGTTCCCGTTTTAACCTTTGGGTACCTACGGAACCCTTAAAATAAAAGATTCTCCACTGCAAGCTAAAAGCCAAATAAATGATTTACTCTCTGTAAGGAACTGTTTGTAGCCCAAACCATTCTAAAAAAACATAAAACCCTACCAAATAATGATAATGAAAAATCTAAAAGTAGAAAAGATTTAGTTGTCCAAGTTCCCCAAAATAAAACTATATTTGCATGCAAGCAATTAAATAAACGTTCTACTCAGCTCTATAACAAAATTAAAAAAAATGGTTGTATATGTAATAAAAGTTACCACGACTGTAAAAAAAATATAATGGACTGGATAACACCACTTACCTATGAGGACACCGAAGCACTCCTGGAACATGTTGAGTAGCAGAAATATATGTATCACATATATATACCATAACTTAAAACACCACACACCCACACGACTGTACCACACCACACTCATGACACAGACCACACACCACCACACACACCACACCATAACACACCACACCACACACCACACTACACACCACACCACACACCACACCACAAACCACACCACAAACCACACCACACACCACACCACACCACACACCACACACCACACACCACACACCACACACCACACACCACACACCACACACCACACACCACACACCACACACCACACACCACACCACACACCACACCACACCACACCACACACCACACCACACACCACACCACACAACACACCACACCACACAACACACCACACCACACACCACACCACACCACACACCACACCACACACCACACCACACACCATACACCTCACACCACACCACGCACTACGCCACACATCACTCCACATCGCGTGCCTCACCACATACCACACGTAATTTAGCACCGCACTACTTACCACACCACACTTATGCACCAACTGGTAATAAGTTTTATTTTTACTGTTACTCATTTAAATTGAAACTGATTTATTTATTTTCTTAATTAAGATTAGTAAAATATAAGCTAAATACAGAAAAATGTACTAACACTGCATATTTACCCTTAAGGTCACTGTACACTATATTAACTCTAGTTATTATAAGTGTACGACAATGATGTGTAAGAGCAGAGCCTTCTAATACAGGTATTGTTTGCTTAAAAGGAGGCTCCAAACATGTTTAAATGTAAAGTATTTTTCTATTTGTCATAATAAACTATTTTGTATTTGTATTTCGTGAAAGGGCTTTGTGTTTTTTTTGTTTATTGTACCAGTGGTCTAGGCTTTTTTTTTTGGTTTTTAATCTGACCAGCTCTGTCACGTTCGGGTTTTTACACTTAGGTTTTTGCGGTATTACTATTAGTATAGTACTGTAGTTTTAGTAACTAGATAGATATTTTGTTGTGATCTGGAAGTTTCCAAGTAATTCCCTAGCGTAGGAGTGCTTGCGTTTCATTGGAGGGTCTTCAAGTCAAGAGTGAAAAGGTTACTTCTAGGTAAGCGTGTTTCAACGTTTCATCATTGATTACCATTAGGTGAGATAGTGGTCAAAGTAATTTTTTCAGATGTGAGTTCAAACCAAGTAATCAAACATAGTTATGATTTTTCAATATCTTCTGTCCATCATCCCTACATACTACTACTACATCATCTTGGGCACCACTGAATTGATGTTAGGAAAAGAAATGAGATGATATCTTGTAGCGAAAGTATAGTAGTACGCTTATCACCAAACCTATTTTTTTTAAATTGCAGTTTTGGTTGTGTAGTGGGGTTAACGACATCATATCTGTATGTTTTTTCACATAATTGCTATCGAAATATTCTTTAGGAGTTATTTGGAAAAATATACAATGATTTGTATTCGAGTAGGAAGATACTTAATTGCATCAAAAAATACGTTTTCCTGTAGAAATACACGGAATTACTATCGTAAAATCAAAGCCGCTTGGCGCAAATTAGAGAATAAAGAAATTTAAAAGATAATATGCAATACATTTAATGTCTTTGTATGCAGATGATATGACAGAGCTGTGACAATGAATGAATGATGTCTTAATTTTAAATATTAGAATTGAAACATAAACTATAATATAAAAGAGTACTTACACCAATTTCACCCCCGCGTCAGAGAACGCAGTCCAGGAGACGAGATGGAGTTCTCTTCTCTCGTGTGGAGCGCCAAGGTGCTACGGCGTCGTGAGTGAGAGAGTCCTCAGCTGTTGATAATCCTTGAGCATTTCCAGCTGGTATCTCTGCGTCACTCTCGGCGTCCTCATAGTGATCTTCGGGATCTTCATCACTCTCTAGCAGCGACAACAGAAGAGGTGCTAGCTGCCAGTTCGATATGGTACTTTCACGGTCATCCGGTAAGCTCACATGAGAATATGATGGATTATAGTTTCACAAAGCTTCTTCTTCTTCCACTTCGGGATCGTATGTGGATGCTCTTTGATTTTTACGCATCAATACAGGGCCTGATTCCAAGAGCCATGTTGGCATTGATGCCCCATTTGCGTTTCGACGTGTATTTAAAAAAAATCTGTCATGAGGTGTGGCATCGGTTGCCGTGCACAGCAATGAGCGAATTGAATGCAAAGCGAACGGTAACACTTGCTCCCAGCTTTCTGTTTCCAGATTTTTAGTTTTTAAGCTTAGTTATAATATCTTACCTAAGGTACCATCTAAATGTTCAACTTGACCGTTTCCTTGCGGATTATATGGTGTGGTTTAACTGCATGCTATTCCATTTGTTATCAAGTAGCGTGCTTCACAATTCATTAGACACAAAGGCTGTTCCACGGTCTGAATGTATAAAATGTGAAACCCCACAAGTAGTGAATAAGTTCTTCAAGCATTTTATTACGGCATCAGCAGATACATCCTTGCATAGGTAGGCAAATAGGAATCTTGAATATTCATCTATAATCATCAAAATGTAGTGATTTTGAGTGTTAGTTGGTGGGGGTCCTTTGAAATCAACGTTGAGTCTTGCGAATGGAGTAGTAGCTTTTATGAGAGTTCCCTGCGTTATAGGGTTCCGTACCCGAAGGGTCCAAACGGAGCCCCATTGTTGTCACTTACATGTCTGTCTGTCAGTCTGTCCGTCTGTCCGTCGTCTGTCACACAGGTTTTACAGCCAGACGGTTGGAGCTACAGTCTTCAAAATTTCACATCTTGTTGACCCAAAGCCATACAAATAGTCAAAAATACATTTAATTCGGATCGATATATTTTTTATAATCCTTGGTTTGATTTCTGCACAAATATGACATTCAGATGTTATCTTCTTGACATCATTTACAGAGTAAGGTAGGTTCTTAGAACGTACCCAATAAAACATCCGTAAGATACCGGGATGACCCAAGTTATTGTGTAACTCATTCAGTCGACCCGTGGTCATACTTGAGCACACACGGGAGAGAGTATCAGTCATGATATTATCTTTACCCGCTCGGTAAAATATATCGTATTTATAATTTGATAGCTCAAGATGCTACTTCTCTGTCTATTTATTTTTGATCTTGCTATTATGGATATAAGAGTACGCCATAAAAATTTAAATTCATTATTGCTGGCAATGATTGTCAGAGCGTGCTTGGTTGCAACCACTTGTCTAATTTTAGAATGATTGAAATGAGTGCATAATATAAATCTTACAGACTATCAAGATTTGTTTAATGGGTTGGGCTGTTTGCCGGGTGAATATCACATTGTTGTAGACAAAACTATGAGGCCAGTAGTTTGTGCAACCCGCAAAGTTCCGTTAGGGGTTCGTGATAAGCTGCAAGACGAATGAAATAGAATGGTTGAGACAGGAGTCATCAGGAAAGTGAGCCATTCAACTCCGTGGGTGAATCCGTTAGTGATTGTTGCTAAGAAAAATTGACAATTGCGTATATGTTTAGACCCGAGACCACTTAATAAGACGATACAGCGTGCACATTTCCAATTATCAACAATAAATGAGTTGGCTACTAAATTTAATGGGGCAAAGTATTTTTAGTATTAGACTCATTTTCAGGGTTTTGGTCTGTAAAACTAGAAAATGCGAGTGCAGACTTATGCACATTCAGTACACCCTTTGGGCGGTATCAATACATGCGTTTGCCATTTGGCTTAAATTGTGCTCTTCTTCTTAAGTTTTTCATGCGAAAATCAAGCAATTAATTGTAGGCTTAGAGGTGGTAGATTCGTTTATCGATGATATTATTTGTTGGGGACGAAATAAAGATAAACACGATAATCGACTGAGGGAGTTACTAAGCAGGGCACAGCAAATTAATTTAAAATTTAACAAAGATAAATGTCGCCTTTGTGTTGAGGAAGTGACTTACTTGGGTCATATTTTTAACAAAGACGGAATGAAAGTGGACTCTGAGAAAGTGAGAGCGATATATATTATGCCAGAACCGAGGGATCGGAAAAGTTTGGTAAGATTTTTAGGCACTGTACATTATCTTTCTAGATTTATACCTAATTACTCACAGCATATTTTTCCACGGACGACATTGTTAAAAGAGGATATGACTTGGTGTTGGGAAGTTGGTCACAAAGATGTATTCGATAAACTTAACTGACATGTAACGCGCCGGTTCCATCATTCCTAGGAAACAATGCTGGTATGAAACCATGTGTGAGAATAGCTGGGATCTCTTTGTAATCTCCATGGTCAATTTTGTACTGCAAAGACATGCATGTGAGATCTACTTTTCGCCTAACACCAGTGTACCTCACAGCTGCTAATGCTATCTGTGGAAATGAGGCAGTGATACGGCTCAGCGTTATTTCCTTAGAATTCATTTCGATCTTTTCACTTCTTACCGGGCCGGGATGATGTAACAGGTACGCGTTGTGAGCTTCAGGATATGTTAGAATATCCCACTCTTCCATTCCAGACTTGGGCACGGATTGCTTTTTAGAAACTGGAGGGGGCACTTGCATGGTTTCGCGAGTATTTCCATAAGTGGAAGATGAGCCCATGCTAGATCTAACACTTGCCATCTTTTGAGGTCTCTCAGCAGTTGATCTTTCACGATAAGATGAAGCTGGTCTTCTGGCAGCTGAAGGTGATGATGGTTTTCCTGCTGGTTTCTTTTGGTATGACATACACAGCTCTTGTAAGAACTAACTATTGAATTTTATAATACCAGGTCTGTGTGTGTATAAGCTAAACTGGCTAGACTGTATCGCGTTAAATTCAAAGCATTTGAATAGAATTTGTGAATCACAGGATTCGATTACTGGTTTATCTAAATTATGCGCAATTAACTGTTGATTAGTACGGTAATGAATCTTGTAGATTTGGTTGAATATCTTAATTATTGGTTACTTAAATACAACTTGGCAAAATGGAGTTTAATAAACTCGTCTGATACCCAATGTGAGTGCGGTGCTCATGCCCAGAACATGACTCAGATACTGGAATGCCCCAAGTGGCCATATACCTGCACTATAGAAGTCCTGATGAATGCTGCTGACGCTGCGATTAAGGTGGCCGGCTTCTGGGCCCAAAGTATTTAATAAGTTAGGAAACCCCTAACTTTTTAAATACTTTAGGCCCAGAAGCCGCTGCCCCAGGAAATCAGAATGGCAACCAACCGGTTCATCTTCAAGGTTAAAGTTCGCGAGCACATTCGTAAGAAGTTGGCAGTAGTATCATCACATTGCTAATGCTTTCTCCAATTATCTGTTTGTACCCATTGTTTATGTGTATTTGTGTATTGAATTTATTTATATGAATATATTTATATTTTATCTTTGTATCATAAATATTCATCGCATTGTTTTTTTTATATTGTACCTACCACTATTTGTCTCTGCATCACCCAAAGGTTGACTGGTAGAAAATGCCTGAGGTATTAAGTCCGCCTCTGTACTTCTGTGCATGAAGCGTTTAATAAATAAATAAGTGTCGCCTTAACGACCGTCACTGTGCGTCTCGCATCCAACGGATTCCCGCTACCCTCACCAGGTCATTGGTCTACCTTGTGGGAGGTCTTTCAACGCTGCGTCTTCTGGTACGCGGTCGCCACTCTAGAACTTTTCGACCCCATCGACCATCTGTTCTGCGTGCAATGTTCTGCCCATTGTCACTTAAGATTGGCGATTCTTCGGGCTATGTCGGTAACCTTGGTTCTCCTGCTGCTTTAAATTTCAAATTTTTAAAATCATTTATTTCAATCCATTTCAGATCATTATGTTGTACTAAGTTTATTTCTGGTTCTATCACGGAAGGAAACTCCGAGAATAACCATCTCCATTGCCAAGTTAGGTTAGGTTATGTGTCTAAACCCAACTTTTATTTTAAAAGATTAAATGCCTGTGATTAAAAGAAGGCTCATCATAAAAATAACAAGCAAATACTAATTCTATTTCTAAAAAGACTTTAAAAAAAAGATTTGCAAAAGCATAATTCATGTTAAAAAAAAAACAAATTGTTTAGTTTAGCTCATATTTTCAAAAATAGTATCCGTTTAGAGATATTCATGGATGCCTTGTGAAAATAAAAAAAATCATAATAACGTTTTGGTGAATACTTTTTGCTTGATATAAGTAGATGTTTCTAATTCATTAGTAAGATCGTTGAAACCTCTAAGTAAAAACCTTTTACAGTGATGAGGTTGAGTTCATTCCCTTAACTGAGTCTTTACAAGAAAGAGTTACCTACTCTTTGTAACGTCTTTACTTTGCCCACAGTGAATCGTACTTTAAATCTTTTTCTTCTATTTGTCACTAGTTTTTCCCTCGACTTCTGGTACTACTCGTCATCTCGTCTAATAGATATAACATTGAAGTCGTATTTCACTCGACTTAGTTTATCAAAATCTGAAACTGAGTTTTTCCCGAGTTTGACTTTAATTTCTTAGCCAAGTAATTCAATGACATTCAAAGATGATTAAAGAAATTTGTCTTAGAAGAAAAATATTTTTTTTTCTGACTGTCCTTTATTCTCTGTTGCTTTAGATGTTTTCAAGCATCACATGAAGCAAAAAGACCTTTTATCTCAATTTGATACATAACGTATCAACATAAAATAAATGTACAGGATACAATTTGTTTTTTCGTAAGCTAGTTTTAGTTTACTTGTTTTGTAGACTAACAGCATTATGTAGGTAAAAAAACTCACTAGTCATATGTTTAGTTTAAACACTGATTAGCGAATTTATAACTTGAGATATCATGCGTTTCATTCAACAAATTCAACTGTTTATAGGACAGAACCTTCTTTAAATGATTAGTCAGCACTTAACCATCCACATCTACGAATGAGTAGAGAATGTTGAAATCAGAACAGTAATCACTGTTTAATTTAATAATTTGTTTATTTTTTTATAAATACGGCTCATTATTTTAGAACTTTGATTTTTGTTTATCTGTATTTATATTTATATATATTTATATGTATATATATTCATCACCATATTATTTAGGTAAAAAATATGGTTTAAACATGACTATGTATATATTTTACGTGATTTTATATCATCTAAATATTAGTTACCAATATTTGAGAATAGCTGTTTTATAATACCAAACTCTAAATTTACCTAATTTAGAGTTTGGTATTATAAAACAGCTTACATACTTTTGACACAGATAATGCCGTCTGTCAAAAAATACTTATAAAATCTTTAATTTTCAAAAAAGGCCATCTAAGTTTCTCTGGTTGGGTTGTTACGTCATCCATAACTCATTTTATAAATGCGAAAGTAATTTGTATCTATATTTTAATTTTTATAAATTTTAATATTTAATTTTATGATATTTTTTAGTTTTTCAAAAAAAAAGTCTCTGGCTGGGTTGTTACGTCATCCATAATTTATTTTATAATTGCGAATGTAACTTTATCTGTGTGTGTACATTCCCTCTTCACGTTTCAACGGCTCAACTGATTTGGTTGAAATTTGGCACACAGCAAGACTGTCCGGATGGACATAGGCTTTTGTTGACCTTGGGATTATTTTCAAACATCACGCGGGTGAAGCCGCTGGTAGGAGCTATTTACTTTATATTGGACACAGCACGCTACTAAGCGTATACCAACTAAGCACGCATATATATGTCTAATACCACTCTAATATGTACTATATTCTAGCAATAAAAAGCAGCTCTCAGATTTTATTCTCAATCTCAGTAATGGCAGCTAAGGACGCGGGTTCATTTACTGTTGATAGCGAGGCTAAGCGAGACTCTCAGCGGAGCTAAGTTATTGAACGTAGCTGTTAAGTATAGTGCGTTGTATTGGCTATCCTAGGAGTTCCCAAACCTGTATGCTCAGGACGTCGGCGATTTCAATAGTCGAGGCAGTACAGCTGTTTAAACGGTCTTGAATAACAGCCTGAAACTAAGTTTTGTTAGTATTTAACTTTGGAACATTGTAGGTATCCCAAGAATATTATGAGTGTACAGCTTAAAAGATTTTATGAGTGTTAATTTATATGCAAGATTCAAATCACAAATCAATTTAGAAAAAAAAAATGAGAGAAGCTATTTTAAAACTTCAGCCCCGAGAAGTTATGCTCTGAACAACAAGCTCATCCGTCTCATTGGTTGTAACTACTGGTTTCCCTTATAAATAATCATTACTAAGACTTTATATTCTTTGGATTTTTCTTTAAATAGAATAATGTAGTGCTACATAGAGGTATCTTCTTTGAAAAGGGCATCGCAAAAAATTACTCCATATATAGGGAGGCGCAGAATAAAAAAGATTGGGAACCCCTGGGCTATTCAATATTTAGCGTGTCAATTGCATACTTTGTGAGGTCAACGAATGTTTGCTTGAGTTTGAGCTTTTAGATGAGATATCATTTATTTATTTAAACTGCATGAAGAATAATGCTACTTAAGCTGACTTAACAAGACATTTCCTACCAGTCAACCTTTGGCTTAAAGAGATTACTTACTTATATCATGTTTTGTTTAAGTTCACGGGACATTTACCTAACTAGCTATGGCTCCCATTTTACTCAAATATTAGAGAATTAGTTCATGTCCCTGAACAAAAATGTTTCCTATTCGTTATTCCGAGACATTAAGAGACTGTTAGTAACAGTTCAAAAAATATTGGTTTTCCAAATATTTTTAACCAAATCTATTTAGTTTGATGCTCTAGAAATGTGAATTTTTCCGTTGTTTTAGTAGTTATTTTGCTATTCTTGGTGGAGACAAAAATAAATCAAAGATCATAAAAAATCCGTCCAACCGTTCTTGAGTTGTATGTGGTTTAACTAACCGGACTTTATTTTATATTTACATAAGATAGATTAGTGACTTAGGCAGTAGTCAATCCTTTGTTCATAGGTATATAAGAAAGTGCGCACTTTTGAATAAATGCATCTTTATTTATTTATTTATTTATTAAAACTTCATGCAACACAAATGTACAAAGGCGGACTTAATGCCTTAGGCATTCTCTACCAGTCAACCAAAACCGATCTTTCACACGGTTCTTTTAGGGTTCCGTTCCCAAAGGGTCTAAACGGAGCCCAATTGCTGTTAGTCACGTGTCCGTCTATCCGCCTGTACATCTGTCCATGGTCGTCACAAAATTTTCTTCCGAAAAAATTTTAAACTTCTCATTAAACCTATGAACTTGAAATCTGGTAATAATGTGTATTATTTACGTATATTTTACTAACATTAACAAAATATTGATAAATCAGTTCTTTTCTTTGAAAATTCCTCATTTGGTAGGTATGGAACCTTAAATGTGCGAAGTCAGATACGCATTTGGCTGCTTTTTAGGGTTCCGTACGCGAAGGGTAACCAACTGGACCCTATTACTATGCCTCCGCTCTTCGTCCGTCTGTCAGCGGGCTGTTTCTCACGATTCGTTATAGCTGCACAGTTGAAATTTTTATAGAACGTGTAATTTAGTTGCCACTTTATCAACAATTAATAAAAACAATAATAATTTAAAAATTAAAGGTGGCTACTAGAAACGGGTTTTCTTTGCCTTTTTTTGCTCGATCTTAATAATGGCAACAAGTAGACGGGTATAATCTTGTACGATGGTACGGAACCCTTCATGCGTGAGTCCGACTCGCATTTGACCGGTTTTTTCACTATGCATCTGCCTTGTAAAAATGAGGAAATGTAGCTCTAATACACAAAACCCAATAACCTACAGTAAAACTGCTGAAAGTAACCTACTCATGCGATGTAGCCACTGGGATAGACAGAAGGGTTTATTTTTAGCCCTCTTTTAGGGACTACACGGTTTGGCAAACATGCGTTATTTGCCCCGAATAAGTTGGTGGAACCGTATTCGTTGGGGTTAGGTATTTAATAACCTGTAAATGAGTATTTATCTAACTTCTACCTAAGGTACCTAGACCAAGGTATTTAAGGTGCGGCACTCACTAAGCCTGGTAGTCAGGCTGGCCGGCAGGTAGGTAGGTAGGGGGTCCAAATAAAGTACACGATTTGGTAGAAAATATACTCTATTTAAGCCATCTTCTGTTGCCCTAATCACGTCCAGGGTTTGAGGTAGTAAGTAAAGAAAAGAAAGAGAAACCACGTAGCCGGGTCCAAAGGTCACAGTGTCCCAGCAGACAAAGAAAAAAATAATACAGCTGCTTCTAGACAGAAATTTAGAAAGAAGAAACACCTTACAATAGAAACACTTAAGCAATGCATGGAAACTTACCCCAGCGGGATTTCCGATTAGGATTTGTTTTTAGAACAAAATATAAGTAATAATTAGGCAAGTACGTTATTGCTATGTAGATCGGGAGACCGTGTGACACAGCCGTCACGTTTGATGCCTTTAAGTGGGCTCCCCGTTGAATTTTACAGTTTTTAACTCGTTTAGAGATGCGTAGGCGCAATAGACGCGAGGACCTTTGTGTAAACAATTAATATTGGGTTCCGTAGTATGTTTTATGTAAAATTAAATATATTATAATGTAGTTTAAATTGTTAAGTAATAAGTTGTGTTTCTTTTAGTTTAATTAAGGTTTTTTATTAATAGTTTTAGAATAAATCTATTGTAGTTTTATAATTTCTAACCTATTCTTAGAACTAGCAAGGTAAAACGTTACAGTGGTACAAGCCGAGTGCTCGATGAGATTCCCAATGACAAAATTTAAAAAAAAACCTTTTTAGGGGACTTATTTAAAGATTGCTTTCTTAAGGGGGAAGCGCCAGGATAACCCGCGAAATTAAAATTCTCTTAATGTTTTTGCAAATTGCAAGTCAGTGGTTGTATGTTGATCAAAATATGATTCGCGGCCGTAGCAAGTAGGTACGTTTTACAGAACTGTAATCATTAAAATACAACCTTCAAGTTCATATTACATTATGGAATGACCATTTCATGAAATAATGACATTCAACAACAATTCTAACTGTGAGAGTTGTATTGTTGATTCTAATGATTATAATTCCGTATATATATATACTTGCTACAGCCGCGAATCATATTTTGACCAACATACAACCTGGCACTGACCTGCAAATTGCATAAAACGTGAGAAAATTTGAATTTCACGGGCTACCCTGAAACAGTACATTTCACCTTAACTCACATACGTTATAAAGCGTGTAAAAAAAATGGGTGGTTATATTTTAAATACTGCTTCTAGCTATACCTATAGAAATGAACAACTTCCTTCAGGAAATCATGGAAAATGCAGAAAAAAATAATTTTAGTCAGCAATAACTTTGTAAAAAAAGACCAATTTTTTTTTGAGAATTTTCAATGACATCCTTGAAAAAAGTTGTTCATGTCTGGGCAAAAGTTGTTCATGTCTGGGAAATGTTGTTCATGTCTGGGCTAAAGTTGTTCATGTCTGGGCAATAGCAGTATCTAAAACATGACCACGTATTTCCATTACACCCTGTGGAATGTAGATAACTTGTCAAAATAACATGTGTTTGGATGATCGGAGGACCTAAAAAATCTAGCGTAAAAAGCCTACCAAAACTTTGTCTCTACAGGGTTTGATATATGTTTGCGATATCTTAGATAACTATTAGTCTATAATTTCATAACTTCAAATTTGAATTATGTAAGTGAAATACAACCCAATTTCACTTACATAATTCAAATCTATGTATTTTCGAAAATTCACAGACTTAAGCAAAGAAAGGTAAACTAGTAACAACTTGATTACTCACTGAAACTGAAAACTGTGGGGTGTTATCCTACCCCCTGAGGGTCGAGTCTCGGTCGGCTAAAATACACATTTTGCCTTAGTCCGGTTAAATATAAAATGCGTTGAGTTATACAGGGTGGATTCACCCTGTTTCAGCAGAGACCTTTACCTTGGTAAAGTTCTTGGTAAAAGTCTGTATTGGCAGACACCTTTATCTTGGTAGCTGGATGGAAACATCCTAAGGAGACTGTCCATAACTTTTTGAATAGTTCCTAATTGCATTCAAAGATTTTGAAAAAAAAAAAACAGCAAGGAACTGAGCATCTTATACAAAACCTTTTTTAGATGCTAGTTGATCCTGTTTTTAATAAGGATCAATGAAGTCTTCTGGACCAACTAAGCTTAGACTACGAAAATAACCGACCAAGTGCCAGTATAGCAGAGTATTTTAAGTACCTAACATGTTTTATTTTCTCACCAATTGCTTTTTGGTCCTATGTTGTCCTCCAATTAGCCCCAATGGGAGTCCTCTATATTCAAAATTCATAATATTTTCGTTACTCCTCTATAATAGGGTCACAGAAACTCATATGAGTACCAAATTTCACTTGTTCGGTCTAGTTAATTCACAGCAAATTGGCTGTGACCGACATAGGTACGGAACCCTAAAGACTTACAAATCGCAAAAAACTACAATATCTAAAAAATCATCCCGTATATCTTCATATCGTATACCAATGATGGGTTAAATAAGCGCTTCGTAAAGTGCTCACGTGTTCCTAAAAATGAGCTATTATTTTAGGTATTTTAAGCCCTTTTGTTGACCACACAGAGCTCACTTTTCAGGGAACATTTGAACCCAATTAGATTATTATCTATAACACATAATTGAAACAAACATTAGAAAGAGTGTGTTGACATTCGGTGTGTGTTTTGGTAACTGACAAAAACAAGTTATGATTACTTTTTCAAGTAAAACAGAGGCTTTGGTTACTATGAAAAATAATATTATGTTTACCTACTAAAAACTTTGTAACAATTATATACCTAAATTGTTTTACATTGATGGTATGGCCCAACTTAGCAGATACCAAACTGTAACATATTAAAAAATCTTTTTTATTTTTTTACGAGTGATCCAACAAAATTAATAAGTATCTTTGTGAGGGCTGTGTTTGCAGAGGAGTTCGGGGCTAAAATAATAACAGTCGCACGGGTCAGTCCATCAGGTTAGGCTACGATTGCCGGGGTTGGTCCATGAATGGAGGACATCTTTTTAGACTTGTCGGTGCCTCGGGAAGCACGTGAAGCCGTTGGTCTCGGCTGTCAATCGTGGATCTTTGACAGTCGTTACGGGTCGTCAGAAGCCCGAAAGTCTGACAACCAGTCTTACCAAGGGGTATGGTATTACCCAGTAATTGGGTTGTGGAGGTCAGATAGGCAGTCGCTCCATGTAAAATACTGGTATTCAGCTGCATCCAGTTAGACTGGAAGCCGACCCCAAGACAGTTGGGCAAAGGCTAGGCACGCTACGAGGGCTGTGTTTTCTACAGGAGCGATTTTCTGAATCCTGGGTGGCTTTGGCTGGAGGATGTGTATATATTAGTAAGGTCTATAATATTGTGGGTGTTCTTGGTGTTAGTTGCAAATTCAAAACTTGATTTTGCTACCTAGTAAGGCACTTCTAGGCCTATAATAGTGATCCGTGTGATATTGCAATACTGCTATAGAATATTATAAAGCTGTCGGGATAATAACCCCATTCTGTAAAACAAAATAGCTTTCGCCAGCGGCTTCACTTGCGTGAAGTTCGAAAATAAAGGTGATTTCTGGGTACTTAGCTCGTAAGTTAGATTTATCATTGTACCCGTATTTTTCGCTTTACCAGAATGACAAAGATAAAAACGCATCTTTGTGCAGTGGGAGTCTTGTTACGTTACTAGCAGGTAAAAAGTAGGAGCCTGTACATTTTTTATGAGGGTGTGACGTCACATAAAATTTCAACGCACTGTATCGTCCTCATTTTATTTACGTGACAAAAGAAAAAAATACTTGCCTAATAGTTTTTGGTAACTTTGTTCTGTGATTAAAAAATGGGAGGTGCGCGAAGGAGGGTGAAAAATACTTTTCTACCTAGTCTCATACCTACTAAATTTACAAAAAAAAAAAACATTAAAATTGGTCGAGCTGTTTCGGAGGTGTGCAACCACAAACACAGTGACATGAGATTTTTATATATTAGAAGACAAGGATTGACAACTGCCAATTATAAATTGCCACTTCCTACAAAAAAGGATACTTTTTGAAATAAAACTTTATTTTATGCTGAGTTTATTAACATTATTATTTTTAACGAAAATAAATGATTTTAAACGGTAACGTTGTGGCAGTTTTCCTTTTACAAGAGACATCATTTATTTTAGTTAATTGGTTCAAAGTCGAGTTTAAATGAATCGTTCTTTGACCTTTATGCGGATAAACCATAGTGGTTTAGTTGCCGAGTAGTTAAATGGCTCACCTTGTTATGATAGTGTCAATATCCCTCTTGTTGATGTTCAATGGTCGACTCAAAATTAAATTTTTTAGTAGTTTTTCATTGTGCGTACAGCTCAGAAGTGGAATTTCTTGCCGGTGTCTATGTTTCTATGTTTTTTTTTTTTGAGGGTTTGGGAAATCATCTTAAGATTCTCCCGCTCTGGAGATAGCTATAACCTAGGGTTTATAAGTCAAGAGTGATTAGGTAACTTCTAGGCAAACGTGTTTCACTGTCGAGACTTACCTCAGGTGAGATAATGGTCAGATGTAAACACAAATAATAAAAAATTGTTTTATTTTATACTAGCGACCCGCTCCGGCTTTGCACGGTTACAAATTATATATCTAAACCTTCCTTATGAATCACTCTGTCTATTGGTAAAAACCACATGAAAATCCGTTCAGTAGTTTTTGAGTTTTCGCGAACAGACGCGGCGGGGGATATCACACACACACATGCAATTTAAAAAAAAATGATTTGTGGCCGTAGTAAGTATGTATTTATAGAATTAAAATCATTAATACAACTCTTTCAGTTAGAATTGATGCAAAATGTCATGATTTTATGAAATACTACATTTGCCATCAATTCTAACTGAAAGAGTGGTATTGATGATTTCAATGATTATAATTCTATAAATACATACTTACTACGGTCAAGAATCATATTTTGACCAAGATACAACCTGACTATGACCTGAAAATTGCAAAAAACGTAAGAAAATTTGAATTTAGCGGGCTACCCTGGCGCTTCCACCTTAAGTAGTGATAGTGATGTTTTTAAAGTAACATTGTATTAAAAAAATGTAAATAATAAAAATGCTTCGTTTTAAAACTCTGAGCATAATATCCGTTCTGTGTTATTTACTTTCTGTTTCAAATTCTCAAGGGATGTAGATTAACAAACGAGTTTTAAATACTAACATGAAAGGTAGCCACCGAAAATTAGGTAGATGAATTTTCAGTAACAGTATTAATCAGGATCAGCCTGTCAACTAAGTAATCCTTTTGTAGCCTCGCTAGCTGGATTTAAACAACTTTGTCATCCCAACTTCCACCCAGACCCGGAAGGATTTTTGAATTTTGAAAGTATCTCCGACCTAAAAATAGAATAGAAATTTCTTTATCTAAATAATTTTACACGACCCCCTCAAATCAATTCTCACCACCCGGGTAGTTATAAGTTTCAGTTTTGTGAATGTTTTTTAAATTTATTATTGTATATATTTATTTAGACATGTTGCGCCGACCCCAAATAAATTGGGATAAGGGCAGGAGAATGATGATGAATGATGATATTTATTTATTTTAAATAATATGTACGCTAAAGACTACCCACAGTACAGTTAATTTTACTCGTTCTTGTGCATGTTATCTATTAAAGGTCTTGATGAATGGAGATGCAAAAAAAAACTTCGTACTATTTTCAGTTCAAGTTCTAATCGTTTAATCTTTTTCTACAATAATTTTGTTACTTAATACTGTGTGATATGACCGGGTGGAGATATTCGTGCTCTGTTTAAATATCAAAAATGCAATTCAGCATATCGCATCATTAGGGTCGCTACAAAAGTTCGCATTAAGGAACTTTATTCTCATTAAGACCATCATCACTTACATGAGAACATTAAATCTTATTACTAATTGTATTATATCAGTGCGGGTAGAAGAAAAACAAAAAGTAAAAATCAAAGTATGATGGAAGCAAAAAGTATTGTCGAAAAAGTTTGTCTTTAAATTAAAAGATAACCATTGCCCATTGCGTCACTCAAGGAAATGTCTCCTAAAATTGTAATATCTGTATTTAAATAATGTACACAATAAAAAGTATTCAGTCTACCTAAAAACCAATTCACCTCCTTCAAAAAATCATTAGTAATTTAATATTCATAAAAAAAAACACACCTAATTCCCTGTCCTTGGCAACAAGGAAGTTCTCCGATATCCGGACGAACTTGGCCCGGTTATCCGGCTCGAAGGACGGGTAGCAGGTGATTTTTGGCGCATTATGCCCGTCATGATGGATGGGATCTTTGCTACTGAATAAATAATTGGATGAATAAGTAGTTGCCCGGGCAATTTTGGGCAATCGATTATAGTGGTATTTAGGCGTTGGTAGATAGGGATTTGTTTTGTTGTTGTTTTTGTTTGAAGCTTCATAATTATTATTGTATTTTCTTATCATAATAGAATATATTTATGCAATGTGGTTAGGTCTTTCCCTATGAAGGTGTCGTTTTATAAAGTGGGTCAACTTGAGCTGTGAAAACCTTATATTGACTAGAAATTGTAGTTTCAAATAAACTCTATACTTAGAGCCCGTTATTCTTTTTAGAAATAAGTTATTCATTTGTTCCTTTAAGTTTTGTCTTTTTTTTTGTAATATCGCTGTATTTATGAACATTTTTGTATGATATCTAAGAAAGCCGGTGATATTTTGGAAAATGAGTTCTACTTTGGAAACAGTGCGTCTCAAACAGTACGCAATATTAATTAAGAATTTTATAAGAACTGTAACCGAATGAGCTGGGTATTTTTGTTTCAATCGCTGTCATTTGGGATTTATACCTTACAAAAAACCCTATTTTTTATTTTATATATTTTTTTATTTTATGAACTTGAAACATTGGTGATAATGTTTATTATTGCTTAAACTTTAGTAACAAATACCAATATGTGTTACGGAGCCCTAAGTGTGCGAGGTCCGATACGCAGTTGACCGGTTTTTTTAACGGCTAATGTGCCATAAATATAAAGTTTACTTGAACATAAAATTCCAAACCGATCCAAAATAAACACAGTTCAAAGTTTGCAGTTTCAAAAAAATTTTTGAAACTCACTGACTGAAGTTAATATTCTAAATGTGAATGTTTGGATGGATGGATGTTTAAAACTCAATCATGCCAGAACCGCTGAACGAATCCGGATGAATTCGGTACAGAGATAGATTATAGCCTAACTACTAATTCTACGCTAAGCTGCTGGTAGAAGCTTTTTTTATTAGATTTATTTTTGTTTTATTTTATGACTCTTAGCTTATATATTTTCTTTTTTGGAAAATCGTTGCCCCACACTAGAAATTACTCCTGTATCGTGGGTGCGTTCACAAACATTGAAACTCACATACACAAGACACCCAGACCCGGAACAACTATCTGTAGGCCATACAAATATTTGTTCCGTGCGGGGATCGAACTCGCGACACGCAGCGCAGCAGCCAAATGCTCAACCACTACGCCAACCATGCCGTCAATATATTATATTTATATTATTCAGATCCGTTTCGTTAGTTGTTTAAATAATAATATAAAAATATAGAATAGCCAGGCAACTTTGTGAAGATGAAGATGGTTTCAATATCAGTAAAAAAAAATATAACAACAGAATGGAAAATAACAAAGCGATTTTGGAAGAATTCTATAAGACTGTTATTATTTTATATTATTTTACTTTGAGAGGCTCGCGCTTGACCACTATCTCACCTGATGCTCCACCTCTATTGCTACCTCATCATATCGACGCTATGGAGTCGAGTTGCATAATTAACTACATCTACTGGCTTCTTCAACAGTAATTACGGTGAAGGGAGGTTTTATAAAGAATAATGGTGTATCAATTAGACAATACTGTCGATGGCAATTACTTAATAGAAATAGAGTTGTGCAATGGATATACAAATGAATAAAAGCATACACTTTATAAACATGCCATCCCTACATCTACATACCTAAAATACGTATGTCAATAAGATTAGAGAATTTCAAATTCTTTCGAGCCTTGTCTACGGCCTACGCGAACCGAGCTACGGCGTAGAACATTCTGCGGCGTAGTAAGTACTGTACATACCTAAAATACGGAGGTATTTCAATAAAATTATTGAATTCTAAATTCTTTGAGCCTTACCTACGACCTTCGTAAACCAAGCTACGGCGTAGAATGTGCTACGGCGTAGCAAGCACTGCTACGTCACTGCGTCTTAAATATTCGGCAACTTTCCTTGTATAACAGTGTTTCTAAACGGGACTATATTGTTGCAATAAGTGGATTAAATAAGCCATTGTATTGCAATTATTTCATGATTTATCGATACTAGCAAAATCTAAGATTAGGACTATGTATGGATCGTCTAAAGTTGCTGATCTGTAGTTTGTATGTATGTAAGTCAAAATAGAAATAAATAAAGCCAAAGTTAAATTTAAATAAATAATTTTGGCGATATCAATCAACAAATAACTTCAACACAGTTTGGTATGCTTACAGTATTAATTTCATATATTCATCAAAGCGCAAATTCCTTTGGAGACACTAAACCGAGGCGAAAATGTATCGATACTGTATTGAAATATGTATGGCATCTGTATTAATAAACACATTCCTGTCACTTGATTGTGGATATTGTGCAGTACATACAACTACGGTTTATTATTTGTATGGGACGAATGTATGGCATGGGTCGATATCTGGTAACTATGTAAATTGGCACTGGAATAATACCAAAGTGGCTTAGTAATAGGATTCAATTTTTAAAAAGTAACTTTATTTTTCAATATCGTTACGAACCCAGGTAATAAGTAGTACGGACCCAGTGATTTGAAATAAATAAATTAACATAATCTCCCAAGTGCTTTTACAGGGAGTAACGGAAATGGGTGGATATATTTAGATACTCCTCCTGCTCATGGAGATGAACAACTTTCTTCAAGGACTCACATTAGATTAAGAAAAAAAGTGTGACACTCCGGGAGTGCCGACAGAAGTGAAAACTTGAACAAAAATGCCAAACGCGCCTAAAAAAAATTCACTTCGATCGCGTGGCGGTGTCGGTGGCAAATTCAATTGTTTTTCCCATTTAAAAATGTCCAACGCACCTAGACAAGTTTTCACTTCCAAAATTGTACGCCCCGTACTAATTTTGATCAGCTGATGATAACTTTGCATGGAACGTACAATTTTTTTTTTTGGTAATTTGCTACGACTTTTTTATTTGGAATATTTCCTTAAGAGACGTATCAAACAAATGTTTTTACCTTTTATCATAAAACATTTCGCTCATAAACGTTTGGATAGCTTCATAATATTTATCTATGACCGCGTCATAAGTCTGGCCTTTTATCTACCCACTACTAACCTCGATACATTTACTACGTCTACTACAGCTCATACACCAAAGCACACACTGTCTGAAACGGAATGATCACAATATTCAACACACACATGTATGTGAGAGAGATTTCCCCGAACGTAGGCCTGCACCATCGGTACAGTCGACGACGAGGGTTTTATTAATAGTATTTTTTATTTCTATGTTGTACCTAGTAATAGTAGGATTTGTAGCCTGTGTCGGTAGTTTTGTCTGCGCCAGTGAGAGGTCCTGGGCACAATTCACTGTTCAGGTGATGTGTACTTGATTTTTAGAGTTTCAAAAGATCGAATGAAAAAAAAATGGAACCCTTATAGGATCATTCGTGTGTCTGGTCTGTCTGTCTATCCGTCTTTCACAGTTAATTTGCTCCGAATCTACTGGAACGATTGAGTTGAAATTTGGTACACACATGAATATTTGGGACCTAAACACGGACTAATAGAGGAGTATGGAAGAAAAAGACATGTTGCGCCGACCCCAAATAAATTGGGATAAGGGCAGGAGAGTGATGATGACATGAATATTTGGGACCTAAACACGGATGTGTAACGTAAATAAATAAATTTAGAATATGGGGGTCACTTCAGGGGTGCAAATCGAAAAATTAAAAACTAAGTTTTTAAACTGTACCATGAGCATATATATATACCAAGGGCATAATATGAGGGTTCCAAAAGTATTTTTTTCATAATTAAGCTTAATGTTATAAAAAAAAAATGAAAATTGACCATTTACCCTTTTCTCTCCTTATCTCCAAAATGAATGAGCCTCAAAAGAAAATTAATTGGGAATATTATGACAGGAGCCTGAATTCTGGGTGATTAAAAAACCACTTGACAAATGTGGGTATACTAATACACTTTTCCAACAGTTGTGTGACTGTTTTGGTGTACAATCAAGTTTTATTCTATTTTATTCTTACCCCAGTATAATCAGGCCGTAACATTACCGTTACTGAGACACAGGACTCGTCTTTGTGAACGAGTGGGTCATAACCTACCACACGGGCCCAGTGCGGGTTGGTAAATCACTTAGTCAAATTTTTGGTCCTAAAACAGAATTCTTGGAGAGAACTTTTGGTCTAAGGGTGCTAGTTTTCTTTGCGTGATTTCCTTGACTGTCTGGAGAGCAGTGGTAATGGAATAAATCACACACTACAACTCTTTGGTCAGGCCCGTTATCACTGGGCCCATCACTGCCTACCCATCGAGGAGCACAAGCTCGATGTTATTTTGTACTGTGTAATAAAAAATCAGAAGCTTTGTGCACTGTAGTGAACATATACCTTTGATCTCAAGGACTGTGTGTTCGAGTAAGTCTTTATGTTGAAGGCTTTAAGGACTGCATATTACGTTTTCCTTTTTCGTTTGTGGATTTTCTTTTCCTCTTTCTTGAACAATTTTCGTGGTGCGTGACAGTTTCCCTAGAGGGCGTGGATGTCGTCGTTTAAATCATCATCATCTTGTGGAATTTGAATTTATTTTGTGTTGTGAAAGATTTTCTTTCATGTACCATATTTTCTGGTTCTGCGGCAATGGCAAGTAATTTGTGTTTGGTTTCCAAACCAAGATATTTATAAAATAATCAAAGACGTTCTTTTACCATTTTCGCCTCAAAGAATTATGAAATCATGTACTAATTAGGCGTATGTTTATTGAGAAACTTAATATTTAAATCTAAGTCCAGATCTTCACGGGTATTATGTACTACCCAAAACAAGTGTAGTCATAAAAACAGTTTTGATTTTCATATTGCTTGCGAAATTAACCGTATATCTTTAATTTTTTTATTTCAATTATAGAGTACAAACTGTTAAATGATAAATGATAAATGATGTTTATTCAGTAAATAGGTTACAAGGAACACTTTTACACGTCAATGTTTTTTTGTCAGTTTAAGCTAGATGAGGCCGGTGTTTCCTAGCTGACTACCCTGAGAAGAAACACCGAAACAAACTCAGAGGTCAAAGTCTCTTTTAGTGTTCAAATCCATACAATGTGGACTGGTTAGATCCTATGAGAACCATGTACGTTTATGTCTGGGATGAGCTTTATGAAGAAAGCAACACACGAATTCGAGTGGACCTGTCCAGACAGTGCAAGCATTTGTCAGTCATCGCGAAGCTCAACTCAGAACTCTGAGGTGCTCAACGAACCGACGAACAATACCAAAGTAAGGACATTTGAGTAGGCCGCAAAAAATACTCAAACTGCCAGACAATCATAAAATCTACATGAATATAACGACATACATAGTTCTCGCATTCACATTATTCTATATGAGGACCATGCAGCTTAGTGTCTGTAGTGGTCTTTTGAAGAAAGAACCAAACATATTTGAGTGGACCTGTCCAGTCAGTGCAAGCATTTGTCAATAGTCGAATAGCTCAACTTAAAAACCACTAAGGAGCTCAATGACATGACGAACAATACCAAAGAAAAGACATTTGGGTAGGCCGCAAAAGTACTCAAACTGTCAGACAACGTTGAAAATTACTGTAAAAAGGAGGAGAAAATAATAATAATAACCCACATAGTCCTCACATTTACAATAATTAAGTAATCAAAAAAAAAATAAAAATATAATACTTTAATAATCCACTGCTGCCAACTATAATAATCCACTGTTCCAACAGTATATTATGCACAAAGATAGAACCTGGATTTAGTCTCGAGGGTGAAGCAAGAGAGATACAACACATTAACTTATTAAAAAAAGAGATAAAAAGATTGCAAGCAAAGGTTTCTTTGCTTCGTCTAATTCATTTAGTGCAGTAAAGGGAATCGCATTTGTGCTGAGGTTTTCCTCGGACTATTGAAGTAAATTTTATTTGAAAATTATCGTGGTTTAGTTCAAAGAAAAGTCACGCCCTTGCACTTCAAGGTTTGATCTCGGTTTTTGCTGAAATGGATTTCAATTCATTGTAGGTATGTTTAGAAAAACGAGATTTTCGAAAGTTGATAATTTTCTGTAGACAAATAACATTTATACAGTATACAGTATATTTTAGTCTGGAATTCGTCTTGTGCTATTCAATGTTAAAATATCTACATACTTATGATCGAGTTGAGATTATGGTTATAATTTAAAGGGTGTCTGTCTCAATTTAGGGTACCTAGCATGGTCTATAATTCATCCTTCATAAATAAAAATATCAGCTTATATCTGACTCAAGGCTGAGGTGACTGAGGGCAAGCAAAAGCCTTTTCTTATGTAGGGAAGGCGCGAACTTTCATCACCACGCTTGTTCAAGGTAAGTGGTGATTACAGACAAATATTAATTTATAAGTCATGTGGCGACTTAAAAATATCCGGTTGCTCGAACACTATTTAATGATTTATCCAAACGTTGACATTTCGCGTAACCCAAGGGCTGGCTTCTATATCGGTCAGATTGCCGAACATCGTGGCAATGTCGCCAGTGTTTTGGGCACAATTCTGGTCTATAGCGACGCGGAGTAATTTTTTGACGCAAGATCTATATTGTTAGTTTTTGTTTTAATTGTTTGTACCATATTAGTATCATCATTCTCCTGCCCTTATCCCAATTTATTTGGGGTCGGCGCAACATGTCTTTTTCTTCCATACTCCTCTATTAGTCGTCATCTCTGTAGTCACCCCTTTTTTACCCATATCCTCTTTCACACAGTCCAACCATCGTTTCTTTGGCCTTCCCCTACTCTTATAGCCATCCACATCCATACACAAGACTTTCCTCACGACATTTTCTTCATTCCTCCGCATCACATGCCCATACCACGACAACCGATTTCCACACAACTTTTCAGTCAGCGGTGCCACTTTCAGACTGCCTCTTATATACTCATTCCTAATTCTATCCATGCGCGTAACACCACACATCGCTCTTAGCATTCTCATCTCAGCTACATGCAATTGCTTTTCATTCATCCCTTTTGTGGCCCAACATTCTGAACCATACAAGACAGCAGGTCTGACCATTGTTTTATAAATCTTCCCCTTAAGTTTTAGGGGAATGCGGGAATCACAGATAGTCCCGGTGACCTGCCGCCATTTCATCCATCCAGTGTTAATTCTGTGCTTAACAGTCCGATCTATTTCGCCATCGCTTTGCACGAGTGAACCGAGATACCGAAAATCGGAGCAGACTGGGAGAAGCGCGCCATCTAGCACTACAGCTTCAGAACTGGAGAGACCGCCGAAATCGCAGAACATGTATTCAGTTTTGGTTCTGCTGATTTTCAAGCCAACTTTCTCCAGCTTCTGTTGCCATTTCTCCAATCTGCTCTGGATCTCAGGTCCATCTTCACCGACCAGAACAATGTCGTCGGCAAACAGCATGCACCAGGGTGCCTCTTCCTGTATTTCCGACGTAAGAGCGTCCATAATCAACAGGAAGAGGTAAGGACTTAAAGCCGACCCTTGATGCAAGCCTACAGCCACACTGAACTTATCGTACTGAACTGAACTTATTGTACCATATTAGTATAGTCAGTTAATTTATTTAAGTATCTAACTCACTAAAAAAAAAATACAAAATTTCTAAGTCCTGGTTTTCCCACGATGTCATCCTTCACCAAAGTCATTGATGATAATGTCTAAGATAAACTAAGAAGGTCTAAACCCATTTAATAAAATTATATTGTGTGTGGTAGGTACTCAATACATAAACCATCACTACTTGTAATATACCAATTTGCCTATTTAATTCTATCCTCAACAAAGAAATAAAATGGTCTCCTAATAGAATCATAACAAAGAGTATTCGAGCATTATTAGCGAGTTGTCCAAACTTTCCGTCGGCAGGGTTTTACAAGGGTCCCAGTTATTATTATATTAAGCCCTCTGTCGTCGAGTGTACTTGCCAAGAGTTAACAACAATTTGGTTTTCATTATTTTATTGTGTCGGCGAGTGGTTTGCTGTAAATAGTAAAAAAGAAGATTCTATAGGCTGGTTTTTGCAAGGAATGGATGGATGGTTTTGGATGGATCTAATATTGAAACTATAATTGAATAAGTTGGGCTGTGCGTAAAAATGAGTTAGTAATACCCGGTTATAAGAAAAAAAATATATAATCGACGCGTCATATTTTAAAAGCCAGTCGTATATGACGCGATTTGCTGTAGTAAGTTGACTTAAGCAATCACAGCAGTTACCGCGCTGTTTACAGTTTGTCACATTTATTTATCATATAAGTTCTAGAAACTGAGGCTGAGCCTTGTTAATACGGGTCGCGAAATTGTTCGAAAGAGTCACGGGTGGGTTTTAGACAGCAAGAGTCTGACACGCCCTTTTTTTGTGGATTGGGAAATCATTCAATGACATCTCCGGCTCTAGGGTGGAGCGGGAGGGCGTGTCAGACTCTTACTGACAAAAACCCACCCCAGTTCCTTCCCTGCCCTGAGTGCCCAGGGGCGAGGTAACTCTGTTTCGAATATATCCTCAACCCCTGGGCAGGCATCGGCCATGACGGGCCAACCAACCAGTTTTAGTTGGTTTTTGTACCATTTAACCAGTTTTACTTAGTTTTTGCACCATTCAACCAGATTTAGTTTGTACTAGCTTCTGCCAGCGGCTTCGTCCGCGTGGAACAAGTCCTTTCCCCGTTATGAACTTTCAACCCCTTATACACTCCCTTTTTAATTTAATTTAATTTTATATGGGTTTGCTCTGACTCTAGTCTAGATCAGAGGTGACAGAGCCAAAGTCGACGATGGAGCGAGCTTACCCAGAAGAAGCCTGTTCACTCTAACTTTGAAGAGATTAGGGTTGTATGCATTCGGAAATACAGATGCAGCTAGAGAGTTCCGCTCTTTTGCTGTGGGCATTATGAAAGACATTCGGTAACGCTTAGTGCGAATTCGTGGAAAAGCAACAAGATAGGGATAGTAACTTAAGGCAGTTGTCCTATCGCCGGCGAGTAAGCGACTAACTCACGGCTATTTTGACGCTCGAGAAACGTACAATACATATACAATCCTTGTAAACATAAGAGATGCATAGATTAATAGTTGATCGCTGACTGTTCACACTGCTGGCGAGGACTCGCTCCACAAGTTTGTCGCAGAGCGACAAGAGCTATCAAAGCTTACTCGCTCAGCGTCACTCCCTCAGCAATGCTCGCTTGGTGGCCAGAACTCACGCCGAGAGACCAACCCGAGCGAGTGGTGCGAGTTATCGCCCGTCGCACTCGAACACTCGCTTAAAGCCCAGCGACAAAACTATCGGAACTACCACTCGCTACTCGCTGCTCGCCAACTCGTTTTTGTTTTGAAGCTCTACTCGCTTTTCACTCATCGCCGGCGGTGGGACAAGTGCCTATGGGTTGAATTTAGAAAAACCCTTTATTAGTGGATACTTACTCTTTACAAAGTCAAATGTCATGTCTCTAGGACCAGCGGTTTAGGCTGTGCGTTGATATATCAGTCAGTCAGTCAGGACTTTGAATGTTATATATACAGATACAGATTGGCACTCACATTCGCCATAAACACATTGCTTTTTTTAAAATTATATTATATATATCATATAATTATAGATAGGCTTGCGTTTGACCACAATCTCACCTGATGGTAAGCGATGATGTGGCCGGAGATGGAGCACGCTTGCCTAGAAGTAACCTATTCACTCTCGACTTAAATACTCCCAGGTTGTAGCTATCAGGGAGCATGAGATTCTGGCAGGGAATTCCACTCTTTAGCTGTACGCACAATGAATATGTTTCCGAAACATTTTGTGCGTATGGATGGGATGTCCACCATGTAACGGTGGTGCATCGCCGTACGTACAGTGGTCCGATGATGGAACGGGCTAGGCGGAATTAGACTATACAATTCCGACGCACACTCCCCAAAATGCAACCGATAGAAAACCGACAGGCTAGCAACTTGGCGTCGACTTTGAAGTTTTATTTTAACTCGACGAACTTATCTCGATCGACTTGTCGCGCCTCTCAATTGCCTGTAACGCACTATCACTAATACTTAACTAATAATGACAATTTAATTATGTGGCCGTGGGAGAGTGGAAGGCGTGGGTTTGAATCTAGGCAGGCACTTTATTTCAATGTGTACATTATTTTAACAATACTGCTCTCAAAACGGCGAATTAAAAATCTTAAAGAAACTGGCTTGTTCAAGTACCAATATTCGAAGACGTGTGGCATCTACTTCCGATCTGGGCCCGCGATCCATGGCCTAATCCCACTCACAGAGAAAAGGCCTCTGGCCTGCGGAATATACTTAGGCTGATCATGTACTCGTATTTAGTTCCTACGTTGGTGATAAAATCAGAAACTGTATGAATTTGAAAATGTATGACTCAGACTGTAAAGACTCAATAAAAGCCAATTTAGGATCGTGATGTATGCCTTTACAAAAAAAGCGTAGGTATGTGATGAATGAATGAACGATAGCTAAGTGCCGTTCATTTATCATTCACTGTGGCGTAGTTAGTGTGATGGATAGCGTTCACTTTCGAAGTGATCTGAAATTCTGAACTCTTGAGAATTTTCAGGATTCCATGTGTAACGATGAGTGATAAATCACTTTGAATAGTTTTGTGATGAAAATGGGCATATTACTTGTCATGGTTATAACAAGTGTATTGTTATTACGTTGTGGAACTAAAGATACTTATGAAAGGTTAAAAAAATATACAAGGTGTAACGGAAAAGTGTAGTTATATTTTAAAAACCCGGTTCTGTCCATGGAAATGAACAACTTCCTCTGAGAAACAATAAAAAAAAATCCAAAAAAAAATTGGACTTTTCATACAAAATTATCATCAGCTGATCAACATTTGTATAGAAGGTAAAAAAAAATTGAGTATTTCCTCAGATTTTCTTGTAGAAAGTTGTTCTTATTGATGGGCAGATGCAGTCCTTAAAATATGACCACACCCGCGTAGGAGTAGTACTTAATCTACTATAAATTATAGAACCGCGCGTTCCGCCGTTCAGCTGTTCTGGCGGGATTGATTACAAACATTCAACCATCTAAACTTTCGCATTCTATATACAATAGTAAGTAGGATAAACAGAAGAGAGAAGTTTAAAAGGGATAGTCTTAACATATTTCTATGAAAATGCTTTGTGGCATTGTCGCATCGCACCTGTCTATGAAGTTTCCAGAACATCTATTACGATGTGATGAATCCAATGATTCCCTTTTCTTTTCTGGTGCATAAATTATTACGTACGTTTTGCATTTGACTGGCCTCTTGGTCTAGTGGTTAGTGACCCTGACTGCTATGCCGGAGGTCGTGGGTTCGATTCCCACCCAGGACAAATGTTTGTGTAATGAGCACGATCATTTTGTTCTGTGTCTGGGTGTAATTTATCTATAATATGTATGTATTTAGAAATATATAAGTATGTTTATCAGTTGTCTAGTACCCATAACACAAGCTCTGTTTAGCTTGGGACTAGATGGCGTTGTGTGATAGTTGTGGAATATTATTATTATTATTTCGTATATTTATTTTTACACATATTATTTACATTTTTAAATATTTTTAAAAGAAAACATATAAAAAACATTTAAAAATATAAAAATAGTAGTCCACCGGTATCGGGAGCAGGGTCCAAGCTACCGGTGGTTAGGGCTCCAGAGACAGGAACCTCCTCACAATGCGAGCCGTATCAAGGAGTACTGCCTAAAAAAAAAACAACCTGGCAACCCACTGGCAACACAAGTCATATTTTTTCTAATCCATTTATAATCGCAAAAACCCATTTTTTTACCCAAAATCGGACTTAATATTACCGTACAGGAAGCAAACTGAAAAATTACAACAAAACCATTGATTATCATCCAAACAAATAAAGTAAACAAAAAAGAAGAAAAATAAAATCAAGAAATCACAGAATGACGTCTGTCAACGACGACAGACTATGTTTACAGGAAAACAATGAAAATGGTATGAAATAAATAAAATGTTGACCAGAGCAGCTGCCCGTCGCGCACGCCTTTCACCCCCGGACTCGCCGCTCAGCTCCGCCTCGCCGCCGCCGGCCCTTGGATCACCAGTGTTACCGGCGGCTGCAGCCGCGTCGAGCTCAAGCGACGAGTATTTCTCCCCGCCGACGTCGCCAACACCTATACGTCGGCAGGGGAGAGGCCGGCCACCGAACAGCTTGGGACTTAGGGGCCAACCGGCCCCGAGCCGGGTCCCCGCTGCCGGTGGTTGTGTGCAGCGCATGAAATGGACTCAGTCCATGAACGAGAACGTCATGCGCGCATATTATGAGTCTACAGAGGGGGGAACTAACCTCACTGCGTATTATTATTATTTTTATTATTTATAATTATTTTAAAATCTTAATTTAATAAAAAGCAATAAAATTTGAAAAAGTTAAAATTGGCTCTCAGTCAAATAAGCCCCGAGATAATATTAATTATGTTCAAAACAAACAGATAAACCATCTAAAAGAACAAACACAAAATCCTCTTACCTCTCCTATAAATATAGAATTCCCGGTTCACAAATAAGTTCTCAAGGTCGGATGAAAGTGAAATACACGCGGTATCGGTACCGAAGCACCAGGAAACAAGCAAGGTCGCAGGCTGCGCGGGGTGTGATCCTGACCTAAACCCGGGTCAAGATCACTTGGTAGGGGAGATGCGCGGGTACCACTTTTGTGAGCAAAGTGAATGAATTACAAAGTGAATCTTTTCCTTTAGGCTGTTATTTCCTGAAGTATTTTGCTATGAAAATTACCTAAAAGATAATCTTGTCTTGTCAGGGAGCAGTAGTTGATCGAAGCTACCATTTTTTTCAATTAGAGCTTTGTGGCATCAGCCTTTTTTTTGGGGGATGGGAAATCATCCTATGACTTCTCCCGTTCTGGGTGGACCGGAAGGGCGTGTCATACTTTTACTGACGAAAACCCACCCCTGTTCCTTCCTTGCCTGAGTGCCCAGAGGCGCGGTAACTCTGTAATGAATTTATTCGTGTCCCCTTGGCAAGCATGCATCGGCCATGACGGGCCCCGTCAGTGGTGGCTGACATCTCTTTGAGGCGCGCGTGGAACACTACGCGCCGTCGACTCTCGGGCCTGGTGCTCATCGAACGGCAAGCTACCCATTACTCGCCGTCCGTAGGCCCACGTCTACGGTGGCCAGAGAACGCCTCACGATCCCCGACGCCCAGGGCGTCTCCTGCGGCAGCTGTGGCTGGGAGCATGCTGTGGCTGTGAGGGAGACTCCGTTGAGTCTCCCTCACCTGTGCCGCCTACTGCTTCGCAGAAGGACGAGACTGCTTTCCATTCCCTCTCGCTTCGTACCATGGCCTGGACCAGGGCCGGGTGCGAGATGCTGCTTTGGGGTGTACCTAATGACTTTTGTAGACTTAAATAGTGGTAAAAATGATTTATTTATTTATGTTTGGTAGGCAAATCATGATGATCCTATAGCAAAAAAAAAAAACTAGAATGTTATCTTGCCTTGCCAAGGAACCGCTCGTATTCCGGGATGAGAAGTAGCCTATGACACTCAAGGATAGTGCGGCTTTCTAACACAGAAAGAATTTTCGTTATCTCTTTAGTAGTCTCTACAAAAATATATACAAACTATAATTATATGTACGTTATGATAACTTTTAGCCGTTAGTATGGCTGTATGTACAAATATTTCCATTGATACTGCTGCTACCTCAAACCTGCGCGGGACATGATACAGATCTAGCCCTGGGTCAAGATCACACGGGTGAGGTAGGGGGAAAGAGAAGTGCGTGCGCCGCCATTTTGACGCATAGTGAATGCACCCTAGAAGACCTGAGCAACACCTCCGACGAAGAAATAAACGTGGCCACCTACTGGCCCCAAACAGTATGATTTAAATAATGTAACGTCGAATCGAAAAGATGAAGAAGACAGTCCTCATCACGAAAAAGCTTAAACAGGTCTTAATAATAACCAATATTCTGCTCACTGAAAATTCCCCAAGCTAGCACATAATGTAACTAATATTCCCCTGTCCGGGCTTGTTACGTTATAAGCTGTACAAAATGATAATATTCAAGCTTCATTTACCCGCAAGGGGATTACCTGGGATGCTAATGAGAACGTCCAATATTTAAGGACTGCCGATATTCCGACCGTAGTAATACCGATCGGAAATATTTCATGTATGAATTATTATGTTGTATTGGAGAGAAAATCTTCTTTGTTTTGGATTGTTACTTGGTTATGTTCTGTATTATTATAATACGAGCTTTTCCCAGCGGCTTCATCATCATCATCATTATTTCAGCCGAAAGACGTCCACTGCTGGACATAGGCCTCCCCCAAGTGTCGCCCCAATGACCGGTCCTGTGCATCGGTCCACCTTGTTGGAGGTCTTCCAACGCTGTGTCTTCCAGGACGTGGTCGCCACTCCAGAACTCTTCCCCACCCCATCGACCATCAGTTCTGCGAGCAATGTGCCCTGCCCACTGCCATTTCAGTTTTGCGATTCTTCGGGCTATGTCGGTAACCTTGGTTCTCTTGCGGATTTCATCGTACCTGGTTCGATCACGCAAGGAAACTTTAAGCCTTCTGATGAGGCCCATTGTGAGCGACCACGTTTCTGTTCCATATGTCATCACTGGCAACACGCGCTGGTCATAGACTTTCGTCTTGAGACACTGTGGTATGTGGGACGAGAAGATACCACGCAGCCTCCCGAATGCCGCTCAGCCGAGTCGGATTCGACGATTGACCTCTTTCTCAAAGTTAGCCCTACCTAACATGACCGTTTGTCCCAGGTAGACTTACTCGTCTACAACTTCGAGTGTAGAGTCTCCGATCTTGATAGGAGTGGGTGCTACATTTGTATTTGCCATGATCTTGGTTTTGTCCAGTGGCTTCGCCTTCGTGGAATTAGTACTTTGCCTTTATATATTATAGCCTATGTGCCAACTGCTATTCAAGGCTATGATCTATCTCTGTTGTAAATTTCATACACATCCGTTCTGGCGTGATTGAGAAACAAACATTTATTCGTCCATGCAAATTTTCGCATTTATAATTTTAGTAGGATTTACGTACTTGTAAAAAGTTTGTTTTTACGTTCGTTTGGTATTATGGCTCGTTGGTGTGCCTATATTAAATAAACAAATAAGTAATAAGTTTTTACCTACGAAATTGCCGTTTTAAAAAACGGGTCACTTTGAGCTGTGATAACTTCGGATTGACTTGGAGTTTTAAGTTCAAATAAACTTTAAATTTAATATTTAAGGAATGCTAAGTGTTCATATTATTCTTTATTCATTTATAAACAATTAATTAATATTTACTATTTACAAACTTATGAAATACTAGCTATTACTAAAACAAAAACTCATATCTAAATAAAACTTAAAATATAGCGTCAAATACTTTTGAAAAGGCATTTTAAAAATTAGGTGTAACGAAAAGTGGGATACCTATATATGCCCTAAGTTCCCCAGCTCACTTGCTGGGGAACTTAGGTCAATCTGACACGGATAGGTTAGGTTCGAAGTAGATGACGGAAGCTAGAGTGAGCGAGCCAAGTGAGTGAATGAAGCCCTCGTCATCTTCTTTATGTTTAGTTTCTCTAAACTCTGCAGACTGGTTGAAGTACCTACTTAGAACCGTACTTTAAACTGACTTTACATCCATTAAGTGTTCGATAGATTAAAGAAATCTTATACAATATCAATAAACATTATAACTTTTAACCATTCTTTGAAGTGATTGTTAAAACAGTTGATGAGTTATATCATTAATATATTATAACAAATGAAAATATATGTATTATTAGTTCTTATTTAAAATTTATTAAACCAAACATACACATCCCACCAGTTATGTGCTCTAGCTTTACGAAAAACTAGTTTTTTCCGCGTGAAACCGTGCGTATTAAAATCGGAAAACGGAGTGAAAAGCATAAGACACTCACTGTTCGCGTAGCTTTCAGTCAGAGAAAGAATTTTTGTAATCGCATATCTAAAATAAAAAATAGAAAACATTTTTTTCTATAATTAAATCAGTTAAGATTAGTAATAAAAAAATAACTGATCAAACAAACGAAGGCAGGTTCATTTGTTTTTCTCTGTGTTTTCGGTGGATCGAGGTGAATGCTCCAGTTATGTTCTCTAGCTTTATGAAATATGGTAATGCGAAATTCTTGTAAAGTAACACAGGTGGGCAATATCGGAATGGTCAAAGTAGAAGCATATTATTTATTGTGACTTGAGGGTTATGAGGTCAGTAACTTATGAAAATGTTGCCTTTTTGCTGTGAGATATACCTAGAATATCACAATGCGCCTACTAATGTTATAAAATTTATTATAGTAATTTTATTTATATAAATGTCTTAATTATTATCTAAATCATAACTGACTATTTTTAACCTAACTACGTACATATGTATTATGTTACCGCTAATGTGCGTATTACGATTATTTGGCTGAGTCCGTTAAAGTGGATAAAATTGTTTCAGTTCTTACATTAACTAGTTAATCTGCAGACTAACGACCAAGCATACGGTAAAGTTAATAAAACTGGTTCTTTGCTTTAATAAAACATTCGAACTCATTGTAATTATTTACCTACATAATTTGTTGAAAGTTGAACGAAGTAACTAATAAGTCTAAGAGCGAGCAAAGCGAGTGAACTAAGGCCCCATAATCTTATTCGTGTTAGGTTCCGCCGACTTATCTTACTTCCGACCGTCGTCGTTAGCACATTGCCGGCTGAACATACGGCATTGTTTAAAATACCTAGGGAAAGTATAGAATAAATAATATTTATATATATGATAATTATATAGGATATACATCCTGACACATCTAGGATAAACCGATTTGGCCTAGGACAAACTAGTTTGGCCTAAACAAGGTTTGGCCGGTAACAGATAAAAGTGAGAGTTCAAAGTTAAGTTAAAGGTGTTTAGTTTACTGTCTTTTGCGATTCAACAGTGTAGCATCCGGTGCAGATACTTGCAACATTGCCTCAATGAAGGTCCATACTTATTCTAATGGTATAAAATAATGTGGAAATCTTTGTGTTTGTTAATCAATTATGGCTAAACGACTGAACAAATTTGGATGAAATTTGGAAAATTGATAGTTTATAGCCTGGGTTATCACGCAGGATCATTTTGATCCCGGTAGTATCGAAGAACTCCTCGGATCTATGTTGACATTCACGTGGGCAAACTATCTAGCAAAAACTAGATTCAAATATGTATTGTAATATAAAATAGAGTATATAAGTATACAATTAAATATTTAATATAAAATTTAGAAATTTAAAAATCCTCTGAGAAATTATAATAACACGGCTCGAGCACAGGATTAATAAAGACATAAAAATTTAATAAAAATATACGCTTCAATTAACTTTTCTAGTAGCACAGTGTACATACTCGTATTTATAATATGAGGTTTTAATAAAAGTAATAATTATAAGTTTAAAAAATTAATAAAAATTTCATCATTGAAAAAAAATCTGTTCTATAATTTGAAGCTCTTTTCCATGTTTATTTTTCTTTTCTATAAAACCAGCATGATAGGCAAAGTCAGCTTTTTAATGTTGGACATAGATGTCCCAGCAGCGGGAGGTCTACCTCCTCTCTGTGAGAGGGAATGGGTTTTAATTCACCCCGTGGGCTCAGTGCAAATTGATAGATGTCACATGTCTTTGAATTTTTGGTTCTAGGACATGCCAGTTTCCTCACAATGTTTTCCTACACCGTTTTAAGAGCAAAGCCCGTGACTGGGTTCGAACCCACGACTGAAGTCGCGGCTATTACCACTGGGCCACCATTGCTCTCCAGCTCCAGCTCTCTTTAAAACCAGTATTCATGTTTATATTTTACAAAATAAAAATTATTTGATAAACTTCTTTGTGTTGGATGACATTGATTGATGATTTTACGAATGTTGCACCAAAAATTACATTCAAAATAATTTTGTTAAGAAATTTTCAATCGGTTCAAGAATAGAATGATTGACGTCGTCATTCAATATTCTTGTTTTGGGCACTTTAATTTTAAAGTAATTAATCATTTTGAAGAATTTACAACTCTTTAGTGAATAGTGCTTCGTTTATTTTTGATATATATAAATGAAATAGAGAATGATATAGATTATAAATGAAACTTTATTTTTGTAAGAGTTTGTAAAGACCTATAAAGAAATATTTTTGTATACCAACTAATTAGCATTAGGCATAAGTTTTAGTAATTAAAAACAAAAAAAAAACCCACAGCTTTCTTGCTTTTTTCTTATTATAGTTGGGTTTTGCTTTTGACTCTAGTCTAGGTTTACAGAGCAGAGTTGACAGAGACAAAGTCGACGATGGAGCGAGCTCACCCAGAAGAAGCCTGTTCACTATAACTTTGAAGAGATTAAGGTTGTATGCATTCGGAAACACTGACGCAGGTAAAGAGTTCCACTCCTTTGCTGTTTGCATTATGAAAGACGTTTTGAAACGGTGGAATAGCAACAAGGTAAGGATGGTAACTTGCTGTGCGTCTAGATGTCCAATGGTAGAAGGGGGCCGGTGGGATGAGGTCGTGGAGTTCTCGGACACGCTCACCGAAGTACATTTTGTAGATTCTGTCTCCCTTGCAGTAAAACAATTATTTTTTGTAACATCTTTGCTGCATTTTTGTACATACCAAATCATAGCGTATGTGCTATTCCAGACTATTATAGCTCTGTGCTAAATTTCATCTAGATCCATTCAGCCGTTCTGGCGTGATTGAGCAAACATACATCCATCCATCTAAACTTTCGTATTTAATAATATTTTTTTGTATTTAATAATAGTAGGAAGTAGGATATGTCGACTCAGAAATAATATACCTATTACTTACCTGTATGTGTATAAGACGATACACACTGTCAAAGCTTGAAAAACATGTTTTTCATAAGTATTTTGCTTTTCTTATCCTATGACGATTATCTAAGGCTTGTCTGTCATGTATTCCCGGAACAGTTTCCTGTGTGAGTTGAAATCATAATTTCCCCGAACCCGGTGTTGCTCCATTTTAAGTAATAATTCTACTTGTTAACTAGGGATGCCATCCATTACACCCCTTTCAATTGGACTATCTTAGTAGAGACTGAGGTGGAAAAAAAATATTCAAAGAAAATTTCGATCACCACGTTTAGCTTGATATTTATTCCTCAAGATTGTCAAGGCACATAGAGGTGTGACACATTTGCTAGGGTCACGGCAGAGTGTTACAAAGAGTCACAGCGGCCCGAGAACGCCAGAGCCACTGAAGGAACACGGCTGGTTTTTAGCCAGTAAGAGTCTGACGCACCCAAAAAAAAAATCCCTCCCGCTCCACCCAGAGCTGGAGAAGATATTTGGTGATTTCCTACCCTCAGAAAGAGAGATAAAGAGGTGTAACCCATAATATTTTTATCTAGAATGACCTTTACATACAATGCGTTTAGTTTTGTTAGTATCTCTGTTAAAAACGTGCGAAGGCGGATGCAGAGTTACAATTTCTAGAAAAAGTTCTGCCTATTGCGGATCCGAAAGTGAGGTTCCATAGCAACCCTACTATAAACCTGACAACAGGTGGGCTTATTATAAAACTTATGTATCTACTGTAAGGGTATTAACGGCACGTGCACACTGACTTTGATTAACGATGTGTACCTAGTCTATATCTCTCGGGCTCGGCATTAAGCACTCCGCTTTATACATAATGCGAGCTGGACGCAAGCTTGATGTCTTATTAATTATTGTGGTGAAATTGATTATTGATTTTGGATAGGCTTTTAATGTAATTTACGGTCAGCACCTCAACACCGCCATGTTTATCGACATGAGAATTATTAAAGGCTGAAATAAAACTGTCTATGATGTACAAAAGGATATTTCTATTAACTATAAATATACATAATTATGTCACCAAATCTTGCGAGTGTGTAAACTATGAATAAATAATTTCAAGATCAATAAATCTCATCCAAATCTTTTACAATGTACCGGAGTCTTATTGAAAATAAAGATTTATTAAGGGCCACTCAGTAGAGTCTCCCTCACCCGTTCCGCCTCCTCCTTCGCGAGCATTAATGTTTCGCAGAAGGAGGAGACTGCTTCCCATTCCCTCTCGCTCCGTACCATGGCCTGGACCAGGGCCGGGAGCAAGAGGAGGACATGATCTACCTATGTGCCAAATTTCATTCAAATCCGTTTAGCCGTTATGACGTAAAGAGGTAACAGACAGATAGAGTTACTTTGGCATTTATAATATTCACAATATCATCATCATCGAACATAGTCCTCCCGGACCAAGTGTCACCACAACGACTGGTCCTGTGTGTCTCGCATCATCTGTTCCGTGAGCAATGTGCCCTGACCACAGCCATTTCAGTTTGGCGATTCTTCGAATTATAATACTGATTCAAATTATTAATAATATAGTATAGATGTGAGCGCAGCGGTAAACCGTAGGTCAGTCCCTTAGATATGAACTCAAGCAAATGGCCGATTTAGCTTGATTTATTAGAAGTTAATCGTCACCTAATCCTTACAATAAATTGCAATGGACACACCATAATTCTTGGCATAACAACATTTCAAAACATTTATTTTAATTACATTTATACGAACACTGTTATGTTAAGAAGAGTATGACTTTAAATAAATATTTGGAATGAGTTTATGTTTTGAATGCAATTTGAACGTTTTAAAACTTTTTACTAAAAGTCAATTGAAAATGTAATTTGTTTAGTTTTACTCAAATACCAATTTTTTTTTTAGAAGTTTTGTATATAACTTTTTTCTTTGTTTGTATTGCTTTTTCTTCGTTTTGTAGTAGGGTTGTTAACTTGTTGAGTTATTTTAGTGTCTGTTCAGGTTCTGGTGTTTTTATTCATTTGTCTATATAAATGAATAAAATACTAGAACTTGAACTACCTACCCCACTGCAATATATTGTAGTAGGGTAGGTATGGTTAACGTAGTTAAGGGCGCGTCACATCCGGTACACCTTGGGTCGAACCCTTGCTAGCAAACTGGTAGAGTAACAAATCTTTGCAGTATCTGTAGTTATATTTGACTTTAGAATTCGAGATCATTTTTAAGTTTTGGAACAACGAACTCTATTCGAACGAAATTCGAAAAGAAAAAGTTAAAATTCCATTGTAGCCTATACTTTTAAGGGCCTTTTAATAATGTAAATGATCACTAAAAAATCAAGTTAAAATATACAACGCTAATTTCTAAAAATGTCTCAATATAAAACATGAGTTGCTGGCAATGGCTGTTAAAATGTTATGTTTTTTTAATATAATAATGTATTTATGTAGACAGGACAGAATGGAAGAAAAAAACGTGTTGCGCCGACCCCAAGTAACATGGGATAAGGGCAGGAAGATGATGATGATGATGAAATTATGTAGACCGTATATATGCTGACATCTAAAAACACAATTGTGAAATCCTACCTGATGTACTCTCAAAAAGTGTTTTATTAAATTAGTCTGAGGATAATACTATTTTTCGTAACAAATTGAAAAACGTGTAGACGTTTTTTTTCGCTCGTACTACGCATTATCCTTGAAGCTGCGTCATACAATTAATTAAATTATTAATTTAGTACTTAAATTTAAAACTCTATTTCATATAAATTGTTTCCATTTCAGTAGGTACCTACCTACTTTGTCTATAAATCAAAATCTAAAAATGTTAGTGGAAAATTGTTGAAACGTGAATTAATATTCCACCAACAGCTTCTGTTACCGATACAAAAATATCATAATATTTTCTGCAAAACATCCTCATAAAATTACCTTTATCATCATAATAATGTTTTATTCAAAGAAGATTCTCGATAAAAACGTTATTGATCTCGTTTCTCATACAAAAGTGACGTTCTGTTCAAACATCCTTCAACGAACCGAATAATGGCATTGAAAAGGAGTAGGTCAAGATCACACCCATGCCCGGGCATTTATGCGACCCGTTTTCGGTCATGCGACCCGTTTTCGGTCACGACCAACTTCGTGGAGCACGCCCACTTTTTATGACGGGCATTTATAATGCCCGGACATGGAAACCTTCTTTATCATCGCTGTCCAATCGTGACAACTTAATTTTATGTTGCCATAAAACGTTTTTTAGGTCTTCTTATGGTCATTTCTGATGTTGCCATGTTACCGTAAAATAATACCTAATTACAAGGTGTTCATTACTGACCATTTAATTTATTGAACACTAGCACTTCGCCCACGACTTTGTCAGCGTGGATTTTTTTTTATATATTAAGCCTATGACACTTACAAATAACGTGGCTTTCTATTGGTAAAAGAATTTTCAAATTCGGTTCACTAAATCCAGAGATTACCCCCTACAACCTCACAAACTTTACCTTTTTATAATATTATAGTATAGATTAATACCATCAGGTGGGCAGGTGCGCTACGACAAAGCGACAACGATGCGACAATGCGTTTTCATAGCAATCCAAAGGAAAGTTTGTATGGATAGACTAATGTTTGTTACTCAATCGCGCTAGAACGCTTGGAATTTAGCACAGAGATGGATAATGGTCTGGAATAGCACATAATCATACTATAATTTATAGTGGGGGAAGTATTGTCAAACGGGGTTAATAGGAACTCTGGGATGAATAGAAACAAAATTTTGTAAAGGTTTTTTACGTTATTTAGAAATTGTTTGTAGGATTTAGGTACTCAGATTTATTTATGATTTGTTATAAAAACTAAATCGATGCTTTACTTTAATATTTCCTAATATTGGTGTCAAGTAAAGCATTGATTTAGTTTGATTTTCACTATGATACCCTTATCATAGTGAAAATCCTAATCAAAGTCTTGTTTCTATTCACCCCTTCGTTTCTATTCACCCCGTTCGTAGGTACTAAATCCATGCGGGCAAAGACGCTGGCAGAAGCTAATTGTTCATAAATTGTTCGACTGGTAGAACAATCTCTCCGAAAAATTGCCATCGTATCGTTGTTGCTTTATTCGGTACCAGTACCTAACCTTGACAGTTTCCCAGTAGTTTTCACTAGCAGCTGAAAACCGATACCTGATGCCATTGACAATGGTCGCACTAGGTCACGATCGCTGCAGCCTGACCAGGTTATCGGTCACGATCAGCTCTGTACTGTTGTCGGTTTCATGCAAGACTTGTTATCGGATATTCGGGGTGAAAATAGAAAAAAAAATCGGTGAAACACTATTCTCTAAAATAGTAATCATTAAGGTATCTTTTTTTTTTCGTTTTCGGGGGCAAGCCTCCAAAAGACGCCTGGACTTTTGGGGGAAAGACCTTTTGGGGGTAATGTGGAATTCTTACCACACTAAAACCACCCCGGTAATCTCCATCAACAAATAGGACGGCGGTTAGAACGTTCGTGGTTTGTTAAGCTTTGGTGGTGGTGGTAAGAATCTCACACTCCCTAGTCTTTTCCCCAAGAAATTATTATTAAATGAAATAATATTATTTATTTACGTTATAAAATTAAATTATTATTATAAAAAAACACTTGCATAGCTTTAAATCAAAATAAAGGACCTAAAACAATCAGTATTCTGTAGTAACCTTCACAAACTGGGGGGGTTTGTGAAGGTTACTACAGAATACTGATTGTTTTAATAATTATTAAATGAAATAATATTATTTATTTACGTTATAAAATTAAATTATTATTATTAAAAAATCACTTGCATAGCTTTAAATCAAAACAAAGGACCTAAAACAATCAGGTTTCTGTAGTAACCTTCACAAACCCCCTCCCCCCAATAGTTCACAAAAAAAAGTAACCTTCACAATACCCCAGTAGTTTTCACGAGCAGCTGAAATTCAATACCTGATGCCATTGACAATGGCCACACTAGGTCACAATCGCTACACCAGGTGACCCCGTTTTCGGTCACGATCAGCTTTACTGTACTGGGAGGAGGAGGAGGGCGGGGATGGAGCTATATGTAGGTACAGAATTTGACATAAAGTAATGTCTAATTTCTGGTAGCGTGTTATTTAACCTACTTCAAAAATAGGAGGAGGTTCACAATTTGTCGGATTTTTTTTTATGTGTGTTTCCCGATTACTAGAAGACGCATGAACCGATTTAGAAAATTCTTTTTTTGTTTGAAATGGAAATTTGTATTTGTGATGGTATTTTATTTGTGGTGGTATTTGGTGAAGAACTATGTAGATAGATAATAGAACTCTTCATTAAATGATAGCAAACCTTCTGGAATTGCTACAATCGTATGTATGTTTATTGTTTACACCACTTCATAACATAACATCACGCTGATACGCTTTGAAGGGGTACACAGATTTGTACAGTTCACCCAGATACACCCTAATTTCACCAATTATGTTCAAATTCAATGTTTTTCAGGCTATCAATTCAGGCATAACTTTAATATTTTGTTTTAGTTATGGGGTACAGCAATAAAATGAAAAATAAAAAACAACTTTTTCCAAAAAATACTTTAAAAAAATCACATGTAATACTAAAAATTGCAAAATAACTTTAATTTTGGAAGTAGGTGTCAAAAAAAAACTAGAAACTCTGACTTCCGAAATTAAAGTTATTTTACAATTTTTGTTTTTTTTTTGGAAGTTGGTTGTTTTTTTTTTTTAAAAGTATAAAATAAAGATTAGATAAATTAAAATCTTGTGTGAACGTCTCTTACACTATTTTAAGGTAAGCCTAAAGTAATATAGTAGTAGATACCCATAAGCGTACATATAATACAAACACTAATTAAAACCTAAATACCTACGTATCTAAGTTTTAATTATTATTTTTAGTTTATGTAAAAGATTGTCCTAAAAAGATGTTTGCTTTTTTATAAGCCATTTAAAAAATATGTGATTCATGCGGGACCCTTTGCGCGCGAGTCCGACTCGCACTTGGCTGATTTTTGTTTTGTAATTCATTGTTCATCAAATATGATTATTTTTTCAGAACATTATGAAAGCTTAGGTTCAAATATTACAAAATATATTTTTAGGGAAAAAACAATTTGTTGTTTAAAAAACTCAGATTAATTTACAATTCATTATAACATTAAGGGCCGATTTCACCATTCGCTCTATAAACTAAGTTTTACTGAACTAAACTTAGCGAAAAAAATAAAAATCATAAAAAAGATTATAGTGAGTTAACCTTAAAAGATAGACATATGCTGTCGCGGAGTTTTTTTTAGAACTTTAAGAGGAGAACTATTTCATCATACATAATTTTTGCGTAACTTTAACCGTTTACGCAGCGCATGCAACTGAAGCTCTCAAAAGGATTTTTTTTCCCGTTTTGCCACATTTTTCATTGATGCTTCGCTCCTGTTAGTCGCAGCGTAATGTTATATAGCCTATATAGTTCCTCGACAAATGGACTATTTAACACAAAAATATTTTTTTCGATCAACCAAACAAACAAACTCTTCAGCTTTATGACAGCGGCTAAACGCGTTTAAGCGAGCGTGAACGTCGAAAATTGGGCGTTTAGAATTGGTGAAATCGACCCTTATTCTGTTGTGTATCTTTTCATATTTCCTGTCTGTGAAAAGGCAATCTTAAAAAAAAGCAATAAAAAAAGACAACACACGCTAGGAAGATATCATTTTAGACGTATTTTCCTTCCTACTTGAACTACGAAAACATGAAAGTGTATATTTTATGCAATAAATAATAATAAGAAATACGATTGATGACAAGTGTCATATTGGGTCAAGGTCGCGCCCAGGGACTTGTAACCCAGATTTGGGTCATGATCAACGATTCTGCTCGGGATGGTTGAATGTTGCACGGTCATGCTGTTCTAATATTATCCAGTGACTGAAGGTTACTGGTTGCTTTTGTTATGCAATATTTACAAAAGACAGTATTATGTTTATCCTTACTCCTCCGCTCTTTTCTGATAAGTTTCGTTGCGGGACCCAAGACAGTTTAATCGTTTCTCCGGGACTCGTCCAGCTTCATTGTCTCGGCGTTTTTTGGTGGTCGCCGCTGTTGATTCTTGCTTTCAGGTGTTACAGTGTTCGGGAATAGTGTGACGGGCTTGTCCCAATTTAAAAAAATCGTTGAACTTTTTGGCGCCTTTTAAGCAACGGCAATTTCTGTATACAGGGTTATTGGTGACTCGAGGTATTCCCGGTAGGACGTGATAGTGGACGTGGTACTTGCTATAATAGGGAATATGCATGAAAACATAGTTATTATCTTACGGGATTATTGATAAATGTACAAAAATGGCATACTTACCGTAAAAACATAATGAAAATTGATCGAAAGACAAACGAATTTTCGGTTTTATTTGGCAATGTTACAGGCACCCTTCTAAATTACTATATAAAGAACAGCTTTTAGAATCTGTAGTTGGATGCCAGCAAGGTGACCCTCTCGGGCCAGTCATTTTCAGTTTGGCTATTCATCCAGTCATTCAACAACTAAATTCAAAATTTAACGTATGGTATTTGGATGATGGAACATTAGGAGGTGACGTCGATACCGTATTAAAAGACTTTCAATTCCTGAAGACTCATTTTCAATCCATCGGACTTGACCTTAACCACTCGAAGTGTGAAATTTTTCTTTGTGACAATACCGAAAGACAATCGACCCTTCATAAATTCAATAAAATTGCACCAAAAATCAAAATTTTAGAAAAAAGTTCACTGCACCTCCTTGGTTCCCCTATTTTGGAAGAAAGTTTTTCTCCATTCATTGACGGAAAAATTAATCATTTTAATGATATTTCGGACAGATTATTAAGTATAATATTTAGAAAATAAAAAATGGCATACATATTCCCTATTAAGCATCCGAGATTTTTATATTTTTAGAAAATTTTCTCATAGCTTGTTACTAAACATCATTTTTCTGTGAAAAATGCTAATTATAAACTTAGATTTCCTATGAAACCCACGGGTTTCCGCCTAGGCTTTCTCTGGCTATTATTGTTTAATATCACCTCCTGCCGGGAATATGTCGAGTTACCAATAATAGATAATAATTTACAGTAGGTACCAGTTTAGAGATTGTAAGTAGGTTATTAGATTTTAAATATGTGTAGACCAATTTTAACGTAGATATATATATATATATATATATTATCTACATATACAGGGTGTAACGAAAAGGTGTGGTCATATTTTAAGAACTGGTTCTGCCCATGGATATGAACAACTTTATCTAAGAGAAAACACGAAATTCTCAAAAAAAAATTTGGACTTTCTATACAAAGTTATCATCAGCTGATCAATATTTGTATGGGAGATAAAAAAAAATTGAGAATTTCCTCAAGTTTTCTTGAAGAAAGTTGTTCATATCAATGGGCAGATGCAGTTCTTAAAATATGACCACACCTTTCCGTTACACCCTGTATATATAGTAAATTGGGATATATATATATCTAGTTATGTTTATATATTTATATAAATAAACATAACATTAAACTCAAGTCATAATAAGTCATATTTTTAGTTTTCTTTCTTTATTCCGTTTTATCAAAATATATTTGTATTATTTTTTATTTTGGTTTTAGTTTTAAAAGTGAGAGAGATTGAAGTTAAATTAGTTGCCCAAACCAAACTCTATTACTGTATGAATAAAAAATCAAAACATTTTACCCAGATTATTAACCAGTCAGCTGTACGTAATCCTGACACGTTTGCCTCAAACATCCATATAGACTTCTTTACGTTTAATGTTTAAGGTAGCCTTTTCATCCAAAGATGGGCGACGTAGCTAAGTGTTTCGCGACACAAATATGCGCAACTGGGATCACTTCATTTTCCTAGCTTGGCTTAGCGCAGCTCTAGTGGACAAGGCCTAGCGGGTCGAAATATTTGTACATATAAAAACGCCACAAACCATGTCACAAAAACAACGACGACAATTAAATGGCGTACGCCATTTTGTTTTTTTTTTGTTTCAAAACTCATTTAGCTTGTCACTTTCTACTTTGACCAATCTAATGACAGGTACCTAATTTGTTAAAATCTATCTTGCCGTTTAGGCTGCAAGGCTTGCCAAAGAAATAGACATACAAACATACATACGAGTATATTAGGTTTTTTATCATTAATAGGCTCGCTTTTGGCCACTATCTCACCTGATGGTAAGCGATGATTATACATTCATAAGCTCGAAAAACATGAGGACAGTCAGGTAAAAAGGACAAGAGTGTGCAAAGGATGTGAGTGAGGAATGTGTGCACAGCTGAGAAGAATCCGCTACGCTTCTACTGCTTATCTACCGTTTCATAGCTTTATTAGGCATCTTTGCACCGCGCAAGCTTCTCGCACAGTTATGGTGGAAACCTACACAACGTCACAGCGCTGCTACACATTCTCATACCACATAGCTACCTCGAACATCTGTATTGGAAAATCACCTTAAGGCGCTATTAACTGCCAATGACCATGAGTGGTTAGCTTGCGTGTTCTGCGCTGAGCTTACGTAACGCGTCGTACGCCCACCCAGTAATAGGACTCGCCCATCAAGGAGCGCTGTCCGAAATTAGACGCATTATTAATCTTATTCATAATACACTAAGACTAAATTATAAATAATTAAATGATCTTTAAAATGGTGAAAGTTTCATAAAAATACGCTTCATAATTTTTGCGTGATTCTTAATATTTTATCCGCGTTAGACATAACTTTACAAATTAAGTACACTATGTTATAAAAATTTAATTTCAAATATTCTCAGATCAAATGACGACGGAATTTGTCTAGAGTTACATTTTTTTTTTAAAAGAAATAAGACAAGTCGTTTAGACGTGATGTTCAATTAAAAACCATTAAAAGTCGTAAAACTGCGCCTTAAGGCCAAATTTCCCACATTCGTCTCAGAGAATATCTTGCCAAAGTCTTTTACGTGATAGAATTACTGAGGAGGGTGTAATCGGAACATTGCTTACCAAACCACGTCTTTTCGATTAAGACCACGCCCGATGTCTGAGTTTGTTTTGTTTTTGTTGGCGTGAGAAAGAAAGAAAGAGAGACGGGTTTATTAAGAGTTTAAGATTGTGTTGTTATATGATTCAGTGAGTTTAATAAAGTAGGTAGATTCTACTCGATTGGCGGCTAGATGACCATAAAAAACTGATCCATTGGTTTTAGGGTCGCAAGTACAACTGTTGAGCGTGGGGTTTTAGATCCGATTTCCAAGTCGGGCAAGAGGTGATATTGCGTTTTTCCATTAAGAAGTTCTCAGTACCAGCACGTAATTTGGAAGTTGGTGGTGTGTCACCCCGGCGACAAAGGCACGTAAAGTTGTTGGTTCTGCGGATGGTATAGATTCACCCCAATCGTGTCGAATTGCCGTCTGTGTTTGCACACACACTTGTGCATTAAAATATGTCCTTTATTCTTGACTAATCTCCGTAGAGATTGGCTAGTGAGACCGAAATTCGATCAAGATGATTTTTTTTATATAAAAAATAGTTAAAGATGTAAGATTCTTTTTTAATATTTCAAGTTCAATTTATCACGGTTTACAGTTTCACACTGTTATTATTAATAAACATATTTTAATAATGAATACGTCCTCACGATATTTTCACCAATCCATAACATTAATTACCATTCAAACACGCATGCAAACTAAACGACCTTAGCACACCTCATTAAAAAATTAAAAACAAAAGAAAAAAAAACGAATTCTATATTAAAAACCTGTTGAAAATGCTTCGCTGCCAACAGGTTATGTTTGAAATGCGTCGCGTGACCGCTACATAAAAGATTATATAGGTACTTCATTTTACAGCCGACGACGCCTTTGCAAGGTCACCGCGTGTGGTACAACCTTTGTAGAGACATGGCTATTATGAAAGCTATTTTTATATTTGAATTTTTATGGGAATGGATACCTAAATGTCATGGTTTTAACAACATTTTTGTCTAGTCCGTGTTATTACTGCCTTTAGCCACAAAAGGGTAGAGGCTGACTTTGCGCTGCTGCACTCAGAAACAAACGTTCCTAGGTTCTAACACACCTCAACAACTTTGGCCGAAAACGTCAGTCAAAGTAAATCCTAGGAAACGTTTTCGCAATTTCTCTTAGTTCCAACGATTTCTTGAGGTACGGCTCTCAAGCTGATATGACGAGAGATTGGAAAACCCAGTTACAAAAAAATCTTAGCACGAATAACTTTGATGTTACGTTGGTATTTAAATCGAAATTACATGTTTCTTCTTTGGGATGCAATATTTGTTTACATTAACTATTTTATTTCTTTTATTGAATAATGAAAGTAATATAAAAGGGCTTCCTTGGACTTATACTTCGCATTACCGGTTCAAAATACATTTTCGTTAAAATTATTCTTCAGGGCTACTCTTCGAAGTGACGTCAAAATAAATTAACATTACCGTCCATAAAAACAAAAATGGCCGCTTTACATTTTGACGCATCTACAAGGTCACGCCCGCTGTCACTGGGGTGTCATGGCGCCGAAAGCGTGCGATCAAGTGGAAAATGGAATTGGTAATATAGCCTTTAACGATCTCAAGGGCTGTTCGCGTGTAGAAGGATATTGATACTTCATCTGTATGGTAATTTTGTTCCTTGAGAAACTATATCACAGTTTGATGCAAACTATTCGTCAAGTTGTACACTACATTTGGATATCTTCCGGAGTTAGACAAATAAATAAATTTAAAGTATTTAAAAAAGAAAACAAGCTTTATCTCATTTAATATGCGTTCGTTATCACGTCACTTCGTGGATAATAGTGTGGGTTATACATTTTTTCGACAGTAATATAACTACTTTTTGTAAATGCTGCAATGTAAATAACTGTTTTTGTTCCAAATAAATAAAATAATCATTCGGCACGTGTACTTTCCATTACACATGTAATAGAAAGTACCTAAAGCAATATCATAACATAGCTAGCTCAAATTCAACTGTCCTACCATTGGCCATCAGGTAGTTCCAGTGCCTACATCTCAGCGTCATCTTCTGATCAGCTCGATGGTACCATAATACTCGTATTACATTGTCACGGGACTTACATAAGTATGAAAAAACCAACAAGAAATGGTCGAAAAATGGTTTGCAAATTTTCAAGCGGAGAACTTACATATAAACATTGCAAGTTAAATAAAAACTTGTAAAAATACCGTGAAACTACTCGCCAATAAAGATGAAAGCAAATGAAGTTTCTTTTATGTGATCTTGGTCTCATAATTTGACTTTATTCATTTATCGTTTAATTCTAATTTAATTTTACAATTCTAATTTAACTGTACAATAATTCTTACTTAATTTTACAAATCTAATTTATTAATGGAATGACTTAACAAATTTTTATTTTGACTATTTTTTGTTTTCAACAAAGTACTATTGTTTATTGTATCTAATGTTCATGTCATTTAACCATTTTTACAAATTTATTATTGTGTGTAATATAATTTTATCGATTATTCACCTAGTTATGTATATTATGTGCATGCTGTGGTCTCTCATAATTGAAGGAGCACACGTGTTAGGCGTCATTTGTATTATTAGATTATGTGTAATATCTGGATATCCTTTCTCGGAGATCCAATAAATAAATAAATAAATTAAGACTTTTTAAGATTACCACTCAGCAAATAAACATAAAGCTAGGGTGGCCCAGTGGTACCGGCTCCGACTTAAGTATAGTAGGCCGTGCATTCGAACCCAGGCAGGCACTTTACGTTTTGTAAATTATTTCATCACCACTTCTCTCAAAAACGGTGAAGGAAAACACCGTGAGGAAACCGGCATGTCCTAGTACCAAAAATATCGAAGACATGTGACATCCACTAACCCACACTGCGCACGCGTGCCCAGTGGATACAGCCCATTCCCTTTCCTAGAGAGGAGGTCTGATGCCCAGCAGTGGGAACATTATAAAAGCTAAACAAAAATTATCATCTTTAATCATTAAAGTTTTAACAACATTAAAATACAAAATAGAATATTCATTCTTTTGTTATTTGAACTCCGATCGCTTGGAAAACTCGAAAGCATTCATCAACGTCAAACGATAGCAGAGGTTTTGTATAGGGAATCTTTCGTGGGGTCTAATAGGAAACGCGTCAACCTGTTGAATTGTATGCCATGGGCTGTTATTTGGGGAAGAATGGTGTATTGAATATTTTTTTAAGGAAAAATATTGAATAGAATATTTTTGCTCGTCTATAAAATTGGCAACTCTGAAAAGAATCTTTTTTTTTCGTTCGTTTCGAGGTCTTGCCGGGTCTCGTGGTTGCTGTCGCAACTGCAGAGTGTGAGCATGCTTGCCTAGAATTAACCTTAAAACTCTTATGCCTAGGGGTAGCGAATAAATTCGTAACAGAGTTACCGCTCCCCTGGGCACTCAGGCAGGGAAGGAACAGTGGTGGGTTTTAGTCAGTAAGAGTCGGACCCGCCTTCCCGCTCCACCCAGAGCGGGAGATGTCATTGGATGATTTCCCACCCCCAAAAAAAGAAAAGGTGAAACTCTAACCATTGACTTAAAGCCATTTAGCTATCACCGCCAAGGTTGTGGGAGTGTGTTTTAAAGAGTCACCGCGACCCTGGAACGGAAGAGCAACTGAAGGAAAACGGTGAGTTTTAGTCAGTAAGAGTCTGACACGCCTTTCCACTCCACCCAGAGAGGGATCTGATGATTTTACATCCACCAAAAAAAGGTTTAACTATCGGGAAACAGAGGTTCCGGTAGGGAATCCCACTCCTAAGCTTTATACTCATGTTATAATTTTGAACGGCAAAAATAATCATCAAACAACAGTAGAGATTCAGAAGGAACTCACACAGCATAACACGATTGAAATCTCCACCCGAATAAGTTTGTTATTTATTTCAAATCCTCTTCGATAAATACATAATTTGTTGCTCGTATTTAGGTCAAACGTTGTATCTTCCAGGTATACCGCCTTTGTTGTATTTAACAGATCATTAACTTTGACTTATCTTCCGTTATGGAGCCACACGTTTTGCTCCAAAATTCACCTTTTAAGGAGTCAGCCCTGTACACCATATCTATGACCGCAGTACACGTTTTGGAACGTATCAAATGCGGAAAGAAACATGACGCGGGCACTAGAACGTATCAACAGCGCATCGTACCCGTGCTTAGCGGGCATCACATTATGCGATTATAAAACGTTTAGCATGCATACATATTTTGCCGGTGCCGATACGCTACGTGCATGGCACGTGACGATGTTGGTTGGTAGGGCCCACTAGACGGCAACTGTAATTGTAGCCTATCTTTTTCTGTCTCTTGCTTGATAAGTATTGAAGCCAAAAATAAGTTTATTTTTCTTACTCCTCCTGTTCTTTTCATATTAATTTTAATGTGGAACCCAAGACAGTTTAACCGTTTCTCCGGGACTCGTCAAGCTTTATTGCCTCGGTATTTCTGGTAGTCGAAACTTTTGATTCTGGCTTTCAGGAGTTGCGTTTGGGAATACTGTGGCGGGCTTGTCCCAATCTACTCTCAACGCTGAGAGTCTAGCTGCCATGTCGCTTCTCTCCAGAGACGTTTAAGGTCATCGCCCGAATGTAGAAACTCGACACTCTGTTTTAATACAAGAACTTTACGACTTACGCCGCGAAATAATAATATTATAATATTAACAGATTCTATTTACTTTATACCCGAGATAATCTAAACACGAAATAATCAATCTAATCGAGGGTTATGCCCCAGCCTTTGAACTGATGGAAATGAGTACACAATTATGCATAAACGTAATAAAATGATCGTAAAAATTTCATGTATATTTTGCTATAAGATCAGACAATAGGCCTTACCGGTTGATTAGATACGTGGTTGTAAAATTCGATTTTGCGAGAGTGATAGAAGAATCTAGAATAGTAGTACTTACGTTATTGTTGTTGTTCTGAGTTTGAGCTTCACGTTAACTGAAAAATGCTTGCACTGTCTGGACAGGTCCACTCGAATTTTCGTGTTGCTTTCCTCAAAAGCTCATCCCAGACATAAACGTACAAGGATCTCATATGATTTGACCAGTTCATATTGTATGGATTTGAATACAGTAAAAGAAACTTTGACCTCTGCGTTTGTTTCGGTGTTTCTTCTTAGGGTAGTCAGCTAGGAAACACCGGCCTCATTCAGCTAAAACTGACAAAAAATAAAATGTTGACGTGTAAAAGTGTTGTTAAAACCTACTTACAAAAATAAAATCAATTATAATTTAACAAAACTAGCAGGTACGTTTATAGTAAATACTAAAACTACTCAATCCTACAAATTAGCTCTGAGATCTTACTCTATGGTAAAGGCAGAGTTGGAAAACCTTCTCATAGGGTGATTCTATGAACAGTTAGCTGCAGCCGTCCATGCGACGGATGCGAGAAGCGCAGGATCAGTCGATGTGGCGACGCTAGGGAGGCCTATATTCAACAGTAGACGTTTCTTTGCTGAAATGATAATGTTGACGATGACCATTTACGGCATTGTTCGTAAATTTAATTCGGGACAAGAAAAAGTATGTCTATAAATAAACTGTTATACATTATTTTAGAAAATAGACGGAAATTAACCACTCACCACTTTGTCTCCGAAACTACCGAGCCTAAAATTTTGACAAAAATATAGAAAATAATTTTTACTTATGGATAGGACTATAAGAAGTTTATTGTTTTAAAATAGCATATCCGAAACCCAATGCGCGCTTGTCCGACTCGCACTTGTTGATGAAGGTAAAGCAAAAAAGATAAAAATACTCCAGAGCGAGGCTGCAATATGCCAAAGTATATTTCTGTCCCAAAAAGATACAAAACACTTCTCCTTGAGAAATATCAATTTCCACATGGACGAAGAACCGACCAAAATCTTCCGCAAAATATATGAAAAGATACAAAACATCCGCTCGAAAGAAATGTTCCTTTCACAAAAATTATTATCTTTCCGTATCTTTCCATGTGCGTGAAAGCGGGTATTATTTTTCTTATAAAAATATACTGAAAGCATTAAAATGTTGCTGAAGAGTTCCTTAATTCTGCTTTTAATGTGGAGTACAACAATATAAAGAGTACTTGCTTTCAAAATTAATGGAACGAGGCGGTCCGTCACAATTATGGTAATTTGTGAAATTTCATCATGTTTCTTTTCGTTATGACTCTTGTTCCTCTTTTAAGTAAAAGTACCAGGATGATGAGTAGAGCAGTGGTGGCCCAGTGGTATTGGCCGTGACTTACAAGTTGTAGGTCATGAGTTCAAACCCAGGCAGGCGCTTTACTTTGTGTAAATTATTTCATCACCACTGCTCTCAAAACGCTGAAGGAAAAAAATCGTGAGGAAACCGGCATGTCCTAGAACCAAAAAATCGAAGACATGCGACATTCACCAATCCGCATTGGGCGCGCGTGGTGGATTACGGCCCACACCCTCTCACGAAGAGGAGGCCTGTGCCCCAGCAGTGGAGACATTAAAAGGATGAGATGATGGAGATGACCAGGATGACCGAGCTTTGCTCGGGTTTTATTACGGATAAAAAGCTAGCTAGATTGATTTATCGCCCCCGAAACCCCCTACATACTAATTTTCATGAAAATCGTAAAAGCCGTTTTCGAGATTCAGATTATATATATACATACATATATACAAGAATTGCTCGCTTCAAGGTATTAGATTTTGAAAGAGCGGGACAAGTGAACATATGTTATTAATAAAGTAAAATATTGATTATTTTTAAGTAGTAGGTGATCTTTGGATCAGTCTGGGATCCGTTCACAGAAAAAAAAATATGGATGCTATTTTGCTTTCCGTAAGCTAAAGACCCGTTAAATCACCAATAAATTTCCTAGCTTTAGATGTAATTTGACGCTGTTTTTTTTAGCAAAAAAAAAAGATTTTGACAGGTAGCGACATTAAATCTGTGGACGGCAGTACTGTCAAGTGACATATTGGAAAAAGAAATGAATAATTTTCTAAAAAGATTTGTTTTAAATGACTTCTCACGCAATTTTCAAAATGACTGTTAGCAACAAACAGCAATACTAATTCCATTACAAGCTTACAACCGACTTAAAAGCCACTACGAAGTCCGGAATTCTACCAAAAGCGTAAATTTGAATACCTATTAAAATATCCCATTAGTTTCACTCTGATCGGGACTAGGGTTGTCAAGTTTTAAAGCCTGAAAGTTGAACAGACGATTTTGCCAAAATTTATGGTAAGTAATTAGGTGAAAGAGCGAGACATCTGAAATTGATAAGGATTTTGTATTTTAGTTTTAAAAAGCCAAACGACTATACGAATTCTGGCTTTTTTTGATACGTCCAATGTAATAGCAACAAAATGGCTTTAAACCAAATTGGCCTAGTTACATTATTATAATGACACTGATTTTTCTAAGTTACGGCGCACAATGATACTGCCGTGTATAGGTAGACGATATGCGAGGCACAAGGAATGAATTATTTATTATCAGTTATAAATATAAATAAAAATCAATTGCCGAATTTATGTATAAAAAAAAAAACATCCAGCTGTCATATAAGAAGGTTCAAACCCTTTAATGAAATAGTCTTTTTTGTTAAGAGAATAAACGTATATTATATTAAAAAAAAAACCCGTTTAGAGTGACGTCATTTTATTTCTCGTATTCTTCTTAGCAAACCCTTTCGTTTGATACTCATATGCAATTTGAATGCAAAAAAATAACTAGTCCGCCATCTTTGGTAGTCCGCCATATTGGATTCAGGATGATGTCACTTAGCTGACCATGTATTGTCATCAAAACTAAACATGTATGCAAAATTACAGCTCAATCCAAAACCAGGAAGTGGGTCAAATTAAACTTCTGAGTTTTTTTACATAGTAAGTTATTTAGTTAATAACAGGTGAAGCTAATCAAAGCGTGTTGAAATTAAACCTTACTATGTCCGGGTGTAGTGGACGCTTACCAACCCTAGTCAGAACAAAGTAAATAAAACTTTACTATGTCCGGGTCCAGCCGGACACTTGCCAACCCTAGTCAAAACAAAGTAAATTTAACCTTATTATGTCCAGGTGTAGCGAACGCTTAACAACCCTAGACAGAACAAAGTAAATAAAACTTTACTATGTCCGGGTCCAGCCGGACACTTGCCAACCCTAGTCAAAACAAAGTAAATTTAACCTTATTATGTCCAGGTGTAGCGAACGCTTACCAACCCTAGACAGAACAAAGTAAATAAAACTTTACTAAGTCCGGGTCTAGCCGGACACTTGCCAACCCTAGTCAAAACAAAGTAAAGTAAACCTTATTATGTGCGGGTGTAGCAGACGCTTACTAACCCTAGTAAGAACAAAGCAAATTAAACCTTACTATATCCGGGTGTAGCGAACGCTTACTAACCCTAGTAAGAACAAAGTAAATTAAACCTTACTATGTCCGGGTGTAGCGGACGCTGACTAACCCCAGTCAGAACAAAGTAAATTAAACCTTACTACTCGTATGTCCGAGTGTAGCGGACGCTGACTAACCCCAGTCAGAACAAAGTAAATTAAACCTTACTATGTCCGGGTGTAGCGGACGCTTACTAACCCCAGTCAGAACAAAGTAAATTAAACCTTACTACGTCCGGGTGTAGCGGACGCTTACTAACCCCAGTCAGAACAAAGTAAATTAAACCTTACTATGTCCGGGTGTAGCGGACGCTTACTAACCCCAGTCAGAACAAAGTAAATTAAACCTTACTATGTCCGGGTGTAGCGGACGCTTACTAACCCCAGTCAGAACAAAGTAAATTAAACCTTACTATGTCCGGCTGTAGCGGACGCTTACTAACCCCAGTCAGAACAAAGTAAATTAAACCTTACTATGTCCGGGTGTAGCGGACGCTTACTAACCCCAGTCAGAACAAAGTAAATTAAACCTTACTATGTCCGGGTGTAGCGGACGCTTACTAACCCCAGTCAGAACAAAGTAAATTAAACCTTACTATGTCCGGGTGTAGCGGACGCTTACTAACCCCAGTCAGAACAAAGTAAATTAAACCTTACTATGTCCGGCTGTAGCGGACGCTTACTAACCCCAGTCAGAACAAAGTAAATTAAACCTTACTATGTCCGGGTGTAGCGGACGCTTACTAACCCCAGTCAGAACAAAGTAAATTAAACCTTACTATGTCCGGGTGTAGCGGACGCTTACTAACCCCAGTCAGAACAAAGTAAATTAAACCTTACTATGTCCGGCTGTAGCGGACGCTTACTAACCCCAGTCAGAACAAAGTAAATTAAACCTTACTATGTCCGGGTGTAGCGGACGCTTACTAACCCCAGTCAGAACAAAGTAAATTAAACCTTACTATGTCCGGGTGTAGCGGACGCTTACTAACCCCAGTCAGAACAAAGTAAATTAAACCTTACTATGTCCGGGTGTAGCGGACGCTTACTAACCCCAGTCAGAACAAAGTAAATTAAACCTTACTATGTCCGGGTGTAGCGGACGCTTACTAACCCCAGTCAGAACAAAGTAAATTGAACCTTACTATGTCCGAGTGTAGCGGAAACTTGCCAACCCTAGTCAGATCCAAGTAAATTACCAATGAAGAAATGATACAAGCATGAAGGGTTTTTACGACAATGACTTGGGACCAATCAGCCGATCCCTTCTTGATCGGTCGTTGATAACTTGATCAATTTTAGTTAAAACATTATTAGTTAATAATGGGAACTACTGTTGATCCGCTTTGATAAGTTTTTTGCATAATTGGAGCTTAATAACTTATTATAAAACTGGTATGTTCAAGATTCAAGAAAGAAAAGATTTATGAAGTGTTTTCCTCAAGGTTTTGTAATAATCAGGTAAAATTTCACGTGTTCTTTTAAAGAGAGTTCGTTTATATATGTATACCAAGATAAAAAAATACATTAAGAAAACCTTTAACTAAAAAAACATACAATGCGGCCTTATCACATTCCGAGATCTCTTTCAGGCAACCAATAATTGAATATAGATGCGGAGTGGAGATAGAGATACGAGTTACCTGGACACGAAATGTTCCCATCGGAATATGGGGGTAAAGGAACAAAGGCTGCACCTGTGTTTGCGCACACGCACTTGCACTATAATATCTCCTCCGTAATAGGCTAATCTCCGTTGAGATGGGCCACCGTAATTGAAATTCGGTCGGGAGGATTATTATTATTAATTATTTGTCCCGATTCCTTCGTCTAAAATTCAAAGACCTTTTATTTTTTGAGGGTCAGAAATCGTCAGATGGCTTCTCCCGGTCTGGGTGGAGTGGGAGGGCGTATCAGACTGTTCCTTCAGTTGCCTGCCAGGCCCGCAGTAACTCTTTCAAATACTCCCATGACCCTAAGGTTCAAAGACCTGTACCAAGAATCCAACAGACATTTCTCTCTGCTTATCTATAATGTCCTAATCTGTCAAACGCTTAGCCTTTTAGTCCGGAAAATTGATGAAGGGATACACAAATTAATGAACACCCTAATAGGGTTTACTTTAAATACTCATTTTGGCAAAACGTTCATCTTTTAAAAGTGACCCTAAATGTTCGTCCTTTGTTATTTAATTACTACTAAATGGATGGTTGTTAGGACGCTTAGTAACCTTGAATTAGTGAATAGGAAGCCGAGTGTAGTTCAGGAAAGTTTGCAGGTCCATTTAGTTTGCTTGTTTATTTAGTACAATATTTGGGGATTGGTTTGTGTGCTGTGGGGATTGGTTTCGTGCCTCGGAAAGCACGTTAAGGCCCTACTACCGGCCAAGTGGCACCCTCACTGAAAAAAAAAAATCGTAGCATTGCATAGAAAATAGATATTAAAGAATCCTTTGTCACGTTTGTTACAAAGAATATAAAGTATTTTTACGTTGTTAAAACAGGACTCAAAATGTTTCGTATCCAAAGTAGTAAGCAAAAGTGTGAAAAACGGCCGTTTTTGGTACTTCAACAATCGTGACGTAAGATTCTTTAATATTTATTTTCTATGCATACTTCGATTTTTTATTCAATGAGGGCGCCACTTGGCCGGTAGTAGGGCCTTAAGCCGTTGGTCCCAGCTGCCAATCGTGGATCTTTGACAGTCTTTTCGGGTCGTCAGAAGCCTGAAAGTCTGACGTCCAGTCTTACCAAGGGGTATCGTATTAACCAGTTACTGGGTTGTGGAGGTCAGGTAAGCAATCGCTCCATGTAAAATACTGGTATTCAGCTGCATACGGTTAGACAGGCCGACTCCAAGATGGTTGGGAAAAGGCTAGGCAGATTGATTTGGGGATTGATTATGAAAAACTAGACGCTACTGTGATGTTATTGAATTAATAATTTCGATTAATCATGTATGAAAAAATAGACTACTTGGTTGCAATCTTATGATCCGGACGTCTTTCCGATCCATACTTCTGTTGCCTTAATCCCAATTTATTTGGGGTCGGTGCAACACGACGTCTTCTTTTCAACCACCCTTAAAAAAAGGTGGAGGATTTGATTTAAGATCTTTTTAGGGCACCGTACCCGAGGGGTCCAAACGGAGCCCTATTGCTGTCATTCACGTGTCCGTCTGTCAGTCTGTACGTCTGTGCGTCGATCCATCTGCCCATCTGTCCGTCTGTCTGTCTGTCCGTATGTCCGTTAGTCCGTCTGTCCACCTGTCCGTCTGACCGTCTTTCCGTCTGTCCGCCTGTCCGTCTGTCTATCTGTCCGTCTGTCCGTTTGTCCAACTGTCCGTCCGTCCGTCTGTCCGTCTGACCGTCTTTTCGTCTGTCCATCTGTCCGTCTCTCCGTTTATCCGTCTGTCCGTCTGTCCGTCTGTCGGTCTGTAATACAGGTTTTTACAGCCAAACGATTGGAGCTGCAGTCTTCAAATTTTCACAGTATAAGCATCTTGTTGACCCAAAGCCATACAAATAGTCAAAAATACATTTGGTACGGAACCCTAAATGTGCGAAAGCCGACACGCACTTAGCCGGTTTGTTACCTCAAAACTCTGTCATTTATAAACTCTAATGGAAAATTATTTTTCTAAGGTGAGATTTCAAATGTTACACATCGTATGGGACTATTGTACGGCTCGCTAGTTTATATTTATTTAAATATAGTTTATATATCTACTGTGTAACTCTACTATAGCCATCTTTATTTGAGCCATGTGTATGTATAATTTCTTTCATTCAATCCTTCTATCCCTTCTTAGGTATTCTGAAAGTCTTATAGTACTCTACATTCCTACTCAGCTTGGATGTCGAACCGTATGAGTTTTCAGATATTTTGGCCATGACAACAAAACTGTCCTTAAAATGTTGAAACAGCATCAATTAACAAACAAAAATTGGAACAAAATCCTTGACATACAAATCTTAAAAGCATTTTATAACAATTTCAGTGTGAATGTTACTATAAAACTATGAGCATGAAAACTTGATGTTTTTACACTGGAGTGAACGTTAAATGGGCCGTGAATTGTTACGTTTTAGTCTGTTTTGTGTAAACATACACTATTTTAATGTCAAGGCCAGTTTTACATGAAGTAATAATTTTGTGGGTTATGGAATGATAAATTGGGACTAGTTTTTATCATGTTAATTTGCGTAATCTGTTTTATTAGCCGTACTATGGTTATTTCGTGTCTAGACCTACAGTCTTATCTAGAAAGCTCGCTAACCGAATTAGACATTATATTTCGATTCGCGACTTTTAGATCAAATTCTCTATAGAAAATGTTGAATTAAGAACTTGCTGATCAGTGTTTAAACTAAACATACGGGTTTTTTTTCAAAATAAGGCCTAATGATAAGATAGATTTTTTTTAAAGGTTTTGTCTTTCACTACATAAGGCGTAATAATCAGGTTTAATACCTAATTATTATATTCTATTAAACTTACTTCTATCAAACAGGTTTCTACACTTGATAACAATATTCTCGTACAACACGTCTCCATCTTTGCCGACACGTAAATGATAACTAGTGTTAACACACACGTTCTAAACTCAATAACGTGTTTCCCGTTATCTCGTATGATGGATATAAGGAACGTCGCATCATATGCATCATAAGATACGGTATGGTGTCGCGTACCGTTCCTGTGCAACTATGCATAACTAAAACCGGAATTTAAGCTTGAAGTTCCTTGAAAATATTTTATTGCGTTTTCAAGTCAAGCGTGATGAATTAAAAACGTGATATCTTCATAGTACGCGTTTCTGTTGTGATTCAAAGAAGCTGTAAAAATTGCGAAAATCAGTTTACATTAAATTTTATTTTTGGGTTTTTAATAATAATAGTTAATATTAATAACAATAATTATATTTTTTAATAATAATTTATTTTTTGCCCTGCTTCACTGGTGCGGCGTTGAGCGGTGATGTGTTAAAAAAAATAGGCAGTCATAGAGAACCACAAAAGTGAAAAGTTGAAGGATGACTATAACGCTAATTTTCATCTCGGGAAAACGTACGGTTACTCTGGGATAGGCTGCAAAAGTGAAGACACGAAAAAAAGCTAATTAAATACAGGGTGGAAGCTTTCAGCAGGGTAGTAAGGGGTTCAAAAAAATGTTTGTGTAAAATTTCCTTACAAAATGTATGGGAAAAGTATTTGGCAATTTCTGACTTTTTTACTACTCCAATCTGGATTGGTCCCGTAGAAGTTTTTGAACAGTATTAGAACCAGGATCGGTTGGCATCAATATAAATATTTGTGTAAAATGGCTATTTTCTTGCAAACTGTATTTTTTTTTGAAAATCTGTAAATAGTGATCTAAATTTCTCAAAAAAATTTGGATAGTGTTCTAAGACCCTTTTCATGTAGCTGCTACGGTTAAGGTGGTTCCTCTTACTCACCGCTGAAAGTTTCCACTCTGCTTAGCCACTTCACACGTCAACCAAAAAGATTTTTCACCACTTTAGACCCTCTTTCAAACCTTATGTCATGTCTTCACATTCAAAGACGGCATAGAGCAAATAAAAAGAAAAGTACTTTCAGCAAAAAAATCATATTCCCTGCTTCCAATCACTTCATTCCTAGAAAAGATGGAAGAAGGAAAATGTAGAGCATTTGGGCAAATGTATGTCTGACGTTTACTTTATATTACGTTAACAATGGGTTGGGTCGGCGGTTTTTCAATGGCATTTTGATCCATTTATGTTTATTGGTGTAGAAAGATGAGAGATGACTCCTCCGTGCCTCGGTAGCACGTTAAGCCGTTGGTCCCGGCTGTCAATCGTGGATCTTTGACAGTCGTTATGGGTTGTCAGAAGCCCGAAAGTCTGACAACCAGTCTTGCCAAGGGGTATCGTATTACCCAGTTACTGGGTTGTGGAGGTTAAATAGGCAGTCGCTCCATGTAAAATACTGGTATTCAGCTGCATACGGTTAGACTGGAAGCCGACCCCAAGATAGTTGGGCAAAGGTTAGGCAGATTCTGACATGTGTTGTTGTACACTCTTAGTCTCTGTTAATGTAGTTTAAGCATACTCATAATCAGTCTTTTAACGTTCACACCTCTAGAGACACAGGCCTCCTCACTGTGACAGCAAATGGGCTGTAATCCAGCAGGGGCACAGTGCGGGTTGGTGGATGTCGCATGTCTTTGCATTAGTTCAACTTTTAGTTTGATATAGTGTACAAAGTAATGTAGGAATGTAAATAAATAAATAACTAATAGAATACACAATGGTAAACAATGGTAGTTGATTGGCCACTTACTGGTTACATTAGTAGTAGATTAATATTATTACAGTGGATATCTTGTTACTGCCGATAGACAATATGCCATTGTCTATCGTGTGTCAATTATGGTTTGTTTATGATATACATAGGTGATTATAAGTTAGTAGTGGTGTTCATTTGAGTGGTTTATCTATTGATTGGGTGTTATAGCAGGACAGCTAAGTGAAATTCTCTGATTGCTACAAACTAGTCTTAAAGTCAAGAGGGAATAGGTTACTTTTAGGCAAACGTGCTCCATGGTCAACCACACCATTGTTTCCCATCAGGTGACATAGAAGTTAAACGCGAGCCAATAAATGATAAAATAGAAATCTTCGAGTTAAATAGGTACCAGAAAAATACATAATTATTTATTTTAACTACACGTAAGTGGGAGGACTTATTGCCATCAGACTTTTTCTATCAGTCACCCTATATCTATCTGCCTAGCCTTTTCCCAACTATTTTGGGGTCGGCTGCCAATCTAACCGGATGCAACTGAATACCAGTATTTTACATGGAGCGACTACCTATCTGACCTCCACAACCCAGTAACTGGGTAATACGATACCCCTTGGTAAGACTGGATGTCAGACTTTCGGGCTTCTGACGACCCGTAACGACTGTCAAAGATCCACGATTGACAGCCGGGACCAATGGCTTAACGTGCTTTCCGAGGCACGGAGGAGTCTCGGTATGTAAAGATGGTCAGCCATCCATGGACCAACCCGGCAATCGTAGCTTAACCTGATTGATCGATTCGTGCAGCTGTTATTACTTTAGCCACGAGCTCCTCAGTCAACCTGTTTTATGATAAGTCGCAATAAAAAAAAAGTTTTTTTTTTTTAAACTGGGTTGACCCATCTCAAAAATGTATTAAGTGACCAGAGATTACCCCCTTCAAACGAAGACACAATTTTACCTCTTTTATCAGTTTAGATTTAGATTGTAAGTCCATAGCAAATTGTACAGAATTATAAAATCCCATGTCATAGTTAACTTTACTCCCGACATCCAATTAAGACTTGGCCAAAAACTATCATACCCAAAAGTTACATAATCCATTTTTCATCATAAATAGAAACAAGTCTAAAGCAACATTTAAGCCTTTAGAAGCCGCCAAACAACAGCAGTACAGAACCATTTAACTTTGAAACAACCTTTATAATAATAAACAAATATTATTTAGACACTATAGTTGTTTCGTTTTAGCGTAACGATAGCGGTCGTTGAACCATCTTCATTTAAAGATATTTGGCGACAGTCACACAAGATAAATAAAAAACGTGTATTTCTAGTTTTATTTTTTTGTTATTTTACATTGACTTCCGAATTTAAATTTATTTTGCTTTTTTTTTGGAAGTCGATTGTAATTTTTTGTAAAAAATTTTGGTTTTTACTTTTTGTAGTTTTCCTGCATAACATAACTAAAACTAACTAGTAAAGTTATACCCGAATTAATAGCCCCAAAAACATGGAATTTGAACATAAATTTGTGAAATTAGGGTGAACAACAAATTTGTGTACCCCTTCAGAGCATACTACGAGTATATCAGCGTGATGTTATGTTATGAAGTGGTGTAAACAGCAAACAGACATACGATTGGAGCAATTCTGGAAGATTAGCCACCATTTATTAAAGAGTTCCACTGTCTATTTCTGAAGTTTTTCATCATATCTTCACCAAATTTAAACGGAACCACCTGGAAAGTATACCCTTTCAAACAAAAAAAAAACGAATTTTAGAAATCGGGTAACACATAAAAATTAAAAGATTCCAAAGAATTAGAAACCTCAAGTTTTGAAGTCGGTTTAAAAAAAAATATAATTAATAATAGAAATAAACAACATAACGTAACATATTTAATATCTTAAAACATGGAAATCTATAAATACTATAAAACAAAGTCGCAGTCTGCTTCTGTAAGTTTTTATGAAAAAAGTTGCATAGTTTTCTTACGGAGAAGTGAAGTGTAGAGAGTAATTTTTATAAAATAAATCACTACATAGTATAAAACAAAGTCGCTTTCTCTGTCCCTATATCCCTATGTATGCTTAAATTTTTAAAACTACGCAACGGATTTTGATGCGGTTTTTTTTAATAGATAGAGTGATTGAAGAGGAAGGTTTATATGTATAATTTGTACCCGAGCAAAGCTGGGGCGGGTCGCTAGTAATTAATAAATAAGTAAGTACAATGAACTTCATTTCCAAGTTAAAACGCCTCAACTCTAGACAAGTTCCATTAGTTTTATGGCATAGGAACGGGTATAAGACATGTGCTCATCCCTAGTATATAATATATTTTATATGTGTATGTTGAGATGGTAAGTGTCGGTGTTTTACGAGCCAATGATGGAGGTCAAGGTTGGCTAGGGATGTTACGCTGGGCCAATGTTTGAGAGATGTTTGGGTGTGGCGAAGTTGGTTGTAATAACTGCATGTCTCTATAGCCAGTTTTTTTCTCACCACTTCGTTTCAAAGGCTTATCCCATAGATATCCTTACTATATCCTTACGAATAATATAATTATATCAAACACTAACTTCATTTAGTTCGTAATAGCCGATGTGCTACTCCAGACTATAATCTACCCGGGCTTGCGGACTGCGAGTAATGGGTAGCTCACCGTCCGATCAGCACCAGGCCCGAGAGTCGACGGCGCGTAGTGTTCCACGCGCGCCTCAAACAGTTGTCAGCAATCATGACGGGGCCTGTCATGGCCGATGCCTGCCCAGGTGCTTTGGATAAATTCGAAACAGAGTTACCGCGCCCCTGGGCACTCAGTGATAGAAAGGAACAGGGGTGGGTAAAACCCACCCCACAAATCCCAACTCACTAAAGTCAGTAAGAGTCTGACACGCCCTCCCACTCCACCCTAGAGCGGGAGATGGCATTGATTGATTTCCCAACCCACAAAAAAAAGACCTATCTATCTCTGAACCAAATTTTGTCGAGAGCCGTTTAGCCGTTTTGGCGTGAATGAGTACAAGCAACCAACCATCCATCCATCCATCCAAAGTTTCGCATTTATAATTTACTAGCACCTCGCCCAAGCCTTCGTCTGTGTGGAAAAATTGTGATAGCTCGGCTAATATGCATGATATAAATATAATTTGTAGCTTATGTCACCCACAAATAATATGGCTTTCCACCAGTGAAAATATTTAAGAATTGGATCAATAGTTCCGGAGATTACCCACTACATACAGACTTCCAAACAAATTTTACTTCTTTATAATATTAGTAAAAATATACATAAAGGTAGGCACCTAATATAAAAAACAATATACACATGTCTTATTTGTAATTGTATTACAGAGATTAACCTTTAAAACATATACCTCCATATTACATTATTTATGCAAGAAAAGCAAGATAAAAATACATGAACCAAAATATAATCTCAACTTGCTCAAAACATCTCTATCTTTGCATTATACCTGTTGCTTGGAAACGGTGATAAAAACCTGTTGATTTACTCTATAAAGAACGAAGTAAATGTCAGAGATCCCTTTAAATGACTTGATTTAAATAAATGACATGTAAATAGATGAGATTTTTATTTTTCAACTTATGAAGAGGTAAAGTTATTTGTTTGTTTGAAAAAATATGTAGAAGTACTAGGGCCATACTATGATGACTAGAAATCATCATGAATCCGGTGTGAGAACGGGGTAGAAAAAAAAGGGGTAGTGATATATGGCTGTATAGCTCCATCTCCCTCTCTCTCACTGTCAGGGGGCGATTCTTTCATTGACAGAAAGCTACAAAAAAAAGAGTGGCACTCCGGGAGTGCCGACAGAAGTGAAAACTTGAACAAAAATGCCCAACGCGCCTAAAGAAGTTTTCACTTAATCCGGTACGCGATCCGCTACGAGCGTCGAAGCACTCGTCGCTGTGTCGGCGGCGCGCGAGTTCAATAGTTTTTTCCCATCGCAAAAATTGCCAACGAGCCTAAAGAAGTGTTCATATCAAAAATGAAAAAAAAAACGACATGCTGTAATGAAAGGCAGTGATGTTTTGGAAGGGTGCAAAACGCCATGTTTAGTTTTTCAAATATAATCGAAGTACAAGTAATCCCAGAGTTATACGACTTCTAATGGGTTTTAATTGCACATCACGTCTAAACGACTGGTCTTATCTATTTGAAAAAAATATATGTTTCTTTAGTCAATTTTCGTTGTAATTTGATAGGTGAATATTTGAAATTATATTTTAACAACATAGTGTAATTAATTTGTAAAGTTATGTCTAACGTGGATAGAAATTGAGAATCACGCAAAAACTATAAAGCGTATTTTTACAAAACCTCCACTATTTTAAAGATCATTTAATTATTTATATTTTAGTATGATACTTGTTGTTTTATCTACAATAAATCAATAATACGTCTAATTTCGGACAGCGCTCCTTGATGGGCGAGTTCTATTACTGGGTTGACGTACGACACGGTACGTGAGCCCAGCACAGAACACGCAAGCTAACCACCTAAGGTCATTGGCAGTTAATAGCGCCTTAATCAGCATAAAAGTAATGTCTGGCAGCTCTAGGATCGTACTCTTATAGTTTTGCAAACAATTAAACGATCAATGGAGTTGCTGATCAATCACAATGAATCAGAGTTACTACATAAATTGATGTTTTATTCAAATCAATATTTACATTTATTGCGGACAACGCGTAAATATAATCGGCTGCTACTATATAATACGCGTCATACTGATTCAAAAGGCCGATTTAGCAAGACAAAAAGGGTCACTGCAATTCTTTAAAAATACCATAAGCTATAACAGATACTCTCGAGGTCTCTATTCCGGTGATAATTTTGTGCAAGTACCCTCCAATAAATAATTAATTAATTTTAAAGTGTTATTATGAGTGGCATGCATATGATAGTGAAATCATTCAATTTTCTGCGCTTGATGTGTCGATATTTCAAAGTAGGTATAAAATTAGTAGTAGTAATTATTATATATCTAGTGATGGTACCTTTTATTATTAATATTGCAAATACCTATACGGTTGCCGAAAAATTTGCAGTCTGATGTGATGGATATTATATTTTTAGTGTTAGTTAGAAATTACATGTACCATCTTGTACCACGGTTGCAACTTTTTTATGTGGTAGTCTGATTTATATAGTATTGCTCAAAGTAAACTAGAAAGTGCGTACTGAGTTTTATGAATAATGGATAAAATACCCATTTGTGCTAGAGCAGCAACCCAAGGATTCAAGAAACATAGAGTTTGCAAAATTTTTAGTTTTATAGCTCGATCGTGTTCCTCAAGAAAAATGCACGATGACGTATTCAAAGATACTGAGACTTTGTTAGAAAAATACGCAGTGAAGATAGTTTGAGGAATAGCCCGACAATGGAGATCTTAATTTCATATTAATATTCTTAAAACTATCATTTTGTCTTTTTATTTCAGTAATTCTTTTTATATATTTAAATTTCCATAAGGAATTCAGCTCTGTTTTTGTTCTTAGAAATGACGTGTTTTAAGCTAGCTTCTCTTCACGTAGTAAATCTTCCTAAGCAAGGGTCAACTTATACTGGTTTGGTATTTTATTTTTAAATGTAGCGAAATAAATCAAATAAGTATTATTATTTTTGCTATATTTTGACAAATTCTCAAAAGATGCAAACTTTAGAGCTAATTATTAGTGACAAATAATATAGTCTAACTAGATCGGCTTTTTGAACTATACCTAGTGCGTCAGTAGCAAGTCCAATCCAGTGAAATCCGCACTCGTTATTTACTGTTGACACGTGTAAGCCAACACATAAGCGAGCGCGCCTTATATACGCAGGTGACCACCACAGTATATAATGCAGGTTCAATTCTCGGAAGACGCGCTCGCAACTTGTGGTAGATCTATTTTAAGAGCCCTGTGACGACTAAGACTGAACACCGTGGTCAAGTACCACTATGTTCAGTCTCTGCACAGACGCCACACGTATGTGATCTTGGCACCCTTACACGACTTCTGGTCACAGCAGCCCGAGGGCATCTCCTTTCTTCGTAAACTGTACGAGTTTTGTAAGAAAGATAAAAAAAAAGTGTCGAGTCTGTAGTTAAGTGCAGAAGTTTAGTTTTCTTTTACTCTTGAATTACCGAAAAGTTTCATCTATGTATAAAGTTTGTGTACAGAAGGTACAAAGGTGGCTAGGCAAGCGCCTTTCTACAGACCATGGTTTTTATCTTCAAGTATTATGCCTCACTGTCCCCTACAACATTACATAAAAAACTCTCAAGTATACATAACTATAAATAAATAATAAGTTTAAATTGCAATTTGTTTTCCAATTTTGTTACATTAAAAATGTATGGATGAAATACAAAGCTATGAAATTGTACAATATATATTTTAGTAAATATAAAACTATTTGGAAAAAAACGACGCGTGACGGACTCAATCTGAAATAATTTGATTGAAACTACATTTTGACGAAGAAAATACTCATACATTCTCTAAGGTTATTTTACATTGAGACCTAAAGAAGCTGTTTCTCTAAGCTAAATCAAACGTGAACTTTATATTATATAAACTTCTGCTAACGGCTTCGCCCGCGCGGAATTATTACTTGCCCTACTAGAAATTATAGCCTATGTGCTGTTCTAGACAATAATCTATATATCTCCGTGCCAATTTTCATACCGATTTCTTCAACCGTTCTAACGTGATTGAGATACAAACATCCATCCATCCATCAAACTTTCGCATTTATAATATTTGAAGCATAGAAGGATAGGATTAGTAATCAGGTTTTCCCGCGACTTGGTCTGTGTGGCCTATCTCACTGGAATTGCGTTTCTTCGGGATATAATTTTGTGTAAACAAAAGTGGAACTTTCTATCAGCAAAATGTATTTTTTTTTGTAATTGGATCATTACTTTCAGAAATCACCTCCCTACAAAGCCAAAAAATCGTGATCTAAAAAGATCAACTGCTTGCTATAAACCTACGGGAAGAGAACCGGAACAAAAGCTCTTAAATAACAAAAAAAAACCAGACCATAAGCACTGGCCACTTCTATTCATCTTCAAGAAAAAGTAAACCAACTGACATTTTATTTGTCCTCTATCAAGAAAAGTATCTGATATTTTTGGTAACCAACATCAGAACGATGGCATTACTAGTTCTTACGCTTGACAACATATTTCCAAGCATCTGTCAAGCCTTTTGACCTACTATTTTGGGGTCAGCTTCCAGTTTACTTGGATGGGGCTTTATCATCATTATCAATTCAGCTGGCAGACGTCCATTGCTGGACATAAGCCTCCCCGAAGTGTCGCCACAAAGACCGGTCCTGTGCGTCTCGTATCCAACAGATTCCCGCAATCTTCACCAGGTCATCGGTCCACCTTGTGAGAGGCCTCCCACCACTGCGTCTTTCGGTAAGAAGGCGCCAATCCAGAACCTTTCGGCACCATCGACCATCTGTTCTGCGAGCAGATGGCCCTGCCCACTGCCACTTAAGTTTGGCTATCCATGGTGCTACGTCAGGAACCTTGGTTCTCCTGAGTTTATCTTCATTTCTGATTCAATCACGCAAGGAAAGAATGTAGCATATACCAGTATTTTACATGGAACCACTAACCCTTTATAAGGCACAGGAAACTGCTAATGGTAGGTATGGAAATAAAAAATAGATAAATATTATAACTCGTCTTTAGGTATTAAGAATATGACATTTTTTTTTAAACCTGGTGTTCATGTGGCCAGCGCCTTACTAGGGCTTCTGAAATTCGGCAAAGCATGGGACAGCACACAAGGTCGCTTCACAGCGGATGCATGGACTTTTTTTTTGTTTTTGGGACAAGCCCGCCACACTATTTCCAGACCACTGTAACTTCTGTAAGCCAGAATCAACAGTGGCGACCACCAGAAAAAACGCTGAGGCAATGAACCTCGACGAGTCCCAGAGAAACGATTAAACTATCTTGGGTCCCGTAACGAAATTAATCAGAAAAGATAGCGGAGAAGTAAGAAAAAAACATAATTTCCACTTCATGCATGGATGTGCTTGAAGTTTCATTCAGCCAACAAAATTTGAATATTATGGTGTCCAAAATACAGACAGAGCCTTATGAAGCTGATCAACACAACCCAATTACTGTAACACGTTAGCCCCTTACCCAAGTTATCTCATCCAAACCTTTACAATTTCAATGTCAGCCTATACTGGAAATAATAATAATATCTGTATGTGACTGCGTTCTATGATTTATGGCGACATTTTGGTACAAACTTTTCTTGTTTCAGCCAAAACAAACCATTAAGAAACTTATATATATTTGTCTTTGTTACTCGTCTGTGTATCTTCAAGGCGTTTCTGTGAAAAGTTTGTCTACTTCAAAGCTTTTCCAAGGTTTTAAGGGATTGGTTTGCCACCCATTACGGGACTTTGTACTGAGCTTGTGTTAGTAAATACGCCTTTTAGCGTTTTATTTGTTGGTTGCTTACATTTAATTTGTTGTTTACGGTGCTATTAACTGCCAATGACCTTGAATGGTTAGCTAGCGTGTTCTGTGCTGAGCTCACGTAACGCGTCGTACGTCCACCCAGTAATAGGACTCGCCCATCAAGGAGCGCTGTCCAAAATTAGACGCATTATTAATTTATTACACATAAAAGTGTATTAAAGTAAAACACTTAGACAAAATTATAAATAATTAAATGATCTATAGAATGGTGAAGGTTCCATAAAAATACGCTTTATAGTTTTTGCGTGGTTCTCAATTTTTTATCTGTGTTAGACATAACTTTACAAAATAATTACACTATGTTATGAAAGTATAATTTAAAATATTCTCAGATAAAATTACGACCGAAATTGTTTAGAGTAACATATATTTTTTTCAAAGAAATATGACTAGCTTCTTTGAAAGACGTCGTTTTCGACGTCTTTCAAAAAAAAATAATTAAAAAATTGGATTTTTTCCATTATGATTTTTTCTCAGCTAAGTAGGCGGTATGATACAAATAAAAAATATTTTAGCAAATATGACATTGTGTTTTTTTTTTCAATGAAAGTGATGAAGCAGGATTTGGATCATTCTTTGTTTTTTATTCCTATTCGTATATTTATTGATAAAAGAGGCGTTTTAACGGCGTAGAGTTGTCAGATCTCAATTTAAATGTATGGCACGAGAAAAAAGACACTGCCTTTACTGCAATAAATCTTTCAAATGGAAGCGGTTGATTGATGCCTGCCTCATTGTTTCAATCGCAAACATTTATTTGATCGTGTCATCAGTCTTCCCACAAATCCAAGGTTTGGCCATTCGCTTCAATATCTTTAAATTGACGACAAGTATTGAGGCCCCACGGGAACTGTGTAATTTTCGGTAATATTCTATGGGATTTTGCTACAGTGTAGTTTTCATTAGTGTAACAACTGTTGAAATCGAATCAGTACTTTCAGAGATTACCTATTACAGACATAACAACTTTTTTTTTATCTGGTAGTTTATTTATTTATTTGAAATAAAAATATTCTTAACTATCTTTAACTATATAAACACTTGAACAAAAAGTAAAAAACTGTCAACTAACTAAAATTAATTTAAAATATAACGTCGTAAAACGCCTCCGCATTGCTGTCCACTAATAATGACTGGCGGCACTACCACGTTGTATGGCAATGTTTATCCTCTGTCCAAAGCAAAAGGCAAAAAAGCCCTTGGGTCACGCGAAGTATAATTATAGTTTTAACAATTGGATTTAGGAGAGTGACTATACACTCAATATTTGCCAGCAAGCGATTATGAATCAAGTGTAGTGTTACTTTTAGTGTCAAATTCACCTGCCTTTTAAAACGACCAAGGCCTGTGCCATAATGATACGAGCCTAGGTCGTTTACTTTATTTAGTTGTAGTCTCTTCATTACAAAATGCCAAACAGATATGTCACACGTGACATTCAATTAAGAGACACAACTATACCCATTAAATTCAGAAAACTTGAAATACATTCTTACATTTTCCAGTCATAGCTGTTCTTTCAAATTTCAACAACATTGTAGAGAATATAATGGAAACAGATAATGCATGCCGGTTTTAAAATTGAAATTGCACATTCGTTTTGAAATTCGAAATGCGCATTGGTTTGACTGAATTTTTATATTCCATTTTGTAGCTCTGGGACATAGATCATAAAAGTTTGTTGTGTCTAGTCAAGTCAAATATTAGGGCTGCCAGGGTTGCTGGCAGTATTGAAAGAGTCACCGCGGCCCTGGCATAGGTAACTTAAGAAACACAGGTGAGGTTTAGTCAGTAAGAGTCCGACACGCCCTCCTGCTCCAGCTCCACCCGGAGCAGGAGAAGTTACCCTTAAAAAAAGTCAAATATTAGGGGCCAGTACTCTCTCTCTCTCTCTCTCTGTCTGGTCTCTGGCTGGTTTGGCTGAAATTGAACTACCATGATGCTTGTTTTGATTTTGTTGTATGTATGTATCTAAGTATGTATTTATTCTTGTATTTTTTTCCGCTTATTCTTTCCCTAAGTTCGATTGGTAGAAAATGCCTAAGGCTAATGCCTTAGGCGGACTTAATAGTCCGCCTTTGTACAGTATTTTTTACTTGTGCATTAAGTTTAGTAAATAAAAAATAAATGGTGCATCTTTCAGTAGTTTTTTTTTACTTATCGGAATAGCAGTCTTAAACCTAGCAGAAATATGCCATAATTTTCAGCATATGAGGTAAGCATAGACTCTGTCAATCTGCCTAGCTCTTTTGCACACTATGTTGTAGTCGGTTTCCAGTCTAACCGGAAAGCAGCTGAATACCAATGTTTTACATGGAGCGACTGTCAATCTGACCTCCACAGCCCAGTAACTGTGTAACACAATACCTCTTGGCCAGACTGACAAGGTAGGCGCAGACTGTGAGCATACATAAGACTGGTAGAGAAATAAAGAGTACCTATTTATAATAAAAAGTGGGTACATTTGATTTAATTTTTAAAAAGGTATTTTATGTGCGTTTTGCGGCTTATACCAACTTTTGATCATTTTTAAAAGAATTGCATAACCCCAAACATTCTAAATATAAGTTAATGCGTGAAAAAAAAAACAAATGAATATTGATAGTTGCCTGTAAAATATTTTGGATTATGACAATGGGTATGCATGACTGGTATTGATAAAAAAGAGTATTTTAGCGTACTTTATTAGTATTACAGATAATAAAGTACACTTATATGAAATAGAGTATAAAACTCTATTTTAGAGTACGGTTGGAAACCATATATAGTTATAACCGAAGAAAATTGATAATATTTTGGTAAACATGCCTCGGAACGCAAATTAATTACTAGTGTAACGATCAACTTGGCACATACAGACTGTATGTACCTATACCTTTAGTGCCAACCTTTGTGCTCTAATATGGGAACCATGTTACAGCATAACTCAAGTTACTAGGCCTTCCTTTGTGCGTGGTTAACTTACAACAAGAAACTAGGCTAAAGTGGAGAACCAATCAAGCGGAGAAATTAATTTATTACTAACTTCTGTCAGCGGTTTCGCCCGCGTGAATTAGTACTTTCCTCACTGTTTGCTATTTCAGACTGTAATCTATCTCTGTGCCATATTTGATCTAGATCCGTTCTGCCGTTCTGGCGTGATTGTGTGACAAACTTTCGCGATTATAATATTTGTAAAATTTATTTATTAAAATGTTACGAGTATACACAAAGTTACAAAGACAGAATTAATGCCTTAGGCATGATCTACCAGGAAACCCTGGGTGGTGAAGAGATTACATGGCTGGTGGAAGGATAAAATCTGTCAAAAATTTATCAAAAAATTTCCTAATTTCTAAAATAGACGTACATATATACACAATCGCTAACTGTATGCTTTATTTAAGGTGAAAGCGCCAGGGTAGCCCGCGAAATTCAAATTTTCTTACGTTTTTAGCAATTTACAGGTCAGTATCAGGTTGTATGTTGGTCAAAATATGATTCGCGGCCGTAGCAAGTACGTATTTACAGATCTGTAATCATTAAAATCATGAATACAACTCTCTCAGTTAGAATTGAAGCCAAATGTCATTATTTCATGAAATACTTACATTTGACATCAATTCTAACTGAAAGAGATGTATTGATGATTTTAATGATTATAATTCTGCAAATACATACTTGCAACGGTCGCGAATCAAATTTTATCCAAGATTCAACCTGACACTGACTTGCAAATTGCAAAAATCGTAAGAAAATTTGAATTTCGCGGGCTACCCTGGCGCTTCCACCTTAAGTACTGATGCGCTGGTTCTAAATTGAAGATAACCAATGTCTGATCCCTAAGGCACATTATATTTAGGAAATGCTAATCGTGGCGTGGTGAAGTTAAGTGTGCTATGTCGTTTCTTCTCGCCAGCCCACCTACCCCCTTTGATGATGAAATTACCTGCGATAAGTCACATGACACTTATCCACGCAGGTAATGTACATTTTGTACTAAGTGTTAGCGTAAACAATAATAGAAAAGTAATATGGCTAGGGGAGCAGGTAATGTTGTTAGATTTGTTCGTAGCCTAATTACGCGAATTTTCATACCTTGAAGCACGTTCCACTTTTCATGATTATTCTATGCTACCTGTAAATAACAAAAGTAAATGTAACTTTTGTAATTTGTCACATAATTTGAGAGGCTTTTTACAAAGGTGTGGTTTGACAAATGGGAGAGGTTTACTTTTATGACTTTACAGGGTCGGCGGAGGCCTAGCTCGGGGCTGATTTTTATGGTCGCCATATTTTGTAGTAAGTTTTAAATTTCGATCTATGCTAGATGGTTTGATGTCGTAAAATGTAGACTGTATTTGTAGGTAGGTAGATGATGTTTTATGTTTAAAGATATTGGTTTTTTAAGCTTTCGTATAAGTAGGGTGAACCCAGAATAAAATAAAAACTTTTTCTAAATAAAAACTTAACTGAATACAATAAATTGAAAAAAAAAACAATGATTTATAAACATTAACAGCCTTATTTATAAAGATCACTAACCGTAATAGGCTTAGTTTAAAATACCTACTCATATTTATCCATCAAAGTCGATTGTATAGAGGACAAAACCTTCTTTAAGTAATTAGTCAGCATTGTAACCCACATCCCTTATTTCGGGTAGAAAAAAAATCTGATAATAAATAGACCTGAAATTGTAATCTAACGGTAGCAAAATACTTATTACTGTGACACAGGTTGTTAACTTATTGAAATCACAATGAAAAGCAAGTTTTACACACTGATTTATAAAATCGTGAGAATATATATTTATTTATCTAGGGACAACAAATAGCAGTTTAATAATAAGTAAACATAGGTTAGCACTTAATAATTGAGGTAACAAATATACTACTCACAACGTTATCCACATATTACTAAACATATCTACTAGTTGTTAGAAAGAACGATATAAAAATATATATAACTATTACATAATATATATATCGTTTAGATTCTTTTTATATGTATTATTATTTCGTTTATTCACTTCCTATACATATCAATTATAAGTTTAAATATTTCTTTGAAATCATACACTCAATCAATCTACCCGCGCCTTTTCCCAACTATCTTGGGGTCGGCTTCCAGTCTAACCGGATGTAGCTTAATACCAGTAGTTTACATGGAGTGACTGCCTATCCACCAATTTACTGGTAATATGATACCCCTTGGTAAGACTGGTTGTCAGGCTTTGGGGCTGAAAACGTTATAAAATAAAACCATTTAAAATTATAAAATAATAATTATTATTAATATCTAGATTTGTAGTGAAAATAAATCGGAAATCATCAACCCACCTTAAGCCACATTGTCTGTAAGAGAGCCTGTGTGATAAGTAGTCTTTACCCTGAAAGGAGACAGTTCATCACCACATCATTTCAGCTGAAAGACGTCCACCGCTGGACAAAGGTCTCCCAAAAGTGTCACCACAACGACCGGTCCCGTGCGTCTCGTAAAAAAAGGGTGTAAGATCTATGCTTATGCTTGTATCCCAATAGTGGTGCTGGAACACAGATCTCCTCTCTGTGAGAGGGTGTGGGCCGTAATCCACCACACAGGCTCAATGCAGGTTGGGAAATTAAAAAATTAATTAAAAAAGAATGGGGTTTTGAATTAGTTCCAAAATTTGTGACTGAATGTCACATGTCATCGAAATTTTGGTTCTAGGACATACCGGTTTCCTCACGAGGTTTTCCTTCGCCGTTTAGAGCAGTGGTGATGAGAATGATTTACACAAAGCAAATCGCCTGCCTGGGTTCGAACCTAAAACTTGTAGGTAAGCCGCAGTCGTTACCACTAGGCCACCACTGTTCTCAAGCTCTATAATCGCCTCTGTTTATTCCAAGTCAGGCCCTGTAAACTACAAAAGTCATAAATATTGCCAAGGTTATGACTATCGTATTTACGACCACATATTTTTCAACTGAAATCACTTTCTAGGTATAAAAGTTAACACAAAGTTATTGCATACATATGTTAGACAGAATTTCATATAAAATAATCTAGGGGTTTTGTTGAAATCTAGATCAAATTTGCAATATTTTTTTTTTGGTCAGAATTTCAATTATTTTAACAAATTAGGTAGCACTAGATTGGTTAGCCGAAGTGTCGGCCACATGAATTTTCAAAAAAAAATGGCAGCCGCAATAAGCTTGAGGAGGTGATTTCAGAAATCACTAAAATGTGGGAAATAATAAATAAAATAAAAATACCACCAACTGCATCAAACTGCTCGAAAGTGACTTGTTTGGAACTTTTTAGATGTTTTTTGATATTTGTCAGTTACGCGTTTCACCACTATTTTACCTCTCACCGGTAAGCTATGATGCGTTCGACGGTACAGCAACACATTTACTTAGAAGTAACCTATAGACTCATGAATTTGAATTACTTACATATTTGGCAGGTAACAGACCTTTCTACACGAGAAGGCTTCTATGAAATCAAAAAACATTGTGGTTTTCTAAAGTATCAAACCTATTATGATACCCTACTGTATAAATTAGCAAATTGTAGTAACACTATAGCAACACTACTAAACCCTAACAAATCCAACAAGGCATTATCCAACCATCTAAAACTAGCACTTAAACTTAAAGGATTTAGACGATACATTTAAAACACAAGATTCAAAGCAAAAATAACCCTTTCACACACAAACTATGGGTATAAACTTATGCATATTCAACAGAACACTAACTCTGGGGATGAATTTACACGTTTTGCGGGAAAATTCATGCCTTTATCTGGAGGTGAAGGTACTATTAACGGGGTTGGAGTATTTCTTGAATATAGCTGAAAGTTTTACGTGAAGCCGCGCTCATTGGGTTTAATTTACGCTAAATTTCCTTCGGGATTCTTCTAAGTAAATGTTAGACTGATTAATTGTGAATTGGTTTAGATTTCGTCGAAGTATTTGATTAGGTTGTAAAGGCATATGCTCATTTAACGATTTACCGGCTGGGTTCTTAATAATGACTTCTTTTTGAATATGGTATTAAGTCTTTACCTAAGAGCCTTTTTTTTGTGGGAAATCATTCTATAACTTCTCCCGATCTGGCTGGAGCGGGAGGGCGTGTCAGACTCTTACTGACTAAAACCCGGGGTTGATTTTAGTTCCTTACTTGCATGAGTGCCCAAGGGCGCGGTAAGTCTGTTACGAATAGATCCGCGACTCCTTGGCATACATGCATCGGGCATGACGGGCCCGTCACTGGTGGCTGACATCTCTTTGAGGCGCGCGTGGAACACTACGCGCCGTCGACTCTCGGGCCTGGTGCATATCGGACGGCGAGCTACCTATTACTCGCCGTCCGCAGGCTCGCGTCTACGGTGGCCGGAAATCGTCTCGCGACCCCCGATGCCCAGGGCGTCTCCTGCGGCGGCAGCTGCTGGGGGCATGAGGGCGACTCTGTTGAGTCTCTCACCCGTTCCACCTCCTCCTTCGCGAGCATTACTGCTTCGCAGGAGGAGGCAACTGCTTCCCATTCGATCGCCTCCACGAGGCCACGGCGAGGCGCCGCCATATGCTCCACCGTGTCCTCTGGGTGATCCTCACAGTGGTGACACCCGGGCGTTTCCCTCCGTCTTATCCTACACAGGAACCTCCCGAAGCTTCCATGTCCGGTGAGGACCTGCGTCAGGCGGAAGGTGAGGACGCCGTGGTGCCTCTCCAGCCACTTCTCAAAGAGGGACTTTACCGCCGCAATTGCGGCATGCCCTACCTATGGAAACTAACTACTAATGAACAAAGTATATGATAATAGATAATCGAATCACCTAAATTGCTCTCCTCTTGCACTGTAAATCGAATATCTTGCGATATCTTACAACTACATTTGTACTACGCAGCCAGCTAGCAAAGTACGGTATAGTATATGTACAGACATGAAACAACCGTTGTGCAGTAGGTAACCTCGTAATAACTACCATCAGAGGCTTCACTACATATAATAAAACAAATTCCCCTACTGCGTCTGTCTGTTTGTCTGTTCACGATAAACTCAAAAACTGCTAAAGAAGATTTAGGTTTATAATTTGTACCCGTGCGGAGCCGAGGCAGGTCGTTAGTATTCAATAAATCACTGGTGAAAATCCGTCAATTTGCCTTTCATATTTTTTTTGTGAAAATGAGACAATTTAGAAAAAAAACCGGCCAAGTGCGAGTCGGTCTCGCACACGAAGGGTTCCGTGCCATAAACAGAAAAAAAACAAAAAAAAAAACACATTTCTCAGAAACGTGTTTTTTTTCGTTTTTTTGGACTATCCGTAATTGGTAGACTGAGTGTGTATATCTGTTGCCGCTATAACAACAAATAATAAAAATAAATTAAATTAAATTTTATTTTTATTATTTGTTGCTATAGCGGCAACAGAAATACACATTCTGTGTAAATCTCAACTGTGTAGCTATTACGGATGTAAGATACGGCCCGCTGACAGACAGACGGACAGCGGTCTCAGTAATAGGGTCCCGTTGATAACCCTTTGGGTACGGAACCCTAAAAATGACAAATGCCTTCGTCGCATGGTCACTCTTTCGAATTTTATAACTATATTAATTAAAGAGGGTCCTGGTTTATACCCTTTTCAATCGAGGAAAATTTCACCTCGTTCCTCCTCTTCAAAAATTAAAATCTCTCGGTAATTTGAGTATCGTGTCCAACCATAACGGACAGGTAATTATTTTTGAGGGTTAACACAAATAAAACAGTATTAAATTTACTAAACGTGGGAATGAAACCACAAACACACAAGTCTTCTGGTTGGTCACAATTTTGATTGACTTATTGTGGTCTGGTACTGTGTCAGTTAGAAGACCTTCATGGTTCTTATTACTAAAGTGGTTTCGTTTTAAAATTGCAATATTGTTCATTGCCATTTTTCTATTATCCTTTCATACGAAACCGAACAATAAAGCTGTCGTTATTATTAGTACAATATGATTTATCTCACCAAGGCGTGTTGTTCTTGGATGACATATGTGTGTGTTATTCACATGCACCTTGTTTCTGTGTGCGTAAGCTTTTTTTTATGACACCGAGCGTTCCAACCTAACGCAAACAGAAAAAAAAATATGTGAATCTACACACGCATCCAAGACCAACAGTTGCTAAGGTAGAATAAATGTATCCAATCAATTGTTTTTGAAATAAAAAAAATCTTAAAATGTAAAAAAGTTGACCTTTAATGCCATGTTAAAATGAGACACCTCTAAATAAAAAAGGTTTGGTATAATGTGTGTGTCCTATATATAATGAAAAGCTGTATGAAAAATGGCTTCTTTATTACATTAAATCAATTTCAGATTGCTAGGTTTTGTAAAAACGAAATAGACATAAAAAATATTACCCTTTCATCATCTGCCCGCGCCTTTTCCCAACTATCTTGGGGTCGGCTTCCAATCTAACCGGATGCAGCTGAATACCAGTATTTTACATGGAGCGACTGCCTATCTGACCTCCACAACCCAGTTACTGGGTAATACAATACCCCTTGGTAAGACTGGAGGTCAGACTTTCGGACTTCTGACGACCCGTAACGACTGTCAAAGATCCACGATTGACAGCCGGGACCAACGGCTTAACGAAAAAGAAAAAATATTACCCTTTCTATTAAAAAAAATATTTATCAGGTCTAGTTGGTAGGTACTTCCACATTTTATTTCAGTTACTTAAAAAAAATAATGTGTACTTTGTTTTACAAGCTTTTATTTAACTATGTTCATAAGTAAGTTGTCCGATTTAAATTTGTAAACCATTTTTCGACCACTTCTAAGTTTTCGATAATGCTGAAATTTGGCATATGTAAGTCCGGTGACAATGCAATAATATGCTAAGATGATGGCGCCGGGATGTAGGGACTGGAACTCCTAGATAGCAACTGGTAGGACAGTCAATTTTGGACTAGTATGTTCTTACACATGATGAAGAGGGTCTAAAGCTTATTTGAAATAAAACTTTTAATTTATAATAAAAGAAAACTGTTTACTGGTTGACGAGCTACATAGGTCTGTTGAAGAATCTAATGTCCTATGAATGGATATCACAAAAGTCAAAAATAGTATTACTAAAATATCCCGTCTAGTCATCATACTATAAATAATATAAACAAAAACATTGGAATTGGAAATTATAATGAAAACCGAAGATTAATGTTTCTAGTAACTTCTTAACGTAATGACAGAAGTTTCGCAAAACATTTGGTACTAGCACGAATTTTAAATAAGTTCTGTTGAATTACTGAAAACGTTGTAATTGTAAGTGTGATAAAAGTTTATTTTGTGATTATGGTAATATATTCATAAAAAACAGGTCAAGTGCATGTCGGGCCACGCGCAAGGTAGGGTTCTGTAGACCGAACTTCAAGGATCTTGCATTTTTTAAACAGTAAGAAATATTTTAGGAATAAGTTGGGCGACTATTACTCTAAAACTAACAAGGCTAAGTTTTTTTTATTGGAATAGGTATTTGATATTTTGGTATATGCATTTTGGCTACATGATCACTAGATCATTCCTAATTCCGAATGCCTTCAGTTGAATACTAATTCAACTGAAGGAATTCACAAATCAAATAAATTTTCTCGTTAAAAAAGTTGCAAAGCCCGAAAGTCTATCTTTTTATTTACTACTAGCTGACCCGAAAGACGTTGTCCTGTCTTAGCTATAAACTGTCAACTTTCAAACGCGCGAAGTTTGGTCGTTAATAATTTTCCGCTCAACTTTCTTATTTTTTTCTTTCTTATGAACCTTCTCCTAACAATAACAAATACAACAAAAAATTAGCGAAATCGGTCCAACCGTTCACGCGTGATGCTGTGAATAGGAATTCATAATGTAACGTTAAAGAATTGTTTTATGTATTTTCCTTTAAAACATGGAGATTTAACTAATCAAGCTTTTAACTACACAAATTTTGATTTCATAATACTTTTGTGCTGTAAGAAGAGTACCAAATTTCAACTTAATCGTTCCAGTAGATTCGGAGAAAATTAGCTGTGACAGACAGGCAGACAGATAAAAGGGTTTCGTTTTTTCATTCGGACGGTAGGAACCCTAAAAAACCAATTAAAATAATGACGCATTTTATCCAAAGCCAATAAAAAGTTAAAGTTTTAAATAACGTAACTGGTTTAGTGTTGGAGGCAATAAACTTTTGACGTTATTTAAAACTGCTATCAACTTCCCATTGCAAATGCTATTTACTGAAACGTTTATCATGTTGCACAATGGCTAAGTACCGTAACAATGTAGCTTTTAAACGAGTAACGAGCATCAGCAAAAAATGCATCAAACCACTGTACTGACGAGCTCTAAACTAAAAGACAGTTAAATGACGAATGCTGCAATTTTTAGTTTTTAACTGACTGCAAAAAGTGCTACATATTTGGCGGTGATATGTTTTGATATATTAGGTAGGTACGGGTATTTGGTTGCTTTGTCACCTTGCATTGTTTCTAAACAGTTTTACTATGCATTGGCAATATTTTTTCTTTCTTTCAAATGTTACTAAGTTAAGGTAATGCTTGCTCCTTCGGCCTATATCAGGCTTATTTTTTTTTTAAATGTTGCCCCACACTAGGAATTAGTACTCCTTTATGCTTTATGTGTTCTTTTACAAACATGCAAACTCGCGTACACAAGAAATTTATATTAGGTCCCCCACCTATGAAATAATTTTGTATGGAGAATTTTAAAGATGTTGCATTTTGCATACTAACATTTTCTTATTTAATATAACAACTATGAACACTAATGTTTTAAAACTTTTATGCAATAATGTTTAATAACTAAAATAACGTTTGCCACTTAAATTAAGCAACAAAAATAAGTTTTGGCTAAGTTAAAACAAATAGTGGTTTCATTTCTGCTATTTTATTAGCAGAAATGAAAGCGAGGCGAGGAGTCATTTTTAAGGTATATTTTTTTGTACAAAACTATAAGTAATAAGGTTTTTTTTTGCTATTGGCAGTTATCTATGACGGTCATTATTCGATAGAATATCAAGCAATTGATGAATATTTTAATAGAAGTGACGAGGTTCTCTATTTGTGAGAAAAAAAACGTCAATTAAATATGTACTAACTTCAGACATGGGTTATAGTACTTCTCCCGATATAAATGTGCTATGCTTAAATTCATGAAAACTTTCGCATTTATAATATTATAGTAGGATAAGTATAATCAGTTAAATGGTTGTTAAATACTGACTGGCTTCTGGATAACAATGTTAAACTAAAGTCAAAGCATTTATTTCAAATAATTCATCTACAAGCACTTTTGAGCTGTCTAGAAGTCGGTCAGTCAGAAAGATGAAGCTAATTGCACATTCTAAAGCGTAGACCTCTATGAAGAACAACGTGCAAGAAACTACATGGACATTCTTTTTAACCATGTTATGTATTAAAAATAATCTGATTACACATTTCTTGTTGTTTCCATCATGAGAGAACAATGTTAATAATAAAAAAAAAGGATTAAAATAAGCAAGTGACAGATAAGAGATCACCAGTCTCACCTGACGGCGCCCGTTCACGAACATGACGTGTGGATTAGCACCACTGAGCTCCACCATGCTTGTTCATGTCAAAAAATTAAAAAAGCTCACATTTAAAAAATCCGAAAAAAAATGCTTGGAAATAAGAAAAGTTTAACAAAAAAAGGAGTAGTAATAATGATTGACTTAAAAAAAATCAAATTCAATCCAAAAACAAAACAGCCAATCAGGCTAGAGTAACCGCTCCCCTGGGTACTCAGGCAGGGAAGGAACAAGGGTGGGTTTTAGTCAGTAAGGGTCTGACACGCCTTCCCGCTCAACCCAGAGCGGGAGATGTCATTGGATGATTTCCCGACCCACAAAAATAAAAGCTACTGAATAGAATAACACAAAATAAAGAAAAGAAAATCATCCGCGGAGCACCATCCCAAACGCGGAACACACTATCCATCACAATACTGGAGGAATACCCTCCAGTATTGCGATAGATAGTGTTGTTTCTAATTCATGGAATTAAAAAGAAATCATCTGGTCAACAGCGTAAATAACGCAATGCAAATTGTAGAACTGTCAAATGAGAAAGGAACTGGCTAGTAATCAACCACCACTTTTAAAGTTCCCGATATCTTTTTCCTGTATCAAGAAGTATCATTACAAAGTAGGAAGTAACCAAATACATGTACTTATATGACTTAACTAAATATTAACTAACTGTTTATAACCTAACTACACACTTACCTATATACAAAAAATCCGGCCAAGAGCGAGTCGGACTTGCGCGTAAAGGTTTCCGAACAAATCATATTTTTTCAGGTTCAAACTACATATAGGTACTTCTCATAGGTTTTCCTGTAATCTAATAAGTAAAGAACTACATTTTATTTTTGTGTTTTTTTTTGGTTTTCGAAATTTTGGGCCTAGTGGTTTCGGAGATAATGGTCATTCTTCATCTATTTTCTCAAATAATCTATAAACTATACATTTTGGAATTATGAAAAAAAGTATTTGAAATCCTTACAATAAACCCTTTCATTTGATATTTAGCACATTACAGTTTAAAAAACTGTTTTTTTAATTTTCAGAAAGTCAGAATCTTAAATATTCCAAATTTATTTATTTACGGTAGGTACACGTTCATGTTTGGGTCACAGATATTCGCGTGTACTAAATTTCAACTCAATGGGTCGAGTAAATTGACTGTGACAGACGTATGGACAGACATACAGACAGACGCTCGAAGGATCCTATAAGGGTTTCGTTTTTACATTCGGATGTTCGGAACCCTAAAAACAGAAAACACTTAAGGCGTCGAAGTAGGCCCACACATCACAAAATGTTTTTTATTTTTCTCAACTTTTTATAAGTTACCGCTATTTACTCAAACTACGGCATTATACCACAATAATCCGATTGCAACTAAACTTTCAAAGAACAAACAATTTGTCATTGAAGCGCGGAACGTTTTACATAAACGGTCGCCCGAAGCTGTAAATTATACTCATTGTAAATGTCTAGACAGATCATTTATTTACAAACGGGATCCGTTCGCCATCTATATTGTTTATAGATTTTGTGATAAAGCTTTTTTCGAAATAATGTTAAGGCGGTGGTGTACTGAGTGCATGAATATCTTTTCACACCACCTGCTAGAAAACGTAAAATTATACGGCACGGGGCAATCATATTTTTTTGAAATTCAATAACCGGCTAGTCAATCATGTGATTTGAATATGGAACCTCAAGAATACATTCGTGTGGAAACTTTGACTACGCGGCCAGGACCTAGCAGCTGGGGCTGTCCAGCAACGTCCGCGGTGGCAAGCCACCACTCTGCATGGCTTGCTTTCAACCATAGTAGGTGTGAAAAGTATCAGCTCAGGGATAAAGGTGTCTTTGCCTAGGATGTGCATGAAGCCCCCACCGCATTCAGGATTCTTAGTAGTTTTGAAAGTTGTTATCACAGATAGAATGACACTATTTACCACTTTTTCTAGATTATCTGGTCTTATATAAAGTGTAGCAAATTATCAATAATCACCCATCACAGATTTCGGAAAGATTTTATCCTTCGAATTCATGGACAATGAACATTGCATAAAAGCCAGGGTATAAAAGAGTCTCGACAATGATACTTAAGTACCTTCGTCCGGAGTTTTCTTGATAGTCAGCCCCGCTTCCATGCTTACTGACAAATCTTTTCACTACGACAAGAGATATTCTAAGTACCTAAGTATATTTATTTGCATAAAATAAGAATTGGCAGGATTTTTTAGTGAAGGTCATCATCAGCCTTTTGATGTCCTCACTGCTGGGGCACAGGCCTCCTCTCTGTGAGAGGGTGTGGGCCGTAATCCATCACGCGGGCCCAATGCGGGTTGGTGGATGTCAGATGTCTTCGAATTTTTGGTTCTAGGACATGCCGGTTTCCTCACGATGTTTTCCTTCATCGTTTTTGAGAGCAGTGGTGATGAAATAATTTACCCAAAGTAAAGCGGCTTGCCTGGGTTTGAACTCACGACCTACAACTTGTAAGTCGCGGCCGTTACCACTGGGCCACCACTGTTCCTGTGAAGGTAACATTCCTCTATAATACAATCGCATGCATAATAGCATAAAATTGAAAATATATTATGTAGTTTTGAATTTATTGAACTTTTTACATTATAGATGAAAGAAAATTATATATGAATTATTGTATGATCATCATCTTCATGAAAAATTGAAACAAAAAACTTATTACAAAAAAAAATACAACCGACTTCCATAAATACCTAATACTAAAAAATGCGAAATAACTTTAATTTCGGAAGTCGGTGTTTCTAGTCTGGTTTCTTCGTTATTTGACACCGACTTCCGAAATTAAAGTTATTTCGCATTTTTTAGTATTAGGTATTTATGGAAGTCGGTTGTATTTTTTTTTGTAAAAAGTTTTTTTTTTTTCACTTTTTAGTTGTTTTACCCCATTCTAAAACTAACTTAATAGTAAAGTTATGCCCGAATTGATAGCCCCAAAAATAGGGAATTTGAACATAGTTGGCGAAATTAGGGTGTATCAGGGTGAATTGTACAAATCTGTATACCCCTTCAGAGCGCATCAGCGTGATGTAATGTTGTGAAGTGGTGAAAACAATATACAGACATGCGATTGCAGCAATTCTGGAAGGTTTGCTATCATTTATTGAAGAGTTCCATTGTGTATCTCCGAAGACCTTCATCAGATCTTCACCAAATTAAAATGGGACCAAATGTAAAGCAACAGCTTTCAAATAAAAAAAAAATCTTCAATATCGGTTCACGTAGTAAGAAGTTATGAGGTAACACACATAAAAAAAAAAAAAAAAAAAAAAATACAGTCGAATTGAGAACCTCCTCCTTTTTTTGAAGTCGGTTAAAAATAAAAAATCAATTGAACACATCGCTAATACGTGTCCTTCTCTGCGTCTGCCTGTATGTTCGCGATAAACTCAAAAACTACTGAACGGATTTTCATGCGGTTTACACCAATAGACAGAGTGATTCATGAGGAAGATTAGGTCTATAATTAGTGCCCGTGCGAAGCCGGGGTGGGTCGCTAGTATCATCATAAAACAAACAATCGCACTAGAGAGGGGAGGGGGGGGGGCAGAAATACTGAGGTAGTAACCCTTTCGGTATGGACACGCTCAGCACAATTTTACTTTATCTTTGTGTACTACTCTTTTCTTTACCTTTTGTTTGTTGCTGTTGTGTTGTGTCTGTGTCAAATAAATGTTTTTTTTTATTCCATTTTTAAAGTCTTTGACTATATAACACAAAAACTAAATTTGTTTTTTATTTCTTATCCATTGCAAAGCTTAAAGAAATATGTTTTCGCTCAGGGTGTTCCCACCTTAACGCCATGAGTGTCTTTGCAAACAGTATTATCCTATGCGCACTTTGAAAGTATAATAATATTTATTTTGTTGACACAAGTCTCGCTTTACTCGATAACTTAGCGAAGATTTGGAATTATAATTTTTTATCATATTTTTTTGGCAAAGATTTGATCTCAGACGGAGAGCTGTTTAAATATGCTAAGATCTACTTATTCGGAATGAATAATCTTCAAAGTCAAGAAGTGGCTCTTTTTACTTAGCTGAATTTTAGTCCCCATAGAACACAGAGCAGTGGTGACTCAGCGGTAACGGCCGCGACTTACAAGTTGTAGGTCGTGGGTTCAAATCTGGGCAGGCACTTTAATAATAATAATAAAACTCAACAAACAGCAACGACAAGAACAACAATACACACAACACAAAAACATTTTGTACAACAATTTTTTTTTTACTTTGTCTAAATAATTTCATCACCACTACTCTCGAAACGGTAAAGGATAACATCGTGAGGAAACCGGCATGTCCTGGAACCAAAAACTTCAGAGACATGTGACATCTACCATCATATGGGCCCGCTTGGTGGATTACGGCCCTCACCTTCTCACAGACAGGAGGCCTGTGTCCCAGCATTGGGAAAGCTTAAAAGTTGAATATGCAATGCTTATGCATTTGCTAGAACACATAATATATTATCACGCATATAGAGGGTGTAACGGAAAGGTATGGTCATATTTTAAGGACTGCATCTGCCCATCCATATAAACAACTTTTTTCAAGAAAACCTGAGCAAATTCTCAAAAAAAAAATCCCTTCACACAAATATTGATCAGCTGATGGCAACTTTTTAGGGAAAGTAGATTTTTATTTGGAATTTTTTATTTTTTCTTAGAGAAAGTTGTTCATTGCCATGGGCAGAACCTGTTCTTAAAATATGACCACACCTTTTCGTTACACCCTGTATAACCTGAAGGCTTAGGTAGATTTGTAGCTATTGTACGAGCCTGTCCCATCACCCGGGAAAAAAATTACAACTCCAAAAACCCTATATTACTTGACCCGGGAATCGAACATAGGACCCCATGGTCAGCATTAGCGCTTACTATAAGACCAACAAGGTGGTCTCTATCTGTATAATTATTTGGGCCCATTTTCAGACGGGTGACCTTCGTTTAAATTCTAAGATTTACGTCCCTAGCCTAGACATATAACTTTGCTGTTAACTATTTCAATAAGTACAAAGTAATAAAGACATGCTGTGATCATCAATCCGTGTTATATGAGTAATTGTAATAGCAATTTAACTTGGAACCGTAAATTGTTGTGGTCATTGTAAGGCCTATGTTAGTGGTAAACTTACCTAGTACGTAGTAGGTAGGTTTATTATTACTCTGTGATTGCTATATTACAGTTACCTTTGCTGACTCCTGACCTTTTGTAAGTGAAACTTTAAGTACAGACTACCAGACGGCACAAAGTGAGTTATTATAAAACAGTGAATATGTACATAAAAACAATTAAAATTTTCGTTAAACACGACTGACAAAAACCACTAAAAAGTTCCAAACAAGCCACTTTTTAACCGACTTCGAAAAAGGAGGTTCTATGTTCGACTGTTTGCATGTTTTTTTTTTAATACGTATGTCCACCGATTTCTCTGTCAGTTGTGGACGGATTTTCAAATTTCTTTTTTTATCCGAAAGAATATACTCCCGAGGTGGTAATATACAAGTTTTATCGAAATTGCTTTAGCGCTTTTTGAAAAACCAAACAAAAACGAAAAATACGTATACATACGAGTAGATAACGTTTTCATTTTCTCCTATTACGATTATGTTTAAATTCCACGTTCCATTTTATGGGGGTTTTTAGTTCTGGGGTATAACAACTAAAAAATTAGAAATAAAAAACTTTTTTACCAAAAAATAACCGACTTCCAAAAAAAGAAATACGCTAAAAAATAACTATAATTTCGGAAGTCGGTGTCAAAAAACGAATAAATAAAATACAAACACCGACTTCCGAAATTAACTTATTTTTTAATTTTTGGTGTAAACTGTCTGGTGCAGTTGTTGGATTTTTTTTTAGTTCAATAACAGATTTGGTGCCACCATATGCATCAGACTGCTTGAAAGCCGTTGGTCCAGTACCTGCAGGCGTATTCACTAACTCAATTGACATCAATTTGACAGGCACTTTGCCGTACCTGCTTTGATTTATAGGAATTTATAATCGATGTTCACCGAGCAATGTACTGCATAGTGCCTATAAAATTGATGTCCACTGAGTTAGCAAATACACCTGCTGATCTCTCTCCCCGGTCGTGTCGGATTGCCGTCCCATCGGATTATGAGAGTGAACGGACAGAGAGTGCACCTGTGTTTGCGCAGACGCATGTGCTTTATAATATCTTATAGTGTACTTGGATAATCCGTTGAAATTGGCCAAAGTGGTCGAAATTTGTCGTAGGATTACTATTATTAGTGGTAAAATCATCAAAGCGCAATTCTACCAAAACAATTCACAACCACTAAGCATATAATATCAATAATTCTGCGGTATGGCGCGCGGAAAACCACACCACGTGCAAACAACACAACTACATCATAGCAGACAACAGACATCGATGTTTGATCAATGTTTACTATCTGCCAGACAGATATTATACAGATAAATTACGGTAGAATAGAATAGATTAATACTTTAGAAATGTAAACTGACACTTTATATTATTATGTCATCTAGTAGGTCTGATCATGATCCCTATTATGTACCCTTTTTTTGAGGTTGGAGCTTCATCAGTGACTTCTCCCGCTCTGGGTGGAACAGGAGGGCGTGCCAGTCTCTTACTAACTAAAACCCACCCATGCTGTTACAAACACTCCCTCGATCATTTTTTTTTTAATTCCTTTTAACCCAATATAGGTAATATTTTCAGCTGTTGCAAGCATAGTTAGCATTTTCGCAATCCGTCAGATTCTATGAGTATTCGGTGAAACTCACTGTTAACTTCGTCTTTGTGGGAAAAAAACATCAAACGCTGTTCTGGCAAAACTATTGACAATCAGTAAAGAGGCAGCATGGACCATAATTAAAAAAAAATAAACGTGATTAGTTTAATTAAACATTGATTGGCAGGTTCTTAATTCAAATTGTTTATGGAGAATTTGAATTTAGAATCCGGTGATTAGTATTTAAACTGATCATATTATGATTACTGAGTTTTATAGTTTTTTTTAAGGCTAAATGTGTTTAAGAACGGCAGACGTTTTTATCGGGCTTTTTTTTCAAGTTAAGTTCAGTGGCTGTTTTAATTATTCGCATTTTGTTTCCAAGTGGATATTGTGATGTAGAATTGGTGTAGTTTTGTGTCTCAAGTGTCTACGCAACTGGTCAATATCATCATTGAAACAGGCGCGATCTCGGTAAAATGAAGCTGAGAATTTTATTGTGGTATTGACTACCTCACAGAAGCTTGCTGAGAAGGCTGACTCGATACATTTGCTACCAAATACTGCAAAACATTATGATTTGTTACATCTGCATTCTAACGCAAAATAAAGTGACTGTGCAAAAACGGACCAAGTGTGTGTCACTCTTCGCACATTATACCTTCGTAATAATAAACATTATCACCAAATTTCAACTTCAATGGTAAGTTACAAAATTCTTCGGTCAATGGGAAGTTAAAAAATTCTTCGGAACAAAATTTTGTGACAGACGACGGACATACGGACGCGTGAGTGACAGCAATAGGGCTCCGTTTGGACCTTTCGGGTACGAAATCCTAAAAATTTAAGACTTTCTAAACCGAAAAAAAAAAATTAAAACCACGGCAGACATCGTTATCTTATCAGTGTTTGTTATCTGCCAAACAGATAACAGACACCTACGTAGGTAAGAGTAACAATAATATTGACAAAAGATCACTCGGTCACTGTGTTTTGATAGCAGGGCATTAACATTAAGTCAGGTCAGGTTTGATTCTCATTAGACAGGTTAATAACCTGTACATTATTTAAGGGTAAGGCTAAAAGACATAGTTAAATATAGGGTACTTTTCATATGAAATTGGCGTTTTTTTCTCACAAATAGAGTATGATATTCATCAATTGCTTGATATCATTTCGAATAATGACCGTCATAGACTGCCTATAGCAAAAAAACCTTATTACTTATAGTTTTATAGACACAAAAGATACCTTAAAAATTACTCCTCTTTTTGTTAACAGAAATGACCACTAGGTATATTTCTCTTAACTTAGCCAAAACTTATTTTTGTTGCTTAATCTAAGTTTTAACCATTATTGCGTAAAAGTTTTAAAACAGTAGTGTTCATAGTTGTTAAATAAATTAAGAAAATGTTAGTATGGAAAATGCAACTTCTTTGAAATTCTGCATACAAAACGCTGATTTCATAGGTGGGGACCTAATATAATATAGGATAATCGTGTAGTGTGTGTGTAGTATAGTTTAAGGGCCTTCTCGCGGTCCAGTGGCGCCCTCATTGAATAAAAAATCGTAGCATAGCACAGAAAATAAATATTAAAAAATCCAACTTCACGTTTGTTACAAAGAGGATAAAGAATTTTTACGTTGTTAAAACAGGTCTTAAAATGTTTCGTATCCAAAGTAGTAGGCAAAAGTGCCAAAAACGGCCGTTTCTGACACTTTTACCTACTACTTTGGATACGAAACATTTTGAGACCTGAAGGTATTTAAGTCACGAGTAAATAGGTTACTTTTAAGTAAGCGTGTTCCATCGTCATGCTCCATCATGCTCCATCGCTTACTATCAGATGATATAGTGGTCAAGCGCGATATTTTATTATTCAAATACTTATTTCTAGTTCGGCATTCTTTGTACGTTTATGAGATGAATTTGGGTTTTATACATGAAAGTTTCCTAGGACATAACATTACAGTTACTGGTTATTGTCCAGCCTGTATTGTATCACTGCTGGGCAAAGGCCTCCCATGACTTCCAGCTGTTACGGACCAGGGCTACTGTGGATGATTGGTTATTAGTTTGATCCATCTTTTTTTCTTTATTGGGGATGGGAAATCATCCAATGACTTCTCCCGCTCTGGGTGGAGCGGGAGGGCGAGTCAGACTTTTACTTTTAGTTTGACTTTTACAAGGGTGGGTCTTGTTCCTTCAGTTGCCTGTGCCAAGGGCCGCTGTAACTATCTTTCGAATTTATCCGCGACCACAGACAGACATCGGGCCTATCGGGCCCCGTCAGGTTCTGCTTACATCTCTTTGAGGCGCGCGTGGAACACTACCCGGGCCTGGTCCTTGTCGGACGGTGAGCTACTCATTACTCGCCACCTGCAAGCCCGCTCCTGAGGTGCCCCTGAACCCCCCAATTTGATTCATCTCAATACCCCATCTTGTACGTGGTTTGCCGCGACTTTCTTGCATTTTATGGAAAAGAATCAATGTACACAATTTCGTACCTAACCATCGCACTTCAGTATCGCTACAAACTTTCATCGAATAATACAACAATATCACATTTCTAACTTTCAGAGCCCGACACTGAAAGTTAAGTCAAGCAATATTCCAACTGACCGCTTGTTATGCACGGTAGTAAAGTTCGGATCTCTCGGGTTCCGGTTTACCGTCCAATTAGAGCAGATCTTGATACCTTCTGAAGTTGAAGTCATTGTGGTGGGTGAGAAGATTGTATTTTGTTTCTTTATGTCAATCAGTAAAAAAAAAAAATATATATATACTATACAGGGTGTTACGGAAATAAATTGTTATATTTTAGATACTGCATCTGGCCATGGAAACAAACAACTTTTTTCAAAGAAGTCAGTAAGTTTCCAAAAAAAATTTGACTTTCCCTACAGACTTGTCATCAGCTGATCAAAATAGTGTGAATGGTCCAATATTTTTTTTTTGGAAATGTCTTTGACTTTCGACATATTGGCTTTCTCAATATAAAATTGTGTAAGGAAGTTTGTACATCGTAGTTCTATGCAAATCTGCATTAATGGTGCTAGCATATTAATTATTTACAAAATTAAAAGCTTTGGGTTGAAAAACTATTTAAATTTACGTATTTACCGAAACAAAAACAATGCTGACTTATTTCAGTGATTTGTGGTTTTTCTTTATAACACCACAAAATTCATATTATCTGCATTTTATGCCATCATCGTATACTTTATGAAACCATAACAAGCATTATTTAAATATTTTTCGTTGTTGTATGCGGCTACTGCATAAAATTGTGATTTTACTGGTAGTTTCGTGAATTTATAGCGCTTTGTGATTTAAAAGGTTTTAAGTTTAAAAAAAAAATTTTTTTTTGCTTTTTTCGTCTAGCATACTCGTATATACAAAGCTCATTGCTTTATAAAAATCCAAAGATCAAACCATTTCGGTAAAGTCTTTTCTCACAGATTAGGATTTAAATCTTCAAGTGTGCTTTATTCTCGATCACTGCATGTTGGTGACTTCAAAATTTTAAATCTTTTATTTATTGCAAGTTTCCCTTCTTTATCTCCCTAATTTTTATTATTTTCTTATAACCAAAAATTTGCAATTGAAACAACTAAAAATATAGACTCACACTAGCGTTCCGCCCCGGCTCCGTAAGGATACAAATTATACACACAAAACTTTCTTGTTTAACGCTCTTTCTATTAGTGAAAACCGCATTAAAATTTGTTGCGTCGTTTAGGAGGAGTTGGTGGAGAAATAGACAGACGCGGTAAGCGACTTATATTATTGATTTAAACTATGGAACAATTTTTAACACATTTTGTCCGTTTACTGTTAACCTGCATAACCCCAAAAAAATGGCAAAAAAAACGCGTAATTCAACAAAAGGAGGAGTCCCTTCTTTTGTTGAATTACGTGTTTTTTTTTTAAAGTTAATACCTTGAATATGTAGTTTTATATGGACTGAGATGTACTCCCAGCAAGATGCAAGAAATATTGTTCTGAATTTCTTGCATTATATTGTTTTAAGATGTTGCATACGATACGGGGTACTGACTCAAATGCACTGGAATATTTGGTTGAAAACATGACTTTGCTGCTATTGTGGTGAGCTGGGACTAAATATATTACAATAACAGTTCAGAATTGAAAGGGACTAGAATATTGTAGAATATAGTAACAGTGGTAAGTATAATATAAAGGATCTTTGGTCTTGTTTCAGCTATTATGAGTCTGTGGTTCTATTCGTGAGTCAGACAAAGCGAAAATGGGTTTCAAAATGAGAAAATTTTCAGTAGCATCCTTAACTTATATCAAAACTAGTGAAAATAACCTATTAGATAAACATCTTTGCATGTTTTAAAGAATATGTTCTATCCTATTCATATCATAAAATTTAAATGTTTGAGATTTATGGACGTTTGTTACTCTGTCACACAAAAACTACTGAACGGATTTTTGTGAAACTTTACAGTAATACAGCTTATACATTCGAATAATATATAGGCTATAATTTATAATGTCGGGTACTTATTCCACGCAGGCGAAGCCGCTGGCAGAAGCTAGTGCATGCTTATTATGTTGTTAAAACCAGTTTGAAAATGCGTCGCAGAAATGTAGAGGAAAACTTTTTTCTTATTACAACTATGAAGTTACGAAACAGTCGTACTTTTTGAAAGTCATTATTATTTTTAAGCGGAGACAGGTGATAAGGCTAGTGATTCTCAATAAGATACTATCAAAAAATGTAAAAAAAAAAAAAAAAAAAAAAAATGAACTATTTTTTTAGCATTTTACGTACACTATGCTGTGAGAACATTTAAATGAAACCATTATTTGTAGTTAAATACAATTTTTTTCTTTACAACTTTATCATACAATGTAATATTCGCGGCTAACGACCCTACGTCCACGCGACGCGGAAATAAAGCGAAAGATCACTGGTATCGATAGTTTGCATTTAGGTTGTATATAATCTACGTTCTGGCTTCGGAAGCGTTCCCCTGACACCCTGTATATTTCCCATCTCAAACTCCAAACGAACTTCACGCATACATCCTACTATTATTGTAAATGCGAAAGTTTGAATGGATGGATGTGTCTGTTACTCAATTACGCCAGAAAGGCTGAATGAAAATCTGGATGAACTTTAGCACAGAGATGGATTATAGTTTGAATTAGCACATAGGCTACTATTTATAAAAGGAGAGATACTAATTCCACGCGGGCAAAAGCTTTCATCAAAATTAAATCTACAAATAAATTACATCGATACAATATCATAAACAGATATTGTATTGCCTGTGTTATATTACTGTGCGGCTTACGGGTATTAAACCACGGAATTCAGTTTGATATAGCAATACTATGATTGTAATCCGCATTGTGGGTGCTTTGATAACGTTGGTATACTGGTATTTTTGCTACTATTATACAGTGCGAGTCTTTATAATGTGCACATATCAAAATGAGGCTGCTTAATTTTATCGACGAAAAAAATATAAAAGATTTCAGTTCTTCTTAAATCGACTTGGGATAAAATTCGAAACATAATTAAACAAATGATTTAAACTCTTAATAATATTTGTTAAGTTTTCCTCTAGGAAGCAAGTTTTTTCGTATTTCAGCTAATGACACTAAAAATTTTAATTACAGACAAAACTCAATAAAGATCAATAATGTTGTTTTTTCTGCTGACAATTTTTATTGTTAAAGGGAATATTTCTTGGAAACACGTCGTTTACAGCCTTGAGTCTGTTTCCATTACACCTCACACGTGAGGGTGACATGGCCCTGACAAACGGTATAATATTTGCAAGCTTCGCGCTTATCATTCACACCTTTCAAACGTTACTGGCAAATAATAATGTTACGTTTAGCTGTTACCGTTTTCCTAGTAATATTGTGAGTGACATTTATGGCATCGGTTAGAGAACAACGATACAAAATAAGTGTTAATAATACCCTTAGATTAGGTACTGTACCTAGGAAGATGCCGTTTTAAAAAACTGGTCACTTTGATCTCTTCTGGTTAAAACTTCGACGGAATTATAAATTCAAATAAACTTTATAGTTAAGTCATGTTATTCCTTTTTTAACCGACAAAAAAAGGAGGAGGTTCTCAATTCGACCGTATATATGTTATGTATGTTCAGCCCTCACTTCGTTAGTAATGAACCGATTTTGATGATTCTATTTTTGTTAGATAGGAATTGTATATACACTAATTTTGAGTACGTTCCAAATAATAAAATGGTTAATTACCTACGCAGAGCCTTCTTCATTTCTACGTACATATAAAATTTAGATAATTAATCAGATTGTTGTTTGGCGCCGGCTCAAAATTAGTATATAATATATATATTTATATTTAATTAATATAATTATAACAAAATTTGATATTTTATGTAAATAAGCTCAATACCTGTGACTTAAAAGGTTAATTTATTTCCAACTTTTATGTTCTTTTTCTTCGGTTAAATTATTTGTTAAAAAGTTTTTATTTTAGTTGGTAATTCATTTGTTTATTTGGGTCTTTCCTGTAATATTGCTATATTTATAACCAATAATTCTCTGAAATATTGCGTTATTTCTCTATGACTGTTTTGTTTTACTATTTCATGTTCCGCTTTGACAAGTTGTTAATATTATTTACAGTCAATGAAATGAATAATTAATAATGAAGGGAACACCTTTGCGTCAAAAACGGCAAAGTATATTTGACTATGTGACAATAATAAGTTAGAACCTTAGTGTAGTTTCAATAGGATAATAGATAAAACTCACCAAAGTCTAGGAGTCCACCACTCCTTGTTACGTCACTGTAAGGTGGTATCACTGGTATATTTTTTGCGTAGGTGTGCTGTTATTCGATATTTCATGCCAGTGCGTTCAAATATCAAATAACGAACATGAAAAACAAACAACAAATCGTAATAAAAATAGATTTTGTTTTTTATTCGTTTATCGAATAAAAAACATGACATGGTTTTGTTTATATGCCATAAAAAAAAATGTGTCTTATAGTTTTTGGTATATATAATCCAACTGACGCACCAAGTATGTATTTAGTCATCTACACTATTCGCAGGGAAATTAATTAATTCCTTAATTCCCTGACTAATAAATAATTATCACAGTCAAACTCAGATTTTTTTTAAAAGCGAATCTTGGTAGATTCGCTTCGCTTTTTGGTGGGTGTTATAATTATCAAGTTGTAAAGTAAAACTATTGAAAATGTAGAAATTGGTCTTATTTCCATTTAAATTCGTAAGTCACAAAGACACTAGCAACTCAGTCGAAATATTGTCATCAAATTATCAAAGAAATTACTTTCATATGACGAATATCAGAGAACATTATTAAATCTATTTGACTTAATTAGGATTCCGAACATACGAATGTAAAAACGGAACCCTTATACGATCACTCGTGCGTCTGTCACAGCCAATTTACTCCGAATCTACTCGACCGATTGTGTTGAAATTTGGTACACATATCTGTGACCCAACGACAAACGTATGACGTAATTAATGAATTTGGAATATGGAGGTCACTTTGGGGGTGCAAATCAGAAAATAAAAAAAAGTAATTGTAAACTGTAAGTAATGAAAGGAAAAATGAAAGGGCTTATTGTAAGGATTTCGAATAATGTTTTTTTTCAAAATTCCAAAATGAAATGTTTTTATGTTATTTGAGAAAAAAGATGAATAATGACAATTCCCTCCTTATCTCCGAACCATTAGAATTTTGAAAAAAAATACAGAATGTAGTTCTTTACTTACAGATTACAGGAAAACCTAAGAAGACCTATATGTAGTTTAAAGCTGAAAAAATATGATTTGTTCGGAACCCTTTGCGCGCAAGACCGACTTGTTCTTGGCCGGTATTTTTTTAGGGTCTGATTTATAAAAAAATAACAATGTAAATAATTTTAGCACTGATTAGTAGGTTCATAATTCAATGGAAATTAGAATTTAGAATCCACAAATTAGTGTTGAAACTGAGCGCGGTTTGCGAGTTTTATAAATAAGGGTAAATATATACACGATAATGAAAGTCAAAGATATTTCTAAAACGTGAGAAATTAATTTATATTTTCGCTTTCATAAAAATAATATATTTTCTCTCTCATATTCAGTATTATAAGGTATTAGATTTCAACATATTGTGGTAAAGTAATGATTCAAAGAAGATTGATGAATCAAAGACTACGTTAATGAACAATATTATGAAAATCAAAGAGTGCTGGTTGTCTTTTGTTTTAAGAGAGCTTTAAAATTTACATTAACCCTTCTATACATTTTACTAACCATATATGCTTAGCTTAAATATTGATTAGTGAATTAAGAATCTGCTAATTAGTGTTTAAACTAATCACATTTTTTTTTTGGAAGAAATGTCCAATATTTGATACTTTTTAATTCACGGATTTGGAGATAAATGATCTTAGCATTTTCCAAAATAATTATGTTGCAGTAGGTTTCCTCTTGTTTTTCTGTTCATTAGTAATTCCTTTGGAAACATTATCGCTTACTATCAGGTGAGATAGTGGTCAAACGCGAGCCTATCAATTATAAAAAGATATATATATTTTTTGTGTAAACGACAAGTATTTCTAGCATCAAAATTGTGATGACATTTTTTTCTTTATTACTGACAACAAAACTTGTTATTTTTCGTTTCTTTTAATACGCTATTTTAATTAAGGCAGTTTATTTAACTTCTTCTTTAATCAGTACGTCTTGCCTGTTATGACTTACGGAGCTGAAACGTGGACACTCACAGTACGGCTGGTCCAAAAATTCAAGGTTGCTCAGTGAGTTATGGAACAGGCTATGCTTCGAGTCTCATTGAGTGATCGAATACGGAACGGCGTGATCCGGCTGAGAACCAAGGTTGTTGACATAGCTCACAGAATAAGCAAGCTGGAGTGGCAATGAGCCGGACATATTAGCCGTAGAACCGATGATCGTTGGGGTAGACGTGTTCTCGAGTGGAGACCGCGAATCGGCAAACGTAAGGTAGGACGCCCTCAGGCTAGGTGGAGCGATGTTGATGATGACTTCGCAGAGTGGCTACTAACAGCTGAATGAGAATTGCCGAGAACCGAGCTGGTGTGCAATTGGAGAGGTCATGTCCAGCAGTGAATTGCTGATGATGATGATGAATAAGTCTCGAGTCAAAAAATCTGGGTGTGCGGATAAAATAATAGTATTTTCTTATTGCTAAAGTATTTTTTGTTTTTATTTTTAAATATTTGCAAAGTATAGGTATATTATGTTACTAAGTGATTTCGTTTCAAAAGGAGCTCTAAGTTGCCTGTTTTTCTTGGTGAACCTTTCTAGATTTTTTCTTCTGACTTGTCTTTCTAGTAAACAACACTTTTTTGGCTTTTTCCTTTTTGTCTTGATTTCGGATATTTTAATTGGGGCTTTGTTGTTTTCTGTTTGTTTCCAGGTTTTAGGGTTTTGTTTAATTAATTTTTCTTTCTTTTTAGAACGTGGTTAATGGTTAATAGTAAGTTACTTCTTCCGTTAATTTTCTTTTTGTAGGTACACTATTCGTGATCTCAAAGTCTTATTGATGCACTAATTCTACTATCCTACTACGAGTATATATTATACTAGCTTCAGCCAGCGGCTTCGCCCGCGTGGAATGACAAAGTTTTATACAAACAAAATCCCCCATAAAGGTTGAATTTTCAAAAACCCCTTATTTGTGCTCCCCTACATTATATTTTTTTTCATTTTTTAGTTGTGGTTTTCCATTAAATTGTGTTAACACGACATAGACATACGATCGCAGCAATTGCAGTTGATTTGCTGTCATTTTTTGAAGAGTTCCGTTGTTTGTCGCCGAAACTCATCATCAGATCTGTATGAAATTTAAATGGGATTTTAATGGGGAAATTTTAATGGTACGGGTTTTTGCAAATCCGTCTATATATGACGGAGTTATGCCCGAATAAACATTTAAAAAAATACAATCATGCGAATTGATTACTCTTTGAAGTCAGTTAAAAAGCAGCCGTGTGCAAATTTCACTTTCTCAGTCCCAGTAGTTTAGGCTGTGCGTTGATATGTCAGTCAGTTAGGCAGTCAGCTTCTCCTTTTTAAATATAAATAATATTATAAATAAAGCAAAAGATTGGATGGATGGATGGATGTTTGTTTACTAAACTGAACAGATCTGGATGAAATTTTATCCCAGAAGCATGTTCCCTGGGATGATTTTTGACATAGAAATATAAGATCTACTAACACTATCGATAAGGGTTAAGACTAAAGTTAGCAAAATCATATTGTTGTGTATGTCGTTAATTTGTGGCAAATAAATACTTTTTCTTTCTTTCTTCTATTTATACGCAGGCGAAACTGCTGGCAGAAGCTAGTTCGACCTATGTATGTACATACAGGGTGTAACAGAAAGGTGTGGTCATATTTTAAGAACTGGATCTGGCTATCCGTATAAACAACTTTCTTCAAGAAAACCTGAGGAAATTCTAATTTAAAAAAAAAAAAAATTAGAACTTTGTATGGAAAGTCCAATATTTTTTAGGAATTTTCTTTTTTTCCTAAAGAAAGTTGTTCATTTCCATGGGCAGAACCGGTCTTTAAAATATGACCACACCTTTCTGTTTCAACCTGTATATCATAGAATAGTTATGGCATAACTTCAAAATTTTCGAAAACAAGCGATCAAAGACCAAACAGCCTTTCTAATGGAACACGAATTCATTACGCGCCATGTTCTATCCAAAATATTAATGGACTATAGTTATTTCATTTAAATTAAAATCCGTTTCTGGCAAACACAAAACCAATCTGTTTTTGACGAACACAACAGAAACATTTGTTTGTTTTCACTTTCCACTTCAATTCGTCTTTTGTTGTAAACCTATGATTTTCGGCATTATGATAAAAGTAAATAAATTTAGGTAACCTTCATTATCTAACTTACGTAACGTAAAAGTGTTCCAGCTGGAACCTATGTTCCCACAGACCCTAGGCCTCCACTATCATCATCATCATATTAGCCGAAAGACGTCCATTGCTGGACATAGGCCACGTTGCCAAATGGCCAAGTATCGCCTCAATGACCGATTGCTGTAACCGCCACCAGGTCAGCGGTCCACCTTGTGGAAGGCCTACCTACGCTGAGTTTTCTGGTACTGTCTCCACTCCTGATCTTTTCAGTGAGCAATGTGCCTTGCTCACTGCCACTTCAGTTTCACGATTCTTCGGGCTATGTCGATAACATTGGTTCTTCTGCGGATATCTTCATTCCTGATTTGATCACGCAAGGAAACTCCGAGCATAACTCTCCATTGCCCTTGGGTGACTTTAAGCCTTCAGATGACTCCCATTGTGAGCAACCATGTTTCAGTGCTAAATGCTTGATGACGAAATAATTATATGACATAAAGTGGCTATCTACGACTTATGCGGTCACAACTAAATTTTGACTGCTGGGCCATCACTGCTCTTTAACGTAGTCATTCGTCAAACGTAAACGTAGCGATAACGCGGCGCAAACGCAGCGGCTACGTGACGTCGACACAGACTACATGCGAAGCCACCCTTACAAGTAAAAGATATTGGTCCTGTATCTTTTATTGAGACCAAGAATAATATAAGTCACTGGATAAAATCTAGGGAAGCGACATTTTGATCCAAGGGATACGAATCATAGCCCGGGATTCGAATAAAATAACCGGGGTAGGAACCGAATGAAAGAAACCACTATTTATTTGATGCATGTTACTTATTATATCTGTAATAACAGTGAAAGTTTATGTAACATTTCTTTAATGTTTTATTTATTCACCACTTTTCCTTAAGTAAAGGGCGTGGTAGTTACTGTCCATTTTATCTCCATGGTACTCCAGAAGTCAACTAGATTAATTTATCTACACCTCACAAGCCCTTTATTAGATCATGCCCTACGATATCATAGCATATAGCATAATCAGCATTTAATGTGCCCACTGCTGGGACATAGGTCTCCTCCCTGTGAGAGGATGTGGGCCATAATCCACCATGCGGGCCCAACGCGGGTTCAGGATGTCACATGTCTTCGAAGTTTTGGTTCACCGTGAGAGCAGTCGTGATGAAATAATTTACACACAGTAAAACGTCAGCCTGGGTTCGGACCCACGACCAACAACTTGTAAGTCGCGGCCATTACCACTAGAGCACTTTTCTCAGATATCACTGCCCTACGATATACATAATAATATATAACTATCTATATAGCATGTTTTTGTAATACACACAAGAGGTCGTACGGGTCGTTATCAGACACCGCTTATACGACGTTTTGTCTCAAATCATAATTTTGTTGTGTCTGGGATCTGGCGTCATGTTTCACAAATAACGAGGTGTATACAAGCACCCACATTCTGTATCTGCCCCCTAGCCAAATAACTTTTCTATTAACGTTGACGCTAACGCTTAGTACAAAATGTATGGCAATAACATTACTTGCGTAAATAATTGTCACGTGACTTATCGCAGGTAATGTCATTGCCATACATTTTGTAATAACGTTAATAGAAAAGTTATTTGGCTAGGGGGCAGATACGGAATGTGGGTGCTTGTATACACATCGTATTTTTGGCTGGTATTTTTCAGAAAAGTTTTCAGCTTGTCAAAATCTTTTGGTCCAATTAGATCTCAATTTTGTACATTGTTTTATTTATGTGGGGTGTTAAAGGTATCTGTAGGACTCTTTTTACTCTCTCTCTCTTTTTATTCTTGCTTTACGTGCGTGCTAATTTTAAGTTTCTATCAGAACATTTGGTGTTTTCTATAACAATACTCGTCATTTTTGATTTTAAAGATAAGGTATGGTACACAAATTGTACGCTTGTATTGTTGTATTGTACGCGGTGTAAGTTTTTTTTCAGATTGACTTATTTTTTTTTTCTTGCCTTCTGGTCCCTGTTAACAACAAAGAAACAAAAGTTTTCCAAGGTTTAAAAGGTTGGAAACCACTGGTATTTATCAATATAATTTGCACTTCGACGTGCTTTTCTTTAAATTTTTTGCCGAAATAGATTCCACTCTTAGTTTTAACGCAATCGGTTGCACCTAGTTCTAACCTTGAATTAATAGGTTATACATAAGTTTAACCAATTGCTACCCCACCTAGTTGTAGTCGGTCTAAAACTAGTTGTAGTCACACTCCGGGTTTTAGCTGCAACATATATATGTATACCTATACCTAACCTTACCTACCGATGCAAAATTGCAGCTTTCTAGTACTTACAGTCTCTAAGCTAGACCGACCGAAGCCATAAGGATTCCTTTTCCTTGTGAGGAATACGGAACCCTAAAACACGCTGGTTTTCGTATTATTCTCAACAAACTCTTTCATTTGATACCCGTATCAATGGAATGCATACAAAATAACTAGTCCGCCATCTTTGGGAGTCCGCCATATTGAATTTAAAATGACGTCACTTAGCTAACCATGCATTGTCATCCAAACTAAAAATGTATGCAAAACTACACCAAGGTACCAGAAATTGGAAAGTGAGTTAAGTTTGACTTCTAAGATTTTTTTAAAATAGTTACAGATGACGCATAAAAAAGAGCTTTATTTTTAAGAGAGTTAAATAGTTCTTTGTCAAAATATGGGATATAATCGAAGGATATAACAGCCGCAAACAAACAGTGCTAAAACATTAACAAAAAAAAACTTAATAATTTTTGGTGGTGATTTTCTACGTAATATTTCGTAAAATAAACAAATAACAACCCTGATACAATATTCAATGAAAAAATACGCGAGAATTTTCTGCAATGAAACATTTTTTTTTGTTTTTTTTTTATTGTTGATAGGCATGCGTTTGACCACTATCTCACCTGATGGTAAGCGATGATGTGATCGAAGATGGAGCAAGCTTGCCTAGAATTAACCTATTCACTCTTGACTTAAAGACTCCCAGGTTGTAGCTAACAGGAAACACAGACTCCGGTAGGGAATTCCACTCCCTAGCTGTACGCGTAATTAATGTTTTCTCAAAACGCTTTATGCGTATGGATGGGATGTCCACCATGAACCGATGGCACTTCGCCGTACGTCTTGTGGTCCGTTGATGAAACGGGCTTGGCAGAATCAAATTATGCAATTCCCAGCAAACATATTATTTGCTGCAAGTTCCATTTCCGAGTTAAGCTCAATTTTCATGGAAATAAAAAACTTTTTTACAAAAAAAACAACCGACTTCCAAAAAAAAAATACACTAAAAATTAAAAAATAACTTTAATTTCGGAAGTCGGTGTTTGGTTTTTGTTTGTATTTTACTTCTTCGTTATTTGACACCGACTGCCGAAATTAAAGTTATTTTTTAATTTTTAGTGTATTTTTTTTTTGGAAGTCGGTTGTTTTTTTTGTAAAAAAGTTTTTTACTTTTCACTTTTTAGTTGTAATACCCCAGAACTAAATACCCCAATACCATGGAACGTGGAATTTAAACATTTGGAGAACACCAATACGTCATCGAGGTATACATATTTTTCGTTTTTGTTCAGTTTCCCAAAAAGCGCTGAAGCAATTTCGATAAAATTTATATGGGACCAACTTGGGAGTATATTCTTTCGGATAAAAAAAGAATTTTGAAAATCGGTCCACAACTGACGGAGAAATTGGCGGACATACATAAAACATACATACAGTCGAACACAGAACCTCCTCCTTTTTCGAAAGTCGGTGAAAAATAAAACATCGTTTCTCGTAAACTGAATTACTCATAAATAATCAAGGCCTAGAAACGTAAACGGTGATTAATATTAGATGTTAGGAGGGTCATTCGTCTTTTAGAGGGGCAATTTGATGAACAAAAAAATTACTGCGTTCATCATTTGTAAGTACAAAAAAAAAGACTGCGTTCATCATTTCAGAAGACGTCTAATACTGGATATAGGCCTCCCCAAGTGTCGCCACAATGACCGGGCTTATGCATTTCACATTCAGCGGACTCTCTGGGTCATCAGTCCACCTTGTGAGAGGCTTTTCAACGCTGCGTCTTCGCGTTCGAGGTTGCCACTCCAGATTCTTCCGGCCCCATCGACCATCTGTTCTGAGAGAAATGTTCCCTGTCCCAGTACCCACAGCCACTTAACGTTAGCGGTATCGAAGAAGATCAATGTTGTTACCAAACTCTTGATTTTCTCGTAATTTTTTTATATGACAATAGGTTTCCAAATAAATGAATTAATGTATTAGGCGTATTCACGCGATGATCGCGTTCTATTAGGACGACGCATTATATTTTCAATGCGTTTTTAATTAGAGAGAAAAAAAAAGTTTTTTTTTTTCCTTCACACAAAGACAAGTGTTTGTCCATCGATATGTGGAATGGCCCAGAGATCGATTGTTACGGCGTCATTCGTTGTGTTTCAGGGTTATGCGTTCAATGCTTTCGACGTCGGTTCTGAAGTGTTCATGATCCGTAGTTTGTAGGGGTCGGTCAGTGTTTGAAGACAGGCGGGACTGTGAATCTTAAAGTTTCGACACATCTCGAATCTAAACTAAATCAAACTTCAAAAACCATCAATTTAACTTGAACAAACTTAACATAAGCTCGCATTGTAAGTACCTACTAATATTAAGCAAATTAGGTCAGATTTAACTACTGTGGACTTACGTGGATTTTATTATACAAAGTCTTACTTTTACATTTTTAAAGTCTGTCAGTCTTACTTTTTTAAAGTCTTACTTCAAAGTCTTACTTTTCATATTCTTTTCGTGTTAATCACTTTTCAATCCTAATATAATACATTGTACAAATAATTCGGTGGTGAATGGGCCTAATTTACGGTTCAAACACAGCATTTAGGCTATTAGTGCGTCCTCTTCAAAAATTAAGGAGTAAGTACCTTTTATAACGTACTCGTAGTGTTCGAATACTATATGGACCTTTGCCTCACACAATCCGTTTTCTAATTTCTGGCGGATTAAAGTCGGTTCAGTGATTTTCGATAAACAATACTCTGTGTACCTACAGGGTCACTTTTCACGTGTTTAAATAGGGCACTATCTATTTGAAAAATAATAGTAAAAAAAGAATCACGCTTACAGGGACTTCCTTTTATTTTTCGTATTCAGCCCAGCAAAGCCTTTCATTTGGTACCCGTGACATGGGGATGTATAAAAAATAAATAGTACGCCATCTTTGTGAGTCCGCCATAGTGGATTCAGAATGATGCATTGTCATCCAAACTAAAAGTGTTGTTAAAACCTACTTACAAAAATAAAGTCATTTATCATTTATCATGACTTACATCTTGAGAAAGCACTGCTTCAACTGCGGTTCTAATCGATAAACTAAAGTTATACTTCTCTTTGTTCCCAGGAGTGTGGCCAGCTGAAAGCTTGGAAAGTCCAGCAACAGTCCGCGGCAGCTCCATAGACTACGCGGCAGCCCTGCTGCTTGCTGCAATGGCCGCTGTTCTGTTGGCTGCGGTGGGCTACCAATGTGCTGCTACATGGAGGTGGATTGTGGGAAGGTAGGCGTACCTGATATTTTAGGACCTTGCTGTGCTTAAAATAATGGCTGCAATAATTTTCGACGCTGTATTCTGCGAATTAAATTCAGAGCTATAAATGTAAGAGCATTTTTATTAGCACTTGGGTGCTGCAAACCTGTGTGTTACGTGGAGGGCAGGTAGGTTGAACCAAGTCTCTGAACCATGTAGATGTAGGTGTGACAAAATAATGCAACAGAAATCTATTAGCAGCGATTTATGACGGAAAGAATCCGGCTCGAAGGAAGATGTTGTGTGATACATGTTTGCACGTTTTCTGGTTAAGGTGACGAAGGTTTAGAACGCAGAAGTAGACTGTAGACAAACATGTTTGTTTTGACGTCAGTAATAGCCGCTGTAAGCCTGGCTGCTCGGAAATTCCGTTCAGAGCATCTGCATAGTAATATTAACCAAGGACTGTACTGAATTGAAATTGAAATTAAAAATGAACTGGTGACAGAAAGAGTAATTGAACCGTATTATTATTTTCGCTGAAGATACAAGGAATAATAGAGGCGGGACCTGAACAATACTCGCTTACATAAATATCATAACTACTCTTTTATTTAGTATCACTGAAATTCAGAATAAATACTCAATACTTTATTGCATTCCACAATGTATATGCTTAGGTGGTAAACATTAACTTACAGAACAATATGCAGCAAAGAAAATAATGTAATATCTAGGTAGAGATGGGGACTTATCGTTTATCTTATAAACTATCTTATTTCCTATATCTGTCATACGCCATTCTCAATCAATATCCATTATTTTAAAGGAAATCTGTTTCCTCGCGTTTTCCGTTAAGCACTTGCTTCACTTCACTTACTTCTGACGTTAGAAGTCTGCTTTAAATATTTTAGTTTAGAGGCGACTTCAAACGTCGGAACTAATGCATGTTTAGTAGGAAATTTCACAGTCTGTAATGAAATGAAATTTGGAACATCTGCAATGAGAAATCTTGAGAAGTGCTTTTCGTTTAATGTCTTTGATAATTTAAGTCGAGAGTTATTTAAGTAGTATTTTGTTTGTAAAACGCCTCCAAGCTCTTGAGGAAAAGACTTTGACACATGTTTCTATGATAAATTAAGATTTGCTTATCTACTTTCGATCAAGAGGGTTTAGACAAAGTGACTTTCTATCAGCGATTAAGAATTTAAGTTCTATTGTCTAAAAGTTCGGACATTAGGAGGTTGCTATGCGCTACTGAAACGTCATGGGTTTTAAGAACCACAGATTGTAGTTTGACACTCGGTGCGATAATAGCCTTTTGGGTTTCGCACAGTTAATTTTTAGTGTTATTATGTTGATATTAGTCAGTTTTTATAGCTAATTAATTATTTATTTTGTGTTTTTCCTGTGCTAGTCACAACTTTTTTTCTTTCCTTCTCGATCAACGTTTATAGAATGCCACTTTGTCAATATTCTCATTAGTTCTTTAAGCAATTACTTGATTTAATTACTAGTATTTTAAACTTTTAGCCAGCTTTGTTTCCAGTTAGCACTGTTTCTTTAATTTTTGAAGTCCACTGTATTATATATCTAGCGTCCCACCCCAGCTTCGCACGGGTACAAATAATTAAGTCACTTAAACCTTCCTCATGAATCACTCTGTCTATTGGTGAAAACCGCATGAAAATCCGTTCAGGAGCTTTTCAGTTTATCGTGAACAGACAGACAGACAGACGTTGCGAGGGGCTTTGTTTTATAATAAATGTAGTGATTTTAAACATTGTCACCACCCTTTCTCTTTACTTGCTAGTTATCAGATCACTTCTAAAATGTTTTCTTTGTCACTTTGTCTTTGTTTTTTTTCCGTCTGTTTTCACCCAAATCTTTTTTCATGATCTACCACTATCACCATAATTCACCTCCAAGGTTTCTTAACAGATCACTTTGGTGCAGGGCACGGAGGGATTCCGATGCGAGCAACTGTGACTCCCTCTCCCGCCAAGCAGCTATCCGCATCAGTCACTCTCTACCTGATCTGCAGACCGAGCCTTTGAAGCAGGAGTATGTGCAGGAGCACAGGATAGGAGCGGATCCTGCTAAGAAGGTAAGAAAATTTCTGTGTATATGTGTGTTGTGTGCTTGAATGCACAAGTGCTAGACAAGTTTCCACACTTAATGATATTACCATAACAGTATACACTACTGGTTCTGACCATGGAAATAAACAAATTTCTTCAAGGAAGTCATAATTTTCCAAAAGAATATCTAGTCTCTCCTTACAAAATCGTCACCAGCTGATCAAAATTAGCCCAATGTCCAACAGCGCGAAACTTCTAATGAGCAGCAAGTCTAATTAGCAAAATGTCCATGTAGCAAAACGTCCAACTATCAGATGGTCTATATAGCAGAACATCTATTTAGCAAAAAGTCATTTATAAAATGTGAAAGGAAGTAAAAGTCATTTGCAAATTATAGTAAAAGTCATTTGCAAATTATAGTATGTGTGAAACCAATTTTTTTTTTCAAAATTGTCTACGACCATATTTGTTTGGGCATTCACAAATGTGCGGTCACATTTTAAATACTCCTTGTATTTAAAACGCATTTTCGTTATATACAACCTGTTTACGGTTTTTCCATTGAATTTTATAGAGGTATTCGGAATAGGATGCCGATGGTTGTTGTTGTATCTGGTGGGCAACAGCCCCTTGGTATCAGTCGCGCGGATAACTTTTTTAGAATGATGTGCATACCTTTTTTTTGTGTGGTGGGAAATCATCCAATGACTTCTCCCGCTCTGGGTGGAGCGGGAGGGCGTGTCAGACTCTTACTGACTAAAACCCATCCCTGTTCCTTCCTGCCCTTAGTGCCAGGGGGCGAGGTAACTCTGTTTCGAATTTATCCTCAACCCTCGGGCAGGCATCGGCCATGACGGGCCCCGTCCCTATTGCTGACAACTCTTTGAGGCGCGCGTGGAACACTACGCGCCGTCGACTCTCGGGCCTGGTGCTGATCGGACGGCGAGCTACCCATTACTCGCCGTCCGCAGGCCCGGGTGATGTGCATACCTTTAATTGACTTATTTACACAGGACCATCTCGTTAATGTTTAGTATGAATTTAATTGTAAATAAGTTGTTGGTGTGCCTTTAAATATTAATGAATAAACAATTTTACGTGTAAACATCAAGTTTTACAATGCATGCACTAATTTAATAATTAAATCTAAAACACAGTTTAAACTGTGCACAGTCTAGACAGATTAAAATTTATAAGTGGTCTATTTAACTTCACTTACAACTACTACATTATGTCGGTGACGCGAACTCGTACGATTTTACCAATCCAAAAAGAGTCAAACGCACGTGGTACATGTATGTACACAGGCGGTGGGTGTTGCCAGTCTGGCGCAACAAGTCACCGGTGACGCGAACCCATAGTTTTGCTCTAACCAAAAATCGCGCAACTCGACTAAAGAAGTTGTTATTTTAAAAAAAAAACAAATACCTACATTAAACATTTTTTTTATAATTATAGCACTATTTCACCTGATGGTAAGCAACGATGTGCTCGAAGATGGAGCACGCTTGCCTAGAAGTAACCTATGAAAAGACAGCACAATCGGTTACTGTAGTCTTTGCGTGTGTAATGGAGTCAAGTTTTTCTGCATAAAAAATAACTAGTCCGCCATCTTTGGGAACCGCTGTATTGGATTTATAATGACGTCACTTAGCTAACCGTGCATTATCATCCAAACTAAAATATGTATGTGTGCAAAATTTCGGCTCAATTGAAAACCGGGAAGTGGGTAAAATTTAACTTTTAAGATTTTTTACACAGTTAAAGCTAATAAAAGCGTGTGCTAGTATGCTAGTTTCATTGTAGCAAAAAATGGTAATGAAGCCATTTTCCGAACCAAATTACAATTTATCTTACTATACCCAATTTGCAATGTCGTAACAAGTCCGTCCCAATATCCACCGTTCAAGTTACCGCCTTTTTATGTTGTTGTGTCTTTTGTACGTGCACAACCTAATGGTGTTGACCTCAGACGTCAGTGTGTGCATCCGTCCCCTTTGAGAAATTCCTGTTGCAAACCCCCAAAAAGTAATTTGCCGAATCAGGGGAACCTCAAGTAGCAAATACTTGAAGCATTTGACGACCTAGGTACTAGTAACACTAGCATAGAAGAGAATTAACAGATAATCGGACAAGTGCGTGTCGTACCATGAACAGTAAAGAGTTCCATAATCGGTGAATCTTTTATCAAAATAATTTTGTTAAATCATTACCCTGCTTCTAGTGTAGTCGGGCAAAAGTCTGTTATCGTCGAGGGTGCCACATATTGTTCAATAAAGGTCAAGGACCTCTTGACACAAAGAGAAAATAAATTGTGTATAGACTTAAGTTTCAATAACCTCATGTAGATCATTGTTCCTTCGTATCTAACTAGAAGAAGACAAAAAAAGATAAGGTTTTTTGTTTTCTAGGCCAATAAATCAACATGAAAACTTCCTTTGTGCTTTCAGCAAATAATACAAGCTAATATTACAAGCTTTCATTTAACTAGCAATGTTCTATTAGTTCTTTGCAAACTGGGTCTTTTCTTCAAGTAAGTTGATACATTAAAATATTATTTATAATATTTTATTATTAGGTATTTATTATAATAATTATTAATATATTATTTTAGCATATATTATGTATTTTATTATCGGTATAGTATTTTCGATTTTAAGATTTTTATTTAGTTTTATTTGTTGTTGTACACCTACCACAGAGTAGGTGGTCTATTGAGGTTGACTAGTAGAAAATTTCTTGTTGCATAAATCTGTCTATGTACCACTATTGTACATGAAGTTTAAATAAATAAATATTAAACAAGCGTGTTGTCGCGTTGACTGGATTATTCTATTTTATACAATGAAAACAAATGTGTGTCTGTCACATAGGTTTTACAGCCAAACGGTTGGAGCTACAGTCTTCAAATTTTTACAGTATAAGCATCTTGTTGACCTAAAGCCATAAAAATATTCAAAAATACATTTGGTACGGAACCATAAATGTGCGAAGTTCGACACGCCCTTTGCTGGTTTTTTTCTTATCTGTGTGTTGAATTGCGGCTTACCGTACACATTGTTTTTGTTATCTGTGTGTTGAATTTTTGTTATCTGTGTGTTGAATTTTTTTGTTATCTGTGTGTTGAATTGCGGCCTACCGTACACATTCTTCCAGATCAAAACAAAACAATCCTTGATATCAAAACAATTCACACTTAAAAGACGGCGACAAAGCAAACAGCCTTCTTGGTGAGATAAATCACGTAGACAGAGAAAACCTTTCAATGCGATGCTCGGTAAACATGTGGGGGATCGCACTGGGTAAATAATAGGCAATTCTCTTTTGTACTTTAGTAGGTATGTCAATGATCTTGGAGAAAAATGAGACGCTTTCTGTTGATGTATTATTTTTTGGATCATTCGTAAGCCAGAACTGATAAAAGTTTCACAACAGAAATCATCTTAGACTGTTTTTTTTTTAATTTATCACCATCTTTATGATGATAGAAAATAGGTAATTTTTAAATGATTGTATTTTTTGCGTAAATTTTTTAATTTTTTTGTATATTTACTAAGTGTACGAAGTGTTTTTTTTTTTGTTAATCTGTAATGTTGTACAGATACTTGCACATAAAAAAAACATTTTCTCTCAAATAAGCTGGGATGAAGGCACTATCCCAATTTAATTGGAGTCGGCGCCTTTTCCATACTTCATCCCTTTGGTCTTCTCATTTTCATACATTTTTCTCGTATCTTCATTTTTGAAGTCAATTATTGCGAATAAGTATTACTTACTACTTAGTTTATTTAAGCGATATGCGATTAATTTCACAAACCCACTAAATAATCTTTCTTTTAGACCTACATAATAAATCTACACATACCTTAAATCTACACATACCTAATCAATAAAACAGAATTTTCTCGATGTCGGTAATTACACGACATGAAGTAAGCAGGTAATCCCTCTAGTGTAGTTTTCATAAATACGTAGTTTGATAAAGAAATAAGGCCCACTTTACCTTAGATTTCGTTATCCAATTCGATGGAACTTTACCCGTAAGTATCAAGAATTGAAATATTATTCCCTGAAGTGAATACTCATCTCTCTCTAACCTATTGCTGTAGAAATTGTTGAAAATGGAGCCATTTAACCTTTTTGCGTAAGAGATCCTTTATTTATATATTGCTTCTGGAAAGTAGAACTCTGGGTGTACATAATCTGTTACTAAGCCTCCATTGACGTCCGTCTGTGCCGTCCGTCCGTCTGTCAGCGGACTGTATCTTATAAACCATAATAGGGAGTCCATTGAAATTTTCAAAGTGTGTATTTTGATTGTTGAACAACATATAGTAAATATAAAATAAAATTTACGCGCACATTTAATAAAAAATTTCTGTCTGTTTTTGTAAGGTAAATTTTTAATAATTTTTAAATGTCAAAGTAAAACCAAGTTTCGTCACAAAGAAAACTTAAACTTACCCAAAACTTCAAATCAAAGAAATCAACAAAGCAAGCACGAGGATTGTAAAGAAATCTTCTAGATATCTCTCATCTGAACTACTACTTACCTTCATGTAATTCAAAATGAATCCGAGAATTTAGTGCCGCGAGCATCCTAGGGTTAACTTCTTCCTAAAATTCTTTGGAAAACTTCGTGTTTGACACGAGTCGGGTAACGTCAGGAAGGCAATTTTAATTCCCTGGAATTCACGTTGGTATGAAGTACGAGTATGCTGCAGTTCAGTTTAAGAAGAATAAGTTTGAATATGTGGGTCGTTGAGAAAGTTTCGCTTAACGTTTTGCAGTGTATTGTATTGAGCAAAATACAGATTTTCGCCCAAAAAAAAATTCTTCTTCAAAGTGAATAATTAATTAACTATGTCATTACTTCCTTGAGTCCTAGACGTTTGCAATGTTAATTTTGATTCGGTATCTATTTTATTGGATGAAATTAGTTATGACGGTATTGATTTGGTGTAACTCGCACTTGACTGGTTTTTTTTAAATAAATCAGCCGCAGTCTCCTATTTTTAACCAACTTCACAATAAAGAGGAGGTTCTCAAATCGTCTGTAATCTATTTTTGTTTTTTTTTTTGTATTATTGTTACGCCATCTCCGCCATTTGTGAATAGATTTTGATGATTCTTTTTTGTATGATAGGTCATACTTCATAGGTGGTCCCGTATAAATTTTATCGAAATTGATTCAGCACTTTTTGAAAAAATCAACATAAACAGTAAATATGTATACACAGATGACGTTTAGGCTGTCTCCAAATGTTCAAATTCCATGTTATTGGTGTTATCTATTCGGGCATAACTTTAATATTTAGTTTTACTACTGGTGTACAACAACAATAAAAAAAAATTAAGAAAACTAAGAAGTGAAAAATAAAAAAATAAAACTTTTCAAAAAATATAACCGACTTCTAAAAATTGCATTTTCATTTTTACGCATTGATTTCGGTTGCAATATCAACGTATTGCAATGCATTTAAAATTCTGTCAGCTCAATATTGAAACTCTTCTAAGAAACTACAGACCTTATACATAATGCATCAATCCAGTCTCAAGCGGTCAATATTTGTATCTAGTAGCCGTGTATCCAAACTTTACTGTTTCTCATACTCTTTTTAGGGTTCCGTACCCGAAGGGTAACCAACGGGACCCTATTACTAAGCCTCCGCTGTCCGTCCGTCCGTCCGTCTGTCTGTCAGCGGGCTATATCTCATAATCCGTAAAAGGGTAGACAGTTGAAATTTTCACAGAATGTGTATTTCTGTTGCCGCTTTATCAGCAAATAATAAAAATAAATTAAAAGGGATCCCCTACTTAAAACGGTTTTTTTTTTAGTTTTATGGTTCGGAACCCTTCGTGTGCGAGTCTGACACACTTGGCCGGTTTCTTTATTTTAAATATAATTATAGAATCATGATTTTCACCCACTTCAAAACGTCGGATAATTGAAACTTCGCACACTACTTATCAAGGACCGATGACCGATGGCATGGTTAGCTAAGGACCTCATTCTAATCATCTATCTTTGGGAGTCAAATATGGCGGACTTCCAAAGATAGCGGACTAGTTATTTTTTATACATTTCCATGATATGGGTATTAAATGAAAGAGTTTATTGAGTAAAATAAGAAAAATAAAAAATACTGCGTGTCTAGTTTTTATTATTAGCTTCACCTGTATGTAAAAAAATCTTAGAAGTTAAATTTGACCCACTTCCCGGTTTCCGATTGAGCTGAAATTTTGCATAAATGTTCAGTTTCGATGACAATGTTATGTAACATTTTAATTAAATTCAATATGGCGGGCACCCACACATAGCGGACTACTTATTTTTTATGCATTCCTGTGATATGGCCATCAAAAGAAAGTGTTTAGTGGAGGATAATACGAAAAACAAGTGTGTTTTACTACCTTTTTTATTTTTTCTAAACTTTGAGTATAATATACACTCTTTTGAGACAGCGAAATAACGAGAACCTCCATTATAATTAAAAAGTGTTGCTTTTAAAAACATTTACTTTGACGGCTACGTTTTGAAGGCAACGACCTCACAAAATTGAAATTAATAAGTTTGGCTACTTTGGAATTCCCTGTTTCTTTTAAATTGCAATATTTTATGTTTATGTACAAGAAACTTACTTTACACAGCAGTCTGTTTTTTCATTTATTCTATTTCGTTTATAGAACAAGAAATTCCGAACAGGGGAACTAAAAAGGCTGCTTAATCACTCGCAACAAATATCATGATTCAACTAATTGAATCATAATATTTATTGCGCAGTCAGTGCATTTTTAGCTACGAAAACAAATGAAAAACTTGAGCGGTCCGTGTATGGCGGTCGTCATTTTGTAATGAAACTGCAGATCGCCCAACAGAGACCGCTTGAAGGTGTCGGTACTGACTGCACCAAGCAGTCCGTCTATGGCTGCAATTATAAGCCGCCTTTTTAGGCCCCTAGTTCAGTGTTTGGATGATCCCATTTTATTCTCATGATATCAACATCAGCTTATTATTGGCATAAGGTTGGGGTTACCTTTCAGTCAGACCGGGTGCAGCTGAATACCCTGGCTTACATGAAGCAAATATGACCTCCACTTCCCTAACGCAGGGTAGCACGGAATTCCTATGTTGGTTTGACTTTATTTAAAAGAACTGTCGAATTGGCATTTCTATTCCTGATAAAATTGCAATTCCCAGGTTTGTTAAATTTTTATTCCCAATTCCCATTTGCTTATCAGGAAACACAGACTCTCAGACCGTTGAAACGAAAAGAAGCAGGAGAACTTCTTCTCGACATACATTACACATTTGTTATTGACAAAAAAGGCATTTTTTGTCACATACGTCAAGACTATAATGCTCTTGTTCCACGTCTTACTCAAACTTCATTATATATGACATTGGAACGTACATTCTGGATCAGTTCGCGTCCGGTAGACAGGAAATTCTACGTACCCTGAATTTTAATATACAAATATGGTATTCATCGAATGTACCGTTTCACACATTTCTCCCCTGGGGAGCAATGACCTCCTTTCCTCTGAGTTATTGTATATGAAAATGATGGAAACCTTTTTCTAAGCATTTATCTTGTGTTCTTTCCGATGATATTTACATGACATTATAATTTTCGGCACGTTTTTTCCCATTGCTGGTGGTACCAATAATTTTTTCGTTTTTGTTCGGGTCGGTCGTCATCCCAGACTTGGTAGGTCATCATTAGTGTCCGACCGAAACTCGACTTATAGCCGATACCGTAATCGTAGCAGAATGTTCAGCTTCTGTTCCAGTTTCGGCCGAAACTGAAGCTCACATGGTCCCAGAAAAAAAAAATATCAGACCATTGAAAATTTAGCCCTGACTTTAAAAAATACTAAATAAGTTACTAAAACGATGATTACACACATAGATGAACGGCAGTTAGTTTTAAGGTATCTTTCAAAACCTTCATCTCAAAGAATATTTGGCCACTTTTTGGTCGAAACCGAAACTCCAGTTGAAACCAGTTTTTTTATTTTTTTATTCCTGATTATGGCTTGTCTCGGACGTTTGCCCTCGACCTAATGACACAGGCCTCCCTTTTTCTTTTCCACACACGTCTGTTCTCTGCCATTGCGTGCCAGTCTTATCGGTAGCAGCCAAGTTCGTCCCTCTATTTTCGTCTTGGTCTACTACGATCTTGCCTATTATTTTATTAAAAGGAATAAATAAGTGGTTCCTTTTGCCAACATCTCATTGGGCCTGACATATATCACACATGTCCGGCCTAATCCCACTGGATTGGGAACAAATAGTGGGTTGTACTTACCCACAAGCAAACAAAAATTATGCTTGGAACATTCAAAGTCACCTCTAACATGATAATATCGATAACACGAAATTTCCAATACGCCAATTAACTTATGTAACTGAAACTACAAAACTGCTAAAGAAAATGAGATAATGATGTATAAGTTCTACACTTTCTTCTCATGGTAACAAAGGGTTTGGAAAACTCTGGAAACTCCTCGAAACTTACGATTTACTCGGGAAGGTCGGGACGGCTAGACGAGACGGATTGATCGGTTTTAGGTACACACATAAAAGGGAAAATAAGGTTTCCGACACGTAAATGTGTTACTCTGATGTTATTTGTTACTAATGGGGTTTCTAGAGAGTTCATGATAGTTTTTGTCTTATGGTAACAATTTTTACTGAGAAACTGTAGACTAAGCGATAAAATTATCATAATTATTATGGAAAAATTTTTCGGGAATAACCACGTGTCATTTCCTTAGCACATGTCTTATCTATCTGCAATTGGTTTCCGACATAGCCCGAACAATCGCCAAACTGAAGTGGCAGTGGGCTGGGCACGGTTGTGTGTTGTTTTATAGCTAATAGTTTTAAAGAATTTCGTTACACGAAAAAAAAATCTCATATTATCATTTCATAGAATAATCAATACGCAGAATCAATACGCAGTTTGAAGAAATTTAAGTCATTGATTTTTGTTTCACATAAAGTTTAGTTTTAGAATATTCGTATCATAGAATATCAAATCAAAAATTCTTTATCCATATATTGTTTATTTAATATAAAATTTATTACCTAGAAAAACATTTTATAGTTTCTAAACGTTTAATAAAATGAATACCCTTCTATAAAATTACAACACCGCGTTCACAAAACTAATGCGGGTAAATTCTTGTCAAGCAAGTGCATGAAGCAGTGACTTCATTCACATACTGTGTTTATTTTGCTTTTTTGTTAAAATGAGGTATACAGAAGTTAATATACCATGCAAGCAGCAAGCAAGCAGCATCCAAGTAAGCATGCAGCATGCAAGTAAGCATGCAGCATGCAAGTAAGCATGCAGCATGCAAGCGAGCATGCAACATGCAGTGTGCAGGAAACCATGCAGCAAGCAACGTACAAGCAAGCATCCAACATCCAGCGTGCAAGCAACCATGCAAGCAAGCATGCAGCATGCTGCATGTAAGCAAGCATGCAACATGCAGTAGGCATGGTTTCTGTCACGGCTCCGTCGCTGCGAGGCTTCGGCGGTCCCACGCGACCTTATCGTCGCAGATGGTATTGACGCTCACCACCGCAGCCTCGGCTTGCTGGCCGGCTTTGCTGACCTGGCCTCAGCCGCGGCGTCGAGCGTTAAAACCACCTGCTCCTCAGCTTGCGGGCCACTTCACCCCTCCGCGTTTACGCGTGCTTAAATTACACTCTAGGGGTTTTTTTTTTTTTTTGGGGGGTGGGAAATCATCCTATGACTTCTTCCGCTCTAGGGTGGAGCGGAAGGGTGTGTCAGACTCTTACTGACTAAAACCCACCCCTGTTCCTCCCTGCCTCGAGTGCCCGGGGGCGAGGTAACTCTTTCGAATTTATCCTCCACCCCCGGGCAGGCATCGGCCGTGGCAGGCCCCTTCCCTTGGCTGACAACTCTTTGAGGCGCGCGTGGAACACTACGCGCCGTCGACTCTCGGGCCTGGTGCTGATCGGACGGCGAGTTACCCACTACTCGCCGTCCGCAGGCCCGGGTCTACGGTGGCCGGAGATCGTCTCGCGGCGCCGGAAGTCCCCGGCGTCTCCTGAGGCGGCTGCTGCTGAGGGCGTGAGGGCGACTCCGTTGTTGGTGCTCTCTCACGCGTCCCGCCTCCGCCTTCGCGAGCATTACTGCTTCGCAGAAGGCGGAGACGGCTTCCCATTCCCTCTCGCTCCGTACCATGGCCTGAACCAGGGCACGGCGCGAGAGGTCGCTGCCGCCTATCGCATCCACGAGGACACGGCGGTGCTCTGCCCAAGCGGGGCAAACCTCCACCGTATGCTCCACCGTGTCCTCTGGGCGATCCTCGCAATGGAAACACCCGGGGGTCACCTCCGCCTTGATCCGACACAGGTACTTACCAAAACAGCCGTGTCCGGTGAGCACCTGCGTCAGGCGGAAGGTGAGGGCGCCGTGACGCCTCTCCAGCCACTCCTCAAAGAGGGGCACTACCGCCTCGATGGTGGCGTGCCCAGCGCTGGGTTGCGACAGTCGCTCTCTCCATGTCACCATGAGATCCTGCCGGAGCTCGGTCCGCCGAGCCGCGAGTTGTCGCGGCAGCGGAGTTTCGCCCCGGCGTTTGGCCTCCTCGCGCCACTCGTACAGGTGCGCGAGGATTTTTGCCTTCAGATCCCACGGTGACAGTCCGGCAAGGAGGCTCGCCGCCTCACGGGAGATCGTGCGGTATCCGCGGATGATGCGGATCGCCATGACCCTCTGGGACGCGTTCATCAGGCGAGCTGATCGCTGCCTCAACGAACGCGCCCACACCGGTGCCCCGTAGAGGGCCATGGACCGCACGATCCCGGCGTAGAGCCTCCGGCAGGAGGCGTTTGGCCCTCTCAGATTGGGTAGGAGTCGCTTCAAGGTGGCCCCGGCCCTGTCCAATCTGGGAGCCAAACGTCGAAAATGTTCGACGAAGTTCCACCGGCTGTCGAGGACGAGTCCCAGGTACCTCATCGTACCCTCGACGCCGATGCGAACCCCTCCTACCGTGATCTGGGAACCCGACGGTGGCGCGTTCCGACGACCATGAAAACACATGGCCTCGGACTTGTGCAATGCCACCTCGAGTCCCAGTTGCCGGATCCTCTCTATGACTGTCGCAACCCCGCGTGTCATAAGTTCGGCCGCCGCCTCGTGCGACCTCCCCTGCGCTAAGACCAGCGTGTCGTCAGCGTAGCACACTACGCTGACGCCAGCGGGGAGGTCGGCGCGCAGCACCCAGTCGTATCCGATGTTCCACAAGGGCGGCCCCAGGACCGATCCCTGTGGAACACCGCACGACATCTCTCGCCGGTTCCATACTCCCTGATGACCGGGGTAGATGACGGCTCTGTCCGTCAGATACGCCTCGACTACGCGACGGAGGTAGGGCGGCACCCGGTGATACCGGAGTGCCTCCACTATACAACTCCAGGGCAGGGTGTTGAAGGCATTGGCAATGTCCAGAGACACCGCCAAGACGACCCTACCCCGGGCCACTGCATCCCCCGTCGTGAGGGCTCTTACGCGCATGACTGCGTCCACCGTGGAGCGCCCCCTGCGGAAGCCGTACTGGCTCTCCGCCAGGTCCGGCCCCACCCGCACCAACTGCCCGACGAGGCGGTCTGCAATTACTCTTTCAAAGAGCTTGCCCACCTCGTCGAGCAGCACAATGGGCCACACTCTAGGGGTAGGGCAGACAAAATGTCGTGAGAAAAGTCTTGTGTATGGATGAGGATGGCTATAAGAGTAGAGGAAGGCCAAAGAAATGATGGTTGGACTGTGTGAAAGAGGATATGCGTAAAAAGGGGGTGACTACAGAAATGACGACTAATAGAGGAGTATGGAAGAAAAATACATGTTGCGCCGACCCCAAATAAATTGGGATAAGGGCAAGAGAATAATGATGGGTAGGAAAGACAAGACTACATGGATTCGCTTTTGCAGTGATTCGTTTCAGTCACTAACTTTTGTAGCACAAAATATTGACTTTTTATGACTATATTTACATTTTTACACTTTCGTTGAAATAAAATACCATGGAAAAATACATCGAATAAACAATACTCGTTAAAAAATCATTCTACTGTTTGGTAAATTTGTTAAATAAAAAAATGTGAATATAAAATTCATTGAATTGTGTTTCCGTAAAATATATTTCATTAAAGTAAATATAATTTGAAACAATAATATTCGAAATAAAAATACAAGGACCAAATATTATAATTATGAAACATTTTCTGGGAATAGAAATTCTATAAAATTTCTGTTTGCGAAACAAGCGGTGTCCCGCTGGGCACATTGCCCGCAGAATGGACGGTCGACGGGACCGAAAGGTTCTGGAGTGGCGACCGCGTATCGGAAGACGCAGAGTTGGAAGACCTCCAAAAAGGTGGACCGATGAACTGGTGAGGGTTGCGTGTAGCCGATGGATGCGAGACGCACACGGCCGGTCATTGTGGCGACACTTGGGGGAGGCCTATGTCCAGCAATCTTTCGGCTGCAATGATGATGATCTGGACATGCCAGTTTTCTCACGAGGCTTTCCTTCGCCGTTTTGGGAGCAGTGGTGATGAAATATATTACGCAAAGCCTGGGTTTTAACCCACGACCTACAGAGCGTAGCAAATTAAAATATACATATATACATAGCCATATATTATTTCAGAAGTCCCCCATGTAATAAGATAGCAAGATATGATTAACACTATTGTATCATAAGTTATCACCGTTGTACAATAGCAGGGTAAAATTGGGGCTTCTGCATCAGTTGTTCTCGCGCCGCTCGAACTAAGTGATGTAGAAAGCCATTGTATTAATTGTTCACGATAGTAAAATTGGGGCTTCTGTATCACGCAGTTCGAGTTACGGTATAAGAGTGTACATCACTTCAATCGACACTCAACTGTGCATAACAGTGCACCGCATCGGTTTGACGTTGAGTACGCTAACCGAGGCGTCCTTATCCAACTGCTACTGTAACCCTATTTTCAATATATCATACTCGCAAGTAAATATATATCATAAAGTAAATATATATCTTAGTTTACATCAAGCGCGCCTGTCAGCTCGTTTCTTCAAGCCAGACTGACATGATGAGGATGATAAGTCTTTTGTGCCAGTTTCCTAATAACTATTCTATGTTATTCAGTAAGATGTTTCGAGTTATAGTTTGGAACATAACTACACGCCTTTATTACTACGAAGGGTAGGCAGAAGAGACATATTGAAAGACAGTTTCACACAACAATACTCGTCACACAGACAATACTCGTCATTATGAACAACTTTCACGATGGGATCATCCCTTTTTTTGTTTGTGGGGGTGGGAAATCATCCAATGACTTCTCCCGCTCTGTTTGGAGCGGGATAGCGTGTCAGACTTTTACTGACTAAAACCCACTCCTGTTCATTCCTTGTCAGAGTACCCAGGGGCGCGGTAACTCTGTTTCGAATTTAATCGCGACCCCTTGGCAAGCATGCATCGGTCATGACGGACTGTCCTCTCTTTGAGGCACGCGTAGAACACTACGCGCCTTCGACTCTCGGTCCTGGTGCTGATCGGACGGCGAGCTACCTATTACTCGCCGTTAGCAGGCTCGTGCGCACTTACGCCTAGGGCGTCTCCTGCGGCGGCGGCTGCTGCTGGGGGCGTGAGGGCGACACCTTTAAGCCTCTAAGTTGAGGGATCTACCCTGAACTCACGAAAAAGGAATTTATTATTTTGTACATTTTGTCGAGGTAGGTAAACATATAAAGGGTGACTGGTAATTAGTGACCGATACTTAAACACGTGATTGTACTCATGATAACAAACAACTTTCCCAAAGAAACATTTTTTTATACTCATTCACTTTTATCACAATAACACAAAAGCCGTATGAAATTCGTGCGCTCGCGCCTTTTTAGAGCTGTTAGCTACGTGACGCCGTTCTGTCTTACTATATGTTTCTTTGGGAAAGTTATTTTTTATCATGAAAACAATCACGTGTTTAACTAGCTGTCACTAATTACCAGTCACCCTATATGTATGAAACATTTTTTTATAATTAATAGGCTCGCGATTGACCACTGACTCACCTGGTGGTTAGCAGATTTTTTTTCGCAACCCATTTCACGACCCTGGCAACAACAATAACCGCATACCATATACACAATAAAGTACTCTTTGGCAAACTGAACGCAATATTATGTTGGATACTGTTCGGCCTACGTCGCGTCGTCGTCTCAATTCACAACAAAATAAACGTACAAACATCGAAGGTTTTTCTTACAAATAATACAAGCGATTTCTTATTGAATGAATGCAAACAACTTTGTAAACATTCCTTTATAGTTCGTTGCCCTCTGCCCATGGGGTTGAGGGTTGAGGTCATTTTGACCCCCGAGCAAATAAGGGTTGAAATGCGACGCGGTCGAAATCGACCTTCAAGACGGTTGAGATGCTTTGTAATTGATTGGTTTCTTAGTGAATTGGAAATTCTTTGAGATTTTTTAAGGCCATCTAATAGAATTCCAAATGTTTTTATTTTCATGAAAGCAGACAAAGAAGAAAACAGAAAACAAATATGTATAGATACAGAATTTTCATGAGAGTTTGTAAATATTCCACTCATTCTACTTATGAAATCCTAAATGATTCAGAACAAAAAATAGAACATTAATATAATTTATCATGTTCATATTATCTGACCACCATCCTTGGTTGACTGGTAGAGAATGCCTAAGGCATTAAGTCCGCATTTGTACTTTCGGGCTTCTGACGACCCGTAACAATGAAAGATCCACAATTGACTGCCGGGAAGAGCGGCTTAGCGTGCTTTCCGATTCCGAGGAACGGAGGAGTCTCTGTATGTAAAGATGGTTACCCATCCATGGGCCAACCCAGGCAAGCGTAGCTTAACCTTATGGATCGATTCGTGCGGCTGTTATTATTTTAGCCACGAGCTCCTCTAGTAACACCTATCAGTATACAGCCCCTATTTTCACGCCTCGTTCGCAATCTAGGACAATTAAAAGGCTTAGTGAACTTTGATTAATTAAATACCTAATGATTAATAATCTATTTATAAACATCTAAATGTCAAGGAGCATTTACCTATAACTTTGGAATCGCCGCTTTGTTCGAGTTTGGTTTATAGTTTGTGCTTTTAACTGTTTAGTGTATAAATCTTTTTCGTTCATTGACTCCTGAAAGTGTGGAAATTATATGGCATTTAAACGAACTTATTACTTAGCCTTAAGACCTTATAAACCTTTTACCTTTCAAGTCGTTACCTGAGAACTTAATAGTAGTGATAATTTTCTTGTTAGGCTCCTATTTTGCTTGATTTTAATAATCCCAGTTAAGATTTTATATTTTTTATTAATATCATAGTATTGTTACCCTAATAGCATTTATTGTTGGCTTAACGTAATGCCAACACTAAATGCTATTAGGGTATAGCGGGATCAAACTCATCATCATCATGATCAGCCTTTTAATGTCCCTACTGCTGGGGCACAGGCCTCCTCTCTGTGAGAGAGTGTGGGCCGTAATCCACCACGCGGGGCCAATACGGATTGGTGGATGTCACATATCTTCGAATCTTTGGTTCTAGGGCATGCCGGTTTCAAAATATTTAACATTTTTTATTCCCATATTAGCTGGCCCGGTGAACTTCGTATCGCCTCAGATTTTATTTCGTGTTTTGTTTCGATGTTTTAGTAGTTTATTCTGCTATTCGGGCATAGACAAATCCAACAAATTAAGGATCATAAATATCGCTCCCGCTATTCTTGAGTTAAAAATGGTGTAACTAACCCGACTTTGTTTTATACTACACTAGCACATTACCAGCCGCTTCGCTCCCGTGACATATCCCGCGGGAACTGTTATTTTCCCCGGAATAAAAAGTAGCCTTTGTTACTCGCTGATAATTATGATTTCTATTGGCAAAAAAATGGTTAAAATCAGTCCAGTAGTTTCGGAACTTATTCGGTACAAACAAATAAAAATATTATTCCTCTTTATTACATTTTATTATTACTATATATATTATCTATTATATACATATAGATAATAATATTAATTTTCACATGAATCTGTCAGTTACCGGAGATACAGAACCAATAGAAAATCTATTGTGTCTGCCCACCAGTGGCCTTACCGTAGTTTAGTCAAAAAAACTGGATAGAAGTTTCAGGCGGTGTCTTCTTCCTGAAAGTTCTATCCTGTCTCTTTTTGAAATAGAACATAGTACTTATGTCTTTATAATGCTTCATAAACTCGTCGCACGCCCAATTAGCAGACACAACAGATTTTAATTTTTATTTGCACACATAGTGTGCACACGACGTATGAAGAATTAAGTTGTTAAACCTCTAAAGAGGTTCGGATGCTCTTCAGTACCAAACCCGACACAGGAAGTTTTAATGGTGTTTGCTGAAATAAGGAATTTTCAGAATTTTCTAGACTTTTTAGAATTTCTTTTTGCCCTATTATGACCAATCGATTTGTTCATCACTTTCCTAACGAAGTGACTGTCCCTCATTCTTTCATGTCCTCATTTACCCATCTCAATTCTTCTGTCAAAATTAATGTGACACCTTACGGCTACCTTTCATCCTAGAGTTTAGTTTCTACCCTCAACCAAGTTACTGATCACTTTGATCAGTAATTTGGGGGTATTCCAAGTTATATAATTCAAGTCATCAAAATTTTTTAATTTTTATATAGGTAAATTGACAAGTTACGGTTTATTATTTATTGAAATTAATCGATTTTTTTATGTTGTCATGGCAACTGAGTCTAGTGGACGTCCTTCAAATATGGACCTTCAGTTTTTTTCTGCAGTCAGATCAATATAACAAACCTCCAAAAGCCAATGAACTCATTTCATTCCTTTTTATAGAGGAAAAACTCTCGCAATAAACATACATTAGTACGAGTACATTTATTTAAGTTTATTACGGTCAACAAAAAGAAAGGCTAGCAGATGCAGAAATACGGGAATCCATGTGGACTTAGAATTAATACAAATTTACTACAGTTTAAGCCAACAAACTCCCCAGCAACACATGTGCCTATTATGTTTGAAGAACTTGAAATTATACAATAGTAGGCAAAAGTAATTAACATTACATAAATTTAACATAACACAGTAGAATAATATATCATCCAAAATTAAATCATAAAATTTGCTTTTGTGAATAATTAACGATGGTATGGCTAGATAGTAGGCAAGTTACTAGCATACTAGAACAGCATGCCGTAATAAGAAAATAAGTTTAAAGAAATACTTGAAACGAAATTTAACGTTTAGATCAAATTGAAAACCATAAATCTAATAATAATAATAATAATCGGCTCGCATTGTCAGGCGGTTCCTCTCTCTGGAGCCCTGACCACCGGTAGCTTGGACCCTGTTCCCGATACCGGTGGGATACTATTTTTTAATGTTTTTTTATCTTTTTTATTTAAATATTTAAAAATATAATATAATATGTACATTTAATGAATAAACGGAATATAATAATAAAAATTCAAATTCAATTCTCTCTTCACAAATGTACAGTAGTAGTGCTTAAATAAATTAAGGATAAGTTTACATTTGAGAGAGACTGGTGCTTGAAATAGGCATTGCAAGCAACACCTGTGGTACAAGTCACCAGGACCCCACGACGCTTCATTATGTACAAGCTTACATAGGGTGTCTTTATGAGGCTGAAGAGAATTAACAATAAAAGAAAAAAAATACAAATACGATAAAAAAACTTTTTAACAAAAAAATTAACCGACGAAAAAGAACTAAAAAGCAAAAAATAAATAAAACTTTTAAGTCTTGAGTAATGAGCATATTTACCTACATAAAATATCAAATTTTATATAAACTAATTTTGAGTCGGCGCCAAACAACAATCTGATTATTAAATATCTAAATTTTATAAGTACTTACAAATGAAGAAGGCTGTAAGTAGGTAATTAATCATTTTATTAATTGGCGCCGACTCAAAATTAGTTTATATAAAATTTGATATTTTATGTAGGTAAATATGCTCATTACTCAAGACTTAAAAGTTTTATTTATTTTTTGCTTTTTAGTTCTTTTTCGTCGGTTAATTTTTTTGTTAAATAGTTTTTTATTTTATGATTTTTTGTGGCTCGCATCATCTTGTAACACTCTGAGGCTAATTTCTAATTCTTCATCATTCCTCTTGCCACTGAGCTGATGAAATAACCATCCTTCCATGAAGTTCCCAGGATATTGACCAGTTGAGGTTACCTCCAATACTGTAAAGACGTCTTTTCTTCAAACCATATTAAGTGGTATTTGTCACTAAAACTAGTTTTTATATCTAACTTCTATTGTTTAGGAAAGCTATGGTTTCCATCATCAGCTCAGTTTCATGATGTGATGGTTCCTAAATGCAAATACCTGATTAAGTTATGAAAAGTAAACAGAAACAATATTCGTGCCCAATTTTCGAAGTTCTCTCTCAATTTTTTCAGGATCCCATGATCAGATTCTGATGTCCTTGACATAATACCACCCTTGAGGTATACCCTATCCAAGAAAAGAAAAATCATCAAAATCGGTTCATAAATAACTGAGTGAAGGCCGAACATACATACAGAAACGCTAAACGTGCCCACAATTTTCAAGGTTTTCTCTCAATTTTATCAGGTTTCCACTGTCAGATCCTGACTTCCTTGACATGGGACCACCCTTGAGGTATACCCTATCTAATAAAAAAAGAATAATCAAAATCGGTTCATAAATGACGGAGTGAGGGCTGAACATACACAAAAAAAAAAATAAAAAAAAATATATATATACGGTCGAATTGAGAACCTCCTCCTTTTTTTCGTCGGTTAAAAAGAAAAACAACCAATCTAATTATTGGTCTCAAGTAAAGTCTCAAGCGCTGCAAGCTAAATTGAAAGGTCTTGGTACAATTCATATGTAAGATGCATCGTCTTCAGTGTTTCCAAGGAAATTCACAGTGAGAATACGCTTTTGTATTCATATTTCTCATTTTTATCAGTCTGTGAACGTCCATTGCCAATCGTAATGCTCCCCAATGAGTATCCAAGAGAAATTGCCCCTTTGCAGTGGAATTGGATCTTAGTTTCTCCCGCGGTGACGCTCGCGCAGCCCATGCATTGCATTTTTTAATATGGGATAGCGAGAAGATTATGACGTTCAGCAATAGTGTAGCTTTTTTTTAAAGAAAACATTTATTTTATTGGTTCTTCTACCAGATTTTGCCTTATAAAAATTCAAAACAAAAAAAAACATGTATACACAAAACACAACAGCAACTTAAACATAAACAATTCGTTTTAAATTTCTCAACCAAATGTTTGACCGGCAGTTCTTTGCTAGGATACTGCTAGAATTTTCCGACCCTTGCCAATTCATCTTGCTTTGATCATTATCAAAAATAAATATAATCATGCAAGTGTGCTCTTTTTTATTTGGGGGTTGTAAATCATCCTATGACTTCTCCCGCTCTGAGTGGAGCAGGAGGGCGTGTCAGACTTTTACTGACTAAAACCCACCCCTGTTCCATCCCTACCTGAGTGCCCACGGGCGCGGTAACTCTGTTTCGAATTTATCCACGCAGCTGGGCAGAAGTGTACCCTTTGCACGTTGATTTATATAGTTTCTCCCTTCCTCTATGATAAAAGGTATTTTGTGTGGTTCGTTTAATACGATTATTAATATTCAGTAATAAAAACGTGGATTCCAATCTACTCAGGTGCTTTACTTGTAATTTATGTCATCACCAATGCTCTCAAAACTATGAAGGAAAACATCGTGAAGAAACCGACATGTCCTAGATCCAAAAAATATAATTATTGTGTCATCCACCAACCCGCACTGGGCCCGCGTGCCCGTCTCCTAGAGAAGAGGTCTAAGTCTCAGCAGTGGGAACTTTATAAATCCTGATTATGCTATTTTTTATGCTTATAAAAACAACACCACATCGATATCACAAAAACAAATACTATTCTGATTTAAACATCCAAAACTTGTAAATATTGACTAAACCCAAAGGCTGACGCCCACCTAATTCGAAGTCTAAACTTACGTCATCAAACAAACCGCGAGCGACGTTAAACTAACATAACAACAGTACAATATCCAGGCTTTTATATAAATACAATAACTCGAACAACATGCTCATTTTGTAAAACGCTTAGAGCGATGATGCTAAGATAAACATTAACATAATTATATTGTACTTGTTTTTTGCTGATGGTACTTCGAATAAGGCTGCTCTCTCATATAACAGAACAGTGGTGGCCCAGTGGTAATGGCCGTGACTTCCAAGTTGTAGGCCGTGGGTTCGAAGCCAGGTAGGCGCTTTACTTTGTGTAATTTATTTCATTACCTCTGCATTTAAAACGGTGAAGGAAAGCATCACAGAATCAAAAATTCTAAGACATTTGACATCCACCAATCCGCACTGCGACCACGTGGTGGATTACGGCCGACACCCTGCCCAGAGACGAGGTCTGTGTCCCAAAAGTGGGAACATTATCGGTTGATTATGCTCTCATGTAATGTACTAGTAAAAAAATAGTAGTTTTTATTCGGTTGATCAGTGATGACAAATGGCACCGAAACGTGGTCGCTCACAATGGGCGGCATCAGAAGGCTTAAAGTCACCCAAAGGGCTGTGTAGAGGGCTATGCTCAGAGTTCCCTTGCGTGATCAAATAATAAATGGAGATCGGTTCTCCATAGGAGAACCGATGCTACCGACATAGTCCGAAGTGGCAGTGGGCAGGGCACATTGCTTGCAGAACGGATGGTCGACGGAGTCGAAAGGTTATGGAGTGTCCCTTACCATTGCTATTCTTGAAAGTTGGAATCAACAGAAGCCTCAAAATCAGAAGTCGCTTTGGAGCCGAGAAATTGCAATGACAATTGCTCACGTATTTGATATACGATGTCTTTCTCTCTCTAAGCACACTTACTTGAAAATAATAAGTAAAACATTTTAAACATATTGGAGATGTATAAATATGATGGAGGATTTTTTTTTCATGCGTTTGGCGGAGGCTGTGGCACGACCTGAGGGTCTGTCGTGTGACCGGCCTGATACAACAATTATAATATACTGTGGCGGGGGCTGTCGCATGACCTGAGGAGTCTGTCGTGTCTGGTCTGTCGTGTGACCAGCCTGATAGAACAATTATAATAAAATGTGACGCAGGGCACAATTGGGCACTACGTCACATGTAAAATTGGAAAATTGTCCGCACTAGTGTGAAATACTCTACATCACAAGCCTAAAAGCGGAAGGGGTAGGCGCAGGTATTCGAGAAAAGCGTTGAAATATTGAAATAGCAGTATCTGCAAACCAAAGAGATAGAACAGAGATTATCTATATCTTGCAAGCAGCTTTTACTAAAACATAAAATAGAACAAAAACTAAACAGAATACCAAAAACTTCTCAAGTACGCATGAAAAAATAGCTTTAACGGTACCTATATCTTTAACGGTAGGTACCTATATCTTTCACAGAGCCAGACATGATGTCTAAATTAGTGTTATACTTACTATATTTCAATCATTTTCCTTTGATATTCGAAACTACGTCGCAGCCTGCCGTCGGCTACTTAGTTCTGAAACGCAATTTCTCTTTGATTTACAAAATTAAATAGGCACCAAAGTTTTTTAGCCCGTTAATGAGTTTGTTGGAAACACTTGAAAAAGAGTTTGGTGGCCCTGTGGTAACGGCTCCAGCTTACGTGGTCGTGGGTTTGAATCGAGGCAGGCTGTTTACTGTGTGTAAATTATTTGATCATTACTGCTCTCAAAGCGGTGAAGGAAAACACCGTGGGGAAAGCGGCATGTCTTAGAGCCACATAAATTCGAAGACAACCGCTGACATCCATCAAACCGCACTGAGCCCGCGTGGTAAATTAAGATCCATTACCTCTCACAGAGAGGAGGCTTGCGTCACAGCAGTAGGAATGTTGAAAGTCAGACTATGCTTATTAAATACAAAGCTCCGGATATAGAGCAAGTCCCGTCCACTGTCAAGGTTTATAACAAAAGCAAGCTCATATCTTTGTATTACATCCCTTATGAACCCCCCATAACATAGCTTTATAACCACATAATACGACCATACGGTGTACTTACACTGAGGCAAGAATACGACGCTAAACCTCACCTTGACGCCGTCTTAAATATGAAGTTAATAAGGAACGCGAATTGCGTAGCTTTTTAGTGAACCTCAGAATATATGTGCTAGATGTGTCAGGTTAAAATGCTTGTGGGCTGAGTCGTCACCCGGTAAAAAAAAACCGAGCGAGTCCTACAGTTTTCGTATTTGATGTGTAACATTTGATAATAATATCTCACCTTGGTAGTAAGCTACATAAACATTCTATCCTGTAAAATAAACTTGAAACGTTTAGTTCCGATTTCGATCGCGCGCTGACTTAACGTGCGCGCGCTCTGCCATCTGGTTGCGAACGCTACCACTGCGTGTGCTCATTGATCAAAACACTTCCTGTAACACACTTCCGTCCCATTTCACGAAATCACTTAAGCGAGTAAGCGTAAGCGAGAGGAAAGATGTTACATATAAAAAAGAGTGGCACTCCCGGAGTGCCACTCTTTTTTATATGCGTCTTAAGAAGTTTTCACTTCAATCACGTAGCGTCGTAGCACTCGTAGCGGTGTCGGTGTTGGTGTCGTTGGCGAGTTCAATTATTTTTTACCATCTCAAATACGCCTAAAGAAGTTTTCACTTAAAAAAATCTGTCAAGCAAAATCCTTAGGGGTTAGTAAACAAGAGCGAAAACTTATACCTTTATTATTAAATTTACTATCTTTGTCGAGACAATAAGCAGATTTCTGTCTGACGGTGGCGTGGAAGTGTATGCTTCTGCGAACATACCTGATGCCCAGCAGAAACGGGGCAGACCCATCAACATCCTTGAATCTGTTATATTGGGCCCGTTGGCGACACGCAATTGATTCATGAGTGCCTTTGTGGGATGATGTGGTCGTTGAATTGGCCTCAATAGGTGATGGGGCCCGCCAGTAATGGCGGGCTGTTACCAGTCGGCCTGGCGTGAATTTAATTGTATACTGGACCCCAACTCATGTTAGCGGTAGGAGCTATGGGCATAGAGAGACCATAAAGGCGCTCATGGATCAACTGCGTGCCGTCTACGGGCCCAATTTAACAGATTCAGGATGTAGATGGGTCAGCCCCGTCTCTGCTGGGCATCAGGTATGTTCGCAGAAGCATACATCAATGGCGTGTGTCAATCCCATACCAATGCTATTGGGTTTTTCCATTGAAACTACTCTGTAGCAACCCGGAGTTTGGAAGTTGGTGGTGCGATACACCTTTTTTTCCCCTGTGCCTCGGAAAACACTTAAAGACGTTGGTCCTGCGCTTGGTCTCTCTCCGGTCATGTTGGATTGCCGTCCCATAGGTCTATGAAAGATAAGCGCCTGCTACACGGTCGCTTACCGCGTCCCGACAGAGCTGACTTTGGTGGGATTACAACCGTGTAGATCGTTGTGTATGACTAAATTTCATTCAACTGTCACTTCTGTCAGGGACACGGTTGGCAACCGTGTAGCAGGCACTTTAAGAAACAGAGAGTACAGCTGTGTTTGCGCACAAGCTTGTACACTATAATATCTCCTGCGTACTTTGCTAATCTCCGTTTAGATTGATCACCATGACTGAAATTCGGTTAGGAGGATTATTATCATATAGTTTTTGTAAATTGAGTGTAGATTGTATTCGAATACATAATTATTTTTTTACACAGCAGCCTACTTTTCGGAGAATACCTATAAGAACCTACGTACATAATGTTACGGTACATGATTTAACGTCGATCAAAGGAAATAGCAGTCCAATGTTGTAACCTATTTTCACCATATTCCCGTAATACGATTGTGTAGAAATATACGCTCGTGTAGTTTTGAGAACAATACGATTTCATGTTCGTTTAGCTGATCTGATAATGGATACCCAACTTTTGTACGTTAGTGTTTGTGTTTTACCTAAACACAAACACGTGTAACTATCTACATATTAAAAAAAAACTTAGAAGTTTTTCACCCACCGGTTTCCGATTTAGCTGAAATGTTGCATACATGTTTAGTTTGGATTTTGTACAGCAGTGGTACATCATCGTCGGATGATGATGATGTACCACTACTGTACCTAAATAAAGTTTGAATAAATAAATTAGTTGAATTAAATCTATTAAGTTCTCATACTTTCGCAAGTCTTCATCGAATACTGATGAATCTTGGGTACAAAAATAATAATTGGTATTAAGAAGACGTATTTTTTGCTTCACCCAATCAATAAAAAATTACAAATAGTAATCAAAGTTAAAGACTGGGGGCTTGTTACGTCACTTGTAGGTAAAAAGTGCTAAATTTTTGAAGTGAACATTTCTTTAGGTGCGTTGGGCAGTTTTGAGATGGGAAAAACAATTGAACTCGTGCGCCACCACCACCAACACCGCTACGTGATTCGAGAGTGCTACGCGTCGTAGCACTCGTAGCGGATTGCGAGGCGCAGTGGGCATTTTTGTTCAAGTTTTCACTTCTGTCGGCACTCCTGGAGTGCCACTAGTTTCTTTTTTACGTATGTGTCACGTGCAACATACTGTATCGTCCTTATTTTTCGTTTACGTGACAAAAGAAAAAAAATAAGTGTTGGACCAAATATATTTTTTATTCAACTACCTTATTTAGATGGATACGCATTAATATTTCCAATAAAAAATTTAATAACAAGCAATATTAATTTGCAAACTTAGCAACTCTACGAACATGAATACCCATAAACCCAGTTATACATTCAATCAAAGTGAAGTACGAACGCATTCAACAGAACTTTACCTCTATGTTGTTTGCCTTGCAAAATAGTTAATCGTCGGTTAGCACTCAGTTCTAAAGTGTTATTTAGAGTTAAACCCGGTTTTACTAAAGCTTCGGCTTGCAGTGTGTAAAAACTTGTTAGCTCTTGCTTTTTTAGATTTTTCTTTCGGCTTTCAGTTTTCAGTGCTTATTTGCATGGTCCGATTTCCTTTAAGAACGTTTATATTAATTTTGAAAGGAGATGGTTAGTTTTTTAGGCGCGCCCCTGGGCACTCAGGCAACTGAAGGAACAGAGGTGGGTTTTTGTCAGTAAAAGTCTGACACGCCCTCCCGTTCCACCCAGAGCGTGAGAAGTCATTGGACGACTTCTCAACCCTCCAAAAAAAAAAGGGTTCCGTACCCGAAGGGTTCAAATGGAACTCTATTGCTGTCACTCACGTATCCGTCTGTCAGTCTGTCCGTCATCTGTCACACAGGTTTTATAGCCAAACGGTTGAAGTTACAGTCACAGAATCTTGTTGATCCAAAGCCATACAAATTGTTAAAAATGCATTTGGTACGGAATCCTAAATGTGCAAAGCCCGACACGCACTTGACCAGTTTTTTAAATTTTGGTCGGCGTTTTCTGCAAAGTGTGCGAAGTGATTTATTTATTACAAATTTTCTTTAATAATTAGAGTTTTATATTTATCTTTATTTTCATCTCTGAGCCTTTTTCAATCCAATTCTTGAAATAGCCATTGATTACTTATAGGTAGCATATTCAGCTTTTTAGCTTTCCCTCTGCTGGGACGTAGGTCTCCTGTCTGTGAGAGGAAATGGGCCTAAATCCGCCGAGCGGTCGGCATCGGCCCGATGTGGGTTGATGGATGTCACATGTCTTCGAATAAGGACATAACTTATAGGTACATACTTATAAATATTTCTCCGGCGTTATCCTTTACCACTCATTCTGGACCTACTTAAATCCCTGCAAATTCCTTTTTCTGTTAATATAAAAAATAAAGCCAAAACACGGAGTTATTAGGCACAGAGTCACAATCGTACACCGTGTGAATTTTTACTCGTATGAGAAAAATATCATAGTATTACCAGTGTCCAGTGTCTCCAGAAAACGCAGCATTGGAAGGTCTCCCACAAGGTGGACCGATGATCGGTTGAGGGTTGTGGGAATCCGATGGATGCGAGACGCACAGGACCGTTCGTTGTATTGGACTGACATTATGGTGATGATGACTTCTTGTGGATTTTTGTTTTGTCTGATGTCATGATAGCTCTATCGGATCTATCCAGATGCCCGTATCTAATGAACACAAATTCAGCGAACTTTCACATAATTTACCACCCGCTATGTGGTATTTCGTGATTGGATTTCCATTTAAACACTTAAATCAATAGCTTAATTCTAAAACCGTAAAGAACCTGATTGAATTACCGTTACGACCAATTAGGCCTATTGGGAATGTAGCGAGGCCAAACAAGTACCGTTCATATTGAAGGTTATCTAAGATATTATCCTAACAGAGTTAGTAGTTTATATCGTGTGGTTTAAGGACATTTAGGGGCAATATCAGTACTGCCTATAATAATATTTTGAGCTTACCTGTATGTATGTAAGTTAACCTTTTCAAAAAAGTCAGTCTCTTTAAGAAAAGAAGCTCAAGATTTTCTCGAACTAAAGGGTTGTTAGGAAGAAACATAATCACGCAATGATTATAATTTCCATATCCATAACACTATTCCACATGACAGAATTATAATTATTAGTTCTTTACCTATGAAATTATCTGAATTGTGAAAACTTCGGATTAGAATTATAAGTTCAAATAAACTTAATACTTAATTAAGTTAATTTATTCCTTTTTCCTAGCACAAAAAGGAATAAATGCATGTCTTAGAACAAAAAATCGAAGACATGTTATAACCATCTACCCGTACTGAGCCCTGTGTGGTGGATTACAGCCCATTGCCTCTCCTAGAGAGGAAGTCTGAGCCCCAGCATCGGACATATTATAAAACTGATAATGTAATATTAACACACTCAACTTTGTTAGCAGGTCCTCCGCCAAACAACTCTCCCGATAGTCCCGACGCGTCACCAGACGTTCCAGCGACAACTCTCCCACCGACTCGACCTGCCCTCCATCCAGTTCAGCATCTGTAGCCTGGAGCGAGCTGACTCTTCTATTGGACTTATCAAGGTAAGAACATTTTTATCTTTAACTAGCTGACCTGACAAAAGTAGTTCTGTCTTAGCTATGAACTGTCAAACACGCGAAGATTAAAAAATCGTTAAGTTTTCTGAAATTTTCTAATTTTTCGCGCAACTTTCTTATTTTTTTCTTTCATAAGGACCTTCTCCTGACAATAACAAACACAATAAAATTACAATTAGCGAAATCGGTCCAGCCGTCCACGCGTGATGCCGACCAAGAAAATAGAGATTAATTTTTATATCTATAGATACAACAACAGTTTTTCCCGGATCGATTGACTGAAAAATATGTTCTGCCAAAACTACTCGACAAAAATATAATATTATACCTGTACAGAGGTTCCGCAGCATTGCTGTTCCGCATGGAACAGTAATGTTAAGTCCTGCAACCTCCATTGAAAGGATCCTCCGACCAAACGGGTGTTATCGGGCTGTTGTATAATGTAATCGTGCGGTCAAATGTTCGTTCGTTTGTGGCCACCTAGATGTCGCTACACCTGGAAGATTTCTTTAAAAATCTACAGGATTATTAAAAAAAATCCTGTGAGACGACGAAAGAAATGGAAGTCTATAAAGCAATGTAGTTTTGGGACAATATACTTTATGAATATATCCTGCAATATGTTTTTACAAAGTTCCGCAGGTGATGGATAAAGGTTCTGGTTCGGTTACAATTATTGTAAAAAACTCATGGTTAGCGACATTTTAGGAATTAAAATAAATATATATCTAGAATAACTTTATCATGTAAAAAATAGTAAGAAAGAAAAATTAAGTGCCACAGAGCGGACGAGCACATAAATAATTAAACTAATTAGCTCGAAAATCTTTTTTATGGTAGGTATTAGTAAGTACTTAAATCATGTTAGCAATAGGCAAAATTACTAATTTAAAGGTAGGTGATGTGTTTAGGCTTTTTTTTTAGTTTACAAGTGACAACATTGTATTCGTTTATAGAGAACGCTCCAATAGTATGTAGATGCTATAGTCGTCAGCGATGACGGCAATTTAATAGTTGAATATAGTCGACACTCATCATCACTATAGTGAGCTGACTTTGTATAAGATCCTGAGAAAGGAGAAGCGAGTAATTGATTACGTAAAAATATACTTACCTAACAACCTTGATAGATGAAACCAGTATCGAGTATGACACAGACACATCGAGTGCCATCTACCCGGGAGATGAGAATAAATTAAAATTAACGTCCTTCGTACAAGAAGGATGGAGTTATAAGTTATGCATAATTATTTTATTATAACATGTATGCATATTGTTTCGTAAACATGGACGGGTTGTTCATTAGTTTTATAACTGGAATAAGTTTTGCGCGTTATATCAGGAAAGACGGTGGCATAGTGGTCACGTGCTGCCGTACACAGTAGGGTTCAGGAGAGACAATTTTACAGTCTGCCCAGAGATGTGTCCGAATAGGTTTTGCACAGACGGGGTACTGAAGTGGTCGTTAAGAGGTTACGGAGTTCCTTCCATGTGCGGGTGGTGACCACCCGGGTGGTTTTAGTGAGGTATCATTAATGCTTCGCGTATGAGTGATACGCGATCATTAATGATAACATCTCACAAAAAGATTTTTTCAGTGATTCGATTTTCACTGAAAAAATCTTTTTGTGAGATGTTCTTTGTGTATGCAGTTTAACCGCTTTTCCCCAATCTAATCCGGTGTTGCAGTTCTGGCCTAGTGGTATTGGCCGCGATTTACAAGTTGTAGGTCGTGTGTTCAAACCCAGACAGGCGCTTTACTTTGTGTTAATTATTTTATCACCACTGCTCACAAAATGGTGAAGGAAAACATTGTGAGGAAACCGGCATGTCCTAGAACCAAAAATTTGGCCCGCGTGGTGGATTACGCCTCACACCCTCTCAAAGAGCGGATGCCTGTGACTCAGCAGTGGGGACATTAAAAGGTTGATGATGATGATGATGATGAATCCGTTGTTGTATCAGAGAAACAGGATAGAATCCATGAATGAAAATGAGCTAGCATGTCGGTGGCCATTTCTGCTTCTTCTTCTTCAGGTCGCTGGCACGACAGTATTGTATATTTTCTAAGCCCACTTCCACGGCGTAGTCGGTGCCAGAGCAGAGGTCACTTGTGTTGCATGTGGAGCGTGTCAGACTTTTACTGACTAAAACTCACCCTTGTGCCTTCAGTTGCCTATGCCAAGGGCAGCGGAAACTCTATTTCGAATTTATCCGCGACCCCAGGCAGGCATCGGCCCTAACGGGCCCCGTCAGGTACTGCTGACATCTCTTTGAGGCGCGCGTGGAACACTACGCCCCGTCAACTCTCGGGTCGGTCCTTATTGGACGGCGAGCTAACCACTACTCGCCGTCCAAAAGCCCGCGCCTACGGATATCGGCTTGCGAACCCCGACGCACAGGGCGTCTCCTGCAGCGACTGCTGGGGGTCGTGTCTCTGTTGAGTCTCTCTAACGCGTTCCGTCTTCTTCTTCGTGAGCATTAATGCTTCGTAGAAGGAGGTGCACACTACACCCTGCTGCCGTTTCTTCAAGATAGCCCCACTTTGCGAGGTCGGAGTTACACTTTCCTACTTGAGTTCTGAGTCATTTCAGCAACCGATATTCACAGACCATAATAGAATCGATTGGCCAGTTCTCAAATTAAAATCTGTCTCCAACCAAACCAGAATCTCGAGTAAAAATCTATGTCAAACCAAACCAGACCCTCATCGTCTTCTTTCACTATTACACTCAAAATATTCCATCAAACAAGAAGAAGCATTGGCTTTGCTGACAGTTAGTTGACTTATCTGATAACTGTTTGATCCTTGAAGCTAACGAACTAAATTGGAGGACTGCGCTTTCTATATTCGCTGTGTAAACGTAAAGACATTGATCCTGCGCCTGATCTTGCCCCGGTCGTGTCGGATTGCCTCCCATCGACCATGAGAGTAAAAAAACTGAGAGTGTACCTGTGTTTGTAGACACACCTGTGCACTATAATATTTCCTGCGTACTTGGCTAATCTCCGTTGAGAATGGCCACCATGATCGGAATGTGGTCTAGAGGATTATTAACAGACCATACTGGAATCAATTAGCCAGTTCTCAAATTAAAATCTGTCTCCAACCAAACCCTAACCCTGAACTTTTCATGGTGAGAAATCATCACAAATGACTGATGATGAGCAGGAGCGAGTGTCAGACTCTTACCGACTCACTCATGTTCCTTTGCGTTCCGGCCCTTCTTTTATTTATCATCCAATGACATCTCCCGCTCTGGGTGGAGCGGGAGGGCGTGTCAGACTCTTACTGACTAAAACCCACCCTTGTTCCTTTCCTGCCTGAGTGTTCAGGGTAGCGGTAACTCTGTTAAGAATTTATCCGCTACCCTTTTTTTTTTTTTTTTTGGGGGTGGGAAATCATCCTATGACTTCTTCCGCTCTAGGGTGGAGCGGAAGGGTGTGTCAGACTCTTACTGACTAAAACCCACCCCTGTTCCTCCCTGCCTCGAGTGCCCGGGGGCGAGGTAACTCTTTCGAATTTATCCTCCACCCCCGGGCAGTATCCGCTACCCTTAGGGTAAGTCTTTCGAACATTTCCGCTGCCTTGGCTTCGTTCACCATTACATTCAAAATATGACATCATACAAGATTTTAATAATAAGTTTATAAAACAGTCCCAGTCCCAGTCCTGGCTAGAACTGTCCCGCAGCCCTGGCTTTGTTAACCGAACTAGATGTTAACAAGGATTGGCTTTGTTGGCAGTTAGTTGAGTTATCTGAGACCACAACCGTCTGATACTCGAAGCTAACGAACTAAATTGGAGGGCTCCGCTTTCTAACTAGCGTTGTGTAAACGGACTCTGTCTAGTATCTAGTGGAGCGGTCGGTGCAAGTTGTAATTATTATGTAGATAGTTTATGTTCTTGGGTTTTAGAATATTGGTACGAGCTGGGTTTGAGATAAATTTATTTACACCGATTGACTAACCAAATTTATTTAATTTAATTTATTAACGCAAACAATTTATTTACACAACACAAATTCTATAATGATCACTATTGTCTTCGTAATCGCTTGCGTTCGCATCCGTAGTCGAAAACAGACTGACTCACTCACGGCTCGCCCGGCCTATTTATACATAGACCTGTCATAATAGAAGTTGCCAGAACATTGCAGAACTAGCCAATAGTGGAATGTTCTAGCAACATCAATGAACATCCATCAACTTCTACGCAAGTCCAGTAGCAGTGGAATGTTCTCGAACGAAGTGGAATCGTCTGGAAACTTCAATCACATTATGGAATGGTAATACGGTCGACGTAACAAAATGTATGTAGATACTCGTAGATCATTATTTGCATTGCCTAACTATGTGTAGGTCAGCTTACAGTCTAATCGAGTGCAGCTGAATACCAGTATTGTTTTGGATATAGCATTGATATAATTCTATTTTACATCTCACATAACATAATCAGCCTTATAATGCGATTTAGAAGTGGGAATGGGCATTAATCGACCACGCAAAGAAAAAACGCCAAGTACGGGTTGGTGGAAGTCACATGTCTTCAAAATTTTTGTTCTAGGATATTTTTGTTCTAGGATGTTTCCTCACAATGTTTTCCTTCACTGTTTTGAGAGCATTGGTGATGTAATAAATTACACAAAGTAAGGCGCCTGCCTGGGTTTGAACCCACGATCTGTAACACGTAGGTCCGGGCCGTTACCACTGCTCTCTGGTACCTACTATTTTACATCTAGATACTTATCAATGGATCCAAATTATAAAAAAAATATGGGTAGAATCGTAAAAACCAACACTTGTATGCCTGACAACTTTAGCATGCACTAAAATGTGAAACCGACCGAACCATAACTTGTTTAACTTTAAAATAGCAAAGTAAAACAGTTTTTCAAGAATACTCCGATTTCTTCAATTGACTAAATACAAAGGGCCTCATTTATATATAAAATAAGTTAAAGGTAATTGTTTTTTTTTAATCAAACTTTTGTCTGGGACAATGAAAAAAATAAAATAAAACGACAAGTTGAAAATAAATTATAGTAAATATTTGTCGTGTAGGTACTTAACTTTATTCTTAAGAGCTTGAGGCACTACCCGTTACAGGTTACAGGTTAGGTACAATACTTCTGTGCCTCAAGCTTAAGCAGTTGTTTAAAATTTCAAGGGTCATAAGTTTGCTTTGATAAACAAGTTGAAGTCTTGGCCTTTGGCAATAATAAAAGAAAAATGAACTCTACATAATGTTATGTTTACGTACAAGTCTCTGCCCTGGGCGTTTTATTTATTTTGATACTGTGCACTGCAGAGCAAGGGCCTCCCTTCTCTCGTTCCACTTTTCACGGTCTTCTGTGATTTTGAGCCTGTACTTTACAAAGTCCAGCTCATTATATAATTTATTTCTTAACCTGCCACGTTGCATTTTCTGGCATTTGGGAATGATAGATAGATTATCGAATGATAGATCGATCGATAGATAGATTGTATTAAGGCACAGATATATGACTTCTATTGATTTTAAATTCAACATCACGTCTAAACGACTAGTCTTATTTCTTTGAAAAAAAAAAAATGTTGCTCCAGACAATATTCTTAATTTGATAAGTGAATATTTGAAATTATATTTTATGACATAGTTTATTAAATTTGTAAAGTTATGTCTAACGCGGATAAAAAATTGTGAATCACGCAAAAACTATTAAGCCTATTTTTATGAAACCAAGATAATTTAAGTATTTATCTTTTAGTATACGTGTTTTAGTATAATACCTGTATTTTTATGTATAATATTTAAATAATGCTTCTAATTTGGGACATCGCCCTTTGGTGGGCAAGTCCTATTACTGCGTGGACGTACGACGCGTTGCGTGAGCTCAGCACAGAACACGCAAGCTAACCACTCAAGGCCGTTGGCATATAACTGCGCCTTAATATAATCTTTATTGTACACCTTAACAAAATACAATAGGAGCATAAGAATTAACAGTGTATAACAATGGGTGGTCTTATCGCTAAAAGCGATTTTTTACAGACAACCTTTGGATGTATTTCACAGAGAAGGAAAAAAGTGATGCTGGTAGTCCGTGGTTTACAATACATAATATTATTATTTATAGGATAGTCTATAACATAATAGCATAATCAGTCTTATTATGTTTCTACTGCTGAGACACAGGTTCCTCCTTGTCAGAGGGTGTGGCCCATAATCTATCACGCGGGCCCAATGCGGATTAGTTGATGTAAAATGTTCTCGAAGTTTTGGTACTAAGACTTGCTGGTTTCCTCACGATGTTATGAGAGCAGTAGTGATGAAATTATTTACATAAAGTAAAGCGCCTACCTGGGTTCGAACCCACGACCTATATATAAGTCGTGGCCGTTACCACTGGGTCACCACTGTACACACAGCAAGTCTATACACAGTCAAAACGAAACAGAACCACCTGACACATGTCAGGTGGTTTTGTGGTTAAGGCATTGTATAACAGTGAGACCCACTCGCTCCAGTAATAACCGCCTTTATTGAAACGAATATAAATCTCGTACTTTTTCTGTCAAACGTTTGAAGTTGAGACAAAATGATAATATTTTACGAATAACGTTAAGTGTAACTATGTATTTAGATGAAAGCTCCAGGGTAGCCCGCGAAATTCAAATTTTCTTACGTTTTTTGCAATTTGCAGGTCAGTATAGGTTGTATGTTGGTCAAAATATGATTCGCGGCCAGCTCTCAGTTAGAATTGATGCCAAAGGTCATGATTTCATGAAATACATTTGACATCAATTCTCACTGAAAGAGTTGTATTGATGATTTTAATTATTATAGTTCTATAAATACATGTTTGCTACGGCCGCCAATCAAGTTTTGACCAAGATACAAGCTGACACTGACCTGCAAATTGCAAAAAACGTAAAAAAAGTGAATTTCACGGGCTACCTTGGCGCCTTAAGTGATTTCTGGTACAAGATACACAATCTGGCCTAATTCAAAAACTTTTAAAAATATTGGTATATGTTGGACTAGCTTCTGCCAGCGCATTCGCCCGCGTGGAATAAGTACTTCCCCATCTATAAATTATAGCCTATCTGCTATTCCAGACTATAATCTATCTGTGTGCCAAATTTCATCTAGATCCGTTCTGGCGTAATTGAGTAACAAACAACCAAAAAAAAAATCCATCCAGACTTTCGAATTTACTCAGTAGGATTTACTAGCAACCATTTTTGAGCAAAATAAAACAAAAAGCAGTATTAACGAAAAGTGAAAGAGTAAAAATACGTTTCCCCCTTTGTTATTACTTTAAAGTCCACTGTCATTACAATCTCTTTGATAAAAGACACTATAACTCTGGAAAAGGATTGTTGCACATGATTCTAGTTTCTTAATTATACTCCTTTTGTCTTTGTGAAGCATTTTTCGCTCTTTTCTCTTATATTTTTTGCTCGTGATTGTAGTTCTGGTGGCTACTTTTTGTGTAACAAAACTCTTTGGCAGAAAACAGAAGTGAGGCTGTTGTGTCTCATGCCTATAATTAAAAAGAAAATTTTGGCGGTTCGTTTCTTTTGAAATTGGAAGCTGTGTTTTAAATAATTACTTAAGAGTGCTATCACAAAAGTGAACGGTCAATGCATCGTATAATGTAGCAGTTTTAACACGCTTCATCAGTTTCACCTGTCATTATGTAAAAAAAACTTAGAAGTTTTTGACCCACTTTCCAGTTTCCGATTGAGCTGAAATTTTGCATAGATAAGTTATGTAAGTTGAGATGACAATGCATAGTTAGCTAAGTGACGTCATTCCAAGTACGTACGTATTTTTTTTTACACAAGTGCACAAGGGCTTGCTGAGCAAAATACGAAAATCGTGATTATTAGTTTTTTTATACTATAATATTTTATTCGTTGTAATTAAGTTTCATTATGGATTTATATCCAATTATACTCTAACAAATTCTACATAAAATTTAAAGAATTTAATTTCTTACAAACTAACGTTTATTCTAATTATTAATAGTGTTATTAGTTATTATTCTAATATAGATGTTACGTAATAATATTAATGTATTAAGGCGAAATATACAATTACCTCTGAGTGTTTTTAGTAATTAGTTTTATGGTTTTGAATGTGTTTTTTTTATTGTAGATATTCCACACGTTTATCAAAATTCAGAGGCCGTTATAAACTAAAGGACTATTTTTAAGAAATATTATTGTTTTTATTTCACTTCTTTTGCTTAGTACTGTAATTTAATCCACTAGCTCAAAAATGTGTTGAAATATGAGTTAAAAATCCCAAAAAAAGGCTTCTTCAGATTAGTAGGTAACTTTGGACAGAGCATTAAAGAAGCGAAGGCTCCGTTCAACACTGACTTAGATTTTTAGGGTTCCGTACCCAAAGAGTAAAACGGGACCCTATTACTAAGACTCCGCTGTCCGTCCGTCTGTCTGTCTGTCCGTCTGTCACAAGACTGTATCTCATGAACCGTGATAGTTAGACAGTTGAAATTTTCATAGATGATGTATTTCTGTTGCCGCTATAACAAAAAGTAATAAAAAACAGAATAAAATAAATATTTAACGGGGCTCCCATACAACAGACATGATTTTTTTGCCGTATTTATTGATAATGGTACGGAACGCTTCGTGCGCAAGTCCGACTCGCACTTAGAAGGTTTTTTGTTCTATTACAACAAAATCGAAGTCTCTTAGTATTTTCTTTCAAATAGAATATTATTAAATAAAATGACTAATAATTATTTCTCTGCACATGTCTGTTGGTGCCATATAATAAAATGACTTTATGACCTCTCAATTGGCATACTATGCCACAATATCTTGATACAGTCTGGGTACGGAGTCCATACAAAAGGGCTCATTGTCCTTTACTTTTGTATCATTATTTCAGTACTTACGGCAAGTACCTGCCTGTCTATCTACTTATCTATCTGAGTACTCGTATATTCTGTGGGTTTTTGAGATGGAAACTCTCCAGTGCTATTTCCACGAAAAACTTATTTCAAGTTGTTCAGTTTTCTTGAAGCCAATAAAACCATGTGTATCATTATTTCAGTACTTACCGGCAAGTACCTACCTATCTATCTACTTATCTACCTGAGTATATTCTGTGGGTTTTTGAGATGGAAACTCTCGAGGTTATTTCTACGAAAAACTTATTCACGTTAAGTGGTTTTCTTGAAGCCAATAAAACCATGTCTAGATAAAACCTTAACATTGTGATCACTCTTTAAGTAGGCCATCACAAAAGTCTTTAGAAGTCTCGAATTTTTACAATGGAATTGACAATCATAGAAATAATTTGAAAAAGTCTATTTAATAACCCAAAGTCAAACCTGTTATTTTAAACCAAAACACGCCTATAATAAAACCAACCATTTCTTTTTCTTATTTACATCTAGTTTCAGTCTGCGGCTTCACCCGCGTGAATAGTATCCGCACGGATTTAAATAATACACACAAAACTTAGTGAAAACCGCATTGAAATCTAAAAAAGTTTAGGAGTTGGCGGAGAAACAGACAGATGCGGCAAGCGGCTTTTGATTTATACTATGTAGAGAACTATCTCTAGATAGTGAAGGAAACGTACTACCGATACCGCGATGAAAATGATCCTAAATCAAATTATGGTCAACGCGTGTATCAGTTTCGTTCAAATCCATTTATGCGATGAGTCATTGATAAACATCCAATTATCCGGATTTTTACATTTATAATAATACTAGCGACTTACCCCGGATTGGAATGGTAGCAAAATTATTTTTTTTTGTGGGGTGGGCAATCATTCAATGACATCTCCCGTTCTAGGGTGGAGCGGAAGGGCGTGTCAGACTCTTACTGACTAAAACCCACCCCTGTTCCTCCCTGCCCTGAATGCCCAGGGGCGAGGTAACTCTTTCGAATTTATCCTCAACCCCCGGCAGTTTACTGGACCCCTGACAACATATCTATACAATTTCATGATGATTAATTCAGTGGTTTAGGCGTGAAACGATAACAAACATACTTTCTTATTACTCGCTTCTGTCAGCGACTTCGCCTGTGTGGAATTAGTACTTTCGCCATTTTAGTTATAGCCTATGTGCTATTTCAGACTGTGATCTATCTCTCTGCCCAACATTCAGATCCACTCAGCCAATCTGGCGTGATTGAGTAACAAACATACATCCATCCATCCGCACTATCGCATTTATAATATTACTAGCTTCTTCTCTTCTTTTTTTAATTTTTTTTGGTGTGTTGGAAGTCATCCAATGACATCTCCCGCTCTGGGTGGAGCGGGTGGGCGTGTCAGACTCTTACTGACTAAAACCCTCCCCTGTTCCTTCCCTGCCTGAGTGCCCAGGGGTGCGGTAACTCTGCTTTGAATTTATCCTCAACCCTTGGGCAGGCATCGGCCATGACGAGCCCCGTCATGATATGCTGACAACTCATTGAGGTGCGCGTGGAACACTATGCGCCGTTGACTCTCGGGCCTGGTGCTGATCGGACGGCGAGTTACCCACTACTCGCCGTCCGCAGGCCCGGGTGAGGTAATAAAGTATCTTATGGCCCATTCCTTGATATGATCTACCTTTGTGCCAAGTTCAGCCCTTAAGTCGTGAAGAGGTAACTGACAGACAGAGTTAATTTCGCGTATATAATATTAGTATGGATTTGTTAAGTAGGATTAGGTACAATTTGGAATAGTAGGATTAAAATAGTAGTAAAAACAGTAATATTTCTCTCAGTAATGTTTAACATTTCTGGTATGATATAAGAAACAAATCTGTTTTCATAACTCATGTGTACGCTTTGATGTGAAATTATATAAGTCATGTTTATGTTACCTAAAACGAAATTTCATCCATATAGTTAATGTATTACTCGTACATACATATAACTTAGGTAAATATAATATTGTGTGAGTACCTACGTAACAAATCAATAATATTGTGTTACGTAGATACTCACACAATATTATTGATGCTATAATATTATTATCGGTATACAGTAAACTTCACTGAATCATGATTAGCACCTCACTATCACATTTCGCGTACAGAAATCCATATGCCTCTCGCGTACAGACAGACAGCCAGAATAAGGCCGTCCATAGACGGATTGCTTAGGTCGTCCACAGACGGACTGCTTAGAACAGTCGATACCAACTGCACGAGAGCAGTTTTGTTGCGGTCGGGGCCTCCATAGACGGACTGCTTAGAGCAGTCGATACCAACTGCACGAGAGCAGCCGTGTTGCGGTCGGGGTCTCCATAGACGAACTACTTAGAGCAGTCAATACCAACTATACGAGAGCATTCGTGTTGCAATCAGGGCCTCCATAGACGGACTGCTTAGAGCAGTCGATACCAACTGCACGAGAGCAGTCGTGTTGCGGTCGGGGCCTCCATAGTCGGACTGCTTGGAGCAGTCAATACAAACTTGACGTGAGCAGTTGTGTTGCGGTCGGGGCCTCCATAGACGGACTGCTTGGAGCAGTCGATACAAACTTGGGGAGAGCAGTTGTGTTGTGGTCGGGGCCTCCATAGACGGACTGCTTGGAGCAGTTGATACCAAGTTTTTAACTGCACGAGAGCAGTCATGTTTCGGTCGAGGCCTCCATAGACGGACTGCTTAGAGCAGTCGATACAAACTTGACGAGAGCAGTTGTGTTCCGGTCGGGGCCTCCATAGACGGACTGCTTGGAGCAGTCGATACCAAGTTTCCAACTGCACGAGAGCAGTCGTGTTGCGGTCGAGGCCTCCATATACGGGCTGCTTAGAGCAGTCGATACCAACTGCACGAGAGCAGTCTTGTTGCGGTCGGGGCTTCCATAGACGGACTGCTTAGAGTAGTCAATACATTTTTAGCGACGAATACAAGTGAACTGCTTGAGTGGTCCGTGTATGGTGGTCGTCAATTTTGTATTGAAACTGCAGATCGCCCAACAGAGACCGCTTGAAGCTGTCGGTACTGACTGCACCAAGCAGTCCATCTATGACGGCACTATGGAGGCGGGCGCAACACGACTGTTCTCTTAGCTTTTGTAATATTAGTATTATAAATGCGAAAGTACGAGTAAGTTTGCGTGTCTGTCTGGCTGTTCATCCAAAGTGAAGGATTTGAATGAAACTTGACACACGGGTAGACCATGTCCTGGAATACTTTTTATCTCGGGAGAATGCTACGTTGGGATGATGGTCGACTTTCACGTGGGTCAAGCCTCTGGCACTAAACTAGAATATAATAATATAAAATAATAGGTACTATTAGTTAAAAGGTTCAGTTATTTTAAATTGATATGCGTAAAAAGCTTTACCTCAAATTTGAGACACCAGTAAAATTTTGAGATAACTCCATCTTCACTTAACATTTCAGCTGAAAGATGTAAACTTCTGGAGGTTAACTTCCCCCAAGAGTTGCCACGTGAACTTTACTGGATTACAAAGTCATACAAATATTGAGTGTTATTCATTTGCGACGTCAACATAAGCATTGTTAACTTCAAAAATAACACTCCTTGCATAACACTGACATCGCTCTGGGATGCTGTCAAATCCGTCCGGCACACTATACCCAACGCGTCAGACCCGGTGAGCCGTAAACAGGTACCTACTAAATTAACTCCATTGTGCCCGCGTAGATTGTCAATAGCACATCTGTGGCAGGTGTGTCATTTCCACATTATTTCCGCAGCGTAGGGTGGTTGACGTAAAGGGGAATGCTCACTGGAAAGTGATGTTATATAATTTTTATTTTTATTTTCGAGTAACAACGAGACTCATAGGATTAATAACAGTAATTACCTTATTGCTATGTTAGTGATAAAGTTAGTGGTCAAAACGTATCCGAGGTATTTAAACGTAATAATGAGTCGATGTTGAGCATTAGGTACATTACATAGTGTTAACCACACACACTATGTAATGTACAAGAGTAGCATGTTACTTTGTAATTGTGAAGGTAAAATAGGCAGTCACTTCTCTATCGCTACATAGTTTGTAACAAAGTCACTCACCGCGTCTGTCTGTTTCACGCTTACTCCTTCGAAACCACGCAACGAATTTTGCTATGGCTATGGTTAACAGGATTAAAAATGTAATTAGAATAGGCAGATTGGAAAAAAAGTGTAAAATATATCTAGTTAGATGAAAACGAAATTAAGAAAGGCAAGAAGTTCTGTCACCAACTAATGAAGGTTATGTTTACGTTTCGAAGGTCATTGGCATCATTATTTAGCCGTATATAAAATGAACACTGAAATAATCAGTTAATAGAACGTAAAAAGTATAGTAACAAGTAAAATGTAAATTATTGTACCTGATATCAAGATAATTGATATTAATACATAAAGTTAAGGGCCTACCTACCTAGTGGCGCACTCATTGAATAAAAATTCATATAAAAAATAAAAAAAATAAAAGCCTAAAAAATAAAGATTAAAGAATGTCCTATGTTGCGTTTGTTAGAAATGGGATAAGGTATTTTTAACAAACGCAACATAGGATTTTTTAATCTTTATTTTCTACGCTTTGCTACGATTTTTTATTCAATGAGGGCGCCACTTGGCGACTATACACGCCTTAGGCAAAAGTTACACTTACACAAACAAAAAACACACATTAAACATACAAAAACACATTAATGTCCTATTTACTTGATGAAAAGTTGGAAATAAGTATTGAAAACAAAAAAAAAAATATTTAAAATTTAAATTACACAGGACTAATTCAAATCAGCTGTTAGCCGTAGTGTTGCCTCAGGTAAAAAAAAGAAGGTTTGATATCGTTTATCAGCTGATGATGATGATAAGTGTGTTAAGGTGCAGATATACGACTTATTATTTTAAATTGAATGTCACGTCTAAACAACTAAGTTCATTTCTTTGAAAAAAATATATGTTACTCTAGATAATTTGCTTCGTAATTTCATATGTTAATATTTGAAATTATATTTCATAACATAGTGTAATTAATTTGTAAAATGAAGCGTTGCTTTTGTTACCGTTTAATGTTGAGTTTGTTACAAACTGCGAACATTCATATGCCATTGCGACTTGAGTGGAATTGTGTCATGTTAAGTAGAGGCAACTGCAAGCTCCATCATATGAATTGACCGACCTTCACAATACAAAAGTGCCTGTGAATAGTTTGTTTAAATTAAATGCTTTGATTTGATTATGCGCACTGAATGCTTTTTTGGCTTAGGCTATTTGTCAACTAATTGTTAAACTTGACCTGATAATCGCCAGTTGGTCTTCCCCTTAACGTACTGGACGAGCAATAATATTGTTATTACGTAGCAGCCCTAGAAAGTACGTCGTCAGGAAAAGTAAGACTTCAAAGTAATAATGAAGTCTTTTCGTAGTTTATTTCGTTCCTGAAATTGTTTCAGTTTTTTTCTTTTATTTTGTTGACTGAAGAGAAACTTCTGTGATGAAGTAGTGATTGTTTATTACTTGGCCTTTGTAACATAGTAATAAGTTCTTATTATTTACATAATAGTGACCAGTCGGAGGGTACCTTATCGATGACCTGGTGAACGTGAAATGAAGTGGAGTGATGATAACGGACACCTGCATCTGAGATTTGACCACTTTCAGAAACTAGTATTATTCTGTATAAAAAAATCCTTGCCAACTGGTGAAATCTGGGGATACCATAGGTGCCTTCAAGAATAATGGTATCTATGCATGTACGTCTATACGTATAATTTTAATAGGTATACATCGCTTAATCAATTCCACCCATACTCGTACATCTGTAACATACTCGTATTAAAGCACAATTTAATTATTCTCTAGCTGACACGTGCACATGTGCTTTGTTTCGCTACCCCATTGACATAGATCTCATTACATTCCCGTCCTTTTCAATCTGAGGCCGCATTATTGAATAGAGTTCGCCACAGAGCACCGAAGCCCTATAGCCGCTGCTAGAGACAGAATTGTCAAAACTTTGCGGCCTGTCAGTGAGCGACAACGTTTACTCTTAGAATATTGACGACCTGTGGCAATATTGTATCAAAAAGTAATTTTATCTAAACTCAAAAGTAGAAATATTTTTTTGAATTCGTTCGACATTATGTAGGTAAGTTAGAAATCTTTCAAATTTGCTGAACGGGACACTGACGGATGACGTCATCGCAGCCGCTAGGTTACGCGCGTAAAAAGAGATAATGAGATGTCCCCACTGCCTCCACTCATCGTTAAACCATTGTTTGTGTGCGGGACAACGATAGTTAGAATAGTGATTAGTCGTGTAAATATAAATTTATAACCAAATCGATATATGTTAGTGCGTAATATAGTTTTAAATTCAAAACATTTCGTAAGTAGTTGTAAGAAGGTTCGTACGGCGCAACAATACTCTCAACCTTCGCGCGCACAGATGATTTTACTAGAAAGTAACCAGAGCCGTCCATGCCCGAGGGTCGCCGCGGGCATTTACCGCATATTGTACGCATTTTTGCTTGTTTATTAGAATATTTTGTACATTTGATCTTTGTTAATGTTTTTCGTGAACGTTCGGGAACATTTTTTTTGTCTGTCCGTCTATCATAGCCTATATAATCCGAATCTGTTGGACCAATGGAGTTGAAATTTGGTACACACATGAATATCTGTAACCCAAACACGAACGTACGCGCTAATTAATTTGGAATATGGGGTTTACTTTTGGGTGAAAATCTAATTTTTTTTTTAAAGTTTAGAAAACTGTGTCGTGCAACATAATCAAATAAAAGTGCACATTGTGAAGGCCTCGAATATATTTTTTTTCATAGTTTTAAAGTTATTTAAGAAAATAGATAAAAATTACCATTTTTCTCCAAAACCACTGGGACTAAAATTGTGAAAAAAATACAGAAAGTAGTTTTTAACTTAAAGATTACAGGATAACCTTTAAGGAGGAGGTAGTATAAAAAACCTGAAAAAAATATGATTTGTTCGGAACCCTTTACGCGTGAGTCCGACTCGCTCTTGGCCGGTTTTTGTACAGTTAGCCGACTATAAAGTAGTCGTCCTTATTCCCGGATAGTCAGATCGTTCTGAGATCTCACACAAGATAGTTCTAAGTGCGCCTTTTGACTACAGTACAGTAGTCAGAAGGACTTTGGAACAACTAACTCGTATGTCAAAAGGAAAAAAAAGTACAGATTTCAATAGAACTACTACTAGAAAAAAAACAAAACACAAATGAATAACTAGTTTTGATGAACATATATTTTCTACTCAATCCGAATTTATTACAGTTAAATAAATGCAGTTTCATAGAAACGTATTTTCATAGTTAAAGACCCAATATTTAGTAATGGAGTCCCAAGCGTTAATTCCTTGCTCTATGGTGTTCACGATCGAACTGCCGCCTCGAACCGCCATCGATAATGAGGGGATGGAAGTAAAGTTGTCACCTGAAGGATATGATAGTCTTGTTTCATTTTAATGAGCAAAATCAATGACAGATCCATCAGAAAGTTGAGTTGCTTTTCATAAGCTCTTTTGCTTATTGCGACGTCATTGACTTTTTGAAGGCGATTTTTGCGTTGCTGGGTAGTTTATTGCGTTACTGTGGAGTTTCACTGCGTTGCTGAGCAGGTCATTGCGTTGTTGGGTAGTTCCATGTGTTGTTTAGTAGTTTATTGTATTCCGTGCTATTGTTTTTAGTGTTTTTTGCAATTCTTCTCCCCTAATTACTAGTGATGATTTTTATATTGCCGATAGTCGATAAATTATAAAAATACTTTAATAGGTAAACAATTTATTTTGTATAGACTCATCATCTGAACTATTGTTTGGCCTACAAATTAACTGGAGTTGTGCTATTTGCTTAACCAAACAGTTTAGTTGATAGTTGGTTCCGACTAGTTGGCATTTGTTCATGCGATATTAGTTTGTATTCATATTTGTTTTGATTTATGCTGAAAATATATGTTAATTTGATCTAAGTCAAGATGACAAATCCTTCGTACAACTATTCATCCCCAATTTAACCCTTTAATCTCTGATATTTCAAAAACGAAAATGGATATTGAAGTGTTTAACAGCATTTTAGCAAAGCTTAATTGTGAGGCAGCGAAGGTGGTTTTTTGGTGATTATGAATTTGTAACAGTACGATGGGATCGGCATCGCCACAAAGTAAACAAAAAAAAACCCTTAGAAAAAAAAGTAATTAAAAAATAATCTAAAGTAATAAATAATTTTCAATTTTGCTAAATTTTTTGCTTCTAGATCTAGCAGTTTGGGCTATGTAATGTCTGTGAGTAAATATTAAGTCATCAGCATTCCTAATTTATTTATGGTCGGCGCAATTATTATGTCTTCTTTTTTCATACTTCTCTGGGAGTTGTCATCTTGACCCTTTCTAGACATCATACTTCACACTATCCATCCTTCATTTCTTTGGTCTTCTACTTCTCTATAATAATAATAATAATAATAAGGTTCCATACGGCTCGCGTTGTGAGGAGCTTCCTGTCTTTGGAGGCCTAACCACCGGTAGCTTGGACCCTGCTCCCGACACCGGTGGACTACTATTTTTTATATTTTTAAATGTAATTTTTATCTTGTAATAGTAATATTTAAAAATATTGTATACAGGGTGTAACGGAAAGGTGTGGTCATATTTTAAGAACTGCATCTGCCCATCAATATGAACAACTTTATTCAAGAAAACAAGAGGAAATGCCTCAAAAAAATTTTTTACCTCCCATAAAAATATTGATCAGCTGATGATAACTTTGTATGGAAAGTCCAATTTTTTTTTTTGGATATTTTCATTTTTTTCTTAGAGAAATTTGATCAGTTCCATGGCCAGAACCGGTTCTTAAAATATGACCACACCTTTCCGTTACACCCTGTATACAATACACCCTGTATATAATTAATAAACGGAATAATAATAAAAATTTTAAATACGTGTAGAATTGTCAGGAAATTCATGCAGATAGAAAATAACGATGTAGGACCACATCACACAACTCACGAACATTAAAAATTTAAGTACACCACATCACATCCGTAAACGTGGTCGAAACCAGCCACAGAGCTGAGAAAGGATACACTTACCCGATAATAATAATAAAAGCTTTATTTGTGTCGCATCGACATCGATATTAAAGGATACAAATTGCTTCACATGAAAAAAGAGGTGCAAATCTGTCAATCTGCCTAGCTTTTTCCCAAGTTTCTTGGGGTCGGCTTCCAGTCTAACCGGATGCAGCTGAATACCAGTATTTACATGGAGCGACTGCCTATCTGACCTCCACAACCCAGTTACTAATGGGTAATACTCCTTGGTAAGACTGGATGTCAGACTTCGGTATTCTGTTCTGACGACTCGTAACGACTGCAAAGAGAGAGTTGCGAGTTGCAATTCTGTAAAACCAGTATTTCATTTCACTTTCCTATGATAGTTCTCTTTTCAAGATAAATATTCCAACAACATAATTATGAAATTGAAATAATTTGTGCCGTATTTTCAGCAAGCAATTTAAATTAGAAACGTATTTTAATTTCAGATTTAAATTATTCCATGAATATGCGAGTTTAATAACGTATTATTATAAGACCAGCTTCTGCTTTTGGCTTCGCCCGTGTGATTGTAGGGAAGAGTATCCTTGTCCTTTTCTAGGTCCAATCTAACTTTATACCGAAATGCATCAAAATTGGTTCAGCGTTTGCGTAAAACGTAACAAACAAATAGACAGAAATACTTTCGCATTTGTAGTATTCCTAATGGCATTTATTATTGGGGCAACAATAAAATGTTATCATTACTGTTGGCCCAACCAAATGCCAACAATAAATGCTATTAGGGATATCACATTATTATTATAAAGGCGGTAGTTTATATGTATGTATCTTTGTGTGTACGTTTGTTATACATTTACGCTCAAACGGCCGAACAAATTTCAGAATAGCTTAAACATATTTTTTAAGCTATTCTTTTATCGTTTTAATACAAAGGCTGTAATTTATAAAGGTACCAATTTCACGCGGGTAGAGCCGTGGGCCGCAGCTAGTATTCGTATAAAAAGGTTTTTTTTAAAAATACTAATACGAACTTTAATTAATTTTACTATTATTTATGCTTTAGTTACTTAACGAAAAATACTTTTATGAATAAATCAAAATAGGCAAAAAATTTATCAAGCAATTTTCTTTTTTCTTAAACACGTCAAGAGAGTTCATAGAGAAGACATTTTGAAAACAATTTCGCTAAATAACTTCAAAGACTTGTTTATTCAAAAGATTGAGAAAGATGTAGATACTAACAACCGTTTAGTATTGTACATTTGTCTTTCGAGAAAGATAAGGAAGAATTGCCTGAAATTATGTAAATAGGTAAATTTGCTACTTTACGAATACAGTTGCCACTGAAAGTGTAAGCAATGAGTAACTACAGATGTTCTAATATGTCATTTTATTTGATGTGAAATGGAATGCGATTGATGTAAGTGTGTTTTGTCAGAATGTTACAATCTTTTTTCAGTGGTCTCAGGTCTCAGCTGTGTTGCCCACTAGCTTTTTCTCATGTTTTCGCTCTAGTGACCTATCACAGAAATAAAGCGTTTTATTAGTGAAAAAAAATCGTATTCGGATCAGTAATATCCAGAGTCATCTTCAATGGTTTTAGCTGCACTGTCAAATAGCTCTTAACTGCATTGTCAAATAACTTATTAGCTGCATTGTCAATTAACTTTTTAGCTGCATTATTGACAACTAACTTTTTATCTGCATTGTCAAATAGCTTTTAGCTGAATTGTTTAATAACTTATAGTGTCATTATCAATTATCTTTTTATCTGCACTGTATACTAACTTTTTAAGCTGCTGTTTCAACTAAATTTTAGCTGCATGGTCAACTACATTTTTGCTGCACTTTCAACTATTTTGCTGCATTGTCAACTATTTCCCACGCATGGCTCCTTTGATGAATTCTACAGGGACCGTGCATAAAGCTTCAAGGATAAAAAGTCGTAAGCGATAGTGCAGTTTTCTATCAGATATAACTACTACTTCTTACAAATAAACAAACTTTTATTTTTTTAATAATAGGTTTAGATTTCGCCCGTCACGGATTTTTTTAAAATATAATTTACTACCTTACTACCTACTCCACAAACCTTCATCGCATCATTACACTTAGCACCAAATTCATTGGCCCACCGTTTATTGTACCATATTTTTAAAAGCCACCCATAAAATTACATCCACCGTGAAACCACGCTCTATTGAATATTTTTTATTGGCTACGTTAAATTTAAACGACCAAGTTTGAGCCATAAATTAAATTTTGTGTGGATCGAGGTTAGATTGGCTGTAAAGTGTAATTTTATTGTTTTTGATTAGCCAGGCAGTGTTATTAACATTGTTATTTGTATTTGGTGATAAACGGGGGTAGTTAAAAGGATTGTTTGTTGTGTTTAATTAATGTTAGGACTTGAATTGGTATGAGTTGTAACTATTTAGCTTTTATAGCTTATCGAAATAGGTGTTGTAATCATTTTAAGTGTTTGACTGTGATTTTTTGGTTAGAGTTACCGGAGATAGCAGAATTTATGTATTAAATAATTCTTAAATCTAAACTAATTACTCGGTCAGTGGGTAGCCTTAGGGGCGGATTTTTTTTTTTTTTTCGAATTGGTACCATACGCTTATAGGCACCATGAGCCGTGCAGAAAACGAAAAAAAAATTTTAGGTAAAAAAAAAATTTTTGGGACTTAGACAATTTCTCCTTTATTATAATGTTTTAGGTTTGCATGTCGATGGAGCCACGTGTCGCCGGAGCCCCGCTTCGCGGGGCTCTTACTTCTGAGTGGTTTATAAAAAAATAACCACGAAGGGGATGGCGGGGTCTGTTCGCTCGCTTCGCTCGCTCTCTTGACCCCGCCATCCCCTTCTAACCTAACTTGTCCGAGTCGGGGTGCCCTAAGTCCCGTTAAAATTTGACCCTAAGGCTACACTCCAACCAATTACTCTACTGCCCCAGAAGAAGGGTAATAAATATCTTTCGATACTGTGTATATTGGTACCTATATCTATTTCTTTAGTACTTCCTGTAGCCTAAGCGGTTGGATGGATTTTAACAACTGAAAACTTATTTAATTGGTAATGACTGCCGAAGTGAATTTAAAATACCTTTCTCTTCTAAGCACACATTATGTCAATACTAACATAAACCCCTCTTTCCAGCCGGAACTCTATAAGAACGAGCTGGTCCGCCAGTCCTCTACCGACAGCGCCGAGCTGGAGTTCTGTGGCAAGCTGCACTTCGCGCTCAAGTACGACCAGGAAGTCGAGGCTCTTGTTGTTAAGGTAAGCTACCTGTGCTGTTAGAGCTCTTAGGCAGAGCTGTTCACTTATTTGTGTTGTCGAAGCTATAGAATAAGCGGTACTGATAGCGTTGAGTTTGAGTTCTAAAGCAAGCTGCACTTCGTGCTCAAGTACGACTAGGAAGGAAGGAGAAAAGGCTCTTGTTGTGCAAGTCATAATATTGTTTGAAATTGAAGTCGGTAGGTACAAGGGATATCTCGGCAAAACGGTTAAGAAGTGCGAATGTGGAATTGCAACGCAGATTATGTCCTATTTTCCTGCCTTCTGTGCCTGTTCTAAAATTTGCAATTGAAGCGACATTATGTTGCCCTTTTCGATGCCCAGAAAGAGACGAAGCATCAGCATTTTATTTGGCCATCGGCATCAACTCGAAGAATAAGTAGCCTATTCTGTAAAGTTTATTTTGCTCCCCGCTTACCTAAAACTCTCGGTACATTCAAAGGTATTTCTTTACAAAGAGCTTCCTCAGGCCCATCAGCGTTACGAAGTTTCGGTTTGAAGGTGACGAGTGTAGGTCTTTTATTACTAGCATGGCATGAGATTTACTAACCAGATAGTTTAATTGGTGGCAGGGCTAACTGCCTAGGGTGTACCCTAAGTTAGCCCTGCCCAGACATTTAGTATTTCTACTTTGAAGGCATTGATTAATGCACCAACCACTGGGATACGTATTCTTCGAACATGTGAAAGTGCTACTAATCTGAATTTAACAATTACATACACATCAAGCTAATAAATTAGCTGCGTTCACCTGAAACCTACACACATAATCATTATAATGAATAATAAAAGCGCAAACGATGTTACTGAAGCATTAATGAGCCAATTAAAACTAATGAACAATGTACGCACTAAGGAGATATCAGCATAAAGGGATCTTTACGCAAATATGTAATCCTAACTACATAGTAACCGGAGATTTAAAGTTAAACTAAGATAGATAAATACGGCTGCAATAACATTCGCACGGGTCGATGCTCAAGGTAAAACGACTGCCGGGGTTGGTATATGGATGGTGACCATCCATCACCAAGCGAGATTTATCTGAGCTTCGGAAAAAACGTTAACCATGACAGGCGTTACGGCAAGCTAGAAGCCAGAAAATCTGACAACAGTTTTGCCTAAAAGTATCTTGTTACCCATTTAATGGGTTCTAGGGGTCAGATACGCAGTTCTTTCATGTGAAATATGATATATTATAATGTAAGATACACAGAAACATGAAAAAAAAATGTCAATAGTATGTAACTGATTTAAGTCTTCACAAGCTGTTCCATGTTTGTAACTGGAAAAACCTCAACCTCTGTCACACAGGATATATCCATGTTTAGGGGTCGAGCTCGCTAATGATAACCGAAGTTTAATAAAACGATAAACCATTTTATTAAACTTCGGTTATCATTAGCGACCTCATCAATTAAATCCACCATAACTACAATCGCAACAGATGGAAGAATCGTCAGAGATTTCATGTTTCATTCTGCCCTTAGCCCAATTTATTCAGGTTCTCTTTTTCTTCCATACATAATTTTCCATCATTTCATAAAACATCTTCTTTCTAACCATAATTATATCGCCATAGATTTCATATATTCTTCAAAAAGAAAAATTTTGTTTTGTGCAGAATTTTTGTAAAATTTTGCACAAACGCACTCGCCCTAGAGGAACAAGGGCACGGATAACAGATCGTTACCTGCAGCTTATCATGTGGCATATTATATCTATCTGCAGATAGTATTGTCTGAGCACTGACCTTTAGCCATAGGACAAGGAATACGATTGCATTGAAGCGACACTTCCAATCCCAATTCAATCTAAGTGAATTCTGTTCCGAGACTTTTAAAACGATCAACATTTTCAACAAAAAAAAACGAGTGTCCTTTAGACCACACGACTGAAGTAAAACTTCTTTAGCTCCAACTCTTCCGTTCACCTCGCCCGATCACACTTTTCGTAAGGATTTCGTCACGCATTCACCAGCTTACTCCCTAAGTTAAGCTTGCGTAAAGAAGTTTTACTTCAATAAGTTCAATGCTTTGCTAATGGGTATCGTCATGTAGTTACTAGATTGTGGAGATTTAATAGCCAATCGCTCCAAGTCTTCTTCTTCTTCCTTCAAATCGATGGTGTCTTAACTTTTTTAATTCTTTGGGTCCTCTGGTCCATTAATTGCAGCATCAGTAGCATTCATCAGGTCCTCCAAAGTGCAGGTGTATAGCCACTTGGGGCATTTCAGTATGTGAGTCATGTTCTGGGCAGGGGCACCACACTCACATTGAGTAGCAGACGAGTCTATAGAAACCCCATTTTGCAAAGTTGTATCGCTCCAAGTAAAACACCACCATTCAGCTAGCCACGGAATGTTATTCCGTGATGGGTTCTGTTTCCCAAAAGCCATAACCTGTGATATTAAAGTCGGAAGAAAGAATACACGTATATTTGGCTCACGCAGTTACAAGTAGAATAAAATAGGAAACAATAAAAAGAAGAACAAAATAACAGAAACGAAAATAAAACAAACAAGAAAATAAGAAGAGAAATGAAAGAGGGGAAGAGAATTGGTCATCACACCACAGTCACCTTCATTTAATGTCAGGTGAGACAGTGACCAAACTCAGGCACATATGAGTATCACAATGGATCGCGTCCATGGATGGGGATTACCATGTTCCATTGGATTGGAAGTGGTAGGCTTAAGAGCGTCTGGACGTGTCCTTAGGTGAGACGGAGAAAGCAATTAAGATTGTATTGTTTTTTATTGGTTTGGTGGGTATGATGTGATGTGTATAGTGAATATATGAGCGAGGATAAAGCACCTATTTAGAATGTTGGTATGGACTTTGTAAAAAGGATCAAGTACCTTAATTATGTGTTTATTTTGTGCTAAATAAAACCATTCTTTTATTTGTTCTGGATTCACCACACAAGGTTCGCCCCAATTATGATATTCCTTGTTTACCCACACTTTTTATTCCATTCTCGCCCTGAATAACATTTGTTTCAGTTATTTTGAATTTAGTTCTGTTTATGTCACTTATCCGCGCGAATAAGCTTTGCATGTATCCAGAGGAACATACGAGTACCTTTATTTTATTTAGTTATGTCTACCGTTTGTAAAAATAGACGAAACACAATTTGATAATTTCTAAGTCTGTAGCCAATTTAAGATCACTTATAATAATCAGCAAAGTAGCTCTTATGCCTGATTGCTCTTAATTTTGTCCCTTTGCCGTTTATTTTTATTTAAGTGGAACCGACGGCGACGTCGGAATTTTTCCACTTGGTTATTATTAACTTCTTTCATTAACTTTATTTTCAGATTATAGTAAACAACCGAGAAAATTTATATTAAATTAACTGAAGTTCACTCACTGATTGTTCTCGGCCTTATTGGAAATAACAATATGCTACTATAACAAAGAGGGACATTGACCGATCTAAAAATATAAAGAAATGTCAACCTCTTGTTACAATTGGTAACGTTTTGCTTCCGTAAGCCTATTAACATTAATAATTCGGCCCTTTCCTTGTTACATTTTTTGCTAGCGGAACTTTCAACCGGAATCAAAAATATAATACTTTTGTACATTAAACCACAAAGTCAAATTTCTTTGGTGGCACGTCTTGGCCATATTACTATTTTTAAACAATTTAATGTCACGTTTTCCAATGAAGGTCATCCTGATTCATCAGGTACTCTAGTGTATATGAGAATAGGAGATCCAATTTAATATTATTATCTAATTTGTTAGAGGCCTATATCGAAACCAATACGAGGCCGTTCACCCCGACCGGGACCTAGGGTTGAAAACCGCGGAATTGGCGGCACGACTGATATCGCAAATTAATCATTTTACAGGCCTAGTCATTTACAATAACCATTTGCTGAAGTGCTTGCGTGAAATGAAATTCTTCTATTTTTAGGGAAAATTTTATTTAATGAAATAAATTAATGGTTTTAATGTTGTTCAATTTTTTTTTTGTTATTACATTGTGTACAAAGCTCTCTGTCTTGTCACACCACCTTCGCCACGGTCGACATCGACGGCGACATCTTCTCAATTTTTATTAGAATTAAAAAATAAGATGATAACTAGTCGGAATAGGATGGAAAAACAAGATCCAACCTGGTCTAACCCGTGTTTGCTAAATATAAGTACGACAGAATCTACAGGAAAAAATAATGAGTTTGTCGCCTGGAAATAGTGATCCATTCCAGAATCAACATAACTGTTTCTGCTTATGATAAATAATAATTAAATACAATCATACAACACATCAATACATCATAATAGTTCGTTTGTAATTACAAAGATTTTCCAACTCTAAAATAGAGGTACTTTGAAAAAGTTGAAAAAGTCTCAATAACATGATCATACGTCTGCTAATGAAAACTGATGCAAGCTACGATTATTGGCAACTAACTAAGCTAAATGTAACAAAATCAGATCTAAAAAAAAACTCAATGAAACATCCATCTTATGTAAGCACGAAAAAAGCACAAACGAATATTAAAATTGAAAATCTGGAAGATAGTTCAACCAAAACTGTTACATAAAAGAACCAAAATTAAATCATTTATCTCAACTATGTGGCTCAGCTGCGGCCCATTTTTTGTCCAATCAAAATTTTTAGGTCAGCAAAATGTAACTTGCCGAAGGAACGAAATTTTTCCAAATCAATCGTTCTAGTCCGGTGTCTTGAAATGAGGCCAAGGGACATTAGGGCCAAGATTTGGGAAAATGTTATGACCCATTTACACGGGGAGAGTGTCTTGCCTTGAATAGATATTACTATTTTAATTCGTTTATTAATAATTTTTCTTTCTTGTTACATTTTTAAATATTTCTTAATATGAGTAAATAAAAACATTTGAAAATATAATAAATAGTTGCCCACCGGCGTCGGGAACAGGGAACTATTATTATTTATTATTATTTTTTATTTTTTTGTTATTAATACAAATCACCTCTCTTGCAAAATAGGGATGAATTCTGGATACAAAAATAATAGTTATATTTAGTCCGAGAGTTACATTATCAAAAATACATAGATAAAACACATCAAAATTCAGGAATAGGAGATTGTTACGTCAACAAAATTGTAGGTAAAAAGTGGTACATTTTTTTCTAAGCTGTGACGACACGCAGTTTTCAACGCACTGTTTCCTCCTTATTTTTTTGTACATGTTTAAAGAAAAACTACGTGTCCAATAGTTGTTGGTATTCTAACTGACCGGCATTTGTTTATTATCATCTAGTAGAATTATCCGTGTAAACAAATACTATTGTATTTTAGATCACAGTTCATTTTAGTCTTCCACCTTTCTAGTGTTAGCATCTTCCTAACAGTCCACCCATTGTTTATTTTGGTCTTCCCTTATTCTTATATCCAATCAAATATATTTTCAAAACGTTCACGTCGTCCACAGTTCGTATGAAATACTTGTATGGGATCATGATTATACACAACAAAATCTTGTTATATAATCATGATTCAACATGGAACCGAAACGTGGTCACTCACAATGGGCCTCATCAGAAGGCTTAAAGTCACCCAAAGGGTAATAGAAGATACTCGGAGTTTCGTTGCGTGATCGAATCAAAAATGGAAATATCCGCAGGTGAACCAAGGTTACCAACAAAGCCCGACAAATCGCCAAACTTAAGTAGCATGCAGTATGCCTGCCAAGGAATGAGATAAATTCATTTTGTTAGTGGATGAATAATAAATGAAGAGTAAAGAGGCAAGAATTTATGCTATTTAGATGTAGCCATCGGCGTCTTTTTTACCTAGCGTGATTGATGGGGCCAATAGGTTCTGGAGAGGCGACCACAGGACGCAGTGTTAGAAGCCCGCTTACAAAGTGGACTGATGACCTGGTAAAGATCGCGGGATATCGCTGGATGTGAGACGCTTAGGACCGGTTGATGTGTCGACATTTGGGGGAGGCCTATGTCCAGCAGTGGACAGTTTTCGGCTGTAATGATGATAATAATAATAAGCGTCTAAAAGGGATTTTGCAAGTCGGCTTCGGCCCCTCGTACACCTTCCAAAGGTCAGGGACCTCAGGGTCCTGAGAAATCCAAAACAAAAAAATAAAAATTATGAATCATAATTCAAAATATGTGCCTATAATAGCCTTTTTAGTATCGCCTGCGAAAATTGCACGACTGTCGAAGAACGTTTTCCGTGTAAACGAGCCTCAAGATTGAATGTCAAAGGTTTTTTTCGAGGAAATTCAACGTGTGAAGGATCTTAATTGAATTTTCTCGCGAGTGGGTCACGACCTTTACAGGTTGTTGAACTCTATCGAACTTGAATGGGCGAAGTTGATGGTATTTACATGATAATGCTTTTACAGAGTGTTTGGATAGCAGGTTCGTGCTCGATGATTTTTGCAAAGCATGTGTGATATTATGTTCTCCTGCTCGTTTTGTAAATATATTTTAGTTGTTGGGAAAAAAATACGTACATTTTGGACTTTCCAAATGATCAACGTTTAATTATTATGAAACATCAAAGAAATATAAAACCTTTAACATAAAATTATAATACGAGCTGAAATATATCAGTCTACTGTACCTAATTGTTAATTCTATGCATATTTTATTCTTCTACTTGTACAGAGCTAGAGCTTTCATGTACCTACATAAGTATTTATTATATACGAGTAATTATGTGATAAGTCTCGAACATAATTAAAAAAAAAAATCTTTTGCATACAAGTGAGAAGCTCGTGGCTAAATAATTACAGCCACACGGGTCTTTCTTCAAGTTTAAGCACCGCTTGCAGAGGTCGTTCTATAGGTGGGTGATTATTCATGACATACCACACTCCTCTGTCGGCTGTCATTTATAGATCTTTGACAGTCGTTACTGATGAAAGGAAGCTAGAAAATTTGATTCCAGTCTTGCCAAGACCGTTCCGTGTTATCCAGTTACTGGGTTGTGGAGATCAGATAGGCAGCCAATTCATGTAAAATGCTGGTATTCAGCTGCATCCAGTTTGACTGGAAGTCGACCCCAATATAGTTGGTAAAAGATAGATTGGTTTATTTCGCGATCGAATTTGGAGATCGATACAGTTACTTCAAAATGAAATATTTAGATTTTTCTTGTGATAAATGGGTGTATTTGTGGATCTCATGTCTTCGATTTTTTTTTTCTAGGCAGTTTTCTCACGATGTTTTCCTTCACCGGGTTGCCATTTTGTCACGATTTTGCGAAAAACTGCCGACCTGGTACGTGTCAAAGACCAATCTTGTTAAGGTCACTCAAAATTAATTGGCGCTTGAAAGCTATGATGAGCCATCCATTTGTATGTCGAACAGGCAGATTAATAATTTATTGAATTGGTGACAGCCACGTATATAAAATGTCAGATAGGATTAAATTGATTGGGATAATTTTATGATTTTTCATGGTTTCAAGCGTCGGCTTTTATGAAGTCTTTCCTGTTCGATGTTTTATCCACTTCCTGTAATCCGATAGAGTTGACATTGAATTTGCAATCACGTGTTCTGATGTAAGCATAATATTATGGTGTGATATAGCTGATCTTATGGAAAAGCAACGCTAAATCGGTTTTTGTTGTAAAACAAAATATAGTCTTCACGAGACCAAAGATAACTTTTTTTATAATTGATAGGTTCACGTTTGACCACTATCTCACCCGATGGTAGCGCTGATGTGGTTGACGATGAAGCACGCTCACCTATAAGTAACCTATTCACCCTCGACTTAAAGACCCCCTGGTTCTAGCTATCCGGTAATACAAACTGTGACAGGGAATTCCACTCTTTAGCTGTACACACAATCGACTCTCATTCAGGTGCTGCCCGCAACTTAAGTGATATCACAGAACCAACATCCTTTTGGACATTTACTACTATTTTGTTGACTAACTCATATTTTTTTAAATAATTTATAGTGCCCAAACAAGACCAGAAGTACAAAAAAAATAATCATATCTTTCTCTCGTCCAGATCTTCGAAGCCCGTGACCTGCCCATCAAGGATGTGACCGGCAGCAGCGATCCCTACATCAAGGTGTTCCTTCTCCCTGACCGCAAGAAGAAGTTCCAGACCAAGGTCCACCGCAAGAACCTGAATCCCGTGTTCAATGAAACCTTCTTGTTCAGGTTAGTAGACTTATAGAGTAATAACTTTCACACACACTGGCCACACTTTCAAAAATACCAACGACAAGAAACCTCTGCGCTGCCACAGGCGACGCCGTGGAAGTGGGAAAGTTATAAGCCAAAAAAAAAAAAAATACTGTCGTGCCAGAAGTAAGAAGAAGAAGAACGACTAAACCCCCCAATATCTTACTAATATTATAAATGCGAAAGATTGTATGTTTGTGTTTCAATCACGCAAGAACGGCTGGAGGGATTTGAATTAATTTTGCACACAGATATGTTATAACCTGGGTTAAAACATAGGCTAATTTTTACCACGCGGGCGAAGCTGCTGGCAGAAGCTAGTATGGTATAAAACAAAGATGGATATTAAGGGTCACCTAAAAGTAATTCGAATGAAAAAAAAGAGCATTTCAAAGAACTGGAAATCATAAAAATGACAGAAATATGGCGTTACACAATCTATGACTTAATAATACTGACTACAGTAAATGCACTGCAGACCAACTTCCCAGCCATTTTGGTACCATAAAAACGTAATATCAATTTTCTCGACTTCTCGAGAACCGAAACTCCTTAAAATTCTATTTCTACTTTAATTCGTCTTCGATCCCTCCCTCGGGACTTGGCGACAGAAACTTGGCAATATTTCGTCAAAATATTAGTTCTGTTGAGTGCCACCTGACTTGCCAAGTTACCGGCAAATTGAGTTTACCCTTAGTTATCATCTTGACGTTAATTGTACTTCACTTTAAAAGTTTCTTCGAATTCCTGGAATATTACCTTTCTTGTTACTTCATTTTGAGGTAGATTAAAACTAAATATTTGGGATTGCGTAATTTCTTTGTGTCTAGTCGTGAGTTGCGACACTTGTTTTTATATGTATGAAGTATGAAGTATAATTTTATTAAGTTTTAGTTTGGATTAGTTTGTTATTGGATTAAATTATTATATGAGGTATAATTTAGGTTTAAAATTGTATTTAAGTCTATTTATTTTACAAACTAGGTATTACAGTTATGTTTTTTTACAACCTGTAAAGACAGTTTTAAGTTGTTCAATAAATACATGTAAAAGATTTTGCCCCAAAATCTACAGTTTTTGGCCATCCTTTAAAAAAATTGATTGAAATGAATATTAAAAAGTTTGCAATAAAACTTTTTTGGTTTGAAAAACTTCTAGCAACTCTGCATAATTGCATCCGATCCTTAAGCAAGGTCAATAACCTCTCCGGATATCGCAGGCGACAAAAATGCCTAATCTGTATGCAAAACAAATAAATTGACTAACTTCGGTAACTTTTTTTCCAAAAGTTCATAGACCTCACCTGAAAAAAGTGAATTTCAAAGGCAATCATAAGTTTCTGATTGGCCAAAGCGAGTAAGATTTTTAACTGACTTCGAAAAAGGAGGAGGTTCTATGTTCGACTGTATGAAAATTACTCTGTCAGTTGTGGACCGATTTTCAAAATTCTTTTTTTATCCCAAAGTATATACTCCCGAGGTGGTCCCATACAAATTTAATCGAAATTGCTTCAGCGCTTTTTGAAAAACTGTACAAAAATGAAAAATACGCACATAGATGACGTTTTGGTTTTCTCCAATTACGATTTGTTTAAATTCCACGTTTCATGTTATTGGGGTTTTTAGTTCTGGGGTACTTATAACAAGTAAATAGTGAAAAATAAAAAGCTTTTTTACAAAAAAAACCACTGATTTCTAAAAAAGAAAATACACTAAAAATTAAAAAATAACTTTAATTTCGGAAGTCGGTGTCAAATAACGAAGAAATAAAATACAAACACCGACTTCTGTAATAAAAGTTATTTTTTAATTTTTAGCGTACATTTTCATTTTTGGAAGTCGGTGGTTTTTTTTGTAAAAAAGTTTTTTTTTTGCAGTACACATTTATAGCTTCGCAAATGTCAAAGTTGAACCCTTTCAATGTTGTTTGGTCTTACATTTAGAAGAAATCCGTTTTTATCTGATACATAAAACTTTTAGTTCGCAGATGACAAAGCCTTTAATACGAATCATCCGATAATAATAATATGTTTGATGTTTGTGTGAGCACTGGCGGCCCCGACTTACGAGTTGTAAGCCGGGGTATAAACCCAGACAGACGCTTTACTTTGTGTAATATATTTCATCACCACTGCCCTCAAAACGGTGAATTAAAACATTGTGAGGAAACCTTCGTGCCTAAGAACCAAAAATTCGAAAACTTGTGACCCACAATGGACCCGGTCTGGCGGCTACCTAACCTACAAACAAACGAACCATTTTGCCTCAATATGTTATGTTAGTCGCTTCTGTCAGCGGCTTTGCCCGCATGGAATTAGTACTTTACCCACTAAAAATAGCTTATGTGGTATTCCAGACTAGAATTTATCTCTGTGCCTGTGATTTCATCCAGAGCCGTTCGGAGGTGATTGAGTAACAAACAAACTTAAATCAAACTTTTCCACCCATCCAAACTTTTGCATTTATAAATAGGATAGGATAGTAGGATTGAGATAGACTAACATAAAGTTCACTAACTCAGTACATTTGTTCAGAATCTTTGAAAGTTGAAAGAACTCTGGTGTATTAATCAAAAGGTTTCGATCAATCTTTATTTACAGTAACATTAACCCCGCCATCTTTCTTTGTTTTCGACTCAGTATTGTTTCTAATTAATCACGTAAGGTTTCAAAACTTTTAGTTTCCTTCTCAGTGCATTTCTGAGTAGTGTTGGAACTTGATAGTACCCCTTATTCATTATTTCCTATAGACTAGCTTCTTAGCGGCTTCGCGGGGTCTTCGGGTTGAAAAATACCCTAGGTCCTCATCCAGGTCATAGTCTATCCGTGTGCCAAGTTTCATCAAAATCCGTTGAGCGGTTTAAGCGTGAAAACGTAACAAACAAACAGACGCACAGAGTTATTTTCATTATATTAGTTTGGATTAAAGATATATAATGAGTCACTTTAAAAATAAACTACTGACTTTAAAAATAAACAAAGATTGAAGACGATTCTTAGGTTAAAACTTAACTTTCCAATTTTCCAGTGCGCTCTAAGGACTATTTTTATAAACCACTCTGTTTGGAGAGTTACCTCTTAAATGTCCATTGTCTCTTGATGTGTCTTAAAAATAACATCATTTTATTTTTTAATATGAAGCCTTCAATTGTGAATGACATTAACATCTGGCTATTATTAACAAGCTTTTATATTAACTTCACTTGTAACTGTGTAAAATAATCTTAGCAATTAAATTTAAACACTTTTTGCTTTCCGATTGAGCTGAAATTTTGCATGCATATTTAGTTTGGATTAGAATGCAAACTAAACATGGTTTGTTATGTGACTTCATTCTAAATCCAATAGAAGATTTCCAAAGAAACTATTAAACTATTCCACTTTGCTATGTGCTTTGAATGATTTGGAAAGTAGTTGCGAATACGGAATAATACAAGTGTTGTCGACCACGAAATCGTTTCCTGTCGCCCTCTTAGTAATAACTTTTCGTTCCATACAAAATGAATTTTTTGTTAATTTTTTGAATTTTTTGCCAATTATTCCGATTTTTTAATAGTTATTCTGCTGTTCGGGGCGGAGACAAATCCAATAAATCAAAGAACATTAAAATCGGTCCAGCCGTTCTTGAGATAGAAATGGTGTAACTAACCCGAGTTTGTACTATATTATAATAGTCTAGTCATTTTTTTATGCATTCCCATAATATTATCAACTGAAGAATATGAAAAATAAAATAACGCTCCCCAAAAGCGTTTTTAAAGTTTTTCTAAACTTTGATATTGTTTGACTGGTCCATTCGTCGAATTCGACTTCACTTTGTTGTCCGTCTGTCTGTCAGTTAAGACCATTTTTCTTTGAAACGCGTGGAGGTATCAAGCTGAAATAAATATCAAATATATATGTCAGCAATCCCTTGGAGCAGTGAAAAAATCAAACTTTTATGTTAATGCAATCAAAAGATACGGCCGTTTATGCTGCATATTTGGACACATAAAAAAAATTGATAACAATCTTATTTACTTGATAGGTACTTTGCTGAAAACCAGCGCTGTTGACGATAAGTTCGCCTGAAGTCGCAGTATTTTTGCTGAGCAACGACCTGTTCTTGCACGGATGCGACGCACCGCTCAATTTGTTCGTGTTTGTTAAGAGATTAGTCTAGTTGTTTTTCCACTTTCACAAACTGTTTTTTTGTGTTTCGTTTTGATGGTCTTTTTGTTGTCATTTGCCAGTGTCGCAGTACAGATTACATAGTATTACGCAATATATGTATTGTCTTTGGTTGTTGGCGGACTCTGACATTGGGCAATGAACAGAAGACTTACATTGATTGAATACGAGGCTTTTAGCATTCATGTATGTTCCGTTTTTTCTGTAATGTGCGTTAAATCTGTGCAGAATAAATTATTTTGACGTGACAACGTCTTATAAATTGGTTTGCCGGGTGACACTTCAAGAAACTGCGTTACGCTCCGCTCACGTTATGCGCTCACAATGAGAGCGAGTGAGAGGCACGCGTCCCTTCCACTCGGGCAACATTAAAATTATTTTACCACTCAAAGTCGTTGTCACGTAAAACTTTCGCCCGTATACCGACTTTACAGGCAACCAATTTTTTTCTTTCTTTTTTCTTTCTTACTTTAGTTGAAATATCTTGTGACTTAAGATATGTACTATTTTTTATCTAGAAGTGAAAACTGACCGCTGCCTATGTCGATGCATGGGGATAACAGTTTCTCAACGGAAAAGTTAAGTTTGTTCGAGATTCCCGTGATGGATGATCTTTTTATATCCCTACAAGTTGGTACGGAACCCTCGGTGAGCGAGTCCGACTCACACTAGCCTGGTTTTTTTTGTTTTCAAAATTCTTATAGCTTAAATAACTTCGGGGTCAAGACTAATCTGATGAAATCTCATTTGTTAAAATCTATCCAGCCGTTTAGGTAACAGTGTGTGTCAAAGAAATATACACACATATATACAAATCTCGCGATGAGTTTTAGTATAATAACAAAATTTTATGTCTTACTAACATCTGTATGTATTTTATTTCCGAGAAACAATTTCTATCAATCATTACAAAACTTCAATAATTATAATTATATAATTATATGGTGAGCTAATTTAATTATTACTTCCTTAGCGTCCAGTACGAAGAGCTTCGCCAACGCTACATCCAGTTCTCCGTGTATGATTTTGACCGCTTCAGCCGCCACGACCTGATCGGCCACGTGGTCCTCAAGGGTCTTCTTGAGTCTGCTGACCTTCAGCAGGAGATCGAGTACACCATGAATATACTCGCTGCACCTCAGGTGAGAGAAGTAATCTGTTTGATATTGTTCTGTTTAAAGATGCCGTAAAACCAGAAATTAAGGAATATGCATGATATTTTTTTATTTGTTGAATTGAAGACTTATTAACTATAGGGAACAAATATGAAGGCTTTTTCAAAATATCATCATCAGCGACGAAGTTATAAAGATTTAAAGTAATATAATTAGAAAGAGAAGTCCGATGTGTTCTTTGACGTCAAAGGACATGCCGCTTAAACAACTGCCATAGAAAAAAGCGTTTTCGAGAAAGAGACAGATACCTATATTTGTTTAAAAGTGTTATATCTCGTTTAATTTTCGATCAATTTTAATTCTGTTTTCACTGTTCGTACTCTATTTTAGTATATTCATCGATAAACTAGTTGGATAACAAATGTGTTTTTCATGCATGTTCCCTATTGGCTCTGCAGTTAAAACTAGATAATATGAGTAAAAAATGAAAATGAAAGTCAGCGGTGAATTGGTTGTTTGCTTTTACAAATACGACGTACATAGATGCAAAAAAAAAATGGCGGTCGGCCCAAACAAGAAGGTGTTCCATTTTTCAAAGTGTGTTAATAATATTCAATCCCACAAATTTTGTTAGTTAGAAAATAAAGCAATGTTTGGTCGCTCTACGATCTTACTCTATAAAGTTGTACCACTGCCTATCCCTTCGGGAATACAGGTGTGGTGTTATTTTTTGTTATCTTAGGGTCGTAAAAAGATCAGTAAGTTAATTTTCAGTTGTCCCTTTTTTACGGTATAGAGAAAGGGTTATAATAATAAAGAAATCCTTAAACGGGTAGATATTGTCGGTATAAGCCAATGTTTATTGGAAGGGATTTGTTATTTTTGCCTTTGATCCATCGCGTCCAAAGGAAATCTCTCAATTTCTTTAGTATTTTATATATTTCACGTAAAATTCAAGAAAAGTTATCATCTTTTTTTTGGCTGGGATATTATTATATAAATGGGTGTGTAATAGGTGGAGCGGGAGGACGTGCTAGACTCTTAGTGACTAAAACCCACCCATGTTTCTTCAGCTGCCTGTGCCAGGGTCGCGGTGACTCTTTCAAACACACTCGTGACAAGTTTTACATCAAACTTCATCTTTGGCGTTCATAAAAATAGGGTAGATGACTAAAAAGTAGGGTAGTTGATTAAAAATAGGGTAGATGACTAAAAAGTAGGGTCGTTGATTAAAAATAGGGTAGATGACTAAAAAGTAGGGTAGTTGATTAAAAATAGGGTAGATGACTAAAAAGTAGGGTAGTTGATTAAAAATAGGGTAGATGACTAAAAAGTAGGGTAGTTGATTAAAAATAGGGTAGATAACTAAAAAGTAGGGTAGTTGATTAAAAATAGGGTAGATGACTAAAAATAGGGTAGTTGATTAAAAATAGGGTAGATGACTAAAAAGTAGGGTAGTTGATTAAACATAGGGTAGATGACTAAAAAATAGGGTAGGTGATTAAAAATAGGGTAGATGACTAAAAAGTAGGGTAGTTGATTAAAAATGGGGTAGATGACTAAAAAATAGGGTAGTTGATTAAAAATAGGGTAGATGACTAAAAAATAGGGTAGGTGATTAAAAATAGGGTAGATGACTTAAAAATAGGGTAGTTGATTAAAAATAGGGTAGATGACTAAAAAATAGGGTAGTTGATTAAAAATAGGGTTGATGACTAAAAAATAGGGTAGGTGATTAAAAATAGGGTAGATGACTAAAAAATAGGGTAGTTGATTAAAAATAGGGTAGATGACTAAAAAATAGGGTAGTTGCTTAAAAATAGGGTAGGTAACTAAAAAATAGGGTAGGTGATTAAAAATAGGGTAGATGACTAAAAAGTAGGGTAGGTGATTAAAAATAGGGTAGATGACTAAAAAGTAGGGTACGAGATTAAAAATAGGGTAGATGACTAAAAAGTAGGGTAGTTGATTAAAAATAGGGTAGATGACTAAAAAATAGGGTAGTTGATTAAAAATAGGGTAGATGACTAAAAATAGGGTAGTTGATCAAAAATAGGGCAGATGACTAAAAATAGGGTAGTCTACTAAAAGCAGGGTAGATAACTAAAATATAGGGCAGTTCACTAAAAACAGGGTAGATGACTAAAAAAAAACCAGTCAGTCAGTCCAGTCTGTCAGTTATACTGCCAAAAACACACGACACGTATTTTTTAAAAAACAAAAAAATATAGTAAGGATAGTGCGTTGAAATATCTTGTGACTTAAGTTATGTACCATTTTTTACCTAGAAGTGAACAACCCTCTCAATCACATCCTCATGAACCTTTATTTTCTTTTCCGTACCCGAAGGGTAAACATAATGGTTCCCTAATACTAAGCCTCCGCTGTTTGTCTGTCTGTCAGCGGGCTGTATCTCATGATCCGTAATAGTAAGATGGTTGAAATTTTCATCGAATGTGTATTTCTGTTGCAACTAACAAAAAAAAAAAAATTTAAGGGCTGCCCTAATAAATACGTGTTTTATTTGGCTTTTTTGCTCGATCTTAATAAGGGCAAACAGTAGACGCGTTTATTCTGGTACGATGGTACGGAACCCTACACTGGTTTTTATTGATTCGTTAAAGCAAAACGTACGTGTCGAATAATTTTTAATAATCTTACATAAGGAGTATTTTTAATTTTGTACCCAGAAATCATCCCTCCTATCCTATTCTATAGTAAACTTATAAAGCAAAAATTCTTTAAAAAGGGCAGAGACACTTGAGGTTAGACAAAGTCAGCCATTATTAAATTATTTAGCTCACTCCTGGCAGTTTTGTTACCTACTTTAGTATTAGATTCTTTAATCAAAAAATGTTTTTGATGTTCATAAATAAGAGATTATTTTTCATGCCTAATTTTCTTTATAAACTTTATACACGCGAATTTGCTTATGTTTCGTCGTTATAATGTATTTTTACGCTGTTATTTTGCAACGTTACATAAAAGTGAATTTTATTTCGATGTTCATACTAGCTTCCGCCCGCGGCTTCGCCCTTAAAGTATGATTATAAATTTGAGTGCTATTTCCTGAGAGTAGCACGTAAAAAAATACTGTAGAAATCAAAATCCAAAGTCAGTTATTCATATTAGGTTGTGAGCCAGAACTTTTTGAACGTCGTTCTACATAAAGACAGACAATTCATCACTTCTTAGCTTCTTGCCCGTGACTCCATCTGCATAGACATCCGGATCGAGTCCAGAGAAAAATCAAACATTTGTGAAACATTGAAAGTTAGTACGGGCTAGGATCATGATTATAAGAAATAAGAATTTCCTACATTAGCAGGGCTTACCAAAGTTGGACGGTTATTTTCTGCGCAACGCCGAACATCTCTTTTCTATAAAATAAAATAAAATAAAGTAAAATATTCTTTATTTCAGACAGTTAAAATCCATAAAAATTAAACTTAAAATTAAAAAAAAACTTAAAAATTAAGATAAATCAAAATCAGAATTAATATCAAAACTAAAAATTAAAAAACAAAAACAAAATTAAAATTAAACACAAAAATAAAATCAAAATACAAATCAAAATTAACATCATAATTAAAATTAAAATAAAATCAAATCTTTTTCATGATTTTGTCACCCTGGTAGTTTACCTGCGGGTTCATCCGTATGCAGTTCTGAAATTTCTCTTCTGCATGATTCTGTTTTCCTGGTAGTTTAAGAATCTATACCGCTCAGGATGGATTCCAGCGCCGAAAATATTTATTCAAGGTGCCTTTTTTACCTCTTTTGATCCCCCCTTTTTTTTTGATTCTGATCTCCTGGTAGTGCGTGAATCTATACCGCTCGGAAATATTACTTCTTCACGTTTCTGGTTTCCTGGTAATTTGTAAATCTCTACCTCTTCTAATACCAGCTTCGGAATATGTTTTGTGCTTCTGATCTCCTGGTAGGTTATGAATCTATACCGCTCAGGACTCCAGCCCCCTCCCTGGTTGAGAATCTATATCGCTCATGATTTCAGCCCCAAAAATACTGATTCACGACTCTGGTCTCCTGGTAGTTTTGGAATCTATACCTCTCGTGATTCCAGCTCCGGAACTACTTTTTCGTGAATACTGATCTTCTGGTAGTTTGTGAGTCTTTATCGCTAATAATTTCATTCCTTGAAATACTTCTCATGTTTCTAGTCTCCTGGTAATTTGTGAATCAGACCTCTCTTAAATACCTGCCTCGGAATTTATTATGTGATTCTGATCTCCTGGTAACTTGTGAATCTATACCGCTCAGGATTCAAACCCCGGCAACACTTCTTCTTGATTCTGGTCTCCTGGTGGTTTGCAAAGCTATACCGCTTAGGATGCCCTGAAAATACTTTTTCATGATTCTGGTCCCCTGGTACTTTGCGAGTCTTTACCGCTCATGATTCCAGCCCTGGAAATACTTCTCATGTTTCTGGTCTCCTGGTACTTTGTGAGCGTGTAACGCTCGTTCAGCCTGACTTTGGATTTCTACTTCCACCTCAGCCTTAAAAAAAAAAAAACAAAAAAAAAGCCTCCCTAAGTGTGGTCATTTACCGGGATAAAAAGTAGCCTATGTGTTAATCCAGGCTATGACCTACCTGTGTGCAAAGTTTCATTGAAATCCCTTCAGCCGTTTTTGCGTTACCTTCAGCCAAACATACAAACTTTCGCATATATAATATTAGTAGGATTTTCATAGCAAAGTGTGTTTATCAACTTAACTTACTTGACTTAATATCATAACTCCCCTAGATAGGGCAGCGGGTGTCCACAGCAGTTCCCCATCGCAAATGGCCTTGAGCTTCTCACTCGACGTATGTAATTCCGTTGCTCGTCACTTCTTCAATCTTACGAAATTTTTTCCTTACCCAAGCTTTATCAAAAAAGTTGCTTCAATATTGTCTTTCTATGCCTATCTTTCTAAGTGTATCAACAACATCAATTACAGTTCAAATCTGTCACAAAACTAGAAAATTCCAAATTACCACCATAATTGATCACCCCAAAACTTTCAGAAAGAAGAATCTCAGGTCACGTAAAATTCAATCAAACATCTCAGATTTGACATTTCAATAGCCCACAATTAATCATTGCTGCTATTTTCCTTCAACTCAATTTAATTTGTGGTTTGTATACTAAGCTCAACAATCTGATTTAGCCTTACCTCGTGGGTACAAGTTACACGCTCAAGCGACGGCGACTGTCGGTATAAATAGAATATGTCACGAGCCATCGCGATGCAACTTGCGCAGTGATGACGGTTCAGCGCGTAAAAAAAATCACACGAACACTTGTTACATCGCCCTAATGCCACCGTCACGTCAAATGACAGATCGCGACGTACCTATCGTGTTTTACAAATTATACCGAACAATATTTCTTGATGCGACGGATCGGTGACTAGATGGTGACGTGAAAGATGGGCATAAACATTTCCTCGGGTTGGAAACATGCAACGAGCAATTTTACGAGCAATTGAGTCAAATGCTAGTTAATAGCGCGGCTATCAAGACTTCAGAGCGGGTGCGAACAGCGAGTGTGGTAAGAAAAGTCGCCATCACCACTGACGGGTCGAGTATGAAGTCGCGAGCTCCAGTCGTTTGACGTAAATCGCATCGATAGTCCCATCGCCCAAGGCCGTAAGCGGGCAAGGACCAAAACTCATTAATCAAGTTGCTCCATCTTACGTTGCTTTCTTGCGCCCTTTTCCTTTGGTCCTTTGAGTCCATTTCGAAGGACAAGGGACCTTTTACCCTGCATTTTGCCTTGAGGTGTATGGCGGTGTGAATATAAATGGGTTGACCTAATTTTCCGAGGTTACTTTGATGGGGTGTTTAGATGTCACCTTCATTGTTCCATTAGTATCAGTGGTTTATTTGTTTACTTTTTTCTGCAGCTTAATGTTTTGTCTTTTGGTATCATTTCCCTCTGTCATATACATTCATTAATGAACTGTATGCTCTTTTTTTGTAACAACTTTATGTAATTACCCATATTAGCAAATAAATGATTTTGAATTTGAATTTTTATGTAGGTATAGCAATTAAACAAGATGACAATGGATTAGTTGACTAAACTTAATAGCTAGCACTTTTTGATTTAACCTTTGTCCTTGTATTTAGCAGCTATGTAGCGTGACAGTTATATTTAAGTCTCCTTCTTTTCATTTGAAATTTAGCTCTATCCTATGTCCCTGTGAGTAGTGGTAACTGCTCCGATTTAAGTTTCGTAGGTCGTGGGCTCAAACCAAAGCAGGCACTTTGTGGAAATTATTTCATCATTACGGCTCTTAAAACGGTGAAAGGAAAATATCTTGAGGAAATGTTTTATTACCAAAAATATGTGGACATGTGAAATTCACCAACCCATACTGGAGCCAAAAGTTGAATTAAGGCCCATTCCCTCTCATAGAGAGGAGGCCTGTGTCCCATCAGTGAAAATGTTAAGAGGCTGCTTATGCTTATATCCCTCAGAGGTAGATTTGTACTTACTTCGGCAGTACATGTACTAAAATTGGAACGATACAGAGAAGATTAGCAAGGCCCCTGCGCAAAGATGATACGCAACATCGTGAAGCGTTCCACATTTTTGGTCGCGGATATATTCGAAACAGAGTTACCGCACTCTTAGGCACTCAGGCAAAGAAGGAACAGGAGTGGATTTTAATCAGTAAAAGTCTGAAGCTCCGTCCCGCTCCAACCAGAGCGGGTGAAGTCATTGGATGATTAATCAACCCACAAAAAAAAGAGGTCAGATTTATTTTCATCTTCATGCTCTTCTCCCATGTAACTTGGGTTCGGCGCAACACGTTTTCTTCTTCAATTCTCTTCTGTCAACCGCCACCCAATCATTCATTCATTCACTGGTCAGATTATTGCCACTTTTGTAGCTTAGAACTTGTATGCCATCGTCTGCTTAGCTGTATGTAGGTATACATTCTGTCCGAAAAGTACCCGGCAATTCTTATTTCAAAATCCCACACGAGATACTTAACACTAGAGAACTTTAAAAAAATCTTTTTGCGTTAAGTTAGTTTTACTTTTATTGACGCTTGTTAACAAAATAGTTTAACTTCTGTCGAGTATTTTGTGAGTAATTAACATTTGTGTCAAACAACTTTTATGGTCGCGTCATTTTTTATTATGGCCGAATTTGTTGAGCAACGATCATGTATATTATTTATTTATTTACTAAACTTTATACACAAGTAAAAAATACTGTACAAAGGTGGACTTAATGCCTTAGGCATTTTCTACCAGTCGACCTTTGGGTACTGCAGAAACAGAATATGGTAGGTGCAACTTATTATTCTTTCTTTTCTTATTGTTCTGTTATTCTTTTCTTTTTTTTAATTTTTATTATTAGTTCTTGTGCCGAAACGCTTAAAATGTTACAAAAGGCGTTCACAAATAATTGTATCTCCAAAACTAAGGCGTACGAGTGGTATAAATCGTTCAAAGAGGGCATACAGTGATCGAACTGTTATATGGGGTTCCGTCTATGTTTCCTCGGTTGCTTAATTGTTGCACATAGGTCACACTATCACGTTCTGCCGGGTATACGTCGAGTTACCAGTCTTCTTCTTCGTGTCGCTGGCACGACAGTTTTTTTTTTTTGGCTCAAAACTTGGCCACTACCACACTACCACGGCGTCGTTGTTGACAGCACAGAGTTCACTTGTGCTGTACGTATATGTTTTGTGGCACAGAGTGCAGGAAAGCGAGTGCTGCATAGTTTGCAACTAACCATATTAATATGTATAAATAGCTTATGGGCGCTTTTGACAATATCGAAATCTCTGTGATACCTAGATTTTCAATTTCCATGACGTCTGATAATAATACTAATCACGTTAGCCAGCTGTCAGCTATTATATCGACTCGTATTTTAGCTCGCATACAGTCACGTACAAACTACTTCATTAAATATTAATTTGATGTCAAAATGTTTGAAATCTTTATTAAAATATTAATCTTACCAAGAAAATATAATTTAAGGCAGTGATTATTTCAGAGTGTCATTGGAATCTGCGGTTTAGAATTTTTTTATATTTAAGTTCTCAAAAGATTTTTTGTCTGAAATTTTGGGGTCTGGCTTCGTTAGTAAAAAGAAACGTACCTAGGTTGATTGTGTTTATATTTAAAATTGTCGGAGGTGATCCAAGCTATCCACACAAAGATGATCTCGATTGAGTTGATTTGTATCACGCCTGGAATTGTTTTTTATAACCTCTATATACTCGTAGCTACAAAAGAGCAATTATTATATATTTTACGACTTTTAATATTGAAAGTAATTTTTATTTTTTTTAAGTTAAAGATTTTACCATCAGACTTTTTAGGCTTAAAAGTTAAAAAGCGAAAAGGCCCGGGTCTATAGTATTGTAATGATTGTTTTAAAAACATCGACGTAACTTTATCTGTTTTTGTTTATACAATATTAGTTTTCACAAGCGTTTTCATGATGTTGTTTATTGACTTGTTTTTCTGAAAAAATGAAAAGACGTCCTTTCATTCCTTTTGATTATTATGATTGGAAAACAGACATTTTTCGTTTTGTCCTTGTAGAAAAAAAAGATCTATAGCAAAACATATTGAGATTACCTGGTAGAGATCGCTGAATGCGTAAACGCCGCCCGTTATATACTAATATAATATAGCTGAAGAGTTTATTTGTGTGAACGCGCTAATCTCTGGAACTACTAGTCAAATTGATGACTGACCTGTTGGTCTAGTGGTTAGTGACCCTGACTGCTATGTCGGAGGTCGTGGGTTCGATTCCCACTCAGGACAAATTTTTGTGTAATGAGCACGATCATTTGTTCTGTGTCTGGGTGTAATTTATCTATGTATGTATTTAGAAATATATAAGTATGTTTATCAGTTGTCTAGTACCCATAACACAAGCTCTGCTTAACTTGGGACTAGATGGCGTTGTGTGATAGTTGTGGAATATTATTATTATTATATTTGAAAAATTATTTTTGTATATGATATCCACATTCATGAGAAAGGCTATAGGCTATATACGAGTATATCTAGAATTATGGTGTGACCCACGGGACCAGAACAGTAACCAAATACGCGGGTAAAACCGCAGGGGACAGCTAGTATATAATTATTGTTAGTATTTATATTTGTTGGTGTTGTAATGTGCCATATTTGATTTTTGTAACATCGAGACAAAACAATTCGAAGATGGCCGAGCTCAAGCACAAGCACGCCTGCTACCGTTAGGACTAGTCCGCACTAGCAAACGACAGAATAATGTGGGAAAAGGAGAGGCAGACCTTTACTTTAATAACATACAACGCTACGCCTTGGTAGCTTGGTCTGGAAGAATAGAATAGAATAGAATAAAACTTTATTGTACACCAAAAAAGTCACACAATTGTTAAACACGAGCTTAAATCTATGGGTATAACGGCGGTCTTATCGCTGAACAGCGATATCTACCAGACAATCTTGCACAAATTTTTTTTTACTATAGCTAAGCTATTATTATATATATATATTATTTTTTTTAGACTCGCTCACCTAATGATAAGTGATGATGTGGTCGAACATTACCTTAAAAGGAATCCTATCAGACACACAGCTTGTATTCTTATAAGACATCATCTCCTGCCCTTATCCCAATTTATTTGGGGTCGGCGCAACATGTCTTTTTCTTCCATACTCCTCTATTAGTCGTCATGTCTTTAGTCACATATCCTCGTTCACACAGTCCAACCATCGTTTCTTTGGCCTACCTCTACTCTTATAGTTATCCACATACATACACAAGACTTTCCTCACGACAACCGATTTCCACACAACTGTTCAGTCAGCGGTGCCACTTTCAAACTGCCTCTTATATACTGTATTCTTAAAAGTGCCGTTATATTCCTCTTGTATTCATATAAGTACATAAATATAAATAAATCTTGTAGTAATTCATATTCCATTAGCCAATTACGTAGTCTTAGAAAATGCTTCTATACCACCTGTAGACTCTGTACCTCTTGAAAAGCGCACATGCGGTAACATGTATTTTCTTTAATAGGAAATAAGACCATATATCATGTATTGGCAGGTTAATTATTAGGTATATTGCCTGCGAACAGCAGCTGTAATGGAGCTCACACAATGTCGACGGTAAAATTCTAAGAAATACATGGCTGTATTTGTTGCATGATGTGAAGAATCTTTTGGCAGTGGTCTTATATTAGCAGTTTCATAGTCAGTTAGTTGTGAAATGATTTGCAATTCTTTTCATTTGCGAATAAAATCTTAATCAAATCAAATCTCAAATTCTTTTTTGCATCTATAATGTACATGGACGTTGTAAAACTTTTATAGCGAAGCAATTATGGACCGACATTATGACAGCAAAGTTTATAAATAGGAGGTGGGAAGAGCGCTTTAATAATGTTCCTTATTATAATAAATAATAATAATTCATTCATTTCATTTCATTATTATTATTTGTTTTACTTATTTTGGTCAATATTGTCTTTATTGTCAACATGCCATCGACAAAAACTTTTCAATCTATCATTTTTAAACATCCTGACATTAATAAATTTTAGCAGATGTCTTTCCGAAAGTTAAACCTAGGTCACAACCATGGTTATACTGACATTTGACATTCAAACTGTCTGTGGCTGATTAATCAGGAAGCCAGACAAAGTAATAAAACTGCTGACTTAGGAAACCAAGTCTGAATCATCGCAACGAACGTGCTCGTGTGTATAAGCTGTTATATTTCCTCCCTTACTAATTAAATTAACTTCTTACTGAGTAATTTTTCTTCATGATATTTTTCTTTACGAGTTTTTCTTGATAATTACATTACATCATGCCTGTTTCATCAGAGAGGGCAGAATTGGACATGTCATATTTTAACGTCTCAGTAGTTTATTATGATTGTGTTTTTTTACATTATATGGGACCATATTCATTGAGAATAAGATATTCGCAAGGGCAATATTTGGATAGGTGTCAATAAGGAGATGATTTGGGAGCGGGCTAAGAAATTAAATTGGTGTGACTTGGGTATATCTATCTTTATCTTAATTTTACAATTAAAAAAACTAGTCAATAGTTCAATACTTTATTGTTAAAGTTCATTCGAACAGATATCGGAGAAAGGGCAATGCCAGCTGTTGCCATGCTAAAACGAAACAAATAGTTAAAGGGCAATTAATCATATCTGATATATATCTAATCTCTACCGAGGCAGTCTACTTAATATTATTGTTTTGGTTAACAGGAGAAAAAGGACCTAGGTGAACTGATGCTATCCCTGTGCTACCTTCCAACTGCGGGTCGGCTTACCGTCACTGTCATCAAAGCCAGGAACCTGAAGGCAATGGATATCAATGGATCGTCAGGTAAGTTTAAAGAACTAGAATTAGATTCTGAATTATGAATTTGAGTATTTTTAAAACTCTACTGTAACTTTTGACAGGTTCGTTAAATTTCTTGATTCAGACACCAGGTATATATTTATACCTGGTTTTATTTAAAATAAATATATATTTAAAATAAATTTAATTTATCCTATTTAGGATAATTTTTTAGAAAAGTGTACGATGTTGTATTGTCAATCTAGGCATGATTTACTGGCCTCTCATTCCAAAATTGGAGGTCAGTCATGCTAAGACAACTAGCAAAATGATTCATTATCTAAAATATCTATTAGAACAACAATAACGTTCTTAGAGTATTCCTTTTTTTTTAAACCGGCCATGTGCGTGTTTGACTTCGCACTTTTATGGTTCTGTAACAAATGAAAGAATTATATCAATGAAAAATCTGATTTATAAATATATTGGTATTTCTTAGTAAAATATACTTATTAATAAACATTTTCACCAAATTTCAAGTTCATAGGTCAATGGGAAGTTACGAAATTCCTCGGAACAAAACTTTGTGACAGACGACGGATAGACTGACAGACGGACAGATGGACACGTGAGAGACAGTAATAGGGCTCCGTTTGGACCCTTCGGGTACGGTACCCTAAAACGAAACATTTAGTCGAATTGAGAACCTCGGTTGTCGGAGAAATTGGAAGTCGGTTATTTTCTCTTTAGTGTTCAGTCACGCTTTTCAGAACCAAAGCAACATTATTTCTCAAAATAATGAATGTCCTTTATTCTTCTTAACAACACTTGTCCTCTAGATACAAGCACTTACTTATGATTTCCAAACTCTTAATCTGATTACGGTACGCATTGGCCAGTAATTAGGTTTCCTCTTAAACGAATTAACTGAATCAATAACTAAGTATTAGGCCACACGGGTCTGCGGACGGCGAGTACTGGATTGGGTAGCTCTCCGTCCGATCATGTGTTCCACGCGCGCGTCTAAGATCCCATCATGGTCGATGCCTGCCCAGGGGTTGTGGATAAATTCGAAAAAGAGTTACCGCGCCCCTGGGCACTCAGGGCAGGGAAGGAACAGGGGTGGGTTTTAGTCAGTAAGAGTCTGACACGCCCTCTCGCTCCACCCAGAGCGGGAGATGTCATTGTATGATTTCCCAACCCACAAAAAAAAAAGTGTACTAGGCCTAATTATATTAGCGCACGCTAATAGCACTTTGGCGTTCTATCGTTTCTAAACAGATGTGGTCCTTGAGTACTTGAGCATATACTTAATTTGTTGCTTTTTGGCAGTCGGTTTTTTGAACATTTTCGATATAAGTTTTACCAGCTTTTGGTGAGTTATATTTTTGGAATCATTTCTTCGAGCCCTTTATTTGCATACCCAACATGACAATGTCACAAAAAATACGATCACACTTGTTTACGCCACTTATCTTGTTTTATTTTTCACATTTCATATAGCCTATGACACTTTGGCTGTCAAGGCCTATCTAATGATCCCTTATTTGTTAGCATCCGTCCAGCTGTTTAGGCTATAGGGCGTGCCAATGAAATAGACATACATACAAACGTACACAACAAACTCTCAACATACGGACGCAACGTAGGTCGGAAATATTTCGACTCTAGTATACCTTTATGACGAAACATTTTTTGAAAAAGCATTGTAAAACCTACACGCAAAACTTGTTCCACAATAATCGATGACAAAATTACCCGAGCCAATCCAATACTCACCACTTCCCTTCACCCACTTATATTATAACCTTTATCACACATTCACACATATGACAGTATAATAAAAACAGAAGCACCTCTCACCTATGTACCACGTAGAGCTGGCAATTTCAGAAGTTATATCGGGAAATGACGGTACTAGAATACTAATACTACCCCAGGTATACCGGTACGAGTATCGGTATTTGGAACGGTTTCACTGATGAACTTTCCAATAAACTAAAGGAATTGGAAAAACGGTACGGAGAATTTTTATTTCCCGATCGGTATTTGAAATTGGAATTTTATAAAGTGAGATGCAGCAGGCGATTAGCTGGTATATATTTCCTATTAGTATGGCTTTAGGAGTATTGGCGTAAGTGAGGCCTTAATCTATTTCGTATTTAATTACATCGAAAAGAAAAAGGTAAAATTGTATTTCTGTTTATATTTACACAATAATCACAAATCCTGGTCACGGTATAAATCACATAATATCTCATCTTGAAGTTGAATGGAGTAAAACAAAACAAAAACAATTAAAAAACTCTTCAAATATTATTATAATATCATATCTAATAAATATGCCCATAGTAAGTTATGAACACAAAATATTGAAAAGAGAACTAATGGATTGTATCAAGTAAAAGGTCAAATTCATCTACGGATTACAGTATCATAAAATAGGAATAGGTACTCGTACATCGCATAATGATCTGCCGACATTTTTTGTTGAAAGATTTTTTTATCAGTGATAGGCTCACGCTTGACCACTAGGTATCTCACCCGATGGTAAGTGATGATGTGGTCGACAGTGGACCACGCTTTCCTAGCAGTAACCTATTCACTATTGACTTTAAGGACGCCCAGGTTGTAGCTATCAGGAAACACTGACTCCGGCAGGGAAATACCACTTCTTAGCTGCACGCACAATGCATGTGACCATTTTTTTTTTTTTTTTTTTGTGAACGTTTTATGCGTGTGGGTGGGATGTCCACCATATAACGGTGGCGCATCGCCGTACGTCTAGTGGTCCGTTGATAGTACGCGCTTGGCTAATGGCTTGGCTTACAAACTGACTCAAGTGTCATAACACAGCATAACCTTCAAGAGAAAATAAATAAAACAACAAACAAATCACCTAATTGAGTTTGTTTGTTTACAATTTATATAATTATCGTAAAGATAAATCAACACGAGCTACTTCCTCATTCATAACTCGAAAAGGTTGATTAATTGTTAAATAATTACTCACTCAAATAGTAACTTATATTAATGATATGAGAACAAAGGACGAATTTGTCATTAGTTCCTTGCCGGGACACGCGGTAGTGTCTTTATTTGTCAAACTAGAGATTGGAACATTAATAAATTAGTCAGTAAGAAAATCTTTTTGGTTCCAGCTGAGACATTGGTTGTCTGCTGTTTAGTTTGTAAAGTAGGTCTTTGTGAAGTTCTTCAGTTATGACATTTGGTCCTTTTGTATTATTTCAGACCAGGGAATAAGACCTGAATAAAATCTGAAGATTTTGCACTGATAATACTTAATATTACAACACTTTCTAATCCTGAAAATATTATTAAAGTTTTAGCTATCATTTCAAATAGCAATGAAGACCATTAGTTAAAGTTATTTATTAAATAAAAAAGTTAAAAATAATAGAAATTTAGTTATGAATACTGGGCACATTTCAAAAAAACATACAACTTTCAAAATCCATGGATGCCTGCCGTTGAGTCGCAAAATGTCCAGCAGTCACAAAATGTCCAAATATTTGAAGAAAATGTCAAAATTAGTGATTGATGGGGTACCTCGCCCCCTGGGCACTCAAGGCAGGGAGGAACAGGGGTGGGTTTTAGTCAGTAAGAGTCTGACACGCCCTTCCGCTCTACCCTAGAGCGGGAGAAGTCATAGGATGATTTCCCACCCCCCAAAAAAAAAATGGGGGAGTGACAACGTTATGATGAATATTGGACATTCTGCGAATTGCATTGGATATCATGCGACCGCTGGACAATTTGCGAATTTGACATTCTGCGAACTAGACATTTTGCGAATTGTACATTCTGCGAATTGGACATTCTGTGATCTGGACGTTCTGCGAACTAGACATTCTATGAATTTGACATTCTGCGAACTGGACAATCTGCGAATTGAACATTATGCGAACTGGACATTCTGCCAATTGGACATTCTGCGAACTGTACATTTTGCGAATTTTTATCAAACGATTTCTGCCTAGGCTTTTGGCCGGGCATTCGTCAAGTTAAACGTACATAGATCCCTGTATTTGCATTTCAAGCTTACCATGATAGATATATCGCTACCAAATTATTCAAAGAAATAAATGAAATTATTCTTTTGTTCACCTAGAATATGTAATCACAAAGCTAGTCATGCAATTACAGAAAATGGTAAAAAATGCTTGCAGATGAAACACTATTATTTTCTTTAACGAGCTCTGTTTGACCAGCGATATTCTTCCTTCATTTCTTTTGCTTTTAGCCAATTGATTTTTGTTGCAACATTTTTGCGGTTTCTGTGAGATTTTTGATTTAAAGCGTCAGGCCCCTCGCGTTACCATAAGGTAACGCAACAATAGGTTTTTAATTGTGTCTGCTAATGAGGGGCTTGACGCGTTAATCTGTTTTGAAATCTCATGTTGAATAATGGATGATCACACAGTACGCAGTTACGCATTTCGTAGCATTTTTTCCTGTTTTAGCCGGATTTGTTGTTCCTGAAAAAAATGGTTGCCTGCGAGCAAGAATGCAAATATAAAAAGGTAGAGGCAATAATACGACAATATATGAAATCATTAGCAATAGTCACCATTACGAAAAACTAATGCTATCGGACAAATCATAGAATGTCGTTGTAATAGAACGGTAATATGACTAAAGTTGAAATATCACACAAAATACCAAAGGCTATCGTATGACCCTGTATCTTATTGGGTTGTCAAGGTCAGATAGACTATCGCTCTTCGTAAAATACTAGTATACAGCCGCATCCATTTAAGACAAAGCTAGGCAAATGATCTGTCTCACTATATGTTATAAAAAATACTAGTATTCAGTCGTATCGACTGAGTCAGTAGGTTTGACTGATAAAAACGTTTTCCTATGCGCCGGATTCAACTTTCACTTAGGAACAACATCACTTTTACGTAACATAAAAAGATCCATACAAAAAGACCTTGCCAATCGAAACAACATTAACACATACATGACGTCATAAAATCAACAATTGATGTCAATTTCCGAAAGATGTTATGGACCAACGTGACTAGATTACCGAAGGTCTCCGAATATCCTCGAAATTCCCCGAATCCAACTAAAGGAAATGTAGGGCAAAGTAGCAATGAAATCATGCCTATAAAACCTGAACTAGTAAGAAAAGTTTGGCTATAAATGTAGTTACAAGTTCGAACCTATTTCTGGCGTGATAAGTGGGTTTTTCTAATTAGAACTTTATGTAAACAACTTTCGTCTTGATTTGGTCGGAGTTTTCGTGTAGGTTGGCAAAGGGTTAGTGGAAAAGAGTTATTTTTGGGTGGGTGGCAAACTGACCTTAATTTGAGATTTATCTCTGGTTAATTTGGCGTCTTGGCCGTTCTAACCAAAAGGTAGATTCCTGCTATGTCCTTTTTAATTGGAACGTTATTTAGTGACCTGGTTCATGTTTTGCTTTTCATAATTTATCTTATACTAGCATCTGCCAACGGCTTCGCCCGCGTGGAATTAGTACATACGTTATAAACTTTCAACCCCTTTCTCACCCCCATAAGGGTTGAATTGCAAAAAACCCTTTCTTAGTGGATACTGACTCTTCACAAGTAACACACCCTCCAAATTTCATGTCTCTAGGACCAGCGGTTTACGCTGTGCGTTGATATAGGTATCAGTCAGTCAGTCAGGACTTTAAATTTTATATATACTGATGAATGAAAGAAAAAACAAATATTTGGTGACAGTAAGGTTTTATATACATGCATAAACTGCCACATTTTCCACAGTTCTTGTCAATTCCCAAACATTTTTGACTTTATGAAAATCGCTATTGCCACGCTTTCCTTGATAGAATGATCATTATCTAGAGCCTCTGAGGCTCTACACAGTTCATACGCGCACGCATGTTGTGTGGAGGTACTACGCACCTGACCATTCTGAAGAACAACGCTCAACGTCGGTTTATGTCCTTCGTTACATTAAAAAAAAATACGGAATTCTTCAGAATTGTCAGGTGCTTAGTACCTCCGCGGCGTCGATGAAGGTGATAAGATATATCGACACGACATCAACTGGCCGGCTAGATTGCTCAACGTTTTGTTTTTTTTTTTTTGGGGGGTGGGAAATCATCCTATGACTTCTGCCGCTCTAGGATGGAGCGGAAGGGCGTGTCAGACTCTTACTGACTAAAACCCACCCCTGTTCCTCCCTGCCTTGAGTGCCCAGGGGCGAGGTAACTCTTTCGAATTTATCCTCCACCCCCGGGCAGGCATCGGCCGTGGCAGGCCCCGTCCCTATTTCTGACAACTCTTTGAGGCGCGCGTGGAACACTACGCGCCGTCGACTCTCGGGCCTGGTGCTGATCGGATGGCGAGTTACCCACTACTCGCCGTCCGCAGGCCCGGGTCTACGGTGGCCGGAGATCGTCTCGCGGCCCCTGGCGTCTCCTGCGGCGGCTGCGGCTGAGGGCGCTAGGGCGACTCGGCTGTTGTTGAGTCTCCCTAACGTATGCCGCCTCCCTCTTCGCGAGCATTACTGCTTCGCAGAAGGAGGAGACGGCCTCCCATTCCCTTTCGCTCCGTACCATGGCCTGAACCAGGGCACGGCGCGAGAGGTCGCTGCCGCCTATCGCATCCACGAGGACACGGCGGTGTTCTGCCCAAGCGGGGCAAACCTCCACCGTATGCTCCACCGTGTCCTCTGGGCGACCCTCGCAGTGGAAACACTCAGGGGTCACCTCCGCCTTGACACGACACAGGTACCTCCCGCAACGGCCGTGTCCGGTGAGCACCTGCGTCAGGCGGAAGGTGAGGTTGCCATGGCGCCTCTCCAGCCAAGCCTCAAAGAGGGGCACTACCGCCTCAATGGTAGCGTGCCCAGCGCTGGGTTGCGACAGTCGCTCTCTCCATGTCACCATGAGATCCTGCCGGAGCTCCGTCCGCCGAGCCGCGAGTTGTCGCGGCAGCAGAGTTTCGCCCCGGCGTTTGGGCTCCTCGCGCCACTCGTACAGGTGCGCGAGGATTTTTGCCTCCAGAGATTGCTCAACGTTTGAAGAGTGATTTAAATATGGATCTAATTTGAATAATGTGTAGACTATTTTGTTTTGTGAGGGACAACAATATATAGTCAGAAAAGTCTTCCGAAGAAGAAGGACGTTTGTGTAAGCTCAAAAATGTATAAATTATCCAGTGCGGTGCTTGCTTTTGATTTGTTACACTGCACACGTCTAGTTCAGTCAGTCAGTTTACACAACTCTCGCTGCAAGCGTACGCCATAAGTCTCTAAAGCTCCCACAATACCTATTGTAATAATTTTTATTTATTATATAATTTATAATTATTTATAATATAAGTTGCGCTTGCATCGCAATTTAAGTCTACCTGCCTACCTGCCCTATCCCTAGCAAGACCTTGTCGAACTGATATAGAGAGGAGAAACCATTTCCTGTAATTATTTTTGCTATTTACACAAAGAACCCCATGAGCTATACATTTGCGATCATACAAAAAAAAATAAGTGTAAAGAAATGTTCTTTTCATTGATATATGGCTCATCGGTGTTAAGTAGGTAGACCAAGGTTCACATGTTTTTACCCATTCTCTTTTGAGTATTTTGTGTAACATCGTTTTATTTCGACCATTTTGTTTAATAAACTGCAAGATACTTCATTCATGAAAATGATTTGTGCGAAATCCAAACAAATGTAAATTAAATTGGCAATAACACACTGTTGCGCAAAATGAGAGGTTTCGGTTGACTTTAATTCTAATTAATTAGTACATAATCAGCGATTTCCAACTGTTTACATAAACGATGGTAATTAAAACGAACCTGAGTGGACTCATCGTTTAAATAACATAATTACCAACGTTTATTGGAAACCAATATATGGTTGAAGTTTTTAATGCAACATAATGCAGTGCTGGCCCAGTGATAACGGCTCTGACTTACCAGTTGTTAGTCGTGGGTTCAAACCCAGACAGGCTCCTTACTTTGTGTAGGTAATTTATTTCATCACCGCCGCTACTCTTAAAACTGTGAAAGAAACTTCTGATGATCGTGAGAAAAGTCCAAGAAAAAAAAAGAGTAGCACTCCGGAAGTGCCGACAGAAGTGAAAACTTGAACAAAAATGCCGGTGGCGAGTGATTGTTTTTTCCCATCTCAAAAATGCCCAATTCGCCTAAAGAAGTTTTCACTCCAATAAATCGAAGACATATGACATCCACCAAACCGCACTGGGCCCGCGTGTTGAATGGGTAGTAACATTCCCTTTCCTAGACCCATGTTCTTAGCAATCAAAATAAAGATGTTATTAATTGACTCTTTGAGCTATTAAGCATTCAAGTTTCCAATCTACCAACAACCAGGTTTTCTTTTTGTAAAAAGTTCAATACTAGCTTATATTTTTTTATATTGATTGGTTTGCGTTTGAACACTATCTCACCTGATGGTAAGCGATGATGTGGTCGAAGATGGAGCACGCTTGCCCAGAAGTAACGTGCCCACTCTTAACTTAAAGAGTCCCATTACGAAAATTGTTCCAACTCGTAGTTTTCGAACACATTTTTCCAATTCTGCAATATAAGCAAAAATTCAGTACTATGCTGTAGGTATCAAAGTACAGGGCCATCGCTTATGCACGTACACTAAGTGCAAAAGCATGTAACTACGTTTTATTTAATGTTAAAGGTTTCCGAGTCAGATACAATACTACACGTCAGTGTTAAAGTTTACTGTTAATTGCTTCAGTTTTAATGTTTTTCAATTAGTAAGGTACCTACTTTGTTATGCAGACTCTAACTTTGACTTTCAGTAATCCACTCAATTATTTAAACTGACATGACTGAAATAAGGTTGAGAAGGGTGGGTGATGAGCTCGTGGCTATAGTAATAGCATTCGTACGGGTCGATCCATCAGGTTACGCTACGCTTGCCGGGGTTGGTCTATAGATGGGTGACCATCTTTACATACCGAGAGTCCTCCGTGCCTCAGAAAGCACGTTAAGCCGTTAGTCCCGGCTGTCAATCGTGGATCTTTGACAGTCGTTACGGGTCGTCAGAAGCCCGAAAGTCTGACAATCAGTCTTACCAAGAGGTATCGTATTACTCAGTAACCGGGTTGTGGAGGTCAGATAAGCAGTCGCTCCATGTAAAATACTGGTATTGAGCTGCATCCAGTTAGACTGGAAGCCGACCCCAAGATAGTTAGGAAAAGGCTAGGCAGATAGATTTTTTGCCAGAAATAAGGTTACCGACATATTAGCCCGATGAATCGCCAAACTGGAGTGGTAGTGGGGTGGGCACATTGCTCGCAAAACAGATGGTCGATGAGTCCGAAAGATTCTGCAATGGCGGCCGCGTACCTACCAGAAGACTCTACGTAGGAAGACCTTCCACAAAGTGGATCGATGACCTGGTGAGAGTCGCGGGAATGCGATGGATGCTAGTTGCGCAGGACCAGTCGTTGTGGCAACACTTGGGGGAGCCCTGTGTCCAGCAGTGGACGTCATTTGGTTGAAATTATGATGATGACGACAGAAATAATGGCTACGGGAGTCTTCTGGATGCAAAAAGTAAACAGCATCTTGACAATATGACATTCAGCGATAACTATTGATGAGAAGTCAACAATTTATGAGATTGACATGTACGAGTACTTACCTATTATCGGAATGTCACGTGGCCAATCAAAATCAAAAGTCATATATTTAGACTAGTCTGAGTGCCAGCATTTTTCAACGTCAAAGTTCTACATATTAAAAAGACAGTCCCCAAAACCGCCCGCTCGTCATCACTTCCTCGTGTTTTAGCTGGGGAGAAGAACTGGCGCAATAAACTCTCCAGCGTACCCAATATTTTGACATTTCGGCAAATAGCTATTACTTATTGAATGTAGCTTTGTGTTGAGACTCAAACCCGGTCTTTGTTGTGATGCTCAGGAAAGGCCTATATCCAGCAGTGGACGTCTTTCGGCTGAAATGTTGTGGCATATGATGTAAAAAAACAAGTTACTAAAGTGCGTTAACACATTCTATTTTTATCCTTATTCAGGATCCAACATACACATGTAATCACATTCATACACGTTCAGATTCCATAAAATGTGACATTTATTGTATCAATAGAGAATTCTTTTATAATATTTATTTAATACACGGTTGCTTTCCTATTCAGACGTTAAAGAATAGTGTATTGGAAGCCATTTGACGAGAAGACGGGTAGTTTGACATTTCAGTAACATCTATTGTAGAAAGATGAAAGACTTTTATTATTTTTCTGTAGAATTTAACTTATTTTGTAAAGAATGTATTAGGAACCAGCTTCTGCGAGCGGCTTTGCTCGCGTGGAATTAATACTTCGCCTTTTTTAAATTATAATTCATGTTTCAGAATACAATCTAGCTCTGTGTCAAATTTCATCCATATTCGTTCTGCCGTTTAGGCGTGATTATCTATCCATTCGTCCAAACTTTCGCATCAATTATAATTTAAGTAGGCAGTAGGATTAATGAAATGATATGTTTTTTTTGTTTTAAAAAAAAACGTTGCCCCACACTAGGAATATTCCTGTATCGTGGGTGCGTTCACAAACATGTAAATTCACATACACAAGACACCCAGACCCGGAACAACTATCTGCAGGTCATACAAATATTTGTTCCGTGCGGGGATCGAACCCGCGACACGCAGCGCAGCAGCCGAACGCTCAACCACTGCGCCAACCGTGCCGTCAAGTTGTATATGAGTTTAATTTCAATCGGTTAATTTTGTTTATTGTAGTCTACAACAAGACAAAGTGTTTTATTAGCGAAAATGATTGTCAAACCCCAAAATATTTGGAATTGATATAGACGTTTTGGTAGCGTATTTCAACCCCATACGTTTTTATTCCACTGTCCCAGAAGGAGGGAAATGTTTTTCGAGAGTATGTCTATGTATGTTCGTATGTATTATTTATGGTAGCCATATTGGCTGGATGGATTTTAACAAATGAGGTCTTGACAGCCGAGGTGACAGGCTATATTATTTTCAAAAAAAAACCAAAGGCCATTTTTCTGTCATGCGATAAGCCGCGCGCGTACGGATCTGGTCCATGTGTGGGCTGCCGGCATCCTAATCAGTTCATACATGTTTTTCCTATCACGCGGGCAGCGCGGAACGTGGATTGGCTGCGGGCGCGCATTCGCGCCCGTGCCACCCGCATGCGGGCGCGCCTTGTTTTTCCGCCAGTCTAGTTTTTACTGTCGCGCAGGTTCCACGTATGGTCACAGTACAGTACGCATAGTCACTGGCGACATGCACGACACTGCAGCGTCGAACCAAATTTCGTCCTGCGTGTGGTCAGGACCGTGCTATCACCCGCATGCGGAACGGATCCTCACGCGGGCGAAAATACGCATGACAGGAAAAGGGCCTTAAATGAAGTAATGACATGTTGGCATGAAGCCACCCTCTTAATAATATGGCTAATTTCAAGAATGACTATACTTTAACATTTCCATTTTGCAATTTTCTCGAACCTTTGATGCTATCAAGCCTTTGTAAAAAATTCCATGCGTCCTATCTAATGATAAAAATTCAGTCTAGATTTGTATGGCACTTGGCATTCGGTCTGAAAACGTGTGGGCTAAAGTAATTTGCATACAATTTGAGTCAAGGTCCCGGATTTGTGCCAACGAATGGGTTATTTTTGATGTCTCAATTTTATCCTTGTATAGGCTTTTATTAGATAAACGAATTATAGGATCACATGAGATGTAACAGCTGTAGGATTTAATAAATTGGTTGGTCCTATTTTTAGTATTCTTTAAATAGCTTTGCGACTATTTGATAATATTACGAGTAAATTTATTGGAGCAGGTTGACGAAATAATGTGAAAGTAACCAAATAAAATAGTACCGTATTAAAAGAATATCATATCCTACATATAAAAAACATAATCCTGTGTCTACTGAAGACAGGTTTTTGGCAGTAAGCGGAACAGGGTGTAAAATCCCGCAACCTCCATTGAAAAAAGAGTATTCACCGAACAGGCGAGTGTTGTGTCTGGTCCGGGAAACTGCCCGATAGTTGGTTTCAGACTGTTGTATGTGTTCAAATCGGGCAGAGAACTTTGATTGCGTGATGTAGGATTTCTGAGACCTCAGGTCTTTAAGGAACAGAGAGTGCATCTGTGTTTGCGCACACGATTGGCGCTATAAAATCTCCTGCGTACTTGGCGAAATTCAATCGGGAGGATTTTTTTTCATCATGCAAAGTAGTTGGGTCAGTGACCGCTCTTGTTCTGAAAAGCAACAGCGATTGTAAGAACTTAGAAAAAAAGGTCTTAAAACCCTCTCAAAACTAAAAGAATCCCATACCCTTTCCTTTAACCCTTTTAGTATTCTATAGAAGCGCGAAACATACATTATGCACGCTTTGCTCGTCTTTTGTATTCAAGATCGCTTTCGCAATGGGAAGAAAGGGCCTTTAATGTCTTTTCCTGGGATTTTCCTCATTATGGTAGGAAAAATATAGCAGGTGCTTTACAGTTGGCCTTGAATGTTGATCAGAATGTCTCAATCCGTCAGTTTTTAATCGTAGCAAAGACCCTACTATGACGTTCCTGTCACGTTTCCATTATGAAAAAGTGACCGACCGGAGCTTCGTTTTCGTTTTCGACCATTTTCGTACAAAACAATATGATTCTGACATAAACCAGGTATAACTTCGGCTAAGCCGAATATCAGAAGTTCGTGAAAATTATGTTTATTATATCAAAACAACAAGAAATACACGAATGTGAATTTTATTATTTTTTTATTTTTTATTCCGTTAACCTCTAATGGAATTATTTTCGACCGAAAATAATACTAAAGCTGAAGCTTCTTTTTAGTTTTCGTTTTCGGTCGAAATCAAGACTCACGTGGCTTGAATAGCTACTATCATCATCATTATTTTTTATTATTCATTATTATTTATTTTTTTGTTTTTTTTATTTTTCCTTTTAATGTCCCCACTGCTGGGGCACCTAGGCCACCTCTCTGTGAGGGGGTGTGGGTTATCATCAACAAAATATTTTAAGTACTTCTTTAAAGCTAATAATAGTTTAGACCTCGATGACCGAGACTATTTTAGTTTATAGTTCAAAATATGTAAAAACTTTAACTGCTAGTAGGTACAGTTGTTGCGTTTATAAGTCGAAATCTTACATTTAAAGAAACTCCCAAATCAGGGGATTACAAAACCTCTGTAGGCAAAATCCAAAATTCATTTTCTCACAGTCTTATCGCTCAGTCAGTCGAGCAGCTAAATCAAAAAGTTTAAATTTTAGGACCTTTATCTCCCTAAGCACGTGTAGGTGTTTTTATTCTTTATTCAACCAACAATAGACGCCGAATGAGGGTCTTTCGATAAAAGTCTAAAAAGAGAATTTCAATGATATCCCGTGTCAGAGAACAAAGTCTTTTATAATGTTTTAAACGGTATTGTGTTGACCTTTTATTGTTAGGCTTTAAGTGGAGGATATGAACTAAACAAAGCTCACTTTAGATACTTGTATAAATTTCATCGTCCTCGAAAATTTTCTCCGTTATTTGTATGTATATGTATTCAACGATTTCAACGTAGATTACAGCAGCAGTTATGATAGCTTTTTAGGGCTTCGTAGTCCTTAACAAGGACAAGAAACCCTTATAGTCTCAGTATGTCCGTCTGTCTCCCCTGCAGAATCAAAATCAAAAGTCATTTATTCAAACTAGGCTGAAAGCCAGCACTTTTTAAACGTCAAACTTCTACGTTTATATAATAGACATGTAAAGTGGGTATAATATTTTTTTTTCTCGCCTATTCTTCAATGTGCCCTGGATAGATCTTTTAAAATCATTGCGGAATAGTAAGGATTATTTTTCGATCCAGTGACTCGTTTACGTAAAATTAAACTTTTATGTGATATTGTTTGTTCGAGTCGAGTTAAAATACTTCGGTGAAGTTACAAAATTGTCATGTCCTTGTTAAGGACTACGAAACCCCAAAAACCTATCTTATCTCCTACCTTATAGCTATCTTAAGCTATCTTATCTACGTTACTTAAATGTAAAATTTTGTATTTTTTTTTTTTCGTTATTACGTTATTGTCCACTTAACCGTTAATAAACATAAAGCCCCCTTCTAGGACCAAATGTAAAACGCATGACTGCGAAACCTACACTGCGCGTGTATCCGACATGCACTTGACCGGTTTTTATTTTACTCTCGTACTGTTGAGAAGCTCTTGGCTAAATTATAACAGCTGCATCGTTTGATTTTCAAGAATATGCAATGCTTGCCGAGGTGGGTTCGTGGATGGGTGACCATCTATGTATTATATAACAAGATACGAGACTCAGAAAAGCACGTTAATCCGTTGGTCCCGGCTTGCATTTGAAGATCTTTGACAGTCGTAACGTTAATCAGAAACCATAAAATCTAACACCAGTCTTGTCAAGGGGTACCGTGTCACCCAGTTAACAGGTGGTGGAAGTCAGAGAGGCAGTCGCTCTATATGAAATACTGGTACTCAGTTGCATTCGGTTAGACTGAAGGCCGAAGCCATCACAGATGGGAAATGGCTGCGGAGACGACACTCATGAATTGTGATAAATTCCGACATAGTACTGTAGGACCCAAAGGCACCAGCCAGCAGAACTCCTCCCTCAAACAAAATGTGATGCCTACACCTTCTAAATTCAAACGGCTCTCCAATACTCTTACCAGCCAGTTGAAGGCCGGTACAGACCCGCTAAGATTAGGCTGTGACTACAATCGTCACAGTACACCAAAAACCATAAATAAACCAATCTAATTTAACTGTCAGGCATCTGACGTCATCGCATATCCATTGAAATAAGTTTTCGAATAATATAGTTTTAAGCGAGAAATTGCACTTGAGGCTTAAACATACACAAGATCCTCACAATAGGCAGTTTCTAGCGTTTCCTAAAAAAATCAAATTAATCCGTTCAGTTAGCTTTACAAGAAATATTAAATACGTATTTCTAATTTTGTCACGTAAATCAAAAATGAGGACGATACAGTGCGTTTAAATTTCGCGTGACGTCACGCCTTGATACAGTTTGTACCGTTTAGTGACGTAACAAACCTCCACTCCTAAACTTTGATGCGATTTATCTTTGTCATTTTTGTTGTTCTAATATTTTTTGATAATCTAACTTACAGATTAAATACGATTATTCGTTTTATACCCTGCAAACATTCCTCAATAGGAAAGGAGACACCTGAATAACACCTGAGTCAATACTTAGGTGTTACTCCATTACTGTTTACTCCGAGTGCATTTGCTGATCCGGGAAATAAGCCGGCATAGCAAAATTGGTCTTGATTCCGAATATATTCCAGATAGTCTGACACGTGACACGTCTTAGCTTGAATTAATTTACGACGACGAGGAATGTAGAGATCAGTTCGTCCTTTGACGTTTACACTGAGTGCATTCCCTGAACCGAGGAATATGCATGTCCGGGTAAATTAGCCTAATGTATCGGGAGAAATCTGATTTCATTAGTCGTATTATCGATACAGAGAATCCCAGGTTCACTTATGTGCGTGATTTCGTGATACATACATAAATGTCTATGTTACTCTGACGTGTAACAAGTCTTAGTCTGATTTTATTAGTCATGCTAGGATCACAGATCCGTGGTACAACGTTGCATGTAACGGTAATAATAATGTGATAATTATTATGAAAGGACACGTAGACTTGGATAGCCATTTTACGGCCTTACAGAGCAAACGTGGGAAAGTTCCTACCTTTAAATTTTTTACAAATTAGTGCGTGTTTTTAGTGACTAATTATTTTCACCTATTTCTACTTAATAAAAATGTTAAATTCATTCACTGAGAGACAACCACATAGCGTAATACGATGGGTATATACGAGGTATAGCTGAGAGAATGAGTACTAGAAAACTGCAATTTTATTATTAGGTATATATGGCACCGTTAGAGTGCGGAATACGTTAATGTGCACCTTAACTATTGACTAGATTAGACAATTATTATCGAAAAAAACTCCCGGTAATGTATACATTATGCACATTACCGGGTTTTTTTACGATTCAGTGATACCTTTCCAAATTATTAAACTTTAAAGTGATATTTATTGTTCGAAACAAACATCCCCTCTAAAAGCTAAAATGTTGGCTTAATTTTTTTGTTTTAATTCGCGATGATAATAATAATATATATTATGACTAACTTTGATGAAGAACTATCCCGGCTAACTTAGCTCTGTTACTTTAAGAGTAATAGTCGCCTAACTTATAAAATATATCCACTACGAAAATTTCGTACAAAAGACAAACTTCTTATAAAAAAAAAAACACTTAAGTGAACTTGATAGTTATTTAATGTTTAAAACGGGTTGTAAATATGTAAAAATTTGGATTTTTTTAAAAATTTAAACGTCACTGTCCGTAAAACCGTGAACTCAATTAGTATGTTCATAGTAATAAACATAAAGTCCCCTTCTAAGTCCGCATGTTATAACGAATGTTAAAACGGTTGACTACAGAACCCTATACCGTGCGTGGCCGTTTTTTTTAATTCAGAACAAGCATTCAATGCATTTAATTAAATTTAAAAAAAAAACCATTTACTATTTGAACAAATCCAGAGCACAAAAAAAGACAGAGAGAAAAAGAGAGAGACGGGCAGAGAGAGGTTGAAATCTTAAAATACAAATGTATCATTTTTTACAACCAACCAAAAACAAACATAGTTTTGTAGGAATAGAATAGTAGGAAAGAAACAGACTCTAAAACCTATAATGTATCACAAACCTAATCACAAATGGCATAGAGGCCCACCTATAAAACACGCTGCTAATCAGTGTTGGTGATCTGTAACACCTACATATGACAGACACCAGCTCCTCATATTTACTTGACTGGAAAAATTTACATGTTATAATGTACATGTTTATACCTTTAAGGCGCAGACATACGACTTGTATTGATTTTAAATTGAACATCGTCTAATTGACAAGTCTTACTTTTTTTTTTTGAATGTGTTACTCTAGAATTTCTTCGTAATTTGACATAATATTTGAAATAATATTTTTATAACATGGTGTAATTAATTTGTAAAGATATGTCTAACGCGGATAAAAAAATGAGAATCACACAAAATTATTAAGCGTATTTTTATAAAACTTTCACCATTTTTAAGATAATTTAATTTTTTAACTTTTATTTTATGTGTAAATAATACCTGTTGATTTATTTATAATAAATTAATAATGCGACTAATTTGGGACAGCGCTGTTTGATGGGCGAGTTCTATTACTGGGTGGACGTACGACGCGTTGTGTAAGTTCAGCACTGAACAGAACACGCAAGATAACCACTCAAGGCCGTTGGCATTTATCTGGGTCTTAAGATAATTAATTGACTTTATTAATTTTTATTCAAGAGTTTCTATGTTGTGAGGAGAAATAAACAAAGATTATAATATTATTATTAATATAAAAACAGAATGAAAATTTGAAAATGATGATATTTTTTTTGGTGTTGCATCAAAAAAAAGTGCAGATTCTTTAGCACCTAAAATTAACATAATCTAACCACCTACCGCTTTCTTCTCAAAACAGATCCCTACGTGAAGATCTGCCTCAACTGCCAGGGCAAGCGCATCAAGAAGAAGAAGACAACGGTGAAGAAGAACACCCTCTCACCAGTCTACAACGAGGCGCTGGTGTTTGACCTGCCAGCGGAGAATGTGTACGATATCACGCTGCTGATCAAAGTTATTGATTACGACAGGTAAGAATTAAAGGTTAACATTGATATACTAACCCGGGCCTGCGGACGGCGAGTAGTGGGTAACTCGCCGTCCGATCAGCACCAGGCCCGAGAGTCGACGGCGCGTAGTGTTCCACGCGCGCCTCAAAGAGTTGTCAGCCAAAGGAAGGGGCCTGCCACGGCCGGTGCCTGCCCGGGGGTGGAGGATAAATTCGAAAGAGTTACCTCGCCCCCGGGCACTCGAGGCAGGGAGGAACAGGGGTGGGTTTTAGTCAGTAAGAGTCTGACACACCCTTCCGCTCCACCCTAGAGCGGAAGAAGTCATTGGATGATTTCCCACCCCCCAAAAAAAAAAAAAAAAAAAAACATTGATATACTAAGCACGTACCAAAACCATCTCTAACATAGAGCTGTTAGAGAAATGCCACGATAGGCGCTATCGACCGCCAGATCAAGTAGCTTAAGTGGAAACGGATTGGTCATACGTTCCGGAGGGATTCCGATCGCATTCCTAAACAGGCTGTGGTGTGGAATCTTTAAGGGAAAATTAAGAGGGGCCATTCCCGTCAAACTTGACGCCACACCGTGTTAGCAGAAGCGACGAGCATCGGATTGACGTGGAGTGAGGTGAAACGTGAAACTCAAGCCCGCTCGCGCAAGTGTTCAGAAATGTTTTGTCTCTATCAGGCACTTTGTAGTTTGGCAGCTGTGCAACAGTGCTAGGAGTAATGATCAGCCAAAGAAAGTGTCAAGTGATGTTTAGAATCTTGGCTGAAGAGTTTGTCTTAGGTCCATATTTCAAATCAGTTTGTAGGACTCCAGTAGACCTCGAGTGGAGATCCTACAGGACCTCCGCTCGATTCAGTCGTCATGACAACAGTAAAATATCAAGGTTTTATTGTCAATTTAAAGGTTGGTAGACATGAATTTGTATACACGCTGAAATTTTAATGGTTGGTATCGCGCGGCAGAACGATTTGCCCTCAGTAATACTATTGAATCATAGAGTTAAACTTAAAAAAATAAAAATGACCAGACTGGCGCGCATCGCTCGTACGCAGCTCCCCACGCCGTCGCCGCGCCACTGCCTTCGTGACTAGCCCCCTTAGCCAAAATACATTTCTGTAAACGTTAACGCTAACGCTTCGTGCAAAATGTATGGCAACGACGTTTTGCACGAAGTGTTAGATAGAGAACTGTCACGTGACTCACGCCCAATAATGTCTTTGCCATACATTTAGCACGAAGCGTTAGTGTTAACGTTTACAGAAAAGTATTTTGTCTAAAGGCTCAGTTCCATATAAGTCTATGCATTGGAACGTGCCGCTCCCGCGCCGCCGTCGTCGCCGACCCGCCGGCCGCTGAGTTCATGCCCGGGGCCTTACTATTGGTTTGAGGTCGCTTTCGGGTTTTGTTTCTTACAATTCTAAATCTGCCATTTTTTGAATTATAAAATTTATTTTTTTATAAATCTATTGTACTACCAAGACAAAATCATTTCGCTGCGGGAAAACAACCATTAAAATTTCAGTGTGTACGGGTTAAGGTAGTAGGTAATAGTAATTATAACGAGACGATCTAGGCTAGTGACATTAATAAATTATTATAGTTAACAAAAAAACTAAAAAAACACATTTTTTCGTAATCTTCTCCCTTTCATTTGATACCCGTATCACGTGAATGCATAAAAAATAACTAGTCCACCATCTTCGGAAGTTCGCCATATTAGATTTATAATGACGTCACTTAGCTAATCATACACTGTCATTCAAAATAAACGTGAATGCAAAATTTCAGCTCAATCAGAACCGGAAAAAGGATCAAAAACTTTTAAGATTTTTTTATATACTCGTACCTAATAATAATAATAATAATAATAAAAAAATAGGGCGTTGGTGTGTGCTTTGGACTCGCTACTTAAAAACATCTTTGAAAGCAGCGAGGACCTCGTTGATACGCACTCAATCTTGTATTGCGGGGCTGTTGCAGCATGTCGTTTGGCCAACGTGAAGTTTCCGAATAGTGAAGGAGCTATTCGGCCAAAGCCTGCTGCACCAGCCTGGCAATGCAGGATTGAGAGGCGTATCGATGGGGCCAGGGTACTCATCGGCAAACTACTCTGCTTCAGGGAGGGCAATACACGACCACGTGTGATGCGCTTTGTGAGGCGGGCATTTTCGGGGACTGAAATTAGTCCTCGAGAATACATGTCCCGTGTCACAGAGCGCATCGACTTCCTGAAGCAGAAAGTTTGTGCATGGGCAAACCGTATTCGGCGGTATAAGCGGCGAGTTGACCGGTACTCGCAGAATCGCATGTTCCAGAGCGATGAGAGGTGGGTATATAGAGGTTGGGAGCGACCTGAACAAAATGTGACTGACGGGTGCCGTCCGGATGATGTTACCACGAGTACATTCTGGCGCAGCATTTGGTCGGTGCCCGTCTGTCACACTGAGGGTGGTTGGATGCGTGATGTCGAGCGCGCGTGTGACGCTATACCAGAAATGGATAAATTCACCATAAATCCATCAGATGTAGCCAAAGCAGTTCGTCCGTTACCGAACTGGAAATCTCCGGGACCGGACGGACTGCACAACTTTTGGCTGAAATGGTACAGCAGCTCACACGCGCTCCTGGCATCTCAATTCCAGTCATCCTTAGAGTCTGGGTCGCTGCCTCAGTTTCTAACAACCGGTGTCACCCACCTGCTCCATAAGACAGGTAGTCCCGCGGAACCCAAGAATTATAGACCGATTACATGTTTGTCAACGGTTTATAAACTTCTTACATCCATTCTGAGAGCGAAAATTAATCTGCACATTAACAATAATTCAATTATGTCTGCCTCTCAGAATGGATGTAGGAACGGGTCTCGCGGTACTAAGGAGCTACTCCTCATAGACATGGCCATAAGCCAGCAGGTTCGTCGATCCCACAAGGATTTGTCGACATGCTGGATAGATTATAAGAAGGCCTACGACTCTGTTCCACATACATGGCTCATGAGGGTGTTGGAGTTGTACAAAATAGATGCAACTCTCCGCACCTTCCTTGGGTCATGTATGGGGCAATGGAAGACAGTCCTTCGCTATCCAGGATGTCGACCAAATCAGGGGAACGATGAGCCTATATGGATAAAACGGGGAATATTTCAGGGCGACAGTTTGAGTCCACTTTGGTTCTGCTTAGCCCTGAATCCTCTAAGCACATTGCTGGAGGATTCAGGCCTGGGCTATCGGTTGAGAAGAGGTGGTCAGGCCATATCTCACCTTCTTTACATGGATGATCTGAAACTCTTTGCCCCCAACAATTTGCGACTGATGGAGTTACTGAAGGTAACTGAAACTTTCAGTAGCGCCATCAGGATGGAATTTGGTGTGGACAAATGTGCAGTCATGCATGTAAAGCGAGGAGAGATTATGGAATCCGAAGGGATTCAACTCTCGGATTCCATAAACCTTAAATCCCTCTCCTCGACCGAAACGTACAAATATTTGGGTATGTCGGAAGCGTTAGGCATTAACGTTACTGACATGAAGCAATCGCTGAAGGAGCGCTTCTTTGGCCGCCTGAAAAAGCTATTTAATAGCCTTTTGTCAGGCGGAAATAAGGTGCGCGCCTTCAACGGTTGGGTCATGCCGGTTTTGATGTACTCTTTCGGCATACTCAAATGGACTCAGACTGAGCTAGACGCCCTGGATAGGAGGGTCCGTACGCTGATGACCGCAAACCGGATGCATCACCCACGATCATCGGTGATGAGACTGTACATCCCGCGGAAATGTGGAGGTCGAGGTTTTTTAAATGCGAAAACTCTCCACAACCGCGAGGTGTGCAGCCTCAGAGAATATTTTCTTGAAACCGACGTGGGTATGCACCGCGATATGGTCGCAGTGGACAAGGGACTCACCCCGTTGTCCATGGCTAAAGAGAACTGGCGCAAACCTGTAATACTCACTACTGATGACCGCAAGGAGGTATGGAAAAGCAAGGAGCTTCATGGGCGCTTTTATCGGGCCCTTCATGGGCCTGATGTAGATTTCTTGGCGTCCGTGGCCTGGCTACGTTTCAGTGACCTCTTCGGGGAAACTGAAGGCTTTGTCTGTGCGATTATGGACGAAGTTATCTTGACGAATAACTACCGGAGGCATATCATGAAGGACGGGACGGTTGACGTGTGTCGGGCATGCCACCGTCCGGGTGAGTCCATCAGACATATTATCTCTGGTTGTTCTCGTCTTGCTAACAGCGAGTATTTGCACAGGCATAACCAAGTGGCCAGGATTATTCATCAGCAGCTTGCTTTAAAATACAAACTTGTGGATTCTGAGGTGCCGTATTACAAGTATGTGCCCGACCCAGTTCTCGAAAATGACCATGTCACGTTGTACTGGGATCGGTCTATCATCACTGACAGGACTATTGTTGCCAATAAGCCGGATATAGTGATGATAGACCGATTGGCGCGCCGCACAATGATAATCGATGTCACCATCCCACATGACGAGAACCTCGTGAAAGCTGAGAAAGAGAAACAAATTAAATATCTTGACTTGGCACACGAGGTTGTCGATATGTGGAATGTGGACTCGGCTGTCATTGTGCCGATAGTCGTTACCGCCAATGGCCTGATGGCTAAAAGCTTCGACGACCACCTGTCGAAGCTGTCGTTGCGCGGTTGGATCAAGGGCCTGATTCAGAAGGCAGTACTCCTTGATACGGCTCGCATAGTGAGGAGGTTCCTGTCTCTGGAGCCCTAACCACCGGTAGCTTGGACCCTGCTCCCGATACCGGTGGACTACTATTTTTATATTTTTAAATGTTTTTTTATATGTTTTCTTTTAAAAATATTTAAAAATGTAAATAATATGTGTAAAAATAAATATACGAAATAATAATAATATTTATTAATCAGACAACATGATCCATTACACACACATACACAATTCTAGATGTTAGTAAACAATTAAACTTATAAACTATGTTAGTACTTATATTCTACTACAGACAGGGTGGTTTTTATAAGATGCCTCACTATGGGGCTTTCATCATACCTATCAGCAATAATTCTCAAGAGGCTGTTGCTACTGCCTCGCAGTCTGGACAGCAGCGACGCAGAGGGAGGTTAAGCCTCCTTGCCTTACGCCACATTCCAACCTGTATGGCACAGATGACTCATTCCCCCACCTTACAACGTTTGTTTGTTTGTTTGTTAATGTAGTTACAGGTGAAGCTATTATAAACGTATTATTTACAATTTGCTTAATCGCAACTCGTAAGTAACACTTAAAACTCTAGTTATAACCGTAGTTTAAAATGTTACTTACTAACAATGCTGTAAGGTCATGTCAAAAAAAAAAATCTGATGTTTACTGTACAGTACACGAGGCATTGAACCATTCAAATCATTACTTGTAAGCCTGTCAATTATAAGCTCCTTCTATAATTTGTTATATAGTACAATAAAGAATATTTTAATATATATATCTATAAATATTTCTTTTGTTGCCGAAACTTATCACGAAACAATAATATCTTTATCTCTTTGCCAAACAATACTAAAAGCCTTACATTTCACAAAAGCGTAGACTAGGTTCTTAACAAAGTATTAAACATAAACAGAAAGACTTCAATATTGAGTTGAAAATTCAAGTTCACGACCTTTAACTTTATCAAATCTCAATTTAATCTTCAGAGTTAGGAAGCTGATACCATTTATATCCTTTTCATTGTCTACGTGTATCTATTTATTCCTTGAAGCAATACACACACCTTAAAAGTTTGTGCTTACAAGTTTTAACCCGTCGCTCGTGTAGATAGCAGACACAATAGATTGTTAATTGTTTACGGCCCATGCGCTGTCCGCCAGACATGCAAGAGGATAGAGTCTTAGAAGAACTTCCAAATTCTTACCTAACTAGGGGCTTGTTAGTCATGGATCGCTGGTGCTACTGCAAGAGCATGATGTCTGGCGTTTGATTCATGGGTCGGGCAAACTGATATTCGATTTTCCCAGGCAACGTACTTGAAATACCTCTGGTATTGCAAGCATCCATAAGTAGCGGTGACCACATTCCATTAGATGGACAAGCTGGCCTAAAATCAACAATAACATACCTTTGAACTGCCTGACAAAACACTACCGATAGAGTGCACTAAAGTAATTTTCAGCCATCCCCAATATTCAGCTTGCTATACCAGTATACATACAATATGCTTCTAAAAAGTCAAAGGCAGGATATAGTAGGGGATTTCAACCAGGCTTACCTAATATTGAAGCTTCCGTAAGCTTTGATGTTCCGTCCAAATTGATATCTGGTCAAACCTCGTTCGTTCCAATAACAGTGCACAAGGCTTTCCGAGAATTTGAATTCACTCTGTTTTCCTGACTGTGAACCTAAGCTGAAATGTACAGAGTATTTCAGAATTACACGCTGATTTTAGCCAAGAGCTCAAGATTGGAATTCGGTTTTCAGTTCGAGATTAATATAAGGCTATTGTAATTTAGTAGTTTATTAGTAGGTACTGCTGGAGCTTCTCAGGTATCAGTTATCGAAATCATTTGATTAGGATCGTTTTGAGAAATTTGTTTGGGACTTGACCTTTAAGTACAGGGTCACGCCTCTTAATATCTTTATTTGTTAACCTTGATAGGGAAATAGTAATTCTTCAGTTTATTTGGAGCACTAATTTTCTAGAAGGCCTATATTTTGTATGTCCCATGACAGATAGTTGTTCCAGGTCTGGGTGTCTTGTGTGACGCAACCACGTTACAGGAGTAATAACTAGAGTGGGATAAAGTTCAAAAACAGGCCAAGAGCGAGAAAGTCGGATTCGCGCGCTACGGGTTCCAAACAAATCATATTTTTTTCTTATAGGTTTTCCTGTAATCTCTTTGTAAAGAACTACTTTCTGTATTTTTTTCAAAATTTTAGGCCCAGAGGTTTCGGAGATAAGATGGGGCATGGTCATTTTCATCTATAAATTATGAAAAAAATATATTCGAGACCCTCATAATGTGGCCTTTCATTTGGACGGACGACACAGTTTGGAAAACTTTGATTTTTAATTTTATTTTTTTCACCCCAAAAGTGACCTCCACATTCCAAATTAATTTATTTAGGGTCCGTGTTTGGGTCACAGATTCATGTGTGTACCAAATTTAGCAGACAGGCAGACAGACAGACGAGTGATACTATGAGGGTTCCGTTTTTTTAAAAAAGAAAATTTATCCTGTACTCTTATTTATTACCTACGTTCGACTCAAACTAGACCCTTCTTGAATTAAATATACTGTTTAAGTACAAAATGTTAGTTTATGTTGACATGCTGTTTTGCGATTACTCTTGAGATGACGATTTTTATAACTGTGAGTCTGATCGACCACCATCTCACCTGATAGTAAGCGGTGATGTGGTGGACGTTGGAGCACGTTTGCCTAGACGTAATTCACTGTAGACTTAAAGACCCAAAATGAGACCCTGACAGAGAAGAGAACTTGTAGTTATCAGGAGAAACACTCCCCGCGACGGCATTCCGTTCCTCAGTTGTACCTACGCACCATGAATGAGTTCCTAAAACGTTTTGTGCATTTTATGAGTGGTGTCCAACATGTATTACCATATGGCGCATTGCCATATTTCTAGTGGTCCAATGATGGCACGGGCTGTGTATAAAAATTCTTGACCATAGTTTACCAAATTGGGTCTGAGACCACGTGGAGTCAAGTGGAGAAGAGAACTAAAAACAGTATGGTAATAAGTTTGTTGTACGCTCAGAAACAGGTTTTAAACTTAAAATTCTTGTCCCCCAGGATTGGGCCAAACGAGCTGATTGGCTGCTCAGCAATCGGATCCACGCTGATTGGCACTGGCCGCGACCACTGGCTGCAAATGTTGGACAACCCTCGCAAGCCGGTGGCCCAGTGGTACCCCCTGAACAAGAGCCCCCCGACCAATATCACGATACCCAACAATGATGCGCAGAACTCTGGACTTAGCTGCTTGAATGGAAGGTGAGTTAAGAAAAAATCACATGTTTATTATGTTTTCAACATTATCAGCATCGTTCCGACCCTTACGCCAATTTATTTTAGGTCACAACTGCTTTTTTTATATATTTCTATCAGCAATGCTTTTTTTCTCAGTGTTGTTTAAATATTGAATTGTTTTTGGAACGAAGTTCCTTATCGCGCGTTGTGAAAGGGGGCTAGACGGAAAAAATTCTTACGAAAAGTTGTCACGACACTAATGAGGCTGTCCATCCAAAAAGATTGTGTTGGAAAAACAATCTAATAAAAACTTCTTGTATTTTTTTCATTTCTATTTCGCATTTGATCTGAGCTGAGCTTAGCTGATCTGAGCTGAGCTGAGCTGCGATGAGATGAGATGAGATGATGAAGTATAACTTCTTACGTGCGTGCGTGTGTACGTAGTTAATAATAAAAAAAATATTAAAAATTAAAAAAAAATAAAATTATATTACAATTCCTACACTAATTAATCAAAAGGAACTTCGTTCCATCCGGGTGTCCCTTGACACCTCTCAAGTTTTTTTATTTTTTTTAAATAGTGTTTAACTCAGCTGTCTTTTATTTCGAGAGGAATTATTCAATAGTCTTTAATTACCAATAGTATGAGAACCCATGACCAAATTTTTTGCCTCATCTTTTAAAACCGTACAAATTCAATATATTTGGTTATTCTAATTCCAAAAATACTAATTTCAGTAATTTTCCGCATTAAGCCTGACCTGGTCGCATTTACAAATATGTCAAAAAAGAAATACCGAAGTGTTTCATAGCAATCTGTCTAATTTTCCAGAATTTAATTGAACGATAGATTCTGGAAACCAAAAATACAATTATCAGACACCAGTAGCATCACACGTACTCAGGAGACCATTTCAGAAAATTAAAAATGTGAGAAAAAAAGGAACCCATAGCAACCCGTCTGAAAATCCAGTTTTCAAATGAACATTGGTCAGTTTACGAGACTAAATATTTTTTCAGAAGAAAGTGCGAGCATCTTACGTGTTGAAAAATTTTATAGATCGGCAACATATCATTCTGTCTGAAAACTGTTCGATATTATGAAAAAAGTTGGCCTGATATAGAAAATAAATATAGCAGACCACCTTACTAATCAGACAACTTATCATTAAAAAATCGTATTACGGCGTATTTACGTCGATCAAGCAAATGAATAAGTTGGAACTCTCAAATTCTCAGATAATGATTAAAAAGAGCTTACCCGAAACCATCGAACTGAAATTGAAAGTCTTTTTTTTATATATTGTACAAAAGAAAACTGAGGTAACGTTTGAAAAATACTGTTGATTGAAAAAAATAGCGCGGCCCGCACGAAAGTCAAACATGTGTTTTTTTTTTGGGGGGTGGGAAATCGTCCAATGACTTCTCCCGCTCTGGGTGGAGCGCGAGGGTGTGTCAGACTCTTACTTACTAAATCCCACCCCTGTTCCTTCCCTGCCTGAGTGCCCAGGGGTGCGGTAACTCATTTTCAGAATTTATCCGCTACCCCTAGGTATGCAGGCACCGGCCACGATGGGCCCCGTCAGTGGTGGCTGACAACATCTCTTTGAGGCGCGCGTGGAACATTACGCGCCGTCGACTCTCGAAAATTCAAACACATGGGGTTATATGTATATGGCTCAATCCATCCAAACTGTCGCATTTATAAAGTTGTTAGTAGGATTCATTGATCACTTTATCATTTTTAATCAACAAAAGTTTACACTAGGGAATATATCGTTGGAACCACATAGGTATTACACAAGAAAAATAAATGCACAAACATGGAAACTACAAACATCTGTATACAATATAAATATTTGTGCCGTCCTGCAACGCCGATCCTATCGGGTCATTTCGTATATTCAATATTCTACTGCTTATATTGTAGTGTATTCTCGTAGCAAAAACGGAAGTCCATGTGCTGTATTTTTTCTGATGTCATGTTTAATTTGATACACAATAATACTGTACAACACTCGTTATCAGTCCGTTATCCTAATTTATTTGGGTTGGCGCAATATTTGTCCTGTATTCAAATCAAATCATTTATTTAAACTAGGCTGAGAGCTAGCACTTTTTGAATGTCAAAGTTCTACATAAAGGTAGTCACCCAAAACGCCCGCCCGTCACCACCTCCTAGCGTTTTAGCTGATAAAAAGGAGCGGCGCAGCAAACTTCCCAGCAACACATCTGTCTGTGAAGTTTCAAGAACTACCTTACTAGCATTTATTGTTGGGCCAACAATAAAATGATACCATTTATTGTTAGCCCAACCAAATGCCTACACTAAATGTTATTAAGGTAATAGTTGTGATCCAGTAATCACCCCTTTTATAGCGATATCATCTTTCATTCAGTCCATCCATCGTTTCTTTAGTCTTCTCCTACTCTTATGACCTAACATCTTCATATGACCTTATAAGAGTTTAAGCCTATTTCTTTGATTTTGTATAAGATTAAAATGCAGAGTATTGATCACCAACGCTTTCGCTGTTGTAACAAGTTGAATAAAAGTGACAATTGCTACGAACATTATAAAATGGAATAACAAATAAGGTATATACTTGTATGTCACAGCTGAAATAAGGTTGAGAAGGGTGGGTGAGGAGCTCGTGGCTAAAGTAATAGCAGCCGCACGGGTCGCTCCATCAGGTTACGCTACGCTTGCCGGGGTTGGTCTATGGATGGGTGACCATCTTTACATACCGAGAGTCCTCCGTGCCTCAGAAAGCACGTTAAGCCGTTAGTCCCGGCTGTCAATTGTTGGTCTTTGACAGTCGTTACGGGTCGTCAGAAGCCCGAAATTCTGACATCCAGTCTTACCAAGGGGTATCGTATTCGTATAGGCAGTCGCTCCATGTAAAATACTGGTATTCAGCTGCATCCGGTTAGACTGGAAGCCGACCCCAAGATAGTTGGGAAAAGGCTAGGCAGATGATGACTCGTATGTCACAGCCGATTAGCTTAATTCGCCATTCAGTTTATAGTCTATCTTGATAACTAGACGGCGCCGTTTAATAAGCTGCCCGAATGACCAAACAAACAGCTAGGTAAATGACTTGTATCTGTCGCAGCCATCTGGTTGAATAAGCCAGTCCATAGGCCGTTCATCAAACGCCGGCATTCAGTGGCTGAATGACAACCAGCCAAGTCATCGAACAACGCTTGACCGTGGCTGGATATCGTCTAGTCATTTAATTGAATGGAATATTGATGAATTTGTCACTGATAATAAATTATGTGTTTACAAAGACAATGTTAGCATGCAAGAGAGAGCGAAGCGAGCTTGGGACATGGGGCACCCCGATTTTTAATCCGGGTTTAATGAACGGCCTAGGCGTCCAATTGACTGGCTAATTCAATCAGATGGCTGCGACGTATCTATAACGTTTAATTACTTGCCTAGCCCAAACATTTGAGAGAGGCTTAATTTTGATTTTCGTTCAGCCTGCTATGTGCTGCGATGACAGTCGTCGATTCTAACCTGTCCGTGTTGGGGTGCCCTCAGTTTTTTTTGTCACATTATTGTATAAATGGCTTAAAAATTAGCAAGCCAGTTCATTAAATGTTGTATTAGACTCATCGGCTGAATCTATATTATTATTCAGGCTGCTAGTTGATCGGCGTCATTTAGCAAACAAGCTGGGCTGTTGACTGAATTAAGCTGAACTGAATTAAGTTGCCTACTGCATACAAACGAAAATGATACAACGATAAAAAATCTAAACAACAATTTTAGTATGACATTCTAGATTTACGTCGAATTGGAGAACATTTCATACACCTATAGTAAAATCTGCTTTCAATCGATGTCAATCAAAGTCGCTAGCTTGCTATTAGGAATTTCATTTATAGTTTGTTAGTTGCACTGATTGACAGCTATGTTTGTGAAAGCAACATAACATGTGTTATTGGATATTGGTGCTCTAGAAATTCAAACAGGGACTCCATGTCGAAAAAACGAAATGTTTTTTTTTTTGTAGGTAGGATGCAACGAATATCGCCCCTTTCTATTTTATTATTTTGAGGGTGGGCAATTACTCACTACCACTACACCCGCTCCACCCAGAGCGGGAGGGTGAGTCAGATTCTTATTGACTAAAACCCGCCCGTTTGCCTTCAATTGTCCTTTGCGTTCCAGGGCCGCAGTAACTCTTTCAAACGATCCCTAAAACACCCTGGATGCCTTACTAGCCCTGGCTTTGCAAGAGTTCAATTTAATTTCTGATGGATTAAAAAAAAACATGCTTGGATAAAAACCTTTTTTTTTTGGGGGTGGGAAATCATCCTATGACTTCTCCCGCTATAGGTGGAGCGAGAGGGCGTGTCAGACTCTTACTGACTAAAACCCACCCCTGTTCCTTCCTTGCCTGAGTGTCCAGGGGAGCGGTAACTCTGTTACGAATTTATCTGTGCTGATCGGACGGCGAGCTACCCATTACTCGCTGTCCGCAGGCCCTCGTCTGCGGTGGCCGGAGATCGGTGACCTCCGTCGCCCAGGGTGTCTCCTGCGATGGCTGCGGCTGGGGGCGTGAGGGCCACTCCGTAGAGTCTCCCTCACCTGTTCCGCCTCCTCCTTGGTGAGCATTACTGCTTCGCAGAAGGAGGAGACTGCTTCTTATTCTCTCTCGCTCTGTACCATGGCCTGGACCAGGGCCGGGCGCGTGAGGTCGATGCCGCCTATCTCATCCACGAGGACACTGCGGTGCTTCGCCCAAGCGGGGCAGATCTCCACCAGATGCTCCACCGTGTCCTCTGGGCGATTCGCACAGTGGTGACACCCGGGCGTTTCCTCCCGCCTTATCTGACACAAAAACTTCCCGAAACAACCGTGTCCGGTTAGGACCTAAATCAGGCGGAAGGTGAAGACGCTGTGGCGCCTCTCCACTTCCAGCCTCAACGAGGGGCACTACCGCCACAATGATGGCGTGCCCTCCAGCGCTGGGTTGTGACAGTCGCTCTCTCCATGTCGCTGATACAAACCTTATCCTGACAAAAATGGTTAATCGGCCGGGCCGTAATATAGTGGTGATCTTCTATACATGTGGCCATTAATTTTTATTTATATAGACGATCCTGTGTTCATCACTTATTCATCTTTATACTGGTTGAAATTAAAAACATGTAATTTCATATAGAAAAATTGAAATACTAGTAGTATAAACGTTAATTTCTTATTATTATTATTATTATTACAAGCCCGTACTGCCCTTCTGCTGTGCAAAGGCCTCCCTCCATTCCTTCCATGCTGATCTGAGAGTAAAAGAAAACATAGAATGTATCAGCTGCTTATCATCCCGCGCAGGTCGTAAAAGCCGACTATAGGAAACGTTTACCTCAACATCTTTAATTAAACAGAAGCCAACTTAGGGCATGTAAACTGCTAGAGCATGCAAATAGCCTAAGTTGAACAATTGGCGTAAGAACAGGACGTCAATTTAGGGTGGTGTCGGTGAATATTAATTTTAATGTTAACCGCAGCACCCACGAACCGAGTGAGCAGGTTCACTGTTCACCCATCAACCCGCATTAGACAAGCGCGATGGGTTAAAAGTCTAATCCCCTCCATAAATATGATGATGAAGAAGAAGTGCAATAGGAACCGCCGGGAATTTGGGCCCGGCGGCTCCAGTGGTGATACTGCTGATGACGGTGGGCAGGCTCGCCCTGGGGCCGGGGGTACAACGAATCTCCGGGTGAAATCGATCTCCCGTTATACGACCCAGGCAAATTTCTTAACAAGTAAAAAAAAAATACTACAAAAAATATCATGAACCCTAGAGCAAGACTAGAAAATAAATTAACTCCTGCCTCTTAGCTCCATTGTAAGCATATCTTTTGGTTCAAAAGAACATGATCCATTACATTTATTGTCATCGTAAAAGGAATGTATTGTTTGCAAAGAAAACAGAAATATATAAGATGGATTTTGATATTAAAAAGACATGACCAATTTTATTTTGCAATTTGAATAAAGATTTTTATTTATATCGATATTTTCTGTAAGAATCTTAATTTCAAAGGTTCTTTAAGCACTTTAAAAGGACGGAAAATCTTAATTGCAGACAAACTTGCTTGATAAAAATGACTAGTCACAGAAATATCCACTGGGAACACTTCAAGTATCATTAATTTATAATCATCCTGCAGCAGTACAATCCTAATCCCTAATATTATAAATGCAAAAGATTGGATGGATGGATGTGCGATTCAATCACGCCAGAGCAGCTGAATGAATCAAATTATAGTTTGGAATAGCACTTAGGTTACTTTTTGTCTCGGGAACACGTTCCCTTGGGTTATTTTTTTACTTTGGAGTGGGCAAAGCTGCTGACAGAAACTAGTGATGGATATATTCCCCTCCAATCGCCCGCACTTTGCGAAGATCCCAAATTATTAATATGGAATTATTACGAGTAATTATTTATAAAGATGATCCGTATTCGTAAATATCGCTATAAAGATTATGATCAAAACATGATATTACAGGCATTGTAAGCCACAAGACGTATCTTAAAATATATTGCAAGATTTAAGTTTCGCCTTGTACCGTTGTTTACTACACAATCAATGTTTATATTCACTGCAGCCATTTATAACGGTTCAAACTAATCTTCAATGTCCATGTCATTAACTCTTAGGTTATTGCTTTCAACGCCATAAACAAACTCATTTTTTTTTGTTAGTCACGACTATCATACTCCTGGGAAAAGTATCTTTCCATTCCTTTCACTTCTCTCTTAGAAAGAAAGAAAAGAAAATATTTATTTTAATCATTAAACTCAACATATGCTGATAACGCAGCGTTGGTATTCTGTTAGGGCCCGCTGTGATATCACGGCCACACTCACAGCACGATGTTTAAACTTACTTAAGGCGTATATAGCCGCCAAGTGGCGCCCTCATTGAATAAAAAATCGTAGCAAAGCGTAGTAAATAAAGTTTAAAAAATCTTATGTTGCGTTTGTTACAAAGAGCTTAAGGTATAGGCCCTTAAGGGCCTACCTCCCCGTAAGTGGCGCCCTCATTGAATAATAATTCGTATCTTAGCATAGAAAATAAATATTAAAGAATCCTATGTTGCGTTTGTTACAAATAAGATAAGGTATTTCTACGTTGTCCAAACAGGACTCGAAGTGTTTCGTATCCAAAGTAGTAAGCAAAAGTGTAAAAAACTGCCGTTTTTGGTAGTTTGGCTTACTACTTTGGATACGAAACACAACAAAAAAATTTTACCTCCCATACAAATATCGATCAGCTGATGATAATTTTTTATGGAAGGTCCAATTTTTTTCTCAGAATTATCTATTTTTTCTTAGAGATAGTGGTTTATTTCCACGGGTAGAACCGGCTCTTAAAATATGACCACACCTTTGCGTTACATTCTGTATACGCCTTAAAGAAAATAAAATAGGCTAAACACAAAAAAAGGCATGCATTTATTTAAACATGTAGATATATACGTGTAGCTTAACTGTGCTTCTTCACACCAATCCGCCAGGAAGCCATCCAAGGCGCCCCGCCATCTTCTCCTCGGTCTGCCGCGACCCCATCTAGCTGAGTGTATAGTCTTTAGATATACGAGCTCATAGCTAAGACGGCATCCGACAGACATGACCTGCCCAGTCCCACTTAAATCTTGCAGCTCATTTTCATTGTTTAAAACATTTCTAAATGAACACAAAGTATATTTTCAAAGCCATTTAAGATATTTTAAACTCTTTATAATCCGACTTTTGTTTAATTATCATTCCTTTTTCAGATGAAGAGATGGAGGATAAAGGACTGAAGATATTAACATCAATTAAAAATGGTGTCGGCTTTTAAGGTATAGACAGGTTATCTCGCGATGCCAAAACGTTTATAGTAAGTAAATGTGAATATAATAAACAGTTGTATGTCCATTTACCGTAGAGAAATGAATCAAAATCAATGTTACGTGATATTGAAACGTAGAGAAAGATTTAGAATAGATATCTGTTGATGTAGAAGGAAATGAATTTATCCGATAGAAGTTCTAATTGTTTATAGATGGAGTATAATTTGTAGCAAGTAGTTTGGATAATCCAATGTAATCTCATATCATTGCCATACATTTCCTACGTCTATATACTTTCCTGACCCTGTATATTGTCAAGGTTATATACAATGTTACTTCTATTTACACCTTGGAATACGCACACTTCAAATTCGAGACTTATTCACATCATGAACATAATTATTATATACTTATTAATGTTGTATAGTTGTTGTCTTTTACGATAAGCGTATTTACCTGTCGTCATATCTTAACAATTTGATATGTTAATGTGGATTCTATTATATATACTACAAAGAGTTACGATTTGTTGAAAACGGACGAATGTTACAAACATTCTTTAGTCGGACAATAATGTAGTTGGAAAAATAAATATATATGTATGCGAAATACTAAAAATATAATTTCACAGGAGGCACAATATCTATATTTTATAATATATATAATTTGTTATATATGTTACATGAAATTGTAAGATGAAAATGAAGCTTTAAATCGTGTTAAAATTAAAATATATCTAAAATATATCAATGTATCTAAAGTATGTATTATATTAATAAGTTTAAAATTACATATTAAAAATGTTTATTAAATGCTAAACAATTTAAATTGATTATTAAACCTGTCATATGCATTTTAACACGCGAAGCAGAATATTGTTCACAAAGCGGGTCAGCCGTATATACATTATTTAAAATTGACATATTTATTACAGTGCACTCTTTGTACGACGATTGAACGGAGATTAATGTAAACGTTATTTATTTCAAATAGTCCTTTTTCAATCGAATATAGCTTAAATGAACTTAGAAATATTCAATTAGATTATATAGCTATTTTATGAAAATTATTTGTTCTGGAAAAAATTTATGGATGTATACCCTATATATGTAAATGTAAGACTAGTATTAAGATTAGATACCCTCTCTACGCCTGCTTATTTTCTACTGTTATTGTATTGTGTCACTCAAGTTCCAGATTTCCTAAATGATGATGTTTTTCTGACAAGTTTCCATGATTAATGGTTCAGGTTGTAACTGGATGGCGTGCGTTTCAGAATGAAAATATTTGGTAAAGAAGTGATTTTAATGATGCGGTTCCGAACTCTCATGTCGTGGATCCAAGTATATATTCTAAAGATTTAATTTAGATAGAAACATATCTATATAATGTGAAGTGTATATTGATTTAGAAGGAACATTTTCCTATGGGGAAAATTTGTATTTTAATGCGAGGTTTTCCTCGAAATATAATTTTCTTAAAAACTTTGATCGTTCATACAGACAGAGATCCCTAGGGGCATTTAACGTTTTACATCCGTGATCATTGTTGCCGTGGCGCGTTTTTCCTAAACCTCTCATTTTGAACTTAAAGATCGAGAGAGAGGGTCGAAATGTCTTTTGAAGTCCGATCCAGATGCATTTCTTCGGGTTCAGTGCACATTATAAAGTGTATTATGTCTGGAGTCTGTATTTACGATCAACAACGTGTCAGTGAACTTCTGTTAGAGAAAATCTGTATGATATTAAATATTTTTCTTTCAAAAATTAAATAACAAAGATAATGGAAATGACAGTACAAGTGACGGTTGAATGAGAGGTAATATTTTTGTATGAGATTAGGATACTTGTCGTAAACGTTGCTAAGTCTTTATACTGTAAACCTGTTTAAATGTAAGTGAATGTAAGTACTTATACTGATTTATGAAATAAAATGTTGACATTTTTAATGTTGTTTTTTATTTTTTTTCCAATTCCACCCTAAAAATGTTTTCTTACCATATTCCGAAAAACTTTGGGATCTGTTTCCAGTGTAATTGGATGCAGCACAGTACCATTATTTTGATAACCTGTTAAGATAGTAACATAATCGCTAAAATAAAACATAGTAGTTTCTGGCCGAAACACGAATTTTAGCCCAATGTTCGGCTCGGGGTTCCCGTTTTACCTGAAACCGAAACACTACTTGGTAGGGGAAAAACGTCCAAAAATTTATTATTTTCTGTAGTTAAAAAAAAAACATATATTTTTTATTTTTTGTGTTCTCAGCAAACCCTGTCATTGGATACCCATATCATGGGAATGCATACAAAATAACTAGTCCGCCATCTTTGGAAGTCCACCATTTTGGATTTAGAATGAGGTCACTCAGCTAACCATGCATTGTCATCTACACTAAACATGTACGCAAAACTTCAGATTAATCAAAAACCGGGAAGTGGGTCAAATTTAACTTTTAAGATTTGTTTATATAGTTAGCTATAAGTAAAGCTAATGTAATTGTGTTAAAATTAACATAAAAAGTTGTCATACTATTGAAAAATCAGCCTTAACTTTAATAAAACACTAAGTAAATGAGTGAAACGATGATAATACACATAGACGAACGAGACAGTCAATTTTTACGTCTCTATCACAATCTTCAGCTCAATGACGCTAGCTTTGGTGGAGCCAAATATTCAGTCACTTTTTGGGCGAAACTGTACAACCGGGCGAACTGAACAAGTCGTGTTTGCTGTCACACACTCAATATTTTTATTCAGAAATCAGTAATTATTTACGATACGTTTCTCATTATATGTTTTGAAATAGCTCTCAGTATGATAGTTTTTTTTTTAATTAGAGTATTTCCGAGCCGTTTGGGGTTGAAACTTTCAAATTGTGGGTTCCAAGTGCTCACAAATTAAACGCCTTGATAGAGGATAAGCATTGCCATACACCGTGGCAATTCTGCGAGTCTTTTGGACACATTACCTGTCGACTGTGATGCTAAGGACATTTTCCAACGCCATTTTTTAAATAAAAATAATCATCTTAGGTATCCAATTGAAAATGTGTTTTTTTTTTGGATGGAGCCCTACACTATTCCCCAATTCCCAACTACTACAACTCCTAAAAACCACAATTAACAGCAGTGACCACCAGAAAAAAAGCTGAGACAATGAAGCTCGACGAGTTCCGGAGAAACGATTCAAAAGTCTTGGAACTGTTTTGAAATTATTCAGAAAAAAAATTACACATAGCATTGCTATTCAAAGTGGCAATGCTGCCAGTACCTGAGTACTTTTCCCATTGACAGCGATGTGGATGAATATTTTGATGTACGATGAGTTACTGTCATACGCGTTTGTACTCGTACATATTATTATCATCAGTTTGTATTAGTAACTATTTAGTTTTATACTGGTTTAGTTTTTAATTGATTTCCTAAAGGAGGAGGTTCTCAATATTTCGTCTGTATATATTGTTTTTTTTATATGTTTGTTACGCGATTTCTCCGCCAATTGTGAGTAGATTTTGATGATTCTTTTTTTGCTTGGTAGGCTATACTTCAGAGATGGTTCAATATAAATTTTATTCGAAAATGATTCAACACTTTTTGAAAAACATCAACATAAACAAATAAATATGTATACACAGATGACGTTTTGGTTGTCTCCAATTATGTTCAAATACCATGTTATTGTAGTAATCTATTCGGGCATAACTTTATTACTTAGTTTTAGTTCTGGGATACCAAAAACAACTTTAAAGAAACTTTTTTTCAATAAAAACAACCGACTTCTAAAAATTGCAAAATAACTTTAATTTCGGCATTCGGTGTCAAATAACGAAGTACAAACACCGACTTCCGTCATTAAAGTTATTTTGGAATTATTAAAAGTCGGTTATATTTTTATAAAAAGTTTTTATTGAAGTAGGTATAAATAAGTAAGTAAATAGTGTACTTAAATTGTTAAAATAAATATTATGAAACAAAACAAAAAAAAAAAATACATTAATTAATAACACTCCTTATTGGGTAGTCTTTTAAAAAGAGCGCAGGAGTAATATATTTAAAATTTGTGTTCAATGAACATACCAAGAGTTTTAGAAAGTTTTTCACGTCCAGAAAATCCTGAGTAAACATACTTTCAGTACCAACCCAGCAACAGGTCGTATAAATCTAGCCCCAGGTTTGCAAAGCAATACCTGCCACATTGACAAACGACAGCTCAGGACGGAGTCGGCAAACATATTAAATTTAAATTGAATCCCGACCGGACTTACATCTGAAGGTAATATTGTTGCTACGACACCTAACTGAAGACTAGGGGTTCGTAGTCAAATGCCTTAAACAGAACCTTTAATATAGATGACTAAAAAAGTTATATTTGGTCAGTCAGTTAGTTTATCAAAAACGTAAACAAAAATATTATTATAGTTAAATAAAAAAACAGCCAATTGCGAGTCGGACTCGCTCACGAAGGGTTCCGTACCATTATCTATAAAAACGGCAAAAAAAACTCGTTCGTTGTATGGGAGCCCCCTTAAATATTTATTTTATTCTTTTTTTTAGTATTTTTTTTTATAGCGGCAACAGAAATACATCATCTGTGAAACTTTCCACTGTTTAACTATCACAGTTCATGAGATACAGCCTGGTGACAGACGGACAGACAGACAGACAGACGGACGGACGGACAGCGGAGTCTTAGTAATAGGGTCCCGTTTTACCCTTGGTGTACGGAACCCTAAAGATACTAAAAAAACACGCTGTTTCGTATTCTTTTCAGCAAACCCTTTCAGATATGTCATACATACATACAAAAAATAACTAGGCTGCCATCTTTGGTAGTTCGCCATATTGGATTTAGAATGAAGTCACTTAGCTAACCATGCATTGTTAACTAAATTAAACATGTATGCAAAATTTCAGCTCAATCGAAAACCGGGCAGTTGCTTGAATATATAACTTATAAGATTTTTTTACATAGTTAAAAACCAGGACAGTGGTGTTGATTCTGTTGTGCACAAACTAAACTTAATTTAGGCTATTGCTATCTTTTTCTCTCTAATAAAACAAGAAAGAGACGGATGTAAATTAGTGCTGTCAAATTTAGTTTGAACTAATATTTCCATACAAATTAAGGGTACACGTAAAAACATGTCGTCTAAAAACACGGCGAAGCGCAAGGCGTAAACTAGTTTGACATCTCTAACTTAGTTCATAACTATAGCCGTCCTTTTCTCGCACTGCCTTTTAGTAAAAGATAGCAATTCTCTATTTTTAGTTTGGATATTAAACAAGAGAATCCACACCATTGTCACACCTACGTTACAATGTACCACTCTTTACCTACAAATGTCTTAACAAGCCCGGGGACTCCTGAACTTTGATGCGTTTTGTCTTTGTAACATTTTATTTATTTAGTAAAGCAAAAAATACATGTCCAACATTTTTTGATAATCTTACTTAAGGACTAAATATAATTACTATTTCATCGTGTACTTCTGTATGCAACCAAGCCAGGGCAAAGGATCCGACTTGAGGAGACAAGAGTTGGGGAAGCGTGCCTGCCGGTCCCCCGGCCTCAAACGAGTCGCACACTGTCTGCGATACGCAGAGCTAATCGAATAATCTACAAATGTTTTACAAGACTTATCCAAGGTTTCTGAAGTCTTCCGTCTGGGGACCAAACTGGCTATATGTGAGTATGTCAGAGTTAAATGTGGTAGTGTAGTGTTTGTTTAGTTGGTTTACCAGATTCTTAGGGTGAGACACCAACAGGCGCTGGTGGTTCCACAGAGCGCGTGCTCTCGCGAACCAACCAAACTTCCAAGTATTTTCACTATTAATGTGACACAGATCTTCACACACAAGATGACAAGGGTTCTCAAGGGACACGTGGTGATTTCACAATAAGTTTTACAAAATAACCCGTTTCACCACTACATCAAATGGGGTTTCAATCAAAATTAGTTCAATCGTAAACAATTAGGTTCAAAACCAATTGTTTTGGCTAGATTTAAATCCCAAGCCCAAACTTCACATTATTTCCAACATTTTTTTTACTACAAACTTCAAACGTCACAAGTGATAGCTATCACCGCCAAAAGGTTGCGTTCGGAAATGCACTCGGACCGAACAACTTCTGTTACAGAGCTATTACGAAAAATAAAAATTTGACACAACTACGATACACAAATATTTCGAGGCGGATCTCTCACAATGACATGTAACTGAGATCACAGTTCTCAATTGTCACGGAAGTTATTCGTTCCAAGGTTTGACGAGATTAGTTTACAGTAGCGTGTAATGTGGGTATTATAATCTTATACCCATTGAATTGAAGCTTTATATTGATATCTTCAAGATGAAGAGTTGTGAACTAGCAAGAAGGAGATTTTTTCAGGCTTCCGCAGACAGGTGTGACGCGACAATGCGACAGCATATGTTCATAGAAATTGTTAGAAGTCTATCTATACAGGGTGTAAGAGAAACGCTTCCGAAAACAGAGACAGGTGATAAGGCTAGCTTTAGCATTTTGCGTCTACTACGTTGTGAGACCAGAGAACATTTTTATGATCTTTTTTGGATTTGTCTTCAACTTGGATGGCAGAATAACAATAAAACCTTCGAAAAAAAAATATGAAGAAAATTATTATTTTCATACATTTTGTATAGAATAGAATTTTGACGATTTCTCAAGAACAGATTCATTTATTGATTCTTAGGCGGTAAAATAAGTTGCCAATGTCAATTCTACTAAACTAAAGTTTCTATACATAATTACCTAGTTGTTGCTGATTTTTATACAAACTTTTAACAAGAAACACGTGTAGCAGATCAAAAAAATTACACAAACTTAGAACTTTCATCAGGTAATGCCAACAGTTGTCGTTTGAAACGTTATTCTACGTGTGAAATGGAAAAAACATTAGATATTACTATTCTAGTACCTACTGAGTATCTGTATATAGTTTCTTACAAAGGCTTTCGAGGAAAAGATAGATGTACGCTAGGAAAACGTACGTCTAGTGCTTATCAGTTCTGTGTAAGTTATAAAAAAAGAGATTTACCTTTTGGTCCTTAGATTCTGGGAACAGTTGTAGTTCAAAATATATGGGTAGTAGTCAACTGAAGAGAAAGATAAGGGTAAAAAAATTACACACAAAATGACACATCGATATACTAAGCTACTGATATCCTCATAGATTTTAATGGCATTAGTCAATGAATGGCCTTCCACAAGGTGCACCAATGACCTGCGAGTTGCACAGGACTGGTCGTTGTGTCACCCTATGTAATGTTTTCCTCATATTTTTATTGTAATTTATATGGTGTACATAATAAAGAGTATTCTATTCTATTCTATTCGTTGTGGCGACACTTGGGGGAGGCTTATTTCCAGCAGTGGACGTCTTTCGGCTGGAATGGTGATGATAATGAAGTCAATGGATTAGTAGGATATAATATTGTAGGTTTGTGCCTGACATGTGACAGTCTATACAGATTATCACATTAGGATTTTTATTCTTCTGAATGTCCGAATGAAAAAAGGCAGATTTGTAGGATCACTCATGTGTCTGTTTGCCCGTCTATCACAGCCAAATTGCTCCGTATCTACAAAATCGATTGAGTTCAAATTTGACCCAAACAGGGACGTGTAACGTATATAAATAAATTTGGAATTTGGGGTTCACTTTTGAAATGGAAATCGTAAATGTAATTTTTTTATTTTTTTTTAAATCGTAAATGTATTTTTTTTAATGTCCTCACTAGGAATTATTCCTGTATCGTTGGTGCGTTCACAAACATTTAAAATCACATACACAAGACACCCAGACCAGGAACAACTATCTGTAGGGCATACAAATATTTGTTCCGTGCGGGGATCGAACCCGCGACACGCAGGGCAGCAGCCGAACGCTCAACCACTGCGCCAACCGTGCCGTCCAAATTGAAAAATAAAGTTTTTCTAACTGTAGCTACCGTGCGACATATCAAATGAAAGGATATGAGAACCTCAAAATGTATTTTTTTTTCACAATTTTAATATAATTAGTTTTAAAGACATGTGCATGGATGAAAATTTACCCCTACTAGAAACGTGTTTTTTTAGGCTTTTTTTGCTCGATCTTAATAATGGCAACAAGTAGACGCGTATAGTCTTATACGATGGTACGAAACCCTTTATAGGCGAGTCCGACTTGCACTTGGCCGGTTTTTATACTGTTAGATGTTTGTTATTCAATTATGGCTGAACGTACCTACTTAAATAAAATTAGGGCATAGAATATTTAATCTCAGTAGTAAGTTTCTGTAAGATTGCCAACCTTCAGACTGGCAAAGCTGCTGACAATAGCTAGCTTTCTGAAGTCACTCTAATACTACACAGGACAAAGACCCATAAATTCGAGAAAAAGAAAGAATTCGAGCCAGTAAGTACCTATAAGGATAAGATACACAACTTTTCTAATGTCCCTTTTTACTTTTGTTCCAAGGACGAGAGTCAAGGATATTGCTACAATTACGGTAATTAAAAGATCTTTTTCTTTCCAAATAAAAGATAATCCGATACCTATTTGTTCCATAGGCCATAGATAGCCGCGTGTTTTTTCTTGAAAATAAGTAATAAATACAACTGGTATAATTTACAAAAATATCCTGAAACAAAGCCTGTTATAATATTGTAATAACCTAATTAATCTAACCAAAGCATAGTTTCTATAGACATGAGCGGATTCTGAATTCAAATTTATACATTCCATAGACTTTGAATAAAGAACCTGCTTATGTGTGTTAAACAAATCACATGGCTTACTTATTTACAAGTTTTTTAGATGTTTTCACAAACATCCATGAGCCTTCCATGGATGTTTGTGAAACAGTCACCCTTTAACAGCTAAACACATTAAATTAATCTTATACATAATTATTATGGGTAGCCCATGTCCTGGACTAGGAAATCTTTTAACTACTTTAAAAAATAGCCGTTTTCTTGGAATAATAATTATATCGTGTTTAAAATAATAGCAGCCGCTCGATCTCCAAGGTTAAGCAAAGCTAGCCAAGGTCGATCTGTGGATGGGTGACCATATTTAAGATACTGATATTCGTCTTTGCCTCGGAAAGCACGTTAAAGTGTTGGTCTCGACTGTCATGTGTATACCTTTGACAGTCGTTCCGGATGGTCAGAACTGTTTGAAGCCAGGAAATCTGACACCAGTCTTGCCAAGGCCGACCCCGACAAAGTTGGAAAAAGGCTAGACAGATTGACTTCTTGGAACATTTTCCGACTTCAACACGGCCGAAGCTGCTGGCAAGACAGTAACAAATAATATGAAAATGATTTCCAAGTATTTGCTTCTACAAAGCACGCAGATTCCAAATTTCCTAAAAACGCGATGGTAAGAGGATTATGTTTAGAAGGCCAGCCATCATTAGTGCTTTGAAGGTTTACTTGTCAAAGGTTTTAATTAATAACCAAAAAGTATTACTTATTTTATAATTAAAATATATGGAGCACACAGACATCTTGTTATACCACAGACAAGAAGCAAAAAAAAGGTACACACATGAAATGAAGAATGTCACTTAAAACCAAAAATATAATTTTTATATAATTGAGTACATTGCCTTTTAGACCATTTTAACCCCTTACTCAATTATATAGGCATAAAAAAAAATTAACAGTTCTCGAATATGCTACTAATTTCTGTTTGCTGCTTCCCAATTAATATGACATTCTCCATACTTAACTATTAACACACTAAATGATTTTCTATCGTCTAAATCATTTCCCCAATCAGCATCAGCAAATATTTCAAATTTGTTATTTTCTTTCTTAAATTGCAATCCATAATTGGATATCCCACCTTAGTACCCGTTTTGCTGCTTGCCAAAGTATCTCAGTGTAACAATTAATATACTGTCCTAACTTACTACATGCAAATGAAATGTCGGGACGTGTACATTCCGACAAATTCATCAACCCACCTATCAACTCCTGATAATAATAATTATAATCTATCTATCCCGATACCGGTGGGATACTATTTTTTATATTTTTAAATGTTTTTTATATTTTGATATTTTAATATTTAAAAATGTAAATTGTATGTACGAGGTGCATTCAATAAGTACCTAGCCTCATCGCCAGAGGGCGCTGTAGTTTCAAAAGAGTTTTACCACAGTGTAGCACATTCTTTTTTAATTCTTTTTTCAAATTTTCATTCCAATCCCTTCATTTGTTTTAATTTGACAACTTATGGAAGCGAACGTGTCGATCGGTTTTACAAAAATGGAAAAAGAGCAATATCGTTCGGTGATTCGATTCCTATTTTTGGAAGGGAAAACGCGCATCGAAATCAAAGAGCGCTTGGATGCTGTGTACGGTGACTCTTCTCCATCGATGGCCACTGTCAAGAATTGGTTCAACGAGTTTGCACGTGGCCGTACGTCGGTTTTTGATGCACCGAAAACAGCTGCTACGGAGGAAAACATTAAAAAAATCCATGATCTCGTATTGGCAGATCGCCGATTGAAGGTTCGGGAGCTAGCTGAGACTGTAAGCATTTCAGAAGGAACAGTGCATCATATTCTTCACGAGGAACTCGGCATGAGAAAGCTGTCGGCGCGATGGGTGCCGCGTTTACTCACACCAGAAAACAAGCGCAACCGTGAGACCACATCGGAGACGTGTTTGGCGCTATTTAAGCGGAATCCAGCGGAGTTTTTGCGTCGTTTTGTGACCGTCGATGAAACCTGGATCCACTGGTGCACACCAGAGACCAAGGAGCAATCAAAACAATGGATCCAGACCGGGGAACGTGCTCCAAAGAAGGCGAAAACTGTAAAATCGGCCGGAAAAGTTATGGCCACCGTTTTCTGGGATTCACAAGGTGTGATCTACATCGATTACCTCGAGAAGGGTAAAACAATTACAGGGCTTTACTATGCCGATTTATTGGGCCGATTCGACGCCGAATTAAAGAAAAAACGACCCCATCTGGCGAAGAAAAAAGTGCTGTTTCACCACGACAACGCACCGGTTCACACGTCTGCCGTTGCCATGGCCAAATTGGTCGAATTACGCTACGAATTGCTGCCCCATCCACCGTATTCTCCAGATTTGGCCCCTTGTGACTTCTTTCTGTTTCCTAATCTGAAAAAATCACTCGCCGGGAATAGATATGGATCGAATGAGGAGGTTATCGCCGCCACGGAGGCCTATTTTGCAGAGTTTGACAAAAACTATTTTTCGGACGGGTTAAAAAAGTTGGAGCATCGCTGGGCTAAGTGTATCGAACTAAAAGGAGACTATGTTGAAAAATAAATTGCCACTTTTCCAAAATTTTCGTTTACTTTTTGTAGGCTAAGTATTTATTGAATGACCCTCGTATATACTATAAAATAAATGGAATTATAATCACATGTGTCAGATTTGTTTATTACAACATTCACTTGCACTGGGGTGGCGACTGACTTACATTGTGTCATGCCAAAACTTGTTAATAAGTTTTTTACATATTCCTCTTGCGACAATATTAATAAACAATTATTTTTATCTCTCTCAACTTTCATTCCTAGACAACTTTCAACTTCACCTGACTCTTATAAATCAAAATTTTGTTTTAGAGTATATAACAGTTTCTGTTTTTCAGAGATATTAGCACTAAAAATGAAAAAATCATCAACATAAACAGCTACTATTACAGTGCATTTACTATTTATGTTTGAGTATACACATGGGTCACATTTTGACCTTTTATAACCTATTTTCTGTGAGACCTCATTAACTTTTAAATTCCAACTTCTACTAGCTTGTTTTAACCCATTTATGCTCTTTTTTAACCGACTTCCAAAAGGAGGAGGTTATCAATTCGGATGTTTGTAATTTTTCTTTTTTTCATGTATGTTCGAGCATAGCTTCGTCATTTATAGACGGATTTCCAAAATTATTTTTTTGTTTGAAAGCGGTTTGTTCCGATTAAAATTGTCCCATTTAAATTTCATATAGATCTGATGATGCGTTTTGGAGACAGACAACGGAACTCTTCAAAAATTACAGCAAATCAACCGCGATTGCTGCTATCGCCTAGATATTCATTGTTAACACAATTTAATGGGGAATCACAACTAAAAAAAAAAAAAAAAAAACGTTTTTACAAAAAAATAGAACCGACTGCAAAATAACTTTAATTTCGGAAGTCGGAGTCAAAAAACGAAGAAACAAAAACTTATTACAAAAAAAATACAACCGACATCCATACATAATACTAAAAAATGCAAAATAACTTTAATTTCGGAAGTCGGTGTTTCTAGTTTGGTTTCTTCGTTATTTAACACCGACTTCCGAATTTTTTAGTATTATTTATGGAAGTCGGTGGTATATTTTTTGTAAAACGTTTTTTATTTTTCACTTTTTAGTTGTTGTACCCCATTCTAAAACTAAATTAATAGTAAAGTTATGCCCGAATTGATAGCCCCAAAAATAGGGAATTTGAACATAGTTGGTGAAATTAGGGTGTATCAGGGTGAACTGTACAAATCTGTATACTCCTTCAGAGCGTATCAGCGTGATGTAATGTTGTGAAGTGGTGAAAACAATATACAGACATGCGATTGCAGCAATTCTGGAAGGTTTGCTATCATTTATTGAAGAGTTCCATTGTGTATCTCCGAAGTTCTTTATCAGATCTTCACGAAATTAAAATGGAACCACATGAGAAGCAACAGCTTTCAAATAAAAAAAAATCTTTAAAATCGGTTCACGTAGTAAAAAGTTATGTGGTAACTAACACACATAAAAAAAAAATGCAGTAGAATTGAGAACCTCTTCCTTTTTTTGAAGTTGGTTAAATACCGGAAACACCGACTTCCGAAATTAAAGTTATTTTGCACTTTTTGTTTTCTTTGGAAGTCGGTTCTATTTTTTTTTTGTAAAAAAGTTTTTTTAATAAACAAACTTCGGTGTTATCCTTTTCTTATTCAGGAGACTGTTCCATATATATTATCTCCTCTAATTCCCAGCAGTACTAACATCCTTATGGTCAATGTCCATGTCTCTATCTACGGCAATTAAGAAAAGTAATCTTAATGTTGAGTGACGCACTACGGGTGAAAAGGTCATATCATAGTCGATACCTTGCACTTGTGTAAATCCTCGAGCAACCAATCTAGTTTTATATCTTTGAAAATTACCAGGAGCATCTCGTTTTTCTTTGTAAACTCATTTACATTGAATAATATTTTTATCTATGGGCCTATCAACTAACTCCCATAATGCGTTTGGATCAATGAGTCATATTCATTATCCATGGCAGATTTACAATCAAGTCATTAATTAGAAGACATTGCTTCAGCATATGTTTTAGGTTCAGTGACCAACATTGAAACGTCACTATTATCAAAGTTACTAACATAGTCATTTAACCAAACAGGTGGTTGACTACTTCTTACAGCTGTTCAGCGAAATTATTTCTATCTGAAATATTTCGCTATATATTTTCCATTGTATCATTTTCTACACTATCACTTATATTTGAAACATCTTGATTATTATCAGAAGATTCCACTATTATGTTTTCATCATCTGATGAATCACAATCGTGAGTGACAGTAGATTCTGACTGAGCACTTTGAGTTTCAACAACATTAGACTCTAATATTTGACTAGGATTCAATGAATTGATTACATTATGAGAATTATCTGTAGACTCAGAGCCATGATCAGAATATAATGGACTACTTATATTAGGATTTTGAGTGAGAAAACTAGCTCCAGAAATATTTTCTAGAAAAACTACATATCTTGCTTTTGTCACATTTTCCTGGTTGTAATGGATCAGCTAAGCCTATAGAGTGATCACAATAACCTAAATGATATATGGTTTAGACTTAGCATCAAGCTTATTACGATGCATATCAGGAGTTAACGCATAAACTCGACATCCAAAAACCCTTAGATTACTCAAATCTATTTTGGCACCTGACCACATTTGTTTTGGGGTGGCATTTTTTAAAGCAGTTGTATGGCTTACATTTTTTAGGTAAACATCTGTTGATACTGCTTCACCCCAGTAAGGCTGATCTAAACCAGAGTCACGAAGCATCGTTCGAGCCTTTTCAATAAGAGTTCGGTTTAAGCGTTCCAATACTCCATTTTATTGAGGAGAGTAAGGAATAGTAGTCTCATGAATGATAACATTGGCAGAGATAAATCTTTCAACATTTTGTAACAGTATTCAGAACCATAATCAATAACTAACTCGTTAAATAAAATAAACTAACTAATTCGTTTAATTTTTAACCCTGTTTGATTTTCCACTAATGTTTTAAATTCAACAAATTTTGAATAAATCTCATTTTGTGACTTAGTCTTAAGTAAATAAACAAAAGATTTCCGAGTAAAATCGTCAGTTAATGTCAATATGTAATTCGAATTTCCCCATGAAAGAATAGGCATAGGACCACATAAATCAGAGTGTATTAAATCTAATTTACATATTGCACTTACATCTTTTGGAAAGGTTTTAGTTTTCTGTTTCCCCTCAATGCAAGGAACACATGACTTTAAAGCTTTATCATCAAATGAAATTCCATCTGCAAGACCATCACGTAATAACAACATATCTTTATAACTGAGGTGTCCTAAACGCTTATGCCATAAATCAATATCCTTACATGAAGCTGTAAGTAACTAATGAAGTTTCAAATAATTCTGCATCAGTATTTTTAGGAGATTTCAAAGATTGCAGATGCTGATTGAGTTTTTATACACCATTGACATTACAAGCTGAAAAAATACAATTTCCATTAGTTTTAATATTATTTTAAGTAAATGCTCTGCATTATTTATATATCCCTTCTGCGTGATTTTATTTACAGAAAATAAATTAGCAGCTATATCTGGCACGTGAACAACATTGGTAATGGTTTTATTTAAATTATTACTAAGTGTGACCTCAACATTGCCAGATCCACAACCACATACAGTTTGATTATTAGCTACGGTGACTGCAGTTTTATTTTTATCAGAATAGTTATGTAGCCAGTATTATCGCATTGACATATGTGTTGTACAACCAGAGTCTACCAACCAATCAGAGCTCCCACATAAACCAGTGAACATAGCAGCAGCCTGCTTCTCTTCACATTCCACTGTTATAGGGAAAGCTGAACCATCGCACCTTGTCGCCGAGCTGTCATACGTTGCAGCTAAACTGTTGACTGCAGCATTATTCTTCAAGTCTGGACACTTGGGTCATATATGTCCCTCTTTTTGAGAATGATGACATCTGATCGTCTTCCTATTGGATTTCTGTGCTATCAATGTACTGGTTTGAGAGATAAGCTCTGAATGCCTAAAATCACCACTCGTGAGTCTTTGCTTTACCATTTCCGATATCATAGAATCTGTCTGACAGCCTTCAAAGGACATAATGAGGGGGTCCTAATCATCAGGTAATCTAATCAAGAGAATTCCTATCAAGAGAATTCCTACTATCTCATTGCATCAATTTTACAGCCAATTTCACATAATTCTTGTGTTGCAGATATAATCTTTGATGTACACCTTTTCATAGAGTTGAAAGTAGAATAATGCATTCTAGCAAGCTTCCTTTATACATATAAGCGCCGATTAATTCCACTATTTTCATACGCCTTTTGTAAAGCAAGCCATGCTTCCTTTGCAGACTTTGCATTGCGCACATGCAGGTAACATGCTTGACTAATATTGAGGCAAATCTTTGCGTAAGCTCGTTGATTGTGATCAAGATCATTGTGATTACCAGTCACATATACCCAAAGCCCTGCATCAATGAGCAAAAGCTTCATTTGAAACTTCCATGCAGAATAAATTCGAGCACCTTCTAGTTTCAATAAATACCATGTGAGGATGTAGAGGATTCATCCGGATTGTGGTTTCAGAGATTGGTTTCGTCTGAGACATTGAACGTGGCAGCGATGACATTGCATCAATTTAAAATGAATTTTATACCCAATTAGTTTTTGTTCACAAATCGAAGTATCCTAGGCCCATAACCTGTTAACGTTTTAATTAATAACCAAAAAGTATTACTTATTTTTTAATTAAAATATATCACACAGACATCTTGTTATACCACAGACAATAATATAAAAAAAGTAAAAAAAAAGGAACACACATGACATGAGGATTGTCACTAAACCAAAAACATAATTTTTGTAAAGTTGAGTACATTGCCTTTTTAGACCATTTTAACTTACTGCGTACCAGTGCAGTTTCAGTTTGCTTCAGATTTGTCGCAATGGTAAGTCAACAGGAATAATATTTCATTTGGTTTTCTAAGAAACATTTGTCTTTTCTGACGAATATCAAAGAGGGATACGGGGTATACTTACGTTTATTATGTTTCAATCCCATTTCACTACTTTAAAATTATCCGCGATCCAGGCAGACCGGACAGATGGGTATCGGTCTGCCTGGATCGCGGATAAATTTGAAAGTCACCGCGGCCCTGACACTGAAGGAACGCGAGTTTTAGTCAGTAAGAGTCTATTACGCCCTCCCTGACCACCCCAACAAAAAAAAAGGGATAGCGGTGTGAAATGGAATCGAAATATACGAGTAATAAACGTAGGTATACCCCGTATCCCTCTTTGAAGGGTCTGTGCTTTGAAAAGCAAATTAGGCCATAATAAATAATTTAAATCACAGAGCTACACCGATTGGAAATGATACAATGATAGGCTCGTTGAGTCGAAACTCCAATTTCTTGAACATAAACGCCGAGTTGCTAGCCTGTCGGTTTTCTATCGGTTATATTTTGGGGAGTGTGCGACGGAATTGCATAATTTGATTCCACCAAGCCCGTTTCATCAACGGACCACAATACGTACGGCGAAGTGCCACCGGGTTATGGTGGAAATCCCATCCATACGCGCAAAGCGTTTTGAGAAAACATTCATTGTGCGTACAGCTAGGGAGTGGAATTCCCTACCGGAGTCTGTGTTTCCTGACAGCTACAACCTGGGAGTCTTTAAGTCAAGAGTGAATAGGTTACTTCTAGGCAAGCGTGCTTCAGCTTCGACCACATCGCTTACCATCAGGTGAGATAGTTCTGAAACGCATGCCTATCAACAATAAAAAAAAAAAAATTCAGTCATTAATGTAAACACTAATTGCCGCCATCATAGCCGAACGACGGTGTGGACATACTCGTATATATTCGTTTCTGTTAAGAATGTCTATAAGGACTTAATGAATTTTTGAAAGAAAACGAATTTTTTGGTCGTGGTTTTCACAGCAAATAAGTTGATTTATTTGATTTTTTTTTAAATTTCAGAATGTTTAGTTTTTATTTTTATAAGTTGGTATAATTTTTTTTTTTGTCTGCGGTGGACATTTTGGCGTTTGATATTTATATACTCAATTGGTTTCGGCGGTCATTTATTGATCTTTGACAGTCGTTACGAGTAGTTTTGCACTCGTAACTACGACATAAGTGGCAGAGGGCTATATTGCTCGTAGAACAGAAGATGGTCTAAAAGTCGTGGATTGGCGACCTCGTATCGGAAGACGTACCTTTGGAAGGCCTCTCACACGGTGGACTGATGACCGAGTGCCGCGAGATTCCGATAGATGTGAGATGTACAGGCCTTTATTCAGAAGTCTATGTCTTTGTATGGAACGATGATGATGATGATGATGAAGGACTAAAGAATCCTAAATAAGCCTGAATATCTGGCTGCCAGACTTAGCAAGGAGTTATGTGTTACCGAGTAACACCGCATATTTATTAAAACTCGTGTGGTGTTCTGCAACGTACTAACGCTTTATTTGAAAAGTACCAAAGACAATGCTCATAGGAATAGACAATAGATGGGGCTTGGGTCAACATATTATTTTGTACTACCACAGATTATAAATAACACCCCCACTTATAAAAATAATGATTATCCAAAGAAAGAAACTAACAACATTCATATTTCAAACAAAAAATACTAAATGATTTATTCTATTTGTGACAACCCTATGCTATTTATAAATTTATAATGCTTTACATAACAAAGGCTCTTAGTAAATATATCTGCTGGCATATCCGCTGTAGGTAAATAGGAAATCTTTACTAACTTATTAGCTAAACACTCTCTAACAAAATGATGCCTGACATCAATGTGTTTTGTCCTTCTGTGAAACAAAGGATTAGATGCTAACTTTTGTGAACTTTGGTTGTCACTTAATAAGGTAATTGGTATATCAACCTTTTTATTATTAATTTCTGACAGTAAATTTTTAAGGTAAACTGCTTCCTTGCACGCTTCTGAGAGAGCCATGTACTCTGCCTCCGTACTAGATAGTGCAACAGTTTTTTGTTTTCTACACTCATAAGATATTGAACTTCCAGACATAGTAAAAATGAAACCAGTATATGACTTTCTGTCAATTGTACATGAAGCCCAATCAGCATCAACATATCCTGTTAGACTACTATCACCTTTTACATATTTTAATCCATAATGTTTAGTTTTATTTAAATACTTTAAAACCCGTTTCAAATGCTTCCAATGTGTCTCATTGTAGCAGTTATTATACTGACTAAGAAAACTTACAGTATAGGCTATGTCTGGTCTAGTTAACACACATAAATACATTAGAGCACCTAGTAATTGTTGATATGGATATTGTGAACAAATAGTTTCAGCCTTATCTAATTTTAAATTCTTTTCCATTGGAGTATCTGAACTTTTACAATTAACCATATTAAATCTTTTCAAAATAATATCAATAAACTCTTTCTGGTCTATAGTAACAGAATTTTGTTCTACAGTTACATTCATACCAAGGCATCTTTTGATTTGACCTAAATCTTTAATGTTGAATTTTTCTTTTAGCTCAACTTTTAACTTCTCACAAGTATCTTTACAGTTGTAAAATATAAAGAAATCATCAACAAAAAGTGCAATATAAACTTTGACATTTCCACTACATTTCATAAATAAACAAGGTTCATACTGAGACTTGGTGTAACCTAATTCTAGTAATAGTACTTCTACTCTTTGGTACCAAGCTCTGGCCGATTGTTTTAATCCATATATTGCTCTTTTAAGTTTAAGGACTTTATTTTTAATGTTTTGGAAATTAGAATAAGCTGGTATTTCCATGAAAATAGATTCATCTAAAAAACCATTTAGAAATGCAGTTGGTACATCCAAGTGAATAATGTCTAAGTTTTGGTCTACACTAAATGCAAATAGCAACCTCAAAGTAGAGTACCTGAGCACTGGTGAAAAAGTTTCCTTAAAGTCTATACCCTTTTTCTGACTGAACCCTTTTGCCACTAGCCTGGCCCGGTATCTCACTTCACTTTCACTATCACTGAGTTTCTTTTTAAAAACCCACTTACACTTAACAACTGTTTTATTCACTGGTTTGTCTACCAACTCCCATGCATCCCTGTCATTGAATGACTGCAATTCTTCTCTAATTGCATTCAGCCATTGCTCCCTTTCTGGTCCGCTTACAGCATCACTGAGAGTTATTTCTTCTCCAGGAAAAATATCTGTAGCACATAGGTTGGCATAACCATAATAATCTGGCTTACGTCTGGAACGCTTCTCTGACAACACAGTGCTTTGTTGCTGAGCACTGACCTCTTTGTCATCCGACGTCAATGTTTCATAGAAGCTGTCATCTGAGCCACTGGACTCTTCTACAGGCACATACGTCAAATCTTGTTCATCAGTCTGTTCTTCATGTCCCATATGAGAACCTGATATATCCTGAACAGATTTTGAATGCTCTTCCCCCACTGAATCCTGAATGTTCACATTTTTTTCTTGCACTACTATCTGTGACGTTAAGCTGTCATTTTCCTGTTCCATTACTATGACATCTCTTGCTACTGTCACTGTGCGTTTCAGGGGATCATAGAGCCTGTACCCTTTAACATTGTCAGCGTAACCAACAAGGTAAAGCTTTTTTGCCTTCTTGTCCCATTTAAGACGTTTTTCTTTAGGTACATGTGTCATAGCTAAACTGCCGAAGACTCTAAGATGGCTCACATCTGGCTTTTTACCCATCCATAATTCAAATGGAGTTTTTTGATGAAGACCTGCAGCCAGAGATCTGTTTTTAAGATATACTGCAGAATGAACTGCCTCTGCCCATAGCATTTTCTCGAATTGGGCATGAAATAGCAGGCACCTGGCTTTTTCTATTACGGATCTATTATATCTTTCACAAAGCCCATTCTGCTCAGGAGTATATGGGTTTGTTTTCTGATGTATAACGCCGCACTGCTTCAGGTAGTTCTCCATAACAGCTGAACAAAATTCACCACCATTATCAGTTCTCAAAATCTTTAACTTTTTGGACTTCTGATTTTCAACTAGTTTTTTAAAATGTTTGAAGCTGGTGAATGTCTCATCTTTTGATTTTAAAAAATATACAAAAGCCATCCGACTGTAGTCATCCACAAACAATAGAAAGTATCTGGCCATTCCGAGTGACTTTGTTTCCATAGGCCCACATAGGTCTGCATGCACCAAATCCAGCACTTCCTTGCTCCTTGATAAACTGGTTTGGAAAGGTAACCTTGTTTGCTTTCCCTCACAGCAAACCGTACAATTACTCTTGTCAACTTCGGCCTTATCTTTGAAATTCAGTCCCTCCACTGCACCACTTTTCATAGTGTTTAAATCACTGGTATTTATATGTCCTAAACGCCTGTGCCACGTCTTACTGGTAGCCATTGCCATTCCTGCTAGTAGCTCCTTTGACTTAACAACATTTAGTTTGTATACACCATGCACTTGCTTGGCTTCCCCGATGCATTCATTTCTTTGATTAAAGATGTGACAAACATTTTCCTTGAATACAACTTTGTTGCCACTGGATATCATCTTGCTCACGGATAGAAGATTTGTAGTTAGGTTATGTATACATAAAACATTGTTAACTTTTATGTTGTACTCTGAATCTCCAACACATGTTGTAATCTGCAGATCTCCAGAACATAAAACCGGCACACTTTCTTTATTTGCCACTACGATGTTTCGAATTTCCGTATTATACGAGATATTAGTCAACAAACTTTTGTTTGTCTCGGATATCAAATGAGTACTTGCGCCCGAGTCCACATACCAGTCTTGATTACTGAATTGGCCAGTCAGGAACATTGCACTAAATGCGTTCATTTGTTTTTCGTTCTGGTTATTATTATAACGACACTGATTCTTGTAATGTCCAGTTTTCTTACATTTGTAGCATTTAATGTTTTTGATCGGCTTGTTCGAGTCGTCACTAACATGGCCGACGCCATTTTGTCGAATATTTCCTTTGTTCGTTTGGCGCGCATTTTTATGATGTTTTGCAATAAAAGCGCTCTCGGACTTCTTGATTTCATCATCTGCACTCATATCCAGTAATTTCGTCTTTATAGCATCTGCACTAATGTTCATCCCGGAGTGTTCAATTGCCATAATCATTGGCGTGAACTTGTCTGGCAATCCAGCTAATAAAAGCGACCCGATCCATTCGTCGTTGATCTCGAATCCTGTGCCTTTTAGCTTTTGTGCCGTATCCACTAACTGTGTCACGTACGCAGTCATCGAATCACTATTTTCGAGTCGTATGGAGATTAAGTTTCTGAGAAGACTAATGCGGCGAGTGAAACCAGAGTCGTCGAATAACGACTTCAACTTGGTCCACAAGCTATGCACTGTAGATTCATTCTTGATGTGCACAAACAGAGATGGATCAATTGTCATCACCATTTTAGCTTTAGCCTTTCTGTTGTCTTCATCACTTAGTACTGCGCTGTTTCTGATATCGATGCCCTCCAGGATCAGAAAATTTTCCACGGCGAACGCCCAATCATCGTAATTTTCCCTGCCCTTGAGCTTCGGGACACTCAATGAATAATTTCCTGCCATTTAACTGTGCTATATAAAGATTACTTTTAATTTTGCGGGACTGGGCCCATAACCTATTAAAACTCGTGTGGTGTTCTGCAACGTACTAACGCTTTATTTGAAAAGTACCAAAGACAATGCTCATAGGAATAGACAATAGATGGGGCTTGGGTCAACATATTATTTTTGTACTACCACAGATTATAAATAACAATATTCTGTCGCTTCTTATGAAATATTGGTATTTAACTGCTTTCTAGAAAGACTGGAAGGCGGCCCAACTATATGTGGTTGGGTATTAGGATGGAAGTTTTGGATTCTCGAATATTTTTTAACACACTTGTAACTGACTATGCAAACAAATCTTAGAAGTTAAATTTGACCCACTTTCCAGTTTCTGATTAATCTGAAATTTTACGCACATGTTTAATTTGGATAACAATGCATGGTCAGCAAAGTGACGTCATCCTTAATCCATGTGGTGGACTCCCAAAGATGGCGGACTAGTTATTTTGTATGCATTCCCATGATATGAGTGTATCAAATGAAAGGGTTTGCTGAAAAAACACAAAAAATAAAAAATAAGTGTGTTTTAGTTTTTATAAACTACAGATAATTATTAGTTTGTATTCTAAACACTCAAGACCGAGCACCGGAAAGATAATTTAACAGGATAAAGAAGGCTGTTGGAGACAGCATAAATGCCGAGAGGTCCACATTGCAGAAGACCGTAAAACTTGGAGCCGCGTCGTATGTGGTCGCGATCCACAGCAGTGAGGGAACGACGAAGGAGAATAAGAAGATGAATGGCAGGAATCGAACAAAACGAAGTTAATGATCCTGTTCTGTATGCTCGCAAGATAACAAACTCTCCTTGATAATAAATTACTCTCAAAGTACCCCGACGGGTAGAGGCACGGGTAACAGCGGTTAATCAACATTAACCAGACGTAACTTTCAAGGCAGTGCGCAGTGAGCAGTGGATACTGAGTTCAAACCCAGGCAGGCGCTTTACTTTCTGGAAATTATTTCATCACCACTGCTCTCAGAACGGTGAAGGAAAACATCGTGAGGAAACCGGCATGTCCTATAACCAAAAATTCGAAGACATGTGATATCCACCAATCCGTATTAGGCCCGCGTGGTGCCCACACCCTCTCACAAAGAGACGAGATCTGCGCCCCAGCAGTGGGGACATTCAAAGGCTGATGATGATGTTGATGAATTTTGAAAAGAGAACAGAGTTCACCGTAGCAACTCTTACATGATTTGCTCGGCCAAAGCATTCACCAAAATTATTAAGGATTCTTTCATTAGATGTGTTTGCAAGCAGCTTAGCGACAGTAGTACTGCTTTATCTAATCACTATATGGTTTCTGATGTTTTTAATAGTGGTTGCGCATCCACTTCTACCTACGCAGGTAATTAATTTAATGTTAAACTTAGTGTTGGTGAATAGGTCAATCGATTTTACAACTTGTACAGCAATACTCTCTATCTAATTTTGAAGGCTTGTAAATGGCTTGTTGTGAATTACCTTTCTGTTACTCTTATTTAATAGCTGTAAGCCACCCAAACAAAATAAAAATAAATAAAATAAGATAAGATAACATCAATATATATATATCATCACATCAGACCAAGTAAAAGTACAAACAAGTAGGTCAGGGTTACTTCCTGTTGGTTCCCGAGTTTAAAATAAACTTAGGTGCGGTTTACTACAAACATTATTATAACCATGTTATTTGGTCGTAAGGGTAATGTGTATGGAATGTTTACTGATTTATATTGGCAGTTTCCGATCTTTGGTGTAAGCTGTGTGTATATAAAAATGTATTTGAAAAGTGTTTTCTACTCGGGACGACTCCCGGTGGATTTTCCTTGCTCTCGCCCTGAGACCCTCAGGGAATAGGAGGTTAGGATCCCCTGCTAACTTGTAACAAATACTGTGTTCCCCAGTACTTTGCTCAAAATAGTAACGGTATGAATGGCTGCTTGTTTTTAGAATTATGTGTATGTTTATGCCTGAGTCTAATTTGTCACAATATCTATGAATGCTTTTTGCTACTATTTCTGTAGCTCCTATTACTACCGGTATTACTTCTTTATATGTGTTCCACAATCGGGTTATTTCAGTTTTAAGTAGGTGTTATTTACCTAATTTTTCTATTTTTTTTTTTTTACTTTTTAATTATATATATTTATTTTTATATCGGGTGTAAAAAGACAGTTTCCGATGCCGAAAGCCACATTATTTGGATCATTTTTTATCGACTAGATCATACCTGGGAATCCACTGGTTCTGGAGATATTGAAGGTCAAAGTCGCAATTTTTTTTTGTTTTTGATTTTACGAAAATGAATGTCAAGCGTTACTATTAAACTTTTTCCAAACAAACATTACCTGAATTTTCGATAATTTCTTTTCAAAATTTCTAAATTACGCATTTGCAGTTACAAAAACGCAATGAATATCAAACGTATCCGACAAGTGGCTTAGAGCAAAGGTTTAATTCCACTTGCCTGGGTTCGCGTTGAATGTAACGCGAACCCAGAAAAAAATAATTTATTGTGCACAATAAAAATAGATATTTTTCCTACCTAAAAATAAAATTCGTTTCCCAGCAATAATTTTTGCGCAAAACTACTTTGTTAGATGTTATGTACAGTATGCGTAGTTCACGGCTATGTTTTTTACACCCTGTATTATTGTATATTATTCAATTACTAAAATTATGTTTAACAATATTCTGTAAAACAGAGATAAAAATCAGCGCTCGGACTTTAAGAAAAGTAAATGATGTTTATTGCGTAACTTTATCATCTAGCACCAGTAAATTGGTCATTGGCCCAAGATTGCAGGTATCCTTACGTTCAAAGTACATACCACTACTCAATCCACACATTTTGATAAACAGAATATAAGTAATGTCTGGTGGCTGTGGGATCTTGCTCTATAACTTTCAAAGGAGATCAGAGCAAATATTTATGGTGACGTCAATATTATGTTTTCATTTTATAACAAGTATAAGTACTTACAAGTGGGTCAGGGTTACTTCCTGTTGGTTCCCGAGTTTAAGTTAAATTTGGGTGCGGTGTAATGCAAACGTTATTATGGCACGTGGTTGGAATGTTTACTGATTTTTATTAGCAGTTTCGATCATCGGTATAAGTGGTGTATCTTCTGCTGGGATCGCGGATAAATTTGAATGAGAGTTACCGCGGACCTTGGGACTGGCAACTGAAGGAACAAGGGTGTATTTTAGTAGGTAAGATGCTGATACGCTCTCCCGTATCAACCTCCAAAAAAAATATTGTGTTGTTCTTTTTAGACCCCGCGGTCATAAACACAGATTTATATATGTCTGTGTTCAGCAAATTATTAAATTGATTTTAATATGTTTATTTAGTATGTTTATTTAGCAAATTAGTTCGCATATTCCTCAAATGAGTTGAAATGGTTTTTGCAAGCTTTTATTTATTACTTAACTTGCACTGTTCGATGTATGTTTGTAAGTTGTCCGTCAAAATTTGCAAACCATTTTTCGACCATTTGTTGATATCCGATTGAGCTGAAATTTTGCATACACCTTTAGTTCTGGTGACAATGCATTTTTAACTTACTTCCAAAAGGAGGAGGTTCTCAATTCGTCTGTATGTTTTTTTTTTTGTATTTTTGCTACGCGATTTCTCCGCCACTTGTGAATAGATTTTGATGTTTTTTTTTGTTTAGTAACCCATACTTCTGAAGTGGTCTCATAACATTTTTATGGAAACTGATTTAGCACTTTTTGAAAAACGGAACATATACAAAAAATATGTATACACAGATGACGTTTTGATTGTCTCCGATTACGCTCAAATTCCATGGGGTTATCCATTTGGGCATAACTTTACTATTCGGTTTTAGTTCTGGGGTAATCGGATAGTCGGTGTCAAGTAACGAAGAAACGAAATACAAACACCGACTTCCGAAATTAAAGTTATTTTGCAATTTTTAGAACTCGGTTGCATTTTTTGTAAAAAAGTTTTTTTTTATGATAAGTATGACCTGAATCTATATTCAGGATTGGCTCCAGGTAAAAGAACTCTTCAATGCTCAACAGCACGGACACGAAATTTTGTGAACACATTTAATTGAGATAGCCGGTATAAAAACTTGTTTAAAAACATGTTTGTTGACCTACAAACTTATTGAACTAGAAGTAGAATCCAGATAATACTGTGGTGTTAAGGATACGGACCAAACTCACGAGCTATCCTTCAGCAATTCGACTTTCAACTGTTCCGCCATTGTTACTTCAACATAATTTTTCCATTTTTTAGGGTTCCGTAGTGTTAGGGTGTGATCGAAGCGAAAGTCATTTATTCTTAGTTTCAAGTTTAATTTCTAGATTTAGAACAAGTGTAAACAAAAGTATCACATGGTAAAAGAAGTTTAACAAAGTATAAAAATCATCAGCGTGACAAAGGGCGTCCGCGCTGGTCGTAGGTCGTAGAAAAAGGGAAGAGTAAAGATGGCCGCCCGCGCCGTCCAATCATTCGCCGCGCCGCGTTCCATTCTCGCTCGCTTCGGATGCCGGCTCTTGAGCATGACACGGCGTTTCAGCTCCGTTGCAAACACGTAGTCAACAAGAAACCTTTATATGTAGTTTCGCCATATCCGTCTGTCCGTCCGTCCGTCCGCAGCTTAACTCAGAGACTCTTAGTATCTACTAAAAAGCTATTATTTGGCTTGGATATACATATTAATCACGCAGATAAAGTGGTAAAATAAAATGTTAAAAATAAATTAGGGTAACTCCTGTACCTACACATAAAGGGGTGATGTGTTTTTTGAACAGATTCCCACGTGGGGTCGTCTATCGTCGTCTTCGTCGCTACACGCACTTGCTTGGTTTTTTTTTAAGTGAAAACTTTTTAGCATCGTTGTGATTTGAAAGTCGATGAAACGAAAAAGCGACAGTAAAAAGAGACAGACACATAAATTCATAAGATTTAACGTGGGAGAAAATGAGATAGGAAGCATTATACAGTGTTAAGTTTTTGTGTTTTAAAATAAGGTACAAGATAAGAGAAACAAAACACTATAGAATGCTTCCTGCATTCTATAGTGTTTTGTTTTAGCCAGTATTTTTGAAGGTTTCACTTCTACCAGGTGTGAATTGCACGCATGTTTTTTTTATCATTGTTAGGCTCGCGTTTGATTACTATCTCACCTGATGGTAAGCGATGATGACGTCGACGATGAAACACGCTTGTCTAGAAGAAACCTATTCACCCTTGACTTAAAGAACCCCATGGTGTCCTTGTTCTAATTTTGAAACGACCTTCTCTTCCGCCACCGATCAAATTACTCTTCCTGCCCTATATTTTCAACAGTATTAAAAACAAAATACAAAAACGATAAAACAAGTGATCTCACCTAACACTAAGTTTAGTGAGAAACAAAATAACGACATTTTCTCAACTTTACCCATTCAGGGTATTTAGTAATTTCTCCTTTTGACATCGGATCTAGGGTTTAACGACCATCACCGTAACCTACCTATTTGGTACTAGTTTTTCTTTGAAATTTGGAACCTTATCATTCGATATATGTATAGTCTCAAGTATAGTCAAGAGTGAATAGGTAACTTCCATTATTTATTTATTTGATTTACTTTAATAAAAACGGGTAGAGCCGCCAATAGGGAACATGCATGTTTTTTTTTTCATATCTAAACGGTTAGTTCATAAATATACAAAAATGGAACACTAACAGTAAAAACAGAATCAAAATTGATCAAAAACCATTTTAAACAAATATATCTGGCCCTGTCTCGAAAACGCTTTTTTTATGGCAGCTAAATGGGCGTCATGTCCTTTGACGTTAGATGTGACGTCGGACTTCTCTTTCCATTTATCATCTATAAAGCTTCATTAATTAAAATAAATAGCTTATTGTGACCAGTTGAAATGTTTTCATAAGAAGGTAAAAATATCATGTTAAATAATACAATCTTAGCAGCGACCTAAAAATAAGTGCCTTCTAGAAACCTCGTCATAGTTGTAAAGAAAACCTAATTATAAAATATAAGAAAGTGTGTATGTTATAATAACCGTTTAAAATTAGTTGCCGCTCGTGGCACCGCCCGCGTTTAATTATTCTCACCTTTATTGGAACGAAGTTCCTTATCGCGCGTTGTGAAAGGGGGCTAGACGGAAAAAATTCTTACGAAAAGTTGTCACGACACTTTTTGCTATAGTAAAAAAAATAAACTTTTATTACAATTACTTTTGTTATAGTTGTTGTTATAGCTAAAGAGTTGAGTTGAGTTGAGCTGAACTGAGCTGAGCTGAGCTAAGCTGAGCTGAGCTGAGCTGAGCTGAGCTGAGCTGAGCTGAACTGAGCTGAGCTGAGCTGAGCTGAGCTGAGCTGAGCTGAGCTGAGCTGATCTGCTGCTGATCTGAGCTCAGCGAAGGTCTGAGCTGAGCTGAGCTGAGCTGAGCTGAGCTGCTGCTGATCTGAGCTCAGCGAAGGTGAGCGAAGGTGAGCGAGGGTGGAAAAGCTGAGCGAGGGTGGGAAAGGTGAGCGAGGGTGGCAAAGCTGAGCGAGGGTGGGAAGGCTGAGCGAGGGTGGGAAGGGTGAGCGAGGGTGGGAAGCGTGAGTGGGGGTGGGAAGCGTGAGTGGGGTTGGGAAGCGTGAGTGAGGGTGGGAAGCGTGAGTGAGGGTGGGAAGCGTGAGTGAGGGTGGGAAGCGTGAGTGAGGGTGGGAAGCGTGAGTGAGAGTGGGAAGCGTGTGTGAGGGTGGGAAGCGTGAGTGAGAGTGGGAAGCGTGAGTGAGGGTGGGAAGCGTGACTGAGGGTGGGAAGCGTGACTGAGGGTGGGAAGCGTGACTGAGGGTGGGAAGCGTGAGTGAGGGTGGGAAGCGTGACTGAGGGTGGGAAGCGTGACTGAGGGTGGGAAGCGTGACTGAGGGTGGGAAGCGTGACTGAGGGTGGGAAGCGTGAGTGAGGGCGGGAAGCGTGAGTGAGGGTGGTAAGTGTGAGCGAGGGTGGGAAGGGTTAGCGAGCTTGGAAAGGGTGAGCGAGGGTGGGAAGGGTGAGCGATGGTTGGAAAGGTGAGCGAGGGTGGGAAAAGTGAGCGAGGGTGGGAAGCGTGAGTGAGGGTGGGAAGCGTGAGTGAGGATGGGAAGCGTGAGTGAGGGCGGGAAGCGTGAGTGAGGGTGGTAAGTGTGAGCGAGGGTGGGAAGGGTGAGCGAGGGTGGGAAGGGTGAGCGAGGGTGGGAAATGTGAGCGAGGGTGGGAAGCGTGAGTGAGGGTGGGAAGCGTGAGTGAGGATGGGAAGCGTGAGTGAGGATGGGAAGCGTGAGTGAGGGTGGGAAGCGTGAGTGAGGGTGGGAAGCGTGAGTGAGGGTGGAAAGGGTTAGCGAGGGTGGGAAGCGTGAGTGAGGGTGGGAAGCGTGACTGAGGGTGGGAAGCGTGAGTGAGGGCGGGAAGCGTGAGTGAGGGTGGTAAGTGTGAGCGAGGGTGGGAAGGGTGAGCGAGGGTGGGAAGGGTTAGCGAGCTTGGAAAGGGTGAGCGAGGGTGGGAAGGGTGAGCGATGGTTAGAAAGGTGAGCGAGGGTGGGAAATGTGAGCGAGGGTGGGAAGCGTGAGTGAGGGTGGGAAGCGTGAGTGAGGGTGGGAAGCGTGAGTGAGGATGGGAAGCGTGAGTGAGGGCGGGAAGCGTGAGTGAGGGTAGGAAGCGTGACTGAGGGTGGGAAGCGTGAGTGAGGGTGGGAAGAGTGAGTGAGGGTGGGAAGCGTGAGTGAGGGTGGTAAGTGTGAGCGAGGGTGGGAAGGGTTAGCGAGCTTGGGAAGGGTGAGCGAGGGTGGGAAGGGTGAGCGATGGTTGGAAAGGTGAGCGAGGGTGGGAAATGTGAGCGAGGTTGGGAAAGGTGAGCGAGGGTGGAAAAGCTGAGCGAGGGTGGGAAGCGTGAGTGAGGATGGGAAGCGTGAGTGAGGGTGGGAAGCGTGAGTGAGGGTGGTAAGGGTTAGCGAGGGTGGGAAGCGTGAGTGAGGGCGGGAAGCGTGAGTGAGGGTGGTAAGTGTGAGCGAGGGTGGGAAGGGTGAGCGAGGGTGGCAAGGGTTAGCGAGCTTGGGAAGGGTGAGCGAGGGTGGGAAGGGTGAGCGATGGTTGGAAAGGTGAGCGAGGTTGGGAAATGTGAGCGAGGTTGGGAAAGGTGAGCGAAGGTGAGCGAGGTTGGGAAAGGTGAGCGAGGGTGGGAAAGGCGAGCGAGGGCTAATAATAGACATTAAAATTCTTGCATTAAAATTTATAAATTTAAAAGATATATACAAACTAAATAATACCTAACATTTACAAATGCGTATAAAAACAACTCATTAAAATTCTTAGGTATTATGAAATTCGGACTTTTGAAAATCGGAACATCAAAATTCGGAATAAAATATGTCGGAGTATTTGGGTGTTCCCGTCCGTACTAGGGAGACCCTGTGTTACGGATCGCCAGGCCCTGACCCTAAAGAATAAGTTTCTAAACCTGATGTTGCTGGGAAGCAACTGATAAAGTTAAATTTTTAATACAGTGAAAGAAGGACAAAAATGGTGCAGATTAAAGTGGTATTACATACATTTTAGTGTGTGCGATTTCTTTCATCACTAGGTATGCCGGCCATCTTATAGAACTAAAACTTCAGGTGATGTGACATCCACGTACCATGGGCCTGCGTTTCGGCTCATTTCCCTCTCACAAAAAGAAGGCCTGTGACTAAGCATTCTATGTCGATTAGTTATACAATTTAAAAAAAAAGCAAGAAAAGAAAATAAATTAAAAACCTGGTTACCTTGAAAATATTATATTCAACGTTTACACCAGGCTCCGATGTGCATCTGAAGAGATCTCTATGATTTTGAACGAAAACAAAATTCTTCTCTGATGTGTTGCTTCCGTTCCCAGAAGATAAAATATTGTTGGAATAATTAACTAGTGGAGCAAGATATGCAGCCTTTATATCTTATTTTAAATAATTGGAACGAAGTTCCTTATCGCGCGTTGTGAAAGGGGGCTAGACGGAAAAAATTCTTACGAAAAGTTGTCACGACACTTTTTGCTATAGTAAAAAAAATAAACTTTTATTACAATTACTTTTGTTATTGCTAAAGAGTTGAGTTGAGTTGAGTTGAGCTGAGCTGAGCTGAGCTGAGCTGAGCTGAGCTGAGTAGAGCTGAGCTGAGCTGAGCTTAGCTGAGCTGAGCTGAGCTTAGCTGATCTGAGCTGAGCTGAGCTGAGATGAGATGCGATGAGATGAGATGCTGAAGTATAACTTCTTACGTGCGTGCGTGTGTGCGTAGTTAATAATAAAAAAATATTATAAATTAAAAAAAATAAAATTATATTACAATTCCTTCACTAATTAATCGAAAGGAACTTCGTTCCATCCGGGTGTCCCTTGACGCCTCTCAAGTTTTTTTATTTAAAACTATGTGTTAATCCTGGATAGAAGCTATCCTGGTACAAATTTTCATCCAAATCCGTTTAGCCGTTTGACCGTGAAGGAGTAACAAATATACAAACACACAGACATACATATATACATACAAACTTTCGCTTTTATAATGTTAGTGCGATGACGCCTTTATGGTTTAATAGATTTGGATGAGGTAGACCATGATCTGTTTTAGGACAAGGAACACTTTAATCTCTCTACTAAGTTCCTCTGAGATAATTTTCGACTATCACGCGGGAGCTGCTGGCAAAAGCTGATAATTTCAATGCGCCGTTTCCATTAAATGTTACCTTGAAAAGGTTTCCTTGGGTGAGACTTACAGCCGTCCCTCAGACCTGTCCTTTTGATTTCTTTTATCTGACAAACAATCTTGCTTCTCTATTGATAAACCGAGATGGATGTTTGTTCCTCGTGTTCTCTTGGTAAAATTAAAAAACCAGCCAAGTGCGTGTCGGTCTTCGCAAATTTAGGGTTTCATACTAAATCAGGGAATTTATATAATATATAATTTTTTTTTTTTAATCTGATTTATCAATATATTGGTATATGTCAGTAAAATAAACGTAATACCTGTAAAGCCCCGAAACTCACCGGTGAGTCGGACCAAAAAAAAAAAAAATTATAGAGAATAATTAAAAAAAAAAAATCGGCTGTCAACCCGGGTTGTCCTCGGGGTTTAATTTGACAACCCGGATTTTGCCATGGGGCTTCACAGGTTAAACTTTATCACCAAATTTCAAGTTCATAGGTCAATGGAACGACAAAAAGTCTTCGGAACAATATTTTGTGACAGACGACGGACAGACGGACACGTGAGGGCTCCGTTTGGACCCTTTGGGTACGGAACCCTAATGATGACGATTGACACTTACTCAATCCCAAAAATTTTTGCACTATATATTTATAATTTGGTTTTACCCGTGAAAATCATTTCAGCAAGAGTAACTTGCAACATTATGTTACGAGTACAAAGTAGAAATTGCGGTATACTTTGCCGAGATTTTCCTTTCCACATCTAATAAAATATGATATTAAAAACTGTAGTAACCTACATTCCCATATTACAAACTTCAGCAAAGTCCTTGTAAAATTCTACTAAACTTAGAAATTAAGTTTCTAGTTGCCTTATCTTAGTCACAGCATCCACGAACCCAGTTTACACTAGAGTAATAAATTAGAGACAATCTTAAAATTATAGCCGGCATTTTTCCGAAACCCACAGAGTAAAAAATAAAAATATTTTTACACAGCGGGACTGTTGTTATCGTCGTCTGTAATCTAATAAATTGTATTGAATAAATTTTGATTTTTTTCATGTTTTGACGAAGCTTTAGGCACACGAATTTTTTTGTTAAAAGTAGCAAAATAATTACGTGATTGGCAGTTTTATTATTCATGGTATTGATTATGCTTTTGACGGAGTAATATATAAAACTCACTATATTGCAGTGGTTTTACTGTGTGTTTAAAGGTGGATGAACTGTAAAAATAAAATAAGTACTCGTATCTACTGAAAAAAATACTCGTGTTTAACTGTACCCTTAAAATATTTATAGGTAGTTAAAATGGCCAGTCAATACAATTTTTTAATGTATACTTATGTTAGCTTCACTTGTAACTAACTATGTAAACAAATCTTAAAAGTTATATTTGACCCACTTCCCGGTTTCCAATTAAGCTGAAATTTTGCGTACATGTTTAGTTTTTGTGACAATTGGTGCCAATTCTCTTCTTCAATAACTAAACTAAAATTAGAGAATCGCTATATTTTACTAAAAGACAGTGCGAGAAAGTTAGAGATGTCAAACTAGTTTACCATGTTTTTAGTCGACACCCTTTATTGTTATGGAAATATTAGTTCAACTAAATTTGACAGCTCTAATTTACGTCCGTCTCTTTCTAGTTTTATTAGAGAGATAAAGATAGCAATAGCCTGCATTATGTTTAGTTTGTGCACAACAGAATCGGCACCAATGTGCTAAGGTTAGCTTAGTAAATAATAATAAAATGTATTTATCAAAATGGGTACAATTAATCTATCCTAATCAAAAACACTGTATACAAAGATACATTTGAAATATAGATAGAGTAAACGACGGTGTCTGTACTAGTATGAACTGTATTACAGACACCGGCGCCTTCCTCCTACAGCTCAGAGTTACAACTCAATCGATACCATAATTCTTTAATGCTAAAATTGAAATCACATACAATTTCAATTTTATACATCCCATTACAGTTAATAGAACTTAAAATAATATAATTTAATTTAACAATAGTAATCAATAAGTTACACTACAAATTAATTCAATATAATTCAATTTAATAATAATCAATAACATTATAAAATAATCCACCATCATTTAACTCAATATTAATAAATAGTCACTAAAATAACCAACTAGTGACTTACCAAAATAATTTATTTTTTAATAATATAATTTAATCTACAGGCATGCATGGAAATACATGAATGTATGTATCAGCGCTTGTTACCTATTAATGTAGAACTACGTACCTAGAGAACAGACTCTCAGTTTCGTCATAAGTTAGAGCCTGAAGATAATTGTTTACCACACTCTTACACCTGTATTTTGGAAGTAAGTATATTCTGAAGTTTTATTAATAGAATTGTAAAGGTAGCCACTCAGACTGAAGTAGTGTCGGCTCGCCAGGACAGTATTCACTTTGACAGAAGGGCATACAAGGTCCTTACGATGTTTATTTGTAAGCAATTTTGGGTCATAAATTAGGGAAGAATGCTTACGCATGACTATATGGAGGGCACAGAGTTGCCTGACAGTAAATACAGAAATGTCCTTGTATTACTGGGTTGTAGAGTAGCGATACGGTTTGTAAAGCATTACCTTTAAAACGGCTCTCTGCGCCCTCTCAAGACGAAGCATAAAGGTCTTACATGTGCCTCCCCAAACTGAGATGCAATAGCCTAGGAGTGACTGAACTAAAGCAAAATAGATAGTCCTCAACAATGATACGCTAACTACGTTCCTTAGCTTTTTCATTGGAAACATCAGCTTACCCACACGAGATACCGCAACATCTATGAGTTTATTCCAATTCAGGGTGCCATCAATGTGCACTCGCAGATACTTTACACAGGATGCATTTTGAATGCAAGGACATGTGCAGGCAGTAGGCATAGGTTATGAGCATTTATGAACTTTTATAAACGGGATGTCAGGCTGTGTAGAAGAGTTCACGGAGAAGGTAACATAATGAGTTTTAGAGACATTCAATGTTAGTAGGTTACAGGAAAGCCATTCCATCACAATTCTCAGAGCATTTTCGGCTGATCTGTGAGCAGAAGTCCAGGTATCACCACTTACAATAAGTGCAGTATCGTCTGCATACACCAGAATCTTGCAGTCTGTGATAGAGAGCTGGCATAGTTTGTTGACATATACAAGAAAGAGAGTAGAACCCAACACACTGCCCTGCAGAACTCCGAAAGATAGATTCTCATCGGCACTGATGTAGTTCTCCACCTTAACGCGCTGAATACGGTCAGAGAGGTAATCGCGAAAGATGTCCAGAGCGGTACCCCTTATTCCCAGCGTCTCCAGTCCCTGCAAAAGGATGGGTGTAGAGACCGTGTCGAAAGCCTTGGCTAAATCCAAGAATATACCTATCGTTTTAGTCTTTGTATTGAGATTCTTAGTGATGTGAGTTGATAGCTCAAGTACAGCGTCCTCTGTTGATTTGCCTTTTCTGAAACCGTATTGGTTTGAGGCAATTGCGTTATTATTTTCTAGGTAATTGAGTAGTATACAAGATGGAAAGTACGTAAATAGGTCTGTAATTTTTGACACGGTCTCCATCTCCACCCTTAAATACATGTGTAACTAATGCCTTCTTAAAAGCATTTGGAAAGATGCCTTTTGTCAAGCACAGATTGCACACATACGCGATCGTGGTATGAGAACATGCTTAGCAGATTTAATTACTCAAGCAGGTATATAGTCATAGCCAACCGCACAATTGTATTTTAAATTAATGATTGTACTGTGTACCTCTGCAAAATCTGTTTCAAGCAAAACCAAAGAATTACCTTGAGGGTTTGGTAAAGAGTGAAAGTCAAAGATTGGGCTGTTTGTGTTGGCCTTGCTGTATCTTCTGAGCTAGGCTACCTCCAACATTCGCAAAATAATTGTTAATCGCATTGACAGAGGAATCTGGATCACTTCTGATATTAAGGAGTTCCCCCGATTTGCTAGTAGGTGAAGTATTTTTAACCGACTTTCGAAAAAGGAGGAGGTTCTATGTTCAACTGTATGTATGTTTTATGTATGTACGCGCATTTCTCCGTCAGTTGTGGACCGATTTTCAAAATTCTTATTTTATCCGAAAGAATATACTCCCGAGGTGGTCCCATATAAATTTTATCGAAATTGCTTTAGCGCTTTTTGAGAAACTGAACAGAAAAGAAAAATACGCATATCTTGATGACGTTTTTGTGTTCTCCTAATGTTTAAATTCCACGTTCCATGGTATTGGGGTTTTTAGTTCTGGGGTATAACAACTAAAAAGCGAAAAATAAAAAACTTTTTACAAAAAAACAACCGACTTAATTTCGGAAGTCGGTGTCAAATAGCGAAGAAATAAAATACAAATACCGACTTCCGAAATTAAAGTTATTTTTAAATTTTTAGTGTATTTCTTTTTTGGAAGTCGGTTGTTTTTTTTTGTAAAAAAGTTTTTTATTGTAAGTAATCGACTTTATGATATCCCAGGTTGCTTTGGGATTTCCACTGGCCTTTTGGAGCTCATTCTGTTCCAACCTGCACTTGATTGTCTTGAGCAAGTTATTACAGTAGTTTCGATATCTCGTATACGTAAGCTTTACTATGAGATTTTCCGGATCCCGCTTCGACTCCAGATGTAGTTTGTTACGATTTCGTATGCATCTCAATAGACCAGGAGTGATCCAGGACTTAATCATTCTTTTTCTGTGCGGTATTTTCTTAAAGTTACTGTTTACGTTTACTGAGTCTGATATTATTGAGATGAGTAGTGCCGCACTTTGATTGGGATCTGACCTCTCCAAAACACTAGAAGGTGACGTCATTCTAAATCTAATATGGCGGACTCCCAAAGATGACGGACTAGTTATTATGTATGCAGTCCGATATGGGTATCAAATGAAAGGGTTTTCTGAGAAGAACAAAAAAATAAAAATAAAGTATGTTCTTAGTTTTTTTTAACCTATAGAAAATTATTAGTAATCAATTTATGATCGTCATTCTCGGCTACTCAAGAGGTACCTTGTTACCCAGTAACTGGGCAGTGGCACAAGCATTAGCAGAATCAACCCCGATGCTGGGACACAGGCCTCCTTTCCTATGAGAAGGACCACGCGGGCCCCATGTGGATTAGTGGATGTCATATGTCTTCAGAGTTTTTGGTTCTAGCCGGTTTTGTTACGATATTTTCCTTCACCTTTTTGAGAGCAGTGGTGATGAAATAATTTACACAAAATAAAGCGCCTGCCTGGGTTCAAACCCACGAGCTTCATCTTGTAAGTCGCGGCCGTTAGTACTGGGCCACCACTACCCTCAGTAGTTGTGGAAGTCTACCTATTCAACTGCATCCGGTTAGACTGGAAGTACATCTCGACATGGTTTAGAAATACTCTAGGCCTAGCCTTAGATCGTCATTCTCAACAAATAAAAACAGGAGTATATCGCTTAATAAAAAACTTTTTAACAAAAAAATTAACCGACGAAAAAGAACTAAAAAGCAAAAAATAAATAAAACTTTTAAGTCTTGAGTAATGAGCATATTTACCTACATAAAATATCAAATTTTATATAAACAAATTTTGAGTCGGCGCCAAACAACAATCTGATTATTAAATATCTAAATTTTATAAGTACTTACAAATGAAGAAGGCTGTAAGTAGGTAATTAATCATTTTATTAATTGGCGCCGACTCAAAATTAGTTTATATAAAATTTGATATTTTATGTAGGTAAATATGCTCATTACTCAAGACTTAAAAGTTTTATTTATTTTTTGCTTTTTAGTTCTTTTTCGTCGGTTAATTTTTTTGTTAAAAAGTTTTTTATTTTATGATTTTTTGTGGCTCGCATCATCTTGTAACACTCTGAGGCTAATTTCTAATTCTTCATCATTCCTCTTGCCACTGAGCTGATGAAGTAACCATCCCTCCATGAAGTTCCCAGGATATTGACCAGTTGAGGTTACCTCCAATACTGTAAAGAAGTCTTTTCTTCAAACCATATTAAGTGGTATTTGTCACTAAAACTAGTTTTATATCTAGCTACTATTGCTTAGGAAAGCTATGGTTTCCATCATCAGCTCAGTTTCATGATGTGATGGTTCCTAAATGCAAATACCTGATTAAGTTATGAAAAGTAAACAGAAACAATATTCGTGCCCAATTTTCGAGGTTCTCTCTCAATTTTTTCAGGATACCATGATCAGATCCTGATGTCCTTGACATGGGACCACCCTTGAGGTATACCCTATCCAAGAAAAGAAGAATCATCAAAATCGGTTCATAAATAACGGAGTGAGGGCCGAACATACATACAGAAACGCTAAACGTATCCACAATTTTCGAGGTTTTCTCTCAATTTTATCAGGATTCCATTGTCACATCCTGACTTCCTTATTATGGGACCATCCTTAAGGTATACCCTATCTAACAAAAAAAGAATAATCAAAATCGGTTCATAAATAACGGAGTGAAGACCGAACATACATACAGAAAACGCTAAACGTGCCCACAATTTTCAAGGTTTTCTCTCAATTTTATCAGGTTTCCACTGTCAGATCCTGACTTCCTTGACATGGGACCACCCTTGAGGTATACCCTATCTAATAAAAAAAGAATAATCAAAATCGGTTCATAAATGACGGAGTGAGGGCTGAACATACACAAAAAAAAAAAAAAAAAAAAAAATATATATACGGTCGAATTGAGAACCTCCTCCTTTTTTTCGTCGGTTAAAAAAATCTACGTTTCACCGACGCGTATTTTGGTTTACATACACAGTTTGACTTAAATTTATTGCATCACCGACGTTTCCTAGAAATCCTTTATCGTTTTCAGAGAAATAGGATTATACCATCTCCGCTGTATATATTTTGCATCACAAAAGATACAGGATTACTTTCTTCCATAACGCCATCTTCGTCGTTATGAAATATGGTAATCAAGACCTTTAAAATTCAAGGTTTTGTTACATCTTAATTTTCAATAACAAGATTATCTTCAACTTTGAAACAAACAAAAAGTATAATTTAATTAACTTTTTTCTTTTGGTGGTGGGAAATCATCCTATTCGCTGTGGGTGGAGCGGGCAGACTTTTACTGACTATAACCTACCCCTGTTCCTTCCTTGCCTCAGTGCCCAGGGGCACGGTAACTCTGTTTCGAATTTATCCGTTACCCCTTGGCATGCAAGCATCGGCCATGATGGGCCCCGTCAGTGGTGACTGACATCTCTTTGAGGCGCGCGTGGAACACTACGCGCCATCGACTACACAAATCAATTACTACATAGTGTTGGAAAGCCGAAAGGGCAGAAGACGATTCCAAAGGATAGATCACGTCATAACTAAAAAGAAACTGTTACTAGTGACAGTACGAAATCATGTTTCAGTCATAACCCAAGTTTTACTAATATTATACATGCAAAAGTTCAGATGGTTGGATGGATGCATTGTCTTGTATGCAATGCGTTGATGCTTTACTCACTTGGTCCACCCAACCTTAAGGGCCTATACAACCTCAGCTCAAATTCTAATTTCGCCCCCACTGTCCCGCGCGCCACCGCACTCTTTATCTTAAAAAAAATAATAAAACATGAGACCTGCTTTATAGTTAGTTCAGTTAGTATGCAAAGTTTCATGATCTAACTTTAAGTATTTTTTGAATACCAGCGGTTTATTGTTCGGTTTAGAGGTAATTATGGATTTTTTTCTATAGAGAAAATTTTATGGAATCGTGTTTTTGTCAAGCACAGTCAACTTTACCATATATTTATTTCAAAATTAATGCTGCAGTATTTTCGACATACCCGGGCCTGCGGACGGCGAGTAGTGGGTAGCTCGTCGTCCGATCAGCACCAGGCCCGTGAGTCGACAGCGCGTAGTGTTCCACGCGCGCCTCAAAGAGAGTAGTGTCAGCCACCACTGACGGGTCGGGGGGGACGGCAGCAGTGGTGGCCCAGTGGTATTGGCCGCGACTTACAAGTTGTAGGTCGTGAGTTCAAACCCAGGCAGGCGCTTTACTTTGTGTAAATTATTTCATCACCACTGCTCTCAAAACGGTGAAGGAAAACATCGTGAGGAAACCGGCATGTCCTAGAACCAAAAATTCGAAGACATGTGACATCCACCAATCCGCATTGGGCCCGCGGGGTGGATTACGGCCCACACCCTCTCGCAGAGAGGAGGCCTGTGCCCAAGCAGTGGGGACATTAAAAAGGCTGATGATGATGACCACTGACGGGGCCCATCGTGGCTGGTGCCTGCATGCCTAGGGCTAGCGGATAAATTCTGAAAATGAGTTACCGCACGCCTGGGCACTCAAGCAGGGAAGGAACAGGGGTAGCTTTTAGTCAGTAAGAGTCTGACACGCCCTCCCGCTCCACCAAGAGCGGGAGAATTCATTGGATGATTTCCCACCCTCCCCAAAAAAGAAGAAAGTATTTTCGATATAACGGAGGATCATGCTAAGCCATTTGAGGTAGTATAAACTCTTAACTTGTACAGACCAGCGGTACTCGCGCTGCCTCCCCCTCTTTGTGTGAAACACCACAAGGAGGGGTGGTGCTTGGCAAACGAGACGGATCGCGATGAGTCAAGTTTTTTTAAAATAGATGAACCCAATATCGTCTTTCTATTAGTAGTGGTTTCCAATACATGAGGGTAACGGAAATGCGCGGTCATATTTGATGGACGACTTTCTTCCAGACAATCAAAGTCAATATCAAAAATAAAAGTTGGACCTCGTATATATATATCAGTTGTACGGAAAGTTCATTTTTTTAGGGGTTCCGTACCCGAAGAGTCCAAACGGAGCCCTATTGTTTTCACTCAGGTGTCCGGCTGTCCGTCTGTCTGTCTGTCCGTCCGTCGTCTGTCACAAAATTTTGTTACGAAGAATTTTTTAACTTCCTATTGACCTATGAACTTCAAATTTGGTGATAATGTCTATTATTACGTATACTTTACTAACAAATATCAATATTTGGTAAGGAAACCTTAATGTGTGAAAAAGGGCAAATAAGCCACAAACTCAAACTCTAAAACTGAATTTCACTAATTCAGTGTAACTGACGGACTGACAGACCGACACTGCCAGTAGCTATCGGATGGAAACTTCATTATTTGGACTGTGTGAATTTCAAAGCGGTTGGAGGGATTTTGCCGTGTTAGTTTTCTGTTAATTCGAGCTCAATAGACCATAACTAATTTAATTAAATATTCAAACAGGATTTCACTCGGAGTCTGTTTTGAAAAACTACACATAAGGCTGCAGTCTTGCAAAATTCCCTCGCGGCGAATTATTCGCGCAACTTTGTACGTTTTTTAAACAAAATAATGTAATAACATGAATTATTATTATTGCACTTATTTAACCATAACATAAGTACCTAATAGCTAGTTTTTTTTAAGTTCATTTAGGTGGATTATGTTAGGTAAATCAAGCGTTAAATACAGCTCTTTCGTGCCCAACATCCTTTCGAGTTGTTTGTGCGCTTAGTTTATAAAGAACTATCTGTTGCCCGCGACTTGGTCCGCGTCAAGCTCGTAAACCTGCACAAATAAAACTAATAATTCTATGCTTGGGATGTATTCCGAATGAATTTTATTAATTTATTTTACTTTCACATAATTTAATTCGGTAAATATGTTATATACGAGTATGTATTATGACCAGTATGGACGTCAACGAAGCGGAGTGGAGGAAATGGAGTTGCCCAAGCGTGTAAATAGCTGTGGTTCTCTGCAGGATCGAGGACAGTGTTACGGCCAAACACTTGGATTGAATGCTGGCCCAAAATTGCCTATATTTGTCTGTATAACTTCAAGTTAGGAGTGGTTGGCAGTAGACGGCGCATGTGGCCCAACTCTAAGCTAGTAAGAACAAGCGGTACCTGACTTTTCCTTTGGCAGCCTCGCAGAATTCCGACGAGTGGCCAGTCGATTCTCTTCACACCAACACTCCTGGTTATTCTTGTTCACTAGTTACACGGACGCGGTAAATATGGGTTATTTATTATTCCCGGAGAATCCCCAACGTTTACGGGACATTACTCGGGATTTTAGTGTATTTGCGGAGACGATGTTAATAAGACATTAATTTAGTCTGCGGTGAGATGCGCTCGGCTTCGCAGCGGAAGGCGCACTGACGTGACGTCGATTGCTGCATTTTTAGATTGCCTATGGTTCCCGTAAAGCCGGCTACGCACTTGCCTCACATGCAAAAAGCAAGACACACGCGTCGCGATACCACACCCCATCCAACTTGCAGAGTGGCGGCAACTCGCCACACCAGGAAGTGTATGTAAGGATAATAGCATAAAAGTGGAAAAAGGAATACAACATTCGATATTAATAAAACTTTTCTATAGGCTAGTAGTGTTGCTTTTCATAACTGAAATGCACTGAGAGTCAGGTGTGGTGACGCGAGAGCAAGTGACGCACAGTTGTCTCGTGTGAGAAGCGGCTAGTCCGGAGATCGACACCCGTAGTCTTCAGTGTCTACCCACTGCGACTTGTTTATGGTCTTTGCAAAGCACACACTTACAGGGAACTGCACACGCTTGAATTAGAAGGGGTTATTGTGAGAAATTAATGGCAAACGTGTTATAAACTTCGTGGTACAAACTTGGTATAAACTTCGAGAAAGAGGCCAACCGTCGAATCTGACTCGGCTGGGCAGCATTCGGGAAGCTGTGCGGTATCTTCTCGAGTCACATACCACAATGTCTCAAGATAGAAGTCTATGACAAGTGTGTTTTGCCAGTGATGACATATAGCCCTGAAACATAGTCGCTCACAATGTGCCTCATAAAAAGGCTTACTCGTAAAGTCACCCAAAGTGTAATATAGAGAGAGCTATGTCCAGAGTTTCGTTGCACGATCGAATCAGAAGTTACCAAGCAGGAGAACCAAGGTATACCTAAGGGTAGCGGATAAGCAGGGAAGGAACAGGGTTGGGTTTTAGTCAGTAAGAATTTGACACGCCCTCTCGCTCCACCCAGAGCGGGCGATGTCATTGCATGATTTCCCACCCAAAAAAAAAATAAAAAAGGAGAACCAAGGTTATCGAAATAGCCCAAACAATCGCCATTAGACATACAACTGAAGTGGCATTGGACAGGGTACATTACTTACCGAACAGATGGTCGATGGAGCCGGAAGGTTCTGGTGTGGCGACAGCGTACCGGGAGATGCAGCACTGGAAGGCCTCCCACTAGGTGGACCGATGATCTGGTGATGGTATCCGATGGATGCGAGACGCACAGGATCAGTCGTTGTAGCGACACTTGGGGTTGGCCTATGTCCATCAGTGGGGCGTCTTTCATATAAAATGATGGTGAATGATGTAGTTTAGTCCGAAAAAGTCTGATACATCCTCGCGCATCGACCAGAGCGACAGAAGTTATTTGATGATTCACCACCCAAAAAAGAAATCTTGACTCACAATAGTGTTTACGGAAGCGTGTAACACTTAGTTCTCTTTAATTTACGAGGGAATGCTCGCGAGAATTGCTGCAGCTTGATCATTTTAGACGTCTTTTAAATAGTCCGATCACCCAGGCAAGAATTTTTTGGTGCGGAATTCAACTGACGTCCGCATACATCAGACAAATCAGTTCTTTTATAGTGGGAACTACTCTACCGTTAGTCTCTGGAAGGGTGCCTTCACCAACCTTTGAAAGAACTTCGGCGAATTTGTGAGTCAAGCGCAGTCTAGGAACTCGTGACTATAGAGCCTTAGTTTCAGGAAAGCGTTCACTTCGTCAGCTTGAGTTTCTCGTGTCATCACAATGTTCCTGCTGATCTCCAGCAGAGGTATTTTATAGCCACTGCTTTTCTATCTGCCATAGTGCCATTGCATACGATCAAAGAGCAAGCCCTGCGCGCGGCCGTTGTCATTAAATACACCTCTTTGCTTAGTTCACATATATTATGCCAGTCGGTAGCACTTTGTCATACATAAGATATTCTTGCCCAAATTTAAAAAAATGCCAAGACCTCGATTTGGTGCGGATTTTCTAAACGCTCTGTGTCATTTTCAGGATCGGTAAAAACGCGTTCTCAAAATGGACGTTCAAATGCACGACCGTTGGATTTCGGCCATGTATAGAGAAGGCTAGTGTCCGTCAAAACTGCCTCGGCAGTGCTGATGTAGAGACCAGACTGGAACTTGGTAACGTTTCGATCGATCAGTACTCTGCAAAGACTAAGTAGCCTGGTCGCTGCTCTTGTTTGCATACCTATTTACAAAAAATGTATTTAATCTAATCCTAGGAATGATATCGACGGCAACAATTTTTACCCTTTACTTTGCCATTTATAGGGTTCCGAAAGTCCGAATTACAAAACGGAACCCGTTCCGTTTGATTTTTTCGATTGACATGTTTACAGTTAGATAATACATAAAAAATAATCAAAACAATCACCAAAAAAAAAATAAACGTGCTAGACTCGAACTTTCATTTTCGCACTTGCAAGTCAGTCCTGAAACCAACGCGCCACGATCTTTGCTGATATAATATCAAAATAGGGGTTACGTCATTATTGATTGCTTGGCTCCTTGTAGAGGGAATCCCTCTATTGGCATAAAATTTTAAAACATATTTTTGATTGCCATAACGTTTTCGCATAAATTTTATTAGCATAATAATACTGTGGCATAATAATACTTTGGCATAATGCAAAGTTTAGTATAACTATCATTTGGTCCAATTTGTTTTGCTATAATTTGGAGTTGCCTAATTTTTTAAGGCATAATATTTATTCGTCTATTAATCATGATATAGGTATGTAGTCCAAGAACGAGCAAAGCGAGCTCGAGAACTTAGAGGACCCCGATACGGACAGGTTAGGTTAGAAGGGGATGGCAGCAATTTTATTAGGCATGTTGCCATTTCTATAAAATATAATTTTTAACCTTAAAAATTATAATTAAAATATTGTCCTAAAAAGTCAATATGTCGTGCTACAAAAGTTAGTGTGTAATGATCACTATGCTGAATTTCGTTATGTCAATGTAAATTATGACAAAATATTTTATGCTTATCATTAATAAACTCCTTGTTGATGAGAGCATGATGATTTTAATTTCAGAAGTTTAAAAAAATCCCAACTATAATGCAATAATGTTAAATAAATTAGTGTAACTTTTTCGACACTTCGATTTTACGTATAATATGCTTTGGTTAGTTTTTACAAAAATAAATCGAAAAATATCGAATTAAAATGTTGACGTTATAATAAAAAGTCATTTCATTATTATATAATATCACAGTATACAAAAAAAAAGATAAAATAATTTGTTGTTGCTGGGGATCTAACTCGCGGTAAAGTGTCGTTCAAAACAGACAGTGCAATATTGCTCATACCCACCCCCATTAAATAGTGTGATAATTTAGAGCCTTTAAAATGACCAGATTTAGAAAGGTTATTAATACAAAAGGTTATAATTTTAGGCTTAGTAGTTTTTGTTTGATTGTTGTGATCTTTATTGTTTACACAGATAAGTATTAGTTCAAAGTTTCAGGTTTCAAAATGGAAGAAATGAGATTTTTCACACAAACCGGTTTTCCCCTTTTCACTCCGATAGGGGTTGATTATGAAAAATTCTTTTGACCCGTTGAAATTACTTTACTTTTAGACTGTTTATACCAATTTTCCAGTTAACTGAAGCAAGTAAAAAATTATTCCCTAAAAACTTCAACACCCGTTTTCACCCCTTTAGGGTGCGATTTTCGAAAAATTCAAAAATACATAATTCTTATTTTTTAATCTAAATTATTCTTGCAGAGTTTCAACTTTATCGAACCAAGCGTTAAGATTCTTCCATACAAACTTTAATACCCTCTAAACCCCCATTTAGGGGTAGTTTTGGAAAACTAATTATGTCATATCTTTTTATTTACTTAGATACACGTTTCTGCCATGTTTCAAGTATAAATACAAGCAGTAAGATTTTTTATACAAATTTTACCAATAAAAAAAAAATGGGAGTAATTTCCATAAATCCTTCCTTAGTGGATACCTACACTGTATAAGGCTGCCCGGGGGTGGAGGATAAATTCGAAAGAGTTACCTCGCCCCCGGGCGCGTAGGGCAGGGAGGAACAGGGGTGGGTTTTAGTCAGTAAGAGTCTGACACGCCCTTCCGCTCCCCCCTAGAGCGGAAGAAGTCATGAGATGATTTATTAAGAGGTCACAATTTCATCATAATTCTGTGTTTTTATCTCTTAACAAACGGGTTGTTTCATAATAACCATGCAATGTCTAATCTTTTCTGTTTCACCCGGTATAGTTACCAAGTTGCTGCCACCACTTCAGCGTCTAATCTTTTTTGTTTCACCATGTACAGTTACCAAGTTGCTGCCACCACTTCAGCATCTATTCTTTTCTTTTTCAACCTGTATAGTTACCAAGTTGCTGCCACCACTTCAGCGTCGAATCGAATCTTTTCTTTTTCAACCAGTATAGTTACCAAGTTGCTGCCGCCACTTCAGCGTCTAATCTTTTTGCCGTCTGTGACCGGACTTCACGACTGATGGAACCCACGCGTCTTGGTCCCTGGTTGGGTTTATTCAGTAATATGGTTAATATTGGTGAATAGCCCATACAGTGATAATTTAGAGACAATAGAAAGGCTCTCTTTGTGAAAGGACCATTCTCCTATAATTCCTCTAACAAGGAGATTAAGTAATTTCTATTGAACAGTATTGAAAATGGCGCACGATGGAGTTTGCTAGTCTCTTCCAAACTAATATTATTGTGAGGTAAAATTGTTAGTTTGTAATCTCTGGAAGCACTGATCCGAGTTCACAAATTATTTCACTCTCGAAATACGTTACCCTCCTTCGGTCAGTTGGGTAAAAAACTGCTAAGTATATTAAGTTGTTTTATGTGACCTAACAAAAGTATGGACAAGTTGCATTAGCATTTGATCTTTGTCATATATTACACTAGTATGTTACATAGAGTTTGTTGTTCCAAAATTTAATAATTGACAGAAAGGTGTGTTGTTATTTCTTTGCCACGCCCAAACGGGTTTTGTTATTTTTTCAAACGACTTTAAAAAGGAGGAGGTTCTCAATTCGTCGGAATAGTTTAATTTTTATGTATCTTCCCCGATTACTAAATAATAATAATATTCCACAACTATCACACAACGCCATCTAGTCCCAAGCTAAGCAGAGCTTGTGTTATGGGTACTAGACAAATGACGCATGGACCGATTTAGAAAATTTGTTTCTTGTTTGAAAGGGTATGTACTTATATTTTTCATTTAAACGGGACCACGTTTAAATTTGATGAGGAACTTCGGAGATAGAAAATAGAACTCTTTAATAAATCATAGCAACCTTCCGGAATTGCTGCAATCGCATGCTTGTTTGTTGTTTACACCACTTCATAACATAACATCACGCTGAAACGCTCTGAAGGGGTACACAGATTTGTACAATTCACGCTGATACACCCTAATTTCACCAATTATATTCAAATTTCATGTTTTTGGGGCTATCAGTTCGTGCATAATAAAAAGAGTGCAAAATTTAAACTTTTACAGAAAAATACAACTGACTTCCAAAAAGCCGGTTGTATTTTTTTGTAAAAGTTTATATTTAGTGCATACCATAGATGGAGTCCTATCATAGTTCAAATAACCGTCAATGTTACTTTACTATCAGAACATAATCGGTTACGTACGAGTATATTTTCAGTAAAAAATAAACTGTCGCTTGCAGTAGCAGTTTTATTGACTGAAACTATAAACTATACAATGTTTTAGTGGTTGGCTTGAAAATAGCTGACATGTTTTATTTTATTTTTATGGATTTTGAATCTATTGCAACAATGAATAGCATAAAACATTGTTGTTTTTACCTTAGAAGTATAATAATTATTCTGTAGGCACATTCAGATCTTTACAGTAGCTCAAAATTATTTGCAAAGCGACCTGAATTTCTCCCAATACTGTAGATAAGCAGTGGTGCAGTGGTGGTGATCCAGTGGATATGGCTCCGACTTACGTGTCATCGGTCGTGAGTTTGTCACATTACTTCGTGTAAATTCTCGTCATCACTACTCTAAAAACGGTTTTTTTGCTTTGACGACACGGTTGGCGCAGTGGTTGAGCGTTCGGCTGCTGCGCTGCGTGTCGCGGGTTCGGTTACCGCACGGAACAAATATTTGTTTCACCACAGTTGTTCCAGGTCGCGGTGTCTTGTGTATGTGAGTATACATGTTTGTAAACGCACCCACGATACAGGAGCAATTCCTGGTGTGGGGCAACGTTTTTATACAAAAAAAAAAAACTACATCCTAGCGCCATAATCGAATCAGCTCGATGGTATCATAATATTGCAATCACCGTGTTTTTTTTTTAGGGTTAAAGATCATAAGGTAACTTCTCCCGCAAGACTACGCGTTGCCGTTACATCCTGTATACGTATATTGCATGTTAAATAAAAGCTTGTAAAAACCAGTAGCATTAAAGACTAACACCAGTTTTAAAATCGATTAAAAACCACAGAATCTTTCCAGTAAAAATAAAACCACAACCATTTAATTCTGTACCCCAGTGATCCTTCTCTAAGGCGGTGACCATCTATAAATAGACCCTTAAGGCCGAGGCCTTCAAGACGTTTTTTTCTGCAGGAAGTAGGTCAAACTGTTGGCTGTCTTGCATCCCGGATGAATTTGGTAGAATATTGAACTTTAAGGAAACTCGTCAAGGACTATGAGGAAGGAGAACCTTCGGAAATGTTGCCTTGATTGGTGTTTGATTGAGTTGTTAATTGGGTTTTCATATCTTTATTTGTTTATAAATCATCCTTGACCCGTTTATGAAAGAGACATTGAGAGATGACAAAAATATAAACCAGCGACTCGCCCCGGTTTCCACGGGTACAATTTTTTTTATGGCTTTCAAATATTTTCTTTCATTCAGACCTTTTTTTTTTGGGGGATTGGAAATTATCCAATGACATCTCCCGCTCTGGGTGGAGCGGAAGGGCGTGTCAGACTCTTACTGACTAAAACCCACCCCTGTTCCTTCCCTGCCCTGAGTGCCCAGAGGCGCGGTAACTCTTTTTCGAATTTATCCACAATCCCTGGGCAGGCATCGGCCATGACGGGTCCCGTCATGATTTGCTGACAACTTTTTGAGGCGCGCGTGGAACACTACGTGCCGTCTACTCCCGGGCATGGTACTGATCGGACGGCAAGCTACCCACTACTCGCCGTCCGCAGGCCCGGGTTACATACAGACCTTGTATGAAACCCAACAAAAAAGAATTAGCCAAATAAATGCAGCCGTTCTGGGGTGATGCGCTTACTTCGGCAATTGATTTTTTTTACATACGAGTAGTTACAGTAATTGAAATCATTTCGATAAAATCTGGGTCACAGTGGCCAATATCAACAGAGATCAGCCAACTACGCAGGAGATATTATAGTGCACAAGTCAGTGCGCAAACACAGGTAGGTACATTCTCTGTTCCTTTACTCCCTTAGTCCGATGGGACCAGGGAGAGATCTGGCGCAGGACCAACGGCTTTACGTACTATACGAGGTACGGGGACCAATATTTACCCAACCTGGAAATTCAACCCAGGACCACACGCGTTTGCGACCACGAAGCCAACGGGCAGTTAACACTGGGCGGTTACAGTAATAGAAACTGTAAAATAATGGTAATCAATCAATCAACTCAGCATATCGCAGTCCATTGCTGGACAAAGGCCTCTCCCAGGCTGCGCCACAACACCCTGTCCTCCGCCTTCCGCATCCAGTCTATCCACCTTCAGGCACCTTCTCAGGGTCGTCGATCTATCTAGCTGGAGGGCGTCCCACACTACGCTGGCCGATACGCGGTCTCCACTCCAGGACTCGTCTGCACGGTCTAATAATGCTAATAGAACTACTAATTAGAATTACCATAGACTAAGATTGTATTACATTTATGTAAAGTCACGGGCATACATACAGCCTAACGAATATCCGAAACAAGGTAGACATCTGGGAGCGATCCTTATTATAAAGAAATAAAGTTAAAGCTAACAATAAACACTTTTGTGTTCCACCCAAAACGTATTTCTCGGCCATAATGTTTGATCGTTTTTTTTCCTAACTATGACAAGCTCGCACTTGACCACTACCTCACCAGATAGTAAGCGATAATGTAATCGATGATGGAGCACGCTTGCATATAGGTAAGTTATTCACTCTTGTCTTAAATACTTCCAGGTTGTAGCTATCAGGATACACAGATCCCTTAATACCATAATACTGTGATATTTAAGGAGAAAGACAAAAGTTGTCGGCAGATAGGCTGGTCGATCGAATATATTCGTAGGTACTTTTAAACGGTTACAAAGAAATATTAAGTATTTAAACTTGAAAATAATTGAATTTTTTAAGTCACTCAGTCTTGAGTTGTCGATGTAAAACGTGTGATTAATAAAAATAGAAGCATCAAATATTACTATTGTTGAGTCTGGCGTTTCTCTCTACACACACCAGATCCAAGAACTACATATCAGAAGCACACACCCGGAGCTTACGCCCCCAGCCACTACAATTCTTCTTAACCAAGCATAATTGCACATTTCCAACCTGCCTTGCTGATTGCTGACCCGAATTATTGCCGAAAGGAGAGAAGAAAATTGCGGCAAATCTTACTATAGCTAATAAAAAACATAATAGTACCTGCGCTACACTACTTTTATACCACTTTGAAGATGTAATTTAGCTAATAACTTAAAAAAGATGGTCCTATCCTAGTCTCAAGGTTAAAATATGTGTCTTTAACCTCCAAATGTCTGCAGCACTAATGACTACCCGAAATGAAATTGTCATAACTGTATGATTAATTTCATGCCACCAGCCTTTGTTAGGCTACGTGCCCACTGTGGTTGCGAACCGGCAGAGTAATTCGAGCTGTTCAAGTACCGGACGCTGTGGTAGCACTGAGTACTTATTTTTGATCTTTTGTGTATACAGGTTATAGGTATACAGAACCGTGTACTGATCTATAGATGATATTTTTTTCATTAGTATTCATCGACCCAACCAAATCATTGCACACTGTAACGAAACTGCAGCGCAATCCATTTCGATCTCAACGCAATCACAATGGAGGAAAAAAAAGGCAAGGGTCAACAATACAAAATCTGGTCCCTTCAGCTCTAGCGGACAAACCCGGGTTGTAAAATTAAATCCCGACGACAACCCGGGTTGACAGCCGATTTTTTTTTATATTTTTTCAAACTCACCGGTGAGTTTCAGTTCCTAAGAGGTTCTGTTTGATCTAAAGAATCATGCATGATCATTAACGCGAGGCCTCTCGGGTTCCATCTCTACTGGTTTCCAACATAGTATAGGGACCTGGAGCACCTTCTCGTAGTGCAGGGTCCCTGGAGGTTCTTTGTACGCGTCTAGGGGCTGTCGTACTCGCTGGCAGCGCGAGAGTGTGATGTATGAGAGTGACTGCTTATTGTGTGTAGTGTTATAAAAGAAAGAGGAATAGCACACTTATACGATTATATTGAATTATAAGATTACATCTGTGCCCTCTTCAGCCGGGCTAACTGAACTGAACTCAAAAACAAAAGTCTTCCCTATTCTTCTAAATTCAATCGGCGTTCCAAGTGTTTCTAGAATGTTCCAAACTTCCAACGTGCCAGTCTCCACCATAAGGTCGCCAACATAAGGTCGTCACAATAGCAATAAGCGTCGTAAAATAAACATTATTCTTATTTATTGTGGTACAAACGTAAATATATCCTCGGGGTAGAACACAATATCTTTTATGTAGTCATAATAGTCCAGCCGTAAATTAGAAGCCGATAAGATCATTAGCTGGTCTAAGCTTGAGAGTGGAATTCCTTGCCGGAGTCTGATAGTTAAAAAAGAGTGAATAGGTCTTTTCGGCAAGCGTGTTGCTATGTTGACTAACTACATCATCCCTTACCAACATGTGAGATAGTGGTCAAACGCGAGTCTATCAATAATAATCCTACTAATATTATAAATGTGAAAGTTAGTGAGTGTGTATGTTTGTTACTTCTTCACGCTCAAACGGCTGGACCGATTTGGATGAAATTTGGTATTTAGATAGCTTATAGCCTGGATTAACATACAGGCTACCTTTTATTCAGGTCTAGGCGGGTAAAACCGCGGGGCGCAGCTAGTAATAAATAAATCTGGCCAAGTGCAAGTCGGACGTGCACATGAAAGTTTCCCTACTATATACCGAATAATTCGTTTATTGTATGGGCCTCCCGTTTTTAGGGTTCCGTAGTCCTAACAATGACAAGGAACCCTAGCTCCAGTCCATCCGTCTGCCCGTCCGAGGCATAGCTTTTTTTTTGAGACTGTTAGTATTAAAAGCTGCAGTTTTATTTGGCATGGGCATATGTATTAATCATATACTGGTTTTCAGCTGCATCCGGTTAGACTGGAAGCCGACCCCAAGATAGTTGGGAAAAGGCGCGGGCAGATCTGGCCTGGTATTTATCACAGCAGGAAAACAAAACAATAATATTTTTAAAAAGCTTTTTTTAATTTTATTGTAATAAGGTATAGCTCCCGTAATTATGTAAAGTGGGGATATTTGTTTTTTTGTCGAGCATCCCCTCCCCCCACTAAAAGCTAACCTGTTAGATTTAAAACTCTGAAAAAAATCGTGATGGTAGTAGGATAATAATGAACTTTGAAGGAAAACTATCACGGCTAGGCTAGCTTCGTTATGGGTTTTAGTCAGTAAAAGTCTGACACGCTCTGAGTTCTACTCAGAGCGGGAAAAGCATTGGATGATTTCCAAACCCACAAAAATAAAAAAGGTTAGCTCCGTTACTTAAGAGTAATAGTCACCCAACTTATAAAATGTATGTACCTACTTCGAAAAGTTTGTACAAAACACAAAAAACTTAAATGAAGTTGTTACTTATGTAAAACGGGTACTAAACATGTAAAATTTTGTTCTTCTTTTGTTTATTAAGTTCATAGTAATAAACATAAAGCTTAATTTCTTTGCGACAGAATTGACTTTTCCCAAAGTTTATAGTATAATTCTTTTCTTATTTTTTTTTTCTTGAACCGAGCGAATAAAACTCGTTAAATAAGCCTCTTCGTATATTTTCCTTGATTAAGAGCGATTCTTAACTTTTCTTTTCTTAGACTGAGCGGATAAAAAACTTGTAAAATAAGCCTTCTTGTATGTTTTCCTCGATTAAGAGCGTTGAACAAGAGCTTTCTTAAACTCTTCTTGAGCGGTCTATAACCGTCCTAAAGCTTGTAAATATTTTTTTTATTTTACGGGTTTTCAAACAGGTGCGGGTTACGACATCTATTAAAACTGAATAAGCCTTCGTTAATTACATGTGTATTCCTGGCTGAATATTTTCTTATGGAGTATGCGTCATTGAATGTGAACCATAGCCCCTCTGTGTGATTGAATGATGAATGTTTTGGGAAAGTCTGAAATATGGAGATTAAGGATTTGTTCATAACCTTCAAAATTTTCTCCAGTCGAAAATTTTCCGGGGTTGTCGCGGAAATGTGATACATAATACACTATTTATCTTTGTTAATTTGTATAAATACTTACATATAATCAAAGTTCTGCTTGATTTGGTCATCATTTCATGAAATGGAATCATCGTTTTAGCTCATGCTGCAATATTTGAAACGTTTAAGTTTAAATCCATGTTTTACGAAAATTTAACATCATAAATCCATGAATCGATAGAGCTGAATTTTCTGATCCTTATGATATAATTTATTACTATTTTAGTCTCATTTTTCGTCTGAAAAATTCAATGTTTTGCTACATAATTGTTTTGACATGTTTACAAAATGACTTGACAAGTCACAACTTTATTCGTCTTTTACTGTTTTTTTTTCTTTAAGTTTTATACCACACCGATTGTAAGCTTTCGCAAGGAACTTAGTTTTGTCTGGCCACTTGCAGTTATATTATGAATTTTCAAAATATATTTTATAATATTCTAATACAGCTTCTATAACCGTATAAATATAGGGAAGATGGAGGAACGAGTTAGTCTAATCCTGGCTAGCAGAACGGGATCATCAAGGAGTAGTTCTCCTGACCTTCGACCAGTAGCCACAACCTCGTGGCCAACCAGACACTGCAACCCCCGCGGACCTGGACCCCCAGGGTCCAAGTCCGCGCGAACCTCGCGGACTTGGACTCTCGTACTGCGACCTTGTAAACCTGGTTTTTTATTAACACTCTCCTCTCTGTTCCGAAGCTACAACCTCGTCCCCGACCAAACAACACCAACCACGAGTGGCAGAACAGAAGCTGCAACCTTCCAACACCTCGTGGTCGAACAGAAACTTCAGCCTCGAGCCGCGTCACGAGCCCTTATCCCGTGGGATCTCCAAGTTCGAAGTCTTTCTATTTCGTCACACTGTATTTTCATTTTTTTTTAAATTAAATTAAATTTTTATCTCCTCTCAAACTTCTTTTAAATTAATTGGCAACGAACAGCCTCTCCGTTTCGTTACAACTTATGTTAAACGGGTAGTAAACATGTAAAATCTTGTTCTTCTTATTTCATTTTTAGTTTATTTTTATAGTAATAACCATAAAGCCCCCTTTAAAGTCCGCATGTTATAAGGGGCGACTACGGAACCCTACACAGCGCGTTGCACGACACGCACTTGGCCGGTTTTTTATTTTATTTTATCTTCTATCTGAAAACACACAATTTCGTAAAAAGCGATTATAGATCATTTCAACACCTAGTGCAAGAGCGGTCTAGCCAATTACTATTTATATTGCTTATCCTCGTTGCATAGTTAAGTCGATTTTACAAGTACTTAACCACGACTCGGAACTACAACAAGACAATACTACTACTAAGACGTACTACGACAACACTACTACAATACTTTTAATATCGAACATTGACAGTTTTTCTCCAACACAAACTATAACTAAAACATCACAAGTTCTTAACCACGACTCGTAATCTGATCGAACATTGATAGTTTTTCTTCAACACAAACTGTAACCAAAATCTGCGCTCCATACGTTCGCCAACCTGCCAAGGTCGCGGGTGTGTTTAAAACAGTTACTGCGGCCCCTGGCACATGTAACTGAAAGAACATGGGTGGGTTTTAGTCAGTAAAAGTCTGACACCTCCTCCCGCTCCAACCAGAGCGGGTGAAGTTACTTGATCATTCCCACCAAAAAAAAAATACGTTTGGCAACCTGCCAGGGTCGCGGGTGTGTTTAAAAGAGTCACCGCGGCCCTGGCACAGCTAACTGAAGAAACATGGGTTTTTAGTCAATAAAGCCCCTGTCTCACTAGGACGCCATGGCGGCCCAGCCAGTTTGCGCAGCCAAGTAAATGGATGCAGCTCTATGGTGGGTACCTCACCTGGCAACCGCTTGGTCACGCAGCCAACCATACATTTTTTTAGCATCGTAGCCTGGCTACGCTGCCATGGCGTCTCAGTGAGGCACGACCGTAAGAGTCTGACCCGTCCTTCCGCTCCAACCAGAGCGGGAGAACTTACTTGATCACTCCCACCAAAAAAAAAAAGAAAGTTCTTTGGCGTAATAAGTTAAAAAACTAAACTTTCACAAAGTTTACAAAAGAAAAACAATCATTCTTCATGAACCACAGACGATAGCTAACTTCAGGGTGTCGGTTTTAGCTTACTTCAGGGTGTCGGTTTTTTATGTCGGTGTGAGCGCGCATCGTACAAATTTACCTCATATAAGAAGTATAAATCCAAAAAACGTTTGGCAAAGGTTTACAAAAGATACTCGCTCGCCGCCACAGTAGGAACATAGGCTAAGGTAAACACATACAGTCGTGTGGAGTTCCCCGGATGTTAATTTGCATTAATTTGCGTGTATGTCTTCATTTTCGTGTGTTTTAGAGGTGGAGCTATGTACCAGTTTGTTCGTACGTAATTAAACTTGATTGTTTGGTGGTTAGGGCGGCAGGTAGTGATTTTGGTTGTGATAATCAGTATTTTGACGTTGACATTGAGGTGGGTCAGTGATGTGTTTCAAGGTGGACATATGTCTCTCGAATAGCATGCAAAAGAATTCGATTACAGCTAGCAGTCTGATATTTAAATTTTTTTTAATTTATATTTTTTTAAATTTACATTTTCTACATTTTAGTGAGTTATATTTTTGGAATCGGTTCTCCGAGCTCTTTATTTAGATATCTCACATGCACATGTAACAAAACACTTACCTGTTAATGGTCGGCATTTAAAAAAAAAAAATTATATATTATATTCTGTGACTAGGGCTGTCAAGACCTTCCTTATGAAACCTCATCTGTAACATCAATCCAGCCGTACGCTACAAGGCGTGCCAACATGCATTTCAATCTCTCGACAACCATTACCCTCTTTCTGGAGCAGTCGGGGAAGGACATGAATATCACTAATACAGTTAGACTTCGACTCAACCTGAGTCGATTTTACTACTTTCAAGCCTTCTTGGCAACTTCTTCAAATTTTCTTTGTCATTCAGCTAATCCAACAATCAGAAAATAACCCTTGACCTTTCTTCTAAAAAGTAATAATATGGCAACAGGCGACGCCATGGGACGTTAACTAGTACACAGTAAATACATTTACACAGTCGTTGTGGCCACTCGATACTCAGAGGAAATCAGGACGCGAACGTGAAAATAATTGTTCGCATAGACCTTATAAAGAGACCAAGTGGCTGGAATAGAACTGTTGGTGGTTAAAAAGGAGATGGCAATTGGCAATGAGGAGAAATTTTCGTACCTACAAACGGAGTAAATAGGAACGCGAACCAGGGTTATGGTATTGTAGGAAAAAGACAGCGCGGCCCTGGACCACAATGGGTAATAAAATTGAAGGAACGCGGGTGGGTTTCGGTCAGTAAGAGTCTGACACACCCTCCCGCTCCACCCAGAGTGGGAGAAGTTATTTGATGATTTACTACCCTCAAAAATAAAGGGAGTGGATAGAAACAAAACTTTGACTACGATTTTCACTTTGATGCCTATCTTAATATTGGTTTCTAGCAAAGCCACGATTGTATGTGTTAAAACAACTCATAAATAAATTGCAGTACTTAAATGCTGAAAACAATAACTAAATAACGTGAAAAACCGCTTGAAAGTTTTGTGGTTCTAATCACCCCTGCAAACCTATCCTATTACTGTGAGGCCAACCCAGAAAGCTTGAATAAAAACGGCACTTCCCTACGTTCTGTCGAGTTATGCGAACATAAATGAGCAAACTTTTTTTTTTGCCATTCTCTTTCAGATATTTTAATTACACGATGTATTTGGCATTAAAAAGTTGACGTTGCAATATGAGTTCGGACCGAATGCTACATCGTGCATATTGAGTGGCAACATGAGTGTGAAACATAGATATGTCATAATGTCAAGCAGAGGATTATAAGCTGAGCTGATTTACCACATCGACTGTGTTCCCAACTGGGTTTACCACGCGACAGCAGCATTACAGTTGTGTGATAGCTGTATCAAAATGGGTAAACCAGATTATCGGAGAAACTAGCTTGTTCGAGGTCAAACAGATTCATGTGATATGCGTTTGTATTTAGTAATTGAATTTGTTTAGGCCAAAATCGCTTGGCAGTGTTCCTGTGAAACTGTATGCACATGTAATTTTCAATCACTAATTTTTTAGGGTTCAGGACTTAGATAATCACTCGTACGTCTGTCTGTCCGTCTGTCATAGCCCATTTGCTCTTTACCGATACAGTTGAAAGGTGCACACAATTTTTTACATACGTACGTGTAACGTGAATAAATAAACTTTAAATATGGGGTCTTTTAGGAGACAAACTAGAAAATTAAAAAAAAAGTATTTCAAACTGTACCGTGCTACTTAACAAATGAAAGGGTCTTTTGTTAGGGTCCCACATATCTTTTTAAAAATAATTTCATAAATAAACTCTTTACAAATACATTACAGGAAAATGTTTATGAAGTTTTCAGTTTCAAAAAAACCTGATAGAAAAATATGATTCGTTCGGAACTCTTAGCGTGCGAGTCTGACTCGCACTTGGTCGGTTTATTTCTATCAGCGAAAATCGGCTGCTAAAAGCACAGGATCGCCGAAATGACGACGCTTAGGGGATAAGCGTACGCTTGCACTTGGCAATGTCTAGAAGTGGATGTCTTCAATAAAGGGTCGCGGGAATATTTGAAATATTCACCGAGGCCCAGGAACGCAAACTGAAAAAAAAAGGATCAGGCTGGGGTTTAGTCAGTAAGAGCCTGGCACGCACTACAGTTCCACCCAGAGCGGGAGAGTCCTTTGATGATTTCTCACCCACAACAAAAAAAAGGTCTTCAATGATGGTGAACTATTAACGATGAATTAAAAAAAAATACTACAGAAGCTAACTGGTTCTTGAGTTACAAAAGCGCTCACACATGATTGTACCATTGGACAGACGTTGTATTTACACTTATTTAAGGATTGTGCTTGTCTATACTATTCAGAGCTCTGCATTTAAGTAACAATATAATATCTCAGCACGACTTCAGTCTGCTGATGCCCACTCAACACAAGCACATGGTTTTACTTCGTCGACGACGCTAAGTCTGCGCAGTCCCCTGAGAGCATAACTTATACTTACGGGGTAGTTTGATTGGTTTCGATATTGTTCATAACAAACAACGGTTCAAAGATTCATAATATTTCTTTGTAGATATTAACTTTCATTGTTTCCTCAAGGTTTTCTCCATCCTACTAATTCTACTAATATTATAAATGTGAAAGTTTGTGAGGATGTATGTTTGTTACACTTTCCCACACAAACTGCTGTTTGGATTTGGATAAAACTTTACAATAATTTTATTTATATAATCGGTCTTGAATAAGTTAATTCAAAGACGACAAAACGACCATGACATTTTGTCAGCAGTAAAGATTGTTAAAAATTCTGAAATATTTTTATATGCACTACTGAAATGTCACATGGTCTATCCCAAATACAATATATAGTGGATTTGGTATAAAACGTTACTTTATCTGGAGCCAAATGTACTGATTGTTACCACGACAGTCTAAAACCTTATCAACATTTAAACAAACGCAAAGCAAGTCAGATGTAGTTGGTGGCATTTATTTTAGTATTTGACGCCACCAACTGCATCAGACTGCTTGAAAAGTAACGTGTTTGGAACTTTTCTGAGATTTTTGTGCGGGTGGTTATTTGACACAAGTTTTTTTTTTCCTACATAATACGAGTATTCATTTCCTCAGTCACATAGCCTTGTCAAAAATACGAGGTCCCTTACCTAAATACTCTATACAAATCCAATGATACCATTATTTGAGATCCATCCAGCCGTTTAGGCTACAGGGAGTGCCCAAGAAATAGACATACATACATACTAGTATGTACACACAAACTCTCAAAACACATAACACTCCATATGGGGCTTTCAGGTACAAAAATATAGTCTTAGCATCCAACACTAGTGCATATTAGCATTAGGTATTAGAGCTAGTTCAAACGACTGCATCAAGGCTGGCTTAGAAGCTAAGTACTACCTTTGTCTACAGTATGGGTTCTCAAACTGTGTGTTGCGACGCCCTGCAGCGTCGCGTTACCGTCACATTCAATAGTTGAGAACGAACAGCTGTTTGAACGACCTTCTGGCAAGAGCCTTAAACTACGATTATAAAAAGACAGTGGAGAAATGTCAAGAATGTCCTAATTCGAGTAGTACAGCAGCTTTGAAGATCTGTTAACGTTTGAAGCATCGTTCTTGTGTGAAACTGGCTTTTCAGACTGCATCAAACTAGCAAACAAGAATTGAGAGAAGCTTTCAAAACTGCAGCCCCGATTTGTTTATGCTCAGAAAAGTAATCCGTCTCATTGATTGTACTTACTGTTACATTAAGATTCTTTATTCTTAGGAGTTTTTTTTATTTATTAATAATCTAGATATACATGCAGGTACACACATCTACAAAAATCCGCTGGAGAACCAAGGTTACTGACATAGCCCAAAGAATCACCAAACTTACGTGGCAATAGACAGGGCACATTGCTCGTAGGACAGCGATTGATGGAGCCGAAAAGTTCTGGAGTAGCGACTGCGCACCGTAAGACGCTGCGTTGGAATGCCTTCCACAATGTGGACAGACGAACTGGTGCGGGTCGCGTGAATCTGATGAGAAACACACAGGACCGGTCGTTGTGGCTATGTCCAGCAGTGGACGTCTTTTGCCTGAAATGATGATGATGATGATAACATACATCTTTTACAAGGAAATCGAAAAAATACAACCAGTAAAGGGAGGCGCTGTATAAAATAAGATTGGGAACCCTTGGCTATACTTAACTAGAAATCCGACCATATAGAACCAAAGCATTTTGTGAACGCTTCGGGTTTACACAAGTTCTAAGCGGCAGTAAGTCCATTGAAGCATCAAAAGGGCCCAAGCATAAAGTTGTAAGTACATCAGTCAACATTATATTACTATGATTGCTTTTAAATGTCAGTTATGATTACTTAATACATGGGCCTGCGTGGTGGATTACGGCCCCTTCCCTCTCATGTAATAAAAGCTTGGGTTTAGTGTTGAGATCGCCTTTTCTAGAAGAAAATTTGCAAGAGACGAAAAAAATAGTGCTAATTGACACAGAATCCAGATGTTTTTTTTATTGTTGATAGACTCACGCTTGACACTATCTCACCTGATATGGTCGACTGACGATGGAGCACGCTTGATAAGAAGTAAATGATTCACTCTTGACTTAAAGACCCTCAGGTTGTAGCTTATCAGGAAACACAGACTCCGGCAGGGAATTTCACTCCTTAGCTACAGCTAAGGAGTGAAATTTCCCCTACGCCTACGTGCCAATGATTGTGTGCCCTTAACGTTTTGTGCATGTGGTGGATGCCCACCACACTACGTAATAACAATTTGCTTGCTCTGGTAATTGAAACCGGAAACTTTCTGCAGTTATCTACGTATAACATCACCAAACCAACGATCGCGTCTTCATCAGGCAGTAATAATTTTTAACAGACTTCCAAAAGGAGAAGGTTCTCAATTCGACTGTATGTTGACTTTTTTAGCACTTTAAAAAAATCAACATAAACAAAAAATATGTAAGTATACACAGATGACGTTTTGGTTGTACAACAACTAAAAAGTGAAAAACAAAAAACGTTTTTTACAAAAAATATTTAGATTTTAAGCCCTCGCAGCTATCGATTGGGGTACCTGCTTACTACCCATTTGAGGAAACTGAAAAACACATTTCATAATCGTACACAAAGCACACTACATAAAAATATGTATGATGGATTTTCCGAACATTCACAAATTCATGACATACGCATGCGGTCGTAAAAAGAAAAGGTACATTGAAAATTACACAAATGAAAACATTAACAAATAAATCATCAACAGTAATGATGAAGACTGTCCTTTAAATTTTAAAATTTCCACATTTTCAGGGTAATTCTCTGGCGCTGGTATTATACGCATGATGCACACAAACGCTAATGTGATACGTAATACACTCGCCAGCGTCGCGTTCACTCACACACGTATGAAAATTTGGATTCACGTTAGACGTTGCGTTTTGTATTGAACACTGTATCTGGACATTTTATAATCTAAGGTATATAGATTTTACTATCATATTTCCGAACGCATCTCATTTCTTATTTTGACCACAGATTGAGCGAACCATGCATCCCTTTCTCTCCTATCTCATTCTAATACAGCAGAAGGGAGAAAAGATGCCAACCGCACGCGCCGCGTCCTTGTTTCAGTTTGCTCCATCTAGAGGATACCCAAGTAAGTCCATCATTACCTTTTTCCTACCCTGGTCAGCTCATTACTGTGTGTCGCCAATATTTCACTCCGCATAAAGTTACATACCCGGCTATGGTCCTTCGAAATCCGCATATAGTTATACACCGCTTTTCATTACACATGAAGACAAGGGGCATAAGCTTATTAAAAAAAAAACTTAATTTATTCTAACGACCGTTACTTCCCTATTAATGTGTTTCTATTCCTAAAATTCACTTTAACGCCCTGACCTTTAAGGTCAAGTACACAATAGTACAATAGCAAAAGGGTTTAACGAAAGGTAAATTATTTTACTTTCCTCAGATTAACCTGCGGGCAAACCTTGAAATAACCAAACAAAAGGAAGGGACATGCATTAGGGACTTTGTTTGCCTAGCGGTGGGCGGCTAGGTTGCAGGTTTCGTGAAAATAATTATTTGCTTTGTAGTGTGTATAGTGAATTAATTAGGTATTTGAAAAGTGCTTTGTAGTTAATTACTTACTATTTTAGACACACTGTGTTCATGGTACCTACTTGCGATATTTAATTAGTGTCCCAAGTAACTGCAGAGTCAACACTGATAGAAGTGACATTGAAATTTTCTGAAATCTTGTTTAAGTGACTTAAATTGAAAAGCTTAAATGACCTATGCTCAAATATCATAGTTTTTAACACGTTAGCTTGGAATGCGGAATCTTTGAACGTGATTTTCACGATTAAATTGAAACTTCGCACACTAATCAAGGACCAATGACAATGCATGTTTAGCTAAGTGACGTCATTCTAAATCAAATATGGCGGACTAGTTACTTTTTATGCATTTCCATGATAAGGGTATCAAATGACAGGGTATGCTGAGAAACATATGAAAAAAGAAATGAAAGCGTGTTTTTAGTTTTTTTGTTAAACTGTAGGTATAAAACTATTTTGTTGTCGAAGAAAACTCAAGAGACGGCTAGAGTGATGGTTTTCTCTTGACACCGCATGGCAGCACTGAGGCGTTAGATCCAGATAAGAGGTTTTTGGCGGGATGTTCTCGAGTAAAGTTCAGTGGCTGTTTTAAATATTCGCTTATTAGTTCTTAGTGGCTACTGTGATGTAAAATTGGTGCAGTTTTGTGTATCAAGTATCTACGCAACTGGAAAATATGTGGAATCATTGAAACAGGTGCGATCTCGGTAAAATGGGGCTGATAATTTTATTTACTACCTCAACGAAGTTTGATGAGAAGGCTAACTCCACACATTTGTTGCTAATTACTCCATAATACATTAGAATGTGTTACATCTGCATTCTAATGGAAAAATAAATCTATTCTGTATTTAACTATGTATAAGACTGATTAACTTGAATGGGCATGAATAAAATTTAAATAAAAAAGATCCAGACACTTCAGATAGTGTCAAAAACTGACAATAGTTAAGTTGACGTAAACTTCATGTTGACGTCGTTATGTTTCATTTTCAAAGTAAAGGACTTCCAACAAATGCCTTATATCAAGAGGCGGGTGCAATGCGCGTGCGACATATATAGGGTGACTGGTAATTAATAACCGATACTTAAACACGTGATTGTACTCATAATTACAAACAACTTTCCCTAAGAAACTTTTTTTTTATACGTATTCACTTTTTTCACAATAACAACAGTTTGAAATTCGCGCGCGCGTGAGGGCAGTGACCGCCGCGATCAGCTGTTAGCACTGAATCAAAGGAAGCGGTGTGGGCGGCGGGGGAGCGTGAGACGCTACTACTAGTAAATTTTTATTTTTATGTATCGGTCACTAATTACCGGTCACCCTATATATATTATGGCCTTGACTAAAGAGGCTTTCTTTAGTCAAGGTGGAATCTAAAGTGCATTCCCGAAGGAAACCGAGATGGCATAAAAAGCAAAGCGTAGACTTGATTTTGGTAAAAGACGTTTCACTATATGGGGCCATTGCTTTATAATAAGCTTAATGACAAAATTAATTTATTACCTATGACAAAATCGATATGCAAATCTCACATCAAAACTTACATAAAAGGTCTGAATTACGGCGCCACAGAGAAAGTATTAAATACTTTTTAAACCACTTATTTTTCATTCTATCATGATATATTAGTTTTTGGAGACATGACAAATACACACACACATACACTCAAACAACCACATACACATACACACGCAACAACACCACACAACTCACACTTTTGTACACACTTACTGCAATATGCTATGTATCCCCTTATATTTTGTGTGTTTGTTGTTTTCGTTTAACTTTTCCTCTGATAGAAATATATATAAATGTTACATTGTAGTTTTTAAAACCACGATGAAAGAGACTGGCCTCCACGACACAGGGAATCCTAGTGTGGAAACCAGTGGTTTACCTGTTAGAGTTATGTATTTTTCGGAACATTATAGATTATTAAAGATAAAGAACTGTCGCCTAAGTAGCGCCAACTGGTGACGTAAATTTGCCAGAAAACTCTCACTTTAGTTAAAGACCAGGGCGTGTGGGATTCTTTTATCACTAAATCCTCCGTAACCTTTTAAAATACCATTCACTTCCAGTGTGTGCAACGCCTGTTAGGGTTATGCTTGAGGAGACTATTAAGAGGTCTCCCCTGAGCCTCACTGAGCACGGTAATAACATGTGATCACGGCGCCATCATCTTTCCTGGAATCACTCTATGGGCGAACTGAGTCCTCACTCTGAGCGTCCGTGATTTCAAAGTCCCAATGATGCAGGTGGGATTCCAGCATGGCGCCGACACTTTCTTCTCCGAGCGGGATCTGATCTCACATTTCACGACTTTTGGACCATCACGGTCTCACAGAAGGAGGCCATTTGGCTCCAGTTTTCTGTGTCCACCAGCATAGCTCTCCCTTCTTCTGGCAGAAACTGGTCTCGCTCGCCCGAACCTGGCTATACTCCGCTGAAGTACCTACCTACAATCTAAACTAATATTATGAATAGGCAAAATTGTTTGTTTCAATTCTTGTAAAAGGTACTGAATATACCAATCTAAAAATCCGTTCAGTAGTATTTGAGTTTACGCGAACACACTGACAGACAGACGGTGGACTTTGTTGTATAATATGAAGTGATAAGTATGATTCTAGTATCGAAACGCCTGTCAGCATATAACAGCATAAAGCCGTAAAAGTGTTGGCCAGTTCCAGCCGATCTTAAAGCTAGAAAAAAAAACTGGCCATTTGCGTGTCGGATTTCACACAGCAAGGATTCCGTACCATAATTAAATTAGTATTTGTTAGTAAAGTACACGTAATAATAAACATTATCACCGAATTTCAAGTTTATAGGTCAGTGGGAAGTTAAAAAATTCATTCAGACACGTGAGTGACAACAATAGGGTTCCGTTTGGACCCTTCGGATACGGAACCCTAAAAAAGAAAAATACTTGCTACCGTTCTCACAAAAATATTTCCTGGCCAAGCTTACTTCAGACAATTACAGGCTAGCAATATAAGCTTAGCTTCAGGTAAACCCTTGAAAGTTGGTCAACTGCGCACCGTCCGTTCGAGCGTTTCATTAAGGAACTTAGTTTTCCTACACATGGAGGTAACTGTGGTAGTTACAGGTACTTTATAAAAACGAGGTGAAAAACTTGTTTGGAAACTGTGAAGACAATGTTTAAACAAGGTGGCCAAATCGAAAGTGTATAACCTCCAAATTGGCTACAACTTTAAATTGATATTTCTTATTAAACCTAAATTACCAGATGATTTGTGATTTACATAAATTTATGTGAAAATTTGATGAAAATTTTCTCATAAATTACTTTAGTAACCTTAATTAATAACCTTTTTAGGTATTCCACTGACAACATAATTATTCTACTTTAAGTAGTCGTCGTTTTAGATAGCTCCATAGAAATAAATAAGATCTTTCAAATCTAGCGAGTTCAGGTCAAATAATGCTTGCGATTAAGGTGCTATTTACTGCCAATGACCTTGAGTGGTTAGCTTGCGTGTTCTGTGCTGAGCTCACGTAATGCGTCGTACGTCAACCCAGTAATAGGACTCGCCTATCAAGGAGCGCTGTCCGAAATTAGACGCATTATAAATTTACACATAAAACAACAGGTATTAAAGTAAAACACTAATACTAAATTATGAATAAATGATCTTTAAAATGGTGAAGATTTCATAAAAATACGCTTTATAGTTTTTCGGTGATTCTCAATTTTTTATCCGCGTTAGACATAACTTTACAAATTAATTATACTATAATATGATAGAAAAATATAATTTCAAATTATGACGGAAATTGTCTAGAGTATCATATATTTTTTTCAAAGAAATAAAAATAGTCGTTTAGACGTGATGTTCAATTAAAAAAACTATTAAAAGTCACAGAAGTGCGCCTTCAGGCCTGTGAGTCGACGGCGCGTAGTTTTCCACGCGCGCCTCAAAGAGGTAATTGTCAGACACCACTGACGGGGCCCATCATGGCCGGTGCCTGCATGCCTAGGGGTAGCGGATAAATTTGTAACAGAGTTACCGCTAACCTGGGCACTCAGGCAAGGAAGGAACAGGGGTGGGTTTTAGTCAGTAAGAGTCTGACACGCCCTCCCGCTCCACCCAGAGCGGGAGATGTGGTTGGATGATTTCCTACCCCACAAAAAAAAGGGTTCCGTACCAAATATTGGTATTTGTTAGTAAAGTATACGTAATAATAAACAGTATCACCAAATTTCAAGTTCATAGGTCAATGGGAAGTTAAACAATTTTTCGTAACAAAATTTTGTGACAGACGACGAACGGACAGACAGACAGACGGACACGTGAGTGACAACAATAGGGCTTCGTTTGGACCCTTCTCTCGTCTTTTTTTGACATGCTTTTATTTTACTTGCAACGTTCGTACGAGTATGTAAGTTGTCCGCTTCAAAAGATTACGATTTTTCGACCACTAATTGGTTTCCGATAGAGCTGAAATTCGGCATACTTATGTCCGTTTTTTTTTGTGTGTCCGGTGGCGGTCCGATGATGGCTCTGGGATGTAGGGACTAGAGTTTCACTACTGTTTAATTTGTTATCATGAGCACTTTCCATTCTATGTGATGACAGATACCAGCTTGATGCCATTGAGTCAATTGAGAAACGAGCCAAGAGGATCATCGGCAATAATATGCTCGTTGAGTCAAAACTCCAAAGTCTAAAACATAGACGTCGAGTTGCTAGCCTGTCGGTTTTCTATCGGTTACATTTTGGGGAGTGTGCGACGGAATTGCATAATCTGATTCCGCCAAGCCCGTTTCATCAATGGACCACGAGACGTGCGGAGAAGTGCCACCGGATCATAGTGGACATCCCATCCATACGCACAAAACGTTTTGAGAAAACATTCATTGTGCGTACAGCTAGGGAGTGGAATTCCCTATCGGAGTCTGTGTTTCTTGATAGCTACAACTTGGGAATCTTTAAGTCAAGAGTGAATAGGTTACTTCTAGGCAAGCGTGCTCCATATTCGACCAAATCGCTTACCATCAGGTGAGATAGTGATCAAACGCGTGCCTATAAAAAAAAACCAAACCAACAATAAAATAAAATAAAAAATGACGAGGGTAAAAGCTTGTTTAAAAAAAAAATTGTTTAAAATTACTAGAAACACTCCATAGTCAAGGGATCTTGCGTCGATCAGCAAAGGCTGCTTTTCCTTCAAAAGTTGCGTTGTGTCGAAATGGAATACGTGAGACATAAAAAAATATTGAAAAAAAATTGGTCGCTTTTTAATCCGCGTAGGAATTTTAGAGTACAATTACTGAAATTAATGTAGTCTTAAAAACTTTCCAGAATAAAATTGTGGCTCTTTAACTAAAACATTGATAGCAAAAACCGCCCAAGGGCGAGTTCGACTCACGCGTAAAGGGTTCCGAACGAATCATATTTTTTTTAAACCATAGATTTCTTTTTATAAATATATACTGTAATATTATGAAGAGGTAAAGTTTTTCAGTTTGTTTGTAGGACTTTCACAAGTAGCAAGCAACATTATTCCTGAGTGATGGTATAGTATTTTTAAAAACCACACGGACGAAGTCCCGGGAAGTGCTAGTTATCTATAAGTATAGATCTACTTTGAGTATTTATTTTAAAATTTTAGGCTCAGCAGTTTCGGAGAATAATAATGGTATTTTTTTTTAGAATTTTAAATTATAGAAAAATATGAACACACTAAAAGAGATATAAAAATAAAAAAAACCTTTGCACTGACTGGTCGCGAGTTTAAATCAGTTCACAATTTCTCTACGTAATTTATTTCACCACTACTCCTCTCAAAACGGTGAAGGAAAACATCGTGATTAAATCGGATGTCATAGAACTAAAAAATCGAAGACATGTGATATCTACCAATCCGGACTGAGCCCGCTTGGTTGATTACAGTCCCATCCCTCTTACAGAGTAGCATATAATACAATGCTAATTACACTTTATGCTACCTACCTTCTACAATTTTTTTTTAAACATTGCTTAGACTAGGGATTTCTCCTGTATTGTGGGTGCGTTTACAAACACCCAGACCTAAAACAACTATCTTTAGGCCATAAAAAAAATTTTGTTCCTTGCGGGAGTCGAATCCGCGATACGCATCGCATCAGCCAATCGCGCAGCTACTGCGCCACGCGTATCATCATATTACCTCTACAATATTACTTTGAAACTGAACACCGTTTAATTCAATACAATAAAAGCAAGTATTCATTACAGAACAACTGCATTCAAACGGAATAGTTGACAGACAAAGTGAATAGAACCTTTTGTAGTCACCCCGTTTAAAGCTCCCTTCAGTTGCTCACAATTGATGTTGAAGTTTGTTGTGAACTCCTCCCTGTATTGTTGCGTGGAAAATACTTTGAACAGTCATATACAAAGGTTTATGGATTGGCGTAATTTATGTATAATGTTTTGGTTTGTAATATAACTAAAACTGAAAGTTTACATAAATTTTGGGGTAAGTGAAAATGATTATCGTTCATAAGTTAGCACATTTCGCATACTAAACACTGTTTTTTTTTCTCCAGAAATCCCTGTGTAAGACGTCTGTTATGGCACATTCTTGAGGAGACTGTAAAGGGTTCTCCCCTGAACTTCGCTATGAACGACACCACGTGATCAATGTGCCACCATCTTTTTAAGGTCACTGGCCGGGTGAACAGACTCTTCACTTTAAGCACCCGCGACCCCAGAGTCCTGCCTCCCTTGTATGTTGCAGGCGCGGTTTCGGCGTTTTAAGCGTCGTCGCGTACTCTCCACGGGATCAGTCTTCTCAAGATCTCGCTCGGCGGCCTCCTTCTGTACCATCATGGTCTCACAGACGGTGTACGTTTGCCGCCAGTTTTCTGTAGTGATCAGCATAGCCCTCACTACTGCTGACAGAGACAGGTGTGATAATAATATCACTAAATGCAATGACCATGTTCATCGATGCTTTCGTGTATGATTTTTCCCTAACAGCGTTTTTTTCGTCTACCCGAAAAATAAAGTAAGAATCGTTTTTCATGTGTGAATATTGCTTATAATCACCATGAATGTAGCTTCTGACAGCTTCATATCTTAATTTCGTTTTAAAATTAATAATACGAATAATTAAGGTGGATCAATGATCACTATCGCCGTGCGAACCGCCACTGATATAGGTCTCATCACTGAATAAGAAAAGACTCTATAAGCCTGCAATAACGCTCAATTTAAAGCTGTATTACTTCTTTCTCTAGCATTTCGGAGTATTTACTTGGATTGAAAACAAAAACAACAGATTACAAACCAATTAAGTGATTCTCTCGAACTAGGTAATTGTTTTCACAGTACGCTAGTACTGAAAAACAACAAACAAGTCCTTGAAAGAAAAACATGTCAACTAAAGAAATCGAATTTTCCCAAATTCGAAGAAAGTCCCAGAAATTTTTGGAGCGTGTATCTACTTTTTTTCAAACATTTGCATAATGGCGTGAAGAGGCTCTCGTTAAGGTAAAACCTTGGATCGTGACCTCCCGAGCACTCTCAGTCTTCAGCCTTCGACGACCTTAGAGAGGTGCATTCTTTGCATACTAAACGTTATTTATTTTTAGCTTTTATTTTTATTTTCGGTGACCGGATGATCTTTTCTTTTTAATTTGTTGGATGTTTAGATCCAACAAATTGAAATTGAATAATAATAAAAGTTGTAAGAATTTTCATATTATTTTTTGTAAAATTGTATTTAGGTGACCAGCCCTGAAAAGGCTATAAAGTGATCCTCCACAAATTATATTTAATCTTACTGGGGCACGTTGGATAGACAAAAATAAATAACACGATCCCAAACGGCATTACGTATAATATTTTATAAATAAATAAATAAATAATAAATAAATTACAAGTACATCTTTATTTCGCTAAATAGCCTACGGGTTTCGTAATCGCTTCATGCAGATTTTCAGAGGTAAAAAACCAGTTAAACATTACAAATAATAATTATTAAATATTTATTTTAATTATTTTGAACAGTTTTTTATAAATGACTTGCTTTATTACGTTTGTATACCGATTCCTAAAATGTGGGTAGGGGTTTTTGTTACATATTGTATAATCAGTCAAGTCATTTTCTCGAACTCTACTCAATCAAATTGACAGCTTGTTACGGTTCCGAACGTTCGAATGAAAAAACGAAAACCTTATAGGATCACTCGTGTGTCTATCTATCTGTCTGTCCATCTGTCATGGCGAATTTGATCCGAATTTACTAGACCAATTGAATTTAAATTTGGTACACACTTGAATATCTATGACACACTTATACTGGCTTTACTTGTAACTAAGTAACTGGGTAGTAGCTCCTCCGTAAAGTGTAGGTGGTAACATTAATCTTTTAATTTATTCCAGTAAACTGCAAATTAAATGTCAGAGGCGAAGGGCAGCGATTAGAAAGAGTTGAATTAATACGGCCATGAATATTAATATCGCCATGCTGGCAACATTGAATGATTGACGTAATTAATAGCGACGTACACCGTTTGACCTCCTTTGTGGAAAATTGATCATTTTAAATTGTTACCAATAGTGTTTCTGGAGATAGGCAATTGAATGATCTTGAAGAGCTTTTGAATAGTTTGGGTAGTTATCCCTAAAACCTCCTCAACCTAGTTGTAATTGTTGATGAGGACGGGTACTTTTTGTATCATTATCATCATTTCAGCCGTAAAACGTCTACTGCTGGACATAGGTCTACTGCAAGTGTCACCACAATGACCAGGGGATCTACTCCGAAGTGTTTTACGAAGTATCGGCCGAATGTTCGGACATATTTATGTGAAGTGTTAAAGTGAATGTGCCATACCTAAAATTGTAGCTCTTCTGTGAGAGCTTCTGCCACCAAAAACATACGTAATGCTATTTCGCTACAATTTTAGGTATGGCACATTCACTTTAACACTTCACACAAATATGTCCGAACATTCGGCCGATATTTCGTAAAACACATTGGAGTAGACCCCCAGGTATGTGCGTCTCGCATCCATCGGATTCCCACAACACGCACCAGCCGGTGTATTCGCGAATTCAGTTGACATCAATTTGATAGACACTTTTCGATTATACGAGTAATAGGCACTACGTAGTACATTTTTGTTTTCCTATACGTCAAAGCAGCAATGTACTGCATAGTACCTATCAAATTGATGTCAACTGAGTTAGCGAATACACCGGCAGGTCGTCGGTCCACCTTGTGGGAGGTCTTCTAACGCTGTGTCTACCGGTAGGGACTTCTGTATTGAGAGAATGCCAGACAACATCGCGGCTTAGTAATAATATAATTGGTCGACAAGATTGATGCCGTATCTTACTTTATACTATTACTTTAATGTATTATTACTTATTACTATTACTTATTTCTATTACTTATTACTATAACTTATTATTATTACTTATTACTATTACTTATTACTTAAATACGAAAGTTTCGATGATTTGATAAATTTTAGTAGAGCTTGCGACATCTAGACTAACAGGTTTCGTACAGAGGAGGTTCCCTCTGTATAACGCCTGTCAGAACACATTCTTAGAAAGACTCTAAACAGGTCCACACTTCGAGGGCCCGCAAGCCTTGAGTTTTAACTATCATTTTTTTTTGGTGTGGGAAATCATCCAATGACTTCTCCCGCTCTGGTGGAGCGGGAGGGCATATCAGACTTTTACTGACTAAAACACACCCTTGTTCCTTCAGTTGCCTGAGTGCCAATGTACCTATGGTGTTGGCCGAAATGGGTAAGCGTTTAACATAAATAATATGTGCTACTTATCTACCAGTTGTTGCGTGGAAAGGCGGTCATTACTTAAAGGGCAAGGGCCGTTTTACGAAGATGTATTACTAAGGAGCTAATACCAATTCAAATTCAAATTGTTCAAATTGTTTATTTTTCTTTAACAAGTTTACAACAATTAGTTTGTGATTGGAGCCTTCTTTTAAGCAAACAATGCCTGTATTAGAAGACTCCGCTCTTCCATAACAAAATAATAACTTGGACATCGGTAAGTAGAGAATAATATAATACAGACAAGATTGACATAAGTACAGTTTATGTGTGTGTGTGTGTGTGTGTGTGTGTGTACGTGCCTGTGTATGTGTGTGTGGTGTGTTTGAGTGCCTGTGTGTAAGAGTATAGGTTATGTGGTTACTTTCATGAGTTCTTCCGTTTCCTCGTAAGTAAGTGGTTCGATCCATTTCATTATACTTTTTTTGCATTCATAATATTGTTTTTTATATAGACATATTTCTTTATTTATCCTATTATACAATCGAGCAGACCGTGTATTAAATTGCATGGAGGCAACCAAAGTTTTTGTTTGGGGGACTTCTGCAATATCATGCTTTCTTCGTTTTGCTAATTTAGATGCATCGTACGGTAGGGTCTTGTGTTTTTTTAATATAGTTTGAACAATGTATAGTTTTCTAACTGAGAGTAATTCACTTAATTTATAAAGACTATCTGTGGCGTATCTAATTTTCTTAAAATACATAGTTTTTATGAGGGCACGTTGTGCACGCTCTGCTTCTATGAATTTTGTTTTTGCTGACCCTCCCCAGTTAGGAATACAGTACACTAAGACAGACTGAGCCAAAGCGACGTATATCTGATTAAGGATATTCCTAGAGGTGTTATTATTACTAATTATATTTTTTGGCACAATATGTCTCAGTGCACTAAATATCCAACACAGTTTTCTAACTCTGCTAGCAACTTGTTCAACATGGGGATACCAGGATAATCTCTGGTCTACTATTATCCCTAAATATTTAGTTTGTCTTACTTTATTTATTTGTGGGCAATTACAATAATTATTTTTGAAGTCCTCACAATCATGTATTTTAATTTTAAAATCCTCCGTCGGTTCAGTTCGTGCGCTAACACTGAAACACACGAAATTAGTTTTTCCTGTATTCAAGGTAAGTGAATTCATTTTTAACCATTTAGCTATCCTAGCCATGCCCACTTCAGCTGTGGACTCAACATCTTGCCAAGAGATTCTGGAAAAGACTATAGCTGTATCATCGGCATAAGAGAAAATTTTAGCGTTTTTTATATTAAATTGCAAAGATCGTTAATATAAATCAAAAACAAGGTTGGGCCCAATACGCTACCTAGCGGTACGCCGTAAGTTACATCCGAGTAGTTACTGGTATACTTTCCAATCCTAACGCTCTGCCTCCTATTACAAAGATAATTTTCTATAAGAGAGAGCGGAGGAACTCTTATTCCGTATTTTTCTAATTTACTCACCAGGGTTGGAACAGAGACGGTGTCAAACGCTTTTAATCTATTCGTAAAACCTTACTAATAAACTAAATAAGCTAATACTAATGTATTCGTAAAACCTTACTAATAAACTAAATAAGCCACCACTGGATAAAGCACTTGAATGAGAATGCAGTAGGTACTTATGGACACTGCTCGCATTGTTAAGACGTTTTTCCTGGATAGGAGGAGTCCTCACCGCCGGTAGCTTGAACCCTGTTTCCGATACTTGATGGCTTTGAAATATTTTAATATATTTTTCAAAAAATACCAAAAAATCAATGAATCAGTGACCACTATCATCATGCCCAAACACAACAGCTGTAACAGAACATCGAATACTTTTATCCCAGTAGTACGTTCTCGGGCAAAGAGAATTAGACTATATAGTCATTGTTCTCGGGTGACAATTTTCGACCTTCAAGCGGACGAAGCCTCTCCAAAACGCTAGTATTATAGTTTCAACCCTAATTATTATATATTACTATACTCTTTTTAGCCCATATTTTCCTGTAGGTACGACAAATTGATTGGTCTTCTGTACCTAGTTGTTTCCTTGAAGATCAATAAATCTGCCTAGTCTTTTCCCAACTGCATTCGGGTCGGCTTCTTGTCTAAACGGATGCTGTGTGAATACTGGTATTTTACATGGAGCGACTGCCCCTCTGACCTCCACAATCCATTAATTGAGTATTACGATAAGATTTGGCAAAATGTACGTACGTAGTGTCAGATTGCCTGACTTCTGATTATCTGCAACGACTGTCAAAGATATACAAATGACAGCCGGGACCAACCTTGAGTGGTTAACTTGCGTGTTCTGTGCCGAGCTTACATAACGCGTCGTACGTCCACCCAGTAATAGGACTCGCCCATCAAGGAGCGCTGGCCGAAAATAGACGCATTATTAATTTATTATACATAAAAAACAGGTATTTTACTAACACACGTATACTAATTTATAAATAATTAAATGATCTTTAAAATGGTGAAGATTTCTTAAAAATACACTTTATGGTTTTTTTTTAATTACACAATGTGATAAAAATTGTCGGGAGTAATATATTTTTATTTCAAAGAAATAAGACTAGTCGTCTAGACGAGATGTTCAATTAAAAACCAGAAGTCGTATAACTGCGCCTTAACCGTGGAGATCGACCCGTGCGGTTGTAATTATTTTAGCTACGACCTTCTATTTCCTAGAAGATACTTTTAGTTAATATATTTCGGTAATACTATTAGATTTCCTGTGAACTTTGCCACCTGTGTGAGTTTACCCGTGAAAATAATCTTCTCACTTCAATTTTAATAGGGTAATAGATGCGGGGAATATATATAAATAAAGTTAAACATCGGTGGTAGCGGTTCCGACTTACGAGTCGTACGTCGTGGGTGCAAACCCAAAAAAAAGGCCGGCTTAACTTTGTGTAAATAATTTCATCACCCCTGCTCTTAAAATGGTGAAGAGAAATATCGAGAACAAAAAAACTCGAAGATATGTAATGCCCACTAACCCACACTAGGCCCGCATGGTAGATTACGGCTTATTTCCTCTTCTAGAGAGGAGGCCTGAGTCCCAGCAGTGGGAATATTATAAAGCCTAGTTATGTATTATTTATGTATTTATTTATTCATATATACTTTATTGTATACCAAAAAAATAAACACACATTAAGGAAAACTTACAATTGGCGTGAATACTAGAAACATACAATTGGCGGCCTTATCGCTTTCCGCGATCTCTTCCAGGCAACCTGGAATGGACAGAGATTGCCTGAACACAAAATGGGACTGTACTTGGTGCAAATATAAAGATTACAATACAATAAAATAATAGATATATAAATACATAACACTAAATATGTAGGCAAGAAAATAAGTGACAACAATTGTTAAAAAAAAACAGCTAGAACAAGAACATGGTCACAATGACAATAATGGTCCTTTATACTGGTAGTGATTGCGCGCGTTTTATAGAAACTGGCAAAGCATTCCACAGAGCGGCCTGGACTGTAAAGGATTTATCTTGAAAAGTAGTGGAATGCATTGGCATTTTAAGTCTCAAGTTATCTGATGAGCTTAGAACTTTCATGTGGGAGACGCAAAGTAACTGGAAACGTTTTTTGAGGTAAAGAGGGGTGAAAGGCGAAAAGAGCACATTATACAGGAGGGCAAGAATACGAGCGCTCCGGCGAAGGCGGATTGGCAACCACTTGAGTTTCACGCGGAATTCGGAAACATGGTCAAATTTTCGCAAACCAAATATAAACATTATGCAAAAATTTTGAAGTCGCTCAAGTTTATCAAGTTGCATTTCAGTGAGATCGAGATAGCTGGCATCAGCAAAATCAAAGATGGGTAGAAGAAGAGATTATGCTAGCGCAATCTTGGTAGCAGTTGGCAGGAAATTACATAGTCTTCTCAAAGATGCCGCAGATGCGAATAGCTTACGACTAACTTCCTGTAGCTGGGACTGCCCACTCCAAAACTTCTCTTGGACTGCCAAGAGAAGTTTTTGTTAATAAATATCCCCAATTACTTAACTTTCTCACTAACAGGAATAATGGAGTTGTAAAAAGAAACTTAGTTCTCGAGTCGATCCTTGAGACCGTCCTAGAACTGCCCACCACAACAACCTGTGTCTTTATGGAATTCACCGTATGTCCGTATCTCTTGCTCCAGTCACATATATATACGAGCCAGATCACGATTGATGGTCAAGATAGCGTCAGACAGATTTCCAAGAGGAGCTCTGGAGTAAATTTGAAGATCATCTTATTAAAGTTAATGTTCACTAACAAATTATGGAATTCCTGAAATAAAATGATTATTATTCCGTTTATTTCTCTGTAAACATATAAATTATATTTTAAAATATTTCAATAGAAAATATATAAAAAAACATTTAAAAATATAAAAAATAATAGACCACCGGTATCGGGAACAGGGTCCAAGCTACCGGCGGTCAGGGCTCCAGAGAGAGGAACCGCCTGACAATGCGAGCTGTGTCTAGAAGTACTGCTTTCTGAATCAAGCCCTTGATCCAGCCGCCTAACGAGAGCCTCCTGAGGTGTTGGTGGAGGCTCGTGGCTATTAAGCCATTGGCTGACACGACTATCGGTACCTACAATGATCGCTGAGTCCACATCTCACATGTCGACAACCTCGCGAGCCAAGTCAATATACTTCATTTGTTTATCTTTCTCGGCTTTCACGAGGTTCTCGTCATGTGGGACGGTAATGTCAACAATCATTGCACGTCTCTCGATTCGGTCCACCACCACTATATCAGGCTTATTGGCCACAATAGTCCTGTCAGTGATGATGGACCGATCCCAGTACAATGAGATATGACCATTATCGAGAACTGGGTCGGGCGCATATCTGTAGTACGGCACTTCCGATTCCACAAGAGAGTATTTCAGAGCAAGTTGCAGATGGATAATCCTGGCTACGAGGTTGTGCCTATGTAAGTACTCACCGTTAGCTAGACGAGAACAACCAGAGATTATGTGGCGGATTGATTCTTCCGGACGATGACATGCCCGACATATGTCAACCGTGCCGTCTTTCACAATAAATCTCCGGTAATTTTTCGTCATGATGACTTCGTCCATAATTGCACCGACAAAACCTTCGGTTTTCCCAAAGAGGTCACCGACACGCAGCCAGGCTACGGACGCTAGTTGGTCTACATCGGGCCCATGTAGGGCCCGGAAAAGCGTCCGTGAAGTTCCTTACTCTGCCATACTTCTCTGCGATCGTTAGTGTCAAACACTAGAGGTTTGCGCCAGTTCTCGATAGCCAAGGAGAGTGGAGTAAGGCTCTTATACACCGCCACTACATCTCGATGCATACCCACGTCAGCAGCTAGGAAATATTCCCTTAGACGGCATACAAAATAAAAAGCATCGGCCTCCACACTTCCGCGGGATATACAGTCTCATCACCGACGAACGTGGGTGATGCATTCGAAATGCAGTCAGCAGTGTACGGACACGCCTATCCAGGGCGTCAAGTTCTGTTTGAGTCCATTTGAGTACGCCGAAAGAGTACATCAATACCGGCATACCCCAACCGTTGAAGGCGCGCACCTTGTTTCCGCCCGAAAGAAGGCTATTAAATACCTTCTTCAGGCGGCCAAAGAAGCGCTCCTTCAACGATTGCTTCATGTCAGTAACATTGATACCTAACGCTTCCGACATAGTCAAATACTTATAGGTTTCGGTTGGAGAGAGGGATCTCAGGTTTATGAAATCCGAGAGTTGAGTTCCCACGGATTCCACAATCTCCCCTCGCTTTACATGCATGACCGCACATTTATCCACACCAAACTCCATCCTGATGGCACTACTGAAGGTTTCAGTTACCTTCAGTAGCTCCATCAGTTGCAGATTTTTAGGGGCAAAAAGTTTCAAGTCATCCATGTAAAGGAGGTGAGATATAACCTGACCACCTCTCTTCAACCCATAGCCTAGCCCTGAATTCTCCGGCAGTGTGCTTAGAGGATTCAAAGCTAGGCAAAACCAAAGCGGACTCAAACTGTCACCCTGGAATATACCCCGCTCGATCCTTATCGGTTCGCTATTCCTCTGGATTTGTCGACATCCTGGATAGCGAAGGACCGTCCTTCATTGCCCCATACATGACATCAGGAAGGTGCGTAGTGTTGCATCAACTTTATACAATTCTAGCACCCTCATGAACCATGTATGAGGAACTGAGTCATAGGCCTTCTTATAGTCTATCCAACATGTCGACAGATCCTTTCGGAAACGCCGAACCTGTTGGCTAATGGTCATATCTATGAGGAGAAGCTCCTTAGTACCGCGGGACCCATTCCTACATCCATTTTGAGAGGCAGACATGATTATTATTATTATAATAAAGGTGGTAGAAAGAAATCAATTCGTTGGACATTGAGTTAATAAACACTGCGAAAAGTAAAGGAGATAAGACCCTGTGGTACTCCGGCAGAAGTGCTACATTAGGAAGACACAGTCTCTCCATTGCAAATACTCGTACGTTGCCGGCGAACTAACAGATAAATACGAAACCAGTAAATTACCGATGGAGTTACATTAAAGGAGCTAAGAATGCCAAGCAAAACATCGAAATCTACCGTAATAAAGGCATTACTGATATCCAGTAGAGCCAAAACACTCAGATTTCCCATTTCCATGGCTGATCTTATATCGTCCATGATATTCAGAAGCGCGGTAGTGGTGCTATGACCAGGACGGAAACCGGACTGAAAGGGGTTAAGGAGATTATTTTTGGAAAGGAAAGTGCTGATTTGGTTGTCAATTAACCGTTCAAGGACTTTGGATAGGAATGGTAGGGTGGTTATTGGACGGTATTCTGAGAAGGATGGGGGATTGAACTTTTTAGGTAAAGGAATTATTTGAGCATCTTTTCATGAGCATGTAAAGACACCGCTAGATACAGAAAAAAATCAGGATGTGACGAATGACGGGAAGAATTAAATCAAACACTGGGAGTAACATTTTGAGGCGGATACAGTCACATCCTGTATTTGACTTAATCGATAGTATGCTCTTCTTAACATAACATAAGGAAAATTGATCAAAAACAAATGGAGAATGACTGGGAGTCGGATGAGATGAAAGTTGATTTAACGTGTTTAACTTAATTGTCCTATCAAAATTGGACGAACCTGTAAAATGATTATTTATTGCATCAATATCTAAATCTTTTGAGATAGTTTCTTGTCGAGTTTTACCGACCCCCAATGACCTTAGAAATTTCCAAACTTTGGATGTGTCCCCATTTTGGACAGAATCATGAATGTGATGGCGATTAGCATTCCTACACACCTTGTTGCAGTGTTTACGGAATGAGACATATCTTTTCCTGTTAGCATCATTAGGGCGACGCTTAAATTTTAAGGGTTTTAATTTCCTCCGTCAACCATGGTGCTGGTAAATGTCTTACCTTAACTGCTCGAACAGGAGCGTGCACATCGTATATCTCAACAAGTTTTGTCGTGAAAAAATTGACTTGCTCATCGACTGAAGTAGAGGCAAATACAGAAGACCAATCTATCATGCTGGCATCCTCGCAAAGACTGTGGACGTTCATACCACCAAAATTGCATGAGAATTTTGGATTAAGCCTTAGGTGGGCGAATTTTATAAGAAAGAAAAATCAGATCATTATAGGAAAAGTAATCAGCTGAGCATTGACGATGCTTAGCGACGCGATCAGGAGAAAAGACAAAAATCAAGTTAAGAAGTGAAGGAGAAGAGTTTAGAAAATGGTAAGTGGCATTTAGTGGAAGAATGGAAAGATTACTAGAAGCCGTAATATTGGTCAGAGAGGCAAAACGATGGTTTTTCTTAAGGAGACAAGTATTAAAATCATCCATGATTATGCTGTGATTGTAAGACGGGATTAACATTTCTAGGAGCTTTTCGAAAGATGAGAAGAAATTCAAGCGTAAAGAGGAACAGTAATACACGCCAAGAAGTAATTTTGAATGGTAGGAGTCAAATTAAATCATCAGCTCCCCTAACTGGGGCAGAGAGCGTCCACAGTAGCCTTCCACTGCGAACGATCTTGAGCTTTACGTTTCACCTCCGCCACTTCATTCCGATGCTCGTCACTTCTGCCAACACGGTGCGTTGCCAGGTTTGACGGGGACGGCCAAGCTTCTTTTTCCCTTGAGGATGCTACTCCATAGCTTGTTTAGGAATCCAGTCTATTTCCATTTACGACGCTTGATCAGGCGTTCGATAGGGCTTTCGTAGCATTTTTCTAATAGCTCTACGTAAGACATTGGATGGCAAAAACGCGGATTTGATATTGGATCTTAAAGGAGCTCATGGCTAAGTAATAATAGCACCACCGGTCGATCGTTCCGTAGATGGGTGACCGTCGATTTCATACCGAGAGTCCTTCGTGCCACGGAAATCACGTTATAGGCTGTTGTTTGTACATCTTTGACAGTGGTTAAAGTAAAAGCTAAACACATCTAACCAAATAGTAATAATCTAGTAAATAATCATAAACTATCTGACTAAACATTCACATTTTAAATTAGTTTCTTGATTAAAAAAATACCCTCAACCTAGATATTTATTTTCTACACTGAATAAAGAATAAAAAAGAAAGCTAGAATTCTTCAATGGCTTAATTACAAAATTAATAGATAGCACTAAGCAACAGTCGATACAGAAATTAATTAACATTGTTGAACGATTAATTGTATGCTAAGATATTCCTTTGAAATTTTCCGTTTTATCTGCAAAACATGATGGGAATATCTTGTTACAGAGCTGAATTGATGCACCTACATGGCTGGCAGCATTGAGGCGTCAGGTTCAGACACTTGTCAAAACGCCGATGTTTTTGACTTTCGTTAAATTGACGTCATCGTCACGTTTACGTGTCCTGAAAACCTCCTCTCAGGAGCACAATCACTCGCCCCCGGGCACTAAGGGCAGGAAGGAACAGGGGTGGGTTTTAGTCAGTAAGAGTCTGACCCCTCCCGCTCCACCCAGAGCGGGAGAAGTCATTGGATGATTTCCCTTTTGAAAAGAAAAAAAAAGGAGCACAATCAGCTTAAGATAATACCTGTAACATTAACATCTCTTCCTTAAACAATGTTAAGTGTGAATGACATCGTGAGGTAAGATAATCAGTTACTTCGTGCTGGTCTATGTTTTTTTTTTTTTTTTTTTGGGGGGGGTGGGAAATCATCTTATGACTTCTTCCGCTCTAGGGTGGAGCGGAAGGGCGTGTCAGACTCTTACTGACTAAAACCCACCCCTGTTCCTCCCTGCCCTACGTGCCCGGGGGCGAGGTAACTCTTTCGAATTTATCCTCAACCCCCGGGCAGGCACTGGCCATGGCAGGCCCCGTCCTTTGCTGACAACTCTTTGAGGCGCGCGTGGAACACTACGCGCCGTCGACTCTCGGGCCTGGTGCTGATCGGACGGCGAGTTACCCACTACTCGCCTTCCGCAGGCCCGGGTCTACGGTGGCCGGAGATCGTCTCGCAGCCCCTGGCGTCTCCTACGGCGGCTGCTGCTGAGGGCGCTAGGGCGACTCTGCCTCTGTTGAGTCTCCCTAACGTGTGCCGCCTCCCTCTTCGCGAGCATTACTGCTTCGCAGAAGCAGGAGACGGCCCCCCATTCCCTCTCGCTCCGTACCATGGCCTGAACCAGGGCACGGCGCGAGAGGTCGCTGCCGCCTATCGCATCCACGAGGACACGGCGGTGTTCTGCCCAGGCGGGGCAAACCTCCACCGTATGCTCCACCATGTCCTCTGGGCAATCCTCGCAGTGGAAACACGCAGGGGTCACCTCCGCCTTGATCCGACACAGGTACCTCCCGAAACAGCCATGTCCGATGAGGACCTGCGTCAGGCGGAAGGTGAGGGCGCCATGGCGCCTCTCCAGCCACTCCTCAAAGAGGGGCACTACCGCCTCGATGGTGGCGTGCCCAGCGCTGGGTTGCGACAGTCGCTCTCTCCATGTCACCATGAGATCCTGCCGGAGCTCTGTCCGCCTAGCCGCGAGTTGTCGCGGCAACGGAGTTTCGCCCCGGCATTTTGCTTCCTCGCGCCACTCGTAGAGGTGCGCGAGGATTTTTGCCTCCAGATCCCACGGTGACAGGCAAGGAGGCTCGCAGCCTCACGGGAGACCGTACGGTATCCCCGGATGATGCGGATCGCCATGACCCTCTGGGACGCGTTCATCTGGCGCGTTGATCGCTGCCTCAATGAACGCGCCCACACCGGTGCCCCGTAGAGGGCCATGGACCGCACGATCCCCGCGTAGAGCCTCCGACAGGAGGGGTTTGGCCCCTTCAGATTGGGTAGGAGCCGCTTCAAGGCGGCCCCGGCTCTGTCCAATCTGGGAGCCAAACGTCGAAAATGCTCGACGAAGTTCCACCGGCTGTCGAGGACGAGTCCCAGGTACTTCATCGTACCCTCGACGCCGATGCGAACCCCTCCTACCGTGATCTGGGAACCCGCCGGTGGCTCATTCCGATAACCATGAAAGCACATGGCCTCGGACTTGTGCAATGCCACCTCGAGTCCCAATTGCCGGATCCTCTCTATGACTGTCGCAACCCCGCGTGTCATACGTTCAGCCGCCGCCTCGTGCGACCACCCCTGCGCCAAGACTAGCGTGTCGTCAGCGTAGCACACTACGCTGACGCCAATGGGGAGGTCGCAGCGCAGCACCCAGTCGTATCCGATGTTCCACAAAGGCGGCCCCAGGACCGATCCCTGTGGAACACCGCACGACATCTCTCGCCGGTTCCATTCTCCATGCTGGTCTATGTTAGTACCTGTATTTAACATTACAGGATCTTGAAAGTAGAAGTAGGTAATAGTAGAAGTACTTAGAAGTAACACTCGTTGTATTGGAATCGAACTCTTTTATTTATAATTCACCCAAAGATCGCCGGAATGCACGGGTCCATTCATTTATCAGAATATTAACAAAATCATGGACATAGTAGGATGCTCAAAACGCACTTTTTGAAAAATAAAAGTCATAAAATGGACATCAGATCAGGACTATGCACGGACTGAAGCTCTCCTGACTCCCTTACCATAAATCCCTCGGAATTTCTCAGGCGTATCACATCCTTTAAATACACATCATTATGTACGACGACATAATTATGTATGACGCTCACTGACAAGCTGGGATTGTATGAAAAATTTTGAAGGTGCCCCTCTCTAGCATTAGTTATTTTTTTAACATACTTTTTTCCTCCCGACGAAAAAACAGAGGTGTTATAAGTTTGACCACTATGTGCGAGTGTCTGTCTGTGGCAGCACAGCTCTTGAGTGAACTCGGGTGAACCGATTTTAGTGCGGTTTTTTTTATTTGAAAACAGATTTTCTAGCGATGGTTTTTAGACATATGTAACTAAAATCGGTTCAGCCATTTCAAGGTCATCAGGTCTTTTGTGTTTTTTTAAATGGTCACTTTTCTTTTTTGGGGTTTTTTTATTTTTTTAATGAAAGTTAGAATTTATATTTGACCCACTTTCTGGTATCCAATTGAGCAGAAATTTTGAATGAAAAATGAATGATAAAGTATGGTTAGCCAAGTAATATCATTCTAAATCCAATATGTTGGACTCCCAAAGATGGAGGAGTTATTTGCATTCTCATAATATATTATACTATAGTATTATTACTCTTTGCTACGTTACTACAAAAATATTAGTATGTGGCTGGAACGATATATCAAAATATTAGTTGGTAACATTATCCTGTCCATTGTTTATTTTGTTACTAATTACAGTGTTCGGGCCGATGAAATTGAATACACTTGTATTTATATTGTAGTACAAAGTTGTGTTTCAATGATTGGATATTAATATTTGTGGCACTAAATACATTCGAAGCTGATAATTTGTAAAAGTAATGTATTGTCGCAATTCAAATAATGTTTTGTCGCAATTCAAATAATGTTTGCTTTTCATTTCATTATTTTGATTTACACATTGATCTACCACACTGTGGCAGCAAAGAATTACGTAAATCTGTATTTACATAATTATTTTCTAGTGAATTTGTCATGTTAATCATGCCAAAATACCGCACCCTCAGCAAAAATATATAACCCTGGACTTAAGTAGCCTATGGTACCTACTTGGCGAGAGTGTAATTTTCGTAATAGAATCAGCATGTTGTGAGTGTTATTAATTGACGGTTCTGATGAATCATATAATTTTGTTCCACAATAATACAATATGACGTGATCGGGCGATGGTATGTAAGCAACTAGCCCGCCGCCGCCAGCGCTCCGTTAAAATATGAAAAATGCAATTTAGCATATCGCATCGACAAAGAAATAGAGTTACCGCAGCCCTTGGTACAGGCAACTGAAGGAACAAGGGTGGATTTTAGTCAGTAAAAGACGCCCTCCCGATCACCAGAGCGGAAGAAGTCATTTAAGGATTTCCCAACCCAAAAAAAAAGATCGCTGCATCACACACTTTCTTCAAAACTTTACAATCAATCTGCCTAGCCTTTTCCCAACTATCATATATATCGTCAGACTGGAAGCGGACACCAAGGGTCCAGTCTGACGAGATGCAGCTGAATGTCAGTATTTTACATGGAGCGTCTACCTATCTAACATCCACAACCTAGTTACTGGGTAATACGATACCCCTTGGTAAGACTGGTTGTCAAACTTTCGGGCTTCTGACGACCCGTAACAACTGTCAAAGACCAACGATTGACAGCCGAGACCAACGGCTTAACGTGCTTTCCGAGGCACGGAGGAGTCTCGGTATGTAAAGATGGTCACCCATCCATGGACCAACCCCGTCAAGCGTAGCTTAACCTGGTGAATCGACCGATGCGGCTGTTACTACTTTAGCCACGAGCTCCTCATAGAAAAAAAAATGTCACTAGGCTTGCCGATTACCTCCAAAGAGGAAACGAAAAAACTACCCCTTTCCAATATACCTAACTATAAATAACAATTTCCAAAGACAGAACAACCGCTTGTATTCCAATATAACTATAAATAACAATTCCCAAAGACAGAACCACCGCTTGTTGATTATTATCACACATTCATTCATCGTTGATTTTACATGCACAAAATTGAATATAATTATCTCCTTGACTAGTACCTTTGGTTATGACATTTCAAGGGCTGAAATGTCAAGGATATGAGAATTAGAGAGGTTTCATCTGTCTTGGCTTAATAATGTCCTTATTGTCAGCAAATGATGCGTAGGAGTAAAGGCTTTATCCCAATCCTATAACCATGCCTTTTTTATGCCTTAATGTAAAAATTTTTAGTACGTATATTGAGTTATGTATGAATCATAGTTATTATGAAATCGAATAGTGAACAGTCACAGTTAAAAATGTATAAATGACATGTTTCTTCAACAATGGTGCCAATTTTCTTGTTCAAAAACTAAACTAAAATTAGAGAATCACTATCTTTTACTAAAAGGCAGTGCGAGAAAAGGACGGCTGTCGCTATGAACTAAGTAAGAGATGTCAAACTAGTTTACGCCTTGCACGTCACCGTGATCTTAGTTGACATGTTTTTACGTGTACCCTTAATTTATATGGAAATATTAGTTCAACTAAATTTTATAGCTCTAATTTACGTCCGTCTCTTTCTTGTTTTATTACAGAGAAAAAGATAGCAGTAGCCTAATTTAAGTCTAGTTTGTGCACAACAGAATTGGCACCATTGCTTTTTTTTTTCAATTACTAGGGCCATGTAAAATACTGATATTGAGCTGCATCCGATTAGACTGGAAGCAGATCCCAAGATAGTTGGTAAAAGGCTAGGCAGATTTATTACTAGGGCCCTTTTTTAAGGGTGGGAAGTTAACAATAACTTCTCCCGCTCTGAATAGAGCGGGGATGTCAAACTCTTACCGATTAAAATCCACCCGTGTTCCAACAGTTGCCTGTGCCAGGACCTTGGCGACTCATTCGAATACTCCCGCGATCCTGGCAACTACTACTGGCGTCCTATCATGACATCTTAAAAAAACATCATGAATCCGGTGCGAGAAAGGGATAGTGCTACACAGCCTGAATAATTACATCTTTCTCTCACACCTTAATTCTGATGACAACTCGGACCCACTATATGAAATATTTGTAATTCAACCTCGTGCTAAAACCTTACTCGGAGTTAATAATTTAACCCTGGTTTGCGCAAGTAGGCCCAGAAGCATTGTCAAATGGCTGCCAGCTGCTTTATGGTGAATGCAGGATATTTTAGCGATCCGATAAAAACCAGCAGGTGTATTCGCTGACTCAGTGGACATCAATTTGATAGGCACTATGCAGTACATTGCTCGGTGGACATCGATTATAATAGGCACTACGGTTTCCCAATAAGTCAAAGCAGCAATGTACGGCAAAGTGCCTATCAAATTAGTGTCATCTGAGTTAGCGAATATACTTACAGGTCCGAGTCGACGGCGCGTTGTGTTCCACGCGCGCCTCAAAGAGGTGTCAGTATGATTGACGGAGCTCGCAAGGGCTGCCAGCCGGGGTTGCGGGATAGTTCGAAAGAGTTACAGCAGCCCATGAAGAAAAACGTGAACGACGAATGAAGAAACATGGGTGGAAACATGGGGGTGCGGTTTGGGTGGCTGTATGAGTCTGACACACATACAGTCATCTGATGATTTCCTACTATCAAAAAAAAAAGAATATCTTAGTGGTAGGTTTATACCCGGGCACAGGCCCGGGTATAAACCTACAGACGGCGAGCAGTGGGTAGCTCACCGCCCGATCAGCACCAGGCTCGTGAGTCGACGGCGCGTGGTGTTCTACGCGCGCCTCAAAGAGATGATTGTCAGCCACCGCTGACGGGGCCCATCGTGGCCGGTGCCTGCATGCCTAGGGGTAGCGGATAATTTCTTAACATGAGTTACTGCACCCCTGGGCACACAGGCAGGGAAGGAACAGAGGTGGGTTTTAAGTTTTAGTCAGTAAGAGTCTGACACGCCCTCTCGCTCCACCAAGAGCGGGAGATGTCATTGGATGATTTTCTACCCCACAAAAAAAAATAAGCGCTAGGTTTATTAGACTTAAAATACTTATTGTTAGTCTAATAAAATCGAACCCCTATTGTTAATATTTTCCTCAACTCCACTCAACCTCGACACAGCTGATCATTCAAACTAACAGTTATGTGTAGCGTAACTTTATTCATAGCTAGTTGTTGATTTATTGAAATGAATTGAGTAGTTTTTTCCGTTTTCATGGCGATAAAGTCGAGTGGACCACTCCAATTACTAAACTAAAAGTTATCTTTGGAAAGGATATAGAACCTTTTTTTTTTAAATTGTTTATTCAAAAACTTAAACATAAGTTAAAACATAAATCATCTGTCAAACTGCAGTACTTACAGTTTTTCTCCAGTTCCGCATGTTTCGCATAAGGCGGGAGGAAACGCCCGAGTGTCACCATTGTATGGTTCGCCCAGACGACACGGTGGAGCATACGGAGGAGCACCGCCGTGTTCTCGTAGAGGCGATGATCGGTGGTAGCGACCTTTCTCGTCCAGCTCTGGTCCAGGCCATGGTACGGAGCGAGAGGGAATGGGAAGCTGTCACTTCCTTCTGCGAAGCAGTAATGCGCGCGAAAGAGGAGGCGAAACGCGTGAGGGAGACGCAACGAAGACACGCTCATAGCAGCCGCCACAGGAGACGGCCTGGGTTTCGGGGATCGCAACTCTCTCTCCGGCCATCGTAGGCGCGGGCTTGCGAACCGCGAGTAACGGGTAGCTTGCTGTCCGATAAGGACCAGACCCGAAAACGACGGCGCGGAGTGTTGCACGCGCACCTCAGACAGATGTCAGCAGTACCTGACGGGGCCCGTTAGGGCCGTGCCTGCCTGGGGTCACTGTTAAATTCGAAAGAGCTGTGCACAGGCAACTGAAGGAACAAGGGTGGAATTTAGTCAGCAAAAGTGCGCAGAGCGGGAGAATTCATAGGATGATTTCTCAACCTCCAAAAAAAAAGCAGTGGAGATGAAAGATACCGATTTAACTTTCTGGGAATAATAGAAAAGCAAAAAACATCAAACAAATATCTGCTACATATTTCAGTTTACCCTTTTCTAACATTTACACTTTTATACTAAGTGAAAGTAGTTCAAACTTTACGAGCTGCTTTCATAATCCACTGGAAGTATTTTCCACCACCCACGAAGTACTTAGCTAACATTTTCCGCTACAGCCAACCTGAATAAGCAACTTTTTTATAAGGAGAGTTTTATTGTTATTATTACATGTTATAAAACTTTTTTGTAACAATTATAACGACAGAGGTAATAAAATGATTAGGAACGGATTAATTATTTTTATTCGGGCAGAGTTTTCCCTTACAATTATTATTAAAAAGTGAGTACACAAAATCATCGCTCCGGTTTTTATATCATTCGCTGGCTGGTGGCTACTTCACCCCCCCCTGGCTCGGCATTAGGCAGGGCAAGGCTCACGTAGTGGGTAAGTGACGTAGCGGCTAGGCGTGGCGGGCTTGGCAGCCGGCTTAACGGCTCGCTAGCGACATCTGGCGTTACAATCGGCCATCCTGTAACAATTGCTCCCGCAATGGGAACAACAAAGCTATGATTACAAGTCAGCCCAAGAAACAAGATAAATTATGGGGAAAAGAACGTTGACCTAGCTCTCAAGAAGATCTACGAGATCTTCGGTTTCCAATTGTTCATCCACACTACTGGCGCTATCGGACATAGAAGCAACGCTACAATATGGTCGCAAGGAATCAGCAGATACTAGGCCTGTAAACTTCTTGCATCCTCTATGACCTTTTATACTTCTTAGTTTATATCGATCATTACCTAACTCCTTAATTATCACATATGGCCCAGAATACAGATCATCTAACTTAGAATTAACCTTATTGCCACTAGTCGGCGCCTGGCGCCAAAGTACGTAATCACCTTTTTTGTAAATCGTACTATTTTTACGCCTCTTGTCAAAGTTACGTTTCATTTTCTTGCTAGCTATCCTAATCCGATTAGTAGCCCTATCACGTCTACACTGCACTGGCTCAGAAATCCGATCAGGAATGCAAACATCACATACTGACCTACCTACACGAGCAAACATTAAATCGTATGGCTTAAACCCTGTTGTATCATTAACAGTATTATTAATACCCCATATTACGTTTGGTAAGCTATTGTCCCAATTATGAGAAGCCTCGCTAGGTTCCGTGTCTCTCAACGCATCGAGAATTGTGCGATTAGTGCGTTCTACCTGCCCATTAGACCTAGGACACGCAATAGCTGTTAACGTGTGTTTAAACTGCTTTTCCGTTACAAACTTTTTAACCTACGAAAAAAAGGAGGAGGTTCTCAATTCGACCGTATATATATTTTTTTTAAAGTATCTACTCGTAAAGGCCTTACCATGATCGGAAACTACGTGATCTGGGAAACCGAATAAACTAAATATGCGTTTTAAAACTCTGATTGTCTCCACAGAATTGACAGTACGCGTAGGCTCAGAAACAACGAATTTTGAGAAAGCATCTGTCAATACTAACATGTACTGGTACCCTTTCTTAGTTTTGCTAAAAGGGCCCAAATGATCGATATGTATCATTTTCATTGGTTCAGTAGGTTTAGGAATTGGATGTAATTTGCCTTCTTTCCTACCGTATTCTCCTTTACCGTACGCACAATGTAAACATGACGTCACATATTTCCGTATAAATCGGGACATTTTTGGAAACCAAAAATCATTTTTTATAAGTTCTGAGCACCGTTTTAATCCTACATGACCAATATCGTCGTGATGCATTTGTAATATTTTCCATCGCGCGAAATTTGGCACCACTAATCGGTTACCGTAAAGAGTTTTACGATAAAGCCTACCATCAACTATTACATAATTATTCAGTATATCACTATCTGTGCACCCACTTTGAATTAAATCAATAATACGTTTCGACTTTTCATCTTGACATTGCACAGTACTAAACCAATCATTTACTTCTAAACGATACACATTAACGGCATCTATCGGATTCCTACTTAATGTGTCTATATGCTTCATACGCTCACCCGGTCTGTAGTCAATAGTAATATCATAGTCTTGAATCGAATGGGAATCGAACCCACGACCTCCGGCATAGCAGTCAGGGTCACTAACCACTAGACCAACAGGCCAGTCATATTAGGTAATGGATATCTATCCCGGATAGTTAACGCATTTAGTGCTCGGTAGTCGACACATAGACGACTATCTCCGTTCTTCTTCTTAACCAAAACAATAGGAGATGCATAATCCGATTCGAATTCTTTTATAATGCCCGCTTCTAATAGCTCATTAATTTTGAGTCTAACAATCTCTTGTTCGTGATGTGCTAATCTATAAGGCCTACGGTGTACCGGTTCGTTATTGGATAATCGAATGCGCATTTGCACTAAATCCGTACAACCCAACTCCTTAGTACAGCTAGCAAAACAATTACTATACCGATATAATAAACTGATTAATTGATTATGATCAGATTTACACATCGGGCCTATTCTAATTTTGTCTACGTCTACCCCACCAATGGCATAATTATCAACACATGAGGCACTTAATTGTAAAACACATTTGGCTAATGGCATTTTGCAAATATTGGTATGCTGACTGACCTGGTTATTTATGCATGGCTCCTGGCAGCTTTCAGCGCGAAGTAAGACGGTTCCTTCCTTCCATGCGATGTCCGTGGCTCCGCTGTTGACGACCTGCAGGTAGCCTTCATTTCCGCGCAGAAGCGTTGCTGGCAGAGAGATGGATACTTCTTGGAACTCGAAGTGTCTCGCAGGTGTTACTACGTGGTTACTGGCCGCATTGCCAATAATATGAACCTTGATAATGGAGATGCCTGGTGGTAGGCATTCACTTGCAGCAGTGACGACACGAAATCTACTAATAGCTTCAGTAGCATCCAGATTGGAAAGGAAATTTAGCTCCTTCTGAAGTGTAGCTTTGCCTTCGTGTACAACTAATGACACGCCTTCACTGTTTATAACCGGTTGTCCGATCAAAAGATTTACGCCGCTCATTTCGATGTCAGTTAGGTATGCGTTACAGGTCATATGCAGGCTATCAATTTCAAGTTCGAACTCGACTTCGCCGTTACTATTGATGCAACCGCCAGAGAATCCCTTCAAGGTAACGGAGACAGGTTTGACTTCCAGACCCAGAAGAGTAGCAACTTCGTTCGTGAGCACATTTACTTGACTGCCCGTGTCGATATATGTTTTCACAAAAGCACCGTTGATCTTTGCAGTCTTTTTATAGACATCGTTGTAGTTTTGAAGCAAGTTTATTTCTTTCACGCTATCTGCTCCCGTGGCGGGTCCTTTTTGGGATTTGACGGGCAACGTGGAGCAATGTGACCTTGAACTCCGCATTTGTAGCAGCTGCGTTGGTCAGGCAATGGACAGTTGCGCACTAAATGTCCAATTTTCTTGCAGCGCGGACATGGATCAGTGTCAGGGTTCACGGAAGGTTTCTTTTCTGTGGAGCGCGACATTTCCTTGTACCCTCCTCTTGTGTCCGTTACAGGAACTTTGTAGTCATCGAGTGCCGACAAGAAATTTTCATACAACTCGTCAGGACGTTCGCATTGGAATGCTCTCGCATTTGATTGCAACGCTGGAGGCAAACCTCGTATGATGCAGGATACCGTAGCTATATCTGACAATTTGCTTCTGAAGCACAAAGCAACTTTTTCTTGGTAGTATTTTGTCATGCTTTCAGAGGGTAGTTTCTTTCTGTTAAGCATTTCTTCGAGAACATGAGCGTAGTCTCGATGTTTCGGGAACGCACGAAGAAGCATTTCTTTCCATTGATCCCAAGAGTAGTCGTACTCATCGAGTCGATTATACCACTTTCTTGCCTGTCCTCTCAACTTGTCTTGAAGGTGAAATGATTTAGTTTTGTCATCCCAGCCGTGAATTTGACCTAGTTGTTCAATCAAAAGTCGAATTCTGGAATCAACGACGCGGCACGGTGATCTTTCCGACGAATGAGGGTAGGCGCTTCATTTTCTAGATCGTTGAATGCTTTTTCTACTTCTTGGGCTAGGAGAGTCTTCAATATTTTCCTTGCGGGTGGTGTGCATCGGCCTTCTTCGTTTGAATTTTCAGACATCTGGCTTACCGACGCAGAATTTTCGTCCACCCGACTAGTAGACCGTCGACGTTTATATGTAGCAGAGCGTCGTTTCATCGTAGGTTTTTCTTCGATACCACTTCTGAGTATAACGACAGAGGTAATAAAATGATTAGGAACGGATTAATTATTTTTATTCGGGCAGAGTTTTCCCTTACAATTATTATTAAAAAGTGAGTACACAAAATCATCACTCCGGTTTTTATATCATTCGCTGGCTGGTGGCTACTTCACCCCCCCCTGGCTCGGCATTAGGCAGGGCAAGGCTCACGTAGTGGGAAAGTGACGTAGCGGCTAGGCGTGGCGGGCTTGGCAGCCGGCTTAACGGCTCGCTAGCGACATCTGGCGTTGCACAATGTTTTTTTTTCACTTTTTAGTTGTTATTCCCCATTTTGAACAATGCATATTTATGCGACAGCAGCAATCGCGTTTGATTTGCTGTTATTTTTTCAAGAGTTCCTTTGTCTGTCTCCGAAACTCATCAAAATAGTTGGCAAACGTCACCTAAAACTATTCCAAATTTCAAGTTGATAGCATTAGTAGTTCTTGTGATATCCAGCTGTAACTGTGTATGATGAGTGTGTGTTCCTTTTTACTATTTTGGGACGGAATTGATAACCTCCTCCTTTTTGAAGACGGTTTAAATAGTAGATTGTATCATAAGGGAGCAAAATAATATTTTTACGGCGAGGGCGCTTTTTTGAATCCAGAGCGAAGTGAGGGATTCTAGAGTAGAATACCGAGCGTAGCGAGGATTCTTTAGTAGAATCCTGAACGTAGCGAGGGATTCAAAGTACGTCGCCCGAGCCAAAAATTATATTTTGCGCCCGAGTGATACATTCTACTTTTCAGCACCTACTATGAGAAAATAAAAGGCGCCTCATATTTTATTATAATATTATTATTTAATAAAACATAGAGTAACAACTAAATTTAAATTAAATAGTATCTAATATTAAAACAACTAAAAACTTATATTTACATTTGAGATATTTTCGCAATTATGAAAATTTATTGTTACAGTTTTATTAGGATTAGAGATTGTTGTAGATTTTATATTCTGCGTGTTTGAAATAATGTCCGAATCTGCCTCATTTTGAGGAAAATGTGACGGTGAATCTCGTTGTTTGGATATAGATTGGTGCGGCGACAGTGACTTGAATGGATTAACTGAAGATTGCAATTTGATGTTTTCGCCTTGTTCTCAATGAAATCTTCTATATACCCCTCTGCTACAGCACTCGACTTCCATCCTCCATGTCGCTTTAGAACAGTTAAGTCCGCTCCAGACGAAAACAATGTCCTGTATACAGCTTGATATCTGGTAACTTCAAATAAGTAGTGATTTCTTGTGCTGTGTTAGAAATTTTACTTATTCCCATAACTTGTTTGAATCACTTACCATTTTGATAACAGATGAAAAACCGATTAGTCTTTATATCAGCAGGACACGGGTCCAGGTATTTCTGTACAATAGTTTTTTATCCTCCTCGGATTACGAAGGATCGGTCAATTTTTGTTTTTGTGTCTGTCAGCTTTACTAACAGTAAATCATCCGAGTGATTTTCGTCATCATCCAGTTATTTTTAAAAGTTCATTGCCACGACAAGCTCCATGTACTCCGAAAATCAAAGCCACCTTTAACAAAATCGAATGTGAATAAGGCAAGTTTGCGAAGTACAGGTTACAATTCAATAAAATTACCATTGGCTTTCATATATTTCTTCCGGGATTTTGCAGGTAGATAGATTATCCATCACATTTCTTGCGTCAGTTCTAATACTTTCAGTAGTAAATTCTATACTTTCACTGTCACTTGAAGAACTCATTTTTCAAAACAAAACCATGAATTTCTAAAAATCCGTGAAAATTCACGAAAACGCGGGCTGTAAGTCGCGCGTTTTTAATTTGATTTCTATATTTTTTATTCAGCCGGCGGTGCGGGTCGTACCAACCAATCTTTATTCAAACAATATTTGCGTTCGATTTCTTTGGCGCTGAACACTAAGATGTTTCAAACTCAAAAAGTGCGCGGAAAAGATAATTGCGTCGCACTTATAAAGAGGATTAAAAACTCATTACTGCCCGCTAAAAGTTTGTTATAGAAAACACCACCTTTGGGTGCACTTAAAGGCGAACCAAGTCGACCTTTTCGAATAGATGGGATGAAAACAAAGTTTCCTGCCGCGTCTGTCTGTCTGTTCACGAAACGCTCAAAAACAACTGAACGGATTTCCATGAGGTTTTCACTAATAGACAAAGTGATTCATGAGGATATTTTAGGTTTATAATTTGTACTTGTGCGGAGTTCGGGCAGGTGGCTAGTTTACAAATAAATACGAACAATTAAATTACAAAGTATACTCGTATACAAAGTACCTAATGAAAATAAATAAAATATGTACAAGCGCATAAACACAGAGGCGAAGAAGTCATTTGGCATCGGAAAATTCGTCCACATCGCTGTCAATGGGAAAAGTGTTAAGAACACTAGCAACATGTTGAATGGCAATGCTGTTTTTTTTTGTCCGAAAAAAACTTTTTAACAAAAAGATTAACCGACGAAAAAGAACTAAAAAGCTAAAAATAAATAAACTTTTTAAGTCTTGAGTATTGAGCTTATTTACCTACATAAACTATCAAATTTTACATATACTAATTTTGAGTCGGCGCTAAACAACAATCTGATTATTAAATATCTAAATTTTATAAATGAAGAAGGCTGTAAATAGGTGATAAATCATTTTATTAATTGGCGCCAACTCAAATTTAGTTTATTTACAATTTGATATTTTATGTAGGTAAATAAGCTCAATACTCAAGACTTAAGAGGTTTATTTATTTTTAGTTCTTTTTCGTCGGTTATTTTTTTTGTTAAAAAGTTTTTTTGTTTTATGATTTTTTAAGGCTCGCATCATCTTTCAACACTCTGAGGCTAATTTCTAATCCTTCATCATTCCTCTTGCCACTGAGCTGATGATGTAACCATCCTTCCATGGGTTCCCAGGATATTGACCAGTTGAGGTAACCTCCAATATTGTAAAGACGTCTTTTTAACCGACTAAAAAAAAGAGGAGGTTGTCATTTCGACCGTATACATTTTTTTTTTGTATATGTTCAGCCCTCTCTCCGTCATTTATGATCTGATTTTGATAATTCTTTTTTGATAAATAAGGTATACCTGAAGGGTGGTCCCATGTCAAGGAAGTCGGGATCTGAGAGTGGAATCCTGATAAAATTGAGAGAAAACCTCGAAAATTGTGGGCACGTTTAGCGTTTCTGTATGTATGTTCGGCCCTCACTCCGTTATTTATGAACCGATTTTGTTTATTCTTTCTTTGTTGGATAGGGTATACCTCAAGGGTGGTCTCATGTCAAGGAAATCAGGATCTGACAGTGAAATGTTGATAAAATTGAGAGAAAACCTCGAAAATTGTGGGCACGTTCAGCGTTTCTGTATGTATGTTACGCTTTTTTTTTTTTTTTTTTTTTTTTTTTTTTTTTTTTTTTTTTTTTGTGGGGTGGGAAATCATCCTATGACTTCTCCCGCTCTGGGCGGAGCGGGAGGGCGTGTCAGACTCTTACTGACTAAAACCCACCCCTGTTCCTTCCTGCCTTTGAGTGCCCAGGGGCGAGGTAACTCTGTTTCGAATTTATCCTCAACCCCCGGGCAGGCATCGGCCATGACGGGCCCCGTCTCTTGCTGACAACTCTTTGAGGCGCGCGTGGAACACTACGCGCCGTCGACTCTCGGGCCTGGTGCTGATCGGACGGCGAGTTACCCACTACTCGCCGTCCGCAGGCCCGGGTCTCCTGAGGCGGCTGCTGCTGAGGGCGTGAGGGCGACTCCGCTGTTGGTGCTCTCTCACGCGTCCCGCCTCCGCCTTCGCGAGCATTACTGCTTCGCAGAAGGAGGAGACGGCTTCCCATTCCCTCTCGCTCCGTACCATGGCCTGAACCAGGGCAGGGCGCGAGAGGTCGCTGCCGCCTATCGCATCCACGAGGACACGGCGTTGCTCCGCCCAAGCGGGGCAGACCTCCACCGTATGCTCCACCGTGTCCTCGGGGCGATCCGTGCAATGGAAACACCCGGGCGTCACCTCCCGCTTGATCCGAAACAGGAACCTCCCGAAACAACCGTGTCCGGTGAGGACCTGCGTCAGGCGGAAGGTGAGGGCGCCGTGAGGTCTCTCCAGCCAAGCCTCAAAGAGGGGCACCACCGCCGCAATGGTGGCGTGCCCAGCGCGGGGTTGTGACAATCGCTGTCTCCATGTCGCCATCAGATCCTGCCGGAGCTCCATCCGCCGAGCCGCGAGTTGTCGCGGCAGCGGAGTTTCACCCCGGCGTTTCGCCTCCTCGCGGTCCTCATAGAGGCTCGCGAGGATTTTTGCCTCCAGATCCCATGGCGATAATCCGGCAAGGAGGCTCGCCGCCTCGCAGGAGATCGTACGGTATCCTCGGATCATTCTGATCGCCATGACCCTTTGGGACGCGTTCAGAAAGCGAGTAGATCGCTTCCTTAGCGAACGCGCCCACACCGGTGCTCCGTAAAGGGCCATGGACCGCACGATCCCCGCATAGAGCCTCCGGCAGGAGGCGTTTGGCCCCCTCAGATTGGGCAGGAGCCGCCTCAAAGCAGCCCCGGCCCTGTTCAGTCTGGGAGCCAAACGTCGGAAGTGCTCGACGAAGTTCCACCGGCTGTCGAGGACGAGTCCCAGGTACTTCATCGTCCCCTCGACGCCGATGTGAACCCCTCCTACCGTTATCTGGGAACCCGCCGGTGGCGCATTCCGAGAACCATGAAAACACATGGCCTCGGACTTGTGCAATGCCACCTCGAGTCCCAGTTGCCGGATCCTGTCCACGATTATCGCAACCCCGCGTGTCATTATGTTGGCCGCCGCCTCGTGCGACCACCCCTGCGCCAGGACCAGGGTGTCGTCAGCGTAGCATACTACGCTGACGGCGCTAGGGAGGTCGGCGCGCTGCACCCAGTCGTACCCGATGTTCCACAGAGGCGGCCCAAGGACCGATCCCTGTGGAACACCGCACGACATCTCTCGTCGGTTCCATTCTCCCTGGTGACCGGGGTAGATGACGGCCCTGTCCGTCAAATACGCCTCGACTACGCGACGGAGGTAGGGCGGCACCCGGTGATACCGGAGTGCCTCCACTATGCAACTCCAGGGCAGGGTGTTGAAGGCATTGGCGATGTCCAGAGACACCGCCAAGACGACCCTACCCCGGGCTACTGCATCCCCCGTCGTGAGGGCTCGTACGCGCATGATGGCGTCCACCGTAGAGCGCCCCCTGCGGAAGCCGTACTGGCTCTCCGCCAGATCCGGCCCCACCCGCGTCAGCTGCCCGACGAGGCGGTCTGCAATTACTCTTTCAAAGAGCTTGCCCACCTCGTCGAGCAGCACGATGGGCCGGTATGCGGACGGAGAGTCCGCGGGGCGCCCCGGCTTCTTGATGAGGACCAGCTTCCCCGTCTTCCAACGGAGTGGAAACTGGCCCCTCTCCAAGCATGCGCTTAAGAGCCCTCTGAGTCGAGGCCCGAGAGCCTCCTGCAAAGCCAGGACCAAGGCTTTACCGTGCACGCCATCTGGTCCTGGGGCGGTGCTTTTGGCATTCAGCCTACGCACCGCCGCTCTCAGCTCTACCTCGGTCACTTCGGGAGCATCGTCGTCGTCGTCGGGTTGGTCCGCGTCAGGCACCACAGAAGGAGGCGGAGCCATAGGCGGGGGAGTATGTTCCCCTCGCGAAGGGAACAGAGCGCTCACCACGCCCTCCACGAGCTGCGGCCGGAGACTCTGCGTCAGCGGGGGCGCCCATGGGCGGAGTTTATCCCGCACCACTTTGTATGGGCGCCCCCACGGATCTCTGTTCAGAGTCCCCAGCGACTCCTCGCGGGCCAATTCTTTGGCCCGCTTGATCTCCGCTCGGAGGGCGAATCTCGCAGCTCTGTACCCCTCGTACAGCTCCGCCTCGATGGCTTCCGTATCCGGCGTGCGGTTACGGAGCCGCCTGCGGTACCTGGTGTACCGGCGTCGCGCGGCAATACACGCTTGGCGTAAAGCCGTAAGCGCCGGCGACCAGCAGTACATCTGGCGCCGAGCACATCCTGGCTGGACCCGGGGCATTGCCACGTCACAGATCTCGGACATGGCCTCCTGGAACCACACCACCTCGTCATTGATGTCGGCAGGCCTGTCCGGTGATGACACCCAGGCCTGCACGATCGAGGCTTCCAGGAGTAGCTCCCGGTCCAGCTGCTTCAGCGACCAACGCGGACCACTCGGGGTCCGTCGGACCGGCGCGGTCGAGGTCTGGGCGGAGACGTCAAACCGGATATACCGATGATCGGAATACGTCTCCACCCCCTCCATGACGCGCCAGTCGACGACACGCGGTGACAGAGCGGGGCTGGCGAACGAGATGTCCACCACCGATTCACCCCGCATCCGCACACACGTGGGGACAGAACCCCGGTTCAGGTTGACCAAGCCCGTCTCTAGGGCCCAGTCCTCCGCCATCCTCCCCCGTGTGTCCGTGTACCGGGAACCCCAAGCCAAGTTCTTGGCATTGAAGTCCCCAAGGACGAGCACAGGGAGGGAACGGTACCCGGCGACGACGTCTCTCAACTCCGCGAGGGAGTTGTGGAACTCGACGAGAGTTCGGTTCGGGGAGAAGTACACCCCTACCACTACTATCTCCCCGAACCGTGCCGCTACGCAACCCCGACCCCTCCTGACATCCTCAAGGGTCGGGGTACCGGCGGCGGCCGACGAAATGATGGTCACTGAGCCGTCCAGGTCCTCCACCCAGTCATCCCTGGGCGGGACATAGTACGGCTCAGCGACCACGGCGACGTTAATCGACCACTGCGCCATGCTCTGGAACAACAGGTCCTGAGCAGGGGCGCAGTGGTTGATGTTCGTCTGGAGGAGGCGTAATGGGGCCGTTATTGGCATTCCATTACAGCCTCCTCCTGAGCCCCCTGTGAGGGTCCCGCCGCCGCGGCGGTTGCGGCGGCGACGACGACGGCTATGGGGGCGGCAGCGGCGGAAGCGGCGGTGACGGCTGCTGCGGCGGTGACGGTGACGGCGGTGGCGGAGGGCTTGGCCTTGCCTCTGGTCTTGGCCTTGGCCTTGGCGGGTGGAGCGCAGTGGTTGCTCCCAGCCCGGTGATCGGCCGGCTTGCCTGCCGCCGCACATACCATGCAGTGCGGCGCGGCGTTACACGAGCCGGCCTTGTGACCGGGCTGACCACATCGGAAGCAGTGGTCACTGCGGTCCACCTCCGAGGTGCACTTAGCCGCCACATGGTCGCCCACATGGCAGCGGAAACACCTCAGAGGCCTGGGTTCCAGCCGCTTAACCTGCGCTGAAACCCAGCCTACCAAAAGCCTCCGGCCCCCCGCGGTGATGGCTCGGGCCGCTGACACGGGGCAGCTCACCGTGATGGTTTGCAGCCCCGCAGTGTCAGAATGGATGGTGCCCGCCCTCACCTGCTCAGCAGGGCACCCTCCAGTCCTGGCAACAGCGGCCACCACCTCACCCTCCGTCACGGAGTCGTCCAGGCCCATAATGCGGATGTCAGCGCATTTCGTGGGCCTGGACACCCGGGCCTCGTCCACCAGCAACGCCCTGATCCTTTCGGCCAGGGCGTCAGCGGCTGGGCCGCTGGAGGCACCGGGGACCTCCAGCATCCGGGCTCCGGTCTTGGTGACCTTCACCCGGACGCCGTCGGCGCACCCCACCTCTTCGAGGCTCACCGCCGCCTTCGTCTTAGCGAGCACGGCGCGGTAGGTCACGCCCCTCTTAACCGCCTCCGGCTGTAGTGTGATCACTACAGCTGCGGACTTCGGGGCGCGGAGCCTAGCCGCGGCGTCTCGCTCCTTCTGCCGCTTGCGCCTCTCCCTTCGCTTGGCTGCCCTTGCCGCCTTGCCCGCCTTCTTCTTCTCCCCGACCACTTGCCATTCGGCAGCCCCGGTCGCAGGAGGTTCAGAAGGCGGGGCAGTCTGGGGCGGCCGCCTTGTCGCCTTTGCTGGGACCCTCCCAGGTGGCTTTTGCGGCGCCTTTGGCGCCTTCGTCGCCTTAGACGGGGCCGGCCCCGCGGGCTTCAGCACTGCCCCGCGGTCGGCCCGTCCCGCCGCACCCTTGGGCGCAGCAGCCGCGGCGGCGGCAAACGAGCGCGTTTGCCGCTGGCCCGAGGCCGGCTGGCTCGCCGCTAGCGGAGGGCGCAACACAATGCCCTCCAGCACGGAGAACCGCCTGTTGAAGGCAGCCAGCTCCTGCCGCACCAGGTCGAGAACTTGGTTCTCCGCGGCGGGCAGGGGCTGACTCGGCCCGTGCTGGAGCTCCTCCTGCGCGTCCCTCCGGTGACCTCCTCGGAGTTCGGCCAGGTCTGCCCGGAGCTTCTGGTTCTCCTTAACCAGAAGCTCCGTAGTGGCGGTCAGGCGGGCGACCTCCGCCCGCAGTTTGGACATCTCGTCCAATGCAGACGGAGGCCCGCCGAAACTCGCCTCTGCCGCCGCCACTATGGAGGCCGTGGCTTCGGAGGTGGCCCTGTTTCTGGATGTGGGCAGCCTCTTCTGCACCACACCCTTGATGGCGGCCTTCACGACCTCCGCAAGCCTGGCCGCTCGCTCCGAGTTGGAGCTAGCGGCGTCCGGCTCTCCACCCGAGGACCCAGAGGCCGAGGCACAAGACCCCAACGCAGCGGGGTGGCGCGCCTCCTTGGCGAGCCTTGCGGCTCTCCTGCCCGCCTTGGTGGCCTTGCTGGGCCTCCGGATCGCTCCTCCTCCCCTCCGACCAGTGGGGATCTTGGGAGGCGGGGCCATCACCTCTACATCAGAGGACGACTCCCCGCCATCCCCCGACTTTGAGCGCTTTTGGTTCCGGAAGAACCGCGAGCATTCACCCACGACTCCCCCGGAAGCACCCACTTCCTCCTCATTCTCCGGACTCCCAGAGCCCGGAGCTGCTGCCAGTGCTGCGCCGGACTCCGACGCAGCACCACGCTCCACCTCCTTGCCGACTTCCATGTGGCTATCATCGCCCGACCGCGGCTTGTCGGGCGTCCTATAGCTAAAGTTGATCATCTCCTGGAATGTAGGAGATGATCTGGAGCCTCCTCGGCTCTTGTTGTCGGGATTGTCCCCGACAAGTGGATCCAGGTCGTCGTTATGTAGCGAAAGACTCGAGCCGCCCCCCCCAGCATACGAACGGGGGCGTGACTGGGAATTAATTACTGTTGTCTTTGTGTCCATGGTTTTGTTTTTCTTTGGAGGGTAAGGTCCCTATCTCCCCTAACTCAACCTCCCTATCTTCTTCCAACATTTCGCATAAAACACATTCACTCTCTCTCATTCATTCACTCACTCACACACTCTGCCCTTATGGGCCCTCCCTAGTTTCGGCGCCGCTCTCAAGGTCACATCTGGTGAACAGATGCGTACCAGAGAGCAGCGACGAAGATTCCCCCAGGTTCCACGCCGTTAGGAGGCTCGAACAGCTTGCTCAAGCCTCCCAACGGCGCGGCCCTCTTGTGAGGCGCTAGCATCCGGACATCCCTCCGGTACGCATCCCATAGCCACGCCTCCAAGCTTAGGATTGGGTGGAGGTCGCATCCACTGGCAGTCGACGATGATCGACTGACAATGGACGCGACCCCCGGTGTGTTCCTCTTAGTCGGGCCTCTCCCCTGGAGCCTTCCGGCACAAGTTAGTCACTCATGCCGGAAGTCCCCAGGATCATGGAGACCCATAAGCCCCACCACGACGTCAACGTAGAAACACTCGGTGGGGATGTATGTTAGGCTGTCACTCCGTTATTTATGAACCGATTTTGATGATTCTTTTTTCTTAGATAGGGTATACCTCAAGGGTAGTGCCCTGTCAAGGACATTACGATCTGATCATGGAATCCTGAAAAAAATGAGAGAGAACCTCGAAAATTGGTCACGAATATTGTTTCTGTTTACTTTTCATAACTTAATCAGGTATTTGCATTTAGGAACCATCACATCATGAAACTGAGCTGATGATGGAAACCATACCTTTCCTAAACAATAGAAGTTAGATATAAAAACTGGTTTTAGTGACAAATACCACTTAATATGCTTTGAAGAAAAGACGTCTTTACAATATTGGAGGTAACCTCAACTGGTCAATATCCTGGGAAATTCATGGAAGGATGGTTATATCATCAGCTCAGTGGCAAGAGGAATGACGAAGAATTTGAAATTAGCCTCAGAGTGTTAAAAGGTGATGCGAGCCACAAAAAACATAAAATAAAAAACTTTTTAACAAAAAAATTAACGGACAAAAAAGAACTAAAAAGCAAAAACTAAATAAACCTTTCAAATCTGGATTAATGAGCTTATTTACCTACATAAAATATAAAATTTTATATAAACTAATTTTGAGTCGGCGCCAATTAATAAAATGATTAATTACCTACTTACAGCCTTCTTCATTTGTAAGTAAGTACTTATAAAATTTAGATATTTAATAATCAGATTGTTTTTTGGCGCCGACTCAAAATTAGTTTACTTAAAATTTGATATTTTATGTAGGTAAATAAGCTCATTACTCCAGACTTAAAAGGTTTATTTATTTTTTGCTTTTTAGTTCTTTTTCGTCGGTTAATTTTTTTGTTAAAAAGTTTTTTCTCCAAAGCATATTAAGTGGTATTTGCCACTAAAACCATTTTTTATATCTAACTTCTACTGTTCAGGAAAGGTATGGTTTCCATCATCAGCTCAGTTTCATGATTTGATGATTCCTAAATGCCTGATTAAGTTATGAAAAGTAAACAGAAACAATATTCGTGCCCAATTTTCGAGGTTCTCTCTCAATGTTATCAGGATTTCATGATCAGATCCTGATATCCTTGAAATGGGACCACCCTTAGGGTGACCCCATCTAACAAAAAAGAATAATCTAAATCGGTTCATAAATAACGGAGTGAGGGCCGAACATACATATAGAAACGCTAAACGTGCCCACAATTTTCGATGTTATCTCTCAATTTTATCATGATTTCATTATCAGATCCTGATTTTCTTAGCATGGGACCACCTTTGAGGTATACCCTATCGAATTTAAAAAGAATCATCAAAATCGGTTCATAAATGACGGAGTGAGGGCTGAACATACAAAAAAAAAAAAAAAATATACGGTCGAATTGAGAACCTTCTTCTTTTTTTACGTCGGTTAAAAAGGTCAGCTCTCTGGTTACGTGAAGAGTCGACTAACTGCTTGCTGATGTCACGAAAAACTCGATAACCATCAAACTATTTCATACAAAGATTAACGAGCGGCTCGAGTTGAGGTTGTTATGATCCGTTTACGAGTTGATAAGTATGCGACCACCACAATAGAACTGTATTTGGCGAACAAAATTTAAACTGATCCAACCAACACCCAGTGGAAATGCAGTACTTCTCATCACACAAGTCTTATAAAGTTGAGTGTCTTATCTGCACGTTCAATAGCACCTTTGATGACCTTAAGAGTCAACCAACCAAAATCCACCCTTACCAGGCCTTATTAAAAAAGAAGGCCTTATTAATAAAAATACTATGTGATTACTATAAACACTGATTGTCCGGTTATTAATTCTACATTATCTACCAGGAGGAATGGATGTGGGTAGTAATGTACTGACTGATAATTTAAGGAGGTTTTGTCCTATAAACAGCTGAATTTGATGGATGAAACGTATTTTTATTTGGTGGGGTGGGAAATCGTCCAATGACTTCTCCCGCTCTGGGTTTAGCGGGACGGCGTGTCAGACTCTTACTGACTAAAACCCACCCCTGTTCCTTCCTGCCCTTAGTGCCCGGGGGCGAGGTAACTCTGTTTCGAATTTATCCTCAACCCCCGGGCAGGCATCGGCCATGACAGGCCCCGTCTCTATTGCTGACAACTCTTTGAGGCGCGCGTGGAACACTACGCGCCGTCGACTGTCGGGCCTGTTGCTGATCGGATGGCGAGCTACCCATTACTCGCCGTCCGCAGGCCCGGGTATGGATGAAACGTATGCTATCTTTTTTATCGTTTATAGGCACGCGTTTGATCGCTATCTCGCCTGATGGTAAGCGATGATGAGGTCGAAGATGGAGCACGCTTGCCTAGAAGTAACCTTTTCACTTTTGACTTAAAAACTCCCACGTTGTAGCTATCAGGAAACACAGATTTTGGTAAGGAATTCCACTCCTTAGCTGTACGCACAATGAATAATGTTCACCAAGTACCGGTGGCGCATTCAATGATGGAACGCGCTTGGTGGAATTAAACTATGCAATTCCGTCGCACACTCATCAAAACAAATAGAAAACCGACAGGCTCGCAACTCGGCGTCAATGCTCAAGCCTCTGGAGCCTAGACTCGAAGAGCCTATCATTGCCGATGATCTTGGGTCGGTTCTCAATTGACTCAAGCGCATCAAGTGTGAATCTTCTAATCAGTATTTAAACTAAGCATTTGGTAAGCAAGTTTTATAAATAACGCTGTATGTAGCCAGCCTAAGTTTGGCTCCCACGCAAGAAAAGTTTCAAATACTTGGATGGATGGATTACCTTGAGTTTTCTCATTTAAACTTTATAGTTTTATTATGTCTTTCCTACCTAAAAGATCTTTTCATTTCATCGATAGTTATCAGTAAGATAAATGTGCGGAATATGTGAATCACTATGAATATGCAAGGATTGAAATTTATTCGTTTTGTTGGTGGAGACATAATAAATTAAGAGAAAAGAGATGACAATTTATGATATTTAGAAGCCTTTGGCATCTTTTGCACCTAGTGTGGTCGATGGGGCCGAAAAATGCAGTGTTGGAAGGCGACCCACAAGGTGGACTAATGTCCATGTGAAGTAAGCTAGAATTCGCTGGACGCGGGAGGCACAGGATCGGTTCATGAGGCGATACTTGGAGGAGGCCTATGTCCAGCAGTGGACGTCTTTCGGCTGAAATTATGTAGGTATTAAAAGGAATTAGTGGCTTTGAATTAGGGCGCATATTGAAATAAAGCATCGCTCCGTAAAAAAAATATTCGTAAAGATATCCGCAGTTAGAACATATCTGTCGACCTAAACAACGAACGGTTTTTTATCATTATAAATCCTATTCTAAATTCGAATGACACTTCAAAAGCCTATATGCTATAAGGGTGGTTATACTAAGCCTTCGCTGTCCGTCCATCCATCTGTCTGTCAGTGGGCTGTATCTGATGAACCGTTTAATAAGTAGGCAGTTAAGATTTTCACAAAATGGGTCGTATGTGTGTGTTTTATATTGCCTAGAGTGAATACGCACGTGAAGGCAACGACAAAACTGCTTTAATATAACCGGCGAAGTGCGTTACGGACTTCGCATATTTAGAGATCCATACTAAATGTATTTTGCCTGTTGTATGGCTTTGGATCAACTAGATGCTTACTACTTTATACAGTGAACATTTGAAGACTGTGAACGTTTGGCTGTAAAACCTGTGTGGCAGACGACGGACAGACAGATGGACAGTCGGATACGTGAGTGACAGCAATAGAGCTCCATTTAGACCCTTCGAGTACTGAACCCTGACTAGCCTTTTCCGTCGGGTTCGTTCCCGTTAGTTTTCACACAGGGACCGTGCTTTTTCCGGATATAAGTAGCTTGGCACTAAGGGATAGTGAGACACAACAATGTACTAATTTTTTTTTTGGCCCAAAACTTTGCCACTTCAACGGCTAGCGTCATCGGTGGCAGCGCAGAGTAAAGCTTATGCTATATATCTATGAAAGAATTTGCGTAATAGAAACAATAATTCCAGAGAATAACTTTTATACAGATACAAAAAACACAGGTACACCACAAACAACACTTTAAATCTAATAATAAGGTCAGATGTTCAGATTATGGTAAAAATTATTGATGTCTGCCAAACAACCAACAATATGAAGTACCAGAATGAGATGCCGGTTTATATCTGTACACGCGAAATAAGCTCACACAGACAAAATGAGAAGCCGAAACGTCATCGTTATGTTTGTCGAGGTCACTCACACATTTTAACGATCCTGCTTCATTTAATGTCCAATGACGTTGCGTCTATAACCTTTCATAGTCTAAAAAATAAGAAAAAAAGATGACAGTCTATATTTTCATGTAATATTGACAGGAGCTCAAGCATAGATATATTTTTTATTGTAACTTTGTTTTATACATTATAAATATCTTTTTTACAATAGTTCAAACTAGCCGAAAGCCATACCATAAAGACAAAATAGCCCGAAAATCATCCTGGAAAATCCACCATGACGGCGCAAAGTCCTCGTAAACAAGAATATAAACATAAAACAATATTGATGGGTGACATTATCACATGTCTATTCCTGTAGCGTTCAGGATGACGCACATCGAGGTGTGGGACGCCGGACAGCGTCATAACAATCTGAAATTCATATTTGGTCATTTTGGCTGACCGGTAGTGTAAGGTGCCAGCGGGAAGCGATTTGATTTAATCTCGTGTAATCCTACCAACCGAATTTCGATCACATCATCAACGGATATTAGCCAAGTACGCAGGAGATATTATAGTGCACGATCTTGTGCTCAAAGACAGGTGCACTGTCTGTTACTTTGCTATCATAGACCGATGAGACGACAATCCAACACGCCCCCCTTGACGTGCTTGCCGAGATACGGGTGTGTCACAAAACCAACTTCCAAACTCCAGGCTGATACCGAGTTGGAATCTGGAGGCCAAGGTCCTCGCGCTGCTTTGGGAGTGGCGCGAGGAGGCCAAACGCCGTGGCGAAACTCTGCTGCCGCGACACCTCGCGGCTCGTCTGACGGAGCTCCATGGAGCGGACATGGAGACAGCGACTGTCGCAACCCAGCGCTGGGCACGCCACCATTGCGGCGGTAGTGCCCCTCTTTGAGGAGTGGCTGGAGAGCCGTCACGACGTCCTCACCTTCCGCAGGTCCTCATAGGACACGGTTGTTTCGAGAGGTTCCTGCATCAGATCGGGCGGGAGGAAACGCCCAGGTGTTGCCACTGCACGGATCGCCCAAAGGACACGGTGGAGCATACGGTGGAGGCCTGTCCCGCTTGGGCGGAGCACCGCCGTGTCCTCGTGGATGCGATAGTTGGCGGCGACATCTCGCGCCCGGCCCTGGTTCAGGCCATGGTACGGGGCGAGAGGGAATGGGAAGCAGTCTCCGCCTTCTGCAAAGCAGTAATGCTCGTGAAAGTGGAGGCGGGACGCGTGAGGGAATCTCAACGGAGTGCTCCTCACGGGAGAGATACTGGGCGTACAGGGCGTGGGACGTCGCGAGACGATCTCCGGCCACCGTAGACCCGGGCCTGCGGACGGCGAGCAGTGTGTAGCTCGCCGTCCGTTCACCGTGCCCATGAAGAAAAACGTGAACGACGAATGAAGAAACATGGGTGGAAACATGGGGGTGCGGTTTGGGTGGCTGTATGAGTCTGACACACATACAGTCATCTGATGATTTCCTACTATCAAAAAAAAAAGAATATCTTAGTGGTAGGTTTATACCCGGGCGCAGGCCCGGGTATAAACCTACGGACGGCGAGCAGTGGGTAGCTCACCGCCCGATCAGCACCAGGCTCGTGAGTCGACGGCGCGTAGTGTTCCACGCGCGCCTCAAAGAGATGATTGTCAGCCACCACTGACGGAGCCCATCGTGGCCGGTGCCACTGGTGAAAATGAGTTACCGCACCCCTGGGCACTCAGGCAGGGAAGGAACAGGGGTGGGTTTTAGTCAGTAAGAGTCTGACACGCCCTCCCGCTCCACCCAGAGCGGGAGAAGTCATTGGACGATTTCCCACAACCCAAAAAAAAAAGGCCGCTACCAAGTGATTCGTAATGGATAAACACACATTTTGCCCGACGTGGGAATCGAACACAGGCTCAGCAGTCACGAAACCAACATGGTACTACTAAAACTACTACCACTACTACTACTATATCTACCCGCGCCTTTTCCCAACTATCTTGGGATCGGCTTCCAGTGTAACCGGATGTAGCTTAATACCAGTATTTTACACGAAGCGACTGCCTATCTGACCTCCACAATCCAGTTACTGGGTAATATGATAGCCATATGTAAGACTGGTATCGACTTTCGGTCTTCAGACGACCCGTAAAGACTGTCAAAGATCCAGGATTGACAGCCGGGACCAACGGCTTAATGTGCTTTCCGAGGCACGGAGGAGTCTCGGTATGTAAAGATGGTCTTCCATCCATGGACCAACAACGTCAAGCGTAGTTTAACCTGATGGATTGACCCGTGCGGCTGTTATTACTTTAGCCACGAGCTCCTCGTATATATGTAATCTCCGGAAGTAATGATCCAATTCTAAAATAATTTTTACTATTATAAACCTACATTATTTGTGGGTGCCATAGGCTATAAGTTATATTTTTATGCTCTGTATTTTCTAAATACACGTGGACTAAAGTAGCGGGTGAAGTGCTAGTTCTCGATAAAATTAATCAGCCTACTTTCTCGTTTATCTTACACCACTCAAATTATAATTACATGTATTTGTACACATATTTCGTCCATAACTGGAACGTGATTGGATATCGCCGGTTTTCCCCGACAACTGAGTTTTACTGATATTTATTTTTGAAGTAGGTATGTGCTTGAATGAAACACAAATATTTGTCAATGCGGTGGATATCCCCGCGAAGGTCTTGGGAATTGTTTTGTTTTGAATTGATTGAATTCAGTCGGGAATTATGGCGTGGTCTTTATGAACCACGGCCGTGTGTATCATATCCTAAGACACTGCTTTATACCCTTGATGTAAAATCGACTATAATGTAGGAACTTGAGAGTTCAAAATTAGCTTTGAGCACACCAGCCTCTACATGATATCCAGTGACTATCAGTGAATAGGCACTAAACTTAATGATTGTGCTATAACATTTTTCTAAGCTATCCATCACGTATTATATCTTTCCTTACGTGAGTTTGACTAAAGAAGTTACTGGTACTAACTTATTGTAGATTATGCGCAAGAACTTGTGAAATAATATGTAGCTCGTATCACGTTTGAAGAGGTTTCAATATAATTAATTTTTAGAACCATGTCCTGTATTGGTAAATATTTTAAGAACTATGACGAATTGTATTAAATGGACAGAGCCCGTAAATAATGCTAGTCAAACATTAAAACAATCGTCGACTGTTGTCCTAGTACCAGGTATTGTCTGACGGTTGGAAGTAGGTAGTCATAAATTCGAGTTCGGTCGTCATACTTAATTGATAGATAGACCTATATCTGTTGATTGTCATGCAACGCCAACTAAAGCCTACGCTCTATGTCTTCGTGATCATTTTGAATGAAAAATGCTTACAAAATAATAACAGATCTAAGTAGAGTCTAAGAAGTGGGTAGCTATGTGGTAAAGATGCGACCATCCGATTGAACGAACTGTTCTGAGAATGGTATAACATTACTCCCAACTAAGATGGTAGACCAACCTAATGGAAAAGGTAATAATCAATCAATAATTTAATGAAAAAATATAGTGGGTTATAAAAATAGGACCAGTAGAAGCTTAAGTTACTTACTTAAGTTACTTACTTAATACGCACAATTGTCAGAAAGAAATTGCTATTATCTTGTTACTTGTTACATAATTCTGAATCTGCATCATCATGTCTACATTCTGCACCATCAGCAACTCAATTGTCAATAGATGTTTGCTTAGTCAAGGCATCTGTGGTCACTCACTGTGGGTGCCTTACTATGGATTACGGACACATTAATGGAATCAACGGTGATTACACGTAGCCGTAGCACATTGCTTACAAACAACTCGATTGTAATCGTCATTGATACCATCATCGGTCATCGTCTTCAAGTTACTCGTAAAAAAAAAACTAACATACACGTACATAAGCGGATTCTTAATTTAAAACCCTTCTTTGAAAATTATGAATTAATAATAAAGAAATAATTAAGAACCTGCTAATTATTGTAAGTAATCACATGGTGTTTTTCTTTTTTATAAATAAGGTTAAGGCCCATGAACACATCTCGGTGGCCAGTTCCGTATAAACCAAGCGTGTTAGTGTGTGTCACCGTTTGCTCATAGAAATTGACGTCCCGAGACAATTGCACAACTTTAGATTGATAAGTGACAAACGTCTTTATTGATTGTGACAGGTAACATAATAACAACTTTCAATAGTTGTAATAGGAGTTAATTTTTGACAGCAATAAATGGATGATTTTTCAAAGTTGCATTTGTAGTTTGTAGCCAATTACGAGTATATCACGTTTTTTTATGTGTGCAACGTGCCATTTTATTTGTAAATGTGTGAGTTTGGCGACACTGGTCCCCGTGATTAGGCAGTCTTAGGGCACTTCCCCTGTTTTTTCTATTCCGTGTTATGAACGATGCTCCGTCAGAAATTTAGAATCGATTTTTGAAATGATACATGACATAGTTCAGAAATTATTCATGAGTCTTAAGGTGGATGCGCCAGAGTAGCCCGCGAAATTCAAATTTTCTTACGTTTTTTGCAAATTGCAGATCAGTGTCAGGTTGTATCTTGGTCAAAATTTGATTCGCGGCCATAGTAAGTATTTATTTATACAATTAAAATCATTCAAATTATTAATACATCTCTCTCAGTTAGAATTGATGCCAAGTATCATGATTTCATGAAATACTTACGCTTGGAATCAATTCTAACTGAGAGAGTTGTATTGATGATTTTAATGATTATAATTCTATAAATACATACATGCTACGCCCGTAAATCAAATTTTGACTTAGGTACAACCTGACACTGACCTGCAAATTGCAAAATACGTAAAAAATTGAATTTCTGATCTATCCTGGCGCTTCCACCATAAGTACTTATTTATTTTTAAATATTAATATAATTCTCATAATATGTGAGTAGAATAAACTCAGTTTTTATTTTTCTAGCGTTTTTATTTATTTATTTATTAAAACTTCATGCAACACAAATGTACAAAGGCGGACTTAATGCCTTAGGCATTCTCTACCAGTCAACCAAGGGTGGTGGAGAGATAACATGGCAGGTGCATAAACTGAAAAAATAAAATAATTCTAAGACGAAAATAATTACAAAAGTATATATAAATATAGTTAAAATAAACATACATATATATTTAATATAATATACCTACATATATAATAATAATATATAAAGTTAGAGATAAGGATTTTGAGACGACTCCTCCTCGTTTTTCATTTTTCTTCAGCCAACAGCTTTGAGACTCAAGTTTGGTACAATTTTAGGCAACTGATATAAATATAAATACAAGTTTATATGATTACGCTGCCTCTTTCTGATGGATGCAAATCAATATAATTTGATTTTAGCCTCGTGCCAAGTGGAGATGATTTCTGGGAAAAACAAGAAGGCAGTATATCAATATTTTATGAAGTTAATCTGCCAGATCCATTGGTTAGATAATGAAAATAAGAAAAGCCTACTAATCCTACTTAATGTTAAAAATGCGAAAGTACGGATAGATGTGTAACTCAATCACGCCAGAGAAGCTGAATAGATCAGGATATAATTAGGCACAGAGATAGATTATAGTCTGGAATAGCACAAAGGGGATTATTTAAAGTATTGAAGTACTGTTTCTACGCGAGCAAAGCCACTAGCAAAAGCTAGTTTACATAAATTATCCTATCTTACTTCCTACTATTGATATTATAAATGCTAAAGTTACGATCGATGTCTGTTACTCAATCACGCCGGAACAGCTGAATGGATTTGGATAAAATGTAGCAAATGTGTAAATGGTAAATGTTTTGTGGAATGTGTCTGAAGTATCACTTTATTATAATTATGTACTAATTCCACGCGGGTGAAGGCACTGGCAGAAGATAGTGCAATCTAATTAGATTTTAGTAGAGAGTAAAGAGACTTCTCTTTTTTTCCATCTCTACTTTCGCAGGTATTCTGGAAGAATTTCTTTAGAATTAAGCATCACCTTTGTACTACCTGTTTTTCTGTTTCCTTCCTTCTTGTTGTCTGTTTTTAGGGTTCCGTACTCGAAGGGTCCAAACGCAGCCCTATAGCTATCACTCACGTGTCCGTCTGACCGTCTGTCCGTCTGTCTGTCCATCGTCTATCACAAAATTTTGTTCCGAAGAATTTTTTTACTTGCCATTGACCTATGAACTTGAAATTTGGTAATAATGTTTATTATTAACAAATACTAAAATATTGAACGGAACCCTAAATGTGCGAAGTCCGACTCGCACTTGGCCGGTTTTTATATGTGTGTATATTAAGCTGTAGATAAAATAAATAAAAAGGCCGAATATTTATGATATGGATAACCTGCATTGGTTATAATAATAATGAAAGTAAGAAAAATATGTGGCAGAATTAATATATTCTATGTGTATATTTTCATGATGTCTACACCAGACATAAGTTTTTTTTTTTTTCACTCCAGACTCCGTTTTTCTCTGGTACGCGGGAAAAATGCCGAAGCTCAACGAGTCTTGGAGAACCGACTAAACTGTCTTGGGTCATATGCAACGAAAATAATTATAAAAGAACCGTGGAGAAGTGAGAATTTCCAAATTTCTCCTTATCAAGCAGGGGACAGAACAAATATCGGCCTAAAAACAGAACGGGGACATTTGCAACTAGAGTAAGCCCAATTGCCAATCACCACGGATTAAAACACTAATATTAATGGTTACTAAATCATCCATTATAGGTAATACTTCATAATTATCATCGCCTAATGTTTCTTCCTACACCCTACCTACAATATCCCATTAGGTAAGTAAAACCCCCTAACCTTTAAAGTACCAGCAGGCACAAGTGTGTAATACGCAGGCACCACGTAACACTGCCGTTGACATCCCTTTCCTTGCCGTTGACAATGACATTGTCGTCATTCGATGGACAAGGGAATACAAAGATATAGAGAAATTGGTTACGGTAGCAATATAAAGATAGAGTTGATATCATTTTTAACCGACTTCGGAAAAGGAGGATTTTTTGAGAGAGATTCTTGAGGAGAAATCGGTGGACATACGTAAAAAAAAAACATACATAAAGTCGAACATAGAACCCTATGTTCGACTGTATGTTTGTTTTTTTTTTTAAGTATGTCCACCGATTTCTCTGTCTGTTGTAGACCAATTTTTGAAATTCATTTTTAACCGAAAGAATAAATACTCCCGAGGTGGTCCCTTATAAGTTTTATAGTAATTGCTTCAGCGGTTTTTGAAAAACTGAACAAAAACAAAAATATGTGTACATAGATGACGTTTTGGCTTTCTCCAATTACGAGTATGTTTAAGTTCCACGTTCCATGTTATTGGGGTTTTTAGTTCTGGGGTCTAACAACTAAAATGTGAAAAATAAAAAAAAAATACAACCGACTTCCAAAAAAGAAAATACACTAAAAAAATTGGTTGCCTGTAAAGTCGGTATACGGGCGAAAGTTTTACGTGACAACGACTTTGAGTGGTAAAATAATTTTAATGTTGCCCGAGTGGAAGGGACGCGTGCCTCTCACTCGCTCTCATTGTGAGCGCATAACGTGAGCGGAGCGTAACGCAGTTTCTTGAAGTGTCACCCGGCAAACCAATTTATAAGACGTTGTCACGTCAAAATTATTAATAAAGTGAAAAATAAAACACCTTTTTCACAAAAAAAACAAGCGACTTCCAAAAAAGAAATTACACTAAAAATTATAACAATAACTTTAATTTCGGCAGTTGATGTATATATTTTATTTCTTCGTTATTTGACACCGACTTCCGAAATTAAAGTGTTAGTTGGTTGTTTTTTTATTGCTTAAAGCCATCCTCATCATCATTTCAGCCGAAAGACGTCCACTGCTGGACATAGGCCTCCCCCAAGTGTCGCCACAACGACTGGTCCTGTGCGTCTCGCATCCATTGGTTACCCGCGACCCTCAGCAGGTCATCGGCCCAGCTTGTGGGAAGCCTTCCAACGCTACGTCATCCGGTACGTGGTTACCACTCCAGAAATTTTCGGCCCCATCGACCATCTGTTCTGTGAGCAATATACCCTGCCCACAAAAGTAGAGCAGTAGCACATTAACTTGCTTTTGTAATTAGTTAGATATTAAAAATAAAGATTCCATACGGGCTTCCACTTAACTATAAAACAACACATGTACAATATTAATATATGTGTTATAGTAAAGCACATATGAGTAACGTTTGCCATTTCTGAATTTTATTTCTTTCTTCAAAGTAATGAATGAGTTTTCATGATCTTCCTTTGATCTTTCTTTCTTCTTCTCTCTTTCCATGTTACTTGCGATTGGCGCACTCGAAAAAGTAATTTAAGATAGTCTGTCACATAGCAAAGAATATTTAAATAATTATCACACGAATGTTTATATTACCTAAATATGTGTACACTACTTTATCTAGTCACATCAAAAACACAATATAAAACCCTCGTAAATATGACGAAAAAATCTAACATTCCTATTTGCGCAATCACAGATCATGTAGAAACGGAGCTAGTCCAAAACTATAATGCATTCATTAATTAATTTAGGATTTGACAGTAGGCCAAAAAATATTTATTTAATATACATTTTTGTTATCCATTTTAAAAACACTAATATTTAGTGTGTAAACAAATCTTAGAAATTAAATTTGACCCACTTCCCGGTTTACGATTAAGCTGAAATTTTGTGTACCTACATGTTTAGTTTCGATGACAATGCATGGTCAGCTAAGTGACGTCATTCTAAATCCAATATGGCGAACTCACAAAGATGGCGGACTAGTTATTTTGTATACATTGTCATGATATTATGTGTATCAAATGAAAGGGTTTGCTAAGAAGAACACCAAAAATAAAATATAAAAGTGTGTTTTTTAGTTTTTTTTGAAACTACAGATTTTTTTTAATTTATAGTATCTCTAATTTAAATTAATAATTTTCTTTAATTAAAGGTTTCATTAATTTGAAAATTTCTATGGTCAAGCTGTACTGTGTTGTGCTGTATTGTGCTAGTGTAGTGTAGTGCAAGCTGTATTGTGTAGAAAAAAAGTGTGTGTGTACTTATGTACGCACGTAAGAAGTTATACGTAACAAGATAAAAAACCAAACTGTCACAAAGTTTACAAAAGGAAAACAATCATTCTTCATGAACAACAGACCATAGCTAACTTCAGGGTGGATCGGTTCTAGCTAACTACAACCTGTGAATTTTATGTGACAGTGATGCGCGCACATCTTAAAATTTCACTCTCATCATTTTTTCATAACGCGCCTAAAAAAGTATAACTTCAAACAGTTATTTTATTGCATTATTTTGTTAAGCAAAGAGTGTTTTAAAAACGTTTTTATTTTGTTAGTCTATGGATAGAGTCAGTCAACAAGATAATGCGTTTGATTAGAAAATTAAAATTTTACGATATGACAGTGGATAAAATATGTTGTGACAACTTTTAGAGCAGAGTTTTGTATCATTAGCTCATCCAGTGTTATATGTATTGTCACGTTGCGTATCATGTGACCAATTGATCTTTTTCGCACAATTTGTGATTATTTTCATCAATTAGTGCACAATTTATCAATGTTGGAGTTAATAATTAATTGGTCATTAATTATGGGTTTTTATCAAACTTTGTTGACTTAATATTGCGACTCTATTTGAGGGATGAATTATTAAGTTGAGTATATAAAAATAGTGTATTTTATTATTTAACTTAATTTCGGAAGTCGGTGTTTCTGGTTCAGTTTCTTCGTTTTTTGACACGTTGCAAAGTTTTATATTTTTCACTTTTTAGTTGTGGTTTCACATTAAATTATTGTTAACAATACAAAGACATACGATCGCTGAAGAGTTCTACTGTCTATCTCCGAAGATCTTTATCAAATCGTAATGTTTTATATATTAAAACCTTCCTTGACAAATATGCATTTAAAGCATGCCGCTGCAGCTGCTCAGCGAAGCAAATACTGTAACCTGTTCTCCTTTTTTTTGTCTTCCTCTTCTAACAAAAGTTACAAAAGTAAATCGCGATCCATATTCTCAAACACGTCAGACATCTTGTCTAACGGAACACTCAGAACTCACTGGAATACGGCGCTGCCGTCTCCTGCTGCCTTCTGCAGTTGGGTTCGGAATCATGACTGCAGTGACATGACGCCACGACGTGTGACTTCGACATAATGCGTCGACACGTTGCCTGCTGCTGCTGTCTGCAGTCGGCTATGAACTCGTACCTTTACATAATTTCTTATACAATAAACCACCACCACCATATACTAATATTATAAAGAGAAAAGATTTTTTGTTTGTTTGTACAGAATAAACTCCGAAACTACAAGACCGATTAAAACCATTTTTTCACCAATAGAAAGCTAAATTATCAGGAAGTAACATAAGCTATTTTTTGTCCTGGGATAAATAACAGTTACCGCGGGATAGGTGCCACGGGCAAAGTGCTAGTTATTTAATAAATGCGTGTCCGCAAAGTCTATAATAGTACAGCCAGTATAATTTACCCACTCCACGTGAACAAGAGTTTCTCCACATAACCTTCATATTACACAAATCAAAAGTACTCATGATAAAAAACATACTATCCCAAATTCAATTGTCCTAATATTTACCGTCAGGGAGTTCCAGTCCCTACATTGTCACACATTGTGTCGGATTTGCTCTACATAAGTATGTCAAAAGCTCCTTCGGAAATCAACAAGTGGTTTAAAAATCGTACACAAATTTTGAACCGGAAAATTTACAATTGCAAGTTAAAAAAACCGGCCAAGTGCGTGTCGGGCCACGCGCAAGGTAGGGTTCCGCAGACCGTACTAAGGATTTTTTTGAAATGATTTTGTACTTTGTAGTAACTAGTAGAAACATTTTAAAAGTTGGACGACTGTTACAGTAGACTTAAACTAACAGAGCTAACTTAGCCTTGATAGTTTTTCTTTAAAGTTCATCACATGAACTACCATGACGATTTTTAAGTCATTATTTTAACTTTAAGGGGGGAGAAGGGGAAACAATACAAAAGGGAGCGCTCGACTCGAACAAAAAAAATCACTTTAAAGTATAAAATATCACAAATGAATCACTGATTTTGAAAGTCCTATCCCGCTGAATACCACGGATCCAATACGGGACACATAGGTGAGAAAAAAAGTCATCCCCACTTTACATGTACGGGAACTACCATAAAACAACTTATTATTTCATTATCGTGGCGTGAATAATATATTTATGTATCCATGCAAAATTCCAGCTTTCTAGTACTAACAGTCTCTTAGCTAAGCTTCGAACGGATAGACGACAGACCGAAACTATAAGGGTTCTTGTCTTTGTTATGACTACGAAACCCTAAAAAAGCTTGTAAAAAGAACATTGGAAAGTGTTTATCCCGGTAGTAGTTTTCCGAGGGATGCTTTTTCGATTTTTAAGCGGCTGAAGCTGCAGGCAAAAGCGAGTCTCGTTTTTTATAAAAAAAATAGTTAAATATCTCTTCTGGAAAAGCCAATAAATGTTGATGCTGCGCTGTCAAACGAAAAACTAGTACCATGACGGACAGAGCGTATATTGACTGGAAAAAAAAAAGATTTTTTCACCAAGCCTGGATACAGCACCATATGAGAAAATATTGCAATCAATTTTGAAACTTTGATACATAGAGATAGGGTTTGAAATCGTTTGGTGTGCGTAGATCTATTTCAGATTCTAGAACCATTGAGGTGTGATAAATATGGTAGGGGAGTTTATTATCAACCTGTACCTTTTTACTTCGTTTGTCAGTGTCGGTCAAGTGAGGTTATTGGTGCGAGTGATCTAATATTTTGTACTTTTTAATGAAAAGAATTTGAGTAAAATGAATCAGGGGTTTACAATGATAAATAAATACTTACTTAAAAAAAAACTTATTTCAAAAAAATACAAAAGACTTCAAAACAAAAAAAGAGTGGCACTCCGGGAGTGCCGACAGAAGTGAAAACTTTAACAAAAATGCCCCATCGCGACTAAAGAAGTTTTCACTTCAATCCGCTACGCGATCCATCAGACGATAGCGGTGTCGGTGTCGGTGTCGGTGTCGGTGGCGAGTTCAATAGTTTTTTCCCATCTCAAAAATGCCCAACGCGCATAAAGAATTTTTCACTTCAAAAATATTAAAATGCAAAATAACTTTAATCGGGGAAGTCAGTGTATTTGACAACTATTTGATAACTTACCACCACATTTTGCATTTTTTTAGGGTTCCATACCCGAAAGATTCAAACGAAGACCTATCGCTGTCACGTGTTTGCCTGTACCTACGTCTGTCCGTATGTCCGTCGTCTGTCACAAAATATTGTTCGTAATAATTTGTTAACTTCTCATTGACCTATGAACTTGAAATTTTTTTAAATATTTATTATTACTTGAGAGTTTACATCTGTGAGTTTACTAACAAATACCAATAAATTGATAAAACAGATTTTTCCTTTGAAATTCTCTTATTTGATACGGAACCGTAAATGTGACTTGGCTGGTTTTTTGGAAGCTGGTTGAATTAAAAAAAAATTATTGCAATTTTTCACTTTTTTGTTGTTGCACCCAGTAATTAAAATAAATAAGTAGTAAAGTTATGCCCGAAATGATAGCACCAAAATCATGGAATGTGAACATAAATTGGTGAAATAAGGCTTTATCAGGGTGAACTATACAAATCTGTGAACCCCTTCAGAGCGTATCAGCGTGATGTTATGTTATGAAGTGGTGTAAACAATAAACAGACATGCGATTGCAGCAATTCCGGAAGGTTTGCTATCATTTATTGAAGAGTTCTATTGTTTATCTCCGAAGTTTTTCATCAAATTTAAGCAAAACCGGTCCAGGCGTCTACGGGTAATCTGAAAACATACATAAAAATCGGCCAATTTCGTGTCGGAATTCGCATATTTAGGGTTACATACCAATTTCGTTTTTTTTTCCGTATCATTATCAATAAAAAAATCTGATTTTTCAATACATTGGTATTTGTAGTAAAATAAACGTAATAACAAGCACTATCACCAGTTTATAGGTCAACGAGAAGTTAAAAAAATCTTGGGGTTAAAATTTTGTGACAAACGACGGACAGACAGACGGACATACGGACACGTGAGTGGCAGCAATAGGGCTCCGTTTAAACCCTTCGGGTACGGAACCCTAAGCAATTCCGGTGAATTGAGAACCTCCTCCTTTTTTCAAGTCGGTCGAAAAAATATTTGGTAAAATCTAAAAAGTTTTGTTTTCAGTTTTTTATTGTGTGACTATAATTAATAGAACTGGGTACCCTAGCTGAATACTAGGCCAAACATACTAATATTATCGAAAACAAAATTTTAATTGACTTCATTATTTTATGATAATCATGCAATAGGGAAATATATGTAATTGGTATTTAATTATTTTCTGCGAATTTTGTATTAATTTAAATTAATGAATACTTCACAACCGTAAAAAAATACTTTACAGTGTTATTGCTCCATAACTAAAAATAACAAAAAAAAAATAAAATTATGTTCCAAAAAAACATTGGCAGCGGTGGGATTCGAACCCACGCCTCCGAAGAGACTGGTGCCTTAAACCAGCGCCTTAGACCGCTCGGCCACGCTACCAGCTGGAGAACGTGTGGAAATTATCAGACTATCCCTACGACGCGATTAGAATGCTGACATGTTGATAGGGATATGTGCAGAGTTTCGTTGCGTGATCGAATCAGGAATAAAATAATCCGCTGGAGAACCAAGGCTACCAACATAGCACGAAGAATCGTCACGAAGTGGCATTGGGCAGGCACATTGCTAGCAAATGTTCGATGGGGCCGGTAGGTTCTGGAGTGGCGACCGCGTACCGGAAGACGCAGCACTGGAAGGCCTCCCACAAGGTGGACCGATGACATGGTGAGACAATCCGATAGTTTCGAGACGCACAGGACCGGTCGTTGTAGTAACACTTAAGGGAGGCCTATGTCCATCAGTGGACGTCTTTCAGTTGAAATTATGATGAATGATGTTATATAAACAGTTTCGTCACCGTCACAACCCGTAAGAATTTTCACCTCGATGATATTTCTCTGCAAAATTTGAGTCGGGATCCGTTACACAACTTAGGCGGTGTTAAATTCGAAAGCAGTAACATCGTGACACTGACATCAGCTGGATGACTTGCTGTTAGCGAATTCAAATACTCTACACAACGAATTATTCCGTAATCTTTCTCTACAAAATAATTTATAGAGGTGAAAACACTGAGTTACCTTCAATTTGCGAGGGAATCCCGCGAGGATTGCTGTAGTTTGATCATTTCTAGACTTTTAAATAGCCTGATCACACACGCAAGAATTTTCTTGGTGCGGTATTCAACAGACGTCCCCGTACTATTGAAGACAAAAGTGCATGAAGAGCCTAAGGTCGACTTTTGACTGTGAGGTTTTGCATTACGTATCATGACTTTCATGAGACGACTAGATGGCGCTGTTCAATCATGAAAATAACACTGCAAAGCTTATAAACCTTATTATGCAGAGGCAGATAATAAGGTTTTTAATACCTAAAATAATTACTAAGTAATAATAATATATTTATATTCAAATAAACAAAAATTACTATATTTTCTTATTTCCGAGTACTTAATACAGCGCCATCTAAACCAAACTAAATAAGCCAATTGGTATATCGGTTAATTCGACTACAGATGGCGTCGATCATAAATAATAAAAATCCCTACATTCACAAAGTAGCTCTTATTTTCACGTTCCAGAATAAATAATCAGAAGCTCAGGTGGATAAGCATGGCAGAATAACATAGATCGTTCAACTGGGCACCGGTTCGCAACCCAGCTCTCTGTCGACTTTTTTTAAATTTAATTATTATAATATATAATTTATATTCTATTTTATGTATTTTTAAACGTTTTTATTTTATTTTTTGTTATAAATAATATAAAAAATATGAGGTATAAGATGTATAAATGAATATAGGGATAATATACAAGTATACATATACTATATATAACATTATATATATTATATAAATTACTTTCATAATTGGTGGTAAGTATTAGTATTATTAGTAAAAAACATTTATGTAAGAAGATTTAGATATATTTTTCTTACAGCTTAAGATTTACTAAGTTTAATTCTCGTAAAGGATAAGAAATGAAACTATTTTATTGATTATAGTTTAAGACATTTAATTCTCAAAGAAGAATACAATTTATGTCTTTCTTTCTTATAGAATGTATAACCTAACCTAGCAGTTTTACATTCAATTAACAATGATTTAATTCACTTGTTAAGGAGAAATACAATTAAAATTTATAACTGAATAATTCTATTACAAAATAGAAGACCTTAACAAAGTAAAACTGTATAATAGATATTATAAGTATTCTAAATCAAAACTGTGTTGTGCTATTCTTCTATTATTTAGTTTTTTTATGATACAGGTTATGATACAGGTTAAAGTCGCTAAACAACTTCGATATATTAAAGAGTAGGATAATTTCAACTCATTGCGTAATGACGCAATAGTCCAGTGGCTATGGTATCGGTAAATTTTATGCCACCGAGTTCGAATCCTAGTTATTACGAGCTTTGCTTTATAAGGTTTGTAATGTCGTAGGAGAATTTGTGTTAAAATTAAGTAATATTGTAACTTGCAAAAAACAAGATAATGTTCTTTAACGAGAGATGTATATTTTCCAATCCAACTACTATACTAGCGCCATCTATGTCGTTCAAGACGTATTATTAAGGCGATGAAACCCTGTACAAACGATTTTGGTTTGGAACTCTCCATGCACTTCTGTCTTCATTAGTACATCAGACAAATTAGTACTTCTATAAAAGGAACTACTCTACTGAGTGTCTCTGGTAGAGCGCCATCACCATTTTTTGAATTTGAAGGCGAATTTCTGAGGCAAACGCAGTCTATGAACTTGCGAACATAGACTTCCGTTTCAAAAAGCGTTCACTACATCAGCTCTAATTTCTAGTGACATCACGCGTAGAGTTTGACAGAAAGCACCGCCAAACATCATATCTTAGTTCCTGCGGTCGTTTACAGCCTCTGCTGCCAATTCCTGAGCACGACCCTTGTCACTGTTCCGCGAGACCGATGATGATTAAGATGCCCGTCGATTTAGAAAGCTACAAAACGCCTGTAAAGCGTTTTGTAGCTTTCTAAATCGACGGGCATCTTAAAACATGGCGTGCGTTGTTTTGACACCAAGATATAGCGAGGCAGCGATTCCGGAAGATGCTCCAGCGATAGAAATTTTGTGATCTTTGCAAGGATGCCAGTGGTAGTAAATATTTTTCTTGTTTCACCAGGAGCATCCAAGAAAATCTTTTTACCCTGGTTTAGCCCAAAGCTTCGGAGGATGGTGTTTAATAAAAACTTTTGAGATGAACATAGATACATGTGTGATCCCACAACAACCCTGGGGTTGTGACTTTACAAAACACTAAAATGACGGCAAACATCGCAGCTGACTGGGGCTGTTACTGATGCTGGACTTGGTCAGAGTGTCGTCCCAGTCACCGTCAAGGAGGAGACGTCAGGACATTGACGTAACGCTGCACGGAATGTGGCATAGGTACTCTACGTCATCAACTGCCCTCAGGATCGCTGACGACGTTGGGTCCCGTACTGTGAAGCAATAACTCACCATTATTAGGATGCAAGGTGTAACCCCTTCTTAATGCGGTCCAACGTCGTTTATATATATATACACATCGTTGCTTATCTCGCGATGAGCTATAATTATTATTGTGTACCTTGTATCCATTGTTTCTTTTGAGGATCCTTTTTAAACCAGACTTCCTGATCTAAATAGCCACTTCTTTCTTTAACATTTTTATTATTATTTCCTGGATTTCTATGTTTAGTCTTATTCATCTCAGTCTCTACATTACAGTATAACTTTGGTACTAAGTACAAACTAGAGGGTAACTTAGTTTTTAAATTCTTACTCATCATTAGCTGCATAGGTGTGAAACATGTGCCTGATACTGGCGAGGATCAATACTGTAATAAGAAAATGCTAAAATCTGTTTTATCTTCATTACACTTAGTTTAATTTTTTTTTATCTATTTGTACTCCAAGTTCTGCCACGCCGCCATTTGATTGAGTATACCTTAGAATCGAGTATGTGAATTTAAAACACCATTCTTTAGCAAACTGTTTACACTTTACAGAATCAAATGGGACGTGATCGGCTACAATTCCAGATGGTATACCAAAACAAGTACATATATCATTATGTGCATTAATTAAGGTATTTGCATATTTATTTCATTTTTATTTTTTTACATTTTAGGAAAGCTTACAGACTAATAACATTATAATAACAATAATATATATCTAAATTTCTAATTACAAGCCTCCACAGATAAATACAAAAATAATATTTATTAGTAATTAGTTTTTTAACTAACCATTTTGTGGTGTAATCATAAATGATCAAATATAGTTTCTTTTAAAAGTCTAAGATACCAATTCCTTGAAAACGGTAACTCAAAAAAAAAAACTTAAGACAATAAAGTTTATTTTGTATTGTTATTTTTATGTGTTTCACAGACAGCACTTTTTAGCAACTACTTCTTTATGTGAATCAATATTTGCAATAAATGACTTCGTAACTATCTATCTATTATTCATAAACAAGATTTATTGATCATTTGTTATGTTTTCTCTAAATTTAAAGTGATGTTTTAGATTATCAGGAACATTTTAATTTGGCCAACAATTCTATGTAAAATCAATTAACTGAGATAATTCTATGTCTTTAGGTGTTCCACTTATTAGTTCTTGTCTTTGTTCATCAGTACCTTGTAAATAAAAAAGTGAATAGTTAACTTCTAGACAAGCGTGCTCCATCTCCGACCTTATCAGGTGATATAGCGTTCAAAAGCGTGCCTAAAAATTATAAAAACAAATACGTGGGTGTTCGACTTCCTTAATTATCGGATTTTCTTACAAACAAGTGTCAATGTGTCATTATGTCGTTTCCTACTGTCTGTACTACGTTTCTTTTCACACAATGTGGCTAATTACATTACAATATCTTCCAACCGACGAGATTGTTATATTTTCGCCGCTCCATCTACCATTTCCACTCAAAACTTTCCTGTAGTAGATCTTCAAAATATTTTCTGTGTTTCTTATAATTATGTTACATGTACAAAAGATTCTAAACTGAGAAAACTCTATCCCTGTCTCTAAGCGACTCGAAGCCCGATAACACTTTGCAATCTGTGCCCGACTGAAATAATTTATCCCGCTATCCGAGGCACCAATTACCGTTTATGATTGCAAATGGCGGCCGTATCGACGGGCAGTAATATATCGACCACCTGGCACGCGCTGTGCATTGGTTTGAGCGCAGGGCCGGAAGGAGTAAGAACAGGGCTGCTGGTGCTATAAATAAAATAAATAAATATCTTGTATTTCAGACAAAGTCCATAGTTGTTTATTTACATGTTACGGCTAAAACCCGAAGTCCGGTTAAACCTAGTTTTAGCCGGCTACAACTTATTAATTCACGGCTAGAACTAGGTGCAACCGATTGCATTCGGCTAAAAAACTTTTTTACATAAAAAACGACCGACTTCCAAAAATTAAAAATAACTTTAATTTTGGAAGTCGGTGTCTGTATTTCTGCCAAAATTAAAGTTATTTTTAAATTTTTAGTGTATTTTCATTTTTGGAAGTCGGTCGTTTTTTTTTTTGTAATAAAGTTTTTAATTTTCACATTTTAGTTGTTAAACCCCAGAACTAAAAACCCCATAATCATGGAACGTGGAATTTAAATATACTCGTAATTGGAGGAAACTAAAACGTCATCTACGTACACATATTTTTCGTTTTTGTAAAATTTTTCAAAAAGCGCTGCAGTAATTTCGATAAAATTCATATGGAACCACCTCGGGAGTACATTCTATCGGAAAAAAAAATTTGAAAATCGGTTCACAACTGACAGAGATATCGGTGGGCATACATAAAAAAAAACATAAATACAGTCGAACATAGAACCTCCTCCTTTTTCGAAGTCGGTTAAAAAGGTGCAAGTTGTAGCCTTCATCATACCGGCTACAACCAGATATAGCCAATCAAAAGAAAAGGACGTTAAAATAAATTTGAAATGTTCTATAAATACTACACGAATAATCTACATCGAGAATTTAAAGATTGTTTATTTATTTTCTATTTCTGATGATTAAGTCTATTTTTTTAAGTTTAGTGACCAATTTTTTATTGTTTTTCTATCTCATGTAAGGGACATTCAATGTCAAAATCGAAGGTAAATTAAAGCTTTGTTGACAGATTGCGACAGATTAAACTGCGAAAGTTTTTAAAATTACGGGAATGGCCCTTCTTAATCTTTTCATTTGCACCCCAATACTTGCACCCTAGTTCCGTCCCTTCAAATAGGCAGTCGGCAGGTAGGAACGTGCGTCCATTGTGCTGTAATGGACCGATTTTGCCACCACTTTGAAATGCCAGCCATTCTAAATGAGAAAATCACGCTTTAACGGCCTTTCTGGATGACGTAACTATTGAAGTGCTCCTGAGTGTTTTGTGCATACAGCCGTTCTCTTAATATTGGTGAGAGAGATTTCTCGTTTGTGTTTTATTGGTTTGTCAGAATTGGGTAAGTGGTAAAGTAAAACTTCCCTTTTCTTTTCGTAACTAATCAATTTAATTAAGGCAGACGGTGCGACGCGAAAATACAATTATGTGTTTGCATGGAAATTGTTTTAGATTTTTTTCTTCTGAATAATTTACTAGTGACAAATTGACGTCGTATCTTAGTCACACTGTCTTATTGTACCTGTTTGTGGGGGGACCTAGTAGAACTGCAGTGCTAACAACCCTTTTTTTCTGTGGGGGTGGGAAATCATCCAATGATTTCTCAAGAGGTCGCTGCCGCCAATCGCCTCCACGAGGACACGGCGGTACTTCGCCCAAGCGGGGCAGAACTCCACCGTATGCTCCACCGTGTCCTCTGGGCGATCCGCACAGTGGTCACACCCGGGCGTTTCCTCCCGCCTTATCCGACACAGGAACCTCCCGAAACAGTTACTGCATGCCCCGTCGTGAGGGCTCGCACGCGCATAATGGCATCCACCGTAGAGCGTCCCTGAGGAAGCTGAACTGGCTCTGCGCTAGATCCGGCCCCACCCGCACCAGCTGCCCGACGAGGCGGTCTGCAATGACTCTTTCAAAGAGCTGGCTCACCTCGTCGAGCAGCACGATGGGCCAGTAAGCGGACGGAGAGTCCGCAGGGTGGCCCGGGTGCTAACAAATTGTAGGTCGTTGGTTTAAACCCAGGCAGGCACCTTACATTGACTAATTTATTTCATCACCACAGCTCTCAAAACGGTGAAGGAAAAAATCGTGAAGTAACCAACAAATCCTAGAGCTAAAAATTCGAAGACATGTGAAATTTGCCAACCCACACTGGGCCCGTGTGGTGGATTACGGCCCACTGCCTCTCCTAGAGAGGTGGCCTCAGTGGCTAGAGTGGAAACATTACAAGGTTTTATTTTTTTATTGGGTGGAAAATCATCAAATAACTCTTGCTCTGGGTGGAGCGGGAAAGCGTGTCAGACTCTTACTGACTAAAACCCACATGTGTTCCTTCAGTTGCTGACTCCTTCGATCATTCTCGTGACCCTGGCAGAACATTATAAAGCTGATTTATGTTTTATATTACTGACGTGCACCTAATTTGATGACTGCTTAATTGTTCTGGGAAATTGGGAAGCTAGATGATGTAATAACACTGACACGCAACAAGAAAATCGGTAGGCAAGCATACTTAGACTATGAAAGGTTATAGACGTCATTGGACATTAAATGAAGCAGGATCATTAAAATGTGTGAGTGACCTTGACGAACGTAACGGTGACGTATCGGCTTCTCATTTTATCTATGTGAGCTTATTTTGCGTGTACAGATACAAGCCGGCTTCTCATTCCGGTACTTCTGATTACTGAATTTTGACACTCCGTCTATAACCTTTCATAGTCTAAGCAAGCATAATTATGACAAGTATTTTATTAAAAGAAAATATTCTAGGACTGGTTAAGGACATAAAAAAATTAAATTACTTAATAAAATGCCCTTAAAAGGGATCCGTAAGTTTTGGTAGGATAGGTGAACCAAATAACTTTTTCTAAAATAATATTATTTTCATCTTTTCCAAGAACGAGCTAAGCCTGCTGTATGCAAGTAAGTTGGATACTAGCAATATATCCCGCGATCCCGGGATGACACTGTGCATTAGTGTTGGCTCATCTCTCATTATCCGAGATTTGCAGTGATCCAATTAGAGGTGTATTGTAGGTACTAATCGGCTTCATTGTTCTGTCAAGGGACTTGAGGTTAGGTTTTAGCCTTGTATTCAGATTACCATGATCTAGTTTTGTTATAAGATTTTATATTCAAGATTAGTATTTTATTTTTGCCCTTTTCAGACTTAGCTTTGTGTTCTTAAGTCGTTTTATAACTACAATATTTTCATAGTGTGCTATTCTGAAAATTAATAATTAAAGCAGAAGCTATTTTTATCATCATCATTATTTCAGCCTAAAGACGTCCACTGCTGGACATAGGCTTCCACCAAGTGTCACCACAACGACTAGTCCTTGCGAATCTTCAGGCCATGTCGGTAACCTTGGTTCTCCTGCGGATATCTTCATAATATTATCGTCATGAAATTCTTATAAATCAGGAATATTTTCCATACACTCTTTTATCGAAGTAGCATTTTCAGTTACGAGTTTGGCGCCTTCAGTAGTGTAGAGCAGGCAAAATGACACGCTGAATGAATACGATATTAAGTGTCTTATCATCTGTCGAACAGCATCACACCACCCAAGCAAGTTTACCTACTTTGCTTCGACCAACCGGTGGCCGGAGTATTTATGTGTTTTCTTTTAGATTAGCCACGGCAATTAAGGTTGTTTTATGCCGGTGAGGCAAGGCGTGAATGGAAAATAACGCGTACCCTTTTACACCGAAAGATTTCCATCGCTATACCGCGCCGTCTCGTGATGGCCAGCACTGCCTCGCGCCGGCTCTCGATGTCACGCGCCGGCCATGGCTACCTCGCGCCCGCTCGCACTATCATGCGTCGCCCGTCCAGCCGTGTCTAGCGCGCCTACTACGTTTTGTGGAGAAAAAGCCCGTCTTGTGTTATCAACGTTCGGCGGTTTGTCTTGTGCAATTATATCTTAAGTATAATATTTACTATTTTTACTATTTATAAGTAAGATAAATGGACGGGTGGACATCGTAGAGTAGCGAACATTAAGTGAACAACAATGTGAGCCGTGTACTTTTATTTATTTCAGTTTTGTATGACAGTAAATAAAACTAAAGAAAAATGTAAGTAGTACTGAGAGCTGGAGAGTAAATTATGCGGCGATGTCTCGAGATATTCAGAGCGAGTCGGCGCATGCAAACGAGAGCCATCGCGAGTCAGTGCTTGACGGAGAGAGACCGTACGGGTCCTCGCTGGCCGGTGCGAGATTTGTACATCTGTTTTACAAAGCAAATAAACACTGTATTCGTTGAGCAATAAAGTTCAATATTGTACTAACAAATATTTCAATTATCGCCTCACACGTGCTCATGCTTCTACACCAAAGATTGGCAGGGCGTGGATAGAAATTTTGCAATAAAAATTTTAATTCTCGCCCATCTCAACCACGCCTCGCCTCGCCGGTGTACAACCATATTTTAGTACCTATCATCAAATAGAGAATGTCAATGTTATTTACAAGGAACAGAAAAAAAACTGTCTGTCGTAGGACTGCTTAGTTTCACGCGACGGCGCGACTTCGTGTGACGGTCATGCGAGTTTAGTGCTTTTTCCCCATCTCAAAAGTGCCCAACGTGCCTACCTATTAATCATTGGGTATACACACACATCTTTATACATATATTTGAGCGTGACGCTCATGCTAGTGCAGTCCTTTTCCCTATCAAAAATTGCCCAACGTGCCTATAAAGTTTCACTTCAAAAAGCACACGAATTATAAACTACGTATGTGTGCTTTTTTTTGTAAAACAAATGGACTTTTTGTGCCAAACTACTTACACAGATAGTATTCTAGCTGACCCTTCAGTGAGCTAAAATATTAAGCAGCACATTAATGGTGCAGCAGATGAGGTCCAAGCACATGGTCATCAGTCTGAAGCAGTAACTGTAGGAATTTAAACCACTTTACTTTATCTTCTTTAAACGCTCATAAAATCAAGAACACAACACAACATTAAAGAACCAACGAACCCATATACTTGACAAAATATTTACCTCGATACTCTTTTTGGTCACAAACAAAACAATACTTCTAAAAGTTATTACAGCTTGCAACTTTCGCAAAACCTTTATTTGAGTACCCTTGAACCTTGCTGCCATACATTTAAGGGGTGTTTTTGTATGTTTTGTATGTTTTTAAGGGTATATAAGGACTGATACAGACTGCAGACACATTAGTGCGGTAGACGCAGCAGGTGCAAGGGATGGCTCGTAAAGTGAAGGTTTTTACGGAACTTACTCTATTACCAATACTTAGTATATTACCACTCTAGACTTTCTGATGTTAAGAGCTGTTAGGACCTCGTCTGCACTAGAATGATGTGCTGGATTAAATGGAAAAGTTCTGGGATTGATTTTGTTTTGTTTTGAAAATAGTAGCTCGACTCTGAAGAAAAGTTTAGTTACTTATGTACCTGCAATGTGAGTATTTGAAGAGGCAGTTCAGACATTACCTAAAACTTTTAAAGAAGAGTTTTAGGTAATGTCTGAAATTCATTCACTTAGAGATTTTATGGGGTGGAAAAACTAGATATTAAATCTGTGTTTTATATTTGTTTTGGGAAATAGATTCTAGATTCTCTTTAGAATATGGTATACTAATCAATCAATAAAATAAGTAACTAGGAACTTATTTTTCTTTTAAATTATACTACCATCAATAATTCTCAAATTAGAACTAGATGGGAGAGCGTTTAATTTATTTTTTTATAATTCAATTATTCTTTCTCTTCACAAATAATCTATTTACCATATTAAAGTACCACTTGTCTACCTAGCATTCTAGATAATCCTATCCTATTGCCTTGTTGACACTCCGCGTCACTCACTCAAGGGCTGACTTTTACGTTGGCCAGAGGTTAAGTATTGCCATACAACGTGGCAATGCCGCCAGTAGTTTTTCGGGTACGCTTCCAGTCGACAGCAAACCGGAGGAATTTTTGACGCCATATTTTAAGTTTTATTTAGTTAGTAGTTTTTGTTTTAATTATAGTTAAGTATTTTATAAATTTGTAAATAGTATTAATTGTTTATAAATGAATAAGTAATACTATGAGCCTTACAGATTATTGTAAAACTTATCCTTCTAATATTATAATATTATAAATGAGAACGTTTGGATGGATGGTAGGATGGATGTCTGTTAGTCAATCACGCCAGAACGGCTAAACGGTTTTGAATGAAAATTTTACATCAATATAGATCATATTCTGAAATAGCACAAAGGCTATAATTTATAATGTGGGAAGTACAAATTCCACGCAGGCGAAGCCGTTGGTAGAAGCTACTTATAAATAATACCCTTAACTAGCCAACAAGACAAAAGAAAAATTCCCACAACCCTACGTTTATCCGTGCAAGATGGATGCGAACATTTCCGTTTCTTCCGTATGAAGCAAATCTATCCATTACTCCTCAGCTGAATTCCCTCCACGGTCCTGTCTACCAGATATAAATCATCCCTCTTACCTCACCCTGACAAAGGACTTTCAACCTTAAGTTCAATACAGTAAGGTTGATGACAGGGAGTTGTGAAGTGTCTCGTGAAATTGGTTGGTTTGTCACCAAAATTATGAGACAGCTTGTCTGTAGTAAATGTGGCTGAAACTATGTTGTTGTTTGGTCTATATAATTGTGTTGATTGGGATCCTAAATACCTCATATTCAACAGAGTTGATTTGACACGTGTAAGTCCATTGAACATATCGACAACGTGATGCCAATAAAACGTACCTACATTGGTTGGTACATAATAGCTTTTTTTAATTTCGGGGAGTAACCGTCGAAAGGCGCCTAAAATTTTGGGGAAAAGACCAGCGTGTATGGAAATCTTACCTACTAAAATCACCCCGGTGACCACCGTCAGTAAAATACCACTTCGGAGCCTCCTCTGTGCAACGCCTGTTAACATTCCTGAGGACTGATTAAAACACCTTTAAATAAAATATGTGGAGATCGGCTTCCAGTATAACTGGATGCAACTGAATACCAGAGCCTTAAGACAAAATACATTTCTGTTAACGCTAACGCTTCGTGCAAAATGTATGGCAAGGACATTACCTGCGGAGAGAACTGTCACGTGACTCACGCCCAGTAATGTCGTTGCCATACATTTTGCACGAAGCGTTAGCGTTAACGTTAACAGAAATGAATTTTGTCTAAAGGCTCAGGACTGCCTGTCTGAACTTCACTATCGAGTCAGGGTCTAATATACTCCTTTGAAAAACTGATTATCAGATAATCGGGCTAGATACCAAGAAGCTCCAAATAAGAGCTGGAATGAATGCCTGGTCACCCAGACACCCATCCATAAACAAACCTCGGCCAGCGTTGCTTAACCTTGAAGATCGTTCCGTGCGGCTGTAATTGGTTAGCAACTGTAATCTGTGTAATCCGAGGTCAACCCTCGAATCTGACTCGGCTGGGCAGCGTTCGGGAAGTTGCGTGGTATCTTCGAGTCTCACATTCCAGTGTCTCAAGACGAAAGTCTATGACCAGTGCGTGTTGCCAGCGATGACTTATGCAAACCGAAACGTGGTCGCTCACAATGGGCCTCATCAGAAGGCTCGCAGTCACCCAAAGGGCAATAGACAGGGCAATGCTCGGAGTTTCCTTGCGTGATAGAATCAGAAATGATGATATCCGCAAGAGAACTAAGGTTACCGACATAGCCCAAAGAATCGCCAAACTGAAGTGGCAGTGGGCAGGGCACATTGCTCGCAGAAAAGTTCTAGAACGGCGACCGCATACTGGAAGACGCAGCGTAGGAAGGCCTCCCACAAGGTGGACCGATGACCTGGTGAGGGTCGCGGGTAGCCGATGGATGCGAGACGCACAGGACCGATCATTGTGGCGACATCATATGATGTAATCCGTACTAGTTAAATCAAAAATTGAACTGAAGAGGAACGATTTTCATTTTCACAGTACAAAAACCACTAACTACATAATTATTATGTGTTCAATTTTTGCAAAAAGCAAGTAATTAAATTTCATTTAGCATGAAATTATTTTACCGAGAACCTGTAGTAATAACACTATTATCCAAATATAGGCTTCCTGAAATCTCGTAGCGAATATATTGGGAATCCAATTATATATCTATTCAAAACAAATATGTTCGCAATGATTGGACATGTACCTAACGTAAATTCCTAGTACCTACCTACCAGTTATCTGAATTCGCAGTATTAAAAATTCTGTCGGATTTTGTAGATCATTATTTTTTTAGGGTTCCGAAAGTCCGAATAAAAAAACGGAACCCTCATAGGATCACTCATGTGTCTGTCTGTCCGTCTGTCACAGTCTATTTGCTACGAATCTACTAGACCGATTGAGTTGAAATTTGGTACACACACATTACACATACATTTATGAGCCAAATACGAACATTTAACGTAAATAAATTAATTTGGAATATGGGGGTCACTTTTGGGGTGAAAATCGGAAAATTAAAAATAAAGTTTTTTAAACTGTATCGTGCAACATATCAAATGAAATTATACGGTTCGTGAGAAATGTATCTTTTTCCTAATTTTAAAATAAATATTTTTAATGTTATTTAATAAAATAGGTGGAAAATAACCATTCTGCCCCTTATCTCCGAATTAAATAGCTCTATACATTGAGATTACAGGAAAACCTATAAGAAGTCTATAGTTTAAAAAAAAATATTATTTGTTCGGAACCCTTTGCGCGCGAGTCGGACTCGCACTTGGCCAGTTTTTAGGATTCCTGCGCAACACGTTGTAACGGAAAGGTCGTCATTTTAAAAACTGCTTCTGCTTAAGGAAATGAGCAACCTTCTTCAAGGAAGTCGTAAACAATTCCCAAAGAACAAATTGTATCTCCCGTACTAATTTTGAACTGATTAGAACTTTCTTAGGAAAAGTTGTTCGAAACATATGTAATGTCGTAAAATGACGTTTACGTCAATTAAACTAAAGTGTCAGTTTTCAGGGTTCGGTACTCAAAGGGTCCAAACGGAACCCAATTGCTGTCACTTACAGGTCCGTCTGCCCATCTGTCCGTTTGTCTGTCTGTCCATCGTCTGTCACAAAATTTTGTTCCGAAGAATTTTTTAACTTCCCATTGACCTATGAACTTTTCTTTCTTTTTTCGTTTTTTTTAAACATTACAAAACGTATTTATTTAAAAACTTATATAATCCTTAACAAACTGTAATTAAAACAAAAACAACTTAAAATATGGCGTCAAAAAATTCCTTCGCATTGCTGTCGACTGGAAGTGTACCCAAAAGACTGGCGGCATTGCCACGTGGTATGGCAATGCTTAACCTCTGGCCGAGGTAAAAGCCAGCCCTTGGGTCACGCGAAGTGTCAACAAGGCGTTTAGACAGATCTTTAAATAATAGCACTGGGACCCCACGGCCCAAGGTTTTCAACCTCAAACGGCTCGAAAATGTAGCTACCGACGAGGTTGCTATATTTCCGCCGCTTGAGGTTTTCCGCAGCCGCAGGGGCAGCACCGGCACAGCACGACGAACTAGGAAGATGAGATGGCGCAAGAGTATCGACATCTATGAACTTCAAATTTGGTGATAATATTTAGTATTAAAATATATTTTGCTAACAAAATATTGATTAATTAGGTTTTTTCTTTGATAATTCCCTCATTTGGTACGGCACCCCAAATATGCGAAGTCCGACACGCACTTTGCCAGTTTTAGACATTTTCTGAAACGTTTTGACAGGTGCCTGGACGTCATGCTGGGGTTCCCAAACCACTGTAACTCCTGTAAGCCAGAATCACAAATGGCGACCACCAAAAAAACAAATCCCAGAGAAATGTGAGCGCCAGTGATCAAATTAGTCACCGCAGCCCTAGCACAGGCAACTGAAAGAACACGGCTGGGTTTTAGTCAGTAAGAGTCTTACACGCCCTCTCGCTCCACCCAGAGCGGGAGAAATTATTTGATGATGGACCTGGCGCCTCAGTACTACTATATAGTCTATGTAATTTCAGAGCACCCTCATTGATACGCTAGACTTATAGGTAAGTATGTCAAAGCAAGCCAGCACCACTTTCGTCGTTAACACTGGGCATTAGGCGTCAATTTTTTTAGCAGAGCTATTTTCTTTCAAGCTATTCTCAAGTCAGAAGCAACAGTAGCGGCCGCCAGTAAAGAGCGGGAATAATGAAGCTTGACAATTACCAGAGATACGATTCTACTATTTTGGATTCTGCGACTAAAAATCAGAAAACTGTCAGATGCAACAGCGGAGGAGTTAGAAAAAAAAGTGTGTACGTAAAGTTATACTTCTTTGGCGTAACAAGATAGAAAACCAAACTGTCACAAAGTTTACAAAATGAAAACAATCATTCTTCATGAACCACAGACCATAGCTAACTTCAAGGTGGATCAGTTCTTGCTAACTTCAACCTGTGAATTTTGTGTGATACTCGTAGTGATGCGCCCGCATCTTAAAATTTCCCTCTCATCATTTTTTCATAACGCGCCTAAAGAAGTATAACTTCAAAAAATAACTTCCAATTCTGTATTTTCTATCATAGCTCTTGCTATGATAGAAAACAACAATGGACTTTCACCGTTATTTTTTATCATAGCAAGAGCAAAATGCAAATATCATAGCAAAATGGCCAAGAAGCACAACTAATGTAACTATTCCGGTCTCTGACTACCCTATTCCAATGCAATCTGATCTTGTCAAGTCCTTGAATGCAAGCCGGAATCCTCTACAAATTACTTGTCCGCATAAATTTTATGTAGACATTTAAATCAGTGTCGTTAGCTCGATTCATATTTAAATGATTATACGCGATTGAACAAGCGAATACTGCAACGTTTTGTAAATCAATTTATGATGCCGTATGAAATGTAAATGTACCTATTTTGTTTTTGAATGTACTTTAATGCTAGTAACTATTTCTTTTCGAATAATGTTCGTATCTGAAATTTTAAATTGTGAATGACAAATAAACTGTTTGCAACAAGATTACATTCAAATTGGAAAAAACACACTTATAAAACTCGAATAAGTGTCTTTCAACTTGTATTGTATTTATTGTAGTAAGTATTTATTTCAATCACGTGCAATGAAATTGCGTGTTTTAAATTCGTGACACTTTTAACTATCATTTTATTCTACAAAATTGATTTTGTTTTCCAAATACTTGCGTAAATTATAATCTCAACGATACTGCAGAATATTCATATAGGCATGGGATTGTTGATATTTTTATAACGGTAAAACAATATTTACAAGGCCAAAAATCGATAAACCATTACCCGGAATGCCAATCAAACGTGAGTACAACGTACTACGGTCACGTGGCTCGAATACCAATTTCCCAGAGCTAAGACCGAGCAATAACTAAAAACAATAAGATACATGGTAGAGGACTATAACATCAAAACAAAGTATAGAAAATGAACTCTAAAGGCACGCTCTAAACAAACGCAAGGTAGGAAGTCGTAGAATGCCAGGTAAATTACTACGCCTTCTCAGAACTGTAAAACTAAAAGGCTATTCGCACACAAGCGACCTCCGAACGCGTGCAGCCCGCGGCCCAGACGGGACGACGAGCCCACTGTGGGAGAGAGACAGAAAATGGGATTACCCACGCGTTAGAAGAGCACAAAATAGTGATATTGACCTTGCGGGCTCTGACGTCATTCGCGACCTAGCTGCAGCTTCCCTTGTATTTCATTTCTCTGTGTGTGTGAACCAGACCCTGAAAATGTATGTGTGCGCTCGATTTCCTCGAGTTTCTGCCTGTGTGCGTGTCCTATCCACGTTCCTGTACAGTCCCCCGTATCTACAGGCTTCTGTGCAACAGGCGAAGGTGTGTGTGCTGTGACATTGATTTCTCGTGTCCCGTGAAAGCAACAGGCGAATTACATTGTTCGCATCTTTGGACAAATTTACAGGGGTTTTATTAGCGTAATATCGCTTACTCTGTAACGTTAGTATGCGTAATAAGGGAGGTTTCGGGCTCTCAGGGGAGATTGTGGCTTCTAGTATTAGTTACGACAAAGTTGGGGGCGTTAAACTGTCTTGTTTGGTTAATGTTGATGTTTTCGTTAGGCCTTTGTTTACTACTCAAAATCAACAAAAGTACTAGGAATCTAGTAATTAAGTAATAGCAGTAAAACTTTGTTCTTTTGCTCGTAATTTATGACTGCCTGAAGTCATTACTTTTTCCCTAGTAACATTATTCTTTTGATTAATTTTTCTGCGGTCCCGGGACGTTTGACTTTCCCGGAACTTTTTCCTTTTAATATCATTCAACTGAAATATTGTTATACCCTGATTTGTGTTATAAGGCTTTAATTGAAACGGAATTCAATAAAAGTCTCCTTTTTCATGTTTTGATTAGTTTCACCTATATCTATGAAAAAAAATCTTAAAAGTTAAATTTGACTCACATCCCGGTTTCCGATTACGCTGAAATGTTGTTTAGTTTGGATGACAACGCATAGTTAGTTTAGTAACGTGATTCTGAATGTACTATGGCGGACTCCGAAAGATGGCGAATGAAAGCGTTTGCTGAGGAGAATAAGAAAAACGAGTTTTTTTTAGATAATTTAAACTACAATGTTATACTTATTACCTACCATGATTCTCTTCTGCAATTTTCTAAAACATTATTTTTGGAGGTGTGGCCAGGTTGTTGATATTCAAGGGTCAAATAATAAAGGAAAGGTCGTCTAAACTTGGTTGGGGATAATACCTGGATGGTACGTGGTTAAATTCAGATGTGTACCCAGTACCTAACTGAAGTAAATTGAGAATTGAGAGTAGTATCAGTTTGGAGAATAGCTCGCATAAGCGGGGAACGAGCTCATTTCTGGATACCTACGCAAGGTATTTACTGTGTTTACAAATTTAACGTCTCCTTTGTATTTCCCTCGAATAAAGCAAGAGGTGTGATTGTTGCAAATACTTTAGAACGCGAATTCCTTGCGTTTAGAGAATCTTTTAGTATCTTTTTTTTAGGATATCTAAGCTTAAGCAACCTTATAATGTTCCCACGGCTGTGACTTACGCCTCCTCTCTAGGAGAGGGAATGGTCCTTAAGGCCCTACTACTGGCCAAGTGGCGCCCTCATTGAATAAAAAATCGTAGCAACGCATACAAAATAAATATTAAAGAATCCAACGTCAAAAACGGCCGTTTTTACACTTTTGCCTACTACTTTGGATACGGAACATTTTGAGACCTGTTATAACAACGTAACAATACTTTATAACACCGCTTTGTAACAAACGTGACGTTGGATTCTTTAATATTTATGTACTATGCTATGCTACGATTTTTTATTCAATGATATATACTTGGCGGGTAGTAGACCCTCAATTAAGCACGTGGGCCCAGCGCAGGTTGGCGGATGTCACATGTCTTCGATTTTATGGACATGCCGGTTTCCTCACGAAAGAAAATGTTTTCCTTCACCGTTTTGAGAGCTGTGGTGAGGAAATAAATTACACAAAGTAAATCGCCTGGCTGTGTTTAAAACCTCGACGTCAAACTCGTAAGTCGGGGCCGGTACCACTGAGCCACTACTGCTTCGTATTTTTTATTAGTAATATTTACATGCGTTTTCTGGACTCTGACGCTTCAACGTAGACCTCATCGAGCGGGCTTATTAGGAACAAAAACCGGCCAAGAGCGAGACGGACTCGCGTGCAAAGGGCTCCGAACAAATCATTTATTATTTATTCAATTTATTTATCATATTTTTTTCAGGTTTTTTTTATAAAGTACTTCCTTCTTATAAGTTTTCCTGTCATTTGTAACGCGGTGTCTTGCGTGAGCGACGAACTCGACGCGACGCGACGCTGCGAACGCGACGTACGCGATCAACTCAACAGCATACCCTACATGCGGCCTACGAGTATATGACAGTCTGCGGCGAGACGCGACGTAACGCGCACTTGTTTTGAGGGCGACCAGATGCGACAACACGAACTATAACATTTTTCGCCCTAAGAAGAAAATTAATATATGTAATGGTTGATTCAGAAGCGTCGATAACACTCCACAACATTGTTTAAACATTTTAGAATCGTTTCTTAATTTTGGCTATAAATGATGGAACTCGCCAAATGTGTTTCTTTGTAAAAATATTATATTTGTTTTCTTTCTGTGCTTTTTACGATATTTTTTTAAAAGTCTGTACTTTAAATATGAACTTTCAAGCAAAATTGTACTGTACTTCTCCATGATTCGAGAAGTAATGACCAAAATCACGTAGGACATTTGTCGCGTATAGCATCGCGTCGCATTACGTTGCGCCGTGTTGCGTCGCGTCGCGTCGCGTTTGTCGCTCACGCAGGACACCGCGTAAGTGAAGAACTACTTTGTGTATTTTTTTTTATTTTTAGGCTCAGTGGTTTCGGAGATAAAGGGCTAAGCTATATGAGTTTTGAAAAAAAAAAAAACTAAATGATGGCTGCCATTAAGTACCTCAGTGGGTCGTTTTTTTGTCAGGTGGAGTGTAAAAATAAAGGCCTCGAGAAGGCACTCTGAAAAATATAACTCACTAAAATGTATGTGTTAAAAAAAGCCGACCAAGACCGAGTCGGACTCGCGCGCAAAGGGTCCGAACAAATCATATTTTTTTCAGGTTTTTTTTAATCTACCTACTCTTATAGGTGTTTCTGTAATCTTTCAGTAAAGAACTATATTCTCTTTATTTTTATAATTTTTAGGCCCGGTGATTTCAGGGAATGGTAATTTTCATCTGTTTTTCTAAATAAAAATTAAAATGATGAAAAAAATACAAATGAAACCTTCACAATGTGCACCTTCATTTGATATGCCGCAAGGCACAGTTTAAAACCTTTGTTTTTAATTTTTCGATTTTCACCCCAAAAGTGACCGCCATAATCGAAATATATTTATTTAGGTTACACTTCCATAATAGAATCACAGATATTCATGTGTGTTCCAAATTTTAACTATAACGGTCAAGTAAATTCGGTGCAAATTGGCGATGACAGACGGAGAGACGATGATTCTTAATGGGTTCCGTTGTCGCGTTGGAGGGTGGGAAATCAACACTACTCTGGGGCCCTGTCGCTGTTCAAGATTTAGCTCATAGTAAAACTTGGTACTTATATAATGTGCGCCTTGCAGCTATTTTAAAATGCCTTTAGGCCTGTCATCCGATACTTTTTTTTGTCATTGATAGGAACGCGTACATATCAACTTATGGTAAGCGATGATGTGGTCGACGATGGAGCACGCTTGCTAGAAGTAACCTATTCACTCTTGACATATAGACCATCAAGGTGTAGCTATCAGGAAACAGAGACTCCGGCAGGGAATTCCACACAAAATCGGTTCATTAGTTCCATAGATTACTTCCTACAAACTTAAAATCTTTATCTCTTTAAAATATTGATATTATAGATAATTATTTAAAATGTTAAAAAAAAACTTTTTTACAAAATAAACAACCGACTTCCAAAAAAGAAAATACACTAACAATTAAAAAAGTGAAAAATAAAAACCTTTTAACAAAAAAAAACAACCGACTTCCAAAAAAGAAAATACCTACACTAAAAATAAAAAAATTACTAATTTCGGAAGTCGGTGTTTGTATTTTATTTCTTTGTTATTTGACACCGACTTCCGAAATTAAAGTTATGTTTTAATTTTTAGTGTATTTTTTTTCGGAAGTCAGTTGTTTTTTGTGTAAATGAAGTTTTTTATTTTTCAAAAACCCCATTAACATGGAACGTGGAATTTAAACATAGTCGTAATTGGAAAACACCAAAACGTCATCTAGGTAAACGTATTTTTCGTTTTTGTTCAGTTTTGCAAAAAGCGCTAAAGCGATTTCGATAAAATTTATATGGGACCACTTCGGGAAAATCGGTTCACAACTGACGGAGAAATGGGCGGACGTACATAAAAAAAAATTATACTTACAGTCGAACATAGAACCTCCTCCTTTTTCGAAAGTCGGTTAAAAAGAGGAGGGGGAACTTCTTTGGGTGATGTTAAGAAAATAACAGATACTGGTCGATTTAGCTATTTCACAGTATGCATAAGCATGTTGTATCAGAATGGAACCAGAGTCAATCTGCCTAGCCTTTTCCCAACTGTTTTGGGGTTGGCTTCCAGTCTAACCGACTGCAGTATTTTACATGGAGCGTCTGACTATCTGATTTCCACAACCCAGTTACTGGTTAAAACGATACCCCTTGGTAAGACTGGATGGCAGACTTTCGGGCTTCTGACAACCCGAAACGACTGTCAAAAATCCACGATTGACAGCCGGGACCAACGGCTTAACGTGCTTTAAGAGGCACGGAGGAGTCTCAGTATGTAAAGATACCTACTAATACCGGCAAGCGTATCTTAACCTGACGGATCGATCCGTGCGACTGTTATTGGTTTAGCCATGAGCTCCTCTGATGGAAGATGAACGGAATTAGAATGGAACCTGAGTACCTACCAGAAAAGTTAACTATTTTTGTTGCCGTAGGCGGTGAAACAAGCCATAAATCATAATTGCATTTTGAGATGATTGAACTAAATAAACAAAAAAGTAATACATCTTCGCGACCTCATCCCGGAGGGTCAGCTGCGAGCCAACACAGCGTGGGTAGCACAATGTTTATTGCCCTACTAGGGAACTGCGTAGGCTTAGGCAATAAAAGCTAAGGACGTGATATTAGGAAGAATGAGGTATTCCTTTTACAGGACTTTTTATTGATTTTTGGTTAATGAATTATCTATTTTTAACCGATTATCAAAAAGGAGGAGGTTAACATTTCGTCGGAAGATTTTATTTTTTATGTATGTTCCCCGATTACTCGAAGACGTATGGACTGATTTCAGAAATTTTCGCAAGTGGTCCCATTTAAATTTGATGAAGATCTGATGAATGACTTCGGAGATAGTCTATGGAACTCTTCAATATATGATACTAAACCTAAATCTTCCGGAATTGCTGCAATGCATGCTGCATGTCTGTTTATTTGTTTACACCCCTTCATCACGCTGATACGCTCTAAAGGGGTACACAGATTTGTACAGTTTACCCTGATATACCTTAATTTCACCAATTATGTTGAAATTCCATGTTTTTGGGGCTATCGATTCGGGCATAACTTTACTATTTAGTCTTAGTTATGGTGTAAAACCACTAAAAAGTGAACAAAAAATGTTTTCATTTTTGATAGGCTTGCGCTTGACCATCATCTCACGTGATGGTAAACGATGATGAGGTCAATGTTGGAGCACAGTTGCCTAGAAGTAACCTCTTCACCTACAGGTTGTAGCTATCATTAAACACAATCTCCTGCAAGGAATTCCACTCCTTAGGTTCCTTAGGATTCCCAAAATGTACAATGTGTTATTTAAACTTCATAAAACGATATTTAAACAACGTACTCGTACGTTTACCTCGGTCCAGTTAAGTAAGGCTAACTTCGAGAAAGAGGTCAATTCGGGAGGCTGCGCGGTATATTCTCGTCCCACATACCACAGTGTCTCACGACTAGTGAGTGTTGCCAGTGATGACATATGGAACCGAAACGTGGTCGTTCACAATGGGCCTCATCAGAAGGCTTAAAGTCACCCAAAGGGCAATGGAGAGGGCTATGCTCGGAGTTTCCTTGCGTAATCGAATCAAGAATGATGACATCCGCAAGAGAACCAAGGTTACCGACATAGCCCGAAGAATTGCCAAACTGAAGTGGCAGTGGGCTAGGCACATTTCCCGCAGAACAGACGGTCGATGGGGCCGAAAAGTTCTGGAGTGGCGACCGCGTACCGGAAGACGCAGCGTTGGAAGGCCTCCAACAAGGTGGACCGATGACCTGGAATCCTGGTAGCCGAAGGATGCGAGACGCACTGGACCGGTCATTGTGGCGACACTTGGGGGAGGCCTATGTCCAGCAGTGGACGTCTTTCGGCTGAAATGATGATTATGATGAATGCAACAAGGCATTCTCTACTAGTCAACCTTTGGGCTAAAGAGACTACGCTACGCTGTGGTTTGGTGTGGGACAACAAATAAATAATAATGATCTAAAATCGACATCAGTAAAATAATTATATATACTAATAAAACACATAATTATATCATCATTCTCTTACCCTTATTCCAATTTATTTGGGGTCGGCGCAACATGTCCTTTTCTTCCATACTTCTCTATTAGTCGTCATCTCTGTAGTTACCCCCTTTTTACCCATATCCTCTTACATTGCTGCTTTGACGTAAAGGAAAACAAAAACAAATCGGTGGACATCGATTTAATAGGCATTACTTAGTGTAATGCCTATTAAATCGATGTCCACCAAGCAATGTACTGCAAAGTACCTATCAAATTGATGTCCACTGAGATAGCGAATACACCTGCAGGTTTGGGAACAAATAAAAAAACCCTAATTCGAATAGTCGGTTTCCGAATATTGTCAGCGCACTAACGGTCAAACAGAACGAAACGTGTCTTTTAAAATATCATTTTGACCGAGAGTAGCCAGTATGGAGTATACGACCACAACCAAGAGACTTGGTGGGTGATGCGCTGTCGACTTTAATCTCTTTTACGGGAACCACGTGCGATGGCTTATCCTTTAAAAGAAACCAAACAGATTTTTAAAATGCCCGAGTGCTGTGCAAGGTTGTTCCAGTAAACCAGTTAGTTTTAGTAACTTTCTGGTACATATACGCTGCAAAAGTTATTTTGTTTGTTATTATGAACTAGTTCCGGCCAGTGGCTTCGCCCGCGTGGTATTAGTACTTCCTTCGTTATAAATTATAGCCTAAGTCTTTACCGCTCATGATTTCAGCCCTTTTTAGGGTTCCGTACCCGAAGGGTAACCAACAGGACCCTATGACAGAACACTAAGCCTCCGCTGCCCGTCCGTCTGTCAGCCGGCTGTATCTCACGATCCGCAATAGTTACACAGTTGAAATTTTCACAGAATGTGTATTAGGACTTTCTACCTATTATGGATTATGAGATGGTACGGAACCCTTTGTGTGCGAGTCCCACTCGCAATTGGCCGTTTTTTTTTCAAAATGTTGCCTGTGTGTTAATCCACCTACCTGTGTGCAAAATTTCATTCAAATCCCTTCAGACTTTTTTTGCGTGATTGACAGACAAACATAAAATCATTCACATTATACTAGTAGGATTGTACTCAATATGTGAACTTTTAAAGAAACTTTGATCTTTAGTTTGTAGAGCGTAGAAGATGACGCCAGCGCCATCTAGTTCGAACAGTCGAAACCAAGGGCTTGGAAAATGTCTTGGAAAAGTGCAGCTAACTAAAATATTATTGAATCTTGGAAATGAACTTTATAGCATGTTAAATAGCTATAACTTGTTCTAGAATCTTAAATATTCGAATACATAAGATCTATCTATAAATTTAAAAAAATAAATTCAAGAATTTTCATACAAAACCATTTTAAAAGTCTATCGCTTTCAGCAATAATAACATTGGTAACAGTAGTCATTAGGTACTCAGTCTTCTGGACACACCTTGTTACCGCCTGGCTAGCTTACGTACTTATATTTTCACTAGTATCCGACCGAAACACGATTTGTAGCTGAAACCGAACCCATAACTGAATGCTTGGCACCCCATCCAGTGTAGGCTGGAACTGAAACCGAGAACTTGAAAAAGTGACCTGTAAGATCATTGAAAATTCAGCCCTTATTTTCATAAAATACTAAATTAAAGATCCACAAATAGCACAAAATAAAATATCTAATTAAATTTATATTCAACTATGATTACCACACCTAAACAGGAACTATAGAAAAACACCAAACTAATAGCAGCAAATGAGCATGCATCAACTTTACACATTCAATTCCTGCGTTCTCATTAGAAAAATTCTTAACAAAAACATACACACAACATTCTCCTGAAATACAGGTACTCTACGTAGCTCAGGAGTCAGTGTTTCATTTTTCTGTAAACCGTGTTTGTACCAATAAAGAATTATTATACACACACAGTTATGTTATCCGTCAACATGAAAACACTCAAATATAACCAAAAACACCCTAACCAAATACCGCGCCCACTGCTAACGCAATATGGCAGGAAAAATATAAGGAACGAAGGCGTTCAACTTTACAATAATCTACCGGCAGATATAAGGAACACATCTTTTTTAACATATTTAAAGCTAAACTCAGTAGTCACTAACAACACAAAACTATAATTATGCTAACGATATAAGCTAGGCTTACAGACACACGTAAATTGCTACAAAGCCAACGTTTAGCTATGATTTTCCTATGTAAACCGTTTACACGGTTAGCACTGAAGCCTTAACAGTACTTGAAGGTGTACTTCCAGTCGATCTAGAGGTGCAGCGACGTGCTGCAATGTACTATTCCGCACGAAATACTTCGAACCCAGACTTTTTAATTCAACGCGATCGTGCCAAGACCTCTAAGTTACTTAAACCTCAAGCTGACACATCCGAATGGCAATGTAGGTAGGAAAGTTCCATCAAAGGCAGACACCTCCATCAGTTCTTCCCAACGGTTCGTGAGCGGCTGGCTAGGACATGGCTGAAGGTGCATTCCTGTGTTGCCCACTTTCTCTAGTAAATTATTTTCATTCAAGCTTGTTGCCTCGCCATCATGTCAATGTTCTACACTTGATTACGAATACGAACAATCCGCACATCATATCCTATGGGAGTGTACTCTTTGGCAAACTCAACACAATATTATGTTGGATAGTATTCGGCCTACGTCTAGAGTTGTCTATTACACGGACCTTGTGGAAACTGGCACGAATTTTGCCATACCTATTATTGGAATCAAATGTAACAGCTCACAATTTAGGACCCATTAATATTAGTGTTTTTAATCCGTGGTGCTTGGCAACTGGGCTTGCCCCAGTTGTAAATACCCCTGTGCCTAATATCCTAGCTTTGTTCTGTCTCCCGCTTGATTAGGAGGAAAGTGGAAATTATGTTATTCTTACTCCTCCGCTGATCTTTTCTGATTAATTTCGTTGCGGGACCCAAGACAGTTTAATCGTGTCTCTGGGACTCGTCGAGCTTCATGGCCTCGGCGTTTTTTCTGGTTGTCGCCACTGTTGATTCTGGCTTTTAGAAGATACAGTGCTTTGGGAATTGCGTTGCGGGAATGACCAAAAAAAAATAGTCTTACACACACTGCACAGTAAGAAAACAAAACTGTAAGACTACACTTACCCTAGTTATGTATTTATTCTATAAGTGAACAATGTATGTTCTTTTAGAATAAATAAAAAAATCTTTACACACATGGACGAGTGCAACAGTCAGTTAAAAGGTCTCTATAACAAGTATATCAACCTTCAGCTCAAAGACGCTAGTTTTGGTCAAGTCGTAGGTATATTCATCCACATTTTGGCAGCAACCGAAACTCCAACTGAAGCCGAACCATCGGTCGGACACAAATTTTTACCAAGGCAAAAACTAACTTGTTTCGTAGTCCTAACAAGGACAAGAAACCCTTCTAGTTTCGGTCTGTCCGTCTGTCCATCCGAGGTATAGCTAAGAGTCTGTTAGCACTAGAAAGCTGCAATTTTGCATTTATAGACCGGGACAATAACCCTGCGTTGCCTATGTATTAATTCACCCTGAATTAACACATAGGTAACGCGGGGTTAAGCTATCTACACACCAAATTTTATCTAAATCAGTCCTGCCGTTTGAGCGTGAGGAAGTCACAAACACACTCACAAACGGTCGCCTTTAAAATATTGATGTGATCACGCCACAATCACGAAATATTTTTTTTTTTTATAATAGCTCTCATACATGTAATAGTGGGGATGCCTTTTCTTTTCTCACCTATCCTTTTGTGTGGCGTATTGTTGGATAGGGCTTTCAAAAACATTGCAGGGTTAGAAAAACTATTTTTCGATTCAGTGATTCGTTTGCCCCCTCTAAAAGCTAAAAAGTTGGCTTAAAAAAATCTGAAAAAAATCGTGATATTAGTGTACGTGATATTTTTCCTTCAAAGTTCGTAAAAGTTATATACCTACTGTACATAATTATTAGTACGAACTTTGAAGGAAAAACATCACGGCTAAGTTAGCTCTGTTGAGACGCTATTAGCCTCCAACGACCTTGAGTGGTTAGCTTGCGTGTTCTTCGCTGAGCTCACGTAACGCGTCGTACGAGTATGTCCACCCAGTTTAATAGGACTCGCCCATCAAGGAGCGCTGTCCGAAATTAGGTGCATTATTAATTTATTATACATAAAACAACAAGTATGAAACTAAAACACAGAGACTAAATTATAAATAATTAAATGATCTTAAAAATGGTAAAAGTTTTATAAAAATACGCAAACTTTTACCATTTTAGTTTTTGCGTGATTTTCAATTTTTTAACCGCGTTAGACATAACTTTACAAATTAATTACACAATGTTATAAAATATAATTTGAAATATTCTGAGATCAAATTACGACGGAAATAGTCTAGAGTGACATACATTTTTTTTTAAAGATATAAGACTAGTCGTTTAGACGTGATGTTCAATTAAAAACCATTAAAAGCCGTATAACTGCGCCTTCATTTCGAAGTAATAGTCGCTGAACTTATACAGATACAGGTTACCCGTATTCTAAAAGCATAATTATCTGCATGCTTGAATGTCGATATGACATTAATTTGCCGCTTCATCTGTCCAGCTTGTTCAAGCGATTAACTTATGCTCTGCCACCATGACCTAGTATGTAATCAACGCAACCACGCAATGCCCAGGGCTCTCCGGGAATTGGAGCCAGGAAATTCGCAAAACTTTTCTTATTAATAGGACACGGTTGGTTATGGTATTTTTGAATTGAATGTTTTAGTTCTGAGTGTCCTCGCGAGTTTGATTACGTTAGTGTTCAGGGATGTTTGATATACTGCATTTTAATTGCACCAACTTTCAGTCAGTTTGCAGTCGTTTAGGTTGCGATGATAAGTTTTGTGGTATTAAATAAAGCGCGATTGGACTGTAAGACAAGATATAACTTAACTAATATTATTAGCCTATAACGTTTCCACTTTTGGGACTCGCATTGGGCCCGCGTGGAGTATTAAGGCCCACACTGATCCACTGATGCTCCTCGCGCGCTAACGATCGGCACAGATGCGTGTAGTAGATCCACGCTGTCCTTTGAATTGATAAACCTTGTGCTAATTTCTTGTTGGTTGAAACTTGCAAGATTCAATTCTCACTTACTCCTTAACGATTTCAATACATTGTCGCCACCCCGTGTTCTGGCCTAGAGTGGGACAATCGTATATTTGTGCATCACGCCGCAACGGTTTGGATTCGTTTGCCCCCTGCCATGGGGTTCAAACCGGCGCCACACAGCGTAGCAATCGGGCGCTTTACCACCGAGTCACGAACGCTATTCACCGAGCGACGAAATCTACAAGTGCTATGAGTGCTACGAGGGTATGCGGCCGCCCTACGCGCTGTTGTCACCCCAGTGATACGCATCTGCTACGAGTGCGCCCTTGCTACAGCGCGTTCGCTACGAGCCTATAGCAAAAGGCTCTGAAGGCGCGAACTACCCTCGCTACTTGCGGCTTCTAAGCAACTCGCAACCAAAGTCTTTACTGGCAGTTGGCGTTAAACAGACTCATGCCCCAAGTTCAACATTCTCTCGTCCAAGAACCCAACAATACAGTCACAGTCAGACTCAGATATTCCGGCTAACATGGTAGAAGATATCTCTGCAGACCATGTAATTACTACAAATAAACGGCCTCGATTAGATTAAAAGTTTTCTTCGAAGCTTAAAGGAAGAAATCCAAGAAATTCTTAACTCCTGGATGGCAGGTCGAAACTATTTTCAGTCCAATTTAGCTAAAGATATATCTGACCTTAAGATGCAATACTCTACCATTCAGAAATCGAATTAACAAATAGAAAGGTCAATGGATTTCATCAATAAGTAATATGAGGATATGAAAAATTTGTATAAGAACGCCTTGAAGTTGAAAACAAGGAGAATAAAAACTACCTTCTCAGCCTTGATCAAAAACTTAAAGAAATCCCTCAAAAAGATTACTAAAGCGTGCAAGATCTTTCTGCAATAGCTACAAAATTAGGAGGTTTACTGGGAACTCAACTACAACTCAATGATCTTCGGGATATCTACAGCGCTCCTGCCAAACCAGGTTCAGTTCAAAACATCATATCAATAGAGTACAACAAAAGCAAGATCCTTGCCCCAGTAAGAAAATATAACAAGACTCAAAAAGTTGACGATAAATTAAACACTGAGCTCATAGGATTACCAGGCAATAAACAGCCCATCTATGTTGATGAATACCGCGTTCTACCAAGTCACTATTTTACCGTGCTTGTGAGTTTGCCGAGCAAAATGGATTCAAGTTTTGCTGGGTATCCAACGCTAAAATTTATCTGCATAGGGAGAGGGGACAGAAATAGAATATTCTATATTATGTACACCATATAAATTACAAAAAAAGGTGAAGAAAACATTATATAGTGTGACATAATGGGCGGCCTTATCGCTAACAGCGATCTTTTCAAGATAACTTTTGGATGGATTTTAAAGAGAAAAGGAAATACAGTACTATAGGTTAAGGTGAACTATTTATAATAATATATACAATAAATACATTATAGATAAATATATACATTAATAATTATGAAACAAAATTAGAGAACCGTAATAAAACGATTATAGAGAGGTAGTGATTTTTGACCATTGTTTTAAAAGTAGACAAGGATTGAGCACGCCATACCGACATGGGCTGGCCTAGAGTGGCAACAATCGTATATTTGTGCATCTCGCCGCAACGGGTTGAATTCGTATGGTCCGCTTCCATCGGGTTCGAACCGGCGCCACACAGTACAGTAGTCGGGTTCCTTACGACCGATCCACGGACGCTATTTACCGAGCGACGAAATCTACGAGTGCTATGAGTGCTACGAGGGCATGCGGCCGCCCTACGCGCTGATGTCACCCTAGTGATACGCATCTGCTACGACTGCGCACTTGCTACAGCGCGTTCGCTACGAGCCTATAGCAAACGGCTCTGTTGGCTCGAACTATGCTCGCTACTTGCGGCTACTAAGCAACTCGCAACCAAAGTCTTTACTGCCAGTTGGCGCTAAACATACTCATGCCTCGAATGAAACATTCGCCACCCTTGTCCAAGAAAGACCCAACAGTCAGACTCAGATATTCCGGCTTACATGGAAAAAGATATCTCTGCAGACCATGTAACTACTAGAAATAAACGGCCTCGATTATATTAGAAGTTTTCTTCAAAGAAAATCTTTGGATGAATTATAAAGAAAAAAAAAAAAAAACATATACGGTCTAATTGAGAACCTCCTCCTTTTTTTTCGTTGGTTAAAAAGGAAATACAGTACTGTAGGTAAGTTTTATTTGTACTATTTATAATAATATATACAATAATTACTTTATAGATAAACATATACATTTAATAATTATGAAACAAAAATTAGAGAGCCGATTAAAGAGAGAGGTAGTGATTTTTGACCATTGTTTTAAAAGTGGACAAGGATTGAGCATGCCTTACCGACACGGGCAAGACATTCCTAACCGCACCGCTTGAACCGTAAAAGTTGTCGTAAAAGCTGGTGGAATACATCGGCATCTCTAGTCTCAAGTTTTCCGATGACCTCAGATATCTATTAGGTGTGTCATGAAGGAACTTAAAACGTTATTTAAGATAACAGGGGGTTGTAGGATTGAACAGAATACTATAGAGCAGAAATAAAATATGAGAATCCCGGCGAAGACGTATGGGAAGCTATTTGAGCTTTGTGCGAAATTCAGAAATGTGTTCATATTTGCGCAGGCCAAATATAAATTTTATGCAAAGGTTTTGAAGACGCTCAAGTTTATTTACTTGTGCCTGGGTGAGATCGAGATACCTGACATCAGCATAGTCAAGGATGGGAAGCAGAAGGGACTGTGTAAGTGCAGTTTTAGTGGCAGTGGAAAGAAAGTTCCGCAATCGTCTAAGCGTCCTGGCAGATGCAAAATTTTGCGGCTTACGTCCTGTACTCGTAGCTGCGGACCCCAAGCCAGATATTTGTCAATCTCCTCCTTTTTGCGAAGTTGGTTAAAAAACAAAAAGCCAAACTCTCGTGAACAAAAACAAATTATACTAAAAAACACATTTTTGGGCGAAGAAATTAATCATTCGTATGTGTCCACAAGATTAATTTACCCATCCTCCACATATCTTGCACTTGTACCATTGTTCGTCGTTTTTTGCATTGAGTTGTTCGGCTCTTTTAAAGCACAGACGGTTGGCTCTTTCAAAACACTTCGTGTTGAACTTATTTCACCGGAACACTAATCTAATATTATTTATGCATAAGAAAGGCAAACATTATATGGATAACTACAGCATTTATATTTTTTGTCAACCTATGCAATACTTTTCTTTAAAAAATAATAATAAGTAAACACAAAAAAAATACTTCTCAATTTTTTGTCACATTCCTGTGACGCAATTTGTTTTTGTAAAAGTGTCAAATGTTTGTGGGTAAGAGCTATCCCATTTTATCATCTAAGGAGTAAAATTAAACTTTCGTAGGATATGGATAAGTTATAAAAATCACATCGTCTTTTTTAAAGCCTGGCTCTTTCATACACACTTTCCCCTAGTTCGTCCATCACGGGAATCGAGTCACGAACAAACTTAACTTTCCCGTTGGATAACTGTTGTCCACCTTCATCGACATAGGTCGCGGTCAGTTTACCAACAGTAAATAAGTTTGTAATAAAAAAAAATGTAATATAGTACAAGGTTACTATAGGATAAGGCTCTCGAAAGAATTCCATTAATTATGCTCTATGCCAATGCTTCTTGCCAAACTTGTCTTCTTTCATGATTCAACGGGAAGAACCCTCTATGTTGATTCCCTTGAGAGTGTCTTGACAAACGGACAGACGGATAAAAAGTGATCTTATAACGGTTCCTTTTTTCCTTTTGAGGTACGGAACCCTAAAACATAGATGACTCATTCAAGGACATACCAATGTTTAGTCACGAGTTTCCTCGATACAAGATATACAATAATTTCATGATAATTAATTTTAATGAATGATTGTTTTCTACAGAATGCCTATTGCACAAAGAAAGCTATATTTGCAAAAATTAAAGGGCATAATATATAAGACAATTAAAGAATGTTTGCAAACATCACAAATATAATGTCTTATTATTATTTTAATGTTTACTTTGAACATGCAATGAAAGGGAAGAATTAATTTATGAGAAACGTACCGTATGTTTTCAGAAATATGGTAAGGGTGAGTTTGCTACACAGCTTCATCATCATTTCAGATGAAAGACGTCTACTGCTGGACATAGGCCTCCCCCACTTGCTAGAGACACGGGAGTGTTCAAAGGAGTCACTCCCTCCCTGGCACAGGCAACTGACGTAATTCGGGTGGGTTTCAGTCAGTAAGAGTTTGACACACCTGCGTCCTCGCGCTCCACCCAGAGCGGGAGAAGTTATTTGATGGTTTCCCACAACAACAAACAAAGGCCTACCCCAAGTGTCGCTACAACGACCGGTGCGTCTCGTATCCATCTGATTAATTTCTCACCAGGTCATCGGTCCACTTTGTGAGAGGCCTTCCAACGCTGTCTTCCGGTACGCGGTGGACACTCCAGAACTTTTCGTCCCCATCGCCCATCTGTTCTGCAAGCAATGTCCCCACTGCCACTTAAATGTGGCAATTCTTTGGTCTATGTTGGTAACCCTGGTTTTCTAGGACTGTATTGTTTAAAATCGAAAAGAAAAAAAAAGTATATTTCAATTATTAAGCCCAGTTTTTACTTTTTACTATTATAGGTTGTGTTTAGCTGAAAAGTGTGTCTCAATATATTGTTATTAAGAGCCACTACTTCTGCCCGGGGGTTGAGGATGAATTCGAAACAGAGTTACCTCGCCCCTGGGCACTCAGGGCAGGAAGGAACAGGGGTGGGTTTTAGTCAGTAAGAGTCTGCCCTCCTTTTTGTTTTGTTTCTGGCTACCTCATTGAGAAAAAAACGATTAAAAAAAATTACTTCATAGGTACTAATTTTGATGAGCTGATTTTTTTGGGAATTGACTATATTTTTTAATTTCTGATAGGCACGCGTTTGACCATTACCTCACCTGATGGTAAGCGATGATGTGGTCGAAGATGGAGAACGCTTGCCTAGAAGTAACCTATTCACTCTTGATTTAAAGACACCTAGGTCCCTAGCTGTACGCACAATGAATGTGTTCTCAAAACATTTTGTGCGTGTGGGTGGCATGTCCACCATGTACCGGTGGCGCATCGCCGTAAATATTGTTGTCCGATGATGGATCGGGTTTGGCAGCGTAGTAGTAGTAGTATAGGGACTCCTTTTTCCTCACTTAGACTCTCAATTGATCCGATGTGCGTGAGTGTCCTGGCTAACATAGCCAGCCTTACTTCGCTCAGAAGCACAGAAGCTTCCTGGTAGCTTCGCAGGCTTCGCGGAGCGACCTCACTGTTCCGAGGATTTGTGCACGTTGGGTAGCCACGGCCTCGCATTCCAGGATGATCTAGGCGGCTGATTCCTTGGCGTCAAAACATCTTCTGCAGAGAGGGCTGTCCGTGATGCCTAGGTTGAAACGGGTTGGCTGACACAAATTATGCAGTTCCGCTGCACACTCCCCAAAATGTATCCGATAGAAAACCGACAGGCTAGTAACTCGGCGTCTATGCTCAAGACTTTTTTTACTACTTCCTTGAAGAAAGTTGTTAATTACCACGCATTGCCGTTATCTACACTCCCTAAAAATGTATGTTAAAATATACTTCTACGTTAATCTGACTGCAGAACTTACTTTTAAAAAATTATTGAAATATCTTTTTCATTTTGTTGTTTCAGTGTGCCCGTAGCTTTATGCGATAATTTAATGTTTATAAAATCCTTGAATGGTACTTAAACCAATAACTAGCTAATTCATAACCACAACAACTTTGGCAAGTGTACCTTCAGTATAGATTCAGACAGACTTCGATCATAGAAGTCAAAATGACTTTAAGGTCATTCTTTTTTGAAAATGAAGCTGTTGTGTAAGTTTTCATGTTATTTTATTAACTGCTAAAAGTCGATTGAATACAAAAGGTGATAGTAAAGGTGGATATTAGGTGATGGTAATGAATATGACAATTGGTCGACTTACATTGTGATATAGTGTGATAAATATGCTACACAAATCTTGATTTTGAATTCATTTTTATTTAGAAAATACTTAACTAAAAAAAAACAGCAAACAGAAACAAGTTCTTTTTCAAGCAGTCTGATGCAGTTGGCGGTATTGGTTTCAGTTGTCAATGCCATCAACTGCGTCAGACTGCTTAAAAAGTAACTATATAATAATAATAATAATAATAAATATAGCAATATCACGTTGTATTGGGATCGATATATCATCACTGATAGGACTATTGTTGCCAATAAGCCTGACATAGTGGTGATAGATCGACAAGAGCGTCGCACAATGATTGTTGATATAGCTGTCCCTCATGACGAGAACCTCGTGAAGGCTGAGAAAGATAAAAAAACAAAGTATCTTGATCTGGCTCGCGAGGTTGTTGACATGTGGGAGGTGGATACAGCAGTCATTGTGCCGATAGTCGTGACGGCCAATGGCTTAATAGCCAAGAGCCTCGACGAACACCTAAGGAGGCTCTCGTTGGGCAGCTGGATCAAGGGCTTGATCCAGAAGGCAGTACTCCTGGACACGGCGCGCATAGTTAGGAGGTTCCTCTCCCAGGAGCCCTGACCACCGGTAGCTTGGACCCTATCCCGATACCGGTGGGATACTATTTTTTATATTTTTAAATGTTTTTATATTTTGATATTTTAATATTTAAAAATGTAAATTGTATGTTTAAACTATAAAATAAATATAATAATAATAATAATAATAACTGGTTTGGAACTTTTTGTTTGTTTTTCCATTTGGATTTTTTGAAACTTTCTAATGCATTTTATGCCTTCATTTAAGTGAGCTATATTTTTAACATTGCCTCCACGCACACATTTTGTCATCACATACGACCATGTCACAAAAAAATTACCACACTTACCTATTTTGTTTTTTGTTTTCACAATTCATATAACCTATGTCACTTTCGCTGTCAAAACCAATCTAAAGATAATATCTATCAATTTGTTTAAATCCATCGAGCTGTTTAGCCTTCAAGGCAGGCGAGCTTAAGAGAAAGACATACCAACATTAATATTAACCTCCTTATGGGGCAGAAAATACAATAGTGTTCTCACCGTAAAAACTTAGGTAATGTGAGAATAAAGTGAGCTGACCATCCATCCCACCAAGAAGAGAATAGAATTATACTATAATGTACATCAAAACAGTTACATAACAAGGTAGAATGACAGCCCACTTCAAGCTCACCCCACCAAGTCTGCAGGGTGAGACTTCTTTTTTTAATTTTTATCTTTAGTTAATAAGTTCTTGTGTGTTAATATTGTTTCTTTATTTCTTTTCTTTCTTTCTTTCTTTTATTTCTTTCTGTTATTACTTTCTTTCTTTTATAAAATAGACAGACTATCAATCTACTTGATACAAGGGATTGACAGCTCACTTCACATAAGTCTTCCTCATCTTTCGAGAACTTTTAAATACTTTGGCCCCAGAAGCTGGACTCTAATTGCAGCATCAGTAGCGTTCATCAGATCTTCCATAGTGCAGGTATGGAACACTTGGGGCATTTCAGTATCTGAGTCATATTCTGGACTGAGGCACTGCGTACATATTGGGTCTGTAAACCCCATTTTGTTAAGTTGCCTATGCAGCGGGGCCTACCTGGGTACGCAACTGATTGAGTGTTTTTTATATAGGCCACTACAGTTCCCATCCGGGTAGCAGGTGTTCCTGTGGTTTCAAAAAGTCAGGGGGTGGGTGGTCGAGATTTAGTAGAACAAACAGCAAGTAAAAGGATTTTTTTTGTTTCAGCGGCATCAACACCCCATCGGATTACCTGTATATGAAACTCTTACGTTTCACGCTGGTAATCGTCGGCTCTTGGCCTCGAAAAGAATTAGGTCAACCCGAGCCCTACTCCCAGGAAATATTCCTTAAATACTTATACTTAACTGTGTTTGTTAGTTGCATTTTTACAGGCGTTGCTTACGTCATCTTGCACGTGAGCGAGCTATCTTTTTTTGAAGTTGGGCACATGTATATTGTTATACTTATGACCTCAGTTAATGTGGTAAGTAAATAATTCAGCAGGGTTTCTCAATGTCTATTTGTTTGTATCCTTACTGATTCGAATTTAGTTTTTTTTTTTACTTTTGATAGGCATGCATTACATGATGATGACTTGTGCATAGTTCGATGCACAAGTCATCATCATCATTATCATTACAACCAAAAGACGTCTTCACTTCTACAGCTGGACGTGGGGCTCTCCCAAGCTTTATCACATCGACCGATCTTGTGTATCTCGCATCCAGTGGATTCCCGCAGCTTTCGCAAGAGGTTTTAAACAAAGTGTCATAAATGTCAGAGATAGCGATTGTCGAAATGCATTACATTTCGGTATAGGGATCTGTAAAGAACGCCGAGCCCGCGAACCTATGTGCTATGTGCGTGTGTGTTGTCAAATCAAAACGACTGATAAGACAGTGAATAATAGTGATTAAGTGACATTCTAATTAGAGTTATAGATATTTAAAGTCAAGTTTTAGAATAACTTCAATCTATGCTCATTATAATAAAATTTACGACTGACTTGATAGCTGATAAGTGATACCGATAGGGATTTTAGTGGTGACTTTTTTTTTCTTAATAGGCACGCATTTGACCACTATGTCACCGATGTAAGCGATATTGTATGTAAGCGATGATGTGGTCGAAGATGAAGCACGCTTACCTAGAAGTAACACTATTCACTCTTGACTTAAAGACTTCCAACTTTTTGATGTTTTTATATATTTCAAATGGCGTATCGGTTGGGATCACCTGACTTTTTGGAATGGGAACTTCTTCAACATTAAACTTTCCTTTGAGTATCGTCGCGAGAATGAAATTGCTCATGAGTTTTCTCACCAACAAACGCGTAGGTTTAGATTTCAAAGCATGATGACTACCGAGCCAACCATTGGTTGTTAATTGTGCGGTGGCAAGCCAGGCAAATCCAATGAGTTTAAAATTTAGTAGGATAGTTGGTTGCCTGCTCTTTGTTTGTTACACAGTCGATTGATTTGAAGGAACGTCGTTGACCAAAGATTTGATTTTGAATTGTAAAGTACGAGTATGAGTAATCCACAAATGTATTTGATGGATTTTACTTAATTGCAATATTCCAGGTTGCAATGTGTTTTGAATGATTTGGAAAGTAGTGGTGAATATGGATCAATTCAAGTGTTGTCGACCACAAAGTCGTTTCCTGACACCCTCTTTGAAATAATCTTTCGTTCCATAGAAAATGTATAAGAAAATGAATTTTCTTCACATTTTTTTTGTGGTTAATTCCGATTTTTTAATAGTCATTCTGCTTTTCGGGGCGGATACACATCCAACAAATCAAAAAACATTTAAATTGGTCCAGCCGTTCCTGAGTTATAAATGGTGTAACTAACCTGTCTATGTTTTATAATTATAATAAAATATACATAGAATGGGAATATTTATAGTTAGTAGTAGCAGATTCCATCGTGCTGCTCGACGACGTGGGCAAGCTCTTCAAAAGAGTTACTGCGGACCGCCTCGTCGGGCAGCTGGTGCGGGTGGGGCCGAATCTGGCGGAGAGCCACTTCAGCTTCCTAAGGGGGCGTTCTAAAGTGGATGCCATCATGCGCGTGCGAGCCCTCACGATGGGGGATGCAGTGGGCAAGGATGGGGTCGTCTGAGCGGTGTCTCTAAACATAGCCAATACCTTCAACACCCTGCCCTGGAGTTGCATCAAGGAGACACTCCGGTATCACCGGGTGCCGCCCTACCTCTGTCGCGTAGTCGAGGCTTATTTGACGGACAGGGCCGTCATCTACCCCGGTCACTAGGGAGAGTGGAACCGGCGAGAGATGTCGTGCGGTGTCCCACAAGGATCAGTCCTGAGGTTGCCTCTGTAGGCTATGCTGACGACACGCTGGTTCTGCCACAGGGGAGGTCGCACCAGGCGGCAAAACCAAACTAATGACACGCGGGGTTGCGAAAGTCATCGAGAGGATCCGCCAACTGGGACTCGAAGTAGCCCTCCACAAGTCCGAAGCTATATGTTTTTATGGTCCTCGGCACGCACCACCGTCAGGTTCCCAGATAAAAACATTAGGGGTTCACCAGGTCCCCAGGTTCACACAGGTCATCACAGGACACGACTGTTTAGGGAGGTTCCTGTGCCGGATAAGGAAAGTAGTCGCCTCCTTCTGCGAAGCAGTAATGCTCATGAAGGAGGAGGCGGAACGGGTGAGAGAGACTCAAGCAAAGTAGCCCTCACACCTCCGGCAGCAGCCGCCGCAGAAGACGCCCTGGGCATCAGGGGTCGTAAGCCGATCTCCAGCCACTGTAGGCGCGGGCCTGCTTATGGCGAGTAATGGGTAGCTCGCCATCCGATCCGGACCAGGCCCTAAAGTCGACGGCGCGTAGTGTTCGACGCGCGCTTCAAAGAGATGTCAGCAATACCTGAAGGGGCCTGTCAGCGCCGATGCCTGCCGGGGGTCGTGGATAAATTCGAAATAGAGTTCTCGTGGTCCTTGGCACTAACTACGCGAAGCACCCACATATATGCATACACCTATAACATTTTGTACATTTGTTTAGAAGCCTTATTAAATTAACATTATGTGAATGGAATAAAAGAATAATACTTTATTGTACACAGTTGATCAATTAGTATACACGAACTTAAATCTATGGATTCAATGGCTGCCTTATCGCTGACAGCGATATTTACCAGTTCAAATAATATTACATACCTACGGATCGAATTGATAACCTTTTTTTGAAGACGGCTAGCTAAATAAAACTGTAACTTGCTTTGTAATTTTGTTTGTGTTACAGTCCAGAATCATCACACTGACATTTTCTACTAAGTACAGAAAGGTTGCTAAAGAATTTCTTACAAAAATACACCTGTTCTTCTATAAAGATCGTTCTGAATACGCGATGAAGGTAAGTCATCCTTATGTAGGTACGTGAACTTCATCATATTTCAGTCTGTTTTTAGTTTAATCTGTTACCTATGAAGATTTTCTCTGCAGCAGATATTAAATATGTTTTTTTGAAATAACTTCATTGAAAATACCTAGCGTTTTGACAAAATTGATTGAGGATTGTGTTAATTTTTTTAAGAATCAAATTCATTATTATCAAAAAAAAAATAAAACAATATTAACTCAAAGTTACTTTTGTCAAATGTAATTTTTTTTTTAAATAAAATTGGGCTATATACACTTCCCTGTGGAACACATGGTTATTTCGATTTTGAATAACCAAATTTCGATTTTAGTTTCTGAGTACTTAAAGAGTTTTTTGTCCGTTCTTCTACAAAACCTTTGCGAATGAACAACTAGTCACTCATTATTATTTGTTTTATGGCAAAATCTTGAAATTTAAAGGTCCCTTTTAATGGTCTAATTGAAATAAATTATTTGAATTTTACTTTAATACTGTTTCAGACACACAAAATGGTCCACTTAGTATCTCATCTCTTCACGATCTACGTATTGGTTCAGATGATAACCGGTCTGTCTCTCTTCAACTTGATACCTATGTACAACAATTACGATGCAGGACGATACAGCAGTGGGTGGTCTCGAAACTCTTCATTTGAACACTCTCTTTACTTCGTTTATCCTTTCAACGTTTCGACTGAAATGAAGGGTTATATTTTTGCAGCTATTATAAATTGGTAAGTTAAAAAAGTCATTATAATCTAGCTTTTGGATTTTCTTGCAACAGAAATGATTCCAGGGTTAAAAAAATATAATTCTATTTAGTCCGTAAGCCCACTGGCCCGTTTCATCAAAAAATATTGGAAAAATACCTATTTTTTGCTATCAAATCAATGAAAAATGACAAAGATAAAAACGCATGAAAGGATGGTTGAGGATTGGGGGTTTGTTACGTCTTAATCTTTAATTTTTTATTGTTTGTTGTTATTGCAGCAAAGAAATACACATTCTATGAAAATTTCAACTGTGTAGCTATTACGGATCGTGAGCCCGCTGACAGGCAGACGGACAACAGAGGCATAGTAATAGGGTCCCGTTGGTTACCCTTCGGGTACGGAACCCTAAAAAGAACGTGGTTATGTAAACTTATTCTAAAACTTAATAATTGCGTCGGGTAATAATAATATTAAAAAAAACTTGAGAGGTGTCAAGGGACACCCGGATGGAACGAAGTTCCTTTCGATTAATTAGTGAAGGAATTGTTTTATATTTTTTTTTTATGATATAATACAATTTTTTTTATTATTAATAAATATATTGTAATATTAACCGCACTGCCGACTCAGTCTTATGTAAAAATGCTATTACGCAGTCTCAAAAAAAAGTGTGTGTACTTATGTACGCACGTAAGAAGGTAGGTAGGTACACCTACATATACATAGGTACACCTTCATCATCTCATCTCATCTCATCTCATCTCAGCTCAGCTCAGCTCAGCTCAGCACATCTCAGCTCAGCTCAGCTCAGCTCAGCTCAGCTCAGCTCAGCTCAACTTAACTCAACTCTATAACAATAACAACAACTATAGCAAAAAGTGTCGTTACAACTTTTGGATCAAAAAGTGTCGTTACAACTTTTGTTCCTAATTTTTTCCGTCTAGCCCCCTTTTGCAACGCGCGATAAGGAGCTTCGTTCCAACACAATATTTTTACGCAAATTGTCATTACAGAACGTTTGCAATAAGTACCGTTCCTACCTAAAAACTCACGCTAGAGCGAGGCGAGAGAGTCAGGTATACCTGTGGCAATACCATATACAGATTACTGTTTCTATTTGCAGGGTTCTATCATATCTGTGCGCAACATGGTTCTGCATGTTCGATCTTTTACTCTCACTAATGGTTTTCACTATTTGGGGCCATTTCAAAATACTCATGAACCTTCTGGATGAGTTTCCAAGACCGAGCTCTGATTCCAATTTTACGTCAGAAAATAGATTCGTTAAAGGAGCTGAAAAATATTCCGAAGAAGAGCTTTTGAAAGTTTCAAAGAGGCTTAAAGAATGTATTATTTACCATCGGGAGATTGTCAGGTAATATTTTTATGGTTGCCTATCAGCGCGCTTTGTGGTAAGTCAACCGAGAGAGTTTTTGAGAATCAAGCATAATTAGCAGGGGAAAAGTTGATAACTGAGTAGATGCGGCATGACGAGAAATCACTAAAAATATGTATGCTATGACTCGTGTAACTTTTTAAAAACCCTCACGCTAGCCTACCCTAGCCTAGTACCTTTTGTTGAATACGCATACTAAAGTCGCGTTTCTACCTACAAGCAAATTTCATGCAAGTTGCATTACATTGCGGTTTACCGAGGTGTAATGTGATGAATTGGTCGTTAGTTCTCCGCAATGATATTCAACTAGCATACAATTTGCTTGCAGGTGGAAATGCGGCCTAGGTTTCTCTTAAATACTAGGTCGTTTCAAAAATTGTTAAAGAATAAATAGTCTCTTTTTTCTTGCAACTGTTTTAAATGACGGCTAATTTCAATACAATTCTCCTTGGTAAAATCATTGGCCACCGATGTGTAGTTCTTTTTTTAAATATTTTTAAAGACATGTGTTGTTCCAAAAATTTTTAGTGAAATGAGAGTATGAATAAAGTTTACCTTCCGAAAGATTTTTTAAATGTTTCGAAAGCTGGTTCACCCTAATGCGTAAGTGCATTGGGGTTGGAGGAACATATTTTGAAAAGCTTTAAATAAACTTGTTTCATATTCTATTTTTCATTTCACTAACAATTTTTGGAACAGCCCACGTAGCGCTCTAACTGAAAACCTTTCTTACAGCTTTACAGACACAATGTCAGATGTATTTGGGCCGATGTTGTTCGTGACTTATATATTTCACCAGGCAAGTGGCTGCCTCCTACTTCTAGAATGTTCACAGATGGTAAGTATCCGTCAAGATTGAAAGACTCCCACAGACAAATACAACGCGAAAATGCGATAGCGGTGCCCCAGCGTCTGCATAGTAATTATTCTATTATTGCTACAAATACAAAAAAAAAAGTGTGTGTGTACTTATGTACTATTGATGACAAAGGTGCATGGAGAGCCTAAGGTCGACTTTTGACTGTGAGGTTTTGCATTACGTATCATGACTTTCATGAGACGACTAGATGGCGCTGTTCAATCATGAAAATAACACTGCAAAGCTTATAAACCTTATTATGCAGAGGCAGATAATAAGGTTTTTAATACCTAAAATATAAAAATTACTAAGTAATAATAATATATTTATATTCAAATAAACAAAAATTACTATATTTTCTTATTTCCGAGTACTTAATACAGCGCCATCTAAACCAAACTAAATAAGCCAATTGGTACTATATCGGTTAATTCGACTACAGATGGCGTCGATCACAAATAATAAAAATCCCTACATTCACAAAGTAGCTCTTATTTTCACGTTCCAGAATAAATAGTCAGTAGCTCAGGTGGATAAGCATGGCAGAATAACATAGATCGTTCAACAGGGCACCGGTTCGCAACCCAGCTCTCTGTCGACTTTTTTTAAATTTAATTATTATAATATATAATTTATATTCTATTTTTTGTATTTTTAAACGTTTTTATTTTATTTTTTGTTATAAATAATATAAAAAATATGAGGTATAAGATGTATAAATGAATATAGGGATAATATACAAGTATACGTAAACTACTATATATAACATTATATAAATATATATTATATAATTTACTTTCATAATTGGTGGTAAGTATTAGTATTATTAGTAAAAAACATTTATGTAAGAAGATTTAGATATATTTTTCTTACAGCTTAAGATTTACTAAGTTTAATTCTCGTAAAGGATAAGAAATGAAACTATTTTATTGATTATAGTTTAAGACATTTAATTCTCAAAGAAGAATACAATTTATGTCTTTCTTTCTTATAGAATGTATAACCTAACCTAGCAGTTTTACATCCAATTAACAATGATTTAATTCACTTGTTAAGGAGAAATACAAGTAAAATTTATAACTGAATAACTCTATTACAAAATAGAAGACCTTAACAAAGTAAAACTGTATAATAGATATTATAAGTATTCTAAATCAAAACTGTGTTGTGCTATTCTTCTATTATTTAGTTTTATTTACATTATGTTATAATAACTTTCACTATATATGCAACCTTAGTTCTGTAAATATTTTACCTACTCATAAATTATAAAAATTTTACGTTTTGCATAATTATGTTTCCCGGCAACCCTATTTGCCAGAAAAACAATGCTCTTGAGCGTTATGGCAAACGCGGTTGCCAGCTTGGTTTGTTCACTTTAAATGATTTTTTTGCTGTGGTTGCGTTGATTGAGCTTTGAGAAGTAAAAAAAAAATGGCACTGTATTAAATTTCACGTCTTTTTTTCACTGGGCCCGCAAAGATGTATCAAACAACTCTGCGTAATATCTTGTTGGTGTAAAGCCATTTTCCTCATAACCTTGCACCATAAGTTGACGCTGGTCTGAGTCAATATGGCGTCTTCTGCCAGATCTACTGCGGTGTTCCAAGGAACCCTCTTCTTGAAACTGCTTTATCCATAAAGTAACAGTCTTTACCTATAAGGGAAATATATTATTTATTATTTTCGTGTATCGATAACCATGGATAATAAAATAAATAACGAACAGTGATTTTAAAACATTACTTACGTTTAAGCCAGTTTCTCTCGAAATTTCAGAATAATTTAGGTCTTGATTATGCAATGCTATTATTTGGGCCCTCGTAGCCATATCAATATTAGAACGCGAACTCATGGTAAAGATAAATATTAAAAAATTGTTAAATGCAATCGTAACTGAACTCACTCAAAGATAGTAAAGAACGTTATGATTGAACAAAAAGATTTAATTTTTATACAGTCAATATTAAACTACCCTCAATTCTTTTGAGATTTATGATACAGGTTAAAGTCGCTAAACAACTTCGATATAATAAAGAGTAGGATAATTTCAACTCATTGCGTAATGACGCAATAGTCCAGTGGCTATGGTATCGGTAAATTTTATGCCACCGAGTTCGAATCCTAGTTATTACGAGCTTTGCTTTATAAGGTTTGTAATGTCGTAGGAGAATTTGTGTTAAAATTAAGTAATATTGTAACTAGCAAAAAACAAGATAATGTTCTTTACCGAGAGATGTATATTTTCCAATCCAACTACTATACTAGCGCCATCTATGTCGTTCATGCCGTATTATTAAGGCGATGAAACCCTGTGCAAACGATTTTGGTTTGGAATTCTCCATGCAGTTCTGTCTTCATTAGTACACACGTAAGAAATTATACTTCTTTGGCAAAACAAGATAAAAAACCAAACTGTCACAAACTTCACAAAAGGAAAACAATCATTCTTCATGAACCAGAGACCACAGCTAACTTCAGGGTGTCGGTTCTAGCTAACTTCAACCTGTGAATTTTGTGTGACAGCGATGCGCGCGCATCTTAAAAATTTCACTCTCATCATTTTTTCATAACGCGCCTAAAGAAGTATAACTTCAAAAAGCTGTGAAAAGTTATTGCCGCATTGTCACGTTGTTTTAGAATGCAAGGAAAATTGGTTCTAATAATATATTTGGGTTTCCATTTTTAGACGACGCAAGCTCTGGTGCGATATGTGCCACTTACGATAATAGCGATCCAGCAACTAATACAGTTGTCAGTCATCTTCGAACTGGTTGGAAGTGAGGTAAGAGTAATTCAACTTATTTCGCCCTTATTCACTTTTTTTTCGGTTACTCTTCTCTATATAAGCCTTAAAAAATTCAGCTGCAATTGCTAATAATAATAATATTGTGATAGTTAGGTAATCTTATTGATGTTCCTGTAAAATTATTAATTGTTCTTAGTGATAAGTTTATTGCTGCGCCCTAACAGGGTACTGTAGAACCTTCAGGTTCCAGGAGGTGCTTCTGTACCTTGTCTTACTCGCTGGCTGTGAGAGTGCCGTGTATAAGAGTGACCGACTACATGAATAGTGTGAGAAATACAAGAGGAGGAGAGACATCACTCCGAACTATATTGATTTTAAATTAATACATGTTTCCACTTGGACGGGCTGAGCTGAACTAAAGTCTTAAACAAAATCAATGTCCTTTAAAATCTATTCTAAATTAACCACTCGATTAACTTTCAAATATTATATCCTGCCAGCAGTGCGCTGTTCATATGTGTGGTATGTGTGCCAAGTGCACACGTGCCACATGAGCTACGCCCCTACGAATAGAAGTGAAGACGCTAACAGAGTCTGATATGCCCACAAGACATTTGAAGAGCCAATCGAATCCCACCTAACCCTATCCAGAAGACCCTACTTACAGGAGGTGATAGGCGATGAAGCAGATGTCTGTAGAAGGATAGCTTCATTTTTAACCCGTGATTTGCAGCACTTATATTATTAATTTGTGGCATTCTGCACTCTACAACCCACGGTGTTACACTGAGGCTTCAGTGAGACAAAAACTTCCCGAAAAAGCTTCACTGCACTGCTAATTCTCTGGCCTAATATACCAGTTTGCATCTACCCAGATGGGGTTTACAAAATAATATTAAAAACTAAAATGGCTTTAATTCCATTGGACACATTCCATCGGACATTATGGTGTCCGAGGAGAGAGAACCACAACCGCATTAAACTTCCTGGCCACATTTTCTGAACTTATTCCAGAGTGCAACCTAAAACAAATTGTGGGATACTCTCTACATAATCCTCTAAACAATGTCGTGGGCTCGGCCATACCAAACTTGGTCAACTCGACCCCCTTTGCAAAGGCTACATCGTTAGCAAAGTCGGTATTAATTTAGCCGAGACCAAACCCCGACATACCATCTCTAGGAGAGAGGAACGCAAGTTACGACTTTAGTTGATGTGACATGTAATTAAGGGATGAAATTTGGAGGGGGGAGATATAGACCCCCCCTTATGAAGGAAAAAGCACGGAAACCCCCCCTTTTTTTAATGATTTTTTTTAAAATCATGTTTTGAGGTTATATTTACGTAATTTTTTGTCAATTTAAAGGGTGGAAGGGGGAAGGGGGAAGTTCTAGAACCCCCCCTATAAAGAAAAAGTAGCGGAAACCCCGCCCCCTCTTTTGTAAATCTTTTTTATAATACATTTTCTGAACCAGACAATTGTTTTTCTATATAATTTAGTCGTTTCTGGCACTCGTCGGCCGCTGCCGCGGCACCGTAGGGGGTCACAGTTCTAACATAACGTAACCCAACCACTTTTTTAAAAACAATTAACCTAATTTAACTAGTTCGGTGCGAGTAGTCTAGTTAAAATAATAGGTACTCGTTTCTGTAGGGGGTCACAGTTCTAACCTAACCTAACCATTTTACTGAAGCAATCAAAGCCATTACAAATTAATCCACTAGCCACTAAAACCAATATTTATTTGCTAAAAGGAAAATCTAAACCACAACATCTAGTGGAAAAAGTTACTGAGTTGGCAACACTGAATTAATGTGACAATACCTACTTGTAAAATGACGTCGTTTGATGTTTGGTTTCACTTATCGGCAATAGTCGATAAATTATTCTAAGTGAAATAAATTTAACACTTATTTAAATCAGTCAAATATATAATTTTATGAAATATACCTAAAAACTATCTAAATCATTTGATATACATATTTATTTCATCATTATTATGGAGTAAAACATTTTAGTGCCTTGAACTTTCTCTAGTATGTCTATAGTAGTCTATGCTTACGTAAAACGAAACGTACAATGACGAGACAACGTCAAAAGTGTCATAATATTTTTGAATTTTTATGATTTTGCTTTTTTTATTTCTCGTAAACCATTACTTTCCGTGCAAAAAGAACTTCACGTAGAAGCTTCTAATAATATTATCTTTCTGTGTAAAAAATATGGACTCGAAACTCCACGTCACATCATCTAAAGCTTAGCCGAACGGAAAACCTCTCCTCCTAACTATCCATATACCTTTATTAGATATTGCCTAAGTTCCCTACACTATATTCCTAGGCTTATCAAAGCTATGCAATTCGTCATTGGTTGTGTGCGGTTGCTTAGCCCTCAGTCACATGAAAAAAGGAGTTTAATTTATCACAAAAATATTTAAATATTTACGTGTTTTTACACAGTTTGTAAACATTGTCGTACCAAATGTCTCCTGACGTGTCAAATGACATCTGACACCGCTGTCTACAATATATTCTTCTAAACTAACTACTGGGCTTTACATCCTTCTACCCCCTACGTTCCGACATAAAACGGCTTTAACCTATTTGACATGTACAATATCTCTAAACCTTCTATTTCCTAATTTTTTAATCACATAAATTGAGAGCCTTTTGACTACCTGGTACGGCCTACGACTTTGTATAATCTATCTAACTTTAGACTCTTACACATCGCGTGCCTAGGCGTTTAGACCATAACTAATTGATTGGGAATAAAACTTATTGCTTTTACCCCTTTCTCATATAAAGCCTTCTGTCTAACCTGTGCCTTTTATATTATGTATGGCACGTCGTGACAGGTTATTTTTCAGATTGAGTCGTCATAAATAACAAATCATTCTGACTACCAGTATTTATCATTTATTCAGTTTGGAATCATGGTTCTCTAGCATATAACAGCATACTTGGTGAAACTCTAGTGCTTGCTTGTTTACTAAAATTATACGCATAACACAAGAGTGGCATATAGCTACATCTATTTCCTAACTAGTTTTCAGCTTAACTTTCTTTTGTAATAAATTTAAAAAAATATTTTTAAATTTCTTTTTATATTTCCAAAATTTATATTTACTGACTGACTGACTGCTTTTTTGTACGCATTTTATGATTCCCTTTGCATAATTTTCTTTTTATTGGGTAATAGCGATTTAGGGACTTTGTATTTGCCATACTTTCATGCATTTGTTGGTTTTTAAGTTGTTAGTACAACCCACGTCAACCAAATTAAATAAATCAATCACAATAGTAACTTTTTTTTGAGGGAATTGACATAACCCTTTTTAACAATACTCAGGAGGATCTGGACCACCTCCTCCGGATTATTCCGGGAAAAATGTCGCTCCACCTTCTGCGATGTTCCGAAATAACATCCACCTCGAAGATCTCTCGACGATATCCGCTAAGTTATAATGTAATGGAATAAAATAAGAAGATTTTTGCTCTGCTTCCTCTGGTATGCCGCGCTGTTCCGAAGCTATATCCATCTCGCAGCTCTCCTTCCCGAAGATATCAGCCGGAACAAATCTAAGTGAATAAAATTCTCGCGATCACCATGAGTTTCTTGAAATAAAATTTATTCCTGGTTTTCTGAAACATTATTTAAAGGAATGATCGGAATGGACTGACCCCCTTCTATATGTTCGTCCGTGTATTTTACTTGCATTTTATCACCTACTTGGCTATTACCATCATAGCCCTGGCCATCCTTGATTGGGCTGCCATCATCATATATTTATCATTCGTTTTAATTTGCGGGTTTGATTCCTTTTTTAAGCTAGAAAATAAAGGTGCACTATTATCCTCGCTCCCATCTAACTGTTCTCAGTCCTCGGATCCATCGGTCGACTTCTCAACTGTATAAAAATATTCAATATTTTTCTTTTTGCAAGCAACGTATTTGCACGCCGTATAATAAGACTTACTATCCCACTCCTTGTAGGCAACACATCTGTACGGGAACTCCTCCCTAATCTTATCGCATAACGATCCAAACGCCTATAATAATGGTAGGCTGCCCTGGAGATATACTCCAAAATGACTAACTATGTCCTCCTTATACTCCTGGCAGCGTTATCGCAGCATCAGTCTTCCACTTACCCTTACACGTCAAGTATACGGTGCTGACCGCCACTTGTAGAACCTTCAGGATCCAGGAAAAAGAAACGAAAAAAAGGGGGTGCTTCTGTAGCTGTGGTGGGGTGCTGTCTTACTCGCTGGCTGCGAGAGTGTCGTGTATAAGAGGGACTGACTACATGAATAGTGTCAGAAATAAAAGACGAGGAGAGAACAGCACTTCAAACTATATTGATTTTAAATAAATACATGTTTCCACTTCGACGACGGGCTGAGCTGAAGTGAAGTCTTAAACAGAATTAACGTTATTTAAAATCTATTTTAAATTTACCATTCCATTAACTTTCAAATGTTATATCCTGCCAGCAGTGCGCGGTTCAAATGTGTGATCTGTGTGCCCAGTGCACACGCGCCACAGTAATCTCTAGATTAAGCATTGTCTGTAACTGTGTTTACATTGTGTGCAATATAAATAAATAAATGTGAAGTAATGTCGTCCTCCATCCTTCCCGTCCAGTCACCCCCTTTTGCGGAATCTCTTCGCAGACCATGTCCTACCTTCCATCTTGCACCACATAACCTGTTCCCTGTTCTTTGACAGCGTCGGCGGACGGCATTGCTGTGGCCGAATACCCGGCCGCCGCATTTAATTAAGAAAATATTGTATTTATGCTATCTACACGCTAAGAAGACCCCCTTTTTAGTCATCATATTTCACATAGTCCACTTTTCTGATCCACTGTTCTACTATGTGTCCTGAGTTTGAGGCAAGAGTATGAACTCCGCAGCTATATCTGAGATCTTAAAGTCGCACTATGGTAGTTGACTCAATTATTTTTATTATTTGTATGAAAAAGTTTATCCAAAGTTTTTTTTTTAATTCTGTTCAAAATTAAGTAACTTAAAAGCCTTCCAAATCTGTATTATATGATGTCATCGCATTAGATAACGGTCTTGAAAAAGAGATAGTGAGATGTTCCCACCACGCCCTACTCTTCCAGCAATATTTAAAAAGCTAATTGCCGTTTCGAATATTAACCAATTCTGGTGCGGACATATACAAATTGTAAGTCGTAAGATCAAACCTAGGCAGCCGCTTTACTTTGTATAAGTTATTTTATCACCACTGCTCTCAAAACGGGGAAGGAACACATCGTGAGGAAACCAGCATATACTTAAACCAAAAAATCGAAGACATGTGACATCCACCAACCCGCACTGGGCCCGCGTGGTGGATTATGGCCCACACACTCTCAAGGAGAGGAGGCCTATGCCCCAGCAGTCAACTGTGGGGACATTAAAAGGCTGATGATGATGATGATGAGGTTTTCAGAAAAGTATTATTTTTTATTTAGTTTGTTACTCCATAGAAAATATTGAACAAACATAAACCCTAAAGCACACTGTAAGATACTATGTCGATAGAAAGACACCAGTCTACGCATGTTTTCTGGACCTATCTAGGGCTTTCGATATGGTGGATTATGGTGTGCTGTGGAGGAAACTACGTAATACTAGCCTACCTAAAGAGCTATGTTCGGTTTTTGAGTATTGGTATGACAATCAGATCAATTATGTTAGATGGGCGGGAGAATTATCTGATGCATATGGCTTAAGGTGTGGTGTGAGGCAGGGGGGAGTAACCTCTCCCAAGCTTTTCAACCTATATATTGATGAACTGATAGGTGGCCTCAGCAGCATGCAGGTCGGTTGTTCCATCGACGGTATTTTTGTTAACAACTTAAGTTATGCAGACGACATGGTGCTGCTGGCGCCATCTGTCAGCGCACTTAGGAAGTTGCTAAAGTTTTGTGAGACTTACGCTTTGACTCATGGTTTGCGCTATAATGTGAAAAAAAGTGAATTCATGTTGTTTTCTAAAGATGGTTTAGGGCCTGAAACTGTACCACCCGTGATGTTGAATGATGTTACCCTTAAAAGAGTAAATAGATTTAAATACCTGGGTCAGGTGCTCAGCGCTGATCTTAAGGATGACGCTGACATAGATAGGGAACGCAGGGCGTTGACGGTGAGGGCGAATATGTTGGTCAGAAGATTTGCGACTTGCTCGAAGCAAGTTAAGATAACACTGTTTAAGGCATACTGCCAAAACTTTTATGGCAGCAGTTTATGGACAACATATTCGCGAAATACCCTCAACACCTTGCGTGTCCAATATAATAACGCCTTCAGAATGCTATTGCGGCTCCCACGTTTTTGCAGCGCATCTGGGATGTTTATGGAGGCTCGAACAGATGGGTTCGCAGCCATTTTGCGTAAAAACGTCGCATCCCTATTGAGCAGGGTTCGTGCTAGCGGTAATGGCATTCTGGCGGTTATTGCTGACAAGTTTGACTGCCCTATTCTGAGACATCAAATTGCAACACTGACGGAATAGGACAGTATTATATTATTTTATTTTTGAAATTTTAATTTATGACTTTATTGTATTATTATTGTATTTTTAAATTTTTAATTAATGACATAATTGTATTTTTTTAATTTGTATTTAAATTTTGAGTTTACTAACACTTAGATGATAAGTTTTTTACTAACCATTGGACCAATGTTGTCTTAACTAAATAAATTATTATTATTATTATTATTATTATAAACACAGGAGAATCCCTATTATGATTAAAATAAAATAGTATTTTACGCTTTGCAGAGCGAAAAATTAAAATACGCTGTATATGGCGTACCATGGGAGTCTATGGACTCAAAGAACAGGAAAGTGGTGATCATCTTCTTGATGAATGTACAGGAACCAGTGCATGTTAAGGCATTAGGGGTTGCTAATGTTGGTGTTACTTCTATGGCAGCAGTAAGTTATGATGATAAACAGTTTAATCAATTTAACTTATGAGTATTCGATCCGACCCTACATGGTAGGCGAAATTACAGTTGGGGAATGAAAAAGGGAAGAGATACGGCTTCGTTAGTCTGATGCCCTTAAGCATTACTGCTCAACAGAATCCAAGGAGAGAGCCAGGAATCAAACCCAAGTCGGTTTGATTCCTGGGTCGGGGTATATTATTGGGTTCGGAAGCATGAACGCCTTTCGGTTGAAATGTTGAATGATGACTACTGATGCACCTAAATATTTAATGGCACTTCGATTTTGATCTAATGGAATTTCTATTCATTACAGATTATGAAAACTTCGATGTCTTACTTTACTTTTCTACGCAGCATGTGAATACTGCAGCTCTTTAGATGTTTTACTTCTATACATTTATGCTTGCTATTGTCTTAAAAATAACTTCTTAAAAAGTGTTTTTGGTCTGCTTTTGCAATTTTTTTTTGTTTTATTCTAGACAGGCATGCGTTTGACCACTATCTCAAATGATGGTAAGCGATGATGTTGTCGAAGTTGGAGCACGCTTGCCTAGAAGTAACCTATTCACTCCCGACTTAAAGACTCCCAGGTTGTAGCTATCAGGAAAGGCAGGACTCCGGCAGGGAATTCCACTCCCTAGCTGTACGCACAATTGATGTGTGTGTATATTTAAAAATAAAAAATACGGAGAAAATTACAAGATTCACTTTTATGAAATTTTCTATTAGTTGAGTACACATCAGTGGGCCACCAAACGCATCATGTCTGAGGACTGTATTGGAGCAGTGATTTGTCTAATATGAAGTCTTTTATAGAGTAGTAGCATTTGTTTATCAACAGGACACGGAGATTATTTTTAAATTTTATTATTTTTGAACTTCTCTTCATAAAAATACTTAAAACAATAAAATAAGAGTAAACTCGTGGTTTTATTTCTCCAAAATATATTGTCCCAGTTAATTAATGCTCACTAGCATTTAATTAATAATAACCCACCCGACCGAATTTCGATCACTGTGGCCAATCTTAACGGAGATTAGACAAGTACATAAGCGTGTGCGCAAACGCAGGCACGCTCTGTTCTGTTCGATGGGACGACAATCTGACACGGCCAGGGAGAGATGAGGTACAGGACCAACGGCTTTAAGAGCTTTCCGAGGCCGGAGCTGTCACACCACCAACTTACAAACTCCGGGCTGCTGCCGAGTAATTCCTATTTAAAACCCAATAACACTTTTTGTGTCAAGAAGCATGTCTGCACTTAGATAATCTTCCAGGTTAGTAGGTACGTTTTACTTCTGTGAGGTATATTTCCGAGAAAGGAACGTGAGGAAGTTTATTGGAGGAGCATTTTGAAAACTATTATAGTACGAGTACTCCACCTCATTTAACTTTTCTAAAGTATTTTTTAGAGGTTCTTTGTATATTCAAAGTTTACTATCTCACGATGACGTCTGGACGATATAAAAAACCGGCCTAGTGTGAGTCGGACTCACGCACCAATGATTCCGTACCATTATCTATGAAAACAGCAAAAAAATCACGTATGGGAGCCCCCTTAAACATTTATTTTATTATGTTTCTTAGTATTTGTTGTTATAGCGGCAACAGAAATACATCATTTGTGATAATTTAAACTGTCTAACTAACACGGTTCATGAGATAAAGCTTAGTGTCAGACAGACAGACAGACGGACGGACAGCGGAGTCTTAGTAGTAGGGTCCCGTTTTACCCTTTGGGTACGGAACCCTAAAAAATCAAGTACAGTAGAATCTCATCAATTCGGCAGTATTAAAAATCAGGGGTGGCCGGCTTATTGGGCTGTTCAGATTACTGGACGGTATAGAAAATATCAAGAGAATTAAAATAAAGCATTTTAGAATGTCCTATTTGAATAGGGTATCATGTAGGACGCGGTGGGGTAGGTTCGGGTGGAGGGTGCCGGACTAATGGTTGTGTTCGAAATGAAGTGCTGGAAAGAAAGAAAGAAAAAAGTTTAATTTGTGCCTCGCACAGAAAAACACAATTTTTTTACAACATACCATCAAAATAATAATAATAACATTTAAAAAAAAAACATAACAAAGACCTGTGCGAGGCCAAAAAAGCACCTATCTCAGCAAGTGCTGCGAAATTTATAGAATTAGTGGTTTAGTGAGACTTTACTGTAAATGTTTAAGGCATTGAAAATTAATATTATTAAAAAAAATCAAAATATAATACAGTCGAACATAGAACCTCCTCCTTTTTTCGAAGTCGATTAAAAATGGCTTGCCCGAATACGGCGTTGCCCGAGAACCCATAGATTGCGATTTGATTTTCACAGAGGCAGTGGGTTGAGCCGCTCTGCCGGTTGGTACAGAATATCTCTTAAATAGGTACGTCAGCAAAATACTGCTAGGTGTGCCTGCTGCTGGCTGTGGGTGAATGGGAGTCGGACATCTGGCTACAGGCGCTTACGTTACCAAACATTATGTATTTTGCTGATTAACACCACCTTCTGGATCGCTACATGTCTTCATTTGGGTGCTCCTAGCGGAACTCCACTTTGCTACCAATTTGGTGAAGCAGTCGACTACCTCGGACACAATGGCCTATCCTGCAGTAGGAGCGCGGGTCGTATGGCACGGCTTGAAAGCATCAGTGATATCATCCGTATGGAGTGTCGTCACACACCCTTGCCTCAGCATTCCATCTTCTTAGCACGGCGAGCTGTGCTGGGCGGCGGCTGCTGCAGGTGCAAAAAAAACTCAAACGGCGCAAATACAAGTATAACAACCTATTGGGAGTAATATGTTTGAGCCGTTTGAGATTGAGACACTAGGACCATGGGTTCCAAGTGGTCATCGAGTTTTCCGTGACATCAGCAAGCAGTTAGTCGACCCTTCACGTGACCAGAGGGCTGGCCTATATTGGCCAAAAATCAGCTTTGCCATTCAACGTGGTAATGCTGCCAGTTTTCTGGGCACTATTCCCAATGACAGCGATGTGGACGAACTTTTGAATGCCCAATGAGTTTTACTTTTTTTATTTATTTTCTTTTAGTGTACATATACTTTGTTAACAATAATTAATAGAGAGAGTAAAAAACAAAACCTGAAAAAAATGTGATTTGTTCGGCACCCTTTGCGCGTGAGTCCGACTCGGACTTGGCTGGTTTTTTTTTAAGGTTTTAGTGTTTTGTACGATCAAAGTACATTTGTACAGTAAGTACAGTGACATTTTATATGTTGGGCGACTATTACCTACTCTTAAACTAACAAAGCTACCTTATTCGTAATAGTTTTCCTTCAAAGTATTTTTGGAGGGGGAACGCTCAACTCGAACAAAAAATATAATTTTAAAGTTTTATTTTTCGCAAACGAATTACTGAATCTTAAATACTTTTAACAGCCCCACAATGATTTTTAAAGACCTATTCAACGATACCTAACACTATGACAGGCGAGAAAAAAAAACTCATCCCCACTTTTCATGTCGGGGTAAAAAAAATCAATGTTTCGTTTTCTTGGCGTGATTAGTATACTCGTATTAAATATACATGCTAAATTGCAGATTTCTAGAACTAACAGTTTCTAAGCTATACCTCGGACAGACATACCTAAACTATAAGGGTTCCTTGTCCTTGTTAGGACTACGGAACCATTTATTTAAACAAAATATTCTTTCATCGAGATTTGAGATTAGACCCCGTGATATAACATAACATAATAATCACGACTGTATGTTAGGCAGAGGTGCACTCCGTCGACCCAGTTACCCAGTTATGTTTAAGTCCCACAAAATAGGGAGCGACCCTAATTGTCATCAACCGGGCAGCAATCTGGATTCCGGGCTGCTACTAGATGACATTCAAGATGAAAAAACTCAATAACACCGTCGTCGGTCGGGCAAAACGACCCGGGAATCGAACCCAAGCCCAAATGCTCAGAAGTAGACCTTACAACTACAAGACCAGACGAGGTAGTCATTTCACGTTGATTGTCACGTAATATGCGTTATTCCCCGATCAAATCAGCACATTCACAGACATCGTTGACTGTAATTTAATTTTATTTACGGCTGGTATCGCTTCTTGGCAAGTGTCGTGGTACTGAATTTAAGTGAAAGTACTCAAATCATGTTTATGTCGACAGTAAATGTTCGTGCCATGTGAACAAACATGATAGCAACTATCTGATATCTTCGTCTGCAAGATTGGTGAAACCAGAGATCTAAACTTGTTAGGGGATTCGCCATCATCATCATTTCAGCCGATAGACATCCATTATTGGACATAGTCCTACCCCGAGTGCCGCTACAATGACCGGTCTTGTGCATCTCGCACCCATTGGCTACCTGTGACCCTCACCAGGTCATCGATACATCTTGTGGGAGGCCTTCCAACGCTGCATCGCAACTAAAGTCTTTGCTGGCAGTTGGCGCTAAACATACTCATGACTCGAATGAAACATTCGCCACCCTCGTCCAAGAAAGACCCAACAATACAGTCACAGTCAGACTCAGATATTCCGGCTAACATGGAAAAAGATATCTCTGCAGACCATGTAACTACTAGAAATAAACGGCCTCGATTATATTAAAAGTTTTCTTCAAAGACAATCTTCGGATGGATTTTAAAGAGAAAAGGAAATACAGTACAGTAGGTAAGTCTTAGGTGTACTATTTATAATAATACATACAATAAATACTTCATAGATAAATATATACATTAATAATTATGAAACAAAAATTAGAGAACCGATTAAAGAGAGAGGTAGTGATTTTTGACCATTGTTTTAAAAGTGGACAAGGATTTAGCATGCCTCTCCGACACAGGCAAGGCATTTCTAACCGCACCGCTTGAACCGTAAAAGTTGTCGTAAAAGCTGGTGGAATGCATCGGCCATCTCTAGTCTCAAGTTTTCCGATGACCTCAGATATCTATTAGGTGTGTCATGAAGGAACTTAAAACGTTATTTAAGATAACAGGGGGTTGTAGGATTGAACAGAATACTATAGAGCAGAAATAAAATATGAGAATCCCGGCGAAGACGTATGGGAAGCTATTTGAGCTTTGTGCGAAATTCAGAAATGTGTTCATATTTGCGCAGGCCAAATATAAATTTTATGCAAAGGTTTTGAAGACGCTCAAGTTTATCTAGTTGTGCCTCGGTGAGATCGAGATACCTGACATCAGCATAGTCAAGGATGGGAAGCAGAAGAGACTGTGCAAGTGCAGTTTTAGTGGCAGTGGAAAGAAAGTTCCGCAATCGTCTAAGGGTTCTGGCAGATGCAAAATTTTGCGGCTTACGTCCTGTAGCTGCGGACCCCAAGCCAGATATTTGTCAATCCAAACCCCATGGTTATAAATGTACCTTCTCAAATATTTGAATAATAGTTCCGTTAAATTGTACCTGGGGAAGCTGTGACAAATTTACTTTTGGAATCATCCTAGAGCTGCCAATAACAATAACCTGAGTCCTCGACGGATTTACCTGAAGCCCATTTGCCTCACTCCACTCACAGACCGTAGCCAAATCCTTGTTTATTGCAATAATTTCATCAGCTAAATCTACAAGGGGAGAAACAATTTCTTCGTTATTTGACACTTACTGAACTGACTTTTCAATTTTAATTTCTTTTTGGAAGTCGGTTGTAATCTTGTTAAAATGTTTTTTTTTCACTTTTAGTTGCTATACCCCAGATCTAAAACGAAATATTAAAGTTACGTCCGAATTGATAACCCCAATACCATGTAACATGGAATTTGAACATACTCGTAATTGAAGGAGACCAAAACGTCAGCTACGTATACACATTTTTTGTTTTTGTTGAATTTTTCAAAAAACGCCAAAGCAATTTCGATAATATTCTTACGAGTATGTCATAACCTCTGGAGTATACTCTTTTGGATAAAAAAAAGAATTTTGAAATTTGAAATCGGTCCACAACTGACAGAGAAATCGGTGGACATAAATTAAAAAAAATACAAAAATATACATACAGTCGAACATAGAACCTCCTCCTTTTTGCGAAGTTGGTTAAAAAACAAAAAGCCTAACTCTCGTGAACAAAAACAAATTATACTAAAAAACACATTTTTGGGCGAAGAAATTAATCATTCCTATGTGTCCACAAGATTAATTTACCCATCCTCCACATATCTTGCACTTGTACCAAGGTTCGTTGTTTTTTGCATTGAGTTGTTCGGCTCTTTTAAAGCACAGACGGTTGGCTCTTTCAAAACACTTCGTGTTGAACTTATTTCACCGGAACACTAATCTAATATTATTTATGCATAAGAAAGGCAAACATTATATGGATAACTACAGCATTTAATTTTATATTTTTTGTCAACCTATGCAATACTTTTCTTTAAAAAATAATAATAAGTAAACACAAAAAATATACTTCTCAATTTTTTGTCACATTCCTGTGACGCAATTTGTTTTCGTAAAAGTGTCAAATGTTTGTGGGTAAGAGCTATCCCATTTCATCATCTAAGGAGTAAAATTAAACTTTCGTAGGATATGGATAAGTTATAAAAATTATATCGTATTTTTTAAAGCCTGGCTCTTTCATACACTTTCCCCTAGTTCGTCCATCACGGGAATTGAGTCACGAACAAACTTAACTTTCCCGTTGGATAACTGTTGTCCACCTTCATCAACATAGGTCGCGGTCAGTTTACCAACAGTAAATAAGTTTGTAATAAAAAAAAATGTAATATAACTACAAGGTTACTATAGGATAAGGGCTCTCGGAGGAATTCCTTTAATTATGCTCTATGCCAATGCTTCTTGCCAAACTTGTCTTCTTTCATGATTCAACGGGAAGAACCCTCTATGTTGATTCCCTTGAGAGTGTCTTGACAAACGGACAAACGGACAGACGGATAAAAAGTGATCTTATAACGGTTCCTTTTTTCCATTTGAGGTACGGAACCCTAAAACATAGATGACTCATCCAAGGACATACTCGTACCAATGTTTAGTCACGAGTTTCCTCGATACAAGATATACAATAATTTCATGATAATTAATTTTAATGAATGATTGTTTTCTACAGAATGCCTATTGAACAAAGAAAGCTATTTTTGCAAAATTAAAGGGCATAATATATAAGGCAATTATAGCATGTTTGCAAACATCACAAATATGATGTCTTATTATTATTTTAATGTTTACTTTGAACATGCAATGAAAGGGAAGAATTAATTTATGAGAAACGTACCATGTTTTCAGAAATATTGTAAGGGTGAGTTCACTACACAGCTTCATCATCATTTCAGATGAAAGACGTCTACTGCTGGACATAAGCCTCCCCCACTTGCTAGAGACACGGGAGTGTTCAAAGGAGTCACTCCCTCCCTGGCACAGGCAACTGACGTAACTCGGGTGGGTTTTAGTCAGTAAGAGTCTGACACACCTGCGTCCTCGCGCTCCACCCAGAGGGGGAGAAGTTATTTGATGGTTTCCCACAACAACAAACAAAGGCCTACCCCAAGTGTCGCTACAACGACCGGTGCGTCTCGCATCCATCTGATTAATTTCTCACCAGGTCATCGGTCCACTTTGTGAGAGGCCTTCCAACGCTGTCTTCCGGTACGCGGTGGACACTCCAGAACTTTTCGTCCCCATCTGCTCTGCAAGCAATGTCCCCACTGCCACTTAAATGTGGCGATTCTTTGGTCTATGTTGGTGACCCTGGTTTTCAAGGACTGTATTGTATAAAATCGAAAAGAAAAAAAAGTCTATTCCAATTATTAGGCCCAGTTTTTACTTTTTACTATTGTAGGTTGTGTTCAGCTGAAAAGTGTTTCTCAATATATTGTTTTCGAGAGCCACTACTTCTGCCCGGGGGTTGAGGAAAAATTCGAAACAGAGTTACCTCGCCCCTGGGCACTCAGGGCAGGAAGGAACAGGGGTGGGTTTTAGTCAGTAAGTGTCTGCCCTCCTTTTTGTTTTGTTTCTGGCTACCTTCTTGAGAAAAAAACGATTAAAAAAAAATTAATTCATAGGTACTAATTTTGATCAGCTGATTTTTTTGGGAATTGACTATATTTTTTAATTTTTGATAGGCACGTGTTTGACCATTATCTCACCTGATGGTAAGCGATGATGTGGTCGAAGATGGAGTACGCTTGCCTAGAAGTAACCTATTCACTCTTGATTTAAAGACACCTAGGTTGTAGCTATCAGGAAACACAGACTCCGGCAGGTAACGCCACTCCGTAGCTGTACGCACAATGAATGTGTTCCCAAAACATTTTGTGCGTGTTGGTGGAATGTCCACCATGTACCGGTGGCGCATCGACGTTTGTCTTGTTGTCCGATGATGGATCGGGTTTGGTGGAGTAGTAGTAGTAGTATAGGGACTCCTTTGTCCTCACTTAAACTCTCAATTGATCCGATGTGCGTGGGGGTCCTGGCTAACATAGCCAGCCTTACTTCGCTCTGAAGCACAGAAGCTTCCTGGTAGCTTCGCAGGCTTCGCGGAGTGACCTCACTGTTCCGAGGATTTGTGCACGTTGGGTAGCCACGGCCTCGCATTCCAGGATGATGTAGGCGGCTGATTCCTTGGCGTCAAAACATCTTCTGCAGAGAGGGCTGTCCGTGATGCCTAGGTTGAAACGGGATTGGCTGACACAAATTATGCAGTTCCGCTGCACACTCCCCAAAATGTATCCGATAGAAAACCGACAGGCTAGCAACTCGGCGTCTATGCTCAAGACTTTTTTTACTACTTCCTTGAAGAAAGTTGTTAATTACCACGCATTGCCGTTATCTACACTCCCTAAAAATATATGTTAAAATATACTTCTACGTTAATCTGACTGCAGAACTTGCTTTTAAAAAATTATTGAAATATCTTTTTCATTTTGTTGTTTCAGTGTGCCCGTAGCTTTATGCGATAATTTAATGTTTATAAAATCCTTGAATGGTACTTAAACCATTAACTAGCTAATTCATAACCACAACAACTTTGGCAAGTGTATCTTCAGTATAGATTCAGACAGACTTCGATCATAGAAGTCAAAATGACTTTAAGGTCATTCTTTTTTGAAAATGAAGCTGTTGTGTAAGTTTTCATGTTATTTTATTAACTGCTAAAAGTCGATTGGATACAAAAGGTGATAGTAAAGGTGGATATTAGGTGATGGTACTAGGAGAGGATTATGAATATGACAATTGGTCGACTTACATTGTGATATAGTGTGATAAATATGCTACACAAATCTTGATTTTGAACTGAAAAAAAAACAGCAAACAGAAACAAGTTCTTTTTCAAGCAGTCTGATGCAGTTGGCGGTATTGGTTTCAGTTGTCAATGCCACCAACTGCGTCAGACTGCTTAAAAAGTAACTTGTTTGGAACTTTTTGTTTGTTTTTCCATTTGGATTTTTTGAAACTTTCTAATGCATTTTATGCCTTCATTTAAGTGAGCTATATTTTTAACATTGCCTTCACGCACACATTTTGTCATCCCATACGACAATGTCACAAAAAAATTACTACACTTACCTATTTTTTTTTTTTCACAATTCATATAACCTATGTCACTTTCGCTGTCAAAACCAATCTAAAGATAATAATCTATCAATTTGTTTAAATCCATCGAGCTGTTTAGCCTTCAAGGCGTGCTTAAGAGAAAGACATACCAATATTAATATTAACCTCCTTATGGGGCAGAAAATAAATACAATAGTGTTCTCACCATGAAAACTTAGGTAATGTGAGAATAAAGTGAGCTGACCATCCATCCCACCAAGAAGAGAATAGAATTATACTATAATGTACCTACATCAAAACAGTTACATAACAAGGTAGAATGACAGCCCACTTCAAGCTCACCCCACCAAGTATGCAGAGAGAGACTTTTTTTTTTAATTTGTATCTTTAGTTAATAAGTTCTTGTGTGTTAATATTGTTTCTTTATTTCTTTTCTTTCTTTCTTTTATTTCTTTCTTTTCTTTCTTTCTTTTATAAAATAGACAGACTATCAATCTTCTTGATACAAGGGATTGACAGCTCACTTCACGTAAGTCTTCCTCATCTTTCGAGAACTTTTAAATACTTTGGCCCCAGAAGCTGGACTCTAAGTACAGCATCAGTAGCGTTCATCAATCTTCCATAGTGCAGGTATATGGACACTTGGGACATTTCAGTATCTGAGTCATATTCTGGACTGAGGCACTGCGTACATATTGGGTCTGTAAACTCCATTTTGTTAAGTTGCCTTTGCAGCGGGGCCTACCTGGGTACGCAACTGATTGAGTGTTTTTGATATAGGCAACTACAGTTTCCATCCGGGTGGCAGGTGTTCCTGGGGTTTCAAAAAGTCAGGGGGTGGGTGGTCGAGATTTAGTGGCACAAACAGCAAGAAAAAGGCATTTTTTTTTGTTTCAGCGGCATCAACACCCCATCGGATTACCTGTATATGAAACTCTTACGTTTCACGCTGGTAATCGTCGGCTCTTGGCCTCGAAAAGAATTAGGTCAACCCGAGCCCTACCCCCAGGAAATATTCCTTAAATACTTATACTTAACTGTGTTTGTTAGTTGCATTTTTACAGGCGTTGCTTACGTCATCTTGCACGTGAGCGAGCTATCTTTTTTTGAAGTTGGGCACATGTATATTGTTATACTTATGACCTCAGTTAATGTGGTAAGTAAATAATTCAGCAGGGTTTCTAAATGTCTATTTGTTTGTATCCTTACTGATTCGAAGTTAGTTTTTTTTTTACTTCTGATAGGCATGCATTACATGACGATGACTTGTGCATAGTTCGATGCACAAGTCATCATCATCATCATCATTACAACCAAAAGACGTCTTCACTTCTACAGCTGGACGTGGGGCTCTCCCAAGCTTTATCACATCGACCGATCTTGTGTATCTCGCATCCAGTGGATTCCCGCAGCTTTCGCAAGAGGTTTTAAACAAAGTGTCATAAATGTCAGAGATAGTGATTGTCGAAATGCATTACATTTCGGTATAGGGATCTGTAAAGAACGCCGAGGCCGCGAACCTATGTGCTATGTACGTGTGTGTTGTCAAATCAAAACGACTGATAAAACAGTGAATAATAGTGATTAAGTGACATTCTAATTAGAGTTATAGATATTTAGTGTAAGTCTCTAGTTTTAGAATAACTTCAATCTATGCTCATTATAATAAAATTCACGACTGACTTGATAGCTGATAAGTGATACCGATAGGGATTTTAGTGGTGACTTTTTTTTTCTTGATAGGCACGCCTTTGACCACTATGTCACCGATGTAAGCGATATTGTATGTAAGCGATGATGTGGTCGAATATGAAGCACGATTGCCTAGAAGTAACACTATTCACTCTTGACTTAAAGACTTCCAACTTTTTGATATTTTTATATATTTCACAGGGCATATCGGTTGGGATCATCTGACTTTTTGGAATGGGAACTTCTTCAACTTTAAACTTTCCTTTGAGTATCGTCGCGAGAATGACATTGCTCATGAGTTTTCTCACCAACAAACGCGTAGGTTTAGATTTCGAAGCATGATGACTATCAAGTCAACCATTGGTTGTTAATTGTGCGGTGGTAAGCTAGGCAAATCCAATGAGTTTAAAAATTTTGTTGGATAGTTGGTTGCCTGCTCTTTGTTTGTGACACAGTCGATTGTTTTGAAGGAACGTCGTTGACCAAAGATTTTATTTTGAATTGTAAAGTATCAGTAATCCACAAATGTATTTGATGGATTTTACTTAATTGCAATATTCCAGGTTGCAATGTGTTTTGAATGATTTGGAAAGTAGTGGTGAATATGGATCAATTCAAGTGTTGTCGACCACAAAATCGTTTCCTGACACCCTCTTTGAAATAATCTTTCGTTCCATACAAAATGTATGAGAAAATGAATTTTCTTCATATTTTTTTTGTGATTAATTCCGATTTTTTAATCGTTATTCTGCTATTCGAGGCGGACACACATCCAACAAATCAAAGAACATTTAAATTGGTCCAGCCGTTCTTGAGTTATAAATGGTGTAACTATCCTGACTTTGTTTTATAATTATAATAAAATATACATAGAATGAGAATATTTATAGTTAGTAGTAGCAGATTCCATCGTGCTGCTCGACGACTTGGGCAAGCTCTTCAAAAGAATTATTGCGGACCGCCTCGTCGGGCAGCTGGTGCGGGTGGGGCCGAATCTGGCGGAGAGCCACTTCGGCTTCCTAAGGGGGCGTTCTACAGTGGACGCCATCATGCGCGTGCGAGCCCTCACGATGAGGGATGCAGTGGGCAAGGATGGGGTCGTCTAAGCGGTGTCTCTAGACATAGCCAATACCTTCAACACCCTGCCGTGGAGTTGCATCAAGGAGACACTCCGGTATCACCGGGTGCCGCCCTACCTCTGTCGCGTAGTCGAGGCTTATTTGACGGACAGGGCCGTCATCTACCCCGGTCACTAGGTAGAGTGGAACCGGCGAGAGATGTCGTGCGGTGTCCCACAAGGATCAGTCCTGGGGTTGCTTCTGTAGGCTACGCTGACGACACGCTGGTTCTGGCAACTGAACTAATGACACGCGGGGTTGCGAAAGTCATCGAGAGGATCCGCCAACTGGGACTCGAAGTAGCCCTCCACAAGTCCGAAGCTATATGTTTTCATGGTCCTCCCAGATAACAACATTAGGGGTTCACCAGGTCCCCAGGTTCACACAGGTCATCACAGGACACGACTGTTTAGGGAGGTTCCTGTGCCGGATAAGGAAAGTAGTTGCCTCCTTCTGGGAAGCAGTAATGCTCGTGAAGGAGGAGGCGGAACGGGTGAGAGATACTCAAGCAAAGTAGCCCTCACGCCTCCGGCAGCAGCCGCCGCAGAAGACGCCCTGGGCGTCGGGGGTCGTAAACCGATCTCCGGCCACCGAAGGCGCGGGCCTTCTTATGGCGAGTAATGGGTAGCTCGCCATCCGATCCGGACCAGGCCCTAAAGTCAACGGCGTGTAGTGTTCGACGAGATGTCAGCAATACCTGACGGGGCCTGTCAGCGCCGATGCCTGCCTGGGGTCGTGGATAAATTCGAAATAGAGTTCTCGTGGTCCTTGGCACTAACTACGCGAAGCACCCACATATTTGCATACACCTATAAAATTTTGTATATTTGTTTAGAAGCCTTATTAAATTAACATTATGTGAATGGAATAAAAGAATAATACTTTATTGTACACAGTTGATCAATTAGTATACACGAACTTAAATCTATGGATTCAATGGCGGTCTTATCGCTGACAGCGACATTTACCAGTTCAAATAATATTACATACCTACGGATCGAATTGATAACCTCCTTTTTTTGAAGACGGCTAGCTAAATAAAACTGTCACTTGCTTTGTAATTTTGTTTGTGTTACAGTCCAGGATCATCACGCTGACATTTTCTACTAAGTACAGAAAGGTTGCTAAAGAATTTCTTACAAAAATACACCTGTTCTTCTATAAAGATCGTTCTGAATACGCGATGAAGGTAAGTCATCATTATGTAGGTACGTGAACTTCATCATATTTCAGTCTGTTTTCAGTTTAATCTGTTACCTATGAAGATTTTCTCTGCAGCAGATATTAAATATGTTTTTTTGAAATAACTTCATTGAAAATACCTGGAGTTTTGACAAAATTGATTGAGGATTGTGACAATTTTTTTAAGAATCAAATTCATTATTATCAAAAAAAAAATAAAACAATATTAACTCAAAGTTATTTTTGTCAAATGTAATTTTTTTTTAAACAAAATTGGGCTTTATACACTTCCCTGTGGAACACTTACTCATTTTTTTAATTACATCACGTTATGGTTATTTCGATTTTGAATAACCAAATTTCGATTTTAGTTTTTGAGTACTTAGTCAGTAGTTTTTGTCCGTTCTTCTACAAAACCTTTGCGAATAAACAACTAGTCACTTATTATTATTTGTTTTATGGCAAAATCTTGAAATTTAAAGGTCCCTTTTAATGGTCTTGTTGAAATAAATTATTTGAATTTTACTTTAATATTATTTCAGACACACAAAATGGTCCACTTAGTATCTCATCTCTTCACGATCTACGTATTGGTTCAGATGATAACCGGTCTGACTCTCTTCAACTTGATACCTATGTACAACAATTACGATGCAGGACGATACAGCAGTGGGTGGTCTCGAAACTCTTCATTTGAACACTCTCTTTACTTCGTTTATCCTTTCAACGTTTCGACTGAAATGAAGGGTTATATTTTTGCAGCTATTATAAATTGGTAAGTTAACAAAGTCATTATAATCTAGCTTTTGGATTTTCTTGCAACAGAAATGATTCCAGGGTTAAAAAAATATAATTATATTTAGTCCGTAAGCCCACTGGCCCGTTTCATCAAAAAATTTTGGACAAATACCTATTTTTTGCTATCAAATCAATGAAAAATGACAAAGATAAAAACGCATCAAAGGATGGTTGAGGATTGGGGGTTTGTTACGTCTTAATCTTTAATTTTTTTTATTTGTTTTTATAGCAGCAAAAAAATACACATTCTGTGAAAATTTCAACTGTGTAGCTATTACGGATCGTGAGATACAGCCCGCTGACAGGCAGACGGACAACAGAGGCATAGTAATAGGGTTCCGTTGGTTACCCTTCGGGTACGGAACCCTAAAAAGAACGTGGTTATGTAAACTCATTCTAAAACTTAATAATTGCGTCGGGTAACAATAATATAAAAAAAAACTTGAGAGGTGTCAAGGGACACCCGGATGGAACGAAGTTCCTTTCGATTAATTAGTGAAAGAATTGTTATATATTTTTTTTTTATGATATAATATAATTTTTTTTTTATTAACAAATATATTGTAACAAATATATGTAAATATACTCATAGTCTTATGTAAAAATGCTATTTACGCACAGTCTCAAAAAAAAAGTGTGTGTGTACTTATGTACACACGTAAGAAATTATACTTCATCATCTCATCTCATCTCAGCTCAGCTCAGCTCAGCTTAGCTTAGCTCAGCTCAACTCAGCTCAGCTCAGCTCAGCTCAGTTCAACTCAACTTAACTCAAATAACAATAACAACAACTATTGCAAAAAGTGTCTTTACAACTTTTGGATCAAAAAGTGTCGTTACAACCATTGTTCCTAATTTTTTCCGTCTAGCCCCCTTTCGCAACGCGCGATAAGGAGCTTCGTTCCAACACAATATTTATACGCAAATTGTCATTACAGAACGTTCGCAACAAGTACCGTACCTACCTAAGATTAAAAACTCACGCTAGAGCGAGGCGAGAGAGTCAGGTATACCTGTGGCAATACCATATACAGATTACTGTTTCTATTTGCAGGGTTCTATCATATCTGTGCGCAACATGGTTCTGCATGTTCGATCTTTTACTCTCACTAATGGTTTTCACTATTTGGGGCCATTTCAAAATACTCATGAACCTTCTGGATGAGTTTCCAAGACCGAGCTCTGATTCCAATTTTACGTCAGAAAATAGATTCGTTAAAAGAGCTGAAAAATATTCCAAAGAAGAGCTTTTGAAAGTTTCAAAGAGGCTTAAAGAATGTATTATTTACCATCGGGAGATTGTCAGGTAATATTTTTATGGTTGCCTATCAGCGCGCTTTGTGGTTAGTCAACTGAGAGAGTTTTGGAGAAGCAAACATAATTAGCAGGGGAAAAGTTGATAGCTGAGTAGATGCGGCATGACGAGAAATCACTGAAAATATGTATGCTATGACTCGTGTAACTTTTCAAAAACCCTCACGCTAGCCTACCCTAGCCTAGTACCTTTTGTTGAATACGCATACTAAAGTCGCGTTTCCACCTACAAGCAAATTTCATGCAAGTTGCATTACATTGCGGTTTACTAATTGGTCGTTCGTTCTCCGCAATGATATTCAACTAGCATACAATTTGCTTGCAGGTGGAAACGCGGCCTAGGTTTCTCTTAAATACTAGGTCGTTTCAAAAATGGTTAAAGAATAAATAAAGTCTCTTTTTTCTTGCAACTATTTTAAATGACGGCTAATTTCAATACAATTCTCCTTGGTAAAATCATTGGCCACCGATGTGTAGTTCTTTTTTTAAATATTTTTAAAGACATGGGTTGTTCCAAAAATTTTTAGTGAAATGAGAGTATGAATAACCTTCCGAAAGATTTTTTAAATGTTTCGAAAGCTGGTTCACCGGAATGCATAAGGTTGGGGTTTATGGTTGGAGGGAAATATTTTGAAAAGCTTTAAATAAACTTGTTTCACATTCTATTTTTCATTTCACTAACAATTTTTGGAACAGCCCACGTAGCGCTCTAACTGAAAACCTTTCTTACAGCTTTACAGACACAATATCGGATGTATTTGGGCCGATGCTGTTCGTGACTTATATATTTCACCAGGCAAGTGGCTGCCTCCTACTTCTTGAATGTTCACAGATGGTAAGTATCCGTCAAGATTGAAAGACTCCCACAGACAAATACAACGCGAAAATGCGATAGCGGTGCCCCAGCGTCTGCATAGTAATTATTCTATTATTGCTACAAATACAAAAAAAGAAGTGTGTGTGTACTTATGTACACACGTAAGAAGTTATACTTCTTTGGCGTAACAAGATAAAAACCAAACTGTCACAAACTTTACAAAAGTAAAACAATCATTCTTCATGAACCAGAGACCATAGCCAACTTCAGGGTGTCGGTTCTAGCTAACTTCAACCTGTGAATTTTGTGTGATAGCGATGCGCGCGCATCTTAAAATTTCACTCTCATCATTTTTTCATAACGCGCCTAAAGAAGTATAACTTCAAAAAGCTGTGAAAAGTTATTGCCGCATTGTCACGTTGTTTTAGAATGCAAGGAAAATTGGTTCTAATAATATATTTGGGTTTCCATTTTTAGACGACGCAAGCTCTGGTGCGATATGTGCCACTTACGATAATAGCGACCCAGCAACTAATACAGTTGTCAGTCATCTTCGAACTGGTTGGAAGTGAGGTAAGAGTAATTCATCTTATTTCGCCCTTATTCGCTTTTTGTTCGGTTACTCTTCTCTATGTAAGCCTTAAAAAATTCAGCTGCAATTGCTAATAATAATAATATTGTGATAGTTAGGTAATCTTATTGATGTTCCTGTAAAATTATTAATTGTTCTTAGTGATAAGTTTATTGCTGCGCCCTAACAGGGTACTGTAGAACCTTCAGGTTCCAGGAGGTGCTTCTGTACCTTGTCTTACTCGCTGGCTGTGAGAGTGCCGTGTATAAGAGTGACCGACTACATGAATAGTGTGAGAAATACAAGAGGAGGAGAGACATCACTCCGAACTATATTGATTTTAAATTAATACATATTTCCACTTGGACGGGCTGAGCTGAACTAAAGTCTTAAACAAAATCAATGTCCTTTAAAATCTATTCTAAATTAACCACTCGATTAACTTTCAAATGTTATATCCTGCCAGCAGTGCGCTGTTCATATGTGTGGTATGTGTGCCAAGTGCACACGTGCCACATGAGCTACGCCCCTACGAATAGAAGTGAAGACGCTAACAGAGTCTGATATGCCCACAAGACATTTGAAGAGCCAATCGAATCCCACCTAACCCTATCCAGAAGACCCTACTTACAGGAGGTGATAGGCGATGAAGCAGATGTCTGTGGAAGGATAGCTTCATTTTTAACCCGTGATTTGTAGCACTTATATTACTAATTTGTGGCATTCTGCACTCTACAACCCACGGTGTTACACTGAGGCTTCAATGAGACAAAAACTTCCCGAAAAAGCTTCACTGCACTGCTAATTCTCTGGCCTAATATACCAGTTTGCATCTACCCAGACGGGGTTTACAAAATAATATTCAAAACTAAAATGGCTTTAATTCCATTGGACACATTCCATCGGACATTATGGTGTCCGAGGAGAAAGAACCACAACCGCATTAAACTTCCTGGCCACATTTTCTGAACTTATTCCAGAGTGCAACCTAAAACAAATTGTGGGATACTCTCTACATAATCCTCTAAAAAATGTCGTGGGCTCGGTCATACCAAACTTGGTCAACTCGACCCCCTTTACAAAGGCTACTCCGTTAGCAAAGTCGGTATTAATTTAGCCGAGACCAAACCCCGACATACCATCTCTAGGAGAGAGGAATGCAAGTTACGACTTTAGATGATGTGACGTGGAATTAAAGGATGAAATTTGGAGGGGGGAGGTATAGACCCCCCCTTATGAAGGAAAAAGCACGGAAACCCCCCCTTTATTTAATGATTTTTTTAAAATCATGTTTTGAGGTTATGTTTACGTAATTTTTTGTCAATTTAAAGGGTGGAAGGGGTAAGGGGGAAGTTCGAGAACCCCCCCTATAAAGAAAAAGTAGCGGAAACCCCGCCCCCTCTTTTGTAAATCTTTTTTATAATACATTTTCTGAACCAGACAATTGTTTTTCTATATAATTTAGTCGTTTCTGGCACTCGCCGGCCGCTGCCGCGGCACCGTAGGGGGTCACAGTTCTAACATAACCTAACCCAACCACTTTTTTAAAAACAATTAACCTAATTTAACTAGTTCGGTGCCGAGCAGTCTACTTAAAATAATAGGTACTCGTTTCTGTAGGGGGTCACAGTTCTAACCTAACCTAACCATTTTACTGAAGCAATCAAAGCCATTACAAATTAATCCACTAGCCACTAAAACCAATATTTATTTGCTAAAAGGAAAATCTAAACCACAACATCTAGTGGAAAAAGTTACTGAGTTGGCAACACTGAATTAATGTGACAATACTTGTAAAATGACGTCGTTTGATGTTTGGTTTCACTTATCGGCAATAGTCGATAAATTATTCTAAGTGAAATAAATTTAACACTTATTTAAATCAGTGAAATATATGTAATTTTATGAAATATGCCTAAAAACTATCTAAATCAATTGATATACATATTTATTTCATCATTATTATGGAGTAAAACATTTTAGTGCCTTGAACTTTCTCTAGTATGTCTATAGTAGTCTATGCTTACGTAAAACGAAACGTACAATGACGAGACATAACGTCAAAAGTGTCATAATATTGTTGAATTTTTATGATTTTGCTTTTTTTATTTCTCGTAAACCATTACTTTCCGTGCAAAAAGAACTTCACGTAGAAGCTTCTAATAATATTATTTTTCTGTGTAAAAAATATGGACTCGAAACTCCACGTCACATCATCTAAAGCTTAGCCGAACGGCAAACCTCTCCTCCTAACTATCCATATACCTTTATTATATATTGCCTAAGTTCCCTACACTATATTCCTAGGCTTATCAAAGCTATGCAATTCGTCATTGGTTGTGTGCGGTTGCTTAGCCCTCAGTCACATGAAAAAAGGAGTTTAATTTATCACAAAAATATTTAAATATTTACGTGTTTTTACATAGTTTGTAAATATTGACGTACCAAATGTCTCCTGACGTGTCAAATGACATCTGACACCGCTGTCTACAATATATTCTTCTAAACTAACTACTGGGCTTTACATCCTTCTACCCCCTACGTTCCGACATAAAACGGCTTTAACCTATTTGACATGTACAATATCTCTAAACCTTCTATTTCCTAATTTTTTAATCACATAAATTGAGAGCCTTTTGACTACCTGGTACGGCCTACGACTTTGTATAATCTATCTAACTTTAGACTCTTACACATCGCGTGCCTAGGCGTTTAGACCATAACTAATTGATTGGGAATAAAACTTATTGCTTTTACCCCTTTCTCATATAAAGCCTTCTGTCTAACCTGTGCCTTTTATATTATGTATGGCACGTCGTGACAGGTTATTTTTCAGATTGAGTCGTCATAAATAACAAATCATTCTGACTACCAGTATTTATCATTTATTCAGTTTGGAATCATGGTTCTCTAGCATATAACAGCATATTTGGTGAAACTCTAGTGCTTGCTTGTTTACTAAAATTATACGCATAACACAAGAGTGGCATATAGCTACATCTATTCCCTAACTAGTTTTCAACTTAACTTTCTTTTTTAATAAATTTTAAAAAATATTTTTAAATTTCTTTTTATATTTCCAAAATTTATATTTACTGACTGACTGACTGCTTTTTTGTACGCATTTTGTGATTCCCTTTGCATAATTTTCTTTTTATTGGGTAATAGCGATTTAGGGACTTTGTATTTGCCATACTTTCATGCATTTCTTGGTTTTTAAGTTGTTAGTAAAACCCACGTCAACCAAATTAAATAAATCAAACACAATAGTAACTTTTTTTGTGAGGGAATGGACATAACCCTTTTTAACAATACTCAGGAGGATCCGGACCACCTCCTCCGGATTATTCCGGGAAAAATATCGCTCCACCTTCTGCGATGTTCCGAAATAACATCCACCTCGAAGATCTCTCGACGATATCCGCTAAGTTATAATGTAATGGAATACAACTAGAAGATTCTTGCTCTGCTTCCTCTGGTTCGCCGTGCTGTTCCGAAGCTATATCCATCTCGGAGCTCTCTTTCTCGCAGGTTTCAGCAGAAATATAATTTATGTGACTAAAATTATCGTTCACTCGACGTCGCGATCATCATGTGTTTCCAGTGGAATAAAATTAGAAGATTTTTGCTCTGCTTCCTCTGGTACGCCGCGCTGTTCCGAAGCTATATCCATCTCGCAGCTCTCCTTCCCGAAGATATCAGCCGGAACAAATCTAAGTGAATAAAATTCTCGCGATCACCATGAGTTTCTTGAAATAAAATTTATTCCTGGTTCTCTGAAACATTATTTAAAGGAATGATCGGAATGGACTGACCCCCTTCTATATGTTCGTCCGTGTATTTTACTTGCATTTTATCACCTACTTGGCTATTACCATCATAGCCCTGGCCATCCTTGATTGGGCTGCCATCATCATATATTTATCATTCGTTTTAATTTGCGGGTTTGATTCCTTTATTAAGCTAGAAAATAAAGGTGCACTATTATCCTCGCTCCCATCTAACTGTTCTCAGTCCTCGGATCCATCGTTCGACTTCTCAACTGTATAAAAATATTCAATATTTTTCTTTTTGCAAGCAACGTATTTGCACGCCGTATAATAAGACTTACTATCCCACTCCTTGTAGGCAACACATCTGTACGGGAACTCCTTCCTAAACTTATCGCATAACGATCCAAACGCCTATAATAATGGTAGGCTGCCCTGGAGATATACTCCCAAAATGACTAACTATGTCCTCCTTATACTCCTGGCAGCGTTATCGCAGCATCAGTCTTCCACTTACCCTTACACGTCAAGTATACGGTGCCGACCGCCACTTGTAGAACCTTCAGGATCCAGGAAAAAGAAACGAAAAAAAGGGGGTGCTTCTGTAGCTGTGGTGGGGTGCTGCCTTACTCGCTGGCTGCGAGAGTGTCGTGTATAAGAGGGACTGACTACATGAATAGTGTCAGAAATAAAAGACGAGAAGAGAACAGCACTTCAAACTATATTGATTTTAAATAAATACATGTTTCCACTTCGACGACGAGCTGAGCTGAAGTGAAGTCTTAAACAAAATTAACGTTATTTAAAATCTATTTTAAATTTACCATTCGATTAACTTTCAAATGTTATATCCTGCCTGCAGTGCGCGGTTCAAATGTGTGATCTGTGTGCCCAGTGCACACGCGCCACAGTACTCTCTAGATTAAGCATTGTCTGTAACTGTGTTTATGTAAACACACAGCGTATTTATTTATATTGCACACAATGTTGTGTGCAATATAAATAAATAAATGTGAAGTAATGCCGTCCTCCATCCTTCCCGTCCAGTCACCCCCTTTTGCGGCATCTCTTCGCAGACCATGTCCTACCTTTCATCTTGCACCACATAACCTGTTCCCTGTTCTTTGACAGCGTCGGCGGACGGCATTGCTGTGGCCGAATACCCGGCCGCCGCATTTAATTAAGAAAATATTGTAATTATGCTATCTACACGCTAAGAAGAAGACCCCCTTTTTAGCCATCATATTTCACATAGTCCACTTTTTCTGATCCACTGTTCTACTATGTGTCCTGAGTTTGAGGCAAGAGTATAAACTCCGCAGCTATATCTGAGATCTTAATGTTGCAATAGGGTAGTTGACTCAATTATTTTTATTATTTGTATGAAAAAGTTTATCCAAAATCGAAAATAGTTTTTTTTTTTAATTTTGTTCAAAAATAAGTAACTTAAAAGCCTTCCAAATCTGTATTATATGATGTCATCGCATTAGATAACGGTCTTGAAAAAGAGTGAGATGTTCCCACCACGCCCTACTCTTCCAGCAATATTTGAAAAGCTAATCGTCGTTTCGTTTATTAACCAATTTTGGTCCGCACATATACAAATTGTAAGTCTTCTTCTTTGTATAAGTTATTTCATCACCACTGCTCTCAAAACAGTGAAGGAACACATCGTGAGGAAACCAGCATCTACTTAAACCAAAAAATCGAAGACCTGTGACATCCACCAACCCGCACTGGGCCCGCGTGGTGGATTATGGCCCACACCCTCTCAAGGAGAGGAGGCCTGTGCCCCAGCAGCCAACTGTGGGGACATTAAAAGGCTGATGATAATGATGATGAGGTTTTCAGAAAAGTATTATTTTTTATTTAGTTTGTTACTCCATAGAAAATATTGAACAAACATAAACACAGGAGAATCCCTATTATGATTAAAATAAAATAGTATTTTACGCTTTGCAGAGTGAAAAATTAAAATACGCTGTATATGGCGTACCATGGGAGTCTATGGACTCAAAGAACAGGAAAGTGGTGATCATCTTCTTGATGAATGTACAGGAACCAGTGCATGTTAAGGCATTAGGGGTTGCTAATGTTGGTGTTACTTCTATGGCAGCAGTAAGTTATGATGATAAACAGTTTAATCAATTAACTTATGAGTATTCGATCCGACCCTACATGGTAGGCGAAATTACAGTTGGGGAATGAAAAAGGGAAGAGATACGGCTTCGTTAGTCTGATCTCTTCCCCCTTAAGCATTACTGCTCAACAGAATCCAAGGAGAGAGCCAGGAATCAAACCCAAGTCGGTTTGATTCCTGGGTCGGGGTATATTATTGGGTTTGGAAGCATGAACGCCTTTCGGTTGAAATGTTGAATGATGACTACTGATGCACCTAAATATTTAATGGCACTTCGATTTTGATCTAATGGAATTTCTATTCATTACAGATTATGAAAACTTCGATGTCTTACTTTACTTTTCTACGCAGCATGTGAATACTGCAGCTCTTTAGATGTTTTACTTCTATACATTTATGCTTGCTATTGTCTTAAAAATAACTTCTTAAAAAGTGTTTTTGGTCTGCTTTTGCATTTTTTTTTTGTTTTATTCTAGACAGGCATGCGTTTGACCACTATCTCAAATGATGGTAAGCGATGATGTGGTCGAAGTTGGAGCACGCTTGCCTAGAAGTAACCTATTCACTCCCGACTTAAAGACTCCCAGGTTGTAGCTATCAGGAAAGGCAGGACTCCGGCAGGGAATTCCACTCCCTAGCTGTACGCACAATTGATGTGTGTGTATATTTGAAAATAAAAAATACGGAGAAAATTACAAGATTCACTTTTATGAAATTTTCTATTAGTTGAGTACACATCAGTGGGCCACCAAACGCATCATGTCTGAGGACTGTATTGGAGCAGTGATTTGTCTAATATGAAGTCTTTTATAGAGTAGTAGCATTTGTTTATCAACAGGACACGGAGATTATTTTTAAATTTTGTTATTTCTGAACTTCTCTTCATAAAAATACTTAAAACAATAAAATAAGAGTAAACTCGTGGTTTTATTTCTCCAAAATATATTGTCCCAGTTAATTAATGCTCACTAGCATTTAATTAATAATAACCCTCCCGACCGAATTTCGATCACTGTGGCCAATCTCAACGGAGATTAGACAAGTACATAAGCGTGTGCGCAAATGCAGGCACGCTCTGTTCTGTTCGATGGGACGACAATCTGACACGGCCAGGGAGAGATCAGGTACAGGACCAACGGCTTTAAGAGCTTTCCGAGGCCGGAGTTGTCACACCACCAACTTACAAACTCCGGGCTGCTGCAGAGTAATTCCTATTAAAAACCCAATAACACTTTTTGTGTCAAGAAGCATGTCTGCACTTAGATAATCTTCCAGGTTAATACGTTTTAATTCTGTGAGGTATATTTACGAGAAAGGTACGTGAGAAAGTTTATTGGAGGAGCATTTTGAAAACTATTATAGTACGAGTACTCCACCTCATTTAACTTTTCTCAAGTATTTTTTAGAGGTTCTTTGTATATTCAAAGTTTACTATCTCACGATGACGTCTGGACGATATAAAAAACCGGCCTAGTGCGAGTCGGACTCACACACCAATGATTCCGTACCATTATCTATAAAAACAGCAACAAAATCACGTATGGGAGCCCCCTTAAACATTTATTTTATTATGTTTCTTAGTATTTGTTGTTATAGCGGCAACAGAAATACATCATTTGTGAAAATTTAAACTGTCTAACTAACACGGTTCATGAGATAAAGCTTGGTGTCTGACAGACAGACAGACGGACGGACAGCGGAGTCTTAGTAGTAGGGTCCCGTTTTACCCTTTCGGTACGGAACCCTAAAAAATCAAGTACAGTAGAGTCTCATCAATTCGGCAGTATTAAAAATCAGAGGTGGCCGGCTTATTGGGCTGTTCAGATTACTGGATGGTATAGAAAATATCAAGAGAATTAAAATAAAGCATTTTAGAATGTCCTATTTGAATAGGGTATCATGTAGGAAGCGGTAGGGTAGGTTCGGGTGGAGGGTGCCGGACTAATGGTTGTGTTCGAAATGAAGTGCTGGAAAGAAAGAAAGAAAAAAGTTTATTTTGTGCCTCGCACAGAAAAACACAATTTTTTTACAACGTACCATCATCGATAATAATAATAATAACATAAAAAAAAAAAAACATAACAAATACCTGTGCGAGGCCAGAAAAGCACCTATCTCAGCATGTGCTGCGAAATTTATAGAATTAGTGGTTTAGTGAGACTATACTGTAAATGTTTAAGGCATTGAATATTAATATTATTAAAAAAAAAATCAAAATACAATACAGTCGAACATAGAACCTCCTCCTTTTTTCGAAGTCGATTAAAAATGGCTTGCCCGAACACGGCGTTGCCCGAGAACCCATAGATTGAGATTTGATTTTCACAGAGGCAGTGGGTTGAGCCGCTCTGCCGGTTGGTACAGAATATCTCTTAAATAGGTACGTCAGCAAAATACTGCTAGGTGTGCCTGCTGCTGGCTGTGGGTGAATGGGAGTCGGACATCTGGCTACAGGCGCTTACGTTACCCAACATTATGTATTTTGCTGATTGACACCACCTTCCGGATAGCTACATGTCTTCATTTGGGTGCTCCTAGCGGAACTCCACTTTGCTACCAATTTGGTGAAGCAGTCGACTACCTCGGACACAATGGCCTATCCTGCAGTAGGAGCGCGGGTCGTATGGCACGGCTTGAAAGCATCAGTGATATCATCCGTATGGAGTGTCGTCACACACCCTTGCCTCAGCATTCCATCTTCTTAGCACGGCGAGCTGTGCTGGGCGGCGGCTGCTGCAGGTGCAAAAAAAACTCAAACGGCGCAAATACAAGTATATTGGGAGTAATATGTTTGAGCCGTTTGAGATTGAGACACTAGGACCATGGGTTCCAAGTGGTCATCGAGTTTTCTGTGACATCAGCAAGCAGTTAGTCGACCCTTCACGTGACCAGAAGGCTGGCATATATTGGCCAAAAAATCAGCTTTGCCATTCAACGTGGTAATGCTGCCAGTTTTCTGGGCACTATTCCCAATGACAGCGATGTGGACGAACTTTTGAATGCCCAATGAGTTTTACTTTTTTTATTTATTTTCTTTTAGTGTACATATGATTTGTTAAGAATAAATAGAGAGGGTAAAAACAAAACCTGAAAAAAATGTGATTTGTTCGGCACCCTTTGCGCGTGAGTCCGACTCGGACTTGGCTGGTTTTTCTGGTTTTGAAAATCTAAGGTTTTAGTGTTTTGTACGATCAAAGTACATTTGTACAGTAAGTACAGTGACCTTTTGTATGTTGGGCGACTATTACCTACTCTTAAACTAACACAGCTACCTTATTCGTAATAGTTTTCTTTCAAAGTATTTTTGGAGGGGGAACGCTCAACTCGAACAAAAAATATAATTTTAAAGTTTTATTTTTCGCAAACGAATTACTGAATCTTAAATACTTTTAACAGCCCTACAATGATTTTTAAAGACCTATCCAACGATACCTAACACAATGACAGGCGAGAAAAAAAAACTCATCCCCACTTTACATGTCGGGGTAAAGAAAATCCAAATTTTGTTTCGTTTTCTTGGCGTGGTTAGTATACTCGTATTAAATATACATGCTAAATTGCAGATTTCTAGAACTAACAGTTTCTAAGCTATACCTCGGACAGACAGACCTAAACTATAAGGGTTCCTTGTCCTTGTTAGGACTACGGAACCATTTATTTAAACTAAATATTTTTTCATCGAGATTTGAGATTAGACCCCCTGACATAACATAACATAATAATCACGACTGTATGTTAGGCAGAGGTGCACTCCGTCGACCCAGTTACCCAGTTATGTTTAAGTCCCACAAAATAGGGAGCGACCCTATTGTCATCAACCGGGCAGCAATCTGGATTCCGGGCTGCTACTAGATGACATTCAAGATGAAAAAACTCAATAACACCGTCGGTCGGGCAAAACGACCCGGGACTCGAACCCAAGCCCTAATGCTCAGAAGTAGACCTTACAACTACAAGACCAGACGAGGTAGTCATTTCACGTTGATTGTCACGTTATATGCGTTATTCCCAGATCAAATCAGCACATTCACAGACATCGTTGACTGTAATTAAATTTTATTTACGGTTGGTATTGCTTCTTGGCAAGTGTCGTGGTACTGAATTTAAGTGTAAGTACTAAAATCATGTTTATGTCGACAGTAAATGTTCGTGCCATGTGAACAAACATGATAGCAACTATCTGATATCTTCGTCTGCAAGATTGGTGAAACCAGGGATCTAAACTTGTTAAGGGATTCGCCATCATCATCATTTCAGCCGATAGACATCCATTATTGGACATAGTCCTCCCCCGAGTGCCGCTACAATGACCGGTCTTGTGCATCTCGCACCCATCGGCTACCTGTGACCCTCATCAGGTCATCGATACACCTTGTGGGAGGCCTTCCAACGCTGCATCGCAACTAAAGTCTTTGCTGGCAGTTGGCGCTAAACATACTCATGCCTCGAATGAAACATTCGCCACCCTCGTCCAAGAAAGACCCAACAATACAGTCACAGTCAGACTGAGATATGCCGGCTAACATGGAAAAAGATCAGACCTGCAAACCATGTAACTACTAGAAATAAACGGCCTCGATTATATTAAAAGTTTTCTTCAAAGACAATCTTTGAATGGATTTTAAAGAGAAAAGGAAATACAGTACAGTAGGTAAGTCTTAGGTGTACTATTTATAATAATACATACAATAAATACTTTATAGATAAATATATACATTAATAATTATGAAACAAAAATTAGAGAACCGATTAAAGAGAGAGGTAGTGATTTTTGACCATTGTTTTAAAAGTGCACAAGGATTTAGCATGCCTCTCCGACACGGGCAAGGCATTTCTAACCGCACCGCTTGAACCGTAAAAGTTGTCGTAAAAGCTGGTGGAATGCATCGGCCATCTCTAGTCTCAAGTTTTCCGATGACCTCAGATATCTATTAGGTGTGTCATGAAGGAACTTAAAACGTTATTTAAGATAACAGGGGGTTGTATGATTGAACAGAATACTATAGAGCAGAAATAAAATATGAGAATCCCGGCGAAGACGTATGGGAAGCTATTTGAGCTTTGTGCGAAATTCAGAAATGTGTTCATATTTGCGCAGGCCAAATATAAATTTTATGCAAAGGTTTTGAAGACGCTCAAGTTTATCTAGTTGTGCCTGGGTGAGATCGAGATACCTGACATCAGCATAGTCAAGGATGGGAAGCAGAAGAGACTGTGCAAGTGCAGTTTTAGTGGCAGTGGAAAGAAAGTTCCGCAATCGTCTAAGGGTCCTGGCAGATGCAAAATTTTGCGGCTTACGTCCTGTAGCTGCGGACCCCAAGCCAGATATTTGTCAATCCAAACCCCAAGGTTATAAATGTATCTTCTCAAATATTTGAATAATAGATCCGTTAAATTGTACCTGGGGAAGCTGTGACAAATTTACTTTTGGAATCATCCTAGAGCTGCGAATAACAATAACCTGAGTCCTCGACGGATTTACATGAAGCCCATTTGCCTCACTCCACTCACAGACCGTAGCCAAATCCTTGTTTATTGCAATAATTTCATCAGCCAAATCTAGAAGGGCAGAAACAATTTCTTCGTTATTTGACACTTACTGAACTGAATTTTCAATTTTAATTTCGTTTTGGAAGTCGGTTGTAATTTTGTTAAAAAGTGTTTTTAGTCACTTTTAGTTGCTATACCCCAGATCTAAAACGTAATATTAAAGTTACGTCTGAATTGATAACCCCAATACCATGTAACATGGAATTTGAACATACTCGTAATTGAAGGAGACCAAAACGTCAGCTACGTATACACATTTTTTGTTTTTGTTGAATTTTTCAAAAAACGCCAAAGCAATTTCGATAAAATTCTTATGTGATAACCTCCGGAGTATACTCTTTTGGATAAAAAAAGAATTTTGAAAATCGTTCCACAACTGACAGAGAAATCGGTGGACATAAATAAAAAAAAATACAAAAACATACATACAGTCGAACAAAGAACCTCCTCCTTTTTGCGAAGTTGGTTAAAAAACAAAAAGCCAAACTCTCGTGAACAAAAACAAATTATACTAAAAAACACATTTTTGGGCGAAGAAATTAATCATTCCTATGTGTCCACAAGATTAATTTACCCATCCTCCACATATCTTGCACTTGTACCATTGTTCGTTGTTTTTTGCATTGAGTTGTTCGGCTCTTTTAAAGCACAGACGGTTGGCTCTTTCAAAACACTTCGTGTTGAACTTATTTCACCGGAACACTAATCTAATATTATTTATGTATAAGAAAGGCAAACATTATATGGATAACTACAGCATTTATATTTTTTGTCAACCTATGCAATACTTTTCTTTAAAAAATAATAATAAGTAAACACAAAAAAAATACTTCTCAATTTTTTGTCACATTCCTGTGACGCAATTTGTTTTCGTAAAAGTGTCAAATGTTTGTGGGTAAGAGCTATCCCATTTTATCGTCTAAGGAGTAAAATTAAACTTTCGTAGGATATGGATAAGTTATAAAAATTATATCGTCTTTTTTAAAGCCTGGCTCATTCATACACACTTTCCCCTAGTTCGTCCATCACGGGAATCGAGTCACGAACAAACTTAACTTTCCCGTTGGATAACTGTTGTCCACCTTCATCGACATAGGTCGCGGTCAGTTTACCAACAGTAAATAAGTTTGTAATAAAAAAAAATGTAATATAACTACAAGGTTACTATAGGATAAGGCTCTCGGAGGAATTCCTTTAATTATGCTCTATGCCAATGCTTCTTGCCAAACTTGTCTTCTTTCATGATTCAACGGGCAGAACCCCCTATGTTGATTCCCTTGAGAGTGTCTTGACAAACGGACAGACGGATAAAAAGTGATCTTATAACGGTTCCTTTTTTCCTTTTGAGGTACGGAACCCTAAAACATAGATGACTCATTCAAGGACATACCAATGTTTAGTCACGAGTTTCCTCGATACAAGAAATACAATAATTTCATGATAATTAATTTTAATGAACCATTGTTTTCTACAGAATGCCTATTGAACAAAGAAAGCTATTTTTGCAAAAATTAAAGGGCATAATATATAAGGCAATTATAGCATGTTTGCAAACATCACAAATATGATGTCTTATTATTATTTTAATGTTTACTTTGAACATGCAATGAAAGGGAAGAATTAATTTATGAGAAACGTACCATGTTTTCAGAAATATGGTAAGGGTGAGTTTACTACACAGCTTCATCATCATTTCAGATGAAAGACGTCTACTGCTGGACATAAGCCTCCTCCACTTGCTAGGGACACGGGAGTGTTCAAAGGAGTCACTCTCTCCCTGGCACAGGCAACTGACGTAACTCGGGTGGGTTTTAGTCAGTAAGAGTCTGACACACCTGCGTCCTCGCGCTCCACCCAGAGGGGGAGAAGTTATTTGATGGTTTCCCACAACAACAAACAAAGGCCTACCCCAAGTGTCGCTACAACGACCGGTGCGTTTCGCATTCATCTGATTAATTTCTCACCAGGTCCTTGGTCCACTTTGTGAGAGGCTTAAAACACTGTCTTCCGGTACGCGGTGGACACTCCAGAACTTTTCGCCCCATCGCCCATCTGTTCTGCAAGCAATGTCCCCACTGCCACTTAAATGTGGCGATTCTTTGGTCTATGTTGGTAACCCTGGTTTTCAAGGACTGTATTGTATAAAATCGAAAAGAAAAAAAAAGTTTATTCCAATTATTAAGCCCAGTTTTTACTTTTTACTATTGTAGGTTGTGTTCAGCTGAAAAGTGCCACTACTTCTGCCCGGGGGTTGAGGAAAAATTCGAAACAGAGTTACCTCGCCCCTGGGCACTCAGGGCAGGAAGGAACAGGGGTGGGTTTTAGTCAGTAAGAGTCTGTCCTCCTTTTTGTTTTGTTTCTGACTACCTCCTTGAGAAAAAAACGTTAAAAAAAAATTACTTCATAGATACTAATTTTGATCAGCTGATTTTTTTGGGAATTGAGTATATTTTTTTAATTTTTGATAGGCACGTGTTTGACCATTATCTCACCTGATGGTAAGCGATGATGTGGTCGAAGATGGAGTACGCTTGCCTAGAAGTAACCTAATCACTCTTGATTTAAAGACACCTAGGTTGTAGCTATCAGGAAACACAGACTCCGGCAAATAACTCCACTCCGTAGCTGTACGCACAATAAATGTGTTCCCAAAACATTTTGTGCGTGGGTGGAATGTCCACCATGTACCGGTGGCGCATCGACGTATGTCTTGTTGTCCGATGATGGATCGGGTTTGGTGGAGTAGTAGTAGTAGTGTAGGGACTCCCTTGTCCTCACTTAAACTCTCAATTGATCCGATGTGCGTGGGGGTCCTGGCTAACATAGCCAGCCTTACTTCGCTCAGAAGGACAGAAGCTTCCTGGTAGCTTCGCAGGCTTTGCCTCACTGTTTCGAGGATTTGTGCACGTTGGGTAGCCACGGCCTCGCATTCCAGGATGATGTAGGCGGCTGATTCCTTGGCGTCAAAACATCTTCTGCAGAGAGGGCTGTCCGTGATGCCTAGGTTGAAACGGGATTGGCTGACACAAATTATGCAGTTCCGCCGCACACTCCCCAAAATGTATCCGATAGTAAACCGACAGGCTAGCAACTCGGCGTCTATGCTCAAGACTTTGGAGCTTCGACTCGACGAGCCTATCATTTCCGATGATCCTCTTGGCTCGTTTCTGATTTGTCTCAAGGGCATCAAGCTGGTATCTGGCAGATCTGTTCCAAAGATGTACTACTTCCTTGAAGAAAGTTGTTAATTTCCACGCATTGCCGTTATCTACACTTCCTAAAAATGTATGTAAAAACATAGTTCTACGTTAATCTGACTGTAGAAACTTTCTTTTAAAAAATTATTGAAATATCTTTTTTATTTTGTTGTTTTGGTGTGCCCGTAGCTTTATGCAATAATTTAATGTTTATAAAATTCTTGAATGGTACTTAAACCATTAACTAGCTAATTCATAACCACAACAACTTTGGCAAGTGTATCTTCAGTATAGATTCAGACAGACTTCGATCATAGAAGTCAAAATGACTTTAAGGTCATTCTTTTTTGAAAGTGAAGCTGTTGTGTAAGTTTTCATGTTATTTTATTAACTGCTAAAAGTCGATTGGATACAAAAGGTGATAGTAAAGGTGAATATTAGGTGATGGTACTAGGAGAGGATTATGAATATGACAAATGGTCGACTTACATTGTGATATAGTGTGATAAATATGCTACACAAATCTTGATTTTGAATTCATTTTTATTAAGAAAATACCACATACAAATACAGTTGGCGGTATTGGTTTCAGTTGTCAATGCCACCAACTGCGTCAGACTGCTTGAAAAGTAACTTGTTTGGAACTTTTTGATTGTTTTTCCATTTGGATTTTTTTAAACTTTCTAATGCATTTTATTCCTTCATTTAAGTGAGCTATATTTTTAACATTGCCTCCACCATTTTGTCATCCCATATGAGCATGTCACAAAAAAATTACCACACTTACCTATTTTGATTTTTTTTCACAATTCATATACTTAACCTATGTCACTTTCGCAGTCAAAACGAATCTAAGGATTATAATCCATCAATCTGTTTAAATCCATCGAGCTGTTTAAGCCTTTAAGGTATGCTTAAGAGAAAGACATATCAACATTAATATTAACCTCCTTATGGGGCAGAAAATACAATAGTGTTCTCACCGTGAAAACTTAGGTAATGTGAGAATAAAGTGAGCTGACCATCCATCCCACCAAGAAGAGAATAGAATTATACTATAATGAACGTCAAAACAGTTACATAACAAGTTAGAATGACAGCCCACTTCAAGCTCACCCCACCAAGTCTGCAGGATGAGACTTTTTTTAAAAATTTGTATCTTTAGTTAATAAGTTCTTGTGTGTTAATATTGTTTCTTTCTTTCTTTCTCTTCTTTCTTTCTTTTCTTTCTTTCTTTTCTGTCTTTCTTTTCTTTCTTTCTTTTCTTTCTTTCTTTTATAAAATAGACAGACTATCAATCTAATTGATACAAGGGATTGACAGCTCACTTCACACAAGTCTTCCTCATCTTTCGAGAACTTTTAAATACTTTGGCCCCAGAAGCTGGACTCTAATTGCAGCATCAGTAGCGTTCATCAGATCTTCCATAGTGCAGGTATATGGACACTTGGGGCATTTCAGTATCTGAGTCATATTCTGGACTGAGGCACTGCGTACATATTGGGTCTGTAAACCCCATTTTGTTAAGTTTCCTTTGCAGCGGGGCCTACCTGGGTACGCAACTGATTGAGTGTTTTTGATATAGGCCACTACAGTTCCCATCCGGGTGGCAGGTGTTGCTGGGGTTTCAAAAAGTCAGGGGGTGGGTGGTCGAGATTTAGTGGCACAAACAGCAAGTAAAAGGCATTTTTTTTTTGTTTCAGCGGCATCAACACCCCATCGGATTACCTGTATATGAAACTCTTACGTTTCACGCTGGTAATCGTCGGCTCTTGGCCTCGAAAAGAATTAGGTCAACCCGAGCCCTACTCCCAGGAAATATTCCTTAAATTCTTATACTTAACTATGTTTGTTAGTTTCTTTTTTACAGGCGTTGCTTACGTCATCTTGCACGTGAGCGAGCTATCTTTTTTGGAAGTTGGGCACATGTATATTGTTATACTTATGACCTCAGTTAATGCGGTAAGTAAATAATTCAGCAGGGTTTCTAAAGGTCTATTTGTTTGTATCCGTACTGATTCGAAGTTAGTTTTTTTTTTACTTTTGATAGGCATGCATTGCATGATGATGACTTGTGCATAGTTCGATGCACGAGTCATCATCATCATCATTACAACCAAAAGACGTCTACACTTCTACAGCTGGACGTGGGGCTCTCCCAAGCTTTATCACATCGACCGATCTTGTGTATCTCGCATCCAGTGGATTCCCGCAGCTTTCGCAAGAGGTTTTAAACAAAGTGTCATAAATGTCAGAGATAGCGATTGTCGAAATGCATTACATTTCGGTATAGGGATCTGTAAAGAACGCCGAGCCCGCGAACCTATGTGCTATGTGCGTGTGTGTTGTCAAATCAAAACGACTGATAAGACAGTGAATAATAGTGATTAAGTGACATTCTAATTAGAGTTATAGATATTTAGTGTAAGTCAAGTTTTAGAATAACTTCAATCTATGCTCATTATAATAATATTTACGACTGACTTGATAGCTGATAAGTGATACCGATAGGGATTTTAGTGGTGACTTTTTTTTTCTTGATAGGCACGCATTTGACCACTATGTCACCGATATAAGCAATATTGTATGTAAGCGATGATGTGGTCGAAGATGAAGCACGCTTACCTAGAAGTAACACTATTCACTCTTGACTTAAAGACTTCCAACTTTTTGATGTTTTTATATATTTCAGAGGGCGTATCGGTTGGGATCACCTGACTTTTTGGAATGGGAACTTCTTCAACTTTAAACTTTCCTTTGAGTATCGTCGCGAGAATGAAATTGCTCATGAGTTTTCTCACCAACAAACGCGTAGGTTTAGATTTCGAAGCATGATGACTACCGAGCCAACCATTGGTTGTTAATTGTGCGGTGGCAAGCCAGGCAAATCCAATGAGTTTAAAAATTTAGTTGGATAGTTGGTTGCCTGCTCTTTGTTTGTTACACAGTCGATTGATTTGAAGGAACGTCGTTGACCAAAGATTTGATTTTGAATTGTAAAGTATGAGTAATCCACAAATGTATTTGATGGATTTTACTTAATTGCAATATTCCAGGTTGCAATGTGTTTTGAATGATTTGGAAAGTAGTGGTGAATATGGATCAATCCAAGTGTTGTCGACCACGAAATCGTTGTCTGACACCCTCTTTGAAATAATCTTTCGTTCCATACAAAATGTATGAAAAAATGAATTTTCTTCATATTTTTTTTGTGATTAATTCCGATTTTTTAAAAGTTATTCTGCTATTCGGGGCGGATACACATCCAAAAAATCAAAGAACATTTAAATTGGTCCAGCCGTTCTATAGTTATAAATGGTGTAACTAACCTGACTTTGTTTTATAATTATAATAAAACATACATAGAATGGGAATATTTATAGTTAGTAGTAGCAGATTCCATCGTGCTGCTCGACGACGTGGGCAAGCTCTTCAAAAGAGTTATTGCGTACCGCCTCGTCGGGCAGCTGGTGCGGGTGGGGCCGAATCTGGCGGAGAGCCACTTCGGCTTTCTACAGTGGACGCCATCATGCGCGTGCGAGCCCTCACTATGGGGGATGCAGTGAGCAAGGATGGGGTCGTCTTAGCGGTGTCTCTAGACATAGCCAATACCTTCAACACCCTGCCGTGGAGTTGCATCAAGGAGACACTCCGGTATCACCGGGTGCCGCCCTACCTCTGTCGCGTAGTTGAGGCTTATTTGACGGACAGGGCCGTCATCTACCCCGGTCATTAGGGAGAGTGGAACCGGTGAGAGATGTCGTGCGGTGTCCCACAAGGATCAGTCCTGGGGTTGCCTCTGTAGGCTACGCTGACGACACGCTGGTTCTGCCACAGGGGAGGTCGCACCAGGTGGCAACCAAACTAATGACACGCGGGGTTGCGAAAGTCATCGAGAGGATCCACCAACTGGGACTCGAAGTAGCCCTCCACAAGTCCGAAGCTATATGTTTTCATGGTCTTCGGCACGCGCCACCGTCAGGTTCCCAGATAACAACATTAGGGGTTCACCAGGTGCCCAGGTCCACACAGGTCATCACAGGACACGACTGTTTAGGGAGGTTCTTGTGCCGGATAAGGAAAGTAGTCGCCTCCTTTTGGGAAGCAGTAATGCTCGTGAAGGAGGAGGCGGATCGGGTGAGAGAGACTCAAGCAGAGTAGCCCTCACGCCTCCGGCAGCAGCCGCCGCAGAAGACGCTCTAGGCGTCGGGGGTCGTAAGCCGATCTCCGGCCACCGTAGGCGCGGGCCTGCTTATGGCGAGTAATGGGTAGCTCGCCATCCGATCCGGACCAGGCCCTAAAGTCGACGGCGCGTAGTGTTCCACGCGCGCCTCAAAGAGATGTCAGCAATACCTGACGGGGCCTGTCAGCGCCGATGCCTGCCTGGGGTCGTCGATAAATTCAAAATAGAGTTCTCGTGGTTCTTGGCACTAAATACGCGAAACACCCACATATATGCATATACCTATAACATTTTGTACATTTGTTTAGACTTCTTATTAGATTAACATTATGTGAATGGAATAAAAGAATAATACTTTATTGTACACAGATAATCAATTAGTATACTTGAACTTAAATCTATGGATACGAAGGCTGTCTTATCGCTGACAGCGACATTTAAAAGTTCAAATAATATTACATAGGTACAATTAATAAAATTAATATACTTCTTTTTTTGAAAACGGCTAGCTAAAAAAAATTGGCACTTGCTTTGTAATTTTATTTGTGTTACAGTCCAGGATCACCACGCTGACATTTTCTACTAAGTACAGAAAGGTTGCTAAAGAATTTCTTACAAAAATACACCTGTTCTTCTATAAAGATCGTTCTGAATACGCGATGAAGGTAAGTCATCATTATGTAGGTACGTGAACTTCATCATATTTCAGTCTGTTTTCAGTTTAATCTGTTACCTATGAAGATTTTCTCTGCAGCAGATAATTTAAATATGTTTTTTTGAAATAACTTTATTGAAAATACCTGGAGTTTTGACAAAATTGATTGAGGATTGTGACAATTTTTTTAAGAATCAAATTCATTATTTTCAAAAAAAAAAAAAAACAATATTAACTCAAAGCTATTTTCGTCAAATGTAATTTTTTTTAAAACAAAATTGGACTTTATACACTTCCCTGTGGAACACCTACTCATTTTTTTAATTACATCACGTTATGGTTATTTGGATTTTGAATAACCAAATTTCGATTTTAGTTTCTGAGTACTTAGTTAGGAGTTTTTTTGTCCGTTCTTCTACAAAACCTTTGCGAATGAACAACTAGTCATTTATTATTATTTGTTTTATGGCAAAATCTTGAAATTTAAAGATCCCTTTTAATGGTCTAATTGAAATAAATTATTTGAATTTTACTTTAATACTTTTTCAGACACACAAAATGGTCCACTTAGTATCTCATCTCTTCACGATCTACGTATTGGTTCAGATGATAACCGGTCTGTCTCTCTTCAACTTGATACCTATGTACAACAATTACGATGCAGGACGATACAGCAGTGGGTGGTCTCGAAACTCTTCATTTGAACACTCTCTTTACTTCGTTTATCCTTTCAACGTTTCGACTGAAATGAAGGGTTATATTTTTGCAGCTATTTTAAATTGGTAAGTTAAAAAAGTCATTATAATCTAGCTTTTGGATTTTCTTGCAACAGAAATGATTCCAGGGTTGAAAAAATATAATTCTATTTAGTCCGTAAGCCCACTGGCCCGTTTCATCAAAAAATATTGGACAAATACCTATTTTTTGCTATCAAATCAATGAAAAATGACAAAGATAAAAACGCATCAAAGGATGGTTGAGGATTGGGGGTTTGTTACGTCTTAATCTTTAATTTTATTTGTTGTTATATTCTATGAAAATTTCAACTGTGTAGCTATTACGGATCGTGAGATACAGCTCGCTGACAGGCAGACGGACAACAGAGGCATAGTAATAGGGTCCCGTTGGTTCCCTTCGGGTACGGAACCCTAAAAAGAACGTGGTTATGTAAACTTATTCTAAAACTTAATAATTGCGTCGGGTAATAATAATATTAAAAAAAAACTTGAGAGGTGTCAAGGGACACCCGGATGGAACGAAGTTCCTTTCGATTAATAAGTGAAGGAATTGTTTTATAATTTTTTTTTTTTATGATATAATATAATTTTTTTTTATTATTAACAAATATATTGTAATATTAACCACACTGCCGACTCATAGTCTTATGTAAAAATGCTATTACGCAGTCTCAAAATAAAAAGTGTGTGTACTTTTGTACGCACGTAAGAAGTTATACTTCATCATCTCATCGCATCTCATCTCAGCTCAGCTCAGCTCAGCTCAGCACATCTCAGCTCAGCTCAGCTCAGCTCAGCTCATCTCAACTCGGCTCAGCTCAGATCATCGCAGCTCAGCTCAGCTCAGCTCAGCTCAGCTCTGCTCAGCTCTGCTCAGCTCAGCTCAGCTCAGCTCAGCTCAGCTCAGCTCAGCTCAGCTCAGCTCAGCTCAGCTCAGCTCAGCTCAACTCAACTCAACTCTATAACAATAACAACAACTATAGCAAAAAGTGTCGTTACAACATTTGGATCACAAAGTGTCGTTACAACTTTTGTTCCTAATTTTTTCCGTCTAGCCCCCTTTCGCAACGCGCGATAAGGAGCTTCGTTCCAACACAATATTTATACGCAAATTGTCATTACAGAACGTTCGCAACAAGTACCGTACCTACCTAAGATTAAAAACTCACGCTAGAGCAAGGCGAGAGAGTCAGGTATACCTGTGGCAATACCATATACAGATTACTGTTTCTATTTGCAGGGTTCTATCATATCTGTGCGCAACATGGTTCTGCATGTTCGATCTTTTACTCTCACTAATGGTTTTCACTATTTGGGGCCATTTCAAAATACTCATGAACCTTCTGGATGAGTTTCCAAGACCGAGCTCTGATTCCAATTTTACGTCAGAAAATAGATTCGTTAAAGGAGCTGAAAAATATTCCGAAGAAGAGCTTTTGAAAGTTTCAAAGAGGCTTAAAGAATGTATTATTTACCATCGGGAGATTGTCAGGTAATATTTTTATGGTTGCCTATCAGCGCGCTTTGTGGTAAGTCAACCGAGAGAGTTTTTGAGAATCAAGCATAATTAGCAGGGGAAAAGTTGATAACTGAGTAAATGCGGCATGACGAGAAATCACTAAAAATATGTATGCTATGACTCGTGTAACTTTTCAAAAACCCTCACGCCAGCCTACCCTAGCCTAGTACCTTTTGTTGAATACGCATACTAAAGTCGCGTTTCTACCTACAAGCAAATTTCATGCAAGTTGCATTACATTGCGGTTTACCGAGGTGTAATGTGATGAATTGGTCGTTCGTTCTCCGCAATGATATTCAACTAGCATACAATTTGCTTGCAGGTGGAAACGCGGCCTAGGTTTCTCTTAAATACTAGGTCTTTCAAAAATATTAAAGAATTAATGAAGTCTCTTTTTTCTTGCAACTGTTTTAAATGACGGCTAATTTCAATACAATTCTCCTTGGTAATATCATTGGCCACCGATGTGTAGTTCTTTTTTTAAATATGTTTAAAGACATGGGTGGGTTGTTCCAAAAATTTTTAGTGAAATGAGTGTATGAGTAAAGTTTACATTCCGAAAGACTTTTTAAATATTTCGAAAGCTGGTTCACCCGAATGCATAAGTGCATTGGTGTTGGAGGGAAATATTTTGAAAAGCTTTAAATAAACTTGTTTCATATTCTATTTTTCATTTCACTAACAATTTTTGGAACAGCCCACGTAGCGCTCTAACTGAAAACCTTTCTTACAGCTTTACAGACACAATGTCAGATGTATTTGGGCCGATGTTGTTCGTGACTTATATATTTCACCAGGCAAGTGGCTGCCTCCTACTTCTAGAATGTTCACAGATGGTAAGTATCCGTCAAGATTGAAAGACTCCCACAGACAAATACAACGCGAAAATGCGATAGCGGTGCCCCAGCGTCTGCATAGTAATTATTCTATTATTGCTACAAATACAAAAAAAAAAATCTCTCTTCTTTGGCAAAACAAGATAAAAAACCAAACTGTCACAAACTTTACAAAAGGAAAAGAATCATTCTTCATGAACCAGAGCCCATAGCTAACTTCAGGGTGTCAGTTCTAGCTAACTTCAACCTGTGAATTTCGTGTGACAGCGATGCGCGCGCATCTTAAAATTTCACTCTCATCATTTTTTCATAACGCGCCTAAAGAAGTATAACTTCAAAAAGCTGTGAAAAGTCATTGCCGCTTTGTCACGTTGTTTTCGAATGCAAGGAAAATTGGTTCTAATAATATATTTGGGTTTCCATTTTTAGACGACGCAAGCTCTGGTGCGATATGTGCCACTTACGATAATATTGACCCAGCAACTAATTCAGTTGTCAGTCATCTTCGAACTGGTTGGAAGTGAGGTAAGAGTAATTCATCTTATTTCGCCCTTATTCGCTTTTTTTCGGTTACTCTTCTCTATGTAAGCCTTAAAAAATTCAGCTACAATTGCTAATAATAATAATATTGTGATAGTTAGGTAATCTTATTGATGTTCCTGTAAAATTATTAATTGTTCTTAGTGATAAGTTAACAGGGTACCCTAGAACCTTCGGGTTCCAGGAGGTGCTTCTGTACCTTGTCTTACTCGCTGGCTGTGAGAGTGCCGTGTATAAGACTGACCGACTACATGAATAGTGTGAGAAATACAAGAGGAGGAGAGACATCACTCCGAACTATATTGATTTTAAATTAATACATGTTTCCACTTGGACGGGCTGAGCTGAACTAAAGTCTTAAACAAAATCAATGTCCTTTAAAATCTATTCTAAATTAACCACTCGATTAACTTTCAAATGTTATATCCTGCCAGCAGTGCGCTGTTCATATGTGTGGTATGTGTGCCAAGTGCACACGTGCCACATGAGCTACGCCCCTACGAATAGAAGTGAAGACGCTAACAGAGTCTGATATGCCCACAAGACATTTGAAGAGCCAATCGAATCCCACCTAACCCTATCCAGAAGACCCTACTTACAGGAGGTGATAGGCGATGAAGCAGATGTCTGTGGAAGGATAGCTTCATTTTTAACCCGTGATTTATAGCACTTTTATTATTAATTTGTGGCATTCTGCACTCTACAACCCACGGTGTTACACTGAGGCTTAAATGAGACAAAAACTTCCCGAAAAAGCTTCACTGCACTGCTAATTCTCTGGCCTAATATACCAGTTTGCATCTACCTAGATGGGGTTTACAAAATAATATTCAAAACTAAAATGGCTTTAATTCCATTGGACACATTCCATCGGACATTATGGGGTGCGAGGAGAGAGAACCACAACCGCATTAAACTTCCTGGCCACATTTTCTGAACTTATTCCAGAGTGCAACCTAAAACAAATTGTGGAATACTCTCTACATAAAAAAACGTCGTGGGCTCGGCCATACCAAACTTGGTCAACTCGACCCCCTTTGCAAAGGCTACTCCGTTAGCAAAGTCGGTATTAATTTAGCTGAGACCAAACCCCGACATTCCATCTCTAGGAGAGAGGAACGCAAGTTACGACTTTAGATGATGTGACGTGGAATTAAAATAACCAGACAAGTAGGGGGTCACAGTTCTAACATAACCTAACCCAACCACTTTTTAAAAACAATTAACCTAATTTAACTGGTTCAGTGCCGAGTAGTCTACTTACAATAAAAGGTAGTCGTTTCTGTAGGGGGTCACAGCTCTAACCTAACCTAACCATTTTACTGAAGCAATCAATGTTAAAAATTATTCTAAGTGAAATAAATTTAGCACTTATTTAAATCAGTGAAATATATGTAATTTTATGAAATATGCCTAAAAACTATCTAAATCATTTGATATACATATTTATTTCATCATTATTATGGAGTAAAACATTTAAGTGCCTTGAACTTTCTCTAGTATGTCTATAGTAGTCTATGCTTACGTAAAACGAAACGTACAATGACGAGACATAACGTCAAAAGTGTCATAATATTGTTGAATTTTTATGATTTTCCTTTTTTTATTTCTCGTAAACCATTAGTTTCCGTGCAAAAAGAACTTCACGTAGAAGCTTCTAATAATATTATCTTTCTGTGAAAAAAATATGGACTCGAAACTCCACGTCACATCATCTAAAGCTTAGCCGAACGGAATCCCTCTCCTCCTAACTATCCATATACTATCAAATATTAGATATCACTTCAGAATACAACACTATATTCCTAGGCTTATCAAAGCTATGCAATTCGTCATTGGTTGTGTGCGGTTGCTTAGCCCTCAGTCACATGAAAAAAGGAGATTAATTTATCACAAAAATATTTAAATATTTACGTGTTTTTACACGGTTTGTAAACATTGACGTACCAAATGTCTCCTGACGTGTCAAATGACATCTGACACCGCTGTCTACAATATATTCTTCTTAACTAACTACTGGGCTTTACATCCTTCTACCCCCTACGTTCCGACATAAAACGGCTTTAACCTAATTGACATGTACAATATCTCTAAACCTTCTCTTTCCTAATTTTTTAATCACATAATTTGAAAGCCTTCTGACCACCTGGTACGGCCTACGACTTTGTATAATTTATCTAACTTTAGACTTATACATCGCGTGCCTAGGCGTTTAGAGCATAACTAATTGATTGGGAATAAAACTTATTGCTTTTACCCCTTTCTCATATAAAGCCTTCTGTCTAACCTGTGCCTTTTATATTATGTATGGCACGTCGTGACAGGTTATTTTTCAGATTGAGTCGTCATAAATAACAAATCATTCTGACTACCAGTATTTATCATTTATTCAGTTTGGAATCATGGTTCTCTAGCATATCACAGCATATTTGGTGAAACTCTAGTGCTTGCTTGTTTACTAAAATTATACGCATAACACAAGAGTGACATATAGCTACATCTATTCCCTAACTAGTTTTCAGCTTAACTTTCTTTTTTAATAAATTTAAAAAAATATTTTTAAATTTCTTTTTATATTTCCAAAATTTATATTTACTGACTGACTGACTGCTTTATTTGTACGCATTTTATGATTCCCTTTGCATAATTTTCTTTTTATTGGGTAATAGCGATTTAGGGACTTTGTATTTGCCATACTTTCATGCATTTCTTGTTTTTTAAGTTGTTAGTACAACCCACGTCAACCAAATTAAATAATACAACACAAAAGTAACTTTTTTTGTAAGGAAATGGACATAACCCTTTTTAACAATACTCAGGAGGATCCGGACCACCTCCTCCGGATTATTCCGGGAAAAATGTCGCTCCACCTTCTGCGATGTTCCGAAGTAACATCCACCTCGAAGATCTCTCGACGATATCCGCTGAGTTATAATGTTATGGAATACAACTAGAAGATTCTTGCTCTGCTTCCTCTGGTTCGCCGTGCTGTTCCGAAGCTATATCCATCTCGGAGCTCTCTTTCTCGCAGGTCTCAGCAGAAATATAATTTATGTGAATAAAATTATCGTTCACTCGACGTCGCGATCATAATGTGTTTCCAGTGGAATAAAATTAGAAGATTTTTGCTCTGCTTCCTCTGGTACGCCGTGCTGTTCCGAAGCTATATCCATCTCGCAGCTCTCCTTCCCGAAGATATCAGCCGGAACAAATCTAAGTGAATAAAATTCTCGCGATCACCATGAGTTTCTTGAAATAAAATTTATTCCTGGTTCTCTGAAACATTATTTAAAGGATTGATCGGAATGGACTGACCTCCTTCTATGTTGTCGTCCGTGTATTTTACTTGCATTTTATCACCTACTTGGCTATTACCATCATAGCCCTGGTCATCCTTGATTGGGCTGCCATCATCATACATTCATCATTCGTTTTAATTTGCGGGTTTGATTACTTTATTAAGCTAGAAAATAAAGGTGCACTATTATCCTCGCTCCCATCTAACTGTTCTCAGTCCTCGGATCCATCGTTCGACTTCTCAACTGTATAAAAATACTCAATATTTTTCTTTTTGCAAGCAACGTATTTGCACGCCGTATAATAAGACTTACTATCCCACTCCTTGTAGGCAACACATCTGTACGGGAACTCCTCCCTAATCTTATCACATAACGATCCAAACTCCTGTAATATTGGTAGGCTGCCCTGGAGATATACTCCCAAAATGACTAATTATGTCCTCCTTATACTCCTGGCAGCGTTATCGCAGCATCAGTCTTCCACTTACTCTTACACGTCAAGTACACAGCGCCGACCGCCACTTGTAGAACCTTCAGGATCCAGAAAAAAGAAACAAAAAAAAAAGGGGGTGCTTCTGTAGCTGTGGTGGGGTGCTGTCTTACTCGTTGGCTGCGAGAGTGTCGTGTATAAGAGGGACTGACTACATGAATAGTGTCAGAAATAAAAGACGAGGAGGGAACAGCACTTCAAACTATATTGACTTTAAATAAATACATGTTTCCATTTCGACGACGGGCTGAGCTACTTTCTTTAAAATCTATTTTAAATTAACCATTCGATTAACTTTCAAATGTTATATCCTGCCAGCAGTGCGCGGTTCAAATGTGTGATTTGTGTGCCGAGTGCACACGCGCCACAGTACTCTCTAGATTAAGCATTGTCTGTAACTGTGTTTACATTGTGTGCAATATAAATAAATAAATGTGAAGTAATGCCGTCCTCCATCCTTCCCGTCCAGTCACCCCCTTTTGCGGCATCTCTTCGCAGACCATGTCCTACCTTTCATCTTGCACCACATAACCTGTTCCCTGTTCTTTGACAGCGTCGGCGGACGGCATTGCTGTGGCCGAATACCCGGCCACCGCATTTAATTAAGAAAATATTGTATTTATGCTATCTACACGCTAAGAAGACCCCCATTTTAGTCATCATATTTCACATAGTCCACTTTTCTGTTCCCCTGTTCTACTATGCGTCCTGAGTTTGAGGCAAGAGTATGAACTCCGCAGCTATATCTGAGATCTTAAAGTCGCACTATGGTAGTTGACTCAATTATTTTTATTATTTGTATGAAAAAGTTTATCCAAAATCGAAAATAGTTTTTTTTTTAATCTGTTCAAAATTAAGTAACTTAAAAGCCTTCCAAATCTGTATTATATGATGTCATCGCATTAGATAACGGTCTTGAAAAAGAGATAGTGAGATGTTCCCACCACGCCCTACTCTTCCAGCAATATTTAAAAAGCTAATTGCCGTTTCGAATATTAACCAATTCTGGTGCGGACATATACAAATTGTAAGTCGTAAGTTCAAACCTAGGCAGCCGCTTTACTTTGTATAAGTTATTTTATCACCACTGCTCTCAAAACGGTGAAGGAACACATCGTGAGGAAACCAGCATATACTTAAACCAAAAAATCGAAGACATGTGACATCCACCAACCCGCACTGGGCCCGCGTGGTGGATTATGGCCCACACACTCTCAAGGAGAGGAGGCCTGTGCCCCAGCAGTCAACTGTGGGGACATTAAAAGGCTGATGATGATGAGGTTTTCAGAAACTATTATTTTTTATTTAGTTTGTTACTCCATAGAAAATATTGAACAAACATAAACACAGGAGAATCCCTATTATGATTAAAATAAAATAGTATTTTACGCTTTGCAGAGCGAAAAATTAAAATACGCTGTATATGGCGTACCATGGGAGTCTATGGACTCAAAGAACAGGAAAATGGTGATCATCTTCTTGATGAATGTACAGGAACCAGTGCATGTTAAGGCATTAGGGGTTGCTAATGTTGGTGTTACTTCTATGGCAGCAGTAAGTTATGATGATAAACAGTTTAATCAATTAACTTATGAGAATTCGATCAGACCCTACATGGTAGGCGAAATTACAGTTGGGGAATGAAAAAGGGAAGAGATACGGCTTCGTTAGTCTGATGCCCTTAAGCATTACTGCTCAACAGAATCCAAGGAGAGAGCCAGGAATCAAACCCAAGTCGGTTTGATTCCTGGGTCGGGGTATATTATTGGGTTTGGAAGCATGAACGCCTTTCGGTTGAAATGTTGAATGATGACTACTGATGCACCTAAATATTTAATGGCACTTCGATTTTGATCTAATGGAATTTCTATTCATTACAGATTATGAAAACTTCGATGTCTTACTTTACTTTTCTACGCAGCATGTGAATACTGCAGCTCTTTAGATGTTTTACTTCTATACATTTATGCTTGCTATTGTCTTAAAAATAACTTCGTAAAAATTGTTTTTGGTCTGCTTTTGCAATTTTTGTTTTGTTTTATTCTAGACAGGCATGCGTTTGACCACTATCTCAAATGATGGTAAGCGATGATGTTGTGGAAGTTGGAGCACGCTTGCCTAGAAGTAACCTATTCACTCCCGACTTAAAGACTCCCAGGTTGTAGCTATCAGGAAAGGCAGGACTCCGGCAGGGAATTCCACTCCCTAGCTGTACGCACAATTGATGTGTGTGTATATTTGAAAATAAAAAATACGGAGAAAATTACAAGATTCACTTTTATGAAATTTTCTATTAGTTGAGTACACATCAGTGGGCCACCAAACGCATCATGTCTGAGGACTGTATTGGAGCAGTGATTTGTCTAATATGAAGTCTTTTATAGAGTAGTAGCATTTGTTTATCAACAGGACACGGAGATTATTTTTAAATTTTGTTATTACTGAACTTCTCTTCATATAAATACTTAAAACAATAAAATAAGAGAAAACTCGTGGTTTTATTTTTCCAAAATATATTGTCCTAGTTAATTAATGCTCACTAGCATTTAATTAATAATAACCCTCCCGACCGAATTTCGATCACTGTGGCCAATCTCAACGGAGATTAGGCAAATACATAAGCGTGTGCGCAAACGCAGGCACGCTCTGTTCTGTTCGATGGGACGACAATCTGACACGGCCAGGGAGAGATCAGGCACAGGACCAACGGCTTTAAGAGCTTTCCGAGGCCGGAGTTGTCACACCACCAACTTACAAACTCCGGGCTGCTGCAGAGTAATTCCTATTAAAAACCCAATAACACTTTTTATCCGACTGGGAAATCGAACCTAGGACCCCACGCACAGCAGTCGTGTTTGCGGCAACGAGATCAACAAGACAAAAAAGAAAAAAAAATTGAAAAAAAAACAAAGTTAACCTCATTACCACAATATTATGTATCTTAGAATACTTCATCCTTGTTATTAAATCTTTTATTTACAATATGTCTTTTTATAATGTCATCGCAACTCCGGTCCCCAAGGTATAGGCGCTGCCTAGTTTGGGGACCAATGTATCTCTCATTTTGTAAACAAAACAATGGTTTTAATAAATTTTATTCTTATTCTTTGTTTATATTACAGAAGCTAAACAAACACACAGTGAGTGACTATACCTACAAATACTTCAAAAGGTTCAAAGAATATTAAATGAACGCAATTTTTCCTTTAGACAAATAACAACAAAGTAATAACAACTACTAACAAAGAAATTCTTAGAACACCAACTTGTAGAAGCGTGTCAAGAAGCATGTCTGCACTTAGTTAATCTTCCAGGTTAATACGTTTTAATTCTGTGAGGAATATTTCCGAGAAAGGAAATTGAGGAAGTTTATTGGAAGAGCATTTTGAAAACTATTAGTACTGTAGTACTAATAGTTTTACTGTTTTAGTTGTACTGTAGTACAAATACTTTTCAAAAAGTTAAATGAGGTGTACCTATCTCATTTAACTTTTCTAAAGTATTTTTAGAGGTTCTTTGTATATTCAAAGTTTACTATCTGACGATGACGTCTGGACGACATAAACAACCGGCCAAGTGCGAGTCGGACTCGCGCACCAAGGGTTCCGTACCATTATCTAAAAAAACAGCAAAAAAATCACGTATTCCCAGCCCCCTTAAACATTTATTTTATTATGTTTCTTGGTACAACAGAAATACATCGTTTGTGAAAATTTAAACTGTCTAACTAACACGGTTCATGAGATAAAGCTTGGTGTCAGACAGACAGGCAGACGGACGGACAGCGGAGTCTTAGTAGTAGGGTCCCGTTTTACCCTTTCGGTACGGAACCCTAAAAAATCAAGTACAGTAGAGTCTCATCAATTCGGCAGTATTAAAAATCAGAGGTGGCCGGCTTATTGGGCTGTTTAGATTACTGGATGGTATAGAAAATATGAAGAGAATTAAAATAAAGCATTTTAGTATGTCCTATTTGAATAGGGTATCATGTAGGAAGCGGTAGGGTAGGTTCGGGTGGAGGGTGCCGGACTGATGGTTGTGTTCGAAATGAAGTGCTGGAAAGAAAGAAAGAAAAAAGTTTATTTTGTGCCTCGCACAGAAAAACACAATTTTTTTACAACATACCATCAAAATAATAATAATAATAACATAAAAAAAAAACATAACAAAGACCTGTGCGAGGCCAAAAAAGCACCTATCTCAGCACGTGCTGCGAAATTTATAGAATTAGTGGTTTAGTGAGACTTTACTGTAAATGTTTAAGGCATTGAAAATTAATATTATTAAAAAAATCAAAATACAATACAGTCGAACATAGAACCTCTTCCTTTTTTCGAAGTCGATTAAAAATAGCTTGCCCGAAGACGGCGTTGCCCGAGAACCCATAGATTGAGATTTGATTTTCACAGAGGCAGTGGGTTGAGCCGCTCTGCCGGTTGGTATAGAATATCTCTTAAATAGGTACGTCAGCAAAATACTGCTAGGTGTGCCTGCTGCTGGCTGTGGGTGAATGTGAAGTCGGACATCTGGCTACAGGCGCTACCGTTACCCAACATTATGTATTTTGCTGATTGACACCACCTTCCGGATCGCTACGTGTCTTCATCTGGGTGCTCCTAGCGTAGCTCCACTTTGCTACCAATTTGGTGAAGCAGTCGACTACCTCGGACACAATGGCCTATCCTGCAGTAGGAGCGCGGGTCGTATGGCACGGCTTGAAAGCATCAGTGATATCATCCGTATGGAGTGTCGTCACACACCCTTGCCTCAGCATTCCATCTTCTTAGCACGGCGAGCTGTGCTGGGCGGCGGCTGCTGCAGGTGCAAAAAAAACTCAAACGGCGCAAATACAAGTATAACAACCTATTGGGAGTAATATGTTTGAGCCGTTTGAGATTGAGACACTAGGACCATGGGTTCCAAGTGGTCATCGAGTTTTCCGTGACATCAGCAAGCAGTTAGTCGACCCTTCACGTGACCAGAGGGCTGGCCTATATTGGCCAAAAAATCAGCTTTGCCATTCAACGTGGTAATGCTGCCAGTTTTCTGGGCACTATTCCCAATGACAGCGATGTGGACGAACTTTTGAATGCCCAATGAGTTTTACTTTTTTTATTTATTTTCTTTTAGTGTACATATACTTTGTTAACAATAAATAGAGAGAGTAAAAAACAAAACCTGAAAAAAATGTGATTTGTTCGGCACCCTTTGCGCGTGAGTCCGACTCGGACTTGGCTGGTTTTTTTCTAAGGTTTTAGTGTTTTGTACGATCAAAGTACATTTGTACAGTAAGTACAGTGACATTTTGTATGTTGGGCGACTATTACCTACTCTTAAACTAACGAAGCTACCTTATTCGTAATAGTTTTCCTTCAAAGTATTTTTTTCGGATTTTTCAAGCCAACTGTTTAGCTTTTAGGGAGGGGGAACGCTCAACTCGAACAAAAAATGTAATTTTAAAGCTTTATTTTTCGCAAACGAATTACTGAATCTTAAATACTTTTCACAGCCCCACAATGATTTTTAAAGACCTATCCAACGATACCTAACACTATGACAGGCGAGAAAAAAATCATCCCCACTTTACATGTCGGGGTAAAAAAAAAAAATCCAAATTTTGTTTTGTTTTCTTGGCGTGATTAGTATACTCGTATTAAATATACATGCTAAATTGCAGATTTCTAGAACTAACAGTTTCTAAGCTATACCTCGGACAGACAGACCGAAACTATAAGGGTTCCTTGTCCTTGTTAGGACTACGGAACCATTTGTTTAAACTAAATATTCTTTCATCGAGATTTGAGATTAGACCCCGTGACATAACATAACATAATAATCACGACTGTATGTTAGGCAGAGGTGCACTCCGTCGACCCAGTTACCCAGTTATGTTTAAGTCCCACAAAATAGGGAGCGACCCTATTGTCATCAACCGGGCAGCAATCTGGATTCCGGGCTGCTACTAGATGACATTCAAGATAAAAAAACTCAATAACACCTTCGGTCGGGCAAAACGACCCGGGAATCGAACCCAAGCCCTAATGCTCAGAAGTAGACCTTACAACTACAAGACCAGACGAGGTAGTCATTTCACGTTGATTGTCACGTAATATGCGTTATTCCCACATCAAATCAGCACATTCACAGACATCGTTGACTGTAATTAAATTATCGCTTCTTGGCAAGTGTCGTGGTACTGAATTTAAGTGTAAGTACTCAAATCATGTTTATGTCGACAGTAAATGTTCGTGCCATGTGAACAAACATGATAGCAACTATCTGATATCTTCGTCTGCAAGATTGGTGAAACCAGGGATCTAAACTTGTTAGGGGATTCGCCATCATCATCATTTCAGCCGATAGACATCCATTATTGGACATAGTCCTCCCCCGAGTGCCGCTACAATGACCGGTGCATCTCGCACCCATCGGCTACCTGTGACCCTCACCAGCCCCAGCCAGGGTGTATCGATATACACCTTGTGGGAGGCCTTCCAACGCTGCATCTTCCGGTACGCAGTCGCAACTCCAGAAGTTCTGCGAGCAATGTGCTGCCCACTGCCACTCTAGTATGGCGATTCTTCGGGATATTGTTAGAAAGAAATAAAATACACGAGCAGTTCATTTGCAGAATTCAAAATGTGAAACTTTAATTAAAACCATAATTAATACTTATTATTGGTACAGTTTATGAATCGTGAACATTATTATTTTAAAAAACAAAAGAGAGACTTGAATAAATTGAAAATTCGAACTTGCAGCATTTACATGCTCTTTAGAAAAGTGAAGTAGGACATCGAAGTTTTCAAGATCTGTAAAGAAAAAAAATGCATAAAATAAAATAAGGTATCAATGCTTTTCATAAAGTCCATCCTACTGCGGGGCAAACGCCTCCCTCCCTTCCATTTTTGCCTATCTTGGGCAATCTGAGCCCAATTCTTAAGGTGTGCGATGGGTTCGAAGGGTTCTGTACTTTCGCGTACCGGAAGACGCAGCGTTGGAAGGCCCCCCACAAGGTAGACTGATGATCTGGTAAGAGTTACGGGAATTTGATGGATGCAAAACGTACAGGACCGATCGTTGCGGTGACATTTGGGGGAGGCCTATGTCCATCAGTGGACCTCTTTCGACTGAAATGGGTCTACCGGTCACCCGCGCCGGTTAATTATGTTTGGAACCCAATCTGTGGCTACTTTTACTGCTACTTTTATGGCCTGCTCAGTCCCATTTTAACTAGACAGGTGTGTTGCTGCATCTGCAATTTAAGTTCCGGATCGAAGTTTACTTTTCCATATTATTCGGTTTCCTCGGAGTCAAGATTATAATCTTGACTCCGAGGAAACCTCGTTCCATTGATCGCTTTCAGACCCCGAGTGCGTAATTTTGACACTGCGTTAATTACTACGTTTGCGTTTCGTAGGTGGGAGGATTGCACATGTCCATGAGTTTCCTTAAAAGGGAGAGTGGAAGTGGTCCTTTCATAACGTGTTTCATCGACCAATAGCTCTTCCACGTGTTTTCAATGTGACGAGCAAC